>CM035134.1:104409744-105839744 GCA_020205605.1 Panax ginseng
CATATATATATAACAATCGACAATAATTGAATCCAATAACTTTGAGATACTCTTATCGTAACTCATTGTAGTGATAATTGATCAAAACTGAGTGACTTCTCACGTAAGCATCAATAATCAATACCGTGTACTACTATGCAACCACGTGTATTACTGTACTTTTACTACCGGATAGTTCAACAGTTTTATCGGTAAAACTTCCGCCGTTATTTTCATAAATATATTTATGTCGTTTTCTCATTCTGACAATAATTCCGTTGTGGGGTCCACCAATGATTGTGCCATTGTACGAATATTCTCTGCTAAAATGAATATTCCCCAACCAATCGAATATAATACAACAACTTGCATACTTTGCAAAATTTATAAATACTACCCACAACTATAACATTATATCAAATTCATTCCATAATATTCAAAAAAATATTTCAAGAAATTTAAATCTTTATTCATAAAATCCGGGGTCTCACACAAATACACAAAAGAATTACTCAAGAGATTTTACTTTGAAGGTTCTAACTCAAAAGGTACACCCATGAGCACATCAATAAAGCTCACTACTGATGAGAAAGGTATTGATGTTGATATAACAAAATATCGAGGGTGTCAAATCGATAGAAAAAGTACGAATGGTGCTTGTACTTTCTTGGGACAAAGTCTCGTATCATGGCATAGTAAAAGGCAAACCTCAGTGGCTCTTTCAACTACTGAGGGTGAGTACCTAGCTGCAGGAAGTTGCTATTCTCAAATTTTTTGGATGCGGCAAACTCTATGTGATTTTGATATATTATGTGATTGTGTGCCTATATATTGTGATAATTCTAGTGCTATAGATATATCTAAAAATCTTGTGTTACATTCACGTACAAAGCACATAGAAGTAAGGCATCATTTTTTAAGAGACAGTGTGTCAAAAGGTTTAATTAAATTGATTTTTATTCCAACTAAAAATCAAATTGCAAATATTTTTACTAAACCATTAAGTGAAGATAGATTTTGCATGCTGCGAAGAGAACTTGGGATGTGTATCACATAATTCTTTTTAAATCTGTATTATCGTTATCCTATTCTGCTTGTATATCTTACTAACTGCTAAAATTTAGGATAATTGATTATGTGATTTTTCGGTTACCCATTTAAGTCTTTAATTCCTATACGCAATATATCTCATAATGGTTTTGAAAACTGAAAAGATAGGATGGAAAAGGGTTTCTCGAGAGACGTAAGCATGTATGAGAGTATTTCGTACATGCATTTGTTCATTTTATTTATCCTTCTCTCTATATTCTCCTTACATCTCATATTTTCTTCTGACTTTCTCTCACTTTATTTTCTCATCTTGTTCTTCATCTGTAAACTTCAATCACCATGAGAACTAGGACTCATAAACAATCTTTAATCGATTCTGATGACGATCAAACACCGATTCCACCCCAATCTTCTGTCGGTCCATCACGAAAACAAAGAAAATTGAAGAAGATGGTGTCTGTCGAAACGGAATCTATGGACTCTTCATCATCTGATGAGTCAACCTTTAGTCCATCTCTATTGAAAACATCAGGACCATCTCAAAGACGGAAGTCAACTATTCCATCCTGTAAACCTGAGTTTATTCCACCATCTGATTCGGTAAATCCTATCCTTTCTTTTGATCTTCCTGATAATTTCTTTCGTAGCAATTCCTATGAGGTATGATTTAAGACCGTTGTGTTTCCAAAACAATTAGTTTATGATAAGTCTGTCGATCAAATCTGTTATCAACAATCTCATTTGAAAAAGTTGTTTGAATCTTGTGGAATTTCTTCTATGCTTTTTCCTCTATCAGTTGCATATCCTAGACTAGTCCAACAATTTTATACAAATCTGGAGTGTCATGGGGATTTTTATACTACTGTTGTGAAAGTAAAATCTTTATATTTTACTGTCATGGATTTTGGGAGTATTCTAAACATTCCATCCTCTAGTGTTTGTCCATTTACTAGAAAAAGGGCTATCCATTTCCTGTTTACTCCTTTGGAACAGTTACAGACTGTTATGAATAACCCTTTGTTGGATGATGTTTTTACTCTAAAAACTATGGAAGTTTCTCCTATTTCTTGTGTGCTTCATCATCTTGTTAGATACAATCTGTTGCCTCATTTAGGTTGAGGAGCAGATTTTACTTACCAAGACTTGATAATCATTGCTATGATTTTAAAAGGAGTGTCTTTTAATTTATCCCAAATGTTTCTTCACCACATGACAACTTGTTTACGAAAAACCAAAACATGTGCCTTACAGTGCCACTTTCACTACTCTGTTACATCATTTTAAAATTTCTTTTGAAAATGAAATCTCTGTTGCTGTTACTGATTCCATCAGCGTTGATTCTTTAAAAATGTCGCGTATTGTTTTAATTGATGGTATGTTTGTTCGAAGAACTTCTGATAATCCTATTCCTCCTCCTGTGTCAAATCCAACTTCACTTGTTCTGTCTCCAACTCAATCTTCTCCTGAAATTGTGGATATGTTGAAAGTTATTCTTAGTAATCAGGAGAAAATGCAAATTGAAATGTCTGCTCTTCACAATCGTATGTCTTTGTTGGAAAAAGGTAAGTTGCCTTTAGGTGCGCCTGAAATCAATAAACTTTATCACAACATTGAGGATGAGTTCATTGATTTACAAGCCGGTTTTGAATTACAAACCATTGCTTTGGCTGAGGTAATGCAACAGAGACTTAACCAAAATTCTTGTCTATTGAGTCAGGAGATTAAGTTCATTAGCAATCAGGTTGGAGAGTTAGCTGATTTCATGGCTATGAGGTTCAATGATGTGGGATCTAAGTTACATATACAGCGTAAGCACTCAAATGTTATGGACTGGGTGTATTGTAAACGGTTAGCCGAATATCTTGGTGAATTTCTTGACGTACCACTACCACCTGCAACTGTTATTCCACGACCTCCTCAATTTGCTGCTGATCTGAGCATTGCTGAAAAGGTCCATTGTGCCAATCATCGACCATACTTCACGCAGCGAGTTGCTCAATGTGCAACGGTGGTAGATCTTGATTGATTACGTTTCCTCCCTTCTTGTTTTATGACAAAGGGGGAGAAGTTTAAGTTCTTAATTACTTTTGGATTTCGGTAGACTGAATTATGATTATTCTATGTTGATTTTTAAGACTTATTTTGATAAGACTTATGTTGAATATTTTCAAAGTTTTAACCTGATATGTTTGAAATGTTAGCAGTTGATATTTGATATTTGGAACTAACATGAATGCAGGTAGCAAGTTACTGAAAATCGAATTTTTCAGTTAGATGAACATTATGAAATTTCTGAAATGATAATGCTTTGCATGGATTTAGGGGGAGATAATTGTATGCATGATTTTAGGGGGAGCTAATTTAATTTTTTGGTTGTCATCATCAAAAAGGGGGAGATTGTTGACTTAGTCATATTCCATCTTTGAGTTTTGATGATGAATTATTCATTTACTAAATTATTTTATGGCATTTCAGGTATATTGATGATGAGGAACTTTGATTGGATATTCAAGTGGTTGAAGAATTTTTCTTTACTAGGAAACAAGCGTAAGGTTAATTGCATAATAATTGATTTTTCATTTAAAGGCTCTAGGACATATCATTTGCATTGTGTTATATGTTTTAAATGAAAAATGATTTAAAAATCTAGTGAAAAAGGTTTTTCTAAAAATAAAATGAGATCAGATTAATATATATCATCAAGTATAAAAAGGGATTGATATTTTATTTGATATATATATTGCATGTGTATATCACTTAATATATGTTTCACATGCCTTAGTTCATGGGTTATATCCTGAACTCGGTTGTGTGCATACACGTGGATATATGTTAATATATGCCTAGAAGCTAGAAAGGAGGGTAGCATTGTGATACGTGTGCATGCCTAAATAAATGTCTAATTGATATCCTTGGGACATTTTCATTCTTGATATATGTGGATATCTATGTAATTATGATTTCCTAGAAAGACTAAAGGATGGAAGCTACATCTGTTATGATTTGATGCATATGCGGTTTTTACAAGGAGTAATAATTATGGGTATCTTAGAACTTTAAAGACCTTGATTCTTGGAAAAAGATAAGTAATGTTATACACCACTATTACATGCCACTTGATATATGGAGAGATATAGTCAAAGATGATTAGTAGGTTATCTTTTTAAAAGGTCTTTTGATTTATCCAAACTGAGTAACTAACAAGAATTTGTTTTGCTAAACTGGATATATATTAACGTTGTGGACTGATTCATAGTTTTACCGTTGGAGGGTTTTTTAAACAAACCAGTTTTTGTGAACTAATAAAAACAGATGTTATACTTGATATTAACGGTAACTATTGTGGGCTATATAAATAGGATTTCATATATGGGATAAATACACAACTCACGAAATTATTCTTTCACTAATTACTGTAATTTACGAGCAATTTAATTTAATCAGTGCAACTTTTGAGCAGCTAAGCAATTAAATTTCTGATATTCTTTGACCTGGTATTTAGTAAGATTTAAAGTGTTTATTTTTTTTGTGCTAATTGATCATTGCATATAGTTGAGCCTTTAACTGTTAAATTGATTATTTTTGCATTGATCATAGACCTCTATATTTGTATTTAATTTTCTATTTAGACTAAGTGTAGTCTAAAGGTGTTAATCCTAGTGGATTAGAGAAAAGGCTTACAAACAGGTTCAAGGAAGCAAATGTGCTTGAAGAGTGCATAGGTGCACAAGGAGTAAGAGTGCTCAAGTGAAGTTAATTGTTAATTAATTTTTGTAAGAATCTGTCTTGTAATCAATGTTTATTTATAAAGAAATAAATAAAGTGAGTCTCCAATACTAGTTGGTATTGGACGTGGACTAGGCTATTATTATATAGTTTAATAGTTGAACTACGTAAAAAATCTTGGTGTTGATTTTATTTGCTTTAATTAAATTCTAAAATCATATAAGCTATTTAATTATCTTAATAATTAAAATTTGAATACTTGTATTATATTAAGATAATTCTTTAACACCAAGTATTTTATTTAAGATATAAATTCAACAGGATATTTTCTTAAAATAATCAGTTAATTCAGTAGGCTATATTAATTCAGTAAGATGAATTCTTCAATATAGTAGCCTGAAATTAATAGTTTAATTTAAATTTTAATAATTGGTCATAGATTGCTCCCACACTTATTCAACCCCCCTTCTAAGTGTGCCTAGATAAATTTCATATCATATCATCAACTCTAGGCTTAGGCTCTATGATTATCTCACTCCTCACTTTAGTGCCTTTATGGTGGAGTTGCTCGATGAACTCCTCAGCTTGTTCTCTTCTGAACTTGGGAGGAGGCTTGGTAGATATTTTCCTTAAGTAATTGTCTGTCCATCCTTTCTGTTTGACTAGCTAAGAAAATGACACTAATTTCTCCTTCTCCCTCATCTCAAAAGCTTGTGGCTTGTCCTGAGAGTCCTTAGAAGCCTCTTTTGAGTCATCTGAATCAAGAAACTGATTTTGACTAGCGCCTTCCCTCTTCCTTACCTCTCCAACCTTGGTCTTTTTCAATTTCTTTTGAGGGGGTTTTTCGACAGTTGATACCAGTGAGTCAAGAACTGGTGGGGCTACAGAGCCCTGAAAAGCTTCCTCCTTAATTGTCGCAATCTTTCTCCTCAACTTGGTCATTATAGGTTTCTACACCTCATTGAGGTTCTTCGTATTGCTCTCTAACTACTTGGACTGGAGGATTTAACTGGATTCTTTTTCCAATTTTTGAAAAGCTTCATTGTTATCCTTTTGTTGACATTGAGGACTTCTCCCTCTTGGTCTCCAATAAGTTTCTTTATCCTCTTCTTCAGAAATGATGCTGATGAACCACCCATAGAACATCTTTGGCATTGGTTTGCCTACAACCTTCTTCTTCTCAACATCATTGATCCATTTAGCAATCCAGTCCTTAAAGATGGCTCCAAAATTAATCTTCATTTTCATGAATATAACAATCATCACCTTCAGTTTAAGCTCACTTACTAAGTCATGGGCAGAGTTAAGATGCACTTCCCAACGATGTCAGTAAGGAACTCATATTCTTGGGAAAACTCTTGCTTCTTCATCCCCTTAAGTTGTGGGTTCTTTTTTTAACCCATCATGTCTGCACCTTCGAATGACGTGATGCCCTCATTCATGAATTCCAAATGATGGCTCATCTCCATCACATCAATTTGAAGAGTTGTGCCCTTATTCTTGGTCGCGAGGACTCCATCGGTGCAAACAACGTTCAGGTAGAACTATTTAACCATATTGGTGTATATCTTTATGCTGGTATTTAGAGCTTCATAGAAACCAGCCTTCTACACCAACACCAGAATGTCTTTGAACTTCTTATTCGCTTCTCTGAACTTCTCGAAACATAGTTGGTTTCCAAAGATCACTTGGTAGTTTATCATCTTCTTTTACAAAGATTTTGTAAGACCCCAACTTTTATGAATAAAGATGAATTTTCTATAAATATCATTTTTGAATATTATGGAGTGAATTTAATATAATGTTATAGTTGTGGGTAATATTTATAAATTTTGCAAAAGTACATAAGTTGTTATATTATATTCGATTGGTCGGGGAATATTCGTTTTAACGAGGAAATATTAAATGCATTGACGGCACAATTATTAGTGGACCCCTACACGGAATTATTATCGGATTGAGAAAGCGATAAAAAATATCTTTTATAAAAATAACAATGAAAGTTTTTTTATGTTAAGCTGTTAGAATACCCGAGTGGTTAAAATATAGTAATACTGCGGGGTTGTTGCGGTAGCATAGGATATTACATGTATTTTTGAATTATTGATTCTTACGAAGAAGACACTAGTCAATAATTATTACGATAATTCTTTATTCAATATTTTATTTTATTGATTCAATAATTGCTGCGTTGATATTTTATATTATTTTTGTTTCAATAATTGTCACTGCACAGTATTTCCCATTATCAAATCAATAATTCACATTATTTGAATAATATTATTAGATAGCATTATTGGCAATGTCTAGAAAGTTCTATGAAGGAGAGGTTTGGTCACCTAATTGCGCGCCAGTAAGGAGAAATCCTTATCGGAAAGCCCCCTCTTTCCTGGGAACGGCCTGGTTGTCATTATTGTGATTCTGTAATATTATTTGTGAATAATTAATTATTGATTTATATGATAAGAAAATATTTATTTTATGTGGACATAAATGATGGATAGGAAAATATTTATTTTATGTGGTTATAAATGAAGGAATTAATGTTGAGGTATTTTATCAGTATTTTGTCGGATTGGAGGTATTAAAAAATCAAATCAGTGTTCTTAAAGCTCTATTGCGTGAGTTATAATTTTAATCCGACCGTTGGATCGTTGTGATTTTTGGATATGTTATGCATATATAAGTTGAGTATTTGTCCGCAAAATTTGAACCGTTAAAAATTAACGTATGATTTGTTATGAATTTTAAGAGGTGTTGAAAATTGTCCGTTTGTGGAATTCAGATATTTTTTGTTTGGAATTTGGAAAAACTTTCTTCTGCAAAGTTGTAGAGAATTCGATTTCGTGTTGAATGGACATAAAATTCATATTTTTCTGATAAAAGGGTTATTTTTATGAATTATTGAAGTTTTGGAAAATAAATATTTTTATTAAAAACATGGTGGACCCCACTTTTTGGTTGGTGTGGAAAGTTGCTGATTTTGGTGGGGCCCACTAGTGGTGGCTGAGTTTTGGTCAAGAAAATGTGCGTGAAAATAATAATAATATTATTTTATTATTTAGTCTCCTATGACGTTCTAGCATTTTTCTATAAATAGGCGTTTAAGTTAGAATTGAAAATCACACCAGAATCAGAGAATTCTTCTTCTATAATCTTGAGCGTATTTCTTTCCAGTTTTAGAAAGCTTTAAGCGTAGAAAATAGTGAAAGTTTTCTTCAAGAATATCCCCGCTATACTAGTTGGAATACTCTTCTTTTCAAGGTAAGGGATGTTATTTTTGTTCAATATTCGCTTGAAATAATATTTTCTTCCATACTCTGTAGTATGTAAGTAATATTATTTTATTTTAGATTTCGAATTCTATACTTGTTTTGTTAAAATTTTGGCTTCTATACTCCATGAAATTAGTTGAATATCCTTGATATTTGCGCTTTATCCAGTATCAAGTATCTTTTCATGGAAATATTATTCTGAGCATTCTTGATAAGTTTTAACTTTTTCATGCCGGAGTACTATTCACGGGGTTACTATTCTCGAAGTACTATTCACAGGGTACTATTCATGATAAAAATTGATTCGTTTTCGGTCTAAATTATTTTTGGAACAATATTATTCTTGAACTTTACTCCACGAAGCAGTATCATGTTGACAATTTGGACATTATTGATTTCGGGATAAATTAAATTATAAATCTTTAAAAATTTATCCTTGAACTTGTTTTATTGAATTCTTATATCATTGTCACCATCCTCATGTTTATATTACGTTGAAAGTCAACTGTGGCCTGTAGTGCATAGATTGACTTGGTATGATTATGACCAGGGATTATTCGGTATAATAATGACCGTAATATCACAAATGATGTGGTAAAAGTCCTCATTGGCCTGTAGTGCATTGATGGACAGTTGTTGGCATGATCATGACCATTGATGAATACACGAATATCCTTGGCCCGTAGTGTATGGATAATTTGTGGTCGTGATACTAAAGAATATACTTGGCCGTAGTGTAGGGGTGATTCGATGATGTGGATTATTTATTAAGCTGAGTCTCAGTGATAAAAGTGATGAAAAACCTTTTAAATCATAGAAGATAGTAGATTTTATGCTCTACTTGACTCTTCTAATGGATTGCTTGTTCATTTTGTAGTTAAACTTGATGTTTGTTATATTTTATCAGTTTAACAACTTTGTTGAAGACTAAAGATAAATTATTCTGCATTATTTTAGTCATAATATTTCTTAATGGGCTGATTGAGCTCACACTTTTGCTTTCATCGTCCTCTTGAGGAAATGAGAAGCGTAGCGAGGACTAGTCGGGGGAGCGGGTGGCGGTCGAGATGATAGCAATAGTAGTCCTCATATACTATGAAATAGTGAGATAATAAATATATTGAGGACTCCATTTGAGTTGAATCATCTAGAAGACAATATTACGTTTTAAAACTCTCGATTTATGTTTTGTCGTATTTTACACGGCGGTTGTATTAATAAGTTGTATTTAAATTTTGTACCATGTATTTGGTGACTCAAGATGAGTTGTGACGCCCCCAAAATAGGTATACACCACCCATCTTGAGTCGCCAAATACATGGTACAAAATTCAAATACAACTTAATTATACAACGATCGTGTAAAATATGACAAAACATAATCTAAGAGTTTTAATAAGAATATTGTCATCTAGACAATATCCACACTCAATGGAGTCCTCATTACATTATTATCACACTATTTAATGTAGAATAGTGAGGACTACTAATGCTATCATCCTGGATCTGTCATCCGCTTCTCCCGACTAGTCCCTGCCACGTTCTCATTTCCAAAGAGAAAACGGTGAAAGAAAGGTGAGCTCAACTAGCCCAAGAAGAAATATTATGACTAAGATAATGCAGAATAAATTATCCTTAGCCTTCAACGATATAACAACCTGACGAGAATATAATGACAATAAGTTTTAGATCAACAAGCTGCGGTGGAATAAGCAATCCATTAGAAGAGTCAAGTAAACATAAAATCTACTATCTTCTATGATTTAAAAGATTTTCATCATCTTTATCGCCGAGACTCGACAATAAATAAACCACATCATCCTCGCACTACTACCAAGGATATTCATGTAATCATCAATGGTCATGATTATCTTAGAATAATCCACGGTCATAATCATACCAACAAGCGCCCACCAATGAACTACGGGCCAATGAGGACTTTTACCACATAATTCGTTACATTACGGTCATGATTATACCGAATAATCCATGGTCATAATCATACCAAGTCCATCTCTGCACGTAAGCCAAAGATGACTTTCATCACAATATAAGCACGAGGATGATGACAATAATATAAGCATTAATCAAACGAAAACAAG
This sequence comes from Panax ginseng, assembly GCA_020205605.1. Classification (NCBI taxonomy): domain Eukaryota; kingdom Viridiplantae; phylum Streptophyta; class Magnoliopsida; order Apiales; family Araliaceae; genus Panax; species Panax ginseng. Next base: position 104,419,876 of record CM035134.1, read on the forward strand.
GATAAATATTAAAGACTTTAAATTTATCCAAATATTATCCATTACTTAAATAACTCATAATATAATATTTTTAATATTATAACAATATTTTAATCACTTCTTAAACTTATAAACAATTTAATTTAATTGTTTACACTTTACCAAATAATGCATTTAATCATTCAAAAATGTCATACTCATAAGATTTCATCACCAATGATCAAATCACTCATCAAAAATCCGCATATACCTTATATAGGATTTTCAAGCCCTAAAATCCTATTTACCAATTCATCAACTTCACACAACATATTTAACTCATATGTTTGTAACTAAACCATTTTCATGAAAAATTACCAAATCAACTTATTATTTTTCTATCCTTTGTCCAAACATATATACATATATTTCATACATAACAAGTGTTTTTTTTATAATTTTTCAACTCCCTTAAGTATTTTTCAAAAATCAATTTCTAATTAATTTCTTAAGAAATTAGCTACCTCAAGTTTAACTCCAGAAATTCCCAAATATTGGCAGGATCTTACACATGTTAACGTGAGCTTCTAGTTTAAATTTCATGGTCGTGAGTTATAGAACTCGGTTATAGCATTTTTATCGGAAAAACTTAAATATTGAAATAGTCATAACTTGCTCATTTTAAGTCGGAATGAGCTCATTTTTAGACAGGAGGTACTTTATACCATATATTTCCATGTCCCAAAAGGCCAAAATTTTTCTCACAAATTAAGTGGTAAAAGCATTATTTTTACAAAATCGTAGGCGTAGCTTTTCTCTTTTTTTTACTTTTTCATGCTTTGTTAAAAATAGTCCATACAAAAATCTACAACTCCTCTTTTAGTGATTCCACTTGGAGATGTTAGAAAATTTATCATAATATCCTCCCAAATTTTTCCAGAATTTTTGAATGTCCGAAAAAACTACGAAACTGCAAATTGATTTTAACTCGCCATGCTGTAATCCACGTAAACAGATCATTTTCATAATTTAATAAGGAATGAATACGAATGATCATTCACCATGCATGTGGTAATCCACATAGACAGGTTATTTCAACAGAATAATAAATAATGGAACTAAAGTTAGGCGTAATGTCGCACCAACAGGATATTCCAACAGAATAATAAAGAATGCAATAACAACAGAAATCATCATGCATGCGATAGACTGCACAAACAGGTTATTCCAACAGAATAATAAATAATGGAACCAGGTCAAGCATAATACGCACCGACAGGATATTCCAACAGAATAATAAAGAATGGAATAACAACAGAAATCACCATGCATGCGATAGACCGCACAGACAGGTTATTCCAAAAGAATAATAAATAATAGAACCAGGTTAGGCGTAATACACACTAACAGGATATTCCAACAGAATAATAAAGAATGGAATAATAGAAGAATTTGACCATATATGCGGTACTTCACATAGACAGGTTATTCCAACAGAATAATAAGGAATGGAATAAAAATAGCTCTCTTCATTAATACGAAAGAAATAATACCCCTTACCTTAGAAAGAAATTGGATACTGGAGTAAAGAGGTAACAGACTTCTCTTCTTCTTTCTCTCTATAATTTCTCTCTATAATAATTGCTCTATAGTTTTAGTGAATTAGTGAGAAATGAAGGAAGAATGAGCTTTTATTTATAGAAAAATATAGTTTCGATAATTGCACGTTTTGGGGCTCGAAATATTACAGTACAATACCTCCAACTTTTCTTTCATTTTTAATTTAGTCCTGCAAGTATTATCAAACTTGCACCACCTCCCCTAATAGTAAATAATGTGAATCGATAGTTCAATCATGTAAATCAATAGTTATAATCATGTGAAAATACGAATTACTGTATAGTACCTCCATTTATACCTCCATCTTTAACTTAGTCATGCAAGTATTATCAAACTTGCACAAACTCCCCTAATAGTGCATGAATGTGAATCAATAGTACACACATGTGAACAAATAGTTATAATCATGTGAATTAATAGCAATTAATTCCTCATTTATCTGATTAATTACCCGATAACTTCCAGACATCAATTATTATCAAAATAAATGTCGATTTTCACTAACACTAATAATTCCAACACAATGGAACTATAAATTTCATCTTGAATCAACACGAACTTATTCATCATTAATATTATAACTCACAATATTTAACAACCAGGTCGTTCCCAGGAAAAAGGGGGCTTTCCGATAAGGACTTCTCCTTATTGGCGCGCAATTAGATGACCAAACCTCTCCTTGACAGAACTTCTAGACATTGTAAATATTGCAATTTAATAATATGAATAACTTTATCGTCTCAATTATTGATTTAATAATATATAAAATATTATGCAGATGATACTATGACAATAATCAAATCAATAATATGAGAGATATGATGCAACAATTATTGTAGCAATAAGTGACTATAACTGAGTGACTTCTTACGTAAGCATCAATAATCAATACCGTGTGCTACTATGCAACCACACGTATTACTATACTTTTACTACCGGGTAGTTCAATAGTTTTAACGGTAACACTTTCACCGTTATTTTTATAGAATGATAATTATGTCATTTTCTAACTACAACAATACTTCTGTTATGGGGTCCACCAATGATTGTGCCATCGTACGGATATTCCCCGACAAAAAAAATATTCCCCGACCAAACGAATGTTTTATAACAACTTGCATACTTTGCAAAATTTATAAATATTACCCACAACTATAACATTATATCAAATCCATACCATAATATTCAAAAAAATATTTCGAGAAATATAAATCTTTATTCATAAAATTTGGGGTCTTATATAGGTGATGTATACCTATTTTGGGGGTGTCACAGATTTGAACTGAACGAACAAAATAGTGTTTGATTTTTCTAGATTTTGAAAGCTAGGGTTTGAAAGTTAGAAAGAATTTGAAAGCTCTAGATTTCAAATTGCAAAAATACATAATAAAGGCCAGATGAAAAAATTGAAAATCTTTTATGTCACTTCCCTCTAATTCGGCTGAGTGGGGCACGTTTCAAGCTTTGATTGGTTACACGTCGCATCATAACTGTTATTCACAACTGTAGTGCATAAAATATCCCTTCTTACTCTCTTTTTCTGGAATTGAAGTCCACATGCCTTAATTACAAGTTCTATGATCCTTTTCGTACAACCAAGCACTCAACGAACATGAAGTGCTCTATGAACTTTTCTCTTCTTGAATTGTTTTACGATCTCTTCCTACACAGTTAGTTGCTATTAGGGCATAATACTAAGGGTGCAAATTTAGCATTCCTAACTCACTACTTAACTTATTAAATCTAGTTTATCTAAGGGTTTGGTGAAAATATTAGTAAGTTAATTTTCAATAGAGATGAAATGTAATTATATGCTTTTATTTTGAGCATAATCTCTAATAAAATGGTATCTGATGTCTATATGCTTAGTCCTAGAATGCATGACAGGATTATGGGTTATAGCTATAACACTAGTATTATCACAAAATATGCGAATATATTTAAACTCAAACCCATAGTCAGCTAGATGATTCTTCATCCACAAAATTTGAGCACAACATCTACTAGCAACAATGTACTTAGCTTCTGCAATAGAAGTTGACACTGAATTCTACTTCTTCCTAAACCATGAGACAAGTTTATTCCCTAGTATTTGACATGGTGAGCTCAACTAGCCCAGTAAAGAATATTATGATTAAGATAATATACAACAAATTATCATTAGTCTTCAACAGGAAAAAATCTGATAGAATATAATAGACAACAAGTTTTAGATCAATAACTACAGCGGAAACAACAATCCATTAGAATAGTTACGTAGAGAATGAATTCTACTATATTCTAAGATTTAAAAGTTCATCATCAATATTTTATCCCTGTAACAACAATCAATATACATCTTTAATCAAATATTCATCTTTTCACTACAGGCCAAAGATATTTATTTTGTATCACCAGTTGGTCATGTTCATCTTAACACCTATTCATCTTTGCACTACGGGCCAAAGATATTCATCAGTTAATCATTCATCTTTGTACTACAGGCCAAAGATATTCAGTAATATCATCATTTAAGACTGAGGATGATGAAAAATATTTTTAAAAAAATGAATCTAGTGAGACAGAATGATAAATTTTAGGGATTCGTTTAACAGTTTATCCAAGATCAATAATACTCCATAATAACCAATTTTGAAGCAGGATTCAAAAATAAATATCAAAACATGGATACAATCAAAGATAGTAACCATAATAGACATCTTGGACAAAGGAAAATTTTCATTTTTCAGTGAATAGTGTCGTATTCGTGAATACTGCTGTATACATGAATAGTGTCGTATACGTGAATAATAACCCCAACACAAAAGTTCCAAATTTGATTAAAAAGTTCAAACCAATATTTCGGCATAATGATATTGAAGAAAATAATATCATTTAAGAAGAAAATAACATCCCTTACCTCAAAGAAACAGTACTTCGGAATGAAAGGTTGGAAGTGATGCTGAATGAAACTTGTACTGAATAAAAACTCTCAAAGTATCCAAATACTCACAAAATACGCTCGATAATATAGAGAGAGAGAGAAAGAGAGAAAACTTTGTTTCTGGTGTGATTTTCAATTCTAACGTAGCCCTCTATTTATAGGAAAATGTTAGCACGTCGAAGCAGACTTAACCTGCTACCTGATGGCTTTATCTGCTACTATTGCCACCCACCACATTTGAAATTCAATTTGAGCACATTTTTCACCAACCAAAAGTGGGGCCCACCAATTCTAGAATTTTCCACCAAAATGATAAATTCGGATACTTCAACAATTTCTGAACCAGACACCTCTTAAAATTCATAACAAATCATACGTTCATTTTTAACGGTTCAAAATTTGTGGACATATACTTAACTTATATATGTATAACATATCCAAAAATTACAACGATCCAACGGTCGGATCAAAAATTATAACTCACGTAATATATCTCAAGAACACTGGTTTGATCTTTTAATACCTCCAATCCGACAAAATACTGATAAAACACCTCAACATTAATTCCTTTATTTATAACCACATAAATAAATCCATCATTTATATCTGCATCAAATAAATATTTCCTTATCATATAAATCAATAATTAATTAATCACAAATAATATTACAGAATCACAATTATGACAACCAAAAAGCGGTTCCTGGGAAAGAGGGGTTTCAATAAGGATTTCTCCTTATTGGCGGCGCAATTAGGTGACCAAACCTCTCCTCGATGTAACTTTCTAGACATTGCCAATAATGCTATATAATAATATTATTCAAATAATATGAATTATTGATATGATAATGAGAAATCTTGTCAAAGTTGACAATTATTGAAACAACAATAATATCAAATATCAACGCAAGCAATTATTGAATCAATAAAATAAAATATTGAATAAGTAATTCTTTCGTAACAATTATTGAGTAGTGCCTTCTTACGTAAGGATCAATAATTCAAAAATACTGCAATACTGCAAGTGTGTTATTGTGTAACCACGCATATTACGTATATTTTAACCACCGTGTATTCAACAAATTGTTAATTCAGTAATAACTTCTATTATTATTTATAAAAACTTATACTTTGTCATTTTTCTTCATCCAACTGTTTTCCATTATGGGGCCCACAAATGGTCATTTGCGCAAGTCGCACGAATATTCCCAGAAACAACAAGAATATTCAACGACAAACGAATATTTCAATTTAAATGAATATTCTATAACCACTTGCTTATTTTGCAAAATTTGCATATTTCACCCATAACCAAAGCAGTATATCAAATTAACACCTTATTAATTTAAAATAATAAATAGAAAAAAATTCAATTTTATTTATAATAAGGTGTGTTCTTACAACCTCCCCTCCTTATAAAATTTCATCCTCGAAATTGACGTACATGCACAGTGTTTTGAGCAGTGTGAGGTACCTCGCTTTCATTTCGATTCAACTCCCGGTCATTTATTCAATAGCATGGTTCCTCCACAAAACCTTAACTTGTGGTATAACATTGGTGCGTAGGACATGCTTTTTCCTATCCAAGATCTTAACAGGTACCTCCTCGTACGTTAAATCTTCGGCTATCTCATCTGGTTCTAACTCAATAATGTGGTTCAGGTCTTTCACATATTTACGAAGCATAGATATGTGGAAAACAATGTGAACACAAGACATACTTGGAGGTAACGCGAGTCTATAGGCCACATTTCCTATTCGGTCAAGAATTTCAAATGGACCAACAAACCTTGGATTGAGCTTTCCTCTCTTTTCAAATCTTGTAACTCCCTTCCATGGAGGAATACGTAATAATACATGATCCCCAATATTAAATTACACGTCCTTTCGATGAAGATCAGCATAACTCTTTTGTCGATCCTATGAGGTTTGAATACGTTGTCGAATCATTTGGATTTTTTCTGTAGTCATGCATACCAATTCCGATCCCAACAAAGTTGCTTCACCCACCTCATCCCAGCATACTGGAGAATGACACTTTCATCCATACAACGCCTCGAATAGAGCCATGCCTATACTTTGTTGATAACTGTTGTTGTAGGAGAATTCCACCAGTGACAAGTACTTATCCCAACTTCCTTTGAAATCTAGGACACAGAGTCTTAATAGATCTTTAAGGGTTTGAATAGTCCTCTCTGATTGTCCGTCCGTTTGAGGATGGTATCTTTCAATCAATCATAAATCCGTGCCCATAGCTTTCTGCAAACTAACCCAAAATCTTGAAGTAAATCTTGGGTCATGATCCGAAACTATGGATACTGGCATACCATGCAATCTCACAATCTCATTCACGTACATACGAATAAGACGTTCAAGGGAATAAGTCTCACGTATAGGCAAGAAATGAGCAGACTTGGTTAATCTATCAACAATAACCCAAATCGCATCTATGCCTTGAGAAACTTTGGGAAGACCTATAACGAAATCCATAATAATGTGTTCCCACTTCCATTCCAGAATCTCAAGTGGTTGCAATGGACCTTTTGGCACTTGATGCTCTGCCTTTACACGTTGACAGGTTAAACACCTCGAGATAAACTCCGCGATCTCTCTCTTCATATTGTTCTACCAAAATGTATGTAGAAGATCATGATACATTTTGGTACTCCCAGGATGGATTACAAACGGGGTGTTGTGTGCCTCCATCATGATTCTATGCTTCAAGTCAGAGTCGTTAGGAACGCAAAGTCTAGAGTTGACTCTAAGTATTCCTTCTTCATCGATTCTTGCTTCCGGTATAGCACCTTCTTGTACTTTCTTCTTAATACGCATCAGCCCCAGGTCTGTAGCTTGTGCAACTTTAAATTTATCGATTAAAGTCGGTTCTACTAGTATATTCTCCATCATCATGTGGGTCTCTGGAGTCTTGAATTCTATCTCCATCCTTTGCAAGTCATATAAAATGGGCCTTTGTGTTGACAATATCGCACTCGTACTTGCATATGATCTTCTACTCAATGCGTCAGCTACTACGTTCGCTTTTCCAGGATGATATTGAATAGTGTGATCGTAATCTTTCAATAGCTCAAGCCAACGTCGTTGCCGCATGTTGAGTTCCTTTTGGGTGAAGAAGTATTTGAGGCTTTTATGATCCGTATAGATCTCCACTTTCTCCCCATACAGGTAGTGTCTCCTGATTTTTAACGCGAATACATTGCCGCTAACTCCGGATCATGAGTAGGATAATTCCTCTCATATTCTTTGAGTTGTCATGAGGCATAGGCTATGACTTTCCCATGTTGCATGAGAACACATCCTAACCCTTTGCTCGAAGCATCATTTGTAGATAACAAATCCATCCGAACCGGATGGTATTGTCGTAAGCAGTGCGAAATGAGTCTCCTCTTGAGCTCTTGGAAACTCTTCTCGCATTTCTCGCTCCATAAGAATTTTGTATCTTTCCAAAAGCCTATTTGAGTTAACGGAGTAGCGATTCAAGAAAATCCTTCCACGAATCTACGATAATAACCAAATTAAGCCTTTAAAGCTACGCACTTCGGTCATCGACTTCGGTTGCTCCCAACTTTGTATTGCTTCAATCTTCACTGGGTCAATAGATACTCCATGTTTTGACACCATGTGCCCAAGGAATGCTACTTCCTCAAGCCAGAACTCACATTTCTTCAGCTTGGCATAAAGTTTGTTTTCACGAAGCCTTTCAAGTATCAGCTTCAAATGGTGCTCATGATCTTCATGACTTTTGGAATAGATGAGGATGTCATCAATAAAGACAACAACGAACTGATCCAAGTATTCCTTGAATACACGGTTCATCATATCCATGAAAGCACCAGGAGCATTAGTCAATCTAAAAGACATGACTAAGAATTCATAATGCCCGTACCTAGTTCTGAAGGCAGTCTTTGGAATATCCTCTATTTTAATCTTCAGCTGATGATATCCAGAACGAAGATCGATCTTTGAAAAGAATTGTGCTCCTTGTAACTGGTCAAACAAGTCATCAATGCGAGGTAGCGAATACCTATTCTTGATGGTGACATGATTCAATTCTCGGTAGTCAATACAAAGTCGCATACTCCCGTCTTTCTTCTTTATGAATAAAACAGGAGCACCCCAAGGAGATGTACTAGGACGAATGAAACCGATGTCTAATAACTCTTGTAGTTGGACTTTTAACTCCTAAAGTTCAATAGGAGCCATTCGATATGGGGTTTTAGAAATGGGTTTTGTACCCGGTTCAAGGTCAATAAAGAATTCAACTTCTCGTTCTGGGGGTAGACCAGGAAGTTCTTCAGGAAATACATCAGGAAATTCTCTAACAACAGAAATATTATTCAAATCCGACTTGTCTTTATTCAAATCCATAATATGGGCTAAGAAAGCTTGGCATCCATTTTTCAATAAACGAATAACTTTGTGGCTTGATATGACAGTGACTGATTTTAATGGTTTAGTTGCTTGAATTCGCATAACAGGTTGGCTAGGAATATGAAAACTAACAACCTTACAAAAATAATCAATTTTAGCATGATGAGTGGTTAACCAATAAATTCCTAAAATCACATCAAAAGCAAGTATCTTTAAAGAAATAAGATCAACAGGTAATGTGATTGTGCCAACTTGGATCAAGCAAGATTTATAAACTGTAGATGTAACGAAGGTTTCACCCAATGGAGTTTCAACAGATAAATCAAAGTCTAATTTCTCCGGAGTCAAGTTTAAACGTTGAGCACAAGCAGGAGAGATAAAAGAATAGGTGGAACCGGTATCTAGTAAGGTATAAACTTCGCAAGAATTCAAGATTACCTTACCCGTGATTACCTCGTTTGGGTTCCTCACGTTTTGGCCAGTCACGACAAACGCTCTTTGAGGAACCATTGATTTCGACTTATCCGGGAAAACTTTTGGAGTCACCATCCCCACTGAACTTGGTTTTGCTATAGAACACTCTCAGGCTATATGACCCTTCTTTCCACAGTTATAACATACCTTGGATTGTTGTGGGCAGTTTAGGCTGATATGTCCCTCTTTCCCGCATTTATAACACACGACCAGTGGTCGTTCTCCTCCCCTAGCAATAGTTGATGCTGGTGTTGCTGCTGATGTCTCCCGTCATTGTTGAATCTCCTCTTTCTGAAATTTAACTCACCTCTCCTATTATCATGGCCACAATTACCACCCGAGTGGTTACCGCCTTTGTCCGTATTCTTCCCTCCTCGCTAGTTATCATCGTTCTGATGACTGCTGTCACCGGTATGACCCTGGTTGTGATCCCTCGGTTTAGTATACTCATTATCTCACTCTAATAATTGACCCCTGTTGACAACATCTGAATATAGAGAAAATTTATGAGAGATAAGGTATTGACGAATCTCGGGTTTTAGACCTCTCAGAAACATCCGCGTCATACGTTCCTCATTTTCTACCAAATGAGGTGCAAACCTGGATAACTCCGCGAACTTCGCCTCGTACTGAGACACCGTCATGTTGTTCTGTTCCAGTCTAATAAACTCTACCTCCTTCATATGACGAATATTTTCTAGAAAGTACTTGTCATTGAACAGTTTCTGAAATCTTTCCCAAGACATGTTAAATGTGGTTGACTGGGTACGCTTCATAGATTCCCACCAGTAATCTGCCTCACCACGGAACATAAATGTGGCGAATGGAACATACATTCCTCCGTGCATCCCAAGACATCGAATATCTTAGTAATTTGCTTGACCCACATTTCCGCCTTTAATCGGATCGGCTTTCCCTAGAAACTGGGTGGTCCCAACTCCTTGAATCGCTTGGGTTGTGATGTGCCGATGCGTTGCTATCACTTCCACTAGTATTTTGTACACGAGTCTCCCTCGTCTGATTTTGCATGAACTGCAAAAAGCTCCTAAACATTCCATCATTCATTGTTTGCTCGATAATGTTGTTTACAGGAGGAATATTTCCTTCCTGTTGCACGTTCTCCTGGTTTGTGACTAAAGGTTATTCCACAGTCTCATACACTCCATTGTTAACGTTCTCAGCAGCCATTCTTAAATACTGCCATAAAATAAGGGTTAATTAAATAAATTAACATATCACATAATATCCATATATTATGACCGATCAATAAATAAGCTTAGATAGGACACACTAGCGAAGGATTTACTCATCTCTCCCCTCCTAGTTCTATTCCCCGATCTCCACCAGAGACCATATCCCTAAGCTTTGATACCAACTGTGACTCCCTCAAAATAGGTATACAACACCCATTCTGAGTTGCCAAATACATGGTACAGAAAGAAAACTACAACTTCAATAATACAATTGTCGTGCAAAATACGACAACACATATTGTGAGTTTAAATACAAATATTGTCTTCTAGACAATATCTACACTCAAATAAGTTCTCATTACAATTATTCAAACACTATTTTACAGAAATAGTGAGGACTGCTTAAACATCTTTCTAGAACCATCACTCCATACCTCGACTAGATCCTGCTATGTTCTCACCTCCTGAGAAGAAAAATGAAACAAAAAGGAAAAAGGGTGAGCTCAACTAGCCCAGTAAAGAATATTATGACTAAGATAATATACAACAAATTATCATTAGTCTTTAATAGGGAAAAATCTGATAGAATATTATTAGACAACAAGTTTTAGATCAACAACTACAACGGAAACAATAATCCATTAGAAGAGTCACGTAGAGAATGAATTCTACTATCTTCTAAGATTTAAAAGTTCATCATCAATATTTTATCCCTATAGAAACAATCAATATACATCTTTAATCAAATATTCATCTTTTCACTACAGGCCAAAGATATTCATTTGTATCACCAGTTGGACATGTTCATCTCAACACCTGTTCATCTTTGCACTACGAGCCAAAGATATTCATCAGTTAATCATTCATCTTTGCACTACAGGCCAAAGATATTCAGTAATATCATCATTTATGACTGAGGATGATGAAAAATATTTTAAAGAAAAAGAATCCAGTGAGACAGAAGGACAAATTTTAGGGATTCATTTAACAATTTATCCAAGATCAATAATACTCCATAATAACCAATTTTGAAGCAGGATTCAAAAATAAAGATCAAAACATGGATACAATCAAAGATAGTAACCATAATAGACATCTTGGACAAGAAGGAAAATTTTCATTTTTCGGTGAATAGTGTCGTATTTGTGAATAGTTCCGTATACGTGAATAGTAACCCCGACACAAAAGTTCCAAATTTGATTAAAAAGTTCAAACCAATATTTCGGCATAATGATATTAAAGAAAATAATATCATTTAAGAAGAAAATAACATCCCTTACCTCAAAGCGATTACTTGTAATGAAAGGTCAAGTGATTTGAATGAAACTTGTCTTTGAACAACAACTCTCAAACTATCCAAATACTCACAAAATACGCTCGATAATATAGAGAGAGAAAGAGAGAAAACTTTATTTCTTGTGTGATTTTCAATTCTAACTTAGCCCTCTATTTATAGGAAAATGTTAGCATGCCGAAGCAGACTTAACCTGCTACCTGATGTCTTTACCTGCTACTATTGCCACCCACCACATTTGAAATTCAATTTGAGCACATTTCTCACCAACCAAAAGTGGGGCCGACCAATTCTTGAATTTTCCACGAAAATGATAAATTCAGATACTTCAACAATTTCTGAACCAGTCACCTCTTAAAATTCATAACAAATCATACGTTCATTTTTAACAGTTCAAAATTTGTGGACATATACTCAACTTATATATGTATAACATATCCAAATATCACAACGATCCAACGGTCGGATCAAAATTATAACTCACGCAATATATCTCAAGAACACTGGTTTGATCTTTTAATACCTCTAATCCAACAAAGTACTGATAAAAAACCTCAAAATTAATTCCTTTATTTATAACTACATAAATAAATTCATCGTTTATATTTGCATCAAATAAATATTTCCTTATCATATAAATCAATAATTAATTATTCACAAATAATATTATAGAATCACAATTATGACAATCAGGCAGTTCCCAGGAAAGATGGGGCTTTCCAATAAGGATTTATCCTTACTGGCGCGCAATTAGGTGACCAAACCTCTCCTTGACAGAACTTTCTAGACATTGCCAATAATGCTATCTAATAATACTATTCAAATAATATGAATTATTGATATGATAATGAAATATCTTGTCGTTGACAATTATTGAAACAACAATAATATCAAATATCAACGCAGCAATTATTGAATCAATAAAATAAAATATTGAACAGTAATTACTGTAACAATTAATGAGTAGTGCCTTCTTACGTAAGGATCGATAATTCAAAAATACTGTGCAATACCGTGTGCTACTATGCAACCACGCATATTACTGTATTTTTAACCACCAGGTATTCGAACAGTGTTAACGGTAACAACTACGCCATTATTTATAAAAACCCATACTTTGTCGTTTTCCTTCATCCAACCGTTTTCCATTATGGGGCCCTACAATGGTCATTTTGCTCATTGCATTTAATATTCCCCGACAACAAGAATATTCCACGACCAAACAAATATTCCCCTACAGAAATGAATATTCTATAACCACTTGCTTATTTTGCAAAATTTGCACATTTCACCCATAACCAAAGCATTATATCACATTAACACCTTATTAATTTTGAATAATGAATAGAAGAAAATTCAATTTTATTTATAATAAGTTGGGTTCTTACAACAAATACAAATAGCAAATGTAATATATGGCCTACTAATAGTTAAATATAAGAGAGATCCTATTATAATCTTTATTGAGTTATATCAATGCTTTTACCAATTTCATCCTTGTCAAGCTTGGTTGCAAAGGCCATTGGAGTCTTCATGGGAGTGGCTAATTCCATGTTATACTTCTTGAGTAAATCCTTGATGTACTTGGTGTGATTGATGAAGATCCTTTCATCGGTCTACTTCACTTGAAGTCGAAGAACGAAGTTCAACTCACTCATCATGCTCATCTCAAACTTACTCTGCAATATTTTGGTAAATCTCTCACATAAATTTTCATCAATAGAGCCATAAATAATATCATTTACATGGATTTTTACTAATAGAGTTTTATCCTTGTGCTTCCTAAGGAATAGTGTTGTGTCTACCCTACCTCTATTGAATCCTTTTTCAATAAGAAAAATAGTAAGTGTTTCATACCATGCCCTAGGTGTTTGCTTTAGACCATAAAGAGCCTTATCTAATTTATAAACATGATTTGAAAGGTTTGGATTGACAAAACCTGACGGTTGTTCAACATACACCTCTTCTTGAATTTATCCATTTAGAAATGCACTTTTGACATCCATATGAAAGACTTTGAATTTCATGTGGGCCGCATAAGCTAGGAACATTTTAATACCTTCCAATCTGGCAACAAGAGAAAAGATCTCATTATAGTCGATGTGACGCCCCCAAAATAGCTATACATCACCCATTCTGAGTTGCCAAATACATGGTACAGAAAACAAGTACAGCTTTATTATTATAATTGTCGTGCAAAATACGACAACACATACTGTGAGTTTAAATACAAATATTGTCTTCTAGACAATATCCACACTCAAATAAGTCCTCATTACAATTATTGATACACTATTTTACAAAAATAGTTAGGACTGCTAAAATAACTGTCAAGAACCATCACTCTATACCCCGACTGGTTCCTGTTATATTCTCTCTTCCTGAGCAGAAAAATGGAACAAAAAGGAAAATGGTGAGCTCAACTAGCCCAATAAAGAATATTATGGCTAAGATAATATACAACAAATTATCCTTAGTCTTCAACAGGGAAAAATCTGATAGAATATAATAGACAACAAGTTTTAGATCAACAACTGCAGCGAAAACAACAATTCATTAGAAGAGTTAAGTAGAGAATGAAATCTACTATCATCTATGAATTTAAAAATCCATCATCAATATTTTATCCTCGTAACATCAATCAATATACATCTTGAATCAAATATTCATCTTTGCACCACACGGGCCAAAGATATTCATTTGTATCACCGGTTGGTCATGTTCATCTCAACACTGCTCATCTTTGCACTACGGGCCAAAGATATTCATCGGGTAATCATTCATCTCTGCACTACAGGCCAAAGATATTCATCAAGTATCACCATTAAGGACTGAGGATGATGAAAAATATTTTAGAGAACGAATCCAGTGAGACAAAAGAACAAAGATTAGGGATTTGCAATTTAGATAATTTAAGTTCAAAAATACTCCATAATAAACCATAGTGGAGTAAAATTTAAGAATGAAGATCAAAACATGGATACAATCAAAGATAGTAACCATAATAGACATCTGGAACAAAGAAGAGAAAATTTTATTTTTTGGTGAATAGTGATGTATACATGAATAGTGTCGTATACATGAATAGTAATCCCGACACTAAAAGGTAGAAATTCCACAATAAAATTCATATCAATATTTCAGCATAATGATATTGAAAAAAATAATATCATTTACGAAGAAAATAACATCCCTTACCTCAAAAGAACAGTATTTCTGATCGGAATATCGGATGTAAAGCCGAAGAAAACTTGCACTGAATAGAAACTCTCAAAGTATCTAAATACTCACAAAATACGCTCGATAATATATAGAGAGAGAAAATTTATTTCTGGTGTGATTTTCAATTCTAACTAAGCACCCTATTTATAGGAAAATGCTAGAACGCCAAAGGAGACTAAATTAATAAAATAATATTATTATTTTTCTTCACTTCTACGCATGCCATTTTGGAAAGCCATTAGCCCATCACATTTGAAAAAAATTTCCAGCACACGTTTTCATAAAAAATAAAAGTGGGTCCCACCCATAATTTTAATAAAAACATTTAATTTCTGAAACTTCAATAATTCATAATAAATAGCCCTTTTATCAGAAAAATACAAATTTTATGTTTATTCCATAGGAAATCAAATTCTCTACAACTTTGTAGCTTTAAGTTTTTCCAAATTCTAAATGAAAAATGTCCGAAATCTACATATGGACGATTTTTAATACTTCCATTCCGACAAAATACTGATAAAACACCTCAGCATTAATTCCTTCATTTATAATCACATAAAATAAATATTTTCCTATCCTTCATTTATATCCACATAAAATAAATATTTTCTTATCATATTGCAGAATCACAATTATGACAACCAGGTCGTTCCCAGGAAAGAGGAGGCTTTCCGATAAGGATTTCTCCTTACTGACACACAATTAGGTGACCAAATCCCTTTTCTAGACAGAACTTCCTTAGACATTGCCAATAATATTATCTAATAATATTATTCAAATAATATGAATTATTGATCTGATAATGGGAAATACTGTGCAGTGACAATTATTGAAACAATAATAATATAAAATATCAACACAACAACTATTGAATCAATAAAATAAAATATTGAACAGTAATTACTGTAATATTTAGTACTGCCTTCTTACATAAGAATCAATAATTCAAAATCATGTGTAATACTGGTGCTTTACGCGTGCAACCACGCCAGTATTATATTTTAACCACCGTGATAATCCAATGTTGTTAATCTGTAATAATTACGCCGTTATTTATAAAAACTTAAACTTGTTATTTTCTTCATCCGATGCTTATTCACATTATGGGCCCATAAATGGTCATCTTGTTGTCACACTAATATTCCCCGACAACAAGAATATTCCACGACCAAACGAATATTTCCTGACAAAAAATGAATATTTTATAACCACTTGCTTATTTTGCAAAATTTGCACATTTCACCCATAACCAAAGCATTATATCAAATTAACTCCTTATTATTTCAAGATAATGAATAGAGGAAATTTAATTTTTATTTATAATAAGTTGGGGTCTTACAACCTCCCCTCCTTATGAAATTTCGTCCTCGAAATTGGCGTACGTACCTGCTATTTCGAAAAGGTGAGGGTACCTCGCTTTCATTTCTGATTCCAACTCCCAGGTCATTTCCTCCATAACATGGTTCCTCCACAAAACCTTGACTTGTGGTATAACCTTTGTTTGTAAGACATGCTCTTTCCTATCCAAGATCTTGACAGGTACCTCCTCGTACGTTAAATCTTCGGCTATCTCGTCTGGTTCTAACACAATAATGTGGTTTGGGTCTTTCACATATTTACGAAGCATAGATATATAAAAAACTTTATAAACACGAGACATGCTTGGAGGTAATACGAATCTATAGGCCACATTTTCTATTCGGTCAAGAATCTCAAATGGACCAACAAATCATGGATTGAGCTTTCCTCTTTTCCTGAATCTTGTAACTCCCTTCCATGGAGCAATACGTAACAGTACATGATCTCCAATATTAAATTACATGTCCTTTCGATGAAGATCATCATAACTCTTTTGTCGATCTTGTGAGGTCTTTATTCATTGTCGGATCATTTGAATCTTTTCTGTAGTCATGCGTATTAATTCTGTTCCCAATAACGTTGCTTCACCCACCTCGTCCCAACATACTGGAGAACAACACTTTCGTCCATACAACGCCTCGAATGGAGCCATGCCTATACTTGCTTAATAACTGTTGTTGTAAGAGAATTCCACCAATGGTAAGTACTTATCCCAACTCCCTTTGAAATCTAGGACACAGAGTCTTAATAGATCTTTAAGAGTTTGAATAGTCCTTTCTGATTGCTCGTCCGTTTGAGGATGGTATGCCAATCAATCATAAACTGCGCCCATAGCTTTCGCGCAAGCTAACCCAAAATCGTGAAGTGAATCTTGGGTCACGATCCGAAACTATGGATACTGGCATGCCATACAATCTCACAATCTCATTTACGTACATACGAGCAGGACGTTCAAGGGAATAAGTCTCACGTATAGGCAAGAAATGAGCAAACTTGGTTAATCTATCAACAATAACCCAAATCGCATCTATATCTTGAGAAACCTTGGGAAGACCCGTAACGAAATCTATAGTAATGTGTTCCCACTTCCATTTTAGAATCTTAAGTGGTTGCAATGGACCCTTTGGCAATGGATGCCCTGCCTTTACACGTTGACAAGTTAAACACATCGAGATAAACTCCGCGATTTCTTTCTTCATATTACTCCACCAAAATGTATGTCGAAGATCATGATACATTTTGGTACTCCAAGGATGGATTACAAATGGTGTGTTGTATGCCTCCATCATGATTCTATGCTTCAAGTCAGAATCGTTAGGAACGCAAAGTCTGGAGTTGACTCGAAGTATTCCTTCTTCATCGATTCTTGCTTCTAGAAGAACACCTTCTTGTACTTTCTTCTTTATACGTATCATTAGGTCTGTGGCTTGAGCAACTTTAACTTTATCGATTAAAGTCAGTTCTACTCGTATATTTGATATCATCACGTGGGTATTTGGAGCCTTTAACTCTATCTTCATCCTTTGTAAGTCGTACAAAATGGGTCTTTGTGTTAACAACATCGCACTCATACCCGCATACAATCTTCTACTCAATACGTAAGCTATAACATTTGTTTTTCCAGGATGATATTGAATGCTATGGTCGTAATCTTTTAACAACTTGAGCCAACGTCATTGCCGCATGTTGAGTTCCTTTTGGGTGAAGAAATATTTGAGGCTTTTATGATCCGTATAAATTTCCACTTTCTCCCCATACAGGTAGTGTCTCCAGATTTTCAATGCAAAAACGACTGCTGCCAACTCCAGATCATGAGTAGGATAATTCCTCTCATATTCTTTGAGTTTTCGCGAGGCATAGGCTATGACTTTCCCATGTTGCATGAGAACACATCTTAACCCTTTGCCTGAAGCATCATTGTAGATAACAAATCCATCCGAACCGGATGGTATTGTTAGAACAGGTGCCAAAATGAGTCTCCTCTTTAGCTCTTGGAAACTCTTCTCACATTCCTCGCTCCATACGAATTTTACATCCTTCCGAGTCAGCTGAGTTAACGGAGTAGCGATTCGAGAAAATCCTTCCACGAATCTCCGATAATAACCAGCTAAGCCCAGAAAGCTATGTACTTCGGTCACCGACTTCGGTTGCTCCCTAAACTTTTATTGCTTTAACCACCACGCGCTCAAGGAATGCTACTTCCTTAAGCCGTAACTCGCATTTCTTGACAGCATATAGCTTGTTGTCACGAAGTCGTTGAAGTACCAGCTTCAAATGGTGCTCATGATCTTCATGGATTTTGGAATAGATGAGGATGTCATCAATAAAGACAACAATGAACTGATCCAAATATTCCTTGAATACACGGCTCATCATATCCATGAAAGCATCAGGAGCATTAGTCAATCCAAAAGACATGACTAAGAATTCATAATGCCCGTACCGAGTTCTGAAGGCAGTCTTTGGAATATCCTCAGTTTTAATCTTCATCTGATGATATCCAAAACGAAGATCGATCTTTGAAAAGAATTGTGCTCCTTGCAACTGGTCAAACAGGTCATCAATGCGTGGTAGCGGATACCTATTCTTAATGGTGACATGGTTTAATTCCCGGTAGTCAATACAAAGTCGCATACTCCCGTCTTTCTTCTTTACAAATAAAACAAGAGCACCCCAAGGAGATGTACTAGGATGAATGAAACCGATGTCTAACAATTCCTATAGTTGGACTTTTAACTCCTGAAGTTCAATATGAGCCATTCGATATTGGGTTTTAGAAATGGGCTTTGTACCCGGTTCAAGATCAATAAAGAATTCAACTTCACGTTCTGGGGGTAGACCAGAAAGTTCTTTAGGAAATACGTCAGGAAATTCACTAACAATAGAAATAGTATTCAAATCTGACGTGTTTTTGTTTAAATCCATAACATGGGCTAAGAAAGCTTGACATCCATTTCTTAATAAACGAATGGCTTTATGGCTTGATATGACAGCGATTGACTTTAGTGGTTTGGTTGCTTGAATTCGCATAACAGGTTGGTTAGGAATATGAAAACTAACAACCTTACGAAAACAATCAATTTTGGCATGATGAGTAGTTAACCAATCAATCCCTAAAATCACATCAAATGCAATTATCTTTAAAGAGATAAGATCAACAGGTAATGTGATGGTGCCAACTTGGATCAAGCTAGATTTATACACAGTGGATGTAATAAAAGTTTCTCCTAACGGAGTCTCCACAGATAAGTCAAAGTCTAATTTCTCCGGCATCAAGTTTAAATGTTGAGCACAAGCAGGAGAGATAATAGAATGGGTAGAATCGGTATCTAGTAAGGTATAAACTTCGTAAGAGTTCAAGATTAGCTTACCCGTGATCACCTCGTTCAGGTTTCTCATGTTTTGGCCAGTCACGACAAACGCCCTCCCTTGAACTACCGACTTTGTTTTGTCCGTAGTCGCCTTTGGTGCCGCCGTCCCAGCTAGACTTGACTTCGCTACCAGACAAAATCGGGCTATATGATCGTCTTTTTCCACAATCAAACACACCTTGGAAGGTCGTGAGCAGTTTGGACTTATGTGTCCCTCCTCTCCGTGATTCAGTAGCATCTAACTAGCTACGTTCTCTTCCCCTAGAATTTGTTGTTGGTGCTGGTGATGCTGCTGATGTCTTCCCATTATTATTGAATCTCCTCTTTTTGAAATTTCCACTTGGCTCACCTATCCTATTATCATTGCCACGATTACCACCCGAGTGGTTACCTATTTTGTTCGTATTTTCCCCCCCTCGCTGGTTATCATCGCTCTGATGACTGCTGTCACCGGTATGACCCTGGTTGTGGTCCCTCAGTTGAACATACTCATTATCTCGCTCTAATAATTGATCCCTGTTGACAACATCTGAATACAAAGAATATTTGTGAGAGATAAGGTATTGACGAATCTCGGGTTTTAGACCTCTCAGAACATCCGCGTCATACGTTCCTCATTCTCTACCAAATGAGGTGCAAACCTGGATAACTCCGCGAACTTCGCCTCGTACTGGGACACCGTCATGTTGTTCTGTTCTAGTCTAATAAACTCTACCTCCTTCATATGATTAATACTTTCAGGAAAGTACTTGTCATTGAACAGTTTCTGAAATCTTTTCCAAGACATGTTGAGTGCGGCTGGCTGGGTACGCTTCACTGATTCCCACCAGTAATCTTCCTCACCACGGAACATAAAGGTGGCGAATAGAACCTTCTGTTCTTCCGTGCATCCCAAGACATCGAATATCTTGGTAATTTGTTGATCCACGTTTCCGCCTTAATCAGATCTGGCTTTTCCAAGAAACTGGTGGTCCCAACTCCTTGAACCGCTTTTGTGACAAACACTCCAAAAAATTCCATTCCAAAAAATGTCTGTCCTACAGCTGCTTCCTCACCAACTATTTACCCACTTCCAAATTCCACTCGATGATGAGGGTTCTATCCACTTGACTGATTCTATCGATTCAAACTATCTCAAAGGGGGCTCATATCACTCTGCTTAAAGGAAAGTTCATATGTGTGATACCTGAAATTCCCAAACCGATACCTCCTACTTCACTGCCTTCTTCCCCTGAAATTCTCACTATTCTCCACACCATCGCAAACAATCAAGCCCAAATTACCTCTGATGTCAAAGACATCCAACTCCGTCTCTCTATCCTTGAAAAAGGAAAACTCCCCATTCGGTGTGATGATCTTCATGCTATGTTTCAAAATTTAGAAGATGAGTTTATTGACCTCTAAGCAGGGTTCGAGTTGCACACTCGGGCGATGGTTGAAGCCCTATAACGGAAGATGAACCGCAACGCCTGTCAATTGAGCACTGAGATAAAGTTCATCAGCAATCAAATTGGGACTCTGGGATGTTTTACCAAGTGCCGCATGAATGATCTTAGTGAGGAGCTGCAAGCAGACCAAGTCCAAGCGCGCATACCCGAATGGCTCCAATGCAATTGGATGGCCGAGTATCAAGGTGACTTTCTGGACCTACCATTACCACCTCCTACCTTCATTGCTCGTCCTCCCAGACTTGCCAACACAATGTCCCTGGAAGAAATCATACACCGCAGGCTTCACCGACCCTATTTCACCGCCCGAGAAGCCAATCATGTTAATCTTGAGGAGGAGGATGATTAGACGCCCTGTCCCTTTTGGCATTTTGGACACACCTTTTTGATTGATGCCAAAGGGGGAGAAGACTTATGCTTGCTTTCCCTGCTTCCAAAGATAATTTTTTAAAATTTTCATGCATGATAACTTGTGGTGTTAAGACTATGGTTTAAATTTGTTGATGGATGATGGTTTAATCGTTTCCTATAATCTTTTGCTTAACATATTGTGGACTAACCAGAAAATGCAGGGTTACTTTTAACTTGTCATAAACTGCAAAGAGCAGGGTTGCTCAAACACTGCATATATGCAGTTAATAGTATGCATGAATTAAGGGGGAGCTGTAACTCTCTTGAAATGCATGGTTTTAGGGGGAGCCATAAGTATTTTGTTGTCATCATCAAAAAGGGGGAGAATGTTGACTTATGTCACACCCTATGTTTTGATGATGACTATATTTGTTCTCTAACCATGTCTTATAACATTTCAGGAATATCAAGGAAGAAGTTCCAAAGTCAAGATGCCTTTGAAGAAAGAAAAGCTAATTTAAGTCCTAGCAATATATGTAAGATCTTAGCATTTATCACTTTCCAAAATAAGGCTCTAGGACATGTGCATTACATATATAATACTTGCATTCATATTTGATGTTACATGTTAATTAACTAGCTCATAATATGCATGACCAAAATTGCTCACGTAAGGAATCAAATCTTGTTAAATACGGTATAGCAAGAAATGGGGTAAACATATTACCATAAGTTTTGCTTCATAATATTATCCCACGATTCAAGGGATCTAATTGGGTGTCCGAATATAAGGTAAGATATATGGACACAGGTCAGAAGATATTGTATGGTAAGCTCAAAACATGACATCATAGATCTTGCTTCATCATACTTCATAATTTATGCGTCATAAATCAAGGGTCTTAAATCTAGGAAATTATTTAAGGTAACGAGTTGATTGCATAAATTACCATATGTTTCATACTCATAGCAGAAATCATGTGCCATAATCCCGTCTCACGATTTGAGCAACTTAATTGATTAAGTCTAACGGACCAATGCATGTTAAGAGATATGGAAACATGCCTGCAAATGATTATGTGCATATAGGGTAATAAATCCTGGCTTTGTAAATTGGGACTGTTAGTAATCTGCGTCAAGCTTTTCTCCCATGCAATGGAAATCAATTAAACCTTAAATCACTGATGGCGTAATAGAATCTCTGTGATTAAAATCAAGTTGAGTAGATCATGATTGATATTGAACGGGAAGATTTGTGCAAAGTGTTTTTAATCAGTATATCACAGCAGCAAACATTTGCAACAGTAATATCCTAGAAGTGGTCTATATAAACTGTGCCCTGTAACATATTTAAACACGAAAAACATACACAGAAACTTATCGCATACAAGCTACGAAATTGTTTTTCACTGAGACAGACATTGATTGCATTAAGAATCGTAATTGCAAATTCTAAGAACTAATAGAAAATACTCGTAATATTCTTCGTGCATATCATTTCATACTAGAGCCTTAAGTTTGTAAGTTTATACATTGCTTGATCATTTAGACCTCTAGTGTGTATCTTATATTTTGATATCTCAATCAATACTTTATTGTGATTAATTCTGTTTGAATTGATAACTTATTACAGTTAAGTTCTGTGGAAAGCATAGGTGCTTAATAATGCATAGGTGCACAGGGAACAAAGGTGTTCAAATTATTGGAACTTGTATTGTAATTGGAAGAGTTTAATAAAAGTGAGTCTCCAATACTAGTTGGTATTGGACGTGGATTAGGCTACTATTCTAGAGGGTAGTAGTTGAATCAATGAAAATTTCGATGTTTATGTGATTGCTTTACGCGGTTTGAATATCTTGTTATTTATCCAAAGAAATTTGCATTCTATTTATATCAAGAAACCGGTTAACACAATAATATTCTCGATTTGGTAATCCAAATTTTGTCGCATTTAACATCCAAAGGATTTTTGATAAGAAATAAAAATTGGACATAGTTTGTGCCTACACTTATTCAACCCCCCTTCTAAGTGCACCTATTTAAATTTCACAACCTGCTCAGGACCATCACTCTATACCCCAATCGGTTCCTCGCTATATTCTCGCTTCTCGAGAAGAAAATGGAACAAAAGGAAAAGGTGAGCTCAACTAGCCCAGTAAAGAATATTATCACTAAGATAATATACAACAAATTATCCTTAGTCTTCAATAGAGAAAAAACTGATAGAATATAATAGACAACAAGTTTTAGATCAACAACTGCAGCAGAAATAACAATTCATTAGAAGAGTTAAGTAGAGAATGAAATCTACTATCATCTATGAATTTAAAAGTTCATCATCAATATTTTATCCCTATAAAATTAATCAATATACATCTTAAATCAAATATTCATCTTTGCACTACAGGCCAAAGATATTCATTTGTATCACCAGTTGGTCATGTTCACCTCAACACTTGTTCATCTTTGCAATACGGGCCAAAGATATTCATCAGGTAATCATTCATCTTTGCACTACAGGCCAAAGATATTCATCAAGTATCACCATTAAGAATTGAGGATGATGAAAATTATTTTAGAGAACGAATCCAGTGAGACAAAAGAACAAAGATTAGGGATTCGTAATTTAGATAATCCAAGTTCAAAAATACTCCATAATAAACCGTATTCGTGAATAGTGCCGTATTTGTGAATAGTACCGTATTCGTGAATAGTGTCGTATACGTGAATAGTAACCCCGACACAAAAAGATAAAAAATCAACAATAAAATTTATATCAATTTTTCAGCATAATGATATTGAATAAAATAATATCATTTACAAAAAAAAATAACATCCCTTACCTCGAAATAACAGTATTTCTGATCGGAATATCGGATGTAAAGCCGAATGAAACTTGCACTGAATAGCAACTCTCAAAGTATCTAAATACTCACAAAATATGCTCGATAATATATATAGAGAGAGAGAAAACTTATTTTTTGGAGTAAAATTCAAGAATGCTCAGAAGAATATTTCAATGAAAAGATACTGAATAAAGTGCAAATATCCAGGATATTCTACTAATTTCATGGAGTATAGAAGCCAAAAATTTAACCCACTGAGTATAATTGAATATATGAAACTGCAAATGGATTTTCGCCCGCCATGCGATAATCCATGTAAAAAGATCATTTCCACAATTTAATAAGGAATGAATACGAAGGATCATTCACCATTCATACTGATAATCCACATGACAAAGTTATTCCAATGTAATAATAAAGAATGGAATATGAGAAGAATTCACCGTGCATGCGATAGACCGCATGCATAAAGGTTATTCCCAATGTAATAATAAAGTATGGAACCAGTCATACGTAATCCGCATGCATAAAAGATATTCCAACATAATAATAAAGAATGGAATAACAACAGAATTCACCATGTATGCGGTGATTTCAGATAGACATGTTATTCCAATGTAATAATAAATAATGGAACCGTGTCATGAATAATATCATATGCACAAGATATTCCAACAAAATAATTAAGGATGGAATAATGGAAGAATTTCACCCATGTATGCGGTATTGCGATAGGCAAAGTTATTCCAACATAATAATAAAGAATGGAATAATGTAAGAATTTTACCATGTATGCAGATTAGATGTATGAAAAGTTATTCCAACATAATAATAAAGAATGGAATAATGTAAGAATTTCACCATGTATGCGGTACTGCATCGCAGGAAAAGTTATGCCAACATAATAATAAAGAATGGAATAATGTAAGCTCTCTTCATGAATAAAGAAATAATACCCCTTACCTTAGAAAGAAGAGTATTCTGACTGGTAGCGCGAGGATATTCTTGAAGAAAACTTATACTGTTTTCTATGCTCAAAGCTTCTTAAAACTCTAAAGAAATACACTCAAGATTATAGAAGAAGAATTCTCTGAATTTCTGGTGTGTTTTCAATTCTAACTAAGCATCCTATTTATAGGAGAATGGAAAGGATACTATGCAATAAAATATAATATATTCTATTTATAAAATATATATATATATATATTTATATATTTTATTTAAAATCTAATAAAACAAATAACTTTATAAAAGTATTATGTTTTATATAAAAAGATTTTACTATGCAAATACTATGCAGGCACTATGCAAATACTATGCATAATAAAATATAATATATTCTATTTATAATCTAATAAAACAAATAACTTTATAAAAGTATTCTGTTTTATATAAAAGGATTTTATTATGTAAACACTATGCAGGCACTACGCAAACACTATGCATAAAAAATATATTATATTCCATTTATAATCAAATAAAACAAAACTTTATAAAAAGTATTCATTTTATATAAAAGTTTTTTCGTTTTTATTACATTTATAATAATAATAAAATAAAATTTATCATCATTATTATAATTCACACTATTAATCGACTGTGTCGTTCCTGGAAAGAGGGGCTTTTCAATAAGGATTTCTCCCTATTGGCGCCGCAATTAGGTGACCAAACCTCTCCTCGATGTAACTTCAGACATCGTTAATATTGCAAATAATAATATTAATAACTTTGTTATCTCAATTATTGATTTAATAATATATAAAATATTGACAATAATTGAATCAAATAACGTGAGATACTATGCAACAATTCATCGTAATAATAATTGAACAAAAGCGAGTGACTTCTCACATAAGCATCAATAATCAATCTGGTATTGCTACTATGCAACCACGTGTATTATCGCATTTTTAACACCGAAAGTGTCTCAACGATTAACGGTAAAACTTTCGCCATTATTTTTATAAAAATATTTTGTCATTTTCTCAATCGACAATAATAATTCCGTTGTGGGGTCCACCAATGATTGTGTCATCGTACAAATATTCCCTGTTAAAATGAATATTCCCCGACCAATCGAATATTATATAACAACTTGCGTACTTTGTAAAATTTATAAATATTACCCATAACTATAACATTATATCAAATTCATTCCATAATATTCAAACATGATATTTATAGAAAAATCATCTTTATTCATAAAAGTTGGGGTCTTACACTTAGGTTGCTCTCAACTGTGACTCATATACCAATCTTGGATAGCACATCACAATGGCACCTATCATTTTACCGCTACACAAATATAGCATCCCCTATGGAGATTCTGGCCTTGGTGCATTCCACAAAGGAAGTCACCAGATAGAAGCTCGAGTACCAACTCTTGTAGTTGGGTTTTTAACTCCTGAAGTTCAATAGGAGCCATTCGATATGAGATTTATGGGTTTTGTACCGGGTTCAAGGTAAATACAAAATTCAATATCACGGTCTAGGGGTAGGCCAGGAAGTTCTTCAGGAAAAACGTCAGGAATTTCACTAATAACAGAAATATTATTCAAATCTGACGTATTTTTGTTTAAATCCATG
This sequence comes from Panax ginseng, assembly GCA_020205605.1. Taxonomy (NCBI): domain Eukaryota; kingdom Viridiplantae; phylum Streptophyta; class Magnoliopsida; order Apiales; family Araliaceae; genus Panax; species Panax ginseng. The sequence continues at coordinate 104,446,910 of CM035134.1, forward strand.
ATATGGGCTAAGAAAACTTGACATCTATTTTTCAATAAACGAATGACTTCATATCTTGATATGACAGTGATCGACTTTAGTGGTTTGGTTGTTTGAATTCTCATAATAGGTTGGTTAGGAATATGAAAATTAACAACCTTACCAAAAATAATCAATTTTAGCATGATGAGTGGTTAACCAATCAATCCCTAAAATCACATCAAATGCAAGTATTTTCAAAGAGATGAGATCAACAGGTAATGTGATGGTCTCAACTTGAATCAAGAAAAATTTATAAACCGTGGATGTAATGAAAGTTTCTCCTAACAGAGTTTCAACAGATAAGTCAAAGTCTAATTTCTAAGGATTTAAGTTCAAACGTTAAGCACAAGTAGGAGAGATAAAAGAATAGGTAGAACCGGTATCTAATAAGGTATAAACTTCGCAAGAGTTTATGATTAGCTTACCCATGATAACTTCGTTCGATTCCTCATCACGAAAAATGCTCTCCCTTAAACTACCGACTTTATTTTGTCCGTATCCGTCTTTAGTGCCACAGTCCCAGCTGGACTGAATTTCGCTATAGGATAAAATCGAGCTATGTGACCATCTTTTCCACAACTAAAACATACCTTGGAAGGCTGTGAATAGTTTAGAATTATGTGTCCCACCTCTCCGCATCTGTAGTATCTAACTGGCGGTCGTTCTCCTCCCCAATAATTTGTTGCTGGAGTTGGTGTTGCTACCGACGTCTTTCTATCATCGTTAAATCTTCTCTTCTTGAATTTTCCACTTGAATCATTTCTTCTATTATCTTGGCCATGATTACCACCGAAGTGGTTACCATTTCTGACATGATAATTTCCTCCACGATGGTTATCATTGTTGCGATGGCCGTTGCCACCGGTACGATTATTATCGTGTTGTTGGTCGTTCTTTTTTGGTTGAGCTGACTCATTATCCTGTTCCAATAACTAAGCCCTATTCACTACATCTGAATATAGAGAAAATTTATGAGAAATGAGGTATTGACGAATTTCGGGTTTCAAACCTCTCAAAAACATCTGCGTTATACATTCCTCATTCTCTACCAAATGAGGTGCAAACCTGAATAACTCCGCGAACTTAGCCTTGTACTGGGACACAGTCATGTTGTTCTGTTCCAGTCTAATAAACTCTACCTCTTTCATATGATGAATACTTTCAGGAAAGTACTTGTTATTGAACAGTTTCTGAAACATTTCCCAAGACATATTGAGTGCGGCTGGCTGGGTCGATTTATAGATTTCCACCAATAATCTGCCTCACCACGGAACATAAAGGTGGCGAATGGAACCTTCTGTTCCTCCGTGCATCCTAAGAAATCAAATATCTTAGTAATTTGCTTAACCCACATTTTCGCCTTGATCGGATCCGGCTTTCCCAAAAACTCTGGTGGTCCCAACTCTTTGAACTGCTTGGCTGTGATAAGCCGTGCATTGCTATTATTTCCACCCGTATTTTGTACACGAGTCTCCCTCGTCTGATTTTTCATGAACTGTAAAAAGCTTCTAAACATCCCATCATTCATCATTTGATCAGTGGTGTTGTTTACAAGAGGAACATTTGGCGTCCTGTTGCACGTTCTCCTGGTTGGTGATTAAAGGTATCTCAACGGTTTCATTCACTCCATTGTTAACATTTCCAGCTACCATTCTCAAATACTGCCATAAAACAGGATTATTTAAACAAATTAACATGCCATATAATATTCCTATATTCTGACCAACCAAACAAATAAGCTTAGGTAGGACATACTAGCGAAGGATTTACTAGTCTCTCCCCTCCTAGTTCTAATCTCAGATCTCGACCAGAGATCATATCCCTAAGCTCTGATACCAACTGTGATGCCCCCAAAATAGGTCCACACAACCCATTCTAAGTCGCTAAACACATGGTACAGAAAACAACTACAACTTCATTATTACAATTGTCGTGCAAAATACGACAACACATATGATGTGAGTTTAAATACAAATATTGTCTTCTAGACAATATCCAAACTCAAATAAGTCCTCATTACAATTACTGATACACTATTTTACAAAATAATGAGGACTGCTAAAAAAACTGTCTCGAACCATCACTCGACACCCCGACTAGTTCCCGCTATATTCTCGCCTCCTAAGAATAAAAAATGGAACAAAAAAGAAAAAGGGTGAGCTAAACTAGCCCAATAAAGAATATTATGAGTAAGTTAATGTACAACAAATTATCTTAGTCTTCAACAGGAAAAAATCTGATAGAATATAATAAACAACAAGTTTTAGATCAACAACTACAGCGGAAACAACAATTCATTAGAAGAGTTAAGTAGAGAATGAATTCTACTATCTTCTATAATTTTAAAGTCCATCATCAATATTTTATCCCTGTAATATCAATCAATATACATCTTGAATCAAATATTCATCTTTGCACTACGGGCCAAAGATATTCATCAGGTAATCATTCATCTTTGCACTACAGACCAAAGATATTCATCAAGTATCACCTTTTAAGATTGAGGATGATAAAAAATATTTTAAAGAACGAATCCAGTGAGATAAAGAACACGATTAGGGATTCGTAATTTAGTTTATCTAAGTTCAAGAATACTCAATAATAATCAATTGTGTAGTAAAATTCAAGAATAAAGTTCAAAACATAGATCCAATCAAAGATAGGAACCATAACAGACAACTTGGATGAAGGAAAGAAAATTTAATTTTTCTGTGAATAGTGTCGTATTCGTGAATAGTGCCGTATACGTGAATAGTGTCGTATACGTAAATAGTAACCCTGACACGAAAAGGTAGAAATTTTACAAGAAAAATCATACTTCGTGAATCGTACTCGTAAAGAGTACCGTATTCGTGAATAGTGTCGTATACGTGAATAGTGTCATATACGTGAATAGTAAAAATTTCATAATAAAATTCATACCAATATTTTGGTATAATGATATTGAAAGAAATAGCATCATTTACGAAGAAAATAACATTCCTTACCTCAAAAGAATAGTACTTTTGGCTGAAATATCGGATATAATGCTGAAGAAAACTTGCACTGCTTATCAACTCTCAAAGTATCTAAATATTCACAAAAATACGCTCCATATTATAGAGAGAGAAAACTTCTGATTCTGGTGTGATTTTCAATTCTAACTAAGCACCCTATTTATAGGACTAGAACGCCAAAGTAGACTAAAATTTAATAAAATAATATTCTATAAAACATTTCATGCACACCACTTGACCAAGTTCAGCACTCCACTTTTGAAAAAAAATTCTCAGCACATTTTCCCATAAAAAACAAAAGTGGGTCCCACCCATATTTTTTTTAAAAAAATATTTATTTCCGAAAACTTCATTAATTCATAATAAATAACCCTTTTATCAGAAAAATATGAATTCTATGTTCATTTCATATAAAATTTAATTCTCTACAACTTTGTAGAAGAAAGTTTTTCCAAATTTCAAATAGAAAATGACCGAAATCCACATACGGATAATTTTTAATACCTCCATTCCGACAAAATACTGATAAAACACCTCAGCATTAAATCCTTCATTTATATCCACATAAAATAAATATTTCCTTATCATATAAATCAATAATTAATTATTCACAAATAATATTGCAAAATCACAATAATGACAATCAGGTCGTTCCCAGGAAAGAAGGGGACTTTCCGATAAGGATTTCTCCTTACCGGCGCCCAATTAGGTAACCAAACCCCTTTCCTAGACAGAACTTCCTTAGACATTGCCAATAATGTTATCTAATAATATTATTCAAATAATATGAATTATTGATCTGATAATGGGAAATACTGTGTAGTGACAATTATTGAAATAACAATAATATAAAATATCAACGTAGCAATTATTGAATCAATAAAATAAAACATTGAACAGTAATTACTGTAACAATTATTGAGTAGTGCCTTCTTACGTAAGAAGCATTAATCCAAAAATACTATGCAATACCGTATCATTTATGCAACCACGCGTAGACACGTATTTTAACCACGTGTATTACAACAAATTGTTAATCTGTAATAACTACGTCATTATTTATAAAAAAAACTCATACTTATCGTTTTCTTCATCCGACAGTTTTCCCTTATGGGGCCCACAAATGGTTGCGCCGTCGTACGAATATTCCCCGACAACAAGAATATTCCACGACCAAATGAATATTCCCCGACAACAATAAATATTTTATAACCACTTGCTTATTTTGCAAAATTTGCACATTTTACCCATAACCAAAGCATTATATCAAATTAACATCTTATTATTTCAAAATAATGAATAGAGAAAATTCAATTTTACTTATAAAAAAGTTGGGGTCTTACAATTTTCTCAGGATAATATCCGATATTCCAGTCAAAACTAGTTTCTACTAAGGCAAAAGATATTATTTTATTTCAATGCTCATAAGAAATGGAGTGAAGGTTATCATTTTTGTTTTGAATTCTTCCGTGCGCATTTTGAATTCTCTTCTACGTATTCTTTTTCCAAAGTGATGGTAGATGGAATGCCTGCAAAGTGTGTTTTCTAAAGAGTGGGCCTCAACTTTGGAAAATAAGGAATTAGGCAGAAGTTAGGCATGAAAGAGAAAGGAGAGTTAGGCATACTTATTTAACTTTTCTCCCTCCGTTGCACTATAAAAGGAAGGTTACCCCTCCTTACTAAACACATAATTATAATATCAAAAATTCTTATTTTATAGTATTGTGAGTATTTCTCTTGAGTATAAGGATACTTTGAGTGTAGTTTTTCAATACTCGTAAGAAATATCATTTTCTTTCATACTTCATATTATGTAAGGGATATTATTTCATTTCATATTCTTAAATTTAAACTTACTATGGTAAGTATTGCTTCTATAATTCTTAAAATGATTAAAAATTTCTTAAGTTTTGCGCTTCATCTAATATCATTTCTTTGGAATATTGGTTTGAACATTCTTATTAAATTTTAATCTTTTCATGTTGGGGTACTATTCTAGGGTACTATTCATACGATACTATTCATAACGTTACTATTTATACGGTCTTATTCATGAGTATTTTTTCACAATAGAATTTAATTTTTTTTCTATCAAATTAATTTTTGATATATGAATATCATTCTTGAATTTTACTTCACAAATAGTTATCATGTTGACAATTTGGATATTTTTGAACTCTGGATAAATTGAATTAGAAGTCTCTAATATTTATCTTTGATCTCACTTGATTGATTCTTTATATCATTGTCATCATCCTCATGCTTATATTGTGATAAAAGTTGTGACGCCCCCAAAACAGGTATACATCACACATCTTGAGTCGCCAAATACATGGTACAGAATTCAAATATAAACTTAATTATACAAAACATCGTGTAATATACGAGAAAACATAGCTGAGAGTTTAAACAGGAATATTGCCTTCTAGACAATATCCACTCTCAAATAGAGTCCTCACTACATTTATTGTCACACTATTTTATAGAATAGTGAGGACTACTATAACACCATCTCGGACCATCACTCCGTTCCCCGACTAGTCCCGGCTACGTTCTCATTTCTTGAAGAGAACAATGAAAGAAAAAGGGTGAGCTCAACTAGCCCAGTAAGAAATATTATGACTAAGACAATGCAGGATAAATTATCATTAGCCTTCAACAATGTTAAACTGATAAAATACAATAAATATCAAGTTTAACTGCAGCGGAATAAGCAATCCATTAGAAGAGTCAAGTAGAGCATGATATCTACTATCTTCTATGATTTAAAATGTTTTCATCAATTTTTTTTATCGAGACTGAGACCTTAATAAATAAACCACATCATCGAGTCATCCCTGCACTACGGGACAAGGATATTCATTAAATCATCAATGGTCATGACTATACCGAATAATCCCTGGTCATACTCATATCAAAAACTGTCCATTAATGCACTACAGACCACTGAGGACTTTTACCACATCATTTATAACATTACATGTCATGATTATACCGAATGATCCCTGGTCATAATCATACCGAGTCCATCTATGCACGTAAGCCAAAGATGACTTTCATCACAATATAAGCACGAGGATGATGACAATGACATAATAATTCAATAAAAACAAGTTCAAGAATAAATTTTAAAGATTTATAAGTTAATTTATCCTTAAATCAATTACGTCCAAATTATCAACATGATACTGCTTTGTGGAGTAAAATTTAAGAATGCTCAGAAGAATATTTCCATGAAAAGATACTGGATAAAGCGCAAATATCAAGGATATTCTACTAATTTCATGGAGTATAGAAACCAAAACTTTAACCAACTGAGTATAATAGAATATATGAAACTGCAAATGGATTTTCGCCCGCCATGTGGTAATCCACATAGACAGATCATTTCCACAATTTAATAAGGAATGAATATGAAGTATCAATCACCATGCATGCGGTAATCCACATAGACAGGTTATTCCAATAGAATAATAAAGAATGAAATACCAGAAGAATTCACCAGGCATGCGATAGACCGCACGCATAAAGTTATTCCCAATGAGTAATAATAAAGAATGGAACCGGTCATGCGAATCCGCATGCATGGATGTTCCAACAGAATAATAAGGAATGAAACTAGGTCATGCGTAATCCGCACAGACAGGATATTCCAACAAAATAATAAAGAATTGAATAACAACAAAATTCACCAGGCATGCGATAGACCGTAAAGACAGGTTATTCTAAAAGAATAATAAAGAATGGAATAACAGAAGAATTTCACCATGTATGCGGTACTTCGCATAGACAGGTTATTCTAACATAATAATAAAGAATGGAATAACAACTCTTACGAGTATTGAAAGAAAATAACTCTCTTCATGAATATGAAAGAATAATACCCCTTACCTTAGAAGAAGACTAGATACTGGAATAGTGAGGTAGCAGACTTCTCTTCTTCTTTCTCTCTATAATTTCTCTCTATAATAATTGCTCTATAGCTTTAGTGAATTGGTGAGAAATGAAGGAAGAATGAGCTTCTATTTATAGGAAAATATAGTTTCGATAATTTCACATTTTGGGGCTCAAAATATTACAATATAATACCTTCCTCTTTTTCTTCATTTTCAATTTAGTCTTGAAAGTATTATCAAACTTGCACCACCTCCCCTAATAGTAAATAATGTGAATCAATAGTTCAATCATGTGAATCAATAGTTATAATCATGTGAAAATATGAATTACAGTATAGTTCCTCCATCTATACCTCCATTTTTAACTTAGTCATGCAAGTATTATCAATCTTGCACCAACTCCCCTAATAGTACAAGAATGTGAATCAATAGTACACACATGTGAACAAATAGTTATAATCATGTGAATTAATAGCAATTAATTGCTCATTTATCCGATTAATTACATTTGGTAGTCGGTAAAACTTCCAGACATCAATTAATATCGAAATAAATTTCGATTTCCACTAACACTAATAATTCCAACACAATAGAACTATCAATTTCAACTTTAATCAACATAAACTTATTCATCATAAATATTATAACTCATAATATTTAACAACTAGGTCGTTCTCAGGAAAGAGGGGGCTTTCCGATAAGGATTTCTCCTTATTGGCGCGCAATTAGATGACCAAACCTCTCCTTGACAGAACTTCTAGACATTATAAATATTGAAATTTAATAATATGAATAACTTTGTCGTCTCAATTATTGATTTAATAATATAACATATTATGCAGATGATACTGTGACAATAATTGAATCAATAATATGAGAGATATGATACAACAATTACTGTAGCAATAATTGAATATAACTGAGTGACTTCTCACGTAAGCATCAATAATCAATACAGTGTGTTACTATGCAACCACGCGTATTACTGTACTTTTACTACCGGGTAGTTCAATAGTTTTAACGGTAACACTTTCGCCGTTATTTTTATAAAAATATAATTATGTCATTTTCTAACTACGACAATACTTACGTTATGGAGTCCACCAATGATTGTGCCATTGTACGAATATTCCCTATTAAAACGAATATTTCCCGACCAATCGAATATTATATAACCAATTGCTTACTTTGAAAAATTTGTAAATATTACCCACAACTATAACATATATCAAATCCATACCATAATATTCAAAAATATATTTCGAGAAAATTATTCTTTATTCATAAAAGTTGGGGTCTTACAACCTCCCCTTCTTATGAAATTTTGTCCTCGAAATTAGGGTACGTACCTGGTATATTGAAGAGGTGAGGATATCTTGACTTCATCTTAGATTCTAACTCCCAGGTCATTTCTTCCACATCGTGGTTTCTCCACAAAACTTTGACTTGAGGTATAACCTTGGAGCGTAGAATATGATCCTTCTTATCCAAGATTTTACTTGATCTTCCTCTATCTAAATCGGTTCTAATTCAATAATGTGGTTTGGTCTTTCACATATTTACGTAACATAGATATGTGAAAAGCGATGAACACGTAGACATACTTAGCGGTAAGAAGTAGTCCATAGCCACGATTCCTACTCGTTTGAGGATTATAAATGGGCCAATGAATCGAGGATTGAGTTTTCCTCTCTTTCCAAATCTCGTAACTCCTTTCCATGGAGCAACACGTAACAACACATGATCTCCAATATTGAATTCCACGTCTTTTCGATGAAGATCAACATAACTCTTTTGTCGATCTTGTGAGGTTTTTATACGTTGTCGGATCGTCTGAATCTTTTCTGTAGTTATACGTACCAAATTCGGTCCCAACAATGTTGCTTCACCCACCTCATCCCATCATACTGGAGAACGACACTTTCTTCCATACAATGCCTCAAATGGAGCCATGTCAATACTTGCTTGATAACTATTATTGTAGGAAAACTCCACCAATGGTAAGAACTTGTCCCAACTTCCCTTGAAGTCAAGGACATAGAGTCTTAATAAATCTTCAAGAGTTTGAATAGTCCTTTCTGACTACCCGTTCGTTTGAGGATGATATGTTGAACTAAATCATAAATTCATGCCCATAACTTTTTGCAAACTAACACAAAATCTTGAAGTGAATCTTGGGTCTCGATCAGAAACTATAGATACTGGCATACCATGCAATCTTACAATCTCATTTATGTACATACTAGGAAGACGTTCAAGTGTATAAGTTTTTCGTATCGGTAAGAAATGAACAGACTTGGTCAATCTATCAACAATGACCCAAATCGCATCTATGCCTTGAGAAACCTTGGGAAGACCAGTAACAAAATCCATGGTAATGTGCTCCCATTTCCATTCTGGAATTTCAAGTGGTTGCAATGGACCTTTTGGCACTTGATGCTCCGCCTTGACTCGTTGACAAGTTAGACACCTTCAGATAAAACCCGTTATCTCTCTCTTCATATTTCTCCACCAAAATGTATGTTGAAGATCACGATACATTTTGGTACTCCCAAGATGGATTGAAAACGGTGTGTTATACGCCTCCATCATAATTTTATACTTCAAGTCAGAATCGTTAGGAACATAAAGTCTGGAGTTGACTCGAAGTATTCCTTCTTCATCGATTCTTGCTTCCGAAATAACACCTTCTTGCACTTTCTTCCTCATACGCATCAGCTCTAGGTATGTAGCTTGAGCAGCTTTAACTTTATCGATTAAAGTTGGTCCCACTTGTATATTCACTATCATCACATGGGTCCCTGGAGTCTTTAACTCTATTTCCATCATTTCTAAGTCATACAAAATGGGCCTTTGCGTTGACAATATTGCACTCGTGCCCGCATATGATCTTCTACTCAATGTGTCAGCTACTACATTCGCTTTTCTAGGATGGTATTGGATGGTATGATCATAATCTTTCAACAACTCAAGCCATCGTCGTTGCCACATGTTGAGTTCCTTTTGAGTGAAGAAATATTTGAGACTTTTATGATCCGTATAGATCTCCACCTTCTCTCCATATAGGTTTCTCCTCTTGAGTTCTTGAAAACTCTTTTCACATTCCTTGCTCCAACCGAATTTTGTATCTTTTCGAGTCAGCTGAGTTAATAGAGTAGCGATTTGAGAAAATCCTTCCACAAATCTCTGATAATAACCCGGTTAAGCGAGAAAGCTACGATTTTGGCCAACGACTTAGGTTGCTCCTAGCTTTGAGTTGCTTCAATCTTTGCGGTCAACAAATATTCCATGATTTGATATCACGTGCCCAAGGAATGCAACTTCCTCTGCCGCGAACTCACATTTCTTCAACTTGGCATAAAGCTTGTTTTCACGAAGCTTTTGAAGTATCAGCCTCAAGTGTTGCTCATGGTCTTCACGGGTTTTGGAGTATATGAGGATGTCATCAATAAAGACGACCACAAAGTGATCCAAATATTCCTTGAATACTCGGTTAATCATGTCCATGAAGGCAGCAGGAGCATTAGTCAATCCAAAAGACATGACTAGGAATTCATAATGCCCGTACCGAGTTCTGAAAGCATTCTTTGGAATGTCATCAGTTTTAATCTTCAACTGGTGATATCCGGAATGAAGATCAATCTTTGAAAAGAATTTGGCTCCTTGCAACTGGTCAAACAGGTCATCAATGCGAGGCAACAGGTACCTATTTTTGATGGTGACATGATTTAACTCCCGATAATCAATACAAAGTCGCATACTTCCATCTTTCTTCTTCACGAATAGAGTAACAGAGCACCCCAAGGAGGCGTTTAGGATGAATGAAACCGATGTCTAACAATTTTGATGGTTGGGTTTTAACTCGAAGTTCAATAGAGCCATTCGATATGGGGCTTTGGAAATGGGTTTTATCTTTGGATTCAAGGTCGATACAAAATTCAATTTCACGCCTGGGGTAGGCGGAAGTTCTTCAAGGAATACGTTAGGAAATTTATTAACAATAGAAATATCATTCAAATCTGACGTATTTTTATTTAAATCCGTGACATGGGCTAAGAAAGCTTGACATCCATTTTTCAATAAACGAATAGCTTTATGACTTGATATGACAGTGATTGATTTTAGTGGTTTGATTGCTTGAATTCGTATAATAGGTTGGTTAGGAATATGAAAGCTAACAACCTTACGAAAATAATCGATTTTAGCATGATGACTAGTTAACCAATCAATCCTTAAAATCATATCAAATGCAAGTATTTTCAAGGAAATAAGATTGACGAGTAACGATCATGATTCTGGATTTGAATCAAACAAGACTTATAAATAGTGGATGTAATGAAGGTTTCTCCCAACGAAGTTTCAACAGATAAGTCAAAGTCTAATTTCTCCGGAGTCAACTTTAAACGTTGAGCGCAAGTAGGAGAAATGAAAGAATGGGTAGAACCGGTATCAAATAAAGTATAAACTTCACTAGAGTTTATGATTAGCTTACCCGTGATCACCTCATTCGGATTCCTCGCTTTTTGGGAGGTTACGATAAACGCTCTCCCTTAAACTACCAGTTTTGTCTTGTCTGGGACACCCTTTGATGCCTCCATCCCAGCTGGACTTGACTTTGGTGCACGACAAAATTGGGCGAGGTGACCTTCTTTTCCACAATTGTAACATGCTTTGTGTGAGACCTTAGATTTTATGAATAAAGATTTAAATTTCTCGAAATATTTTTTTGAATATTATGGTGTGGATTTGATATAATGTTATAGTTGTGGGTAATATTTACAAATTTTTGCAAAGTAAGCAAGTTGTTATAAAATATTCGTTTGGTCGGGGAATATTCTTTTTGTCGGAGAATATCAAATACTGGCAGCACAATCATTAGTGGACCCCTACAATGTAAGTATATGTCGTAGTAAGAAAAGCGATAGAATTATCTTTTATAAAAATAACGGCAAAAGTGTTGAATTAAAACCGTTGAACTACCAGTAGTAAAAGTATAGTAATACGCATGGTTGCATAGTAATACCGGTATTGATTATTGATGCTTACGTAAGAAGTCACTCAGTTTATACTCAATTATTGCTATGATAATTCTTTCGCATCATATCTCTCATATTATTGATTCGATTATTATCACAGTATCATCTATATAATATGTTATATTATTAAATCAATAATGGAGACGGCAAAGTTATTCATATTATTATTTACAATATTGACAATGTCTAGAAGTTCTATCAAGGAGAGGTTTGGTCACCTAATTGCACGCCAATAAGGAGAAATCCTTTTCGGAAAGCCCCCTTCTTTCCTGGGAACGACCTGGTTGTTAAATATTGTAAATTATAATATTAATGATGAATTAGTTCGTGTTGATTAAAGATGAAATTGATAGTTTCATTGTGTTGGAATTATAAGTGTTAGTGAAAATTGACATTTATTTCGATAATAATTGATGTCTGGAGGTTATATTGACCAATCGGGTAATTAATCGGATAAATGAGCAATTAATTGCTATTGATTCATATGATTATAACTAGTTGTTCACATGTGTGTACTATTGATTCACATTCTTGTACTATTAGGGGAGGTGGTGCAAGATTGATAATACTTGCATGACTAAGTTAAAAATGGAGGTATAGATGGAGGTACTATACTGTAATTCATATTTTCACATGTCTAGAACTATCGATTCACATGATTTACTATTAGGGGAGATGGTGTAAGTTTGATAATACTTGCAGGACTAAATTAAAAATGAAGGAAAAGAGGAAGGTATTATACTGTAATATTTTGAGCCCCAAAACGTGCAATTATTGAAACTATATTTTCTTATAAATAGAAGCTCATTCTTCCTTCATTTCTCACCAATTCACTAAAGCTATAGAGCAATTATTATCGAGAGAAATTATAGAGAGAAAGAAGAAGAGAAGTCTGCTACCCCTCTATTCCAGTATCCAGCTTTATTCTAATGTAAAGGGTATTATTTCTTTCATTTTCATGAAGAGAGCTATTGTTAATTTGTGGTCGTGATACTAATTTGTGGTCGTGATACTAATGAAAACACGAATATCCTTGGCCCGTAGTGCATTGATAATTTGTGGTCGTGATACTAATGAATATCCTTGGCCGTAGTGCAGGGATTCCGTGGTTTATTTACTAAGCTGAGTCTCAGTGATAAAAGTGATGAAAAACCTTTTAAATCATAGAAGATAGTAGATTTTATTCTCTACTTGACTCTTCTGATGGATTGTTTATTCCGCTGCAGTTAAACATGATGTTTGTTATATTGTATCAGTTTAACATTGTTGATGGCTAACGATAATTTATTCTGCATTATCTTAGCCATAATATTTCTTACTGGGCTAGTTGAGCTTTCATTGTTCTCTTCAGGAAATGAGAACGTAGCAGGGACTAGTCGGGGAACGGAGTGATGGTCCAGATGATAGCATTAGTAGTCCTCACTATTCTATGAAATAATGTGATAATAAATGTATTGAGGACTTATTTTGAGTTTGAATATTGTCTAAAAGACAATATTTGTATTAAAACTCACAGCCCATATTATATATTTAAGATTGTATTTGTATTCTATACCATATATTTGGCGACTCAGAATAGGTGGTGTATACCTATTTTGGGGGCGTCACACTTTGGACTGCATCGTGTAGTTTGGACTTCTGTGTCCTTCCCCTCCACATTTGTAATATACGACCGGTGGTCGTTCTCCTTCCTTAACAACAAAAGTCTTTGGTCTTTGACGTCTTTCCATCATTATTGAATCTCCTCTTCTTGAAATGTTCACTCTTATTGTCATGGCCATGATTACCACCGAAGTGATTACCATTTCTGGCATGTTGATTCCCTCCACGTTTGTTGGCTTCACTTCGATGACTGCTACCACTGGTATTATCGACTTGCCGGCTGCTCTCTCTTGGTTGGGTTGACTCATTATCGCGCTCCAATAACTGAGCCATATTGACAACATCTGAATACAAACACAGTTTATGAGAGATAAGGTATTGACGTATCTCAAGTTTTAAACCCTTTAGAAACATCCGCGTCATTCTCTCCTCATTATCAACCAAGTGGGATGCAAACCGAGACAACTCGACAAACTTAGCTTCGTACTGTGCCATGGTCATATTGTTTTGCTCAAGCTTGATGAACTTTACCTCCTTCATGTGACTAATACTTTCAGGAAAATACTTGTCATTGAACAGTTCTTGGAACTTCTCCCAAGACATCTTCAGTGCGGCAGGTTGAGTACGCTTTATAGATTCCCACCAGTAATCTGCCTCTGCTCGCAACATGAAGGTGGTAAAGGGAACCTTTTGCTCCTCGAAGCATCCTAAGACATCAAATATCTTATTGATCTGATTTATCCATGTCTCTTCCTTAAGTGGTTGTGGTTTTCCAAAAAACTTCGGTGGTCCCAGCTCTTTGAACTGCTTAGCAGTGACCATCCGAGAGTTATCAGTGTTTCCACCTGCATTTTGCATAGGAGCTGCCTTCGCCTAATATTGCATGAATTGCATAAAACCTCTTAACATCCCATCATTCATCATTTGATCGTTGTTGTTTACCTGAGGATTATTTGCTTCTTGTTGCACATTAACCTGGGTATTAATCTGTGGCGACTCAATGGTCTCATGTGCTTCATTTCTTATCTCAACATTTTGGGATGCCATTTTCAAATATTGCCACAAAATAAGGGTTAATTATCATATCACATATTATCCCAATACTCTAACCGACCAATTAAATACCAAATAAACTTAGGTAGGTCATACTAACGAAGGAATTCCCCGTCTCTCCCCTCCTAGTTCTTGTCTCACATCTCAGCCAGGGATCATATCCCTAAGCTTTGATACCAACTGTGACGCCCCCAAAATAGGTATACATCACCCATCTTGAGTCGCCAAATACATGATACAGAATACAAATACAAACTTAATTATACAAACGTCGTGTAATATACGACAAAACATTGCTGAGAGTTTAAATAGGAATATTTCCTTCTAGACAATATCCACTCTCAAATAGAGTCCTTAATACATTTATTATCACACTATTTTATAGAATAGTGAGGACCACTATAACAGCATCTCGGACCATCACTCCATTCCCCGACTAGTCCCGGCTACGTTCTCATTTCCTGAAGAGAACAATGAAAGAAAAAGGGTGAGTTCAACTAGCATAGTAAAAAATATTATGACTAAGATAATGCAGGATAAATTATCATTAGCCTTCAACAATGTTAAACTGATAAAATACAATAGACATCAAGTTTAACTGCAGCGGAATAAGCAATCCATTAGAAGAGTCAAGTAGAGCATGATAATCTACTATCTTCTATGATTTAAAATGTTTTCATCAATTTTTATCATTTGAGACTCAAATTTTAATAAATAAACCACATCATCGAAGTCATCCACTACTTTACGGACCAAGGATATTCATTAAATCATCAATGGTCATGACTATACCAAATAATCCTCGGTCATACTCATACAAAAAAGCGCCCATCAATACACTATGGACCATCGAGGACTTTTACCACATCATTTATAACATTACATGTCATGATTATACCGAATGATCCCTGGTCATAATCATACCGAGTCCATCTATGCACGTAAGCCAAAGATGAATTTCATCACAATATAAGCATGAGGATGATGACAATGACATAATAATTCAATAAAACAAGTTCAAGAATAAATTTTAAAGATTTATAAGTTAATTTATCCTGAAATCAATTACGTCCAAATTGTTAACATGATACTGCTTTGTGGAGTAAAATTCAAGAATGCTCAGAAGAATATTTCCATGAAAAGATACTGGATAAAGTGCAAATATCCAGGATATTCTACTAATTTCATGGAGTATAGAAGCCAAAACTTTAACCAACTGAGTATAATAGAATATATGAAACTGCAAATGGATTTTTGCCCGCCATGTGGTAATCCATGTAGGCAGATCATTTCCATAATTTAATAAGGAATAAATACGAAGGATCATAAACCATGCATGCGGTAATCCACATAGACAGGTTATTTCAACAGAATAATAAAGAATGGAATAACAAAAGAATTCACCAGGCATGCGATAAACCGCACAGACATGTTATTCCCAACTGAATAATAAAAAATGGAACCGATTCATGCGAATCCGCATGCATGTGATATTCCAAATGTAATAATAAAGAATGGAATAACAACAGAATTCACCAGGCATGCGATAGACCGCACAGATAGGTTATTCTAACGGAATAATAAAGAATGGAATAACAACTCTTACGAGTATTGAAAGAAAATAACCCTCTTCATGAATAATGAAAGAAGAATAATACCCTTACCTTAGAAGAAGACTGGATCTTTGGAATAAGGAGGTAGCGAGACTTCTCTTCTTCTTTCTCTATAATTTCTCTCTATAATAATTGCTCTATAGCTTTAGTGAATTGGTATGAAATGAAGGAAGAATGAGCTTCTATTTATAGAAAAATATAGTTTCGATAATTGCACGTTTTGAGGCTCAAAATATTATAATATAATACCTTCCTCTTTTTTTCATTTTTAATTTAGTCCTGCAAGTATTATCAAACTTGCACCACCTCCCCTAATAGTAAATAATGTGAATCAATAGTTCAATCATGTGAATCAATAGTTATAATCATGTAAAAAATACAATTACAATTATAGTACCTCCATCTATACCTCTATTTTTAACTTAGTCATGCAAGTATTATCAATCTTGCACCAACTCCCCTAATAGTACAAGAATGTGAATCAATAGTACACACATATGAACAAATAGTTATAATCATGTGAAATAATAGCAATTAATTGCTCATTTATCCGATTAATTACCCGACTGGTCAGTAAAACTTCCAGACATCAATTAATATTGAAATAAATGTCGATTTCCACTAACACTAATAATTCCAACACAATGGAACTATCAATTTCAACTTTAATCAACATAAACTTATTCATCATAAATATTATAACTCATAATATTTAACAACTAGGTCGTTCTCAGGAAAGAGGGGGCTTTCCGATAAAGATTTCTCCTTATTATTGGTAGCAATTAGATGACCAAATCTCTCCTCGATGTAACTTCTAGACATTGTAAATATTGCAATTTAATAATATGAATAACTTTGTCGTCTCAATTATTAATTTAATAATATAGCATATTATGCAGATGATACTGTGACAATAATTGAATCAATAATATGAGAGATATTATGCAACAATTACCGTAGCAATAATTGAATATAACCGAGTGACTTCTCACGTAAGCATCAATAATCAATACTAGTGTGTTACTATGCAACCACGTAGACATCGTATTTTTACTACCGGGTAGTTCAACAGTTTGAATGCAACAATTACTTTCGTCGTTATTTTTATAAAAAGATAATTTTGTCGTTTTCTAACTACGACAATACTTCCGTTGTGGGGTACACCAATGATTGTACCGTCGTACGATTATTCCCTGTTAAAACGAATATTCCCCGACCAATCGAATATTATATAACCACTTGCTTACTTTGCAAAATTTGTAAATATTACCCACAACTATAACATTATATCAAATCCACACCATAATATTCAAAAATATATTTCGAGAAAATGATTCTTTATTCATAAAAGTTGGGGTCTTACAAAAGTCATCTTTGGGCCGTAGTGCAAAGATGGACTGTTGATTGCTATGATTATGACTAAGAATTGTGTATTGGTATAATCATGACCTTTAATGTTACAGATAAATGATGTGGTGTGTAAGACCCCAACTTTTTATGAATAAAGATTTAATTTCTCTAATTATTATTTCTAATAATTAGGTGTTGATTTGATATAATGCTTTATTTATTGGTGAAATATGCAAATTTTGCAAAGTAAGTTGTCATAAAATATTCATTTGGTCGGAGAATATCCATACGACGGCGCAATCATTGGTGGAACACATAACAAAATAACTATCGGATATAGAAATCGACATAAATAACCTTTTTATAAAAATAACAGCAAAACTTTTACCGTTAACTATTGAAATACCCGGTGATAAAAGTACAGTAATATGCGTGGTTGCACAGTAGCACACGGTATTGCATAGTATTTCTGATTATTGATTCTTACGTAAGAAGTCACTAATTTTTATTCAATAATTGCCACATAATTGTTACATAGTATCTCATATTATTGATTCAATTATTGTCATAGTATCATCTACATAATATTTTATATTATTAAATCAATAATTGACATGACACAATTATTCATACTATTAGTTAGTATTATTGGCAATGTCTAGAAAATTCTGTCGAGGAAAGGGGTTAGGTTATATCATTACGCGCCAATAAGGAAAAAATCTTTGTCAGAAAGCCCCCTCTTTTCTGGGAATTATCTGGTTGTTAATATTGTGAGCTTATAATATTAATTGTGAGTAATTATTATGTGGTGGATATTAGTTTAATTTTGATATAAATGAAGGAATTTTTCATGAAATATTTGTTAAAAGTTTGACAATTATCTTCTCTGATAAAATATTCATTCAAATATATTATTATAATATTAAATTATAATAATGTGAAAATATAAGAATATAATTTTTTTATAATGAAAATATATATAATTATTATAATATATAATTTTCAGTATGTGAATAAAAGTGGAGTGAAGGTTATCATTTTTGCTTTGAATTCTCCCGTGCACATTTTGAGTTCTCTTCTGCGTATTCTTTTTCCAAAGTGATGGTGGATGGAATGCCTGCAAAGTGTGTTTTCTAAAGAGTGGGCCTCAACCTTGGAAAATAAGGAATTAGGCAGAAGTTAGGCATAAAAGAGAAAGGAGAGTTAGGCATACTTATTTAACTTTTCTCCCCCCGATGCACTATAAAATAAAGGTTACCTCCTTCCTAAACACACAATTATAATATCAAAAATTCTTATTTTATAGTATTATGAGTATTTCTCTTGAGTATAAGGATACTTTGAGTGTAGCTTTTTGTGCAAGATTTTCTCAGAATAATATCCTGTGAGATCCCGAAATTATGAAATGAAAGTATTCAATAATTATTATTTTTTTTAGTAAATGGTTAAATTGAGAAAGGGTTAAAGTTAAGGGTGATATGTAAAAATTTTGCAAAGTATGCAAGTTGTTATAAAATATTCGTTTGGTAAGGGAATATTCGTACGGCGGCACAATCATTAGTGGGCCCCACAATGGAATTATTGTCGGATTGAGAAAATAACAAAAATGGGTCACGTGGGTATTTGGAGCCTTTAACTCTATCTTCATCGATTAAAGTCAATTCTACTCGTATATTTGATATCATCACGTGGGTATTTGGAGCCTTTAACTCTATCTTCATCCTTTGTAAGTCGTACAAAATGGGTCTTTGTGTTAACAACATCGCACTCATACCCGCATACAATCTTCTACTCAATATGTAAGCTACAACATTTGCTTTTCCAGGATGATATTGAATGCTATGGTCGTAATCTTTTAACAACTTGAGCCAACGTCGTTGCCGCATGTTGAGTTCCTTTTGGGTGAAGAAATATTTGAGGCTTTTATGATCCGTATAAATTTCCACTTTCTCCCCATACAGGTAGTGTCTCCAGATTTTCAATGCAAAAACGACTGCTGCCAACTCCAGATCATGAGTAGGATAATTCCTCTCATATTCTTTGAGTTTTCGCGAGGCATAGGCTATGACTTTCCCATGTTGCATGAGAACACATCTTAACCCTTTGCCTGAAGCATCATTGTAGATAACAAATCCATCCGAACCGGATGGTATTGTTAGAACAGGTGCCAAAATGAGTCTCCTCTTTAGCTCTTGGAAACTCTTCTCACATTCCTCGCTCCATACGAATTTTGCATCCTTCCGAAAGTAAATTTGAGTTATCTTGAGTAGCGATTCGAGAAAATCCTTCCACGAATCTCCGATAATAACCAGCTAAGCCCAGAAAGCTATGTACTTCGGTCACCGACTTCGGTTGCTCCCAACTTTTTATTGCTTTAACCACGTGCCCAAGGAATGCTACTTCCTTAAGCCAGAACTCGCATTTCTTCAGCTTGGCATATAGCTTGTTGTCACGAAGTCGTTGAAGTACCAGCTTCAAATGGTGCTCATGATCTTCATGGATTTTGGAATAGATGAGGATGTCATCAATAAAGACAACAATGAACTGATCCAAATATTCCTTGAATACACGGTTCATCATATCCATGAAAGCATCAGGAGCATTAGTCAATCCAAAAGACATGACTAAGAATTCATAATGCCCGTACCGAGTTCTGAAGGCAGTCTTTGGAATATCCTCAGTTTTAATCTTCATCTGATGATATCCAAAACGAAGATCGATCTTTGAAAAGAATTGTGCTCCTTGCAACTAGTTAAACAGGTCATCAATGCGTGGTAGCGGATACCTATTCTTAATGGTGACATGGTTTAATTCCCGGTAGTCAATACAAAGTCGCATACTCCCGTCTTTCTTCTTTACAAATAAAACAAGATCACCCCAAGGAGATGTACTAGGATGAATGAAATCGATGTCTAACAATTCCTATAGTTGGACTTTTAACTCCTGAAGTTAAATATGAGCCATTCGATATGGGGTTTAGAAATGGGCTTTGTACCTGGTTCAAGATCAATAAAGAATTCAACTTCACGTTCTGGGGGTAGACCAGAAAGTTCTTTAGGAAATACGTCAGGAAATTCACTAACAATAGAAATAGTATTCAAATCGGACGTGTTTTTGTTTAAATCCATAACATGGGCTAAGAAAGCTTGACATCCATTTCTTAATAAACGAATGGCTTTATGGCTTGATATGACAGTGATTGACTTTATTGGTTTGGTTGCTTGAATTCGCATAACAGGTTGGTTAGGAATATGAAAACTAACAACCTTACGAAAACAATCAATTTTGGCATGATGAGTAGTTAACCAATCAATCCCTAAAATCACATCAAATGCAATTATCTTTAAAGAGATAAGATCAACAGGTAATGTGATGGTGCCAACTTGGATCAAGCTAGATTTATACACAGTGGATGTAATAAAAGTTTCTCCTAACGGAGTCTCCACAGATAAGTTAAAGTCTAATTTCTCAAGATCAAGTTTAAGCGTTGAGCACAAGCGGAGAGATAATAGAATGGGTAGAATGGTATCTAGTAAGGTATAAACTTCAAGAGTTCAAGATTATTTACCCGTGATCACCTCGTTCGGGTTTCTCATGTTTTGTCCGATCACGACAAACGCCTCCTTGAACTACTGAGCTTTGTTTTGTCCGTAGTCGCCTTTGGTCTTGCCAGTAGTCAAATTGGACTTGACTTCGCTACCAGACAAAATCGGGCTATATGACTGTCTTTTCCACAACTGAAACACACCTTGGAAGGCTGTGAACAGTTTGGACTTATCTGTAGCATCTAACTAGCGGTCGTTCTCTTCCCCTAGAATTTGTTGTTGGTGCTGGTGCTGTTGCTGATGTCTTCCCATTATTATTGAATCTCCTCTTTTTGAAATTTCCACTTGGCTCACCTCTCCTATTATCATTGCCACGATTACCACCCGAGTGGTTACCTATTTTGTTCGTATTTTCCCCCCTCGTTTGGTTATCATCGCTCGATGGCTAGCATCACCCAGTATGACCACAGGTTGTGGTCCCTCAGTTGAACATACTCATTATCTCGCTCTAATAATTGAGCCCTGTTGACAAGATCTGAATACAAAGAATATTTGTGAGATAAGGTATTGACGAATCTCGGGTTTTAAACCTCTCAGAACATCCGCGTCAGGACGTTCCTCATTCTCTACCAAATGAGGTGCAAACACAGATAACTCATGAACTTCGCCTCACTCTTTGGGACACCGTCATGTTGTTCTGTTCGATCTAATAAACTCTACCTCCTTCATATGATGAATACTTTGGGAAAGTACTTGTCATTGAGCAGTTTAAAATCTTTTCAAGACATGTTGAGTGCTAATTTGGTGAGTACGCTTCTTTTGATTCCCACCGATGTCGCCTCACCACGGAACATATAGGTGGCGAATGGAACCTTCTATTCTTCCGTGCATCCCAAGACATCGAATATCTTGGTAATTTGTTGATCCACGTTTCCGCCTTAATCAGATCTGGCTTTTCCAAGAAATCTGGTGGTCCCAACTCCTTGAACTGCTTGGCTGTGACAAACACTCCAAAAAAATTCCATTCCAAAAAATGTCTGTCCTACAGCTGCTTCCTCACCAACTATTTACCCACTTCCAAATTCCACTCGATGATGAGGGTTCTATCCACTTGACTGATTCTATCGATTCAAACTATCTCAAAGGGGGCTCATATCACTCTGCTTAAAGGAAAGTTCATATGTGTGATACCTGAAATTCCCAAACCGATACCTCCTACTTCACTGCCTTCTTCCCCTGAAATTCTCACTATCCTCCACACCATTGCAAACAATCAAGCCCAAATTACTTCTGATGTCAAAGACATCCAACTCCGTCTCTCTATCCTTGAAAAAGGAAAACTCCCCATTCGGTGTGATGATCTTCATGCTATGTTTCAAAATTTGGAAGATGACTTTATTGACCTCTAAGCAGGGTTCGAGTTGCACACTCGGGCGATGGTTGAAGCCCTGCAACGGAAGATGAACCGCAACGCCTATCAATTGAGCACTGAGATAAAGTTCATCAGCAATCAAATTGGGACTCTGGGATGTTTTACCAAGTGCCGCATGAATGATCTTAGTGAGGAGCTGCAAGCAGACCAAGTCCAAGCGCGCATACCCGAATGGCCCCAATGCAATTGGATGGCCGAGTATCAAGGTGACTTTCTGGACCTACCATTACCACCTCCTACCTTCATTGCTCGTCCTCCCGGACTTGCCAACACAATGTCCTGGAAGAAATCATACACCGCAGCTTCACCGAAACCCTATTTCACTGGCAGAAGCCAATCATGTTAATCTTGAGGAGGAGGATGATTAGGCGCTCTGTCCCTTTTGGCATTTTGGACACACCTTTTGATTGATGCCAAAGGGGAGAAGACTTATGCTTGCTTTCCCTGCTTCCAAAGATAATTTTTTAAAATTTTCATGCATGATAACTTGTGGTGTTAAGACTATGGTTTAAATTTGTTGATGGATGATGGTTTAATCGCTTCCTATAATCTTTTGCTTAACATATTGTGGACTAACCCGAGAAAATGCGGGTTACTTTTAACTTGTCATAAAGCGCAAAAGAGGGGTTGCTCAAACATCGTGACATATATGCAAGATTAATAGTATCACATGAATTAAGGGGAGCTGTAACTCTCTTGAAATGCATGGTTTTAGGGGGAGCCATAAGTATTTTGTTGTCATCATCAAAAAGGGGGAGAATGTTGACTTATGTCACACCCTATGTTTTGATGATGACTATATTTGTTCTCTAACCATGTCTTATAACATTTCAGGAATATCAAGGAAGAAGTTCCAAAGTCAAGATGCCTTTGAAGAAAGAAAAGCTAATTTGAGTCCTAGCAATATATGTAAGATCTTAGCATTTATCACTTTCCAAAATAAGGCTCTAGGACATGTGCATTACATATATAATACTTGCATTCATATTTGATGTTACATGTTAATTAACTAGCTCATAATATGCATGACCAAAATTGCTCACATAAGGAATCAAATCTTGTTAAATACGGTATAGCAAGAAATGGGGTAAACATATTACCATAAGTTTTGCTTCATAATATTATCCCACGATTCAAGGGATCTAATTGGGTGTCCGAATATAAGGTAAGATATATGGACACAGGTCAGAAGATATTGTATGGTAAGCTCAAAACATGACATCATAGATCTTGCTTCATCATACTTCATAATTTATGCGTCATAAATCAAGGGTCTTAAATCTAGGAAATTATTTAAGGTAACGAGTTGATTGCATAAATTACCATATGTTTCATACTCATAGCAGAAATCATGTGCCATAATCCCGTCTCACGATTTGAGCAACTTAATTGATTAAGTCTAACGGACCAATGCATGTTAAGAGATATGGAAACATGCCTGCAAATGATTATGTGCATATAGGGTAATAAATCCTGGCTTTGTAAATTGGGACTGTTAGTAATCTGCGTCAAGCTTTTCTCCCATGCAATGGAAATCAATTAAACCTTAAATCACTGATGGCGTAATAGAATCTCTGTGATTAAAATCAAGTTGAGTAGATCATGATTGATATTGAACGGGAAGATTTGTGCAAAGTGTTTTTAATCAGTATATCACAGCAGCAAACATTTGCAACAGTAATATCCTAGAAGTGGTCTATATAAAGCGTACTTACTGTAACATATTTAAACACAAAAAACATACACAGAAACTTATCGCATACAAGCTACGAAATTGTTTTTCACTGAGACAGACATTGATTGCATTAAGAACAGAATTGCAGCTACGAAGAACGAATAGAAAATACTCTGGTAAAATTCTTCGTGCATATCATTTCATACTAGAGCCTTAAGTTTGTAAGCGATACATTGCTTGATCATTAGACCTCTAGTGTGTATCTTATATTTTTGATATCTCAATCAATACTTTATTGTGATTAATTCTGTTTGAATTGATAACTTATTACAGTTAAGTTCTGTGGAAAGCATAGGTGCTTAATAAGTGCATAGGTGCACAGGGAACAAAGGTGTTCAAATTATTGGAACTTGTATTGTAATTGGAAGAGTTTAATAAAAGTGAGTCTCCAATACTAGTTGGTATTGGACGTGGATTAGGCTACTATTCTAGAGGGTAGTAGTTGAATCACGTAAAAATTCTGATGTTTATGTGATTGCTTTCTGTGCTTGAATATCTTGTTATTTATCCAGCAGCCTGCATTCTATTTATATCAGTAAAACTGGTTAACTCAATAATATTTTGATTTGGTAATCCAGCTTGCTGCATTTAACATCCAAAGGATTTTTTGATAAGAAATAAAAATTGGACATAGTTTGTGCCTACACTTATTCAACCCCCCTTCTAAGTGCACCTATTTAAATTTCTGGCTGCATGCAGGACCATCACTCTATACCCTGATGGTTTCTCGCTATATTCTCGTTTCCTGAGAAGAAAAATGGAACAAAAAGGAAAAGGGTGAGCTCAACTAGCCCAGTAAAGAATATTATCACTAAGATAATATACAATAAATTATCCTTAGTCTTCAATAGAGAAAAAACTGATAGAATATAATAGACAACAAGTTTTAGATCAACAACTGCAGCGGAAATAACAATTCATTAGAAGAGTTAAGTAGAGAATGAAATCTACTATCATCTATGAATTTAAAAGTTCATCATCAATATTTTATCCCTGTAAAATTAATCAATATACATCTTGAATTAAATATTCATCTTTGCACTACAGGCCAAAGATATTCATTTGTATCACCAGTTGGTCATGTTCACCTCAACACCTGTTCATCTTTGCATACGGGCCAAATATATTAATCAGGTAATCATTCATCTTTGCACTACAGGCCAAAGATATTCATCAAGTATCACCATTAAGAATTGAGGATGATGAAAATTATTTTAGAGAACGAATCCAGTGAGACAAAAGAACAAAGATTAGGGATTCGTAATTTAGATAATCCAAGTTCAAAAATACTCCATAATAAACCGTATTCGTGAATAGTGCCGTATTCGTGAATAGTGCCGTATTCGTGAATAGTGTCGTATACGTAAATAGTAACCCCGACACAAAAGGATAGAAATTCCACAATAAAATTTATATCAATTTTTCAGCATAATGATATTGAATAAAATAATATCATTTACAAAAAAAAATAACATCCCTTACCTCGAAATAATGAAGATTTACGATCGTAATATCGGATGTAAAGCCGAATGAATCTTGCACTGAATAGCAACTCTCAAAGTATCTAAATACTCACAAAATATGCTCGATAATATAGAGAGAGAAAAAAAAAACTTATTTTTTGGGGTAAAATTCAAGAATGCTCAGAAGAATATTTCAATGAAAAGATACTGAATGAAGTGCAAATATCCAGGATATTCTACTAATTTCATGGAGTATAGAAGCCAAAACTTTAACCCACTGAGTATAATAGAATATATGAAAGCGCAAATGGATTTTACGCGCCATGCAAAGAATCCATGTAAAAAGATCATTTCCACAATTTAATAAGGAATGAATACGAAGGATCATTCACCATTCATGCAGTAATCCACATAAACAAAAAGTTATTCCAATGTAATAATAAAGAATGGAATAATGTAAGAATTCACCGTGCATGCGATAGATCATGCATGATATAGGTTATTCCCAATGAATAATAAAGAATGGAACCGGTCATGCGTAATCGCTTGCAGACAAGATATTCCAATGAATAATAAAGAATGGAATAACAATGAATTCACCATGTATGCGGTGCTTAGATAGACATATTATTCCAAGCAGAATAATAAATAATGGAACTAGGTCATGCGTAATGCGCATGCATGACGAGGATATTCCAACAAAATAATAAAGAATTGAATAATGAAGAATTTCACCATGTATGCAGTGCCAGATGATGTAAAGTTATTCCAACATAATAATAAAGAATGGAATAATGTAAGAATTTCACCATGTATGTAGTATCAGATAGACAAAAGTTATTCCAACATAATAATAAATAATGGAATAATGTAAGAATTTCACCATGTATCAATGTACCTCGCATGTATAAAGTTATGCCAACATAATAATAAAGAAAGGAATAATAGAAGCTCTTCATGAATAATACGAAAGAAATAATACCCTTACCTTAGAAAGAAGAGTATTTACAATTGGTAGGGCGAGGATATTCTTGAAGAAAACTTATCTTTATTTTCTATGCTCAAAGCTTCTTAAAACTCTAAAGAAATACGCTCAAGATTATAGAAGAAGAATTCTCTGAATTTCTGGTGTGTTTTCAATTCTAACTAAGCATCCTATTTATAGGAGAATGGAAAGGATACTATGCAATAAAATATAATATATTCTATTTATAATATATATATATATATTTTATTTAAAATCTAATAAAACAAATAACTTTATAAAAGTATTATGTTTTATATAAAAAGATTTTACTATGCAAATACTATGCAGGCACTATGCAAACACTATGCATAATAAAATATAATATATTCTATTTATAATCTAATAAAACAAATAACTTTATAAAAGTATTCTACATTTTTATATAAAAAGATTTTATTATGCAAACACTATGCAGCACTACTATAAACACTATGCATAAAAAAATATATTATATTCCATTTATAATCAAATAAAACAAAACTTTATAAAAAGTATTCTGTTTTATATAAAAAAATTTCTGTTTTTATTACATTTATAATAATAATAAAATAAAATTAATCATCATTATTATAATTCACACTATTAATCGACCAGGTCGTTCCCAGGAAAGAGGGGGCTTTTCAATAAGGATTTCTTCCTATTGGCGCCCAATTAGGTGACCAAACCTCTCCTTGACAGAACTTCTAGACATCGTTAATATTGCAAATAATAATATTAATAACTTTGTTATCTCAATTATTGATTTAATAATATATAAAATATCGATAATAATTGAATCAAATAACGTGAGATACTATGCAACAATTACTGTAGCAATAATTGAACAAAACTGAGTGACTTCTCACATAAGCATCAATAATCAATACCGTGTGCTACTATGCAACCACGTGTATTACTGTACTTTTAATACCGAGTGTCTCAACAGTTAACGGTAAAACTTTCGCCATTATTTTTATAAAAATATGTTTGTCATTTTCTCAATCCGACAATAATTCCGTTGTGGGGTCCACCAATGATTGTGTCATCATACAAATATTCCCTGTTAAAACGAATATTCCCCGACCAATCGAATATTATATAACAACTTCCGTACTTTGTAAAATTTATAAATATTACCCATAACTATAACATTATATCAAATTCATTCCATAATATTCAAACATGATATTTATAGAAAAATCATCTTTATTCATAAAAGTTGGGGTCTTACACTTAGGTTTCTCTCAACTGTGACTCATATACCAATCTTGGATAGCACATCACAATAACACCTATCATTTTACCGCTACACAAATATAGCATCCCCTATGGAGAGTCTGGCCTTGGTGCATTCCACAAAGGAAGTCACCTGATAGAAGCTCGAGTACCAACTCTTGTAGTTGGGTTTTTAACTCCTGAAGTTCAATAGGATCCATTCGATATGAGATTTATAGGTTGTACCGGGTTCAAGGTAAATACAAAATTCAATATCACGGTCTAGGGGTAGGCCAGGAAATTCTTCAGGAAATACGTCAGGAATTTCACTAACAACATAAATATTATTCAAATCTGACGTATTTTTGTTTAAATCCATGACATGGGCTAAGAAAACTTGACATCTGTTTTTCAATAAACGAATGGCTTCATAGCTTGATATGACAGTGATCGACTTTAGTGGTTTGGTTGTTTGAATTCTCATAATAGGTTGGTTAGTAATATGAAAATTAACAACCTTACGAAAATAATCAATTTTAGCATGATGAGTGGTTAACCAATCAATCCCTAAAATCACATCAAATGCAAGTATTTTCAAAGAGATGAGATCAACAGGTAATGTGATGGTCTCAACTTGAATCAAGAAAAATTTATAAACCGTGGATGTAATGAAAGTTTCTCCTAACGGAGTTTCAACAGATAAGTCAAAATCTAATTTCTAAGGATTTAAGTTCAAACGTTAAGCACAAGTAGGAGAGATAAAAGAATAGGTAGAACCGGTATCTAATAAGGTATAAACTTCGCAAGAGTTTATGATTAGCTTACTCGTGATAACTTCGTTCGGTTCCTCGTCACGAAAAATGCTCTCCCTTAAACTACCGAGCTTTATTTTGTCCAGATGTCGTCTTTTGTGCTACCGTCCCCATTTGGTGAATTTCACTATAGGACAAAATCGAGCTATGTGACCATCTTTTCCACAACTAAAACATACCTTGGAAGGCTGTGAATAGTTTAGAATTATGTGTCCCACCTCTCCGCATCTGTAGTATCTAACTGGCGGTCGTTCTCCTCCCCTATAATTTGTTCTTTGGAGTTGGTGTTGCTACCGACGTCTTTCTATCATCGTTAAATCTTTCTTCTTGAATTTTCCATTGAATCATTTCTTCTATTATCTTGGCCATGATTACCACCCAAGTGGTTACCATTTTCGACATGATAATTTCCTCCACGATGGTTATCATTGTTCCGATGGCCGTTGCCACCGGTACGATTATTATCGTGTTGTTGGTCGATTCTTTTTTTGTTGGTGACTCATTATCCTGCTCCAATAACTAAGCCCTATTCACTACATCCGAATATAGAGAAAATTTATGAGAAATGAGGTATTGGCCAATTTGGGTTTCAAACCTCTCAGAAACATCTGCGTTATACATTCCTCATTCTCTACCAAATGAGGTGCAAACCTGAATAACTCCACGAACTTAGCCTTGTACTGGGACATAGTCATGTTGTTCTGTTCCAGTCTAATAAACTCTACCTCTTTCATATGATGAATACTTTCAGGAAAGTACTTGTTATTGAACAGTTTCTGAAACATTTCCCAAGAAATATTGAGTGCGGCTGGCTGGGTACGCTTTATAGATTCCCACCAATAATTTGCCTCACCACGGAACATAAAGGTGGCGAATGGAACCTTCTGTTCCTCCGTGCATCCCAAGACATCAAATATCTTAGTAATTTGCTTAACCCACATTTTTGCCTTGATCGGATCCGGCTTTCCCAAAAACTCTAGTGGTCCCAACTCTTTGAACTGCTTGGCTGTGACAAGCCGCGCGTTGCTATTATTTCCACCCGTATTTTGTACACTAGTCTCCCTCGTCTGATTTTTCATGAACTGTAAAAAGCTTCTAAACATCCCATCATTCATCATTTAATCAGTGGTGTTGTTTACAGGAGGAACATTTATCGTCCTGTTGCACGTTCTCCTGGTTGGTGATTAAAGGTATCTCAACGGTTTCATTCACTCCATTGTTAACATTTCCAGCTACCATTCTCAAATACTGCCATAAAACATGATTATTTAAAAAAATTAACATGCCATATAATATTCCTATATTCTGACCAACCAAACAAATAAGCTTAGGTAGGACATACTAGCGAAGGATTTACTAGTCTCTCCCCTCCTAGTTCTAATCTCTGATCTCCACCAGAGATCATATCCCTAAGCTCTGATACAAACTGTGATGCCCCCGAAATAGGTCCACACAACCCATTCTAAGTCGCTAAACACATGGTACAGAAAACAACTACAACTTCATTATTACAATTGTCGTGCAAAATACGACAACACATATGCTGTGAGTTTAAATACAAATATTGTCTTCTAGACAATATCCAAACTCAAATAAGTCCTCATTACAATTACTGATACACTATTTTACAAAATAGTGAGGACTGCTAAAAAAACTGTCTCGAACCATCACTCGACACCCCAACTAGTTCCCGTTATATTCTCGCCTCCTAAGAATAAAAAATGGAACAAAAAAGAAAAAGGGTGAGCTAAACTAGCCCAATAAAGAATATTATGAGTAAGTTAATGTACAACAAATTATCTTAGTCTTCAACAGGAAAAAATCTGATAGAATATAATAAACAACAAGTTTTAGATCAACAACTACAGCGGAAACAACAATTCATTA
Organism: Panax ginseng; assembly: GCA_020205605.1. NCBI lineage: Eukaryota > Viridiplantae > Streptophyta > Magnoliopsida > Apiales > Araliaceae > Panax > Panax ginseng. The sequence goes on from CM035134.1 coordinate 104,477,572, forward strand.
GAAGAGTTAAGTAGAGAATGAAGTCTACTATCTTCTATAATTTTAAAGTCCATCATCAATATTTTATCCCTGTAATATCAATCAATATACATCTTGAATCAAATATTCATCTTTGCACTACGGGCCAAAGATATTCATTTGTATCACCAGTTGGTCATGTTCATCTCAACACCTGTCCATCTTTGCACTACGGGCCAAAGATATTCATCAGGTAATCATTCATCTTTGCACTACAGACCAAAGATATTCATCAAGTATCACCATTTAATATTGAGAATGATGAAAAATATTTTAAAGAACGAATCCAGTGAGATAAAGAACACGATTAGGGATTCGTAATTTAGTTTATCCAAGTTCAAGAATACTCAATAATAATCAATTGTGTAGTAAAATTCAAGAATAAAGTTCAAAACATAGATCCAATCAAAGATAGGAACCATAACAGACAACTTGGATGAAGGAAAGAAAATTTAATTTTTTTGTGAATAGTGTCGTATTCGTGAATAGTGCCGTATACGTGAATAGTGTCGTATACGTAAATAGTAACCCTGACACGAAAAGATAGAAATTTTACAAGAAAAATCATACTTCGTGAATCATACTCGTAAAGAGTACCGTATTCGTGAATAGTGTCGTATACGTGAATAGTGTCATATACGTGAATAGTAAAAATTTCATAATAAAATTCATACCAATATTTTGGTATAATGATATTGAAAGAAATAGCATCATTTACGAAGAAAATAACATTCCTTACCTCAAAAGAATAGTACTTCTGGCTGAAATATTGAATATAATGCTGAAGAAAACTTGCACTGCTTATCAACTCTCAAAGTAACTAAATATTCACAAAAATACGCTCGATATTATAGAGAGAGAAAAACTTCTGATTCTGGTGTGATTTTCAATTCTACTAAGCACCCTATTTATAGGACCAGAACGCCAAAGTAGACTAAAATTTAATAAAATAATATTTTATAAAACATTTCATGCACACCACTTGACCAAGTTCAGCACTCCACTTTTGAAAAAAAATTCTCAACACATTTTCCCATAAAAAAACAAAAGTAGGTCCCACCCATATTTTTTTTAAAAAAATATTTATTTCTGAAAACTTCATTAATTCATAATAAATAACCCTTTTATCAGAAAAATATGAATTCTATGTTCAATTCATATAAAATTTAATTCTCTACAACTTTGTAGAAGAAAGTTTTTCCAAATTCCAAATAGAAAATGACCGAAATCCATATACGGATAATTTTTAATACCTCCATTCCGACAAAATACTGATAAAACACCTCAGCATTAAATCCTTCATTTATATCTACATAAAATAAATATTTCCTTATCATATAAATCAATAATTAATTATTTACAAATAATATTGCAAAATCACAATAATGACAATCAGGTCGTTCCCAGGAAAGAAGGGGACTTTCCGATAAGGATTTCTCCTTACTGGCGCCCAATTAGGTAACCAAACCCCTTTCCTAGACAGAACTTCCTTAGACATTGCAAATAATGTTATCTAATAATATTATTCAAATAATATGAATTATTGATCTGATAATGGGAAATACTATGCAGTAACAATTATTGAAATAACAATAATATAAAATATCAACGTAGCAATTATTGAATCAATAAAATAAAACATTGAACAAAGAATTATCGTAATAATTATTGAGTAAGTGCTTCTTCACGTAAGAAGCATTAATCCAAAAATATCGTGTAATACCGCAAGCTTTCTTCAATGCAACCACGCCAGACACCGTATTTTAACCACCAGGTATTACAACAGTGTTAACGGTAACAACTACGTCGTTATTTATAAAAAAAACTCATACTTATCGTTTTCTTCATCCGACAGTTTTCCCTTATGGGGCCCACAAATGGTTGCGCCGTCATACGAATATTCCCCGACAACAAGAATATTCCACGACCAAATGAATATTCCCCGACAACAATAAATATTTTATAACCACTTGCTTATTTTGCAAAATTTGCACATTTTACCCATAACCAAAGCATTATATCAAATTAACATCTTATTATTTCAGAATAATGAATAGAGAAAATTCAATTTTATTTATAAAAAAGTTGGGGTCTTACAATTTTCTCAGGATAATATCCGATATTCCAGTCAAAACTAGTTTCTACTAAGGCAAAAGATATTATTTTATTTCAATGCTCATAAGAAATGGAGTGAAGGTTATCATTTTTGTTTTGAATTCTTCTGTGCGCATTTTGAATTCTCTTCTACGTATTCTTTTTCCAAAGTGATGGTAGATGGAATGCCTGCAAAGTGTGTTTTCTAAAGAGTGGGCCTCAACTTTGGAAAATAAGGAATTAGGCAGAAGTTAGGCATGAAAGAGAAAGGAGAGTTAGGCATACTTATTTAACTTTTCTCCCTCCGTTGCACTATAAAAGAAAGGTTACCCCTCCTTACTAAACACATAATTATAATATCAGAAATTCTTATTCTATAGTATTGTGAATATTTCTCTTGAGTATAAGGATACTTTGAGTGTAGTTTTTTGTTCAAGATTTTCTCAGAATAATATCTGATATTCCATTCAAATTCAGTTTCTACTAAACTAAAGGATATTATTTATTTCATATTCGTGAAGGATATTATTTTATTTCAATACTCGTAAGAAATATCATTTTCTTTCATACTTCATATTATATAAGGGATATTATTTCATTTCATATTCTTAAATTTAAACTTACTATGGTAAGTATTGCTTCTATAATTCTTAAAATGATTAAAAATTTCTTAAGTTTTGCGCTTCATCTAATATCATTTCATTGGAATATTGGTTTGAACATTCTTATTAAATTTTAATCTTTTCATGTTGGGGTACTATTCTAGGGTACTATTCATACGATACTATTCATACGTTATTATTTATACGGTACTATTCATGAGTACTGTTCACAATAGAATTTAATTTTTTTTTCTATCCAAATTAATTTTTGATATATGAATATCATTCTTGAATTTTACTTCACAAATAGTTATCATGTTGACAATTTGGATATTTTTGAACTCTGGATAAATTGAATTAGAAGTCTCTAATATTTATCTTTGATCTCACTTGATTGATTCTTTATATCATTGTCATCATCCTCATACTTATATTGTGATAAAAGTCGTGACGCCCCCAAAACAGGTATACATCACACATCTTGAGTCGCCAAATACATGGTACAGAATTCAAATATAAACTTAATTATACAAAACATCGTGTAATATATGAGAAAACATAGCTGAGAGTTTAAACAGGAATATTGCCTTCTAGACAATATCCACTCTCAAATAGAGTCCTCATTACATTTATTGTCACACTATTTTATAGAATAGTGAGGACTACTATAACACCATCTCGGACCATCACTCAGGTTCCCGACTAGTCCCTTGCCACGTTCTCATTTCCTGAAGAGAACAATGAAAGAAAAAGGGTGAGCTCAACTAGCCCAGTAAGAAATATTATGACTAAGACAATGCAGGATAAATTATCATTAGCCTTCAACAATGTTAAACTGATAAAATACAATAAATATCAAGTTTAACTGCAGCGGAATAAGAAATCCATTAGAAGAGTCAAGTAGAGCATGATATCTACTATCTTCTATGATTTAAAATGTTTTTATCAATTTTTATCGCTGAGACTCAGCTTAATAAATAAACCACATCATCGAGTCATCCCTGCACTACGGGCCAAGGATATTCATTAAATCATGAATGGTCATGACTATACCGAATAATCCCTGGTCATACTCATACCAAAAACTGTCCATTAATGCACTATAGACCACTGAGGACTTTTACCACATCATTATAACATTACAGGTCATGATTATACCGAATGATCCCTAGTCATAATCATACCGAGTCCATCTATGCACGTAAGCCAAAGATGACTTTCATCATAATATAAGCACGAGGATGATGACAATGACATAATAATTCAATAAAACAAGTTCAAGAATAAATTTTAAAGATTTATAAGTTAATTTATCCTTAAATCAATTACGTCCAAATTATCAACATGATACTGCTTTGTGAAGTAAAATTTAAGAATGCTCAGAAGAATATTTCCATGAAAAGATACTGGATAAAGCGCAAATATCAAGGATATTCTACTAATTTCATGGAGTATAGAAACCAAAACTTTAACCAACTGAGTATAATAGAATATATGAAATCGCAAATGGACTTTTTCGCGCCATGTATGTGGTAATCCACATAGATGCATCATTTCCACAATTTAATAAGGAATGAATATGAAGTATCAATCACCATGCATGCGGAAACCACATTGACAAAAGTTATTCCAATGTAATAATAAAGAATGAAATACCGTAAGAATTCACCTGTGCATGCGATAGACCGCATGCACGACAAAAGTTATTCCCAACATAATAATAAAGAATGGAACCGTGTCATGCGTAATCCGCATGCATGTGATGTTCCAAATGTAATAATAAGGAATGGAACTAGGTCATGCGTAATCCGCACGCATGTGATATTCCAATGTAATAATAAAGAATGGAATAACAATGTAATTCACTGCATGCGATAGAATCGTAAAGACAAAGTTATTCTAAATGAATAATAAAGAATGGAATAACAAAAGAATTTCACCATGTATATGCGATAGATTGCATAGGCAAAGTTATTCCAACATAATAATAAAGAATAGAATAACAACTCTTACGAGTATTGAAAGAAAATAACTCTCTTCATGAATATGAAAGAATAATACCCCTTACCTTAGAAGAAGACTAGATACTGAAATAGTGAGGTAGCAGACTTCTCTTCTTCTTTCTCTCTATAATTTATCTCTATAATAATTGCTCTATAGCTTTAGTAAATTGGTGAGAAATGAAGGAAGAATGAGCTTCTATTTATAGGAAAATATAGTTTCGATAATTTCACATTTTGGGGCTCAAAATATTACAATATAATACCTTCCTCTTTTTCTTCATTTTTAATTTAGTCCTGCAAGTATTATCAAACTTGCACCACCTCCCCTAATAGTAAATAATGAGAATCAATAGTTCAATCATGTGAATCAATAGTTATAATCATGTGAAAATATGAATTACAGTATAGTTCCTCCATCTATACCTCCATTTTTAACTTAGTCATGCAAGTATTATCAATCTTGCACCAACTCCCCTAATAGTACAAGAATGTGAATCAATAGTACACACATGTGAACAAATAGTTATAATCATGTGAATTAATAGCAATTAATTGCTCATTTATCCGATTAATTACCCGACTGGTCAGTAAAACTTCCAGACATCAATTAATATCGAAATAAATGTCGATTTCCACTAACACTAATAATTCCAACACAATGGAACTATCAATTTCAACTTTAATCAACATGAACTTATTCATCATAAATATTATAACACATAATATTTAACAACTAGGTCGTTTTCAGGAAATAGGGGGCTTTCCGATAAGGATTTCTCCTTATTGGCGCGCAATTAGATGACCAAACCTCTCCTTGACAGAACTTCTAGACATTGTAAATATTGAAATTTAATAATATGAATAACTTTGTCGCCTCAATTATTGATTTAATAATATAACATATTATGCGAGATGATAATCGTGACAATAATTGAATCAATAATATGAGAGATATGATACAACAATTACTGTAGCAATAATTGAATATAACTGAGAGACTTCTCACGTAAGCATCAATAATCAATAAAGTGTGTTACTATGCAACCACGCACGCAGACATTCATTTTTTACTACCGGGTAGTTCAACAAGCTTTTAATGGTAACACTTTCGCCGTTATTTTATAAAAAGATAATTATGTCATTTTCTAACTACTTACAATACTTACGCTATGGAGTCCACCAATGATTGTGCCATCGTTCGAATATTGCCTATTAAAACGAATATTTCCCGACCAATCGAATATTATATAACCAATTGCTTACTTTGAAAAATTTGTAAATATTACCCACAACTATAACATTATATCAAATCCATACCATAATATTCAAAAATATATTTCGAGAAAATTATTCTTTATTCATAAAAGTTGGGGTCTTACAACCTCCCCTTCTTATGAAATTTTGTCCTCAAAATTAAGGTACGTACCTGGTATATCGAAGAGGTGAGGATATCTTGACTTCATCTTAGATTCTAACTCCCAGGTCATTTCTTCCACATCGTGGTTTCTCCACAAAACTTTGACTTGAGGTATAACCTTGGAGCGTAGAATATGATCCTTCTTATCCAAGATTTTAACAGTCTTCCTCTATCTCGTCTGGTTCTAATTCAATAATGTGGTTCGGGTCTTTCACATATTTACGTAACATAGATATGTGAAAAACGTATGAACACGAGACATACTTGGCGGTAAGGCGAGTCTAAGGGCCACAGTTCCTACTCGTTCGAGGATTATAAATGGGCCAATGAATTGAGGATTGAGTTTTCCTCTCTTTCCAAATCTCGTAACTCTTTTCCATGGAGCAACACGTAACAACACATGATCTCCAATATTGAATTCCACGCCTTTTTCGATGAAGATCAAAGATAACTCTTTTGTCGATCTTGTGAGGTTTTTATACGTTATCGAATCGTCTCAATCTTTTTCTCGTAGTTATACGCACTCAAATCCGGTCCCAACAATGTTGCTTCACCCACCTCATCCCATCATACCGTAGAAATCCACACTTTCTTCCATACAATGCCTCAAATGGAGCCATGTCAATACTTGCTTGATAACTATTATTGTAGGAAAACTCCACCAATGGTAAGAACTTGTCCCAACTTCCCTTGAAGTCAAGGACACGTAGTCTTAATAAATCTTCAAGAGTTTGAATAGTCCTTTCGATCGCCTCATCCGCTTGAGGATGATATGTCAACTAAATCATGAATTCATGCCCATAACTTTTGCAAACTAACCCAAAATCTTGAAGTGAATCTTGGGTCTCGATCGTAAACTATGGATACTGGCATACCATGCAATCTTACAATCTCATTTATGTATATACTAGGAAGACGTTCAAGTGTATAAGTTTCTCAGATCAGAAGAAATGAACAGACTTGGTCAATCTATCAACAATGACCCAAATCGCATCTATGCCTTGAGAAACCTTGGGAAGACCAAAGAATAAAATCCATGGTAATGTGTTCCCATTTCCATTCTGGAATTTCAAGTGGTTGCAATGGACCTTTTGGCACTTGATGCTCCGCCTTGACTCGTTGACAAGTTAGACACCTTGAGATAAACCCCGCTATCTCTCTCTTCATATTGCTCCACCAAAATGTATGTTGAAGATCACGATACATTTTGGTACTCCCAAGATGGATTGAAAATGGTGTGTTATACGCCTCCATCATGATTTTATACTTCAAGTCAGAATCGTTAGGAACATAAAGTCTAGAGTTGGCTCGAAGTATTCCTTCTTCATCGATTCTTGCTTCCGGAATAACACCTTCTTGCACTTTCTTCCTCATACGCATCAGCTCTAGGTCTGTAGCTTGAGCATCTTTAACTTTATCGATTAAAGTCGGTCCCACTTGTATATTCACTATCATCACATGGGTCTCTGGAGTCTTTAACTCTATTTCCATCATTTCTAAGTCATACAAAATGGGCCTTCATATTGACAATATTGCACTGCGTTCGATATGATCTTCTACTCAATGCGTCAGCTACTACATTCACTTTTCTAGGATGGTATTGGATGGTATGATCATAATCTTTCAACAACTCAAGCCATCGTCGTTGCCGCATGTTGAGTTCCTTTTGAGTGAAGAAATATTTGAGGCTTTTATGATCCATATAGATCTCCACCTTCTCTCCATATAGGTTTCTCCTCTTGAGTTCTTGAAAACTCTTTTCACATTCCTTGCTCCAACCGAATTTTGTATCTTTTCGAGTCAGCTGAGTTAATAGAGTAGCGATTTGAGAAAATCCTTCCACGAATCTCCGATAATAACCAGCTAAGCCGAGAAAGCTACGTACTTCGGTCACTGACTTAGGTTGCTCCTAGCTTTGAGTTGCTTCAATCTTTGCCAGGTCAACAAATATTCCATGATTTGATATCACATGCCCAAGGAATACAACTTCCTCAAGCAAGAACTCACATTTCTTCAACTTGGCATAAAGCTTGTTTTCACGAAGCTTTTGAAGTATCAGCCTCAAGTGTTGCTCATGGTCTTCACGGGTTTTGGAGTATATGAGGATGTCATCAATAAAGACGACCACAAAGTGATCCAAATATTCCTTGAATACTCGGTTAATCATGTCCATGAAGGAAGCAGGAGCATTAGTCAATCCAAAAGACATGACTAGGAATTCATAATGCCCGTATCGAGTTCCGAAGCGCCTTTTGAATGTCATCGCTTTTAATCTTCAATCGGTGATATCCTAATGAAGATCAATCTTTGTAAAGAATTTGGCTCCTTGCAACTGGTCAAACAGGTCATCAATGCGAGGCAACGGGTACCTATTTTTGATGGTGACATGATTTAACTCCCGATAATCAATACAAAGTCGCATACTTCCATCTTTCTTCTTCATTTAATGTAATGAGCAGAGCACCCCAAAGGAGACGTTTAGGATGAATGAAACCGATGTCTAACAATTTCATGAGTTGGGTTTTAACCTCAAGTTCAATAGAGCTATTCGATATGGGGCTTTGGAAATGGGTTTTGTACCGGATTCAAGGTCGATACAAAATTCAATTTCACGCTCTGGGGGTAGGCCAGGAAGTTCTTCAAGGAATACGTTAGGAAATTTATTAATAATAGAAATATCATTCAAATCTGACATATTTTTATTTAAATCCGTGACATGGGCTAAGAATGCTTGACATCCATTTTTCAATAAACGAATAGCTTTATGACTTGATATGACAGTGATTGATTTTAGTTGTTTGATTGCTTGAATTCGTATAATAGGTTGGTTAGGAATATGAAAGCTAACAACCTTACGAAAATAATCGATTTTAGCATGATGACTAGTTAACCAATCAATCCTTAAAATCACATCAAATGCAAGTATTTTCAAGGAAATAAGATTGACAGGTAACGTGCGGTTACCGATTTGAATCAAACAAGACTTATAAATAGTGGATGTAATGAAGGTTTCTCCCAACGAAGTTTCAACAGATAAGTCAAAGTCTAATTTCTCCGGAGTCAACTTTTAACGTTGAGCGCAAGTAGGAGAAATGAAAGAATGGGTAGAACCGGTATCAAATAAAGTATAAACTTCACTAGAGTTTATGATTAGCTTACCCGTGATCACCTCATTCGGATTCCTCGCTTTTTGGGAGGTTACGATAAACGTTCTCCCTTAAACTACCAGTTTTGTCTTGTCTGGGACACCCTTTGATGCCTCCATCCCAGCTGGACTTGACTTAAGTGCACGACAAAATTGGGTGAGGTGACCTTCTTTTCCACAATTGTAACATGCTTTGTGTGAGACCCTAGATTTTATGAATAAAGATTTAAATTTCTCGAAATATTTTTTTGAATATTATGGTGTGAATTTGATATAATGTTATAGTTGTGGGTAATATTTACAAATTTTTGCAAAGTAAGCAAGTTGTTATAAAATATTCGTTTGGTCGGGGAATATTCTTTTCGTCGGGAAATATTCGTACGACGGCACAATCATTGGTGGACCCCACAACAGAAGTATTGTCGTAGTAAGAAAACGATAGAATTATCTTTTTATAAAAATAACGCAAAAGTGTTACCGTTAAAACCGCTTGAACTACCGGTAGTAGTAAAAGTACAAGAATCGCAATGGTTGCATAGTAGCACATGGTATTGATTATTGATGCTTACGTAAGAAGTCACTCGCTTATACTCAATTATTGCTACAAGAATTGTTTGATCATATCTCTCATATTATTGATTCGATTATTATCACAGTATCATCTATATAATATGTTATATTATTAAATCAATAATGGAGACGGCAAAGTTATTCATATTATTATTTACAATATTGACAATGTCTAGAAGTTCTGTCAATGAGAGGTTTGGTCACCTAATTGCACGCCAATAAGGAGAAATCCTTTTCGAAAAGCCCCCTTCTTTCCTGGAAACGACTTGGTTGTTAAATATTATGAATTATAATATTAATGATGAATTAGTTCGTGTTGATTAAAGATGAAATTGATAGTTCCATTGTGTTGGAATTATAAGTGTTAGTGAAAATTGACATTTATTTCGATAATAATTGATGTCTGGAGGTTATATTGACCAATCGGTTAATTAACCGGATAAATGAGCAATTAATTGCTATTGATTCATATGATTATAACTAGTTGTTCATATGTGTGTACTATTGATTCACATTCTTATACTATTAGGGGAGGTGGTGCAAGATTGATAATACTTGCATGACTAAGTTAAAAATGGAGGTATAGATGGAGGTACTATACTGTAATTCGTATTTTCACATGTCTAGAACTATCGATTCACATGATTTACTATTAGGGGAGATGGTGTAAGTTTGATAATACTTGCAGGACTAAATTAAAAATGAAGGAAAAGAGGAAGGTATTATACTGTAATATTTTGAGCCCCAAAACGTGCAATTATTGAAACTATATTTTCTTATAAATAGAAGCTCATTCTTCCTTCATTTCTCACCAATTCACTAAAGCTATAGAGCAATTATTATCGAGAGAAATTATAGAGAGAAAGAAGAAGAGAAGTCTCACTACCTCTCTATTCCAAAGATCCAAATTTTATTCTAATGTAAAGGTATTATTTCTTTCATTTTCATGAAGAGAGTTATTGTTATTCCATTCCTTATTATTATGTTGAATAACTTTGCCTATGTAAGTACCGCATACATGGTGAAATTCTTCTATTATTCCATTCTTTATTATTCGTTGAATATCCTATTCAGTGCAATGTATTACGCATGACACCGGTTCCACTATTTAATATTCTCGTTGAATAACCTATCTATGCAAGTACCGCATACATGGTGAAATTCTTCCATTATTCCATTTTTATTATTCTCGTTGAATATCATGTCTGCGTGCGTATTGACACGCATGACCTCGGGTTCCACTATTTATTATTCATTGGAATAATCTGCATACATGTGAAGTACCGCATACATGGTGAAATTCTTCGTTATTCCATTCTTTATTATTTTGTTGGAATATCCCGCCTGCAAGCGTATTACTCATGACTGGTTCCATTATTTATTATTCGTTGGAATAACTTTCTGTGTGGTCTATCGCATGCCGGTGAATTTTGTTGTTATTACATTCTTTATTATTACATTGGAATATCCACGCTCGTAAGCGGATTTCGCATGACTCGGTTCCATTCTTTATTATTCTGTTTTGGAATAACTCGTCTTCATGCGGCCTATCGCATACATGGTGAATTCTTTCGTATTCTATTCTTTATTATTCTCATTTGAATAACTCGCCTATGTGGATTACCACATGCATGGTGAATGATCCTTTGTATTCATTCCTTATTAAATTGTGGAAATGATCCGCTCACGTGGATTACCATATAAAGGTGAGAAAATCCATTTGCAGGTTCATATATTCTATTATACTCAGTTGGTTAAAGTTTTGGCTTCTATACTCCATAAAATTAGTAGAATATCCTGGATATTTGCGCTTCATCCAGTATCTTTTCATGGAAATATTCTTCTGAGCTTTCTTGAATTTTACTCCACAAAGCAGTATCATGTTGAAAATTTGGACGTTTTTGAGTTCAGGATAAATTAACTTATAAATCTTTAAAATTTAATTCATGAACTTGTTTTATTGAATTATTATGTCATTATCATCATCCTCATGTTTATATTATGTTGAAAGTCATATGTATTCAGAGTATAGATGGACTTGGTATGATTATGACCAGAGATTATTCTAAGATAGTAATGACCGTAATGTTACAAATGATGTGGTAAAAGTCCTCATTGGCCCGTAGTGCATTGATGGACAGTTGTTGGCAAGATCATGACCATTGATGAAAACACGAATATCCTTGGCCCGTAGTGCATTGATAATTTGTGGTCGTGATACTAATGAATATCCTCGGCAGAAAAGTGTGGGATGCCGTGGTTTATTTAATAATGTCGAGTCTCAAATGATAAAAGTGATGAAAAACCTTTTAAATCATAGAAGATAGTAGATATTATTCTCTACTTGACTCTTCTGATGGATTATTTATTCCGCTGCAGTTAAACATGATGTTTGTTATATTGTATCAGTTTAACATTGTTGATGGCTAACGATAATTTATTCTGCATTGTCTTAGCCATAATATTTCTTACTGGGCTAGTTGAGCTTTCATTGTTCTCTTCAGGAAATGAGAACGTAGCAGGGACTAGTCGGGGAACGGAGTGATGGTCCAGATGATAGCATTAGTAGTCCTCACTATTTTATGAAATTGTGTGATAATAAATGTATTGAGGACTTATTTTGAGTTTGAATACTGTCTAAAAGACAATATTTGTATTAAAACTCACAGCCCATATTGTATATTTAAGATTGTATTTGTATTCTGTACCATATATTTGGCGACTTAGAATAGGTGATGTATACCTATTTTGGGGGCGTCACACTTTGGACTGCATCGTGTAGTTTGGACTTATGTATCCTTCCCCTCCACATTTGTAACATACGACTGGTGGTCGTTCTCCTTCCTTAACAATAGGTGCTGGTGCTGACGTCTTTCCATCATTATTGAATCTCCTCTTCTTGAAATGTTCACTCTTATTGTCATGGCCATGATTACCACCGAAGTGATTACCATTTCTGGCATGTTGATTCCTTCCACGTTTGTTGTCTTCACTTCGATGACTGCTACCACTGGTATTATCGACTTGCCAGCTGCTCTCTCTTGGTTGGGTTGACTCATTATCGCGCTCCAATAACTGAGCCATATTGACAACATCTGAATACAAACACAGTTTATGAGAGATAAGGTATTGACGTATCTCATGTTTCAAACCCTTTAGAAACATCCGCGTCATTCTCTCCTCATTATCAACCAAGTGGGACGCAAACCGAGACAACTCGGCAAACTTAGCTTCGTACTGTTCCATGGTCATATTGTTTTGCTCAAGCTTGATGAACTTTACCTCCTTCATGTGACTAATACTTTCAGGAAAGTACTTGTCGTTGAACAGTTCTTGGAACTTCTCCGAAGACATCTTCAGTGCGGCAGGTTGAGTACGCTTTATAGATTCCCACCAGTAATCTGCCTCTGCTCGCAACATGAAGGTGGTAAATGGAACCTTTTGCTCCTCGAAGCATCCTAAGACATCAAATATCTTATTGATCTGATTTATCCATGTCTCTGCCTTAAGTGGTTTTGGTTGTCCAAAAAACTTCGGTGGTCCCGGCTTTTTGAACTGCTTAGCGGTGACCATCCGAGAGTTATCAGTGTTTCCACCTGCATTTTGCATAGGAGCCGCCTTCGCCTAATATTGCATGAATTGCATAAAACATCTTAACATCCCATCATTCATCATTTGATCGTTGTTGTTTACCTGAGGATTATTGTCTTCTTGTTGCACATTAACTTGGGTATTAATCTGTGGTGACTCAATGGTCTAATGTGCTTCATTGCTTATCTCAACATTTTGGGATGCCATTTTCAAATATTGCCACAAAATAAGGGTTAATTATCATATCACATTTCCCAATATTTTGACCGACCAATTAAATACCAAATAAACTTAGGTAGGTCATACTAGCGAAGGAATTCCCCGCTCTCCCTCCTAGTTCTTGTCTCACATCTCAAATACCAGGATCATATCCTAAGCTTTGATACTAAATCGTGACGCCCCAAAATAGGTATACATCACCCATCTTGAGTCGCCAAATACATGATACAGAATACAAATACAAACTTAATTATACAAACGTCGTGTAATATATGACAAAACATAGCTGAGAGTTTAAATAGGAATATTTCCTTCTAGACAATATCCACTCTCAAATAGAGTCCTTAATACATTTATTATAGCACTATTTTATAGAATAGTGAGGACCACTATAACAGCATCTCGGACCATCACTCCGCGACTAGTCCCGGCTACATTCTCATTTCCTGAAGAGAACAATGAAAGCAAAAGGGTGAGTTCAACTAGCATAGTAAAAAATATTATGACTAAGATAATGCAGGATAAATTATCATTAGCCTTCAACAATGTTAAACTGATAAAATACAATAGACATCAAGTTTAATCATAATGAATATGCAATCCATTAGAAGAGTCAAGTAGAGCATGATAATCTACTATCTTCTATGATTTAAAATGTTTTCATCAATTTTTATCATTTGAGACTCAACTTAATAAATAAACCACATCATCGAAGTCATCCTCGCACTACATTTTAAAGGATATTCATTAAATCATCAATGGTCATGACTATACCGAATAATCCTCTGGTCATATTCATACCAAAAACTCGCCCATCAATGCACTATGTACAGCACCATCGAGGACTTTTACCACATCATTTATAACATTACATGTCATGATTATACCGAATGATCCTCGCTCATAATCATATCGAGTCCATCTATGCACGCCACCCAAAGATGACTTTCATCACAATATAAGCATGAGGATGATGACAATGACATAATAATTCAATAAAACAAGTTCAAGAATAAATTTTAAAGATTTATAAGTTAATTTATCCTCAAATCAATTACGCCCAAATTGTCAACATGATCATCGCTGCCAGGAGTAAAATTCAAGAATGCTCGTAAGAATATTTCCATGAAAAGATATCTGGATAAAGCGCAAATATCCGTGGATATTCTACTAATTTCATAGAGTATGTAAGCCAAAACTTTAACCAACCGAGTATAATAGAATATATGAAACGCAAATGGATTTTTGCCCGCCATGTGGTAATCCACGTAGATGCATCATTTCCACAATTTAATAAGGAATAAATACGAAGGATCATTCACCATGCATGCGGTAATCCACATGTAGGAAAAGTTATTTCAATGTAATAATAAAGAATGGAATAATGTAAGAATTCACGTGCATGCGATATAAACCGCATGACGTATATGTTATTCCCAATGTAATAATAAAAATGGAACTAGGTTCATGCGTGAATCCGCATGCATGTGATATTCCAACGTAATAATAAAGAATGGAATAACAATGTATTCACCTGTGCATGCGATAGATCACATGATAGGTTATTCTAATGGAATAATAAAGAATGGAATAACAAAAGAATTTCACCATGTATGTCGTACTTCACATAGACAGGTTATTCAAACATAATAATAAAGAATGGAATAACAACTCTTACGAGTATTGAAAGAAAATAACCCTCTTCATGAATACGAAAAGAATAATACCCCTTACCTGTAAGAAGATCGGATAATCGAATATAGTGAGGTAGCAGACTTCTCTTCTTCTTTCTCTCTATAATTTCTCTCTATAATAATTGCTCTATAGCTTTAGTGAATTGGTGTGAAATGAAGGAAAAATGAGCTTCTATTTATAGAAAAATATAGTTTCGATAATTGCACGTTTTGAGGCTCAAAATATTATAATATAATACCTTCCTCTTTTTTTCATTTTTAATTTAGTCCTGCAAGTATTATCAGACTTGCACCACCTGCCCTAATAGTAAATAATGTGAATCAATAGTTCAATCATGTGAATCAATAGTTATAATCATGTGAAAATACGAATTACAGTATAGTACCTCCATCTATACCTCCATTTTTAACTTAGTCAAGCAAGTATTATCAATCTTGCACCAACTCCCCTAATAGTACAAGAATGTGAATCAATAGTACACACATATGAACAAATAGTTATAATCATGTGAATTAATAGCAATTAATTGCTCATTTATCCGATTAATTACGATCGGTCAAGAAACTTCCAGACATCAATTAATATCGAAATAAATGTCGATTTCCACTAACACTAATAATTCCAACACAATGGAACTATCAATTTCAACTTTAATCAACATGAACTTATTCATCATAAATATTATAACTCATAATATTTAACAACTAGGTCGTTCTCAGGAAAGAGGGGGCTTTCCGATAAAGATTTCTCTTTATTGGTGCGCAATTAGATGACCAAATCTCTCCTTGACAGAACTTCTAGACATTGTAAATATTGCAATTTAATAATATGAATAACTTTGTCGTCTCAATTATTGATTTAATAATATAGCATATTATGCAGATGATACTGTGACAATAATTGAATCAATAATATGAGAGATATTATGCAACACCATCAGTAGCAATAATTGAATATAATCCCGAGTGACTTCTCACGTAAGCATCAATAATCAATACCAGTGTGTTACTATGCAACTAATGCCAGACATCGTACTTTTTACTACCGGTAGTTCAACGGTTTGAATGCAACAATTACTGGCCGTTATTTTTATAAAAGGTAATTTTGTCGCTTTTAACTACGACAATACTTCCATTCAGGGGTACACCAATGATTGTGCCGTCGTCAGACGACTATTCCTCGTTAAAACGATATTCTCGACCAATCAATATTATATAACCACTTGCTTACATTTTGCAAAATTTGTAAATATTACCCACAACTATAACATTATATCAAATCCACACCATAATATTCAAAAATATATTTCAAAAAAATTATTCTTTATTCATAAAAGTTGGGGTCTTACAAAAGTCATCTTTGGGCCGTAGTGCAAAGATGGACTGTTGATTGGTATGATTATGACTAGGAATTGTGTATTGGTATAATCATGACCTTTAATGTTACAGACAAATGATGTGGTGTGTAAGACCCCAACTTTTTATGAATAAAGATTTAATTTCTCTAATTATTATTTCTAATAATTAGGTGTTGATTTGATATAATGCTTTATTTATGGGTGAAATATGCAAATTTTGCAAAGTAAGTTGTCATAAAATATTCATTTGGTCGGAGAATATCCATACGATGGCGCAATCATTGATGGAACACATAACAAAATAACTCTCGGATATAGAAATCGACATAAATAACCTTTTTATAAAAATAACAGCAAAACTTTTACCGTTAACTGTTGAAATACCCGGTGATAAAAGTACAGTAATATGCGTGGTTGCACAGTAGCACACGGTATTGCATAGTATTTCTGATTATTGATTCTTACGTAAGAAGTAACTAATTTTTATTAAATAATTGCCACATAATTGTTATATAGTATCTCATATTATTGATTCAATTATTGTCATAGTATCATCTACATAATATTTTATATTATTAAATCAATAATTGACTGACACAATTATTCATACTATTAGTTAGTATTATTGACAATGTCTAAAAAATTCTGTCGAGGAAAGGGGTTAGGTTATATCATTGCGCGCCAATAAGGAAAAAATCTTTGTCAGAAAGCCCCCTCTTTTCTGGAAATTATCTGGTTGTTAATATTGTGAACTTATAATATTAATTGTGAGTAATTATTATGTGGTGGATATTAGTTTAATTTTGATATAAATGAAGGAATTTTTCATGAAATATTTGTTAAAAGTTTGACAATTATCTTCTCTGATAAAATATTCATTCAAATATATTATTATAATAGTAAATTATAATAATGTGAAAATATAAGAATATAATTTTTTTTATAATGAAAATATATATAATTATTATAATATATAATTTTCAGTATGTGAATAAAAGTGGAGTGAAGGTTATCATTTTTGCTTTGAATTCTCCCGTGCACATTTTGAGTTCTCTTCTGCGTATTCTTTTTCCTAAGTGATGGTGGATGGAATGCCTGCAAAGTGTGTTTTCTAAAGAGTGGGCCTCAACCTTGGAAAATAAGGAATTAGGCAGAAGTTAGGCATAAAAGAGAAAGGAGAGTTAGGCATACTTATTTAACTTTTCTCCCCCCGATGCACTATAAAATGAAGGTTACCTCCTTCCTAAACACACAATTATAATATCAAAAATTCTTATTTTATAGTATTGTGAGTATTTCTCTTGAGTATAAGGATACTTTGAGTGTAGCTTTTTGTGCAAGATTTTCTCAAATAATATCCTGTGAGATCCCGAAATTATGAAATGAAAGTTTTCAATAATTATTATTTTATTTAGTAAATGGTTAAATTGTGAAAGGGTTAAAGTTAAGGGTGATATGTAAAAATTTTGCAAAGTATGCAAGTTGTTATAAAATATTCGTTTGGTAAGGGAATATTCGTACGGCGGCACAATCATTGGTGGGCCCCACAATGGAATTATTGTCGGATTGAGAAAATAACAAAAATATTTTTATGAAAATAACGGCGGAAGTTTTACCGTTAAAACTGTTGAACTACTCGGTAGTAAAAGTACAGTAATACGCGTGGTTACATAGTAGCATACGGTATTGATTATTGATGCTTACCTGAGAAGTCACTCAGTTTTGTTTAATTATTGCTACAGTAATTGTTGCATAGTATCTCACGTTATTTAATTTAATTATTGTCGATATTTTATATATTATTAAATCAATAATTGAGATGACAGAATTATTCATATTATTATTTACAATATTGACAATGTCTAGAAGTTCTGCCAAGTAGATGTTTGGTCACCTAATTGCGCGCCAATAGGGAGAAATCCTTATTGGAAAGCCCCCTCTTTCCGGGAATCTAACTCGGTCGACATTAATAGTGTGAATTATAATAATGATGATGAATTTTGTTTTATTATTATTATAAATGTAATAAAACAAAAAACTTTTTATATAAAATGTAATACTTTTATAAAGTTATTTATTTTATTAGATTATAAATAGAATATATTATATTTTATTATGCATAGTATTTTGCATAGTGCCCGTGCATAGTATTTGCATAGTAAAATCTTATTATATAAAATAGAATACTTTTATAAAGTTATTTGTTTTATTAGATTATAAATAGAATATATTATATTTTATTATGCATAGTGTTTGCATATAGTGCCTTATAGTGTTTGCATAGTAAAAACTTTTTATATAAAATAGAATACTTTTATAAAGTTATTTGTTTTATTAGATTTTAAATAAAAATATATATATATATATATATATATATATTTTATAAATAGGAATATATTATATTTTATTGCATAGTATCCTTTCCATTCTCCTATAAATAGGATGCTTAATTAGAATTGAAAACACACCAGAAATTCAGAGAATTCTTCTTCTATAATCTTGAGTGTATTTCTTTAGAGTTTTAAGAAACTTTGAGCATAGAAAACAATATAAGTTTTCTTCAAGAATATCATCGCCCTACCCGTCGAAATACTCTTCTTTTTAAGGTAAGGGATATTATTATTATAGTAAAGGGTATTATTCTTTCGTATTCATGAAGAGAGTTATTTTCTTTCAATACACGTAAGAGTTGTTATTCCATTCTTTATTATTATGTTAGAATAACCTCTCTATGCGAAGTACCGCATACATGGTAAAATTCTTCTGTTATTCCATTTTTTATTATTCTGTTGGAATAACCTGTCTGTGCGGTCTATCGCATGCCTGGTGAATTCTGTTGTTATTCCATTCTTTATTATTCTGTTGGAACATCCTTTCTGTGCGGATTACGAATGACCTGGTTCCATTCTTTATTATTCTGTTGGAATAACCTGTCTGTGCGGTCTATCGCATGCTTGGTGAATTCTGTTATTATTCCATTCTTTATTATTTTGTTAGAACATCCTGTCTGTGCGGATTACGCATGACCTGGTTCCATTCTTTATTATTCTGTTGGAACATCCTATCTGTGCGGATTACGCATGACCTGGTTCTATTTTTTATTATTTTGTTGGAATAACCTGTCTGTGTGATCTATCGCATGCATGATGAATTCTTTTGTTATTCCATTCTTTATTATTCTGTTGAAATGATCTGTCTACGTGGATTACCGCATGGCGGGCGAAAATCCATTTGCAGTTTCGTAATTTTTTACGACCTCAAAAAATTCTAGAAACATTTGAAAGGATAATTTGATGAGTTTTTATATTGTGTCCAAAAATGATTTTTGGATGTATAGATTAAAAGTTATGAATTTTATGGAAAAGACTATTTTAAAAGTAAACCCTTATAACTCCTTGTGGTTAACTCCAAAATTAGTGAAATTTTTATTGGGAGTACATGTATATAATGTATATACCTTGTAAATTTTGGAATTTTTAGACAAAAGTACGCTTAATAAAAATGTCTAAATATTCGGCAAGCTTTTGTAATATATGAAAAATAGTAAATGAAATTTTAAAATTAGAGAAAAATATATGTTTAATATGAGACTATATATTCGCCAAATCCCGTAAAAGAAATATTTTTGGGACTGATTTGGTATTTTTTATGAAAATGGACTAGTTATGAGTAAATGAATTAAATATGTTATGTGAAGTAACAAAATTAGAAAATAGGATTTTATGGCTTGGGAATCCTATATAAGGTATATGCAGATTTTTGATAAGGGTTTTGGTTATTGATGATGAAATCTTATGAGTTTGGCATTTTAGGATGATTAAATGCATTAATTAGTAAAGTGTAAACAATTAAAATAAATTGTTTATAAGTTTAAGACATGATTAAAATATTGTTATAAAATTAATGATATTAGATTATGAGATTATTAAGTGATTGATAACATTTGGTTATTATTGAACGCTGGATAAATTGTATTATAAATGTTTAATACTTTTCTTTTATCTCATTTGATTGATTCTTTATATCATTGTCATTATTCTCATGCTTATATTATGATGAAAGTCATCTGTGGCCTGTAGTGCATAGATGGACTTGGTCTGATTATGACCAGGGATTATTCGGTATAATCATGAACATAATGTTATAAATGATGTGGTAAAAGTCCTCATTGGCCAGTGGTGCATTGATGGACAGTTTTTGGTATGATTATGGCCATGGATTCTCTTCGGCCAAGGGTGCAAAGATGAATTATTTTATGGCATGATCATGACCGTTGATGAAAACATGATTATCTTTGTCCCGTAGTGCATAGATAATTCGTGGTCGTGATATTAACGAATATCCTGGCATGTAGTGCGGTGGATGATTCGATGATATGGATTAATTATTGAAATTTGAGTCTCAAAGAATGAAATATTAATTCATGGATGTGATAATAATGAATATCCTTGGCCATATAGTGCATGGATAATCCATGGATGTGATATTAATGAATATCCGTCAGCCGTAGCAGGGGTGATTCGATGATGTGGATTATTTATTGTCGAGTCTCGTTGATAAAATATTGATAATAAACTTTTAAATTCGTAGAAGATAGTAGATATTATGCTCTACTTGACTCTTCTAAAATACAGTTGTATGTCTTCGGCCTGTAGTGCAAAGATAAAATGATAATGAATATCTTTGGCCCATAGTGCAAAGATGAATTTATTAAGTATGATTATAAACACGAACTGTGATTTGGTATAACCATGATCTTTGATGTTTCAGGTAAAGATAGGTGATGAAAATTATCTTCGTCCTGGGTGCGAAGAGGGAATTAGAATCACAGTTATGATTATGAGTTATTCATATGATTGTGGAAAGGAACTGTTGATTGATGTTACGGGATAAAACATTGTTGGTGGACTTTTAATGTGGAGAAGATAATAGACTTTATGGTCTATTTGACTCTTCTAATGGATTGCTCGTTCCGCTGTAACTATGGTTGAAAAGTTTTATCATCTACCATATGTTCTAAATCTCTGATTTATTACTGATGAAGGCTATTGATGATGTAAATTATCTTTAGTCATGATATTCTTTACTGGGCTAGTTGTGCTCACCCTTTTTGCTTCACAATTTATTTCAGGTAATACGAGTGTTGTCGGGTCGAGCGGGGATAACCGGGGAATAGAACGGTGGTCTATAGATGTTGAGGTTCTCCCTAAATAGTATGGAAATAATTTTGTTGAGAACTTTAGATAAGTGTGTCGTATTGTATACGTCATTTGATATTTAATTTTGGTGAACCGAATAGGGTGAGGTGAACCCAACTTTGGAAGAGTGTTTTGCCACTATCATACAAGATGTCTAATGACATACAACCTTGTGTTATCATAAGACAGGGTTGTTCACATCCACTTGCTGATTATATCTACGAGCACTACCTATATGATCTTGGAGTTTGGTTAAAATATAGTTCTCAATTGCAGACAGTGGAGATAGTTATATATCAAGAGAAGACTCACCATTGGAAGGAACATGATAGTAATCTTCTCGTTTTTCTTTGGGGTCTATTGGGTCAACCAAGGATAATTCTGTGGACATATGGTATCTGTCATAACCTAGACGCATGGCCTCCTATGTACGAAGGTTTCCTTGAGCACTTCCCAAAGATTTTAATTTCTAAAACAGTTATTAACTGTACCTATATGTAAGGTGCAATTGTGACATGAGTCAGGGTTGGTTTAAATATTTGTATTTAAACTCACAGTATACATGTCATCGTATTTTGCACGACAATTGTATAAATGAAGTTGCCAATAGTGTATTTTCTGGCGACTCAAGATGGGTGATGTATACCTATTTTGGGGGCATCACATATCCGATATTCCAGACAAATCCATTTTCTACTAAGGTAAAGGATATTATTTATTTCATATTCGTAAAGGATATTATTTTATTTCAATACTCGTAATAAATATCATTTTCTTTCATACTCCATATTATGTAAGTGAAATTATTTCATTTCATAACCTAAATCTATACTTACTATGGTAAATATTACTTCAATAATTCCTGAAATGATTAGAAATTCCTTAAGTTTTGCGCTTCATCTAATATCATTTCACTGGAATATTAGTCTGAACATTCTTATTAAATTTTAATCTTTTCATGTTGGGGTACTATTCATACGGTACTATTCACAACAAAATCTTTTGATGAAAACACTATTATCTTTGTCCCGTAGTGCATAGATAATTCGTGGTCGTGATATTAACGAATATCCTTGGCATGTAGTACAGGGATGATTTGATGATATGGATTAATTATTGAGCTGAGTCTCACCCTTTTTACTTCACAATTCCTTTCAGGTAATAAGAGTATAGCTGGGTCGAGCGGGGGTAACAGGAGAATAGAACGGTGGTCTATAGCTGTTGAGGTTCTCCTTAAATAGTATGGAAATAATTTTATTGAGAACTTTAGATAAGTGTGTCATATTGTATACGTCATTTGATATTTAATTTTGGTGAACCGAATAGGGTGAGGTGAACCCAACTTTGGAAGGGTGTTTTGCCACTATCATACAAGATGTCTAATGACATACAACCTTTTGTTATCATAAGACAGGGTTGTGCACATCCACTTGCTGAGTATATCTACGAGCACTACCTATATGATCTTGGAGTTTGGTTAAAATATAGTTCTCAATTGCGGACAGTGGAGATAGTTATATATCAAGAGAAGACTCACCATTGGAAGGAACATGATAGTAATCTTCTCGTTTTTCTTTGGGGTCTATTGGGTCAACCAAGGATAATTCTGTGGACACATGATATCTATCATAACCTAGACACATGGCCTCTTATGTACGAAGGTTTCCTTGAGCACTTCCCAAAGATTTTAATTTCTAAAATAGTTATTAACTGTACCTTTATATAAGGTGAAATTGTGACATGAGTCAGAGTTGGTATAAATATTTGTATTTAAACTCACAGTATACATGTCATCGTATTTTGCACGACAGTTGTATAAATGAAGTTTTTGTAGTGTATTTTCTGGAGACTCAAGATGGGTGATGTATACCTATTTTGGGGGAGTCATATTTGGTATTAAAGCTTAGGGATATGGTCGCTAGCGGAGATATTAGTCTAGAACTAGGAGGGGAGAGACGAGTGTGACTTACCTAAGCCAAAAATTTTACTTGATAAGTTGACAATTTGTGATATGTCAATTGACCTTTGTTTTGAAGATATATTCTAGAATGATATCTGAAATACAGGAGATGAGCAATGGAAAAATCATGATACAGAGGATATAACCGGGAATGTACAATCCGAAAAGAAAGCAAGGTATTCTCATCTCTTTGAATACCAGGTACGTACGTAAATTTCGAAGGCAAAATTTCATAAGGAGGGCAGATTGTGAGATCCCGAAATTATGAAATGAAAGTATTCAATAATTATTATTTTATTTAGTAAATGGTTAAATTGAGAAAGGGTTAAAGTTAAGGGTGATATGTGAAAATTTTGCAAAGTATGCATGTGAGACCCCAGATTTTATGAATAAAGATTTAAATTTCTCGAAATATTTTTTTTGAATATTATGGTGTGGATTTGATATAATGTTATAGTTGTGGGTAATATTTATAAATTTTGCAAATTAAGCAAGTGGTTATAAAATTTTCGATTAGTCGGGGAATATTCGTTTTAATAGGGAATATTCGTACGAAAGCACAATCATTGGTGAACCCCACAACGGAAGTATTGTCGTAGTTAGAAAATGACAGAAATATCTTTTTATAAAAATAATGGCGAAAGTGTTACCGTTAAAAACTGTTGAACTACCCGGTAGTAAAAGTACAGTAATACGCGTGGTTGCATAGTAGCACACGGTATTGATTATTGATTCTTACGTAAGAAGTCATTTCGTTATACTCAATTATTGCTACAGTAATTCCTGCATCATATCTCTCATATTATTGATTCAATTATTGTCACAGTATCATCTGTATAATATGTTATATTATTAAATCAATAATTAATACGGCAAAGTTATTCATATTTTTATTTGCAATATTGATAATGTCTATAAGTTCTGTCAAGGAAAGGTTTGGTCATCTAATTGTGCGCCAATAATGAGAAATCCTTATCGGAAAGCCCCCTCTTTCCTGGGAATGACCTGGTTGTTAAATATTGTGAATTATAATATTAATGATGAATAAGTTCGTGTTGATTAAAGATGAAATTGATAGTTCCATTGTGTTGGAATTATTAATGTTAGTGGAAATTGACATTTATTTCAATATTAATTGATGTCTGGAAGTTATACTGACCAGTCGGGTAATTAACTGGATAAATGAGCAATTAATTGCTATTAATTCACATGATTATAACTATTTGTTCACATATGTGTACTATTGATTCACATTCTTGTACTATTAGGGGAGGTGGTGCAAGATTGATAATACTTGTATGACTAAGTTAAAAATAGAGGTATAGTTGAAGGTACGATACTGTAATTTATATTTTCACATGATTATAACTACTGATTCACATAATTGAACTATTGATTCACATTATTTACTATTAGGGGAGGTGGTACAAGTTTGATAATACTTGCAGGACTAAATTAAAAATGAAGAAAAAGCGGAAGGTATTATACTGTAATATTTTGAGCCCCAAAACGTGCAATTATCAAAACTATATTTTCCTATAAATAGAAGCTCAATCTTCCTTCATTTCTCACCAATTCACTAAAGCTATAGAGCAATTAATATAGAGAGAAATTATAGAGAGAAAGAAGAAGAGAAGTCTGCTACTTCACTATTCCAGTATCCAATCTTCTTTTAATGTAATGGGTATTATTTTTTTTGTATTCATAAAGAGAGTTATTTTCTTTCAATACTCGTAAGAATTGTTATTCCATTCTTTATTATTATGTTGGAATAACCTGTCTATGTGAAGTACGGTATACATGGTGAAATTCTTCTGTTATTCCATTCTTTATTATTATGTTGGAATAACCTGTCTGTGCGGTCTATCGCATTCCTGGTGAATTCTGTTGTTATTCCATTCTTTATTATTCTGTTAGAACATCCTGTCTGTGCGGATTACGCATGACCTGGTTCCGTTCTGTTTTATTCTGTTGGAATATCCTTTCTGTGCGGATTACGCATGACCTGGTTCCATTCTTTATTATTCTATTGGGAATAACCTGTCTGTGCGGTCTATCGCATACCTGGTGAATTCTTCTGTTATTCCATTCTTTATTATTCTGTTGGAATAACTTGTCTATGTGGATTACCGCATGCATGGTGAATGATCCATCGTATTCATTCCTTATTAAATTGTGGAAATGTTCTGTCTATGGGGATTACCGCATGGCGGGCAAAAATCCATTTGCAGTTTCATATATTCTATTATACTCAGTTGATTAAAGTTTTGGCTTTTATACTTCATGAAATTAGTAGTGTGACGCCCACAAAATAGGCATACACGACCCATTCTGAGTCGCCAGATATCATACTATAAAAATCACATACAAACTTCATTTATACAATTGTTGAACTGTCATGTACGTAATTAATTACGCTTAAACTGTGAGTTTTAATACAAATGTATGTAACTCTCATGGTGCCTTCACCACAACCTTACAATGGTACCTTAGATAAAAGTACAGTCAATAACTGTTTTAGAAATTAAAATCCTTGGGAAATGCTCAAGGAAACCTTCGTACATGGGAGACCATCCGTCTAGGTTATAATAGATATCATATATCCACAGAATTATCCTTGGTTGACCCAATAGACCCCAAAGAAAAATGAGAAGATTACTATCATGTTCTTTCCAATGGTGAGTCTTCTCTTGACATATAATTATCTCCATTGTCTGCAATTGAAAATTATATTTCAACCAAACTCCAAGATCATATAGGTAGTGCTCGTAGATATACTCAGCAAGTGGATGTGCATAACCCTGTCTTATGATAACATGAGGTTGTATGTCATTAGACATCTTGTATGATAGTGGCAAAACACCCTTCCAAAGTTGGGTTCACCTCACCCTATTCGGTTCACCAAAATTAAATATCAAATGACGTATACAATATGACACACTTATCTAAAGTTCTCAATAAAATTATTTCTATACTATTTAAGGAGAACCTCAACAAGCTATTGACCACCGCTCTATTCTCCTGTTACTCCCCGCCGAATTCCAACCTACACTCTTATTACCGAAAGGAATTGTGAAGCAAAAAGGGTGAGCACAACTAGCCCAAGAAAGAATATCATGACTAAAGATAATTTACATCATCAATAGCCTTCATCAAGAATAAATCGTAGATTTAGAACATATGGTAGATGATAAAACTTTTCAACCATAGTTGCAATGAACGAAAGCAATCCATTAGAAGAGTCAAATAGACCATCGATCTATTATCTTCTCCATGTTAAAAGTCCACCAATAATGTTTTATCCTCGTAACATCAATCAACAATTCCTCGCCCACAATCATATGAATAACTCATAATCGTAATTGTGATTCTAAATTCTTCGCACCTGTGATTTAAGATAATTTTCATCACCTATCTTCACCAAACATCAAAAATCATGGTTATACCAAATCACAATTCCCGCCATAATCATACTAATAAATTCATCTTTGCACTACTACCAAAGATATTCATTAACAATTCATCTTTGCACCTATGTGCCAAAGACATAAAACCGTATTTTAGAAGAGTCAAGTAGAGCATGATATCTACTATTTTTTACTTAATTAAAAGTGTATAATCTATATTTTATCATCGAGACTTTTTAATAAATAATCCACATCATCGAATCATCCTCAGATTACTGGCCAAGGATATTCATGTAATCATCAATGGTCATGATTATACTGAATAATCCCTGGTTATAATTATACCAATAACTGTCCATCAATGCACTGAGGAATTTTACCACATCATCTATAACATTACAGGTCATGATTATACCGAATGATCCCTGGTCATAATCATACTAATAAACAGTTCATCTATGCACATAAGCCAAAGATACTCATCAATCAATAGTTCATCTTTGCACGTAAGCCAAAGATATACAACTGTAAAACCAATAATCAACAGTCCATGTAAGACCCCGAATTTTACGAAATGAAAGTATTCAATTTTTATAATTATTATTCTATTTAGTAAATGGTTAAATTGATAAAAGTACAGTAATACGCGAGGTTGCATAGTAGCACACAGTATTGATTATTGATGCTTATGTGAGAAGTCACTCAGTTATACTCAATTATTGCTACAATAATTGCTACATCATCTCTCTCATATTATTGATTCAATTATTATCACACTATCATCTGCATAATATTTTATATATTATTAAATCAATAATTGAGATGACAAAGTTATTCATATTATTATTTGCAATATTGACAATGTCTAGAAGTTCTGTAAAGGAGAGGTTTGGTCACCTAATTGCGCGCCAATAAGGAGAAATCTTTATCGGAAAGCCCCCTCTTTCCTGAGAACGACCTGGTTGTTAAATATTGTGAATTATAATATTAATGATAAATAAGTTCGTGTTGATGAAAGATGAAATTGATAGTTTCATTGTGTTGGAATTATTAGTGTTAGTGAAAATCGACATTTATCTCGATAATAATTGATGTCTGGTAGTTATATTGACCAATTGGGTAATTAATCGGATAAATGAGCAATTAATTGCTATTAATTCACATGATTATAACTATTTCTTCACATGTGTGTACTATTGATTCACATTCTTGTACTATTAGGGAGTTGGTGCAAGATTGATAATACTTGCTGACTAAGTTAAAAATGGAGGTATAGATGGAGGTACTATACTGTAATTCGTATTTTTACATGTCTAGAACTATTTATTCACATGATTTACTATTGATTCACATGATTTACTATTAGGGGAGGTGGTGCAAGTTTGATAATACTTGCATGACTAAATTAAAAATGAAGGAAAAGATGAAGGTATTATACTGTAATATTTCAAGCCCCAAAATATGCAATTATGGAAACTATATTTTCCTATAAATAGAAGCTCATTCCTTCATTATTTTTCACCAATTCACTAAAGCTATAGAGCAATTATTATAGAGAGAAAGAAGAAGAGAAGTCTGCTACCTCACTATTCCAGTATCCAGTTTTCTTATGAGGTAATAAGAGTGTAGCTGGGTCGAGCGGGGGTAACAGGAGAAAAGAACAGTGGTCTATAGCTGTTGAGGTTCTCCCTAAATAGTATGGAAATAATTTTATTGAGAACTTTAGATAAGTGTGTCGTATTGTATACGTCATTTGATATTTAATTTTGGTGAACCGAATAGGGTGAGGTAAACCCAACTTTGGAAAGGTGTTTTGCCACTATCATACAAGATGACTAATGACATACAACCTCGTGTTATCATAAAATAGGGTTGTGCACATCCACTTGCTGAGTATATCTACGAGCACTACCTATATAATCTTGGAGTTTATTTGAAATATAATTCTCACTTAGAGACAACGGAGATAATTATATGTCAAGAGAAGACTGACCATTGGAAAGAAAATGATAACAATCTTCTTGTTTTTCTTTGGGGACTATTGGGTCAAGCAAGGATAATTCTGTGGACATATGATATCTATCATAACCTAGACGCATGGTCTCCCATGTACGAAGATTTCCTTGAGCATTTCCCAAGGATTTTAATTTCTAAAATAGTTATTGACTGTACTTTTATGTAAGGTACCATTGTAAGGTTGTGGTGAAGGCACCATGAGAGTTACATACATTTGTATTAAAACTCACAGTTTAACTGTGGTCGTATTTTGCACGACAGTTCAACAATTGTATAAATGAAGTTTGTATGTGATTTTTATAGTATGATATCTGGCGACTCAGAATGGGTCATGTGGACCTATTTTGGGGGCGTCACAGTCCATCTTTGCACGTAAGCCAAAGACGACTTTCATCATAATATAAGCATGAAGATGATGACAATGATATAAGCATTAATCAAACGAAATCAAGGATAAATATTAAAGACTTTAAATTTATCCAGTGTTTAAAAATATCCAAATTGTCAACATGTGTAAGACCCCAACTTTTAGGAATAAAAATGAATTTTCTATAAATATCATTTTTTTAATATTATGGAGTGAACTTAATATAATAATTGTGGGTAATATTTATAAATTTTGCAAAATACGCAAGTTGTTATATAATATTCGATTGGTCAGGGAATATTCATTTTAACAGGGAATATTCGTACGATGGCACAATCATTAGTGGACCCCACAATGGAATTATTGTCGGATATATTGAGAAAACGACAAAAATATTTTTATGAAAATAACGGCGGAAGATTTTACTGTTAAGCTCGTTGAAACACCGGTGTTAAAGTACAAAGAATGTCTGGCGTGGTTGCATAGTAGCACACGGTATTGATTATTAATGCTTACGTGAGAAGTCACTCAGTTTTGTTCAATTATTGCTACAGTAATTATTGCATAGTATCTCACGTTATTTGATCAAATTATTGTCTATATGTTATATATTATTAAATCAATAATTGAGATAACAAAGTTATTAATATTATTATTTGCAATATTAACGATGTCTAGAAGTTCTGCCAAGGAGAGGTTTGGTCACCTAATTGCGCGCCAATAGGGAGAAATCCTTATTGGGAAGCCCCCTCTTTCCTGGGAACGACCTGGTCGATTAATATTGTGAATTATAATAATGATGATAAATATTATTAAAAATATTGAGAGGATTTTTATGAAGTATTTGATATTATTATATGGACCCCTATTTACCCATTTTTTAAATATTCGGTAGAAAATTATTTAATATTATAAATGTGGGGCCACATGTGGGGCCCATATGGAAGAAAAATTTGAAAATGGGGGATCTTAGATGTTCACGGGAAGTTAGAATTATATGTATAGATATATTATATAAGTATAATGATTAATATTATATATATAATAAATGAATGTAACATTGGTGTTTAAAGAAGAATTAGTGGGGGAATCACGGGTGTATCCCGTGAATGATCATTATTACACATGTGTCTTAGTCATTAAATTGGTAGAGTGGAATGGAGCACTATATCATCATCATCATTATTATTATTATTATTATTATTATTATTATTATTATTATTATTATTATTATTATTATTATTATATATATATATATATATATATATTATGTAACATTTGTCTGATGGAGCAAGTAATATCACGGGATTGAATCCCGTGAATTTAAGAAAGGAGCCTGTGATATATATATATATATATATATATATATATATATATATAATATTTTATTTAAAAGTTTTTATTTTATTAGAATATTTTATTGCATAGTATCCTTTCCGTTCTCCTATAAATAGAAGTTCATTCCTTCATTATTTCTTACGAATTCACTGAAACTCTAGAGAGAGAAAGAAGAAAAATATTCTGCCACTTCACTACTCTTATATCCAGTTTCTTCTAAGGTAAGGGGTATTATTTCTTTCGTATTCATGAAGAGAACTTCTGTTATTCCACTCTTTATTATTCATTGGAATAACCTCGTATACGCCGCTACCCTATACTTGGTGAAATTCTTACATTATTCCATTCTTTATCATTATGTTGGAATAACTTGTCATGATCACACTGCATACATGGTGAAATTCTTCGTTATTTCATTCTTTATTATTCATTTGAATATCATATGCATGCGTTTTGCGCATGATGACGGTTCCATTATTTATTATTCTATCGGATATATCACGTGCGTGCGTTTACACATGACTGGTTCCATTATTTATTATTCATTTGGAATATCTATCCATGCGTTTACCATGACACTGGTTCCATTATTTATTATTTCGTTGGAATATCACATGCGCGCGTTACGCGCGACCCGTATAATAAAGAATGGAATAATGTAAGAATTCACCATGCATGCGATGTAACCGCATGCATGTGTTATTCCCAATAATAATAATAAAACGGAACCAGTCGTATGTAATCCGCATGCATGTGATATTCCAACAAAATAATAAAGAGCGGAACTGTGTCATGCGTAATCCAGATAGCGGTGATATTCTAATGTAATAATAAAGAATGGAATAACAACGAATTCATCGTGCATGCGATAGACCGCATGCATGCATTATTCCAACAAAATAATAAAGAATGGAATAACAAGAAGAATTTCACCATGTATGCGATATTGCAGATAGACAAAAGTTATTCCAACATAATAATAAAGAATGGAATAACAACCCTTACGAGTATTGAAAGAAAATAACTCTCTTCATGAATACAAAAGAATAATACCCCTTACTATAATAATAATATCCCTTACCTCAGAAAAAGAATGGATGCTGGAATAGTGAAGTAGCAGACTTCACTTCTTCTTTCTCTCTATAGCTTCTCTCTCTATAATTTCTCTATAATAATTGCTCTTGTGAGACTTAGTGAATTGGTAAAAAATAATGAAGGAATGAGCTTCTATTTATAGGAAAATATAGTTTCGATAATTGCACGTTTTGGGGCTCGAAATATTACAATATAATACCTTTTTATTTTCCTTCATTTTTAATTTAGTCCTACAAGTATTATCAAACTTGCACCACCTCCCCTAATAATAAATCATGTGAATTAATAGTATAATCATGTGACTCAATAGTATAATCATGTGAAAAAAAATAATTACAGTATAATATCTTCATCTATACCTTCATTTTTAATTTAGTCATGCAAGTATTATCAATCTTGCACCAACTCCCCTAATAGTAAATGAATGTGAATCAATAGTACACACATGTGAACAAATAGTTATAATCATGTGAATCAATAGCAATTAATTGCAAATTTATCCGGTTAATTACCCGATTGGTTAATATAACCTCCAGACATCAATTATTATCGAAATAAATGTCGATTTTCACTAACACTAATAATTCCAACACAATGGAACTATCAATTTCATCTTTAATCAACACGAACTTATTCATCATTAATATTATAATTCACAATATTTAACAACCAGGTCGTTCCCAGGAAAGAGGGGGCTTTCCGATAAGGATTTCTCCTTATTGGCGAGCAATTAAGTGACCAAACCTCTCCTTGACAGAACTTCTAGACATTGTCAATATTGCAAATAATAATATGAATAACTTTGTCGTCTCAATTATTGATTTAATAATATAAAATATTATGCAGATGATACTGTGACAATAATTGAATCAATAATATGAGAGATATTATGCAGCAATTACTGTAGCAATAATTGAGTATAACTGAGTGACTTCTCACGTAAGCAACAATAATTAATACCGTGTGCTACTGTGCAACCACGCGTATTACTGTACTTTTACTATTGGGTATTTTATGACAACTTGCTTACTTTGAAAAAAAATTCACATATCACCCTTAACTTTAAACTTTTGTCAATTTAACTATTTACTAAAATAGAAAAATTGAATACTTTTATTTCATAAAATTCGGGATCTCACAAGTAAAATATCCTGGATATTTGCGCTTCATCCAGTATCTTTTCATGGAAATATTCTTCTGAGCATTCTTGAATTTTACTCCACAAAGTATTATCATGTTGACAATTTGGACGTAATTGTTTTCAGGATAAATTAACTTATAAATCTTTAAAATTTATTCTTGAACTTGTTTTATTGAATTATTATGTCATTGTCATCAACCTAATGTTTATATTGTGATGAAAGTCATCTTTGGCTTATGTTCATAGATGGACTTGGTATGATTATGACCAGGGATCATTCAGTATAATCATAACCTTTAATGTTCTAAATGATGTGGTAAAAGTCCTCAGTGGCCTGTAGTGCATTGATGGACAGTTTTTGGTATGATTATGACCAGGGATTATTCGGTATAGTCATGACCATTGATGATTTAATGAATATCCTTGGCCCGTAGTGAAGGGATGATTCGATGATGTGGTTTATTTATTAAGCTGAGTCTCAGCGATAAAAATTGATAAAAACATTTTAAATCATAGAAGATAGTAGATATCATGCTCTAGTTGACTCTTCTAATGGATTGCTTATTCCGCTGCAGTTAAACTTGATGTCTATTGTATTTTATCAGTTTAACATTATTGAAAGCTAATGATAATTTATCCTGCATTATCTTAGTCATAATATTTCTTACTGGGCTAGTTGAGCTCACCCTTTTATTTTCATTGTTCTCTTCAGGAAATGAGAACGTAGCCGGGACTAGTTGGGGAACGGAGTGATGGTTCGAGATGGTGTTATAGTAGTCCTCACTATTCTGTAAAATAGTGTGACAATAAATGTAATGAGGACTCTATTTGAGAGTGGATATTGTCTAGAAGGCAATATTCTTGTTTAAACTCTCAGCTATGTTTTGTCGTATATTACACGACATTTGTATAATTAAGTTTCTATTTATATTCTATACCATGTATTTGGCGACTCAAGATGGGTGATGTATTCCTGTTTTGGGGGTGTCACAGTTGGTATCAGAGCTTAGGGATATGATCCCCACGAGATGTGAGACAAGATCTAGGAGGGAGGCGGGAATTCCTTCGCTAGTATGACCTACCTAAGTTTATTTGGTATTTAATTGGTCGGTCAGAGTATAGGGATAATATGTGATATGTCAATTAACCCTTGTTTTGTGACAGTGTTTGAAAATGTCATCTAATAATGTTGAGATCAGCAATGAAGCACTTGAGACCGTTGAGTCATCAACGATCAATACCCAGGATAATGTGCAACATGAAGATAATAATCCTCGGGTAAATAACAAACACCGTCGGATGATGAGCGATGGGATGTTAGGGAGGCTTTATGCAATTCATGCAATATCAAAGTAGAGAGAGACTCTGTTCAAAATTCGGTGGAAACAACTTTGCAACCCACGATCCGGTCACCGCTAAGCGGTTCAAGGAGCTGGGACCACCAGAGTTTTTGGGAAAGTCAGAACCACTTAAGGCGGAGACGTGGTTAAAGCAGATCATCAAGATATTTGATGTCTTGGGATGCTCCGAGGAGCAAAAGGTTCCTTTTCCACCTTTATATTGCGTGAAAAGGCAGATTACCGGTGGGAATCTGTAAAACGTACCCAGCCTGACACACTCAAGATGTCTTGGGAGAAGTTCCAAGAGCTATTCAACGACAAGTACTTTCCCAAAAGTATTCGTCACATGAAGGAGCAAAATAATATGACCGTGTCGCAATACGAGGCTAAATTTGCAGAATTATCTCGGTTTGCATCCTATTTGGTCGATAATGAGGAGCGAATGACGCGAATGTTTCTAAGAGGTTTGAAACCCGAAATATGCAATTACCTCATTTCTCACAAACTTTATTTATATTCAGATGTTGTGAATAGGGCTCAGTTATTGGAGCGCAATAATGAGTCAGCACAACCAAAAGGCAACGACCAACAACACGATAATAATCGTAACGGTGGCAACGACCATCGGAACAATGATAACCATCGTGGGGGAAATTATCATGCCAAGAATGGTAACCACTTCGGTGGTAATCATGGCCAAGATAATAAGAGTGGACATTTGAAGAAGCGGAGATTCAGTAATGATGGAAAGACGTCAGCACCAGCACCTTCGTTGGTTGAAACTTCGTTAGACTTTGACTTATTGGTTGAAACTTTGTTAGTAGAAACCTTCACTTCATGTGCTATCCAAGTCTTGGATGAGAGTCTTAATTTTTAAATGATATTTCTATCGTTAATAAATTTCCTGACGTATTCTCAAAGAACTCCTTAGCTTACCCCTAGAGCGTGAAATCGAATTTTGTTGACCCCAGTACAAAACCCATTTCTAAAACCCTCAAATATTTCTTTACCTAAAACAATCGTATAATGTGCCAAAGACGTTGGCTCGAGCTGTTGAAGATTACGATCATACCATTCAATATCATTGTGGAAGAGAGAACGTGGTAGGCGGCGCGTTGAGTAGAAAGATCGTATCGTTTTGAGTGCAATGTTGTTAACATAAAAACCCATTTTGTATAACTTACAAATGATGAAGATAGAGTTAAAGACTCTAGGGACCCACGTGAAGATAGCGAATATACGATTAGAATTGACTTTAATCGATAAAGTTAAAGCCGCTCAAACTACACACCTGGAGCTGATGAATGTAAAGAAGAAGGTTCAAGAGAGCGTTATTCTAGAAGCAAGAATCGATGAAGAGAGGAAATCTCAACCCTTGATTTTATTGGCCCATTTGAAATCCTTGATCGAGTAGGAACTGTGGCCTATAGACTCGTTTTACCACCAAGTATGTCGCGTGTTCATAACGTTTTTCACGTATCGTTGTTAGTAAAAACTTAGTCTTGGGGGACTTTGGAGCCAAAATTCAGAATACTTAATGAATCTAAAAAATTATGAAATCATGGGGGTTTTATAGAGCATGTTACAAGCTTTCCATAGCCTCGAAAATGGACTAATTCCGATAACGGATGAAGAAGTTATGAAGATTTGAAGTATGTGTGTCAAAAGTTGCAAAACTTGGAAAATTGGAGTTAAGTGCCAAAGGTCGAGCACCTAGGCACTAGGCTCGACACTTAGAATCTGTTCTTGGGAACCTAGGTGCTTGCCCAAGGCCAAATTTGGGCACCTAGGCGCTGGTCAAGTGTTAAGCCAAAATCTGTCTAGACGTCCTTTAGTAAATTAGGCATAACATTTTCAGACAAACTCCGATTGAGGTGATTCAGGATGATTCAGAAAGATAACGAGTAGACCTAAAACTTTCATTCTTTATATTTTGAGATTTGAGGTCAGTGTCAAGGCCTAAAATGGCTATTTTAGGGACTGACGTGCATTCAGAGGCAATCGGAGGACATCGGGCATGCACGTATGCAACGTGTAATGTTTTCGATGATAAAGGTATTCAAGGTATCCTTACCTCTTCGGCATACCAGGTACGTACGCAAATTTTGAGGGCAAAATTTCATAAGGAGGGGAGATTGTGAGACCCCAGATTTTATGAATAAAGATTTAAATTTCTCGAAATATTTTTTTTGAATATTATGGTATGGATTTGATATAATGTTATAGTTGTGGGTAATATTTATAAATTTTGCAAAGTAAGTAAGTGGTTATAAAATATTTGATTGGTCGGGAAATATTCATTTTAACAGGGAATATTAAATGCGACGGCACAATCATTAGTGAACCCCTAGACGGAAGTATTATCGTAGTTAGAAAATGGCGAAATATCTTTTATAAAAATAACGGCGAAAGTATTCTGAATTAAAAAGCTGTTGAACTACTTGGTAGTAAAAAAATGCGATGTCTGGCGTGGTTGCATAGTAGCACACGGTATTGATTATTGATGCTTACGTGAGAAGTCACTCGGTTATACTCAATTATTGCTACGATAATTTTTTGCATCATATCTCTCGTATTATTGATTCAATTATTATCACGATTATCATCGTATAATATGTTATATTATTAAATCAATAATTGAGGCGGCAAAAGTTATTCATATTATTATTTGCAATATTGATAATGTCTAGAAGTTACATCGAGGAGAGGTTTGGTCATCTAATTGCACGCATGATAAGGAGAAATCCTTATCGGAAAGCCCCTCTTTCACAGGAGCGATCACGATTGTTAAATATTGTGAATTATAATATTAATGATGAATAAGTTTGTGTTGGTTAAAGATGAAATTGATATTTCCATTGTGTTGGAATTGTTAGTGTTAGTGGAAATCGACAATTATTTCGATATTAATTGATGTCACGGAAGTTATCTTGACCGATCGGGTAATTAACTGGATAAATGAGCAATTAATTGCTATTAATTCACATGATTATAACTATTTATTCACATGTGTGTACTATTGATTCACATTCTTGTACTATTAGGGGAGGTGGTGTAAGATTGATAATACTTGCATGACTAAATTAAAAATAGAGGTATAGATGAAGGTCTTATCTTTTTATAATTTGTATTTTTACATGATTATAACTATTGATTCACATGATTGAACTATTGATTCACATTATTTACTATTAGGGGAGGTGGTGCAAGTTTGATAATACTTGCGGGACTAAATTAAAATGAAGAAAAAGTGGAAGGTATTATCTTGTAATATTTTGAACCCCAAAAGCGTGCAATTATTGAAACTATATTTTCCTATAAATGAAGCTCATTCTTCCTTCATTTCTCACCAATTCACTAAAGCTATAGAGCAATTATTAGAGAAATTATTATAGAGAGAAAGAAGAAGAAGTTTGCTACCTCCTTATTCCGATATCCGATCTTCTTCTAAGGTAAGGGTATTATTCTTTTCGTATTCATGAGGAGAGTTATTTTCTTTCAATACTCGTAAGAGTTGTTATTCCATTCTTTATTATTATATTGGAATAACTTTGTCTATGCAATACCGCATACATGGTGAAATTCTTACATTATTCCATTCTTTATTATTACTGTTGGAATAACTTTGTTTGTCTTGATCTATCACATGCGGTGAATTACATTGTTATTCCATTCTTTATTATTACATTTGGAACATCACATGCATGCGGATTACGCATGACTGGTTCCATTCTTTATTTATTTATCACATATGATTTGGGAATAACTTTTATGCTGTTTTGATTCTATCGCATGCACTAGTGAATTCTTCTATTATTCCATTCTTTATTATTATGTTGGAATAACCTGTCTTTGTGGATTATCGCATGCATGGTGAATGATCTTTCGTATTCATTCCTTATTAAATTATGGAAATGATCTGTCTACGTGGATTATTGCATGGCGGGCGAAAATCCATTTGCAATTTCATATATTCTATTATACTCAGTTGGTTAAAGTTTTGGCTTCTATACTCCATGAAATTAGTAGAATATCCTGGATATTTGCGCTTCATCCAATATGTTTTCATGGAAATATTCTTTTGAGCATTCTTGAATTTTACTCCGCAAAGCAGTATCATGTTGACAATTTGGACGTAATTGATTTCAGGATAAATTAACTTATAAATCTTTAAAATTTATTCTTGAACTTGTTTTATTGAATTATTATGTCATTGTCATCAACCTCATGCTTATATTGTGATGAAAGTCATCGTTGGCTTACATGCATAGATGGACTTGGTATGATTATGACCAGGGATCATTCGGTATAATCATGACCTATAATGTTATAAATGATGTGGTAAAATTCCTCAGTGGCCTGTAGTGCATTGATGGACAGTTTTTGGTATGATTATGACCAAGGATTATTCGGTATAGTCATGACCATTGATGATTTAATGAATATCATTGGCCTGTAGTGCAGGGATGATTCGATAATGTGGTTTATTTATTAAGCTGAGTCTCAGCGATAAAAATTAATGAAAACATTTTATATCATAGGATATAGTATATATCATGCTCTACTTGACTCTTCTAATGGATTGCTTATTCCGCTGCAGTTAAACTTGATGTCTATTGTTTTTTATAAGTTTAACATTGTTGAAGGCAAATGATAATTTATCCTGCATTATTTTAGTCATAATATTTCTTACTGGGCTAGTTGAGCTCACCCTTTTGCTTTCATTGTTCTCTTGAGAGAAATGAGAGCGTGGCAGGACTAGTCGGGGAACGGAGTGATGGTCCGAGATGGTGTTATAGTAGTCCTCACTATTTTATAAAATAGTATGACAATAAATGTAATGAGGGCTCTATTTGAGAGTGGATATTGTCTAGAAGGCAATATTCCTGTTTAAACTCTCAGCTATGTTTTGTCGTATATTACACGACGTTTGTATAATTAAGTTTTTATTTGTAATCTGTACCATGTATTTGGCTAATCAAGATGGGTGATGTATACCTATTGGGTGCGTCACAATGCAAGTTGTTATAAAATATTCATTTGGTAAGGGAATATTCGTACGACGGCACAATCAATGGTGGGCCCCACAACGGAATTATTGTCGAATTTAGAAAACGACAAAAATATTTTTATGAAAATAACGGCAGAAGTTTTATCGTTAAAGCTCGTTGAACTACTCGGTAGTAAAAGAAATGCGATGAATACGCATGGTTGCATAGTAGCTACGATATTGATTATTGATGCTTACGTGAGAAGTCATTCGGTTTTGTTCAATTATTGCACGATAATTATTGCATAATATCTCACGTTATTTGATTCAATTATTGTCGATATTTTATATATTATTAAATCAATAATTGAGATGACAGAGTTATTCATATTATTATTTGCAATATTGACGATGTCTAGAAGTTCTGCCAAGTAGAGGCTTGGTCACCTAATTGCGCGCCAATAGGGAGAAATCCTTATTAGAAAGCCCTCTCTTTCCTAGGAACGACATGGTCGATTAATAGTATGAATTATAATAATGATGATGAATTTTATTTTATTATTATTATAAATGTAATAAAACATAAAACTTTTTATATAAAAAGCAGAATACTTTTATAAAGTTATTTGTTTTATTAGATTATAAATAGAATATATTATATTTTATTATGCATAGTGTTTGCATAGTGCTTGCATAGTAAAATCTTTTTATATAAAATAAAATACTTTTATAAAGTTATTTGTTTTATTAGATTATAAATAGAATATATTATATTTTATTATGCATAGTGTTTGCATAGTGCCTGCATAGTGTTTGCATAGTAAAAACTTTTTATATAAAATAGAATACTTTTATAAAGTTATTTATTTTATTAGATTTTAAATAAAATATATAAATATATATATATATATATATAAATATATTATAAATAGAATATATTATATTTTATTGCATAGTATCCTTTCCATTCTCCTATAAATAGGATGCTTAGTTAGAATTGAGAACACACCAGAAATTCAGAGAATTCTTCTTCTATAATCTTGAGCGTATTTCTTTAGAGTTTTAAGAAGTTTTGAGGGGTAAAAAATAGTATAAGTTTTCTTCAAGAATATCCTCACCTTACCCATCGGAATACTCTTCTTTTTAAGGTAAGGGATATTATTATTATTATTATAGTAAGGGGTATTATTCTTTCGTATTCATGAAGAGAGTTATTTTCTTTCAAAACTTGTAAGGGTTTTTATTCCATTCTTTATTATTATGTTGGAATAACATGTCTATGCGAAGTACCGCATACATGGTGAAATTCTTCTATATTTCATTCTTTATTATTCTGTTGGAATAACCTGTCTGTGCGGTCTATCGCATGCCTGGTGAATTCTATTGTTATTCCATTCTTTATTATTCTATTGGAACATCACATGCATGTATTGATTCGCATGACTGGTTCCATTCTTTATTATTACTGTTGGAATAACTTTTGCATGCGCGTTATATCGCATGCACGGTGAATTCTGTTGTTTTCCATTCTTTATTATTACATTAGAACATCACATGCTGTGCGGATTGCATGTGACACAGTTCCATTCTTTATTATTCTATTAGAACATCACATGCATGCGGATTACGCATGACCTGATTCCATTTTTTATTATTTTGTTGGGAATAACCTGTCTGTGCGGTCTATCGCATGCATGATGAATTCTTCTGTTATTCCATTCTTTATTATTCTGTTGAAATGATCTGTCTACGTGGATTACCGCATGGCGTGCGAAAATCCATTTGTAGTTTCGTAATTTTTCTGACCCTGAAAAATTCTGGAAAAATTTAAAATGATAATTTGATGAGTTTTCTATATTGTGTCCAAAAATGGCGATTTTTGGATGTATAGATTAAAAGTTATGAATTTTATGGGAAAAGACTATTTTAAAAGTAAACCCTTATAACTCCTTGTGGTTAACTCCAAAATTGGTGAAATTTTTATTGGGAGTACATGTATATAACAGAAGTATACCTTGTAAATTTCGAAATTTTTGGATAAAAGTACAGTTTATAAAAAATGTCTAAATATTCGGCAGTTTTGGCCATATAAAAAATAGTATATGAATTTTTAAAATTTCGAGAAAAATATATGCTTAATAT
Organism: Panax ginseng; assembly: GCA_020205605.1. Lineage (NCBI taxonomy): Eukaryota > Viridiplantae > Streptophyta > Magnoliopsida > Apiales > Araliaceae > Panax > Panax ginseng. The sequence goes on from CM035134.1 coordinate 104,519,277, forward strand.
GAGACTATATTCTGCTAAATCCCAGAAAAGAAATATTTTTGGGACTGATTTGGTATTTTTCATGAAAATGGACTAGTTATGAGTAAATGTATTAAATATGTTATGTGAAGTAACAAAATTGGAAAATAGGATTTTATGGCTTGAGAATCCTATATAAGGTATATGCAGATTTTTGATAAGGGTTTTGGTTATTGATGATGAAATCTTATGAGTTTGGCATTTTAGGATGATTAAATGCATTAATTAGTAAAATATAAACAATTAAAATAAATTGTTTATAAGTTTAAGACATGATTAAAATATTGTTATAAAATTAATGATATTAGATTATGAGATTATTAAGTGATTGATAACATTTGGTTATTATTGAACGCTGGATAAATTGTACTATACATGTTTAATATTTTTCCTTTATCTCATGTGATTGATTCTTTATATCATTGTCATTATTCTCATGCTTATATTATGATGAAAGTCATCTGTGGCCTGTAGTGCATAGATGGACTTGGTCTGATTATGACCAAGGATTATTCGGTATAATCATGAACATAATGTTATAAATGATGTGGTAAAAGTCCTCATTGGCCCGTGGTGCATTGATGGACAGTTTTTGGTATGATTATGGCCATTGATTCTCTTCAGCCAAGGGTACAAAGATAAATTGTTTTATGGCATGATCATGACCGTTGATGAAAACAAGATTATCTTTGTCCCGTAGTGCATAGATAATTCGTGGTCGTGATATTAACGAATATCCTTGGCATGTAGTGCAGGGATGATTCGATGATATGGATTAATTATTGAGCTGAGTCTCACCCTTTTTGCTTCACAATTCATTTTAGGTAATAAGAGTGTTGCAAGAATCGGCCCGGGGATAATAGGGAATAGAGCGGTGGTCTATAGTCATGATTGGTTCTCCCTAAATAGTATGAAAATAATTTTGTTGAGAACTTTAGATAAGTGTGTCATATTGTATCGTCATTTGATATTTAATTTTGGTGAAAGAATAGGGTGAGGTGAACCCAACTTTGGAAGGGTGTTTTGCCACTATCATACAAGATGTCTAATAACATACAACCTTTTGTTATCATAAGACAGGGTTGTGCACATCCACTTGCTGAGTATATCTACGAGCACTACCTATATGATCTTGGAGTTTGGTTAAAATATAGTTCTCAATTGGAAACAGTGGAGATAGTTATATATCAAGAGAAGACTCACCATTGGAAGGAACATGATAGTAATCTTCTCATTTTTCTTTGGGGTCTATTGGGTCAACCAAGGATAATTCTGTGGACATATGGTATCTATCATAACCTAGACGCATGGCCTCCTATGTACAAAGGTTTCCTTGAGCACTTCCCAAAGATTTTAATTTCTAAAACAGTTATTGATTGTACCTTTATGTAAGGTGCAATTGTGACATGAGTCAGGGTTCATATAAATATTTGTATTTAAACTCACAGTATACATGTCATCGTATTTTGCACGACAATTGTATAAATGATGTTGCCAATAGTGTATTTTTTGGCGACTCAAGATGGGTGATGTATACCTATTTTGGGGGCGTCACATATCCGATATTCCAGACAAATCCAGTTTCTACTAAGGTAAAGGATATTATTTATTTCATATTCGTAAAGGATATTATTTTATTTCAATACTCGTAATAAATATCATTTTCTTTCATACTCCATATTATGTAAGTGAAATTATTTCATTTCATAACCTAAATCTGTACTTACTATGGTAAATATTACTTCAATAATTCCTGAAATGATTAGAAATTCCTTAAGTTTTGCGCTTCATCTAATATCATTTCACTGGAATATTAGTCTGAACATTCTTATTAAATTTTAATCTTTTCATGTTGGGGTACTATTCATACGGTACTATTCACAACAAAATTTAATTTTCTTTTCTGTCCAAATTATTTTTGATACATGAATATCATTCTTGAATTTTACTTCACAGAAAGTTATCATGTTTATAATTTGGACATTTTTGAACTCTGGATAAATTGAGTTAGAAAATCTCTAATATTTATCTTTGATCTCACTTGATTGATTCTTTTTATCATTGTCATCATCCTCATGCTTATATTGTGATGAAAGTCATCTTTGGCCCGTAGTGCAAAGATGGACTGTTGATTAGTATGATTATGACCAAGAATTGTGTATTGGTATAATCTTGACCTATAATGTTACAGACAAATGATGTGGTGAAAGTCCTCTTTGGCTCGTAGTGCATAAATGGACAGATGTTTGGCATGATCATGACCACTGGTGATACAAACAAATATCCTTAGCCCGTAGTGCATGGATAATTCATTGATGTGAAATATTTATTGATTGGTGTTACAGAGATAAAATATTAACGATAGAATTTTAAATCATAGAAGATAGTAGACATCATGCTCTACTTTACTCTTCTAATGGATTGTTATTTCCACTGCAGTTGTTGATCTAAAACTTGTTGTCTATTGTATTCTATCAGATTTTTCTCTGTTAAGGACTAAGGATAATTTATTCTGCATTATCTTAGTTAAAATATTCTTTACTGGGCTAGTTGAGCTCACCTTTTTCTTTCATTATTCTCTTCAGGAAATGAGAATATAGCTGGGATTAGTCAGGAAATGGAGTGATGGTCCAAGATGTTACTATAGTAGTCATCACTATTCTATAAAATAGTGAGATAATAATTGTAATGAGGATTTTATTTGAGTTTGGATATTGTCTACGAGAATATATTTGTATTAAAACTCACAGCCTATGTGTTGTCGTATTTTGTACGACAATTGGATAATTAAAGTTGTATTTGAATTATGTACCATGTATTTGACGACTCAGAATAGGTTGTGTGGACCTATTTTGGGGGGCTTCATAGTTGGTATCAGAGCTTTGGAATATAATCTCTGGTGGAGATCTTGGATTAGAACTAGGAGGGGAAAGACGAGTAAATACTTCGCTAGTGTATCCTACCTACGCTTATTTGTTACCGGTCGGTCAGAATATAGGAATAATATATGGCATGTCAATTTCTTTAATTAACCTTTATTTTATGCCAGTATTTAAGAATGCCATCTGAAAATCAAGAGATGAACTCATATAGAGTTTTAAGTGATGAATTGAGAATATTTATTTAAAGAATAAATATTAAAGTATAATATCTTGTTATAACAAAGATGTTTATTGGGGTGTACTAATTAAGTTATTGAACTTGATTGTAGGATGTCATGCGAAGAAGAAATTAGAGATATCCATATGGTGAGTGAAGAATTAATAGTTGCACCAAACTAGTCGCAGAGGTAGCAGTTGAGAGTGAGGAAGAAGAGGACCCTGAGGAGGATTTATTAGGAGAAATTTTTGATCGAAATATAGAACTGCAAGATCGTATTCATGAGTTAGAAAAGCAAGGTGAATAACGAAAGGCGATCGTGGAGCAAAGGGATGCAACAATTCAATATTTTGCTACCCGATATACGAAGCTTGAACAAAAGCTCTCTTTGGCAGAGTATAAGATAATAGAGTTGGAATATGAGAATGCAAATGTCAAATATCAGCTGAAAGAAGAAACAACTGAACGGGTGAGAATGGAGGATGCATGGGTAAAAGCCACACAACGCGTTGATATTGTAGAAAGAGACGTCCGATCCAAAAAGACCAAAATAGATGATATGGATCTTACTTTTTGGACAATAATTGGGAGAACCCAACATCGAGTTTGGAATTATCCTGTACAGAGTGGTCAACCCCAATTCGATATGGATCGAAGATTAATGATTCAGATCATGCAGCAGGAGTACGGCGAAGCTATTGAGGGTGGAATGTGCCCTATAGCGAAGTTAAGTCCAGCTGAGATGGTAACACCAAAAGCTGTCCCAGACAAGTCAAAGTCGGTGGATCAAGGGAGAGCGATTTCGTGACTTCCCAAAAAGTGAGGAACCCGAACGAAGTTATCACGAGTAAGCTAATCATAAACTCTTGCGAAGTTTATACCTTATTAGATACCGATTCTACCCATTCTTTTATTTCACCTGCTTATGCTCAACGTTTAAACTTGACCCGTGAGAAATTTGACTTTAACTTATCTGTTGAAACTCTGTTAGGAGAAACCTTCATTATATCCACTATTTATAAATCTTGTTTGATTCAAATTGGCACCCTCACATTACCTGTTGATCTCATCTCTTTGAAAATACTTGTATTTGATGTGATTTTAGGGATTGATTAGTTTACTACTCATCATGTTAAAATTGATTGTTTTCGTAAGGTCGTTAGTTTTCATATTCCTAACCAACCTGTTATGCGAATTCAAACAACCAAACCACTAAAGTCAATCACTGTTATATCAAGCCATAAAGCCATTCGTTTATTGAAAAATGGATGTCAAGCTTTCTTATCCCATGTCATGGATTTAAACAAAAATACGTCAGATTTGAATGATATTTCTGTTGTTAATGAATTTCTTGACGTATTTCCTGAAGAACTTCCTGGCCTACCCCAAGAGCGTGAAATCGAATTTTGTATTGACCTTGAACCCGGTATAAAACCCATTTCCAAAACCCCATATGGAATAGCTCATATTGAACTTCAGGAGTTAAAAACCCAACTACAGGAGTTGGTACCCGAGCCTCTATCTGGTGACTTTCTTTGTGGAATGCACTGAAGCCAGACTATCCATAGGGGACGCCATATTTGTGCAGTGGTAAACTGATAGGTTCCATTATAAAGTGCTATCCAAAGTTGGGATATGAGTCACATTTGAGAGCAACTTAAGTTATTAATCGAAGTACGTAGCTTTCTGGGCTTAGTTGGTTATTATCAGAGATTCATTGAAGGATTTTCTCGAATCGCTACTCTATTAACTCAGCTGACTCGAAAAGATACAAAGTTCGAATGGAGCGAGGAATGTGAGAAGAGCTTCTAAGAACTCAAGAGGAGACTCATTTCAGCATTTGTTCTGACAATACCATCAGGTTCGAAGGGATTTGTCATCTACAACAATGCTTCAAGCAGAGGTTTAGGATGTGTTCTCATGTAGCATGGAAAAGTCATAGCCTATGTCTCAAGACAACTCAAAGAATATGAGATGAATTATCCTACTCATGATCTAGAGTTGGCAGTAGTCGTTTTCGCACTAAAGATCTAGAGGCACTACATGTGTAAGACCCCAACTTTTATCAATAAAGATTTAATTTTCTCCAAATATCTTTTTGAATAATATGGTGTGGATTTGATATAATGTTATAGTTGTGGGTAATATTTACAAATTTTGCAAACTAAGCAAGTTGTCAAAAAAATATTCGTTTGGTCGGGGACTATTCGTTTTATCAGGGAATATTCGTACGACGACACAATCATTGGTGGACCTTATAACGGAATTATTGTCGGAGTTAGAAAACGACAGAAATAACTTTTTATAAAAATAACGGCAAAACTTTTACCATTAACCGTTGAAATACCCGGTGATAAAAGTATAGTAATACGCGTGGTTGCGTGGTTGCATAGTAGCACACGGTATTGTACAGTATCTTTGATTATTGATGCTTACGTGAGAAGTCACTCAGTTTTATTCAATTATTGCCACAATAATTGTTGCATAATATCTCACATTATTAATTTAATTATTGTCATAGTATCATCTGCACAATATTTTATTTTATTGAGACGAAAAAGTTATTCATATTATTATTTGTATTATTGACGATGTCTAGAAAGTTCTGTCAAGGAAAGGGGTTTGGTCACCTAATTGTGCGCTAATAAGAAGAAATCATTATCGAAAAGCCCCCTCTTTCCTGGGAATGATTTGGTTGTTAATATTGCGAGTTATAATATTAATGATGAATAAATGTTATTAAAAATGTGTTTTGTGAAGCCAAATGAATTGAGATAAATAAAGGGGTTTGTCATGAAGTATTTGTTGTAAATTTAGCTTATTACATGGACCTCCACTTACTCATTTTTCAAAATCGTCGGTGGAAAGTTATCTCATTTTGTTATATATATATATATATATATATATATATATATATATATATATATATATATATATATATATATTATTCAATTTAAAATTTTTATTTTATTAGAATATTTTATTGTATAATCTTGCATAGTATTTGCATAGTCTTTGTATAGTCTTGACATAGTCTTGCATAGTAAAATCAAAAAATTTAGTCGAAGCGAATTGATTGGTAGTGAATGTTTATTGTGCGTCCGTGATTTTATTTTCTAAATAGTATCCTGCCATTCTCCTATAAATAGGATGCTTAGTTTAGAAATGAAAATCACACCGAATCGAAGAATTCTTCTTCTATAATATTGGCGTATTTCTTTAGAGTTTAAAGAAGCTTTCGATTGTAGAAAAGCGATTACAAGTTTTCTTCAAGAATATCCCCGCCATACCAGTCAGAAATACTCTCCTTTTAAGGTAAGGTATATTATTTTTGTTCAATATTCGTAAGAAATAATACTTTCTTCCAAACTCTGTAGTATGTAAGTAATATTATTTCGTTTCATATTCTTAATTCTACACTCATTTTGATAAGTATTGCTTCTATACTCCTTGAAATTATTAGAATATCCTTAAAATTTGTGCTTCATCTAGTATCGTTTCACTAAAATATTTTTCTGGACATTCTTTTTAAATTTTAATCTTTTTATGCCGAGGTACTATTCACAAAGTACTATTCACGAGGTACTATTTACCCGAGGTACTATTCACGATAAAAATTGATTTCTTTTCTGTCCAAAGTATGTTTGATACATGAATATTATTCTTAAATTTTACTCCACAAAGCAGTTATCATGTTGACAATTTGGACATTTTTAACCTCTGGATAAATTAAAAATCTTTAATATTTATCCTTTATTTCGTTTGATTGATGCTTAAATCATTGTCATCATCCTCATGCTTATATTGTGATGAAAGTCATCTTTGGCCCGTAGTGCATAGATGTACTGTTGATTAGTATGATTATGACCAGGAATTATGTATCGGTATAATCATGACTTGTAAGGTTACAAAGGATGTGGTAAACATCTTCATTGGCCCGTAGTGCATTGATGGACAGTTGTTGGCATGATCATGACCATTGGTGATAATAATGAATATCATTGGCCCGTAGTGCATGGATAATTCATGGATGTGATACTAACGAATATCTTTGGCTCGTAGTGCATGGATAATTCGGTGATGTGGTTTATTTATTTAAATGTGTTATAGAGATAAAATATTGATGATGGACTTTTAAATCATAGAATATAGTAGATATCATGCTCTACTTAACTCTTCTAATGGATTGCTTATTCCGCTGCAGTTAAACTTGCTGTCTATTGTATTCTATCAGTTTTTATACTGTTAAAGGCTAAGTATAATTTATTCTGCATTATCTTAGTCATAATATTCTTTTTGGGCTAGTTGAGCTCTCCCTTTTCTTTCATTGTTCTCTTTAGGAAATGAGAATATAGCTAGGACTAGTCGGGAAATGGACTGATGGTCCAAGCAGGTGGCTATAGTAGTCCTCACTATTCTATGAAATAGTGTGATAATAATTATAATGAGGACTTCATTTGAGTTTGGATATTTTCTATGAGACAATATTCGTGTTAAAACTCTCTCAACTATGTTTTGTCGTATTGTATAAATGAAGTTTGTATTTAAATTCTGTACCATGTATTTGGCGACACAGAATGGGTTGTTTATACCTATTTTGGGGGCATCACAACCTGTATGGGGAAAAGTGAGATCTATACAGATCATAAAAGCCTCAAATATTTTGTCACCCAAAAGAAACTCAACATATAGCAACGACGTTGGCTCGAGCTATTGAAAGATTATGAACATACCATTCAATACCATCCTGGAAAAGCGAACGTGGTAGCTGATGCGTTGAGTAGAAGATCATATGCGGGTACGAGTGCGATGTTGTTAACGCAAAGACCCATTTTGTATGACTTACAAAGGATGGAGATAGAGTTGAAAACTCCAAGGACCCACGTGAAGATGGCAAATATACGAGTAGAACTGACTTTAATCGATAAAGTTAAAGTTGCTCAAGCCACAGACCTGGAGCTGATGCGTATGAAGAAGAAAGTACAAGAAGGTGCTATTCTAGAAGTAAGAATCGATGAAGTAGGAATACTTCGAGTCAACTCCAGACTTTGTGTTCCTAACGACTCTGATTTGAAGTACAAAATCATAATAGAAGCACACAACACACCGTTTGCAATCCATCCCGAGAGTACCAAAATGTATTGTGATCTTTGACATACATTTTGGTGGATAAATATGAAGAGAGAGATCGCGGAGTTTATCTCAAGGTGTTTAACTTGTCAACGTGTCAAGGCGGAGTATCAAGTACCAAAAGGTCCATTGCAACCATTTGAAATTTTAGAATGGAAATGGGAGCACATTAACATGGATTTATTTACCAGTCTTCCCAAGGTTTCTCAAGGCATAGATACAATTTAGGTAATTGTCGATAGATTAACCAAGTCTGCTCATTTCTTGCCTATACGAGAAACATATTCACTTGAACGTCTTACTCGTATGTATATAAATGATATTATGAGATTGCATGGTATTCCAATATCCATAGTTTCTGATCGAGACCCAAGATTCACTTCACGATTTTGGGTCAGCTTGTAGAAAGCTATGGGCACGCATTTTCTGATTGATTACGCATATCATCCTCGAGATGGACGACAATCGAAAAGACTATTCAAACTCTTGAAGATCTATTGAGACTTTGCGTACTAGACTTCAAAGGAAGTTGGGACAAGTACTTACCATGGTGGAATTTTCCTACAACAACAGTTATCAAGCAAGTATAGGTATGACTCCATTCGAGGCGTTGTATGGAGGAAAGTGTCGTTCTCCAGTATACTGGGATGAAGTGGGTGAAGCAACGTTGTTGGGACCAGAAATGGTATGCATGACTACAAAAAAGATTCAAATGATCCGGCAACGTATACAAACCTCACAAGATAGACAAAAAAGTTATGATGATCTTTATCGAAGGGACGTGGAGTTCAATGTTGGAGATCATGTATTGTTACGTGTTGCTTCATGGAAAAAAGTTACGAGATTTGGAAAGAGATGAAAGCTCAATCCTCGATTCATTGGTCCATTTGAAATCATCGATCGAGTAGGAACTGTGGCCTATAGACTCGCTTTACTACCAAGTATGTCTCGTGTTCATAACATTTTTCACATATCCATGCTACGTAAATATGTGAAAGATCCGAACCACATTATTGAATTAGAATCAGACGAGATAGCAGAAGATTTAACGTATGAAGAGGTACCTGTTAAAATCTTGGATAAGAAAGAACATATTTTATGCTCAAAGGTTATACTTCAAGTAAAAGTTTTATGGAGAAACCATGATATTGAGGAAATGACTTGGGAGTTAGAAACTAAAATAAAAACAAGGTATCCTCACCTTTTCGACATACTAGGTACGTACAATAATTTCGAGGACGAAATTTCATAAGGAGGGGAGGTTGTAAGACCCCAACTTTTTATGAATAAAGATTTAATTTTCTCTAATTATTATTTTGAATAATAAGGTGTTGATTTGATATAATGCTTTAGTTATGGGTGATATGTGTAAATTTTTCAAAGTAAGCAAGTTGTCATATAATATTCGTTTGATCGAGGAATATTCTTTTTGTCGGGGAATATCCGTACGATGGCGCAATCATTGGTGGACCACGACAGAATAACTATCGGATATAGAAAGAGACAAAAATAACTTTTTTATAAAAATAACGGCAAAACTTTTACCGTTAACTGTTGAAATACCCGGTGATAAAAGTACAGTAATACGTGTGGTTGCATAGTAGCACACGGTATTGCACAGTATCTCTGATTATTGATTTTTACGTAAGAAGTCACTCAGTTTCATTCAATAATTACCACAGTAATTGTTGCATAGTATCTCATATTATTGATTCAATTATTGTCACAGTATCATCTGCATAATATTTTATATTATTAAATCAATAATTGACACGACACAATTATTCATATTATTAGTTAGCATTATTGACAAATAATATCTAGAAAGTTCTGTCGAGGAAAGGGGTTAGGTTATATAATTGCGCACCAATAAGGATAAATTCTTTTCGGAAAGCCCCCTCTTTCTTGGCAATGATCTGGTTGTTAATATTGTGAGTAATTATTATGTGGTGGATATTAGTTCAATTTTGATATAAATGAAGGAATTTTTCATGAAATATTTGTTGAAAGTTTGGCAATTATCTTCTCCGATAAAATATTCATTCTAATATATTATTATAATATTATATTATAATAATGTGATAATATAATAATATAATTTTTTTATAATGGTAATATTATTATTAAAATATATAATTTTTAGCATGTGAATAAAAGTGGAGTGAAGATTATCATTTTTTTTTGAATTCTTCCGTGCGCATTTTGAATTCTCTTCTACGTATTCTTTTTCCAAAGTGATGGTGGATGGAATGCCTGCAAAGTGTGTTTTCTAAAGAGTGGGCCTCAACTTTGGAAAATAAGGAATTAGAAATGAGAGTTAGGCATACTTATTTAACTTTTCTCCCTCCGTTGCACTATAAAAGGAAGGTTACCCCTCCTTCCTAAACACACAATTACAATATCAGAAATTCTTATTCTATAGTATTGTGAGTATTTCTCTTGAGTATAAGGATACTTTGAGTGTAGTTTTTCGTGCAAGATTTTCTCAGAATAATATCTGATATTCCATTCGAATCCAGTTTCTACTAAGGTAAAGGATATTATTTATTTCATATTTGTGAAGGATATTATTTTATTTCAATACTCATAACAAATATCTATTTCTTTCATACTCCATATTATTTAAGGGATATTATTTCATTTCATATTCCTAAATTAAAACTTACTATGGTAAGTATTGCTTCTATATTTCTTGAAATGATTAAAAATTCCTTAAGTTTTGCGCTTCATCTAATATCATTTCGTTGGAATATTGGTCTGAACATTCTTATTAAATTTTAATATTTTCATGTTGGGGTACTATTCATGGGTACTATACTATTCATACGGTACTATTCATGAGTACTGTTCACAACAGAATTTAATTTTCTTTTCTATCCAAATTAATTTTTGATATATGAATATCATTCTTGAATTTTACTTCACAATTAGTTATCATGTTGACAATTGAACTCTGGATAAATTGAATTAGAAATCTCTAATATTTATCTTTGATCTTACTTGATTGATTCTTTATATCATTGTCATCATCCTCATACTTATATTGTGATGAAAGTTATCTTTGGCCCATAGTGCAAAGATGGACTGTTGATTAGTATTATTATGACCAGAAATTATGTATTGGTATAATCATGACCTGTAATGTTACAGACAAATGATGTGGTGAAATTCCTCTTTGGCCCGTAGTGCATAGATGGACAGATGTTTAGCATGATCATGACCACTGGTGATACAAACGAATATCCATGGCCTGTAATGCATGGATAATTCGTTGATGTGAAATATTTATTAATTGGTGTTACAGAGATAAAATATTGAGGATGGACTTTTAAATCATAGAAGCTAGTAGACAGCATGCTCTACTTGACTCTTCTAATAGATTGCTATTTCCGCTGCAGTTGTTGATCCAAAACTTGTTGTCTATTGTATTCTATCAGATATTTCTCTGTTGAGGACTAAGGATAATTTATTCTGCATTATCTTAGTCATAATATTCTTTACTAGGCTAGTTGAGCTCACCCTTTTCTTTCATTGTTCTCTTCAGGAAATGAGAATATAGTTGGGACTAGTCAGGGAATGGAGTGATGGTCCAAGATGGTTACTATAGTAGTCCTCACTATTCTATAAAATAGTGTGATAATAATTGTAATGAGAATTTTATTTGAGTCTAGATATTATCTACGAGACGATATTTGTATTAAAACTCACAGCCTATGTGTTGTCGTATTTTGTATGACAATGATATAATTGAAGTTGAATTTGAATTATGTACCATGTATTTGACGACTCAGAATGGGTTGTGTGGACCTATTCAAGTTTTACTCGACTCTAAGACCCTTTGAGGCTTGATCGTTAACTTTGACTTGCTATACGATTTTACAAATCATAGCCCAGTATGCAACCTATTGTTCTTAAGAACAATAATTTGGTCTGCAGAGATTAGGCTGTTAAGAATATTAGGCTCAACAACCTCTTTGGATTTCACAAGCACTGTGACGTCCCCAAAATAGTTCCACACAACCCATTCTGAGTTGTCAAATACATGGTACATAATTCAAATACAAACTTTATATTTACAACTATTAAACTGTCGTGCAAAATACGACAACATATATGCTGTGAGTTTCAATACAAATATTGTACTAAATATAATACAACAATATACACACTCAAATTATTACAATGCCGTATAAAATACAGCAACAAAAAATTCAAGTCTTCGAAGGAACTAGGACTGATAATTCGGTTATAACTGAACCGAATAGGATATTCGGTTATAACCAAAAATCAAAATTTGTACAATTTTAGTATCCAAACAAGTAATCGAATTACCCAGTAACCGAATTACCGTGTAATCCAATTACCGAATAATAGAATAACTGAATTTATTATTCGGTTATTCGGGTAATAACTGAAATTAATAAATATATTTCTGATTTCTCCAACAAAACAAAACCCATATCAACATAAATCTCCTACAATAGCATCAAACCTTTATAAGTGGCCATATTAACCATATCGTACCTTCAAGCAACTGATTTAAGGAACTCTGACAGGATGTGATATCCTTTATGTAACTGAAAGAAGTTATTTGGTTAACTTTTAAGCTCTTCCATTAATCCCTATAGTACATAGACAAGAATGAAAATAAATAGCCAGAGTAGAGTTATAGAAAATTTGTACGGTAGGGTAAACCACCTGAGAGAAATATTGCACCGCATCAGGTCGCCAAGGAAGATCAGAGTTGTTCGATGGAAGTCGAAGATTACAAATTTGAAAGTGGTGATATACATAGGTGATATACGTAGGTGGTGACCGCATCGGACCAAATCTGCTATAGCAAAGTGGCTAATTTTAGTGATTTGGGGTTAGGGCAGAGAGTCAGAGACAAACTAGGAGTCCTGTATACTTTTACTTTTTATGTTTTAAATTTTTGAAACTCTTATTCGGTTATACGGTTAACCGAATTACCAAATTTTAATAATCAAACCCGAACCCAAAATATTTTAACCGAATAACCGAAATACTTTGTTTAAAAAAATTCGGTCCAGTTCGGTTATACAGTTTTAACCATTTTTTGCTCAGTCCTAAAAGGAACACTAGAAGATTTTTGTCCTCCTCATTCTAATGGGGTGTATTTTTGACGCTTCCAAATTCGAGTTCACCTCACCCTATTATTGTTCATCAAAATTAACTATTAAATGACATATAAAATACGACACACACATTTTAAGTCCTCAATACAATTATATATTGTCATGCTATTTTATAATATATTAAGAAACTTCAATAGTCAAAGACCATCACTTTATTCCCATGTTATCCCTGCTCGACCCAGCTACACTCTTATTACCTGAAATGAATTGTGAAGCAAAAGGGTGAGCACAAATAGCCTAGTAAAGAATATTATGACTAAAGATAATCAAATTATCAATAACCTTCATCAGTAATAAATCAGATATTTAGAACATATGGTAGATGATAAAAATTTTCAACCATAATTGCAGTGGAATCAACAATCCATTAAAAGAGTCAAGTAGAACATAATGTCTACTATATATCTCCTCCAAATTAAAAGTTAATCATTAATATTTCATTCCTGTAAACCCATCAACAGTTCTCTGTTGTAACCAAGGCAAAGAAAACTTTCATCACCTGTCTTCAGCTGAACCACCAATGATTATAGTTAAATTCATAATTCATGTTCATAATTATGTAAATCAACAGTTTCTCCTTGTCACAAAGGGTTAATAGAACTTTCACTCAATATCATTACCCCAAAGGCTAAAGACATTCAAATGTAATAAAAATGATCATACCAATTAATTGTCTATCTTTGCACTACAAGCCAAAGATAATCAACCAATGGTCATGATCATGCCAATCAATTGCATGTCAGTGCACTACGGCCAAAGACATTCAACTGTAAACCAATGGTTATGATCATGCCAAACAATAGTCTATATTTGCACTACGGGCCAAAGATATTTATTTATATTATCAGTGGTCATGATCATGTCATACACCTGTCCATCTTTGCACTATAGGACAAAGCTATCAATTAATAGTTCATAGTTCATCTTTGCACTACGACCAAAGATATCAATCAACAATTTTTATTTGCACTACAGGCCAAAGAGAACTTTCATCACAAGTCTTTATCTGTAACATTAAATGTCATGATTATACCAATACACAGTTCCTGGTCATAATTATACCAATTAACAATCCATCTTTGCACTACGGGCCAAAGATTACTTTTCGACACAAATTTAAGTCTGAGGATATAACAATGATATAAAGAATAAATCAAGTGAGATCAAGGATAAATATTAAAGATTTATAATTCAATTTATCCAGAGTTCAAGAATGTCCAAATGGTCAACATGATGATCAAAAAGTGGATTCAATTTAAGAATAAGATTCATATATCAAAGATAATTTGGACAGAAAAAGAAACCAATTTTATCGTGAATAGTCTCCCGGTATGAATAGTACCCCGTCATGTAAAGTACCTCGAATAAATAGTACTCCATCATGCAAAGTACCCTGAATAAATAGTACCCCGTCATGCAAAGTACTCAGAATGAATAGTACTCCGGTATGAATAGTACCCATAAATGGAGAATAAGAAAGAAAACAATATCCCTTAACGAGTAAAAAAGAAATTATATCCCATACAAGTATGAAAGAATATACGAAACTGCAAATGGATTTTCACCCGTCATGGGGTAATCCGCGTAGACAGATTATTTCTACAATTTAATAAAGAATGAATACGAAGGGTTATTCACCATGCATGCGGTAATCCGCATAAATAGGTTACTCCCGTAGATTAATAAAGAATGAATACGATGGGTCATTCACCATGCATGCGGTAATCCGCGTAGATAGGTTATACCCACATATTTTTATCAACAATTTCATCTTTGAATTTTCAAAGTTTGACATTTTCTGAAAAAGTCAACTGTTGACTTTTTAACCAAAAAGTCAACCCCGACAAATTTTGTATTTATAGTTTATTTTGACTAGTTTCATCACCCCAGACTCAAATATCTCGTTCGCGTCTCCAAATTCAACTCCGAACTCAAATTCAATTTTTAATTTCATTTTCTTGTGTTTTATACATACTTTTGATTTCTTAGTTAGTTCAAACTATTTAATTAGTCTTGACTAACTATTAAATTAAATCTCACGACTTATCGCCAATAAATATATATAATACATTTTTAATCTTTCAACAATTATTTATTATTAATATTATAACTCACAATATTTACAACCAGATTGTTCCTAGGAAAGAGGGAGCTTTTCGTTAAGAATGTCTCCTTATTGGCGCACAATTAAATAATCTAACCCCTTTTTTCGACAGAACTTTCTAGATATTTTCAATAATGCTAATAATAATATGAATAACTGTGTCGTCTCAATTATTGATTTAATAATATAAAATATTGTGCAGATGATACTGTGATAATAATGGAATCAATAATATGAGATACTATGCAGCAACTACTGTGGTAATTATTGAATGTAACTAAGTGGCTTCTTACGTAAGCATCAATAATAAAAGATATTGTGCAATATCGTGTGCTACTGTGCAACAATGCGTATTACTGTACTTTTATCACCGGATATTTTAACAGTTTAACGATAAAAGTCTTGTCGTTATTTTATGAAAAGATTATTTCTATCGCTTTCTATATCCGACAGTTATTCCATTATGTGGTCCACTAATGATTGCGCCGTCGTACGAATATTCCCCAAAAAGGAATATTCCCCGACCAAACGAATATTTTATGACAACTTGCTTTCTTTGTAAAATTTTTACATATCACTCTTAACTTTAACCCATTTTATCAATTTAACCATTTACTGGATAGAATAATAATTATAAGAAAAATTGAATACTTTTATTTCATAAAATTAGGGGGTCTTACAAGCACAATGCCTCTATGGGAAGAAGAAGTATTGTTATTGTTAATCTCCATCAATTTCTCCACACTTGGATCTGTGGAAGAATCCCTAAATCCCAATAGAGACTGCTATTTGACTCGTGATCAGGGAGTCCATTGACGAGGAATATCAATTTCACGTAAAGATAGTCATCTCCAATTTCTATGTCTTAAAGGTCAGGATTGACTCTCTCTGTGCACTACGGTTAATTATCTGCCTCAACCTTGCATTCTTTACCTCAAAGTTTGAGAGAAAGGCACTTCGTAGAGTTGTTTCCAACTCTACTTGAACTTTCTCTTTATCCTATTAAAGAAGAGAATGGTCCTTTGATAGAAACCTAAATCATTTCATATATTGTTGCAAATCTACAGTAATATCATATAATGCAGTTCTAAGATCATTAATATTTACATCTAGGGAGTTAAAATCAAATACCTCACTGTTGTCAATTTCTTGATGATCAATGGTGTTCCCAGCATCTGCTTTAATGGCCATGAGACATAGGTTGTCCACATGAGTTCCCTCATCTTCTCTTAACTAGCTTAAATCATTCTCTGAGTCACTCCATAATCCTTCTGAAACTTCTTGGAGTCTTTCTTTAGGGCTGACTTCTCTTTGTCTCTCTTTAGCTCTTCTCACAGGGGCTTGGTGCACTCTGTGATATAGTGACCTGGCTTCGTACAGTTGTAGCACAAGTCCTTTTCTTGGTCTTTGTTGTTGTTGCTTTTGTTGTTGAAGTATTTCATTGGTCTGTTGCTTCTGCCCTTTCGTATGGATTTTCTCAGTCTCTCATTAAGCAACACGATGATTTCATCATCGTCATCATCATCATCAGACTTTGTGTGACGCCCCCAAAATAGGTCCACACAACCCATTCTAAGTCGCCAAATACATGGTACAGAATTCAAATACAACTTCAATTATACAATTGTCGTAAAAAATACGACAACACATGGGCTGTGAGTTTTAATACAAATATCGTCTCGTAGACAATATCCAAACTCAAATAAAATCCTCATTATAATTATTATCACACTATGTTATAGAATAGTGAGGACTACTATAGTAACCATCTTGGACCATCACTCCATTCCCTAACTAGTCCCAACTATATTCTCATTTCCTGAAGAGAACAATGAAAGAAAAGGGTGAGCTCAACTAGCCCAGTAAAGAATATTATGACTAAGATAATGCAGAATAAATTATCATTTGTCCTCAACGGAGAAAAATCTGATCAAATACAATAGACAACAAGTTTTTGATCAACAACTGTAGCGGAAATAGCAATCCATTAGAAGAGTCAAGTAGAGCATGATGTCTACTATCTTCTATGATTTAAAAGCCAATCATCAATATTTTATCTCTGTAACACCAATCAATATATATTTCACATCAACGAATTATCCATGCACTACGGGCCAAGGATATTCGTTTGTATCATCAGTGGTCATGATCATGCCAAACATCTGTCCATCTATGCACTACGGGCCAAATAGGACTTTCACCACATCATTTGTCTGTAACATTATAGGTCATAATTATACCAATACACAATTCCTGGTCATAATCATATAAATCAACAGTCCATCTTAGCACTACGGGCCAAAGATGACTTTCATCACAATATAAGTATGAGGATGATGACAATGATAAAAAGAATCAATCAAGTGAGATCAAAGATAAATATTATAGATTTTCTAATTCAATTTATCCATAGTTTAAAAATGTCCAAATTGTAAACATAATAACTTTTTGTGAAGTAAAATTCAAGAATGATATTCATGTTTCAAAAATAATTTGGACAGAAAAGAAAATTAAATTCTGTTGTGAATAGTACCCATGAATAGTACCGTATAAATAATACCCCAACATGAAAAGATTAAAATTTAATAAGAATGTTCAGAATAATATTCCAGTAAAATGATATTAGATGAAGCGCAAAATTTAAGGAACTTCTAATCATTTCAAGAATTATAGAAGCAATACTTACCGTAGTAAGTTTAATTCATACAATTTAATTCTCGACTTGATTCGTTAATAATACATTCAACCTCTAATTTTACATCATTAAGCGATAATACAACCATTGAAATTTTTGGAATAATTAAAATTTTCTATTACAAACTATCCTCGTTCCCAAAACCTTGACCTTTACATCTAAATATCTCGAGAATCATTTTAATACTACAATAGTTTACATTAGCAAAATAATATTACAATTCAACATTAATACATTATTGAAACCTTAAACATGGTTCAAATAATAATATACACAACCAAAGTATATAAATCTTCAAGTATCACATCGATTCATGTCTTTCAAGTAACACATAACTTTACCTTGAATCTTGAACACGCAAAAGTGGTTATTTGCAAGGTTGAGCTCGATGACCAACAAATTTAACGATCTATCATGTTTCACATAGCACACAATTCATGCATTATACATTTCTAATTTATCGAGTTACATTATACAACATGCATGTCTTTATCACATATCACATATAAATTGAGTTCCATAACCCAATTAACTTGGTCATATTTTGACTTTAACAATTCATAAAGCATGGTATGTAACTCACCACATAATCACATTTAATCCACAAACATAATAGAACTGAAAAACTTGCCTTGGATGTTGTTTAATGTTTATAACTTATCTGCGCTGTGATGATCCTACACAAATTGAGGATACATACATGTACATATTAGTTTCACATACAAAATTCACGTACTCAATGTAAACTAATTTTATTTAACTATAATATTTTGTTCTTGTCTTAAAACCATTCCATGTTTCTTTAGAAACTTTTGTAAAATTATAACCTTTTTACGCCCAAAAAGGTTCTCTCATGGATTTAGTATGTAAATACTTTACGTATCAAAACATAAACCATTTATATCCCTTCGTTTTACATTACTAGGTTCAATATAATTTCAAAGCAGTTTGCGCATTTCATTATGTTACATATCGTTTTACATATATTTTTCGAATTACGCTCGCATAGTTATGAAAACTTACATTTACATTACATTTCTATCATTTTCTTTACATTTAAAGTGAGTTTTCGCGATATATAAGCATTATATAATATCTATACATCTCTCTCGGTGTGTTTTGTTACATGTTAAAGCGACCACAAAACCACCCAAAAGCGTTCTGAAAAAAATGCTGCATTTGAGCGACCCATAGGCTGCTTTGCTCTCTTCTTCTTGCCCATGAATGATGACCCCTCCTTTGACACCCACTTGGCGGCTTAATAGCTTGCAATCTACTTATCAATCGTAAGGCATTTTTTAGTATGTTTTTCATGGCATACAAGACTATTTTTAAGAAATACTAACCTCTCATTTCGGGTTTGTTAAGTAGTCTAAAAAGCGTGCCAAAATTGGCGTTCATACTTGATCTTCAATTTTTTCCCAGCTTTACCCTCTCTCGCTAAAGCAGTCATAACTAATTCGTTTCAAAACATTTTTGAAGCGATTCTTGAGCCCGTGAAGCTAACTTCGAGGCTACAACTTTCATTCTTTGACCATTTCCAAATTCAAAACACAGAATTTCGGAAAATTCGTTCAAGGTGACTGCCCCGAGTTGGTTAGACAGCGGTTTTGACGCGACTACTTTGAATGGTCATAACTCTTTGCTCCGAAGTCGGAATTAGTCCGTTCCGGAGTCTATGGAAAGCTAATTCAGTGTAATATAACATACCAAAAGCCCGAAGTTTGTGGAAACATTAACTGATCAAAAGCGAGTGTCCCGAATAGCACGTCCCAGCTTTTGACTTTCGGTTTGACAAATTCGACACATTTCTTTCCAATCATAGTAACTCCCTCATCAGGAATCGGAATGAGGTCATTTCAAAACCTATGGCTTCCTAACTTCGATGCACTACAACTACCGAGAAACTCAAATTTTTCAGGCAACATAGCTATTCGAGAATTTGACACTATAGTCCTTTGTTCATTCAGTTTTCATTTCTAGACATGGTTTACTAAAATCTTCACTGCAGTTCATTTTAACTCCGTTTTAGTTCATTCAAGTTAGGAAATCTTTAGAACTTAGAGGGATATAACATACAATCATCAAATTAAGCTTTTAGACATAAATCAAAAGCACAAATGGTCCTCAAGCTCAGTCCCAAAAACTGTCCAACAAGGTTCTTTGTAAATCTTTTATTTTGTGAGTTTTGGTTACACTTGGATGATGTTAAGGCTTCGCATCTCTAATTACAATCATTAGAACTCATTTACATAATCAATTACAAGCCAAAATAAACATAGTAAACTAACTAGTTTACTAACAAAACTAACTAAACTTCAAAATACAAACTTTAACTAACAAACTAAATCTGATATTTAAAATAATAACATTACCAAAAATTAAATAAAAACATGCAGAAAATATGAATTCCACAAAGCTGAATCGTACTCGACCAAAATTTAACTAAGAAGATCTTTATAAAAAGTCCTCCCACAACAAAGCCTTTCTCAAAATTGGAGGCCTTATTGTTGGTGAATGAAACAAAGGATCAAGCCCTTCTATTTATAGGTTTAGCAAAGGGTAAAGTTCTCAATTTAGTTGATGTGGGACTTGGTTTATACTAATTCTAATTTGTTTATACTAATTTTTCCTATTTTCAACATCTTTGAGTGTATTCATTCATCACGAATTAGTTTCTTAACCAATTCGATCCAGATTCGAGTTGCGTTGTTTTTCGTTTTATAGAGAGAGAACAACAATCATCCATCAATTTAAAGTTTCCATCATGAATTCATCATCAACTTTAGTCCCAAAGTACACCCAAAACACACATTACAATCAAAACCCAAATTCCTCTTCTTTAGTATAAATACATGAATTTGATTTACGAAAATTTGTTTCTAGATGACCACTATCAAATTATAAATATCTAATAACATATATAACATCGTAACCCACAAATTCATTAACCAAAACTCAATTTTAAAAGAAACTCAAGAACACATAAACTAGAAATATAAACTAGATTATGTACCTTTAATTCTTAAGAAATAAAATTAACCTTATCGGTAAAATTATAATTTCTATTCAACCATTATAATCATAACATTATTTAACAAATTCTCACTCCTCTAATTTAATTATTTAATTAAATTAGAATATCCTGATATACTAGCGTAATAAAATACGTATAAATCTCATCTATTTTATCACACTTAAATAAACTATCCCATAACAATTTTCATCAAATATTTATTTAATATCATAAATATTCATTTTATTCCATAAAGTTTCCAACTAAAATATTTAATGTACTTAATAAATATTTTACTAGCATTATACTAATATTTACATTTTCATGCAATATATTACCTTCTCACTTTATTAAATCAATTATACTTGTATTAATTCACTATTTTAATTAAGTGAATTATTCACACTATTTATGAAACTTAACTCATAATAATTTCCATTGCCCCTGAGGCATAATAATTAAAATTATATTATCTCATAACATAATTTCAACTTAATTAAATTAACTAATATTATTTAATTTCTTTAATAGTTTAATTAACTATTAAATCTCACATTCTCAACATATGAATATATAATTCTCTTCACACCAAATCATATAATTCAAAATATATACACCTCATAATAAAATTTTAATTATTAAATTCTTATTTTAATAACTTATGAAAATTAGGGTTGTCATCAAAAAAAACCTCACTTACTCTCTTTTTTCACCAAATCTCTTTTCAAAATTTAATTCTCGGCAGAGCCCTCCGGCTAGTCATACTTAATCGAAAATATTTAATTTAAGCAAGGATGAGCATTTGAGTGCCCACAAGTAATAACAATTATAAATATTAGTTGGAAGGATTAAATGTTTTCTTTGTACTACCCTTCTACAACAAATCAATGGTTGTGAAGTAATCTGAACCGATAATAATATTATAATAATTCTCTATCAAAATTTTGAAACTACGTACTGACTATAAATAGGGTTAAGGTGACATACTATAAACATTATTCTCAATTTTTGAATAGGTTTAGAAGAACTTCATCCAAGAAACCGTTATAACTTACTAGCACGCAGGGGTGATCGACAGGTTGTACCTGATTGATCAATACTACATGCAAGAAACGATATTATCGTTCACTCATGTCTGCTTTAGGTAGCATAAAATTTTCCCATGATCGGGATGTTCATACTTAGTCCGAATCCGAACCAAAACAATTTGATTGGATACAAAAGGTTTTATCATATTCAACAACATTTCTAAATCAGGTGTCATTTGGTCAAATAGCTTAGGACGACTCTTTGTTATCGTATACATACTGGGGTCAATAGGTATATATATATATATATATATATATATATATATATATCAACATGTGTTTAAATACAATGATTATCCAAGTGGGGACACTTGAATAACCATGTTTAGACATTAACTAATGTAATATATATATCTGAATTACAATATAGTACCATTTTGATAATCAATGATCTGGATATAACATATATAACAATAGGGTTAATAATCTAATACAATAATAATATAATTACGAAACTTTCTTACTCATGTCCATTGCATAAAGAAAATGCAAAAGGTAAAGATACTTGCTCAATAATAATTGGTGTAAGTATAGGAAACTTATTCAGTCTCATTGTTTACACAACTTAGTTTCTACCTTTAATTCAACGACCTATCATTTATAAGATGGTTCTATTGATTAGAAAATCATATCATAACACATCGTACTATTATTTATAGTTAATACATAACCTAATCACATTGTCACATAGTTATATCAGTCATTAAGACACAAACAAACACTTATACAGTCAAATCATATAGGTTCGAATCAAATTCGATAGCATTTTGGGTGTACCGACGGCTTTATCGGAAAATTATCGAGTTTAAAACTCTAATCAGATCTTAAATACTATTCGGATACTTTATATCAATCATAGGACTTATAATAATTTTAATTGATTATTATAATTTATCATAATTTTCAAACTCGAATCATTATTAAATGATTTAAATATTAAATAATTCTATTTAAATAATATTAAAACATTTATGCAACCCTTGCCAAAATATCAATGTTATTTTATAATAACTCAAAATATTTTTAAAGTATTAATTATTACCCTAAATGATTTTTAAAACATTTAAAATCATTTTTAAACAATTACCATTAATATTTAAATATTAAGGTATTAATCACTAAAATATTAAAAGTCATTTATAATAAATTAAAATATTTTTAAACCACTTATATCCTTTTTAAATGATTTTTAAATCAATAAAATCATTTTAATCTATTTATTTAATATTATTATTAAATAAATTTAATATCATTAATATTAAATAATTAATAAAATTTATCTTAAAATATTGAAAGTTACTTATACAGAACCCAAATTTCTCCTTCAAAATTTCTTTATAACATAATTTACTTATACCCAAGAAAATCATATATACGAAAACACAATAATACCTGAAGTCCCAACCCAACCCCGGCTGCTACGGTATCCTGAACCGTCATGTTGAAGACTCTCGCGGTTGATTTCGTCAAAGTTGGTCCCGTTATCGCCATTGTTCCATTGCCTTTTCCCGCATTCACACTCCCTATATCAATTCTCCTCTTTGGACAGTCCTTCACCGTATGCTCCGTGGATCCACACAGAAAATACCCATTGTTCATCCTAGGATTGGGGCAGTTAGGAGAGATATGTCCCTCATGCCCACACTTATAACACACAAACTTACCCTTAAGACACTCACCTGAATGATTCTTCCCACAATTCTTACACTACACAGCCTGCTTTTTCACACCTTCCTGCTTGACTTGGACACTCCCAATACTGTTCCATTTTCTTTTCTCACCCCTACTTCCACTACCTACTTCTACCTTCCCGGCTCCCTCACCCTTATTCTTTCTCTCCTTATTGTAGAGGCTCATGGCCTCACTTCCCCCTTCAGCTATGATAGCTTTTTCTAAGAGTGTGGCAAACGTATTGATCTGCAACACCGCCACCTTATTGTAGAGCCAGGGTTTTAGGCCTAGCTAAAACCTCCTTGCCTTTCTAGCCTCCGTATCCACTTGGTGTGGAGCGAACATAGCTAATTCATTGAACTTTGCAGCATACTCCGCAACTGTCAAATTCTCCTGCTTCAATTCTAAAAACTTCACTTCCATCCTAGCCTGCACACTAGCCGAGAAATAATTCTCGAAGAATAGCGTCTTAAACCTAATCCATGCTATCACTCCTTCTCCTGCCCTAACTTAATTTGCCTCCCACCAGAAATTCGCTTCTCCTTTCATCATATAGGTGGCAAAAGCTGTCTTTTGCCCCTCATCTACCCTAGCGACTACAAACGCTTTTCTATCTCCTTAACCTAAGTTTGGGCTTCTATCGGGTCAGTGGTACCACTAAATTTGGGCGGTCATACGGCCTTAAAATTCTTGAAGTTCGTAAATCGGTTGTCTGGCTGATTTCTGGCCGCTGGCATTCCATTATACATGGCTTGAGCTACCATGTTCGCGAAATTTTGCATCAGGTCTGGTTGTTGTCCTCCAGCATTGTTGACAGATTCTTCTGCCCTTTGGTTTCGAGTTTGACGTCTTGGCGGCATGTTTTGGTCAAATAAAATAAAATCTATATTTTATTAACTTATATTCTAAACCTCATCGTAATATTTCAAACTTATTCCATTAATCAAACATAGATTCATATTCATTCGACTAATTCATAGTACATAGCATAGCACATACTACTTTAAACATCCGATATCCCTTTGTGACCACAAAATTCGGGAATCGCTACCACCACTTACACCAAGGTTGGGATTATTACAATACACACATACATTACCAAACATACATAATTAAATACTAATTCTACCTATTTCCTACATCTCTTTCCTAATTCTGGACAACCCTTCGCCTGATGACCTTCCAATCCACAAATAAAACATGCACCTTGTTTATAGTCAGGACAATACAGAGTGGTATATCCTTCATAACCGCAAAGATAACATATTCTTTTCCCTTTCTTCTTATCAGATTTTCCTAAGTCATGGTCTTCTATCTTTCTTTTCTCCTTCTTGCTCGGAGCTGCACACGATATGTTGCTTGTGGCTCCCATTTGATCAATTTGGATTTTAAGCTTATCTTGTTCTTCCATTGTTTCTAGTAAATCTTTTCGCAACTGACTATTCAACAGCTTTTTTATTTCCCGCAGCTTTTCCAGAGAAGAAACCTTGTTCCTCAGATTTTGCACCTCCGTTGATGCTTGATCAACTTCAACTTTAGTGTCTGAATCACTATCTGTTAATTCCACCATTTCTGGGTTCGGAACTATATTTTCCAAAATGATCACCTCATCAAGGTTATCTTCAACGCGAGCCTCTACTTCAGCTATTGGTTTTGATATTGGCTCCTTCTTTACGATCTTAGGGTATCTTCATCCTTTTCCTCTTGACATCTACATATAAATTATCCTGATTAGCATATAGTGTATACACACAACAAGTAAGAGTTTTATATAAGTTATCTTTTATTTTTGTTTGACGATGAATTTATTCGATTCACCTCCTTTTAAACTCTATATGAGTTATTTGTACTTTCAATATTTTTCTCTGCTCTAAGGTTATAGCCTAAGGTTTACTCCCACTTATGTTTCTAACCCTAAAGCTCTGATACCAACCTGTGACACCCCCAAATTCAGGTACTTGAAACCCGAATTCAGTACTTCACGATACCATTTCTTTAAGCGGAATAATAATAATAATAATAATGTCATAAATATCAAACTTAATTTACGTATCAGAGTTTTCTAAATCCCAAGTACGCGACCTTAAAACATTGCATTACATGATAGATAATAAATAACATCATCTTATTTAAGTCTAGTTATTACATAAGATAACACAAACTTATTCTGATAGCTTTCCTTTCCCTTTAACCTTGGCAGAGCCCTCTGGCTGGTCATACATAACTGAAAACATTTAATTTAAGCAAGGATGAGCATTTGAGTGCCCAGCAAGTAATAACAATTATAAATATTAGCTGGAAGGATTAAATGTTTTCTTTGTACTACCCTTATACAACAAATCAATGGTTGTGAAGTAATCTGAACCGATAATAATATCATTACAATTCTCTATCAAAATTTTAAAACTACGTACTGACTATAAATAGGGTTAAGGTGACATACTATGAACATTATTCTCAATTTTTGAATAGGTTTAGCGAGAACTTCATCATAAACCGTCATAACTTACTGAGCGTAGCGGGGTGATCGGCTATTATACCTATATTGATCAATACTACATGCAAGAACGATATTATCGTTCACTCTGTCCGCCTTGGGCGCATAAAAATTTTCCCATATTCGGGATGTTCATACTTAGTCTGGAATCTGAACTAAAATAATTTGATTGGATACAAAAAGGTTTTATGAACAACATTTCTAAATATGTGTCTAGCTGGTCAAATAGCTTAGACGACTCTTTGTTATCGTATACATACTGGGGTTAATAGGTATATATATATATATATATATATATATCAACATGTGTTTAAATACAATGATTATCCAAGTGGGGACACTTGAATAACCATGTTTAGACATTAACGAACAGAATATATATATATCTGAATTACAATATAGTACTATTTTGATAATCAATAATCGGATATAACATATATAACAATAGGGTTAATAATCTAATACAATAATAATATAATTCTAAAACTTTCTTACTCATGTCCATTGCATAAAGAAAATGCAAAGGTAAAGATACTTGCTCAATAATAATTGGTGTAAATATAGGAAACTTGCCTGGTCTGTTGTTTACACAACTTAGTTCTACCTTTAATTCAACGACCTATCATTTATAAGATGGTTCTATTGATTAGAAAATCATATCATAACACATCGTACTATTATTTATAGTCAATACATAACCTAATCACATTGTCACATAGTTATATCAGTCATTAAGACACAAACAAACACTTATACAGTCAAATCATATAGGTTCGAATCAAATTCGATAGCATTTTGGTGTACCGACGGCTTTATCGGAAAATTATCGAGTTTAAAACTCTAATCTGTATATTAAATACTATTTTGGATACTTTAAATATCAATCATAGGACTTATAATAATTTTTAATTGATTATTATAATTTATCATAATTTTTCAAACTCTAGAATCATTATTAAATGATTTAAATATTAAATAATTCTATTTAAATAATATTAAAAAATTTATGCAAGCCTTGCCAAAATATCAAAGTTATTTTATAATAACTCAAAATATTTTTAAAATATTAATTATTACCCTTAAATGATTTTTAAAATATTTAAAATCATTTTTAAACAATTACCATTAATATTTAAATATTAAGGTATTAATCACTAAAATATTAAAAGTCATTTATAATAAATTAAAATATTTTTAAACCACTTATATCCTTTTTAAATGATTTTAAATCAATAAAATCATTTTAATCTATTTATTTAATATTATTATTAAATAAATTTAATATCATTAATATTAAATAATTAATGAAATTTATCTTAAAATATTGAAAGTTACATTTTATAACTTCAAAAATTATTAAATACCTTATTATCATTTAAAATGATTTTAATATAATAAAATCATTTTTAGTTAATTTATTTAATGCATTTATTAAATAAATTAAATATTAATAATATTCAAATAATACTAATATTTATGGAAAATATGTCAAATTATTAAAAGTTAATTTTATAACTTAAAATAATTTTTAAAAGCTGATTTTATAATTTTAAGAATTTTTTTACTATTTTTAAATGTTTTTTAGAAATTATTTCTATTTTTAATCATTTTCCAAAAATTAGAAAACTAAAATAATTAAATCCGTTGCTAAAGGCTTTAGCGACGGTTTCTGTCGCGGTTGGTGTTCTTGAGCTCAAGAACACTGACATGTTAGTGTTCAAGGGGCTCAGTTTGACCAACGCTAATTATCTGATCAAATTCATTCTTGACAATATAATACTTTGATGTTGTAGAATATATATAGTACTACAAGGTTCACTCATTACTTTGGTCATACAACATCACAACCAGGAGATCAGAGCCCCCAAACTTGTTGTCAGACTTCATCTGGGTTTTCTGGGTTACCCAGAAACGTAGACAGTTTCGACTTGGTACTTTCTAGCTTAATTTAATCTAGGTACTGGTCATCCACTAGTCAATCTAATGGTTCAATCTTGTAATACACATGTCAAGGTACAACTATCCTACATCATATCAATCAAACTACATCAGAATAACTAGATATCATACGGTCAAACCATGTCAAAAGTGGTGTTCTTGAGTTTTCTGGAATTTCCAGAAAACAGATTTCGTGACCGAGTAGGGTAGTTTGACCTTCCCCTGTGTTCCATATATTTGTGATTTAAGGGATCTAAAAGCATATAACCATAGTACTCATAACAAACTACAACTTAGATATAACAACATAAACAAAAGACTCAAAATCTGACAGATTCATGTTTTGCAAAATCTTGTCAGACACTGATAAGGACTTTCTGGGTTACCCAGATTTGAAAAGTCATGGTCGGTCAATGACCTTTGACCATGAATAACTTACAATCTGTTCATGCTCTGACTCTGATTCAAGTTTTAGATCAAAGATCTCATAGCATACTACAACTTCAAACATTTAAACATCACAAACGATAACCTGATAAAGATCTATGTGGTCTGACATTAAGTTGTCAGACCACTTTTGAAAATTTCCCAGATTTTGTAAAAACATAAATTCGAGCATATAAATGTTATGGATCTACTATTTAGCAAACCAGATCATCAAAAGACACTACAAACAACATATTTAAACATCTAAACATAACATCTAACATGACTTTAAAGATCAAATTTCTAGGGTTAGGCTTATACATCTTATGAACAAAATCATGAATCTGACTTCTTGATCTGTTATGGGTGAACTTGGGACTTGATTAGGGACTGGTCTAGCAAGAATTTTCGGGTGTTTGAAGTTGAGAGAGTCTTGGTTAAGTGTTGGTGTATAAATGAGCAAGTTAGTAGCCTTTCTCTCTCCTTGATCTTATATAATACTTGAATCTAGTGTACTTGTGATGCAAGATGGCTGAGATTGAATGATTAAAGCTTACTTCTAGACCACATGGCTAGCTAGAGTTGGTCACCAACTCCTTACGAGGGTTAGATCTACACTCCACTTTATTAAAATAATAAAAAGGGCAATTTGGTCATTTGACTTATAAAGTGCATGGCAACTTGGTAACTTCTCACACCTATTAGGTTTTAACCCTTAGGGTTTAACCCTAGGGTTTCATAAGCTCTAAATCTAGAATTGTGTATTAAAGCTAAAATGGGAATCTTAGTTTCTAGAAATGTGAATTTGGGTTTCCTAATTGAATTAGGTTTCCTAATCACTTTAGGGCTTGCAAAATAGGCTTTGTAAAATTATAATTACCATTAAGCTTGCTAAATTAGTAATTTTAGGGTTTATAACTTAGCAACTAGGGTCTTGATCTAGTAATTAGGGTTTCTAAATGTCAATTAGGGTTTACCTAATTAACATTAAACATAATAATGGTCATAACACATAACTTAACAAATCTTATAGTCATATTTGACATTGTACTATAGTTTATCAGTAATGCTAGGATTTGTACTGTTTTACTATAACTGTTCCACACATTAACATTACACACATATAAGACATGTTTATATTACTAAAATGTAAATAATATTATATAAGATGGTTCTATTGATTAGAAAATAATATTAGTTCTACCTTTAATTCAACGACCTATCATTTATAAGATGGTTCTATTGATTAGAAAATCATATCATAACACATCGTACTATTATTTATAGTCAATACATAACCTAATCACATTGTCACATAGTTATATCAGTCATTAAGACACAAATAAACACTTATACAGTCAAATCATATAGGTTCGAATTATAATATTAATGATGAATAAGTTCGTGTTGATTAAAGATGAAATTGATAGTTCTATTGTGTTAGAATTATTAGTGTTAGTGGAAATCGACATTTATTTCGAAATTGATAGTTCCATTGTGTTGGAATTATTAGTGTTAGTGGAAATTTATTTCGACATTTGTTCACATGTGTGTACTATTGATTCACATTCTTGTACTATTAGGGGAGGTGGTGCAAGATTGATAATACTTGCATGACTAAGTTAAAAATGGAGGTATAGTTGAAGGTACTATACTTTGATTCGTATTTTCACATGATTATAACTATTGATTCACATGATTGAACTATTGATTCACATTATTTACTATTAGGGGAGGTGGTGCAAGTTTGATAATACTTGTAGGACTAAATTAAAAATGAAGAAAAAGAGGAAGGTATTATACTGTAATATTTTGAGTCCCAAAACGTGCAATTATCGAAACTATATTTTCCTATAAATAGAAGCTCATTCTTCCTTCATTTCTCACCAATTCACCAAAGGTATAGAGCAATTATTATAGAGAGAAATTATAGAGAAAAAAAAAAGAAGTCTGCATTACCTAGTTTGAATATCTTCAAATATTATCATATTCATGAAGAGAGTTATTTTCTTTCAAATAGGGTTGTTATTTGTATACTCCCAAAATATACATCACCCATTCGAGTTGTCAATACATCAAACAACTACAACTTTTTATTGATAAATTAGTTTTACAAAATGGTGAGGACAATATCTATACTCAAATAAATCCTCTCACATTTATTGATACATTATTTTACAAAAATGGTGAGGACTACTCCAACAACTCTCCTCTAACCTTCATTCCATATCCCGCGTCGTACTCGCTTATATTCTCGCCTCACGAGAAGAAAAATGGAACAAAAAGGAAATGGGTGAGCTCAACTAGCCCAGTAAAGAATATTATGACTAAAATAATATACAACAAATTATCATTAGTCTTCAACAAGGAAAAAAATCTAATAGAATACAATAGACAACAAGTTTTAAATCAATATTCATAATGAAATAATAATTCATTAGAAGAGTTAAGTAGAGAATGCAAACTACTATCTTACATATGAATTTAAAAGTTCATCGTCTATCTTTTATCCTGTAACATCAATCAATATATATACGGAATCAAATATTCATCTTTGCACTCTGTGCCAAAAGATATTCATCGATTAGTCATGTTCATCTAAACACTGTTCATCTTTGTACCTACGGCCAAAGATATTCATCGAAATCATTCATTTTTGCACTACGGGCCAAAGATATTCAATAATATCATCATTTAAGGCGAGGATGATGAAAAATATTTTTAAAAGCGAATCCGGTGAAACAAAATGACAAGGATTAAGGATTAAGGATTAGTACTTTGTTTTATCCATGTCCAAAATACCTCAAAAATAATCATAGTGGTGTAAAATTCAAGAATGATCAAAACATGGATACAATCAAAGCTAGTATCCACAATAGATATTTTAGACGAAAAGGAAAATTTTCATTTTTCGATGAATAGTGTCCGTATTAAGTGAATAGTATCGTGAATTATCGTGAATAGTCAAGTATCGTGAATAGTAACTCAGACACCAAAAGTTCCAAATTTGATAAAAACTTGAGATCAATATTTGACATAATGATATTGAAGAAATAATATCATTCTGAAAAAAAAATAATATCCCTTACCTCGAAATATCGGTACTTTAAATTTGAAACAGGATATAGGCTATGACTTGAACTTTTTAGTATAGCAATACTCAAAATATACTCAAAATACTCGAGAAGAATACGCTCGATAATATAGAGAGAAAACTTGAGTTTACGGTGTGATTTTCAATTCTAACCTAAGCACCTATTTATAGGAAAATACTTAGAACACCAAAGTAGAAAATTTAATAAATTAATATTATTTATTTTTCCACATCTTCCTACGCATCCAAGCATCTGAATTAGATCTCTAGCACATGTTAAAGATGCTCACCAAACACAAAAAACGTTTTCTTATTTAAATTATTTTAAACTTCCAAAAATCAATTATTTTGAACTTCGGAACTTCAATAATTCATAATAAATAGCCCTTTTATCATAAAATTTGAATCTTGCGAGTTTTTATAGAAAATTCAATTCTCTACAACTTTGCGAGAAGAAAGTTTTTCAAATTCCAAGCAGATATTGGTGAAATCCACAAGCAGGCGATTTTTACATTTATAATCAAATTTCGATCAAGAAATGGAGTCCAGACACATAAAACATGCTTTAAATATTTTTGGTAACAAAAATACTCCTCTTCCACATATACTCATATATCCCACATTTATCGTAAAAATATCATCATTATTATATTATTAAAATATAATAATATATTTAAATGAATTATTTTATCGAGAAAAAGATAAAATTTCAATTTTCAACAATTGTCACATTAAAAATTTTCTCCATCTATATCCACATAAAATCAATATTTTCCTCATCATATGAATCAATAATTAATTATTCACAAATAATATTACGAGAATCCACAATATTAATGACAGGCGGTTCAGGAAGAGGGGCTTTCAATAAAAATTTCTCCTTCTTGCACGCATGATTAGGTGACCAAACCTCTCCTTGGCAGAACTTTCTAGACATTGACAATAATGTTATCTAATAATATTATTAGGATAATATGAATTATTGCCCGATAATGAAAAATCTTGTGTAATGACAATTATTGAAACAACAGCAATATAAAATATCAACGCAACAATTATTAAATCAATAAAATAAAATACTGAACAGTAATTACTGTAACCATTATTGAGTAGTGCCTTCTTACGTAAGAATCAATAATTGGTGCAATACTGGTATCTTCTTGTGTTTTAACCACCTTAGAGTATTTTAACGATATTACTTGGTAACAACTTCGCCGTTATTTTTAAACAACTTATATTTATGCGTTTTTCTTCATCCAATCGCTTTTAGTTATGGGGCCCCACACATGGTTTGGCACCGTAAATGCGAATATTCCCACAAGCGATTTGAATATTCCACGACCAAACGAATATTCCCCGACAACAATGAATATTTTATAACCACTTGCTTATTTTGAAATATTTGCGTATTTTACCCATAACTATCCACATTAATCAAATCAACCCTTACTATTTCAAAATAATAAATAGAGAAAATTAAATTTCATTAATAATAAGTTGGGGTCTTACAACCTCCCCTCCTTATGAAATTTCGTCCTCGAAATTGACGTACGTACCTCGCTTTTATTTCCGTTTCCAATTCCCAGGTCATTTCCTCTATAGCATGATTCCTCCACAGAACTTTAACTTGTGGTATGACCTTTGTGCGTAGGACATGCTCTTTCCTATCCAATATCTTGACAGGTACCTCTTCGTACGTTAAGTCTTCGGCTATCTCGTCCGGTTCTAACTCTATAACGTGGTTCGGGTCTTTCACATATTTCTGAAATGAGATATGTGAAACACATTATGAACACGAGACATACTCGGAGGTAGCGAGTCTATAGGCTACATTTCCTACTCGGTCAAGAATTTGAAATGGACCGATAAATCATGGATTGAGCTTTCCTCTCTTCCCAAATCTTGTAACTCCCTTCCATGGAGCAACTCACAACAATACATGATCCCCTATACTAAATTCCCGTCCTTTCGATGAAGATCCGCATAACTCTTTTGTCGATCTTGTGCCATTTTTATATCGTTATCGAATCATTTGGATCTTTTTTGGTAGTCATACGTACTAACTCGGGTCCCAACAATGTTGCTTCACCCACCTCATCCCAACATATTGGAGAGCGACACTTTCATCCATATAATGCTTCAAATGGAGCCACACCTATACTTGCACGATAAGCTGTTGTTGTAGGAGAATTCACTGATGGTAAATACTTATCCCAAGCGCCCTTGAAGTCTAGGACACGAGTCTTAATAAATCTTCAAGAGTTTGAATAGTCCTCTACGATTGTCCGTCAGTTTGAGGATGGTATGCGGCCAGATAATCGTAAATCCGTGCCCATAGCTTTTTTGCAAGTTAACCTAAAATCTTGAAGTGAATCTTGGGTCACGATCCGAAACTATGGATCTTGGCATGCCATGCAACCTCACAATCTCATTTACATATATACTAGCAAGGCGTTCGAGGAATAAGTCTCCGTATCGGCAAGAAATGAGCGGACTTGGTTAATCTATCAACAATAACCCAAATAGCATTGATGCCTTGAGAAACCGTAGGAAGACCCGTAATGAAATCCATGGTAATGTGTTCCCACTTCCATTTTGGAATCTCAAGTGGTTGCAGCGGACCCTTAGGTACTAGATGCTCGCCTTTACACGTTGACAAGTTAAACACATCGAGATAAACTTTGCAATCTCTCTCTTCATATTGTTCCACCAAAATGTATGTCGAAGATCACGATACATTTTAGTACTTCGAGATGGATTGCAAATGGTGTATTGTGTGCCTCCATCATAATCTTGTACTTCAAATCAGTCGTTAGGGAACACAAAGTCTAGAGTGGACTCGAAGTATTCCTTCTTCATCAATTCTCGCTTCCGGAATAGCTCCTTCTTGTACTTTCTTCTTCATACGCATCAGCTCCGGGTCGGTGGCTTGAGAAACCTTAACTTTTTCTATTAAAGTTGGCTCTATGCGTATACTTGACATCATCACACTCATTCCTGCATATGATCTTCTACTCAACGTGTCAGCTACCACGTTCGCTTTTCCAGGATGGTATTGAATAGTGTGGTCGTAGTCTTTCAATAGCTCGAGCCAACGTCGCTGCCGCATGTTGAGTTCTTTTGAGTGAAGAAATATTTAAGGCTTTTATGGTCTGAATATATCTCCACTTTCTCCCCATATAGATAGTGCCTCCATATCTTTAACCGCAAAAACACCTGCGCCAACTCTAGATCATGAGTAGGATAATTCCTCTCATACTCTTTAAGTTGTCACGAGGCATAGGCTATGACTTTCCCACGTTGCATGAGAACACATCCTAACCCTTTTCACTGAAGCATCATTTGTAGATAACAAATCCATCCGTACGGATGGTATTGTTAGAAACAGTGCCGAAATGAGTCTCCTCTTGAGCTCTTGGAAACTCTTCTCGCATTCTTCTTCGCTCCAAGCGAATTTTGTATCCTTAGAGTTATTTGGGTTAATGGAGTAGCGATTAGAAAACCCTTCCACGAATCTCGATAATAACCATTAAGCCCAAAAAGCTACGTACTTGATCCACCGAGCCGGTTGCTCCCAACTTTGTATTGCTTCAATCTTTCTTTCGGATCGGCAGATACTCCATATTTCGACACCACGTGCCCAAGGAATGCTACTTCCTCAAGCGAACTCGCATTTCTTTAATTTGGCATATAGTTTGTTTTCATGAAGCCTTTGGAGTACCGACTTCAAATGGTGCTCATGATCTTCACGACTTTTGGAATATATGAGGATGTCATCAATAAAAACAACAACGAAATGATCAAATATTCCTTGAATACTCGGTTCATCATATCCATGAAAGCCAGTAGGAGCATTAGTCAATCGAAAGACATGACTAAGAATTCATAATGCCGTCTCACCAAGGAGTTACGAAGGCGGTCTTTGGAATATCCTCGGTTCTAATCTTTGGTGATGATATCGAAGCGAAGATCGATCTTTGAAAAGAATTGTGCTCCTTGCAAGTTGGTCAAACAGGTCATCAATATGAGGTAGAGGATACCTATTCTTGATGGTGACATGGTTCGATTCAGATAGTCGATACAAAGTCATATACTCCGTCTTTCTTCTTTACGAATAAAAGCAGAGCACCCCGAGGAGATGTACTAGGGCCGAATGAAATCGATGTCCAACAACTCTGTAGTTGGACCTTTAACTCTGAAGTTCAATAGGAGCCATTCGATATGGGGTTTTAGAAATGGGCTTTGTACGGGTTCAAGATCAATAAAGAATTCAACTTCACGTTACGGGGGTAGGCAGGGAAGTTCTTGAGAAATCGTCGGAAAGTCAATAACAATAGGAATATTATTCAAATTTGGCGTGTCTTTATTCAAATCCATAACATGGGCTAAGAAAGCTTGACATCCATTTTTCAATAAGCGAATAGCTTTATGATTAGATATGGCGGTGATTGATTTTAATGGTTTAGTTGCTTGAATTTGATACAATGTTGGTTGGTTAGGAATATGAAAACTAACAACCTTACGAAAACAATCAATTTTGGCATGATGAGTAGTTAACCAATCAATCCCTAAAATCACATCAAAAGCAAGTATCTTTAAAGAGATAAGGTCAAGCGAGGTAAGGTGATGGTGCCAACTTGAATCAAACAAGATTTATAAATAGTGGATGTGATGAAAGTTTCTCCTAACGGAGTTTCCACAGAGATAGGTCAAAGTCTAATTTCTCTCGAGTCAAGTTTAAGCGTTGAGCACAAGTAGAGAGATAAATGAATGGGTAGCACCGGTATCAAGTAAGGTATAAACTTACGCAAAAATTTATAAATAGCTTACGTGATCACCTCGTTTGGGTTCCTCGCATTTTGACCGATCACAACAAACACTCTTCCAGAGGCAGATTGACTTTGACTTTTTACGGGGACGATCTTTTGAGTCACCGTCCCCATTGAACTAGGTTTATTCTACCGTACAATCTCGGCGATATGTCCTTCCTTTCCACAATTATAGCATACCTTGAACTATTGTGGGTAGTTTGGTGATATGTCCCTCTTTTCGCATTTGTAGCATATGATGGGGTGGTCGTTCTCCTCCCTTAGAACCGATTCTTTCTTTGGCTTTATTGTCTTCACATGGTCGTTGTTAAATCTCCTCTTTTTAAAATCTCCTCCTGACTCGCTTCTTCTATTTTCATGGCCATGATTACCACTAGAGTGGTTACCATTTTTGTCCGTCTTTTTCTTTCTCCATTTGGTTATCGTTGTTTTGTTGACTGCTATCTCGGTATGATCCTGATTGTGGTCCCTCGGTTGACCGTACTCGTTATCTCGCTCTAATAATTGAGCCATATTTACAACATCTGAATAGAGAGAAAATTTATGAGAAATGAGATATTGTCGTATGTCGGGTTTCAAACCTCTCAGAAACATCCGCGTCATACGTTCCTCATTCTCCACCAAATGAGGTGCAAACCTGGATAACTCTGCAAACTTTGCCTCGTCTTACTGAGACACCGTCATGTTGTTTTGTTCTAATCTGATGAACTCCACTTCCTTCATATAGCGAACACTTTCGAGGAAAGTATTTGTCATTAAATAGTTTCAAAGCGTCTCCCAAGACATCTTTGAGTGCGGTTTGGATGGAGTGCACGCTTCCACAGACTCTCACCGATGATCTGCCTCGCCACGGAACATAAAGGTGGCGAATGGAACCTTCATTCTCCGTGCATCCCAAGACATCGAATATCTTGGTAATTTGCTTGACCCATGTTTCCGCCGTGATCGGATCGGCTTTCCCTTAAATTCGGTGGTCCCAACTCTTTGAAGCTGCTTGTTTGTGACAACCCGTGAATTGCTATCATTTCCTCTGTATTTTGAACACGAGTCTCCCCTCGTGCGATTTTGCATGAGCGCAAAAGCTTCTAAACATCCCTCGTTCATCATCTTCTCGGTGGTGTTGTTCACACGGGAGGAACATTGCCCGACTGTTGCACGTTCTCCTCGTTGGTGAGTCTGAGCGTCTCCACGGTCTCATTTCCTTTCATTAATATTCTCAATCGACATTCTCAAATCTTGTCATAAAACAAGGGTTAATTAAGGAAATCAATATATCACATAATATCCTATATCTTGACCAACTAACAAATAAGCTTAGGTAGGACACACTTAGCGAAGGATTTACTCATCTCTCCCCTCTAGTTCTATTTCCCAGATCTCGCCGGAGATCATATCCTAAGCTACGATACCAAGTTTGTGCGCCCCCAAAATAGGTATACATCACCCATTACGAGTTGTCAATACATGGTATAGAAACAACTACAACTTTATTATTACAACAAGTAAAAGCGTGAGTTTGAATACAAATATTATCTTCTAGACAATATCTATACTCAAATAAATCCTCATCACATTTATTGATACATTATTTTACAAAAATGGTGAGGACTACTAAACAACTCTCTCTAGAACCTTCATTCCATACCCCGACTGTACTCGCTATATTCTCGCCTCACGAGAAGAAAAATGGAACAAAAGGAAAAGGGTGAGCTCAACTAGCCCGATAAAGAATATTATGACTAAGATAATATACAACAAATTATCATTAGTCTTCAACGAGGAAAAAAATCTAATAGAATACAATAGACAACAAGTTTTAAATCAATATTATAGACGTGAAATAATAATTCATTAGAAGAGTTAAGTAGAGAATGCAAACTACTATCTTCTATGTATGAATTTAAAAGTTCATCGTCTATCTTTATTATCCTGTAACATCAATCAATATATATTTGGAATCAAATATTCATCTTTGCACTCTGAGGCCAAAGATATTCATCGATTAGTCATGTTCATCTAAACACATGTTCATCTTTGCACTACTGGCCAAAGATATTCATCGAAATCATTCATTTTGCACTACTGGGCCAAAGATATTCAATAATATCATCATTTAAGATTGAGGATGATGAAAAATATTTTAAAAAAGCGAATCCGATGAAACAAAATGACAAGGATTAAGGATTAAGGATTCGTACTTTATTTTATCCATGTCCAAAAATACCTCAAAAATAATCATAGTGGTGTAAAATTCAAGAATGATCAAAACATGGATACAATCAAAGCTAGTATCCACAATAGATATTTTTAGGCGAAAAGGAAAATTTTCATTTTTTTTTATGAATAAAAGTATCGTGAATAGTAGTGTCGTATCGTGAATAGTCAGTATCGTGAATAGTAACTCAGACACCAAAAGTTCCAAATTTGATAAAAACTTGGATCAATATTTGACATAATGATATTGAAGAAATAATATCATTCTGAAAAAAAAATAATATCACTTACCTCGAAAGATCGGTACTTTAAATAAAACACAGGATATAGGCTATGACTTGAACTTGCATCAGTATAGCAATACTCAAAATATACTCAAAATACTCATAAGAATACGCTCGATAATATAGAGAGAAAACTTGATTTACGGTGTGATTTTCAATTCTAACTAAAGCACCTATTTATAGGAAAATGCTTAGAACACCAAAGTAGAAAATTTAATAAATTAATATTATTTATTTTTCCACATCTTCCTACGCATCCAAGCATCTGAATTCAGTCTCTAGCACATGTTAAAGATGCCCACCAAACACAAAAAACGTTTTCTTATTTAAATTATTTTAAACTTCCAAAAATCAATTATTTGAACTTGAACTTCAATAATTCATAATAAATAGCCCTTTTATCATAAAATTGAATCTCGTGTGTTTTATAGGAAATTCAATTCTCTACAACTTTGCGAAGAAAGTTTTTCCAAATTCCAAAGCAGAAATTGTGAAAGAAATCCACAAGCAGGCGATTTTTACGGCTATAATCAAATTTCGATCGAGAAATGGGGTCCCGCAAACACATAAAACATGCTTTAAATATTTTTGGTAACAAAATACTCCTCCTCCAAATATACTCATATATCCCACATTTATCGTAAAAATATCATCATTATTATATTATTAAAATATAATAATATATTTAAATGAATTATTTTATCGAGGAAAAAGATAAAATTTCAATTTTCAACAATTGTCACATTAAAAATTTTCTCCATCTATATCCACATAAAATCAATATTTTCCTCATCATATGAATCAATAATTAATTATTCACAAATAATATTACGAGAATCACAATATTGATGATGACAGGCGGTTCCAGGAAAGAGGGGCTTTCGATAAGAATTTCTCCTTCTTGGCGCATGATTAGGTGACCAAACCTCTCCTTAGGCAGAACTTTCTAGACATTGCCAATAATGTTATCTAAAAATATTATTCGAGGATAATATGAATTATTGCTTCGATAATGAAAAATCTTGTGTAATGACAATTATTGAAATAATGACAATATAAAATATCAACATGACAATTATTAAATCAATAAAATAAAATACTAAAGCGATAATTATACGTAACCATTATTGAGTAGTGCCTTCTTACGTAAGAATCAATAATTGGTGCAATCTGAGTAATCTTCTTGTGTTTTAACCATCGAGTATTTTAACGGTATTAGCAGTAACAACTACTGTGAATTTATTTTTAAACAACTTATATTTGTCGTTTTCTTCATCCAATCGCTTTTTAGTTATGGGGCCCACACATGGTTTGCTTGCAGTAAATACGAATATTCCAGACAGCATGCGAATATTCCACGACCAAAACGAATATTCCCAAACAACAATGAATATTTTATAACCACTTGCTTATTTTGAAATATTTGCGTAATTTACCCATAACTATCCACATTAATCAAATCAACACTTACTATTTCAAAATAATAAATAGAGAAAATTAAATTTCATTAATAATAAGTTGGGGTCTTACATTATTCCATTCTTTATTATTATGTTGGAATAACCTGTCTATGTGAAGTACCGCATACATGGTAAAATTCTTCTGTTATACTATTCTTTATAAATCTGTTGGAATAACATGTCTATGTGGTCTACCGTATGCCTGGTGAATTCTGTTTTTATTCCATTCTGTATTATTCTATTGGAATATCATGTCTGTGCGGATTACGCATGACCTGGTTCCATTCTTTATTATTCTATTAGAATATCTTGTTTGTGCGGATTACGCATGACCTGGTTCCATTCTTTATTATTCTGTTGGAATAATCTTATCTGTGCGGTCTATCGCATGCCTGGTGACATCTTTTGTTATTTCATTCTTTATTATTCTGTTGGAATAACCTGTCGGTGTGGACTACCGCATGCATGGTGAAAGATCCTGCATATTCATTCCTTATTAAATTGTGGAAATGATGCATCACGTGGATTACCGCATAATGTGAAAATCCATTTTAAGTTTCAGATATTCTATTATACTCAAATCCGAGATATCATTTCTTTTGTAAATATCATGGAATATAATTTTCTTTGGTATTTTTTACGAGTTACTATTCACGGGTTACTATTCACCCGATTACTATTCACTCTAATATCATTCACTCGGGTATTCAGGACACTTTTTGTGTCGGGATACTATTCACGAGGTACTATTCCCGAAGTACTATTCACGGGATACTATTCACCTAAAAAATATATTTCTTTTCTGTCCAAATTATTTTTGGTACATGAATATTATTCTTGGATTTTACTCTACAAAGCAGTATCATGTTGACAATTTGGACGTTATTGATTTCTAGATAGATTAAATTATAAATCTTTAAAATTTATCCTTGAACTTGTTTTATTGAATTATTATGTCATTGTCATCATCCTCATGCTTATATTATGATTAAAGTCATCTTTGGCTTACATGCATAGATGGACTTGGTATATTTATGACCAGGGATTATTCGGTATAATCATGACCATAATGTGACAAATGATGTGGTAAAAGTCATCATTGGCCTGTAGTTCATTGATGGACAGTTGTTGGTATGATTATGACCAGGGATTATTCGGTATAATCATGACCATTTATGATTACATGA
Source organism: Panax ginseng (assembly GCA_020205605.1). NCBI lineage: Eukaryota > Viridiplantae > Streptophyta > Magnoliopsida > Apiales > Araliaceae > Panax > Panax ginseng. Next base: position 104,561,183 of record CM035134.1, read on the forward strand.
ATATCCTTGGTCGTGGTGCAGGGATGATTCTATTTTATTTATTAAGTTGAGTCTTAGCGATAAAGTTGATGAAAAACTTTTTTAAATCATAGAAGATAGTAGATTTTATGCTCTACTTGACTCTTCTAATGGATTGCTTATTTCCGTTGCAGTTGTTGATCCAAAACTCGTTGTCTATTGTTTTCTATCAGTTATTATACTGTTGAAGGCTAAGGACAATTTATTCTGCATTATCTTTGTCATAATATTTTTTACTGGGCTAATTGAGCTCACCCTTTCTTTCATTATTCTCTTTAGGAAATGAGAATATAGTTGGGACGAGTCGGGGAATGGAGTGATGGTCCAGGATAAATGGCTTTAGTAGTCCTTACTATTCTACGAAATAATGTGACAATAATTATAATGAGGACTCCATTGAGTGTGGATATTGTCTAGATGACAATATTCTTGTTTAAACTCTTAGATTATATTTTGTCATATTTTACACGACTGTTGTATAATTAAGTTGTATTTGAATTTATGTACCATGTATCTGGCGACTCAAGATGGGTGATGTATACATGTTTTGAGGGCGTCACACACACACACACACACACACACACACACACACACATATATATATATATATATATATATATATATATTATAATATTTTTATTATTTAAACAATTATAATATATTATAATAATATATTTGAATGAATATTTTATCGGAGGAGATAATTATAATTCCACAGAAAAATATGTCAAACTTTCAACAAATGTTTTATACTAAATTCCTTCATTTATATCAAAATTGAACCAATAACCACCATATAATAATTATTCACAATTAATATTATAAGATCGCAATATTAACAACTATATCATTCCTAGGAAAAAGGGGGCTTTTCGATAAGTATTTATCCTTATTGGCGCGCAATTATATAACCTAACCCTTTCCTCATAGAATTTTTTAGACATTGCCAATAATGCTAACTAATAATATGAATAATTATGTCGTGTCAATTATTGATTAATACTATAAAAGATTATGCAGATGATACTGTGACAATAATTGAATCAATAATATGAGATATTATGCAACAATTACTGTGGAAATTATTGTATAAAACTGAGTGACTTCTTACGTAAGAATCAATAATAAAAAATATTGTGCAATATCGTGTGCTACTATGCAATCACGCGTATTACTGTACTTTTATCGTTGGATATTTCAACAGTTAACGGTAAAAAATTTGTCATTATTTTTATAAAAGTTTATTTCTGTCGCTTTCTATATCCAACAGTTATTCTGTTATGTGGTCCACCAATGATTGCGTCGTCGTACGGATATTTCTCAACAAAAAGAATATTCCCCGACCAAACGAATATTATATGACAACTTGCTTACTTTGCAAAATTTGCACATATCACCCATAACTAAAGCATTATATCAAATCAACATCTTATTATTCAAAATAATAATTAGAGAAAATTAAATCTTTATTCATAAAAAGTTGGGGTCTTACACTTTGCTCTAATTGGGGCTTTAGAGGCTGCTTCTAATGCCTTGAGAGCAACCCATCCCTTTTTCTTGAATGGTTTCTGCCCATCGGTTCAGCTCTAGCTCATAGGTAAAGAGATTGTCGTAGAGCCTCTGCACAGTCATCTCGTACATATTCTTTGATTCTCGGATGGTGGTGCTCTTGGCATCCCACTTCCTAGAAAAAGCTCTCATAAACTTGATATTAAGGTCCTTGTTTGGATAGATCTTTCCATAAGCTCTAAGAGAATTTATCAACACATTAAATCTTTCATAGGTGGTTGCTATGTTCTTCCCAAGCAAATGAGAGAACATTTTGTACTGTTAGGTGAGTAGGAGCTGCTTATTCTCCCTGGCCTCTTTAGTACCTTCGTGCATGACCAGCAAGGCTTCCCACACTTCCTTGGTTATTATGTAGTTGACAACATTCTAGGAAAGCTCATCTTCTAGATCCATGAATAGGATGTTCTTGGACCTCTTATCCAGTTACACCATCTTCTTCTCCATGTCTGTCCATTCAGCTCTTTACTTAATAGCCATTTTGCTTAGATCATCTACTGTTGGAGCTAGCTTTGTTGGGATGTAGGGACTACTAATGACAACATTGAACATGTCTTCATTAATAGCGTCCATGTAGGCTTGTATACAATCTTTTCAATTAGCAAATTTTTCTCTATTACAAAGGGGTGACTTGTTTCCACCACCAAGCTCAAAACTAGTTTTGGTTTGTGCCACAGATCAACTCAAGCGATTTAAGATTTTGTTCAAGAGAACCTGCTTTGATATCACTTGTTATTTTCCATAGGCACACTAAGATATAGAAAGGGGGGTTTGAATAGATCTTTAATTTTTTTTGTTTTAAATGAAGTATTACTATGACGCCCCCAAAATAGGTCTACACAACCTATTCCGAGCCGCTAAATACATGGTACAGTATCCAAATATAAACTTCCTATAAACAACTTTTAACTGTCATGTAAAATACGACAAAACATAAGATGTGAGTTTCAATACAATTATTGTCTCGTAGACAATATCCAAACTCAAATTAAGTCTTCATTACAATTATTGTCATATTATTTTACAACATAATGAAGATTGCTATAGTGACTATCTCGGACCGTCACTCCATTTCCCGAATAGTCCCAGCTATATTCTCATTTCCTAAATAGAACAGTGAAAGAAAATGGTGAACTCAACTAGCCCAGTAAAGAATATTATAACTAAGATAATGTAGAAAAAATTATCCTTAGTCCTCAACAGGAAAAAATTTGATAGGATACAATAGACAACAAGTTTTAGATTTAAAAATTCTGTCTTCTATGATTTAAAAGTCCATTATCAATATTTGATCCATGTAACACCAATCAATAATTATTTCCAATCAACGAATTATCTATGCACTACGGGACAAAGATAATCGTTTGTATCACCAGTGGTCATGATCATGTCAAACACTTGTCCATCTATACACCACGGGCCAAAGAGGACTTTTATCACAAACCTTTATCTGTAATATTAAAGGTCATGATTATACCAATACACAATTCCTGGTCATAATCATACCAATCAACAATCCATCTTTGCACTACGGGCCAAATATAACTTTCAGCACAATATAAGCATGAGAATGATGACAATGATATAAAGAATCAATCAAGTGAGATCAAGGATAAATATTAGAGATTTATAATTTAATTTATCCAGAGTTCAAGAATGTTCAAATTGTCAACATGATCACCAATTGTGGAGTAAAATTCAAGAATGATATTCATGTATCAAAAATAATTTGGATAGAAAAGAAACCAATTTTGTTGTGAATAGCACCCCGTGAATAGTACCCCGAATGAAAATATTAAAATTTAATAAAAAAGTTCAGACCAATATTCCAATGAAATGATATTAGATGAAGCGCAAACTATTAAGAATATTCTACTAATTTCAAGGATTTTCACTGTGATAACCGAATTTAATTATTAGATTAAATATATATTTTTCGATGAATTAATTATTAGATTAATTAATTAATTGATGAAGTTGTGATAGATTAATTTAATTATATGTGTTATATTTATTAAATGAAGTGGAAAATTATTCGATTATGTATAAGCTTATTGAATTAAAAGAAATATTTAATAAGCCTTTGTTATTTAATTAATTTAATTATTAATTAGAGATTTAATAATTGATATTATTATTAAATGAGAAAATTTAATTATGTGACTATGTGCATTATTGAGAAATCATTATATTTTATTTAAAGTAAATTAAATAAGATATTGATTTATTTTATAAAGGAGTGTGACATTATTTAAACTATATGATAAAGTTTTATTAAATTAAATGATTTTTAAAACCTATTCTAACTAGCCAAACATGGCCTTGGTGGGAGTTGAGGAAGTTACCCATGATGGGGGGTGGCTTGACCTCTCTAACGTCGATTTTCTCCTTTATTATCGGACGTCTTCTCTTTTCTTATTATTTTTCTAAGTCTGCAAAGCAAAAGAGAAGAGAGAGAGAGAGAGAGAGAGAGAGAGAGAGAGAGTTTGAAAGTTAGAGAGATTGTTAAGAGATTGTGAGAGTTAAGAAGAAATTGGGAAAGGTTTCAATCCTACTAATCTACGCTTGGGTAATTCTCTTGACCCAAATTCTTATTTTCGTCTTTTAAGTTTCATGAATATGGCTTAAAGTCTTACGTGAATCTCTGCAAATTGGAAAGTTGTTATAAGAATATATGTAATAATTGAGTAGTGGCATGTTTTATATATATATTGCATAATTCCATATCATCAGTTTCATGAAATTTTACGATTATCGATTCTGAGTCGTGATATGGCCATATGGCCTTATCGTGATTTTTATATGTCGAATATAATTTATTTTAAAATTCACACATTGATATGATTATGCATGTTAAAATGAACAAAATGAAACTTGAATGGTTGGATTTGGCTTTATAATGAATTGTAGTAGCATTAAAATCCATGTTTTTGTTCAAGAACTTCAAGAACATCGAAACGATTACAATTTGCATGCTCTAATTCTATGATTATGTGTTTTAATGTGTTAAAATCACTCTATATATGTTGGGTAATGGTTATGTATAAATTCTAGCATGTGGGTATGTTTAAATTGGTGAAATTAATGATCACGTAGAGTTTATTTATTTGAATTATGTGTTAATTTCTTAATTGCTGAAATTGAGAATCTGGAGTGTCATGTGCGCTTGGCTTGACTCGAACTGAGACTCAGCCATATAGCGCCTGCACGCCGTGGCGCCTTGTGGCATCTGATGCCATGATGTGCCAAGACATAATATAAAAGTGGTGTGCATGACTCCACTTAGCAGAATAGTCGAGAAATGAGTTTTAAAAAGTGTACAAGTATAGAAATGTGATAGCAACTTAGTCTAATGATTATAAAGACTTGTTAGACCTATAATGAGATGTTAAAATAAATTCTTAACATGTCCATAACACAATTACGTGTGGATTGAATGATTGAATACATAATTAGTTTATTGTTTGTGAAGTCTTAATTTTGACAATAAGTGTAATAATTGACTAAGTATAGTCATGAATTCGAGTTAAACAAAGAATAAACTTATGATGTTTATTACGTGATAATTGATTGGTATTGTGAGCGTAATAATATGTTGGATTTAAATCAAAGAGCGAGTTTTATTAACGTGTAATCTACACGAGGCAAGTTTCTAAACCTTATCTTGTTACATTGAGCAAGTTTTCCAACTCTACATTTACGTTGAGCAAGTTTCTTACCCTAAACTTTTCGTTGAGCAAGTTTCTAATCCTACTTGTTATTGTTATATAAGTTGATTAATTCATCTTTCGATATTGAGAAAGTTCTCATTATTATTGATCAAGCATGTCTTATATATTAAAGTTTATTAATCTTCAAGCATGATGTTGTTATACAATAATTATTATATTGTATACCTTTTTAGATGTTATTCAAGTTAAATATTCATTCACTGTTAAACCTTGTTAGACTAGCGAACCCTTATTGATTTGACTAGTCCATAGTTGATGAAGCGTTCTAAATTTGAGAACCCTTGATGAATTATCCAAACCAAACTTCCTTTAGTGCGGACTCGAATGTCAAAAGCGAGATGAACAACCACTGTATAAGGGATTATTTACGCTTTAGCGTTAAGATATTAATGCGCGATTATGGTACTAAGGGTTGATCCCCTAAGTATGAGAAGAAGAGTCCATAGTCTTATGACTGTTAAAGGTTTCAAGTAAAAACACTTGACAACCTAGGACATAGTTCAAGGTCTTATGACCCTCAGAATTTCTTTTGATTCTTGTTATTCATTCTTGATTCAAAAGTTGAGCTTTATATCAGAAGTTATTATTTCTCTCGCATGTTATTATTCATTGTTATATTGTTATACTTGTGGGCAATCGTGCTCACTCTTGCGTAATAATAACATTGCAGTTAAGAACGAAAGAGCAGACGAACCTTCCACTAGTAAGGGCAAGGGCAAGCTTAGCAAGTAATGAAGACTATTTATTTATGTGATTATGTAATGATGTAGTTAGACTTGATGTTACTTAAGACTTATTTGTTTATGTTTTTCCATACAGATGATTTAAGGTTAGAGTAACACAGGATTTATTTATTATTTAGTTGATGTAACCCCATAAGGGAGAGATTTTATTATTTATTTCTATCTATTGCATGGTTTGCATTTATTTATGGGTAGATAGATAGATGATGTTTGTCTGATGAACACCAAATCCTGTGGAAATGGAAATGCAGGATTTGGGGGTGTCACGAGTTAGTATCAAAGTATGAGGTTATGAACCTTAGGTGGGGAACAACCTTAGGTAATAGCCTTATAGGAGATCGAGAACAAAGTAGTGGTAAACTCTTATCGAGTTCTAAGAAATGAATTTCTAAATTCATTGAAGATAATAAAAGACTTTATGTGCGTATGTGTTAATCTATGTGTTATTGCTATACGGATTAGTAACTAAAACTTAAAATTTTGTTGTCGGGATGTCGGATGTTGGAGGAGGAGTAGTCGAGTGGGGAGGAGGAACCCAGATTACCTATAGAGGAGGAGCCCAGAGACATTCATGTCGTCGAGGAACAACTTGTACGAGAGAGCCATCTCCATTGATCCTTTATTCTTTGAGTGGGAGCATGGTAGGAGGCAGATCTAGAGGAGGATCACGAGGAAGAGGAAGAAGAAAGAAGAAGAAGAGGTTCCCACCAGAACTCCATTGATGAGAGATGTATGATGCACTCTATGATCGTAGCGTGGAGTTGCGGGATCTTGTTAGGGGATCTAAGCGAGCGGTTAGTTAGTCGATTACTATTGAAGCGAAGGATAGAGAGATTGTGACTCTTCACACACGTTTAGGAAGCGTGGAGTGGGATCTGGTTCACGAGAAGGTCGGGGCCAGGGACAAGTCCATGAGAGATAGAAAAGTTGAAGAAGGATGCGAAGAGAGCTCAGAGAGGCTTGCCATAGCGAGAGGAGGGTTGGAGTGCGAGAGTTACGCGCCGTCTTGATCGTCGAGAAGATGATCGTGCGTGCGAAGAAGGCTAAACTTGAGGAGGCGTACTCTATACTACAAAATCTGATGGATGCGGTCCAAGATCGAGTTAGGAAGTATCAATCCGGTTTGAGGATCTACCATCATATATGCTAGATCGCAGAGCGATGTCTCGCATCATGGAAGAGGAGCGTAGCAAGGCTATCCAGTAGCCTTTATATGAGATAGTGATAGTATTAGTTTAATTATATGAAAACTATTTGATAGTTAATGATGTAAATTCCGATGTGATTATAAACAAAGGAATATGTTGATGTTTTAAATCCTGTAGATTCCTTATCTCGGGATAGTTGATGTAAATAGCAGTGATGCTATCTTATGATGTAAAGACTTTTGAATTAAATGAGAATGTCAAAGTTTATTTGAAGTAATGTGTTAAGTGAGTTATGATTAAATATTTAGTTAAGTCTTAAATGTTTTAGAGATTGAGTAAAGATCTAATAAGCATATATTCTTAATAGAAATATGTCGCTTTAGAAGACAAAATGTCGTCAAGCAAGCCCAGGAAGGGTCAACAAACAATAATAATGGCGCCTTGATGCTAACTCCATTCAACCAATTGGTAAACCTTTTAAATTTGGAGCACTTAATAATCAACCCTCAAGCTCCACCAAATACTTTGTTTAAGGACTTCAAAGGTGGTGGAATAGCGAGTTTAAGGGTTCCATAAACCCAATTGAAGCTCGAGGCGTGGGTAATGGAGATGGAGAAGGTGTTTGATGTTGCTAGGGTAAGGAAGATCGGAAGAAGATTGCTTATGCAACGTTTATCTTTGAAGTCCGAAGCCGACTATTGGTGGTGGCGAGCAAACAAGGTGAGAGGAGGTGAAGGCGTTATATCACAGGAAAGATTCAAAGAAATGTTCTTGAGATGTACTTTCCGGTGAGTTCACAAAATCAGATGGAAGTCCAGTTTCTAGAGTTGAAGCAGGGAAGTATGTCAGTAGCTAATTACGCGGCAAGGTTTAATGAGTTGGCTAGGTTTGCCACATACCAAGTGCACACTGATGAGAGGAAGGCAAGGCGATTTGGCGGGAATTTGAAGCCACGGTTGTATAGCAAAGTGTCGATGTTCCAATTGAACACTTTTCTTTGGAGTGTTAGAGAAGGCCATACTTGTTGAGGGTGGAAGTGATGCGATGTGAAGTATAATCGGAGAGCGAGAAGAAGAAGAAGAAGAGTGAGAAGGAAGGTAATAACAAGACGTGTGGGAGTAGCACTGGAGGTAATCACAATCGAGAAGATGAAGTAGTGCGATAATTCGTCGGTTGGAAGTCAGCGAGGAGAGCGAAGAAGAAGATTGAGCCGTACCCAACCTACGGAAAAAAAGCATTTGGGAGTTTATGCGAAGGAAGCAAGTGTGCTACAATTGTGGTCGGGGAAAGCCACATAGCACCAAACCTGTCTATCAGAACCCAAAGAAGGGTGCATGCTTCACATGTGGATCAAAGGACCATCTTGCAAGAGATTGTCCTAAGAAGGGATCGGGAGGGGCGAGTTTAGGAGGAAGCAGAGGAAATATCTTGGTGGAAGCACTCTAACTATTGCGGGACCAACCATGACAATGAAACAAACCGAGCGTTCAACATGATAGTGTGGGGATGCGTCTTTGTCTCGTGATGTGGTGTCGGTATCATTAGATCAATAAAGTTAATGCTTATGTGTTATTTGATTAAGGTGCTACTTGCTCATTTATATCAGATGACTTCGCTAAGAACTTAGAATTGTTTAAAGGCGAGTTAGAATACCCATGAACATAGAAATTTGCGAATAGAGAAATTATCCTATTAAGTATGTACACAAGAATCAAGAGTAGATATTAAGGGTAATATCATGAGCGTAGATCTTATCCTATCCGACTTGGAGAATTTGATGTTATTTTGGGTATGGATTGGTTATCCAATTATGGTGGTGATAATTATTTGCCGGAAGAAGCGTATTAACCTTATGACTCCGTCAAAGGTTGTGTTTTATGGTAGTAAGTCGCCTAAATAAAGCGAGTTGTCGGCGATGATGATGCGAGCGAGGAAGATTGTTAAGGCAAGGCTGTGTAGGATATCTAGCTTACATAGTCGATAGTCATAAAGAGAATCCAAAAATTGATGAGATTCCAGTAGTGAGAGATTTCACAGACTTATTTTCGGATGATTTGCCGAGACTTCCTCCAGATAGAGCAGTTGAATTCGTTATCGATTTGGCTCCAGGAATGGCCCCAATATCGAAGGCATCGTACCGAATGGCACCGATAGAGATGAAAGAACTGATGGTCCAACTACAAGAATTACTGGACAAAAAGTATATTCAACCAAGCGTATCATCTTGGGGAGCACCGAATTTATTTGTGAAAAAGAAGGATGGGACGATGCGGCTCTGCATCGACTATAGAGAACTGAATAAGGTCACGATTAAGAATAGGTATCCATTACCGCGAATCGATGATTTGTTTGATCGGTTAAAGGAGCAAAATATTTTTCAAAGATAGATTTGAGAAGTGGTTATCATCAAGTTGAAGGTGAGACCGGAGGATGTCTAGAAGATAGCGTTTAGAACACGATACGATCCTCTGAATTTACGGTAATGTCATTTGGTCTAATGAATGCTCCTGCTGACATTTATGGGCTTAATGAATGGAGTGTTCAAGTTGTTTTTGGACAAATTCATAGTAGTATTTATAGATGACATTTGGTATATTCAAAACCAAAGAAGAACACGAAGAGCATTTGAGATTGACATTAGAGACATTGAGAAGAGAGAAGTTGTATGCTAAGTTTTGAAATGTGAATTACGGATTGAAAGAGTACAATTTCTTGGACATGTGATTGATAGAGGCGGAATTTGATTGGATCCTCAAAGTCGAAAGTTGTGATTAATTGGGATCAATTGAAGAAGGCGCGCCGAAAGTAAGAAGTTTTCTTGGATTGGCGGGTTATTCTGGAAGATTTATTCAGGATTTTTCCAAGATCGCAACTCGCTTGTGAATTTGACTAAGAAATCGGTGAAATTTGTTTGGATGGAGAAGTGTGAGGAAAGTTTTCAAGAATTAAAGAAGAGGTTAAGTTACTTTTTGTGTTATCTCTTAGGATGACACATGAAATTTTGTGGTTTATAGTGATGCATCGCATAAAGGACTTGGTTGTGTGCTTATGAGAATGGCGAGTCATTGCGTATGCAGCGTCGCGACAATGAAAGATTGAGAGAAGGGTATCAGACCCATGACTTGGAGTTAGTTGCGATGTAGTTTTTCTTTGAAAATTTGGAGATACTATCTCTATGGGGAGAAGTGTGAAATATATCTGAGATCATAAGTGTGAAATATATTTTTACACAAAAAAGACTTGAACATGCGTCAAAGAAGGTGGTTGGAGTTAATTAAGGATTACGATTGTGAGATTCTATATCATCCCGATAAGGCAAATGTGGTGGCCGACGCCCTAAGTAGAAAAGGTCGGGAGAAATTGATGATGTTGACCGCTCGGGAGGAGCTAATTTTAGCGATGGAAAAGCTGGAATTGGAAGTGAAGTATCCTATAGAAATTGACGAGAAGCTGTTTCAGATGCAAGCTGGTACAACCTTACTGGATAAAGTTAAGGTGGCTCAACTTCAGGACGAAGAATGTGAGAAAGTGAAGAAGAAGATATCTGAAGGGGTGAACAAGAGATTCAAAATAGAGCGGTGAGGGACTACTAAGATTTGAGAGCGAGAATTTGGAGATGCTTGATGCGAGAGATTAAGGAAGAAATTTTGAGCGAGGCTCACAACTCAAGATATTCGATTCACCTTGGTAGTACCAAGATGTACCAAGATCTTCGACAACACTTTTGGTGGCCAAATTTAAAAGCGAGAGGTTGTAGAATGTGTTGCCAAATGCACGACATGTCGAGAAAGTGAAAAGCGAGAACATCGAGAGGCCAAGAGTGGATTGCTACAACCTTTAGAGATTCCAAAATGGAAATGGAAACATATTACGATGGATTTCGTGGTTGGCCTACCGACGACTCAGAAAGGCTACGACGCAGTATGGGTTATTGTTGACCGATTGACGAAATACGTACACTTCTTTCCGATCAGAATCAGATTCAACCTAGATCAGTTGGCAAGGTTATATGTGAAAGAGATTGTTTCAAGGCACGCAGTATGGGTTATTGTTTATGAAGTCTTAATTTTTGACAATAAGTGTAGTAATTGACTAAGTATAGTCATGAACTCGAGTTAGACAAAGAATAAACTTGTGATGTTTATTACGTGATAATTGATTGGTGTTGTGAACATGAATGATATATAGGATTTAAATCAAAGAACGAGTTTTATTAACGTGTAATCTACGCACGAGGCAAGTTTCTAAACCTTATCTTGTTACATTGAGCAAGTTTTCCAACTCTACATTTACGTTGAGCAAGTTTCTTACCCTAAACTTTCGTTGAGCAAGTTTCCTAATCCTACTTGTTATTGCTATATAAGTTGATTAATTCATCTTTCGATATTGAGCAAGTTCTCATTATTATTGATCAAGCTTGTCTTATATATTAAAGTTTATTAATCTTCAAGCATGATGTTGTTATACAATAATTATTCTATTGTATACCTTTTTAGATGTTATTCAAGTTAAATATTCATTCACTGTTAAACCTTGTTAGACTAGCGAACCCTTATTGATTCGACTAGTCCATAGTTGATAAGCGTTCTAAATTTCAGAATCCCTTGATGAATTATCCCAACCAAACTTCCTTTGGTGCGGACTTGAATGTCAAAACTGAGATGAACAACCTTGTATAGGGGATTATTTATGCTTTAGCGTTAAGATATTGTGCACAGTATGGTACTAAGTGCTTATCCCCCTAAGTGCGAGAAGAAGAGTCCATAGTCTTATAACTGTTAAAGGTTTCAAGTAAAAACACTTGACAACCTAGGACATAGTTCAAGGTCTTATGACCCTCAGAATTTCTTTTGATTCTTGTTATTCATTCTTGATTCAAAAGTTGAGCTTTATATCAGAAGTTATTATTTCTCTCGCATGTTATTATTCATTGTTATATTATTATACTTGTGGGCAATCGTGCTCACTCTTGTGTAATAATAACATTGCGATTAAGAACGAAAAATGCATTTAACCTTCCACTAGTAAGGGTAAGGGCAAGCTTAGCAAGTAATATTTTATTAATGTGGTTATGCGATGTAATTAGAGTTGATGTTACTAAGACTTATTTGTTTATGTTTCACTTACAGATGTTTTTAAGGTTAGAGTAACTTTGGGATTTATTTATTATTCAGTTGATGTAACCCCATAAGGGGAGAGATTTATTATTTATTCTATCTATTACATGGTTTGAAATTTATTTATGGGTAGATAGATAGATGATGTTTGTACAGTGAACACCAAATCCTGTGGAAATGGAAGGATTTGGGGGTGTCACATTCACCATTTAACAATAAGGTTATGGAGACAAACAATAAATTTGTACCATAAATGGAGAAAATATGAAAAAAAAAATGATATCCCTTATGTGACGCCCCCAAAATATGTATACATCACCCATCTTCAGTCGCCAAATACATGGTACAGAAATTAAATACAAACTTTTTTAATACAACTATCGTGTAAAAATACGACAAAACATAACTGAGTTTTTACATGAATATTGTCTTATAGACAATATCCAAATTCAAATTTAATCCTCATTACACATATTATCACACTAAGTAGTGAGAAATACTAAAATAACCATCTCGGACCGTCACTCCATTCCTTGACTAGTCCCGGCTACGTTTACTGAAGAGAACAATGAAAGCAAAAGAGTGAGCTCAACTAGCCCAGTAAGAAATATTATGACTAAGATAATGCAGAATAAATTACCATTAGCCTTCAACAGTGTTAAACTGATAAAATACAATAAACATCAAGTTTAACTGCAGCGGAACAAGCAATCCATTAGAAGAGTCGAGTAGAGCATGATATCTATTATCTTCTATTATTTATAAAGTTTTTCATTCACTTTATCGCTGAGACTCAGCTTAATAAATAAACCACATCATCGAATCATCCCTGCACTACGAGCCAAGGATATTCATGTAATCATCAATGGTCATGATTATACCGAATAATCCCTGATCATAATCATACCAACAACGGTCCATCAATGCAATACGGGCCAATGAGGACTTTTACCACATCATTTGTAACATTATGGGTCATGATTATACCAAATGATCCCTGATCATAATCATACCAATCAACAGTCCATCTATGAACGTAAGCCAAAGATGACTTTCATCACAATATAAGCATGAGGATGATGACAATGATATAAACATTAATCAAACGAAATAAAGGATAAATATTAAAGAATTTAAATTTATCCAGAGTTTAAAAATATCCAAATTGTCAACATGATACTGCTTTATGGAGTAAAATTCAAGAATAATATTCATGTATGCAAAATAATTTCGATAGAAAAGAAATATATTTTTCGGGTGAATAGTACCCTGTGAATAGTACTTCAGTAATAGTACCTCGTGAATAGTATCCCGACATGAAAAGTACCCAAAATACCCGAGTGAATAATATTCGAGTAAATAGTAATGGGGTGAATAGTAACCCATGAATAGTAACTCGTGAATAGTACTCCGGCATGAAAAGTGCCCCGAATACCCGAGTAAATAATATTCAAGTGAATAGTAACCGGGTGAATAGTAACCCGTAAATAGTAACTCATGAATAATATTCTGGTATGAAAAGATCAATTGTGACGCCCCCAAAATAGGTATACATCACCCATCTTGAGTCGCCAAATACATGGTACAAAATTCAAATACAACTTAATTATACAAACTGTCCATCAATGCACACGGGCCAATGAGGACTTTTACCACATCATTCGTAACATTACGGTCATGATTATACCGATTAATCCTGGTCATAATCATACCAAATCCATCTATGCACCACTGTGCCACATATGACTTTCAACATAATATAAACATGAGGATGATGACAATGATATAAGGATTCAATAAAACAAGTTCAAGAATTAAATTATCTAGGAACCAATAACGCCCAAATTGTCAACATGATACTTCTTTCAGAGTAAAATTCAAGAATGCTCGTAAGAATATTTCCATGAAAAGATACTGGATGAAGCGCAAATATCAAGGATATTCCACTAATTTCATGGAGTATAGAAGTTAAAGCTTTAACCAACTGAGTATAACAGAATATATGAAACTGCAAATGGATTTTCACCCTCCATGCGGTAATCCACGTAGACAGATCATTTCCACAATTTAATAAAAAATGAATAGGAAGGGTGATTCACCATGCATGTGGTAATCCACATAGACAAGTTATTCCAACAGAATAATAAAGAATGGAATAACAGAAGAATTCATCATGCATGCAATAGACCGAACAGATAGGTTATTCCAACAGAATAATAAATAATGGAACCAGGTCATGCATAAACACACATACAGGATATTCCAATAGAATAATAAATAACGGAACCAGGTCAGGCAAAATTCGCACCGATAGGATGTTCCAACAGAATAATAAATAACGGAACCAGGTCATGCGTAAACACACAGACAAGATGTTCCAACAGAATAATAAAGAATGGAATAAAAGAAGAATTTCACCATGTATGCGGTACTTCGCATAGATAGGTTATTCCAACATAATGATAAGGAATGGAATAACAGAAGAATTTCACCATGTATAGGGTAGACCGCGTATACAGGTTATTCCAACAGAAAAAAAATGGAATAACAGAAGTTCTCTTCATGAATACGAAAGAAATAATACCCATTACCTTAGAACAAACTTGATATAGGAGTAGTGAAGTAGCAGAATACTTTTCTTCTTTCTCTCTATAGTTTCTCTCTCTAGAGTTTCAGATAATTCGTAAGAAATAATGAAGGAATGAGCTTCTATTTATAAGAGAATAGACTGAATAGTAATTAATTCTAACTATCTGATTGATTTACTTTTTAAAGCAGACGGTCCAGCATTGGTTTACTATAAAATATTCTAATAAAACAAAATCTTTTAAATAAAATATAATATATCTATTTATAATCTAATAAAAAAAAAACTTTATAAAAGTATTTTGTTTTATATAAAAAAATTTACTATGCAAACACTATACATAATAAAATATAATATATTCTATTTATAGTCTAATAAAACGAATAACTTTATAAAAGTATTACATTTTTATATAAAAAGATTTTACTATGAAAAAATACTATGCATAATAGAATATAATATATTCTATTTATAGTCTAATAAAATGAATAACTTTATAAAAGTATCTCATTTTATATAAAAAGCTTTTACATTTTATTACATTAATAATACTAATAAAATAAAACTTCATCATCATTATTATAATTCACACTATTAATCGACTAGGTCGTTCCCAGGAAAGAGGGGACTTTCCAATAAGGATTTCTCCCTATCGGGCGCGCAATTAGGTGACCAAACTTCTCCTGGCGTAACTTCTGCACATCGTTAATATTGCAAATAATAATATTAATAACTTCGTAGTCTCAATTATTGATTTAATAATATATAAAATATCGACAATAATTGAATCAATTAATGTGAGATACTATGCAACAATTACTGAAGCAATAATTGAACAAAACCGAGTGATTTCTCATGTAAGCATCAATAATCAATATCGTGCTACTACTATGTACCAACGCCGTATTCTGCACTTTTAACACCGGTGTTTCAACGATTAACGATAAAACTTCCACCGTTATTTTTATAAAATATTTTTGTCGTTTTCTCAATCGCATAATAATTTCGTTGTAGGGGTCCACTAATGATTGTGTTCTCGCATTTAATATTCCCTATTAAAACGAATATTCCCCCACCAATCGAATATTATATAACAACTTCGCGTAATTTTATGTAAATTTATAACTATTACCCACAACTCAGTAACATTATATCAAATTTATTCCATAATATTCAAAAATGATAATTATAGAAAATTCATCTTTATTCATAAAAGTTGGGGTCTTACATCAATAATTATCAAGAAAGCTCAGAATAATATTTCCATAAAAAGATACTGGATGAAGCGCAAATATCAAGGATATTCTACTAATTTTACGGAGTATAGAAGCAATACTTTAACATAATGAGTGTGTAATTAGAATATTTAAACAAAATAATATTACTCACATACTATGAGTATGGAAGAAAATATTATTTATAAGAATATGAAAAAATTATATCCCTTAAAAATGAAAAGAAATAATACCCTTTACCTCGTAAGAAGATTCGGATATCGGATAGTGAAGTAGCAGACTTTCTTCTTCTTTCTCTCTATAGCTTCTCTCTCTATAATTGCTCTTGTGAGTCTTAGTGAAATGGTGAGAATGAAAGAAGAATGAGCTTCTATTTATAGGAAAATATAGTTTTGATAATTGCACGTTTTGGGGCTCGAAATATTACAATATAATACCTTCATCTTTTCCTTCATTTTTAATTTAGTCCTGCAAGTATTATCAAACTTGACCCACCTCCCCTAATAGTTATAGTATAGTACATTCATCTATACCTCTATTTTTAATTTAGTCATGCAAGTATTATCAATCTTGCACCACCTCCCCTAATAGTACATGCATGTGAATCAATAGTACATACATGTGAACAAATAGTTATAAGCATATGAATTAATAGCAATTAGTTGCTCATCTATCGAGATTAATTCTGATCAGGAATTGAATCAATATAACCTCCAGAAATTAATTATTATCGAAATAAATGTCGATTTCCACAAACACTAATAATCCCAACACAATGGAACTATCAATTTCATCTTTAATTAACATGAACTTATTCATCATTACTATTATAACTCATAATATTTAACAATCAGATCATTCCCAGAAAAGATGGGGCTTTCCGATAAGTTTTTCTCCCTATTGGCACACAATTAGGTGACCAAACCTCTCCTCGACAAAACTTTCTAGACATCGTCAATATTGTAAATAATAATATGAATAAATTTGTCGTCTCAGTTATTGATTTAATAATAATAAATATTATGCAGATGATACTTTGACAATAATCGAATCAATAATATGAGAGATATTATGCAGCAATTACTGTAGCAATAATTGAGTATAACTGAGTGACTTCTCACGTAAGCATCAATAATCAAAGATACTGTATAATATCGTGTAGTTACTTATGTAACCATGCGTAGATATCGTACTTTTTATTAAGGGTAGTTCAAGCGGTTTAACGGTAAAACTTTTCGCCGTTATTTTTATAAAAGATATTTTTGTCGCTTTTTAACTCGATAATACTCTGTTGTGAGGTCCATTAATGATTTGTCGTCGTAAGAATATTCCTTGTTAAGCTTAATATTTCCTGAGCCAATCGAATATTTTATAACCACTTACTTACTTTGCAAAATTTATAAATATTACCCACAACTATAACATTATATCAAATCCACACCATAATATTCAAAAATATATTTCGAGAAAAAATTAATCTTTATTCATAAAAGTTGGGGTCTTACACCTTAACGAGTACAAAAGAAATGATATCTCATACGAGTATGAAAGAATATGCGAAACTATAAATGAATTTTTGTGAGACCTCAAATTTTATGAATAAAGATTTAAATTTCTCGAAATATTTTTTTGAATATTATGGTGTGAATTTGATATAATGTTATAGTTGTGGGTAATATTTATAAATTTTGCAAAGTATGCAAGTTGTTATATAATATTCGATTGGTTCAGAATATTCTTTTATCGGAGAATATTCGTACGACAAGACAATCATCAGGACCCTATAACTAAGTATTATCGTAGTAAAAATGATGTAATTATCTTTTATAAAAATAACGGAAAGTGTTACCGTTAAAACTGCTGAACTACCCTAGAGTAAAAGTACAAAGAATACGCTGTGGGTTGCATAGTAAAACACTATTGATTATCGATGCTTACGTGATAAGTCACCGCTTATACTCAATTATTGTTACAAGAATTATCGTGATCATATCTCTCATATTATCGATTCAATTATTATCACAATATCATCTCGTGATAATATGTTATATTATTAAAAATCACAAAGTTATTCATATTATTATTAAGACGAAGTTTTGTCAAGAGAGGTTAGATAATCTCATATTATTATTAGAAAATATCGAACACCGTGTGTTAAATATTAGTTATAATATTGATGAATAAGTTCGTATGAGAGATTAAATTGATAATCATTGTGTGGAAAATAGTGTTAGTGGAAATAGCATTTATTTCGATAATAATTGAGAAATGACCCTTAATACTCTGAAAACCCAATTAATTGCTATTAATTCACATGTTTATAACTATGTGTTCTCATGTGTGTACTATTGATTCACATGATTTACTATTTAGGAAATTAAATTATAATATGCATGACTAAATTAAAAAATGGAATATTAAACTATATATAATTAATTTTTCGTGATGTGACGATTAAGGATTATCATCCATTGAGTCGCCAAATACTTGGGTACAAAATTCAAATACATTGTACAACAATGTGGAAACATATTGAGTTTTAATACAAATATTGTCATATAGACAATATCCACACTCAATGAGTCCTCATTACATTTATTATCGATAATGAGGACTATAATGATGTCCGCTCTCGACTAAGAGGTCAAGAGAATAATGAAAGTAAAAGGGTGAGCTCAACTAGCCTCAGTAAGAAATATTATGACTAAGATAAAATCGAGCCTTCAATTAATTAAACCGATACAATATTCAATTCACATGCAACCCTTTCAGTGAGAGAATAAAAACTATCTTTATGATTTAAAGATTTTTCACTTTTATCACTGGACTCGCCTTAATAAATAATACATCATCCATGATTCAAGGATATTCATTAGTATCACAACCACAAAATTATCCATGCATTAGGGAGGATATTCAGATATTCATCAAGATCATGCTAAAACTCCCCACAATGCACTACTGCCAACGAGGACTTTTTACTACATCATTTTTAACATTAAAATGATTATACCGATTAAGGTCATAATCATACCAAGTCCATCTATGCACAACAGCCATGATGACTTTCAACATAAAATATAAACATGAGGATGATGACAATGATATAAGAATTCAATAAAACAAGTTCAAAATTAATTTATCCGAGGAACTAATAACGTCAAATTATCGACATGATACTTCTTTGTAGAGTAAAATTCAAGAATGCTCGGAAGAATATTTCCATGAAAGAATCTTTGGATGAAGCGCAAATATCGAGGATATTCCACTAATTTCATGGAGTATAGAAGTCAAAACTTTAACCAAGTGAGTATAATAAAGAATGGAATAACAAAAAAATCACCGGGCATCACGATAGGCCGCGCAGGCGAGTTATTCCAGAGAATAATAAATAACGGAACGGTCATGCGTAAAGCGCGCAGACGAGGATATTCAAGCAGAATAATAAATAACGGAACGGTCGGGTGAAATTAATTGCAGAGCGGGATGTTCCAACAGAATAATAAATAACGGAACCGGTCATGCATAAAAGCGTATAAGCAGATGAGGATGTTCAATAGAATAATAAAGAATGGAATAACGAAGAAGAATTTCACCATGTATGCGGTACTTTGCATAGAGCGAGTTATTCAACATAATGATAAAGAATGGAATAACGGAAGAATTTCACCAAGTATAGGGTGAGCCAGCGTATCACAGGTTATTCCAACAGAAATAAAAAATGGAATAACAGAAGTTTTCTTCATGAATACGAAAGAAATAATACCCCTTACCTTAGAATCAAGCTGGATATAGGAGTAGTGAAGTAGCAGAGAATACTTTTCTTCTTTCTCTCTATAGTTTGAAGGAATCTCTCTAGAGTTTGGTGAATTAATCGTGAAGAAATAATGAAGGAATGAGCTTCTATTTATAGGAGAATGGGTAAATAAAATAGTAACTAATTCTGAGCGGTCAGATTGATTTACTTTTAAGCAGATGGTCAGATTGGTTTACTATAAAATATTCTAATAAAACAAAATCTTTTAAATAAAATATAATATATAATATTTATAATCTAATAAAGCGAATAACTTTATAAAAGTATTACATTTTTATATAAAAATTTTTTACATTTTATTACATTAATAATACTAATAAAACAAAACTTCATCATCATTATTATAATTCACACTATTAATCGACCGAGTCGTTTCCGGAAAGAGGGGCTTTCAATAAGGATTTCTCCTATTGGCGCTTGATTAGGTGACCAAACCTCTCCTTGGCGAACTTACAGACATCGTTAATATTGCAAATAATAATATTAATAACTTTGTCGTCTCAATTATTGATTTAATAATATATAAAATATCGACAATAATTGAATCAATTAACGTGAGAATCTTATGCGACAATTCTTGAAGCAATAATTGAACAAAAGCGGTGACTTCTCACGTAAGCATCAATAATCAATCTGGTGTGCTTCTTATGCAACCCAGCGTATTATTCTGTACTTTTAACACGGGTGTTTCAGCGATTAACGATAAAACTTCGTAGTTATTTTCATAAAATATTTTTGTCGTTTTCTCGATCAAGACAATAATTCCGTTGTGGGGTCCACCACGATGATTGTTGCCGTAAATGAATATTCCTATTAAAAGCGAATATTCCCAGAACCAATCGAATATTATATAACAACTTGCGTACTTTGCAAAATTTATAACTATTACCCACAACTATAACATTATATCAAATTCATTCCATAATATTCAAAAATGATAATTATAGAAAATTCATCTTTATTCATAAAAGTTGGGGTCTTACAATCTCCCTTCTTATGAAATTTTGCCCTCGAAATTAGTGCGTACTGGTATGTCGAAGAGGTAAGGATACCTTGATTTCATTTGATTCTAACTCCAGGTCATTTCCTCAACATCGTGGTTCCTCCATAAAACTTTGACTTGAGGTATAACCTTTGGGCGTAGAATATATTCCTTCTTATCCAAGATTTGAACAGGAACCTCTTCATACGTTAAATCTTCCGCTATTTAAATCGGTTCTAACTTCAATAATGTGGTTGGGTCTTTCACATATTTACGTAACATGGATATATGAAAAGCGTTATGAACACGAGACATACTTGGCGGTAAAAGCGAGTCTATAGGCTACGGTCCCTACTCGATCGAGGATTAAAAATGGGCCGATGAATCGAGGATTGAGCTTTCCTCTCTTTCCAAATCTCGTAACTCCTTTCCATGGAGCAACACGTAACAACACATGATCTCGATATCGAATTCCACGTCCTTTCGATGAAGATCGGCATAACTCTTTTATCGGTCTTGTGAGGTTTTTATCGTTGTCGGATCGTTTGAATCTTTTTTCCGTAGTCATATCGTACCAACTCGGTCCCAACAACGTTGCTTCACCCACCTCATCCCGACATCTTTGGAGAAGCGACACTTTCTTCCATCAGCGCCTCGAATGGAGCCATGCGATACTTGTTTGATAAGCTGTTGTTGTGAAAACTCCACCAATGGTAAGAACTTGTCCCAACTTCCCTTGAAGTCGAGGACACGAGTCTTAATAAATCTTCAAGAGTTTGAATAGTCTCTCTCGATTGTCCGTCCATGCGAGGATGATATGCGAACTAAATCGTAAATCCGTGCCCATAGCTTTTTGTAAACTAACCCAAAATCGTGAAGTGAATCTTGGGTCTCGATCGAAACTATGGATCTTTGGCATACCATGCGATCTTACAATCTCGTTTATGTACATCTGAGCAAGGCGTTCAAGTGTATAAGTTTCTCGTATTGGTAAGAAATGAAAGCGAGACTTGGTCAATCTATCAACAATGACCCAAATTGCATCTATGCCTTGAGAAACCTTGGGAAGACCGATGCTTGAAATCCATGGTAATGTGCTCCCACTTCCATTACGGAATTTCAAGTGGTTGCAATGGACCTTTTGGTACTTGATGCTCTTCTGCCTTGACTCGTTGACAAGTTAAACACCTTGAGATAAGCAGCCTTCTCTCTCTCTTCTTCATATTGCCCCACCAAAATGTGTCGAAGATCATGATACATTTTGGTACTCCCGAGATGGATTTGCAAGCGGTGTGTTGTGCGCCTCCATCATGATTTTATACTTTAACTTTCGAGGATCGTTAGGAACACAAAGTGCAGAGTTGACTCGAAGTATTCCTTCTTCATCGATTCTTGCTTCGGCATAGCACCTTCTTGTACTTTCTTCCTCATATGCATCGGCTCAGTGCATAGCAAGGCGACTTTAACTTTATCGATTAAAAGTCGGTTCTACTCGTATATTCGCCATCATCACGTGGGTCCTGAGTCTTTATCTCTATCTCCATCCTTTGCAAGTCATACAAAATGGGCCTCTGCGTTGACAATATCGCTTTTCGTGCCGCATATGATCTTCTACTCGATCGTCGACTACCACGTTTGCTTTTCGAGGATGGTATTGGATGGTATGATCATAATCTTTCAGCAGTTCAAGCCAGCGCGTCGTTTGTCGCATGTTGAGTTCCTTTTGAGTGAAGAAATATTTGAGGCTTTTATGATCAAGTAAAGATCTCCACTTTCTCCCCATACAAGTAATGCCTCCAAATTTTAAGTGCGAAAACAACAGTTGCCAACTCTAGATCATGAGTAGGATAATTCCTCTCATATTCTTTGAGTTGTCGAGAGGCATAGGCTATGACTTTCCCATGTTGCATGAGAACACATCCTAACCCTTTGCACGAAGCATCCTTTGTAGATGACAAATCCCTCAAGGCGAGATGGTATTGTCGAGCAGGTCTTTGAAATGAGTCTTCTCTTGAGTTCTTGAAAACTCTTCTCACATTCCTCGTTCCAACCAAATTTTGTATCTTTTAAAGTCAATTTGAGTTAAGGGAGTAGCGATTAGAGAAAACCCTTCTCTGAATCTCGATAATAACCAACTAAAGCAAGAAAGCTACGTACTTGATCAGCTTGATTTAGGTTGCTCCCGACTTTGAATAGCTTCAATCTTTCTTTGGGTGACAGATATTCCATGACTTGATACCACGTGCCCAAGGAATGCTACTTCCTCAAGCGAACTCGCATTTCTTCAACTTGGCATAAAGCTTATATTCATGAAGCTTTTGAAGTATCGACCTCAAGTGTTGCTCATGATCTTCACGACTTTTGGAATAAATAAGGATGTCATCAATAAAGGCGACCACAAAGTGATCAAATATTCCTTGAATACTCGGTTCATCATATCCATGAAAGCGGCGAGGAGCATTAGTTAATCAAAAGACATGACTAGGAATTCATAATGCGTCTGGGAGTTAAAAGCCGTCTTTGGAATGTCATCGGTTCTAATCTTCAATTGGTGATATCAAGAGCGAAGATCGATCTTTGAAAAAAAATTTGGCGCCTTACATTTGGTCGAAACGGTCATCAATGCGTGGCAATGGATATCTATTTTGATAGTGACATGGTTGACTCCCGATAATCAATACAAAAGTCGCATACTCCCATCTTTCTTCTTCACGAATAGAGCAGGAGCACCCCGAGGAGGCGTACTGGGATGAATGAAACCGATGTCTAACAATTCCTGCGGTTGGGTCTTTAACTCACGAAGTTCAATAGGAGCCATTCGATATGGGGCTTTGGAAATGGGTTTTGTCTGGGTTCAAAGGTCGATACAAAATTCAATTTCACGCTCGGGGTAGGCGGGAAGTTCTTGAGGAGAATCGTCGGGAAATTCATTAACAATAGAAATATCATTCAAAAGCGGCGTATTTTTTGTTTAGATCCGTGACATGAGCTAAGAAAGCTTGACATCCATTTTTCAATAAGCGAATAGCTTTATGGCTTGAGATAGCGGTGATTGATTTTAATGGTTTGGTTGCTTGAATTAGCATAATAGGTTGGTTAGGAATATGAAAGCTAACAACCTTACGAAAATAATCAATTTTGCATGATGAGTAGTTAACCAATCAATCCCTAGAATTACGTCAAATGCAAGTATTTTCAATGAAATAAGATCGACGGGTAATAATGTGAGGGTACCGATTTGAACCAAACAAGACTTATAAGCAATGGATGTAATGAAGGTTTCTCCCGATGGAGTTTCAACGAGATAAGTCAAAGTCTAATTTCTCAGGAGTCAAATTTAAGCGTTGAGCGCAAGTAGGAGAAATAAAAGAATGGGTAGAGAACGGTATCAAATAAGGTATAAACTTAGCTAGAGTTTATGATAAGCTTACCGTGATGACCTCGTTCGGGTTCCTTGCTTTTACGGGAGAGTCACGACAAGCGCTCTCCCTTACTCTGGCTTTGACTTTTTGGGGCGTCCTTTGGTGCCTCCATCCTATTTGAACTTGTCTTGATTGGTGAACGAAAAAAATCGGGCTAGGTGACCTTCTCTTCCACAATTATAACATGCTTTGGATGGCATCATGTGAGTTTGGGTGATGTGTCCTCCCCCTCGCATTTGAAGCATATGATAGGTGGTCGTTCTCCTTCCTTAACAACGGGTCTTTGGTCTTGGCGTCTTTCCATCATTGTTGAATCTCCTCTTCTTGAAATGTCCATTCTTATTTTTTTGGCCATGATTACCACCGAAGTGGTTACCATTTACGGCATGTTGATTCCCTCACGCTTATTGTCATAGCTTGATTTATTATCACTAGTATTATCATTTTTTAATTTGCTCTCTTTTGGTTGGGTTGACTCATTATCGCGCTCCAATAAGCTGAGCCCTATTAACAACATCTGAATACAAACCACGGTTTATGAGAGATAAGATATTGGCGTATCTCGGGTTTCAAACCTCTTAGAAACATTCGCGTCATTCTCTCCTCATTATCAACCAAATGGGATTAAGCCGGGACAACTCGGCAAACTTGGCCCGTCTTTGCGACACGGTCATGTTGTTTTGCTCGACTTGATGAACTCTACCTCTTTCATGTGGCGAATACTTTGGGAAAGTACTTGTCGTTGAACAATTCTTGGAACTTCTCCCAAGTCATCTTGGTCTGCGGCGGAGTTGAGTCGTTTTTCTGATTCCCACCGATGTCTGCCTCTGCATAACATGAAGGTGGCAAAGGAACCTTTGCTCCTCGGAGCATCCCAAGACATCAAATATCTTGCGGATCTGCTTTATCACGTCTCGCCTTAAGTGGTTTTGGCTCTCCAAAAAACTCTGGTGGTCCCAGTTCCTTGAACTGCTTAGCGGTGGCCGTCCAAGAGTTGCCAGTGTTTCCACCTGCATTTTGTACAGGAGCCGCTCTTGCCTGATGTTGCATGAATTGCATAAAGCCTCTGAACATTCCATCGTTCATCATAAAGTCGGTGTTGTTGTTTGCACGAGGATTATCGCCTTCGATGCACATTATCACGATTATTGATCTGTGGAGACTCAGCGGTCTCTCTGTGCTCCATTGATAATCTCAACATTCTCGGATGCCATTTTCAAATCTTGCCACAAAACAAGGGTTAATTAACATATCACATATTATCCTATACTACGGTGAGACCAATTAAATACCAAATAAACTTAGGTAGGTCATACTAGCGAAGAATTCCCGTCTCTCCCCTCCTAGTTCTTGTCTCACATCTCGGCCGGGGATCATATCCTAAGCTTTGATACCAATTATGCGCCCCCAAAATAGGTATACATCACCCATCTTGAGTCGCCAAATACATGGTACAAAATTCAAATACAACTTAATTATACAGCAGTCGTGTAAAATACGACAAAACATATGTTGTGAGTTTTAATACAAATATTGTCATCTAGACAATATCCACACTCAATTGAGTCCTCATTACATTTATTATCACACTATTTAACAGAATAGTGAGGACTACTAATCTTTATTATACGGACCGTCACTCCGTTCCCCGACTAGTCCCTGCTACGTTCTCATTTCCTGAAGAGAACAATGAAAGTAAAAGGGTGAGCTCAACTAGCCCAGGAAGAAATATTATGACTAAGATAATACAGAATAAATTATCGTTAGCCTTCAACAATGTTAAACTGATACAATATAACAAACATCAAGTTTAAGCTGCGGTAGAACAAGCAATCCATTAAAAAAGTCAAGTAGAGAATAAAATCTACTATCTTTTATGATTTAAAGGTTTTCATCACTTTTATCATTTGGGACTCGACAATAAATAATCCACATCATCCCCGCACTACGACCGAGGATATTCATTAGTATCACAACCACAAATTATCCATACACTACGGGCCGAGGATATTCGTGTATTCATCAATGGTCATGATCATGCCAACAAGCTGTCCATCGATGCACTACGGGACGATGAGGACTTTTACCACATCATTTGTAACATTACGGTCATGATTATACCGATTAATCCACGGTCATAATCATACCAAGTCCATCTATGCACTACTACAGGCCACAGATGACTTTCAACATAATATAAACATGAGGATGATGACAATGATATAAAATTCAATAAAACAAGTTCAAGAATTAATTTATCCGAGGAACTAATAACGTCAAATTGTCAACATGATACTTCTTTGTAGAGTAAAATTCAAGAATGCTCGGAAGAATATTTCCATGAAAAGATCTTTGGATGAAGCGCAAATATCAAGGATATTCCACTAATTTCATGGAGTATAGAAGTCAAAACTTTAACCATTTGAGTATAATAAAGAATGGAATAACAAAAGAAATCACCGGGCATGCGATAGACCAGCTTGCAGACGAGGTTATTCCAGCAGAATAATAAATAACGGAACCGGTCGTGCGTAAAGCGCATACAGACGGGATATTCAACAGAATAATAAATAACGGAACCGGTCGTGCAAAATTTTGCGCAAGCAAGGATGTTCAACAGAATAATAAATAACGGAACCCGGGTCGTGTGTAAGCGCACGATAGGATGTTGTTCAACAGAATAATAAAGAATGGAATAACGGAAGAATTTCACCATGTATGCGGTACTTTGCATAGCGAGTTATTCAACATAATGATAAAGAATGGAATAACGGAAGAATTTCACCAAGTATAGGGTGAATGGCGTATCTGAGTTATTCAACGAGAATAAAAAAAATGGAATAATGAAGTTCTCTTCATGAATCTGAAAGAAATAATACCCCTTACCTTAGAAAAAGCTGGATATAGGAGTAGTGAAGTAGCAGAATACTTTTCTTCTTTCTCTCTATAGTTTCTCTCTCTAGAGTTTTAGTGAATTAAGTAAGAAATAATGAAGGAATGAGCTTTATTTATAGGAGAATGGGGTGAATAGTAACTAATTCTGAGCGGTCCAGATTGATTTACTATAAAATATTTTAAAGCAAAAGACGGTCATATATTCTATTTTAACTATAAAATATTCTAATAAAACAAAATCTTTTAAATAAAATATAATATATTCTATTTATAATCTAATAAAGCGAATAACTTTATAAAAAAGTATTACATTTTTATATAAAAAGCTTTTCTATTTTATTACATTAATAATACTAATAAAACAAAACTTCATCATCATTATTATAATTCACTATTTTATTATTAATCTACGAAGTCGTTCCCGGAAAGAGGGCTTTCAATAAGGATTTCTCCTATTGGTAGCGTGATTAGGTGACCAAACCTCTCCTTGGCGAACTTCTAGACATCGTTAATATTGCAAATAATAATATTAATAACCCGTCATCTCAATTATTGATTTAATAATATATAAAATATATCGACAATAATTGAATCAATTAACGTGAGATACTATACAACAATTCTTTGAAGCAATAATTGAACAAAAGCGAGTGACTTCTCACGTAAGCATCAATAATCAATACCGTATGCTCTTATGCAACCACGCGTATTCTGTACTTTTTTAACACCGGGTGTTTCAGCGATTAACGATAAAAAACTTCCACCGTTATTTTCATAAAATATTTTTTGTCATTTTTCTCAATCGACAATAATAATTCCGTTGTGGGGTCCACCAATGATTTGTGCCGTCGTCTGAATATTCCTGTTAAAATGAATATTCCCAGACCAATCGAATATTATATAACAACTTGCGTACTTTGCAAAATTTATAACTATTACCCACAACTATAACATTATATCAAATTCATTCCATAATATTCAAAAAAATATAATTATAGAAAATTCATCTTTATTCATAAAAGTTGGGGTCTTATTAACTCGTCAATGCCGCTCTATCGAATGCCCGGTGAATTCTTCGTTATCCCATTCTTTATTATTCATTGGAATAACTCCGTCTGCAATGCGGTCTATCGCATGCATTCGATGAATTCTTACGTTATTCCATTCTTTATTATTCTATTAGAACTGACACATGCATGCGGCCTATCGCATGCATGGTGAATTCTTCGTTATTCCATTCTTTATTATTCATTGGAATAACCTCGGTCTATGTGGATTACTGCATGCATGGTGAATGATCCTTCGTATTCTTTCCTTATTAAATTGTGAAAATGATCTGTCTACGTGGATTACCGCATGGCGGGCGAAAATCCATTTGCAGTTTCATATATTCTATTATACTCAGTTGGTTAAAGTTTTGGCTTCTATACTCCATGAAATTAGTAGAATATCTTGAATATTTGCGCTTCATCCAGTATCTTTTCATGGAAATATTCTTCTGAGCATTCTTGAATTTTACTCCATAAAGCAGTATGTTGACAATTTGGACGTTATTGATTTTTGGATAAATTAAATTATAAATATTTAAAATTTATCCTTGAACTTGTTTTATTGAATTATTATGTCATTGTCATCATCCTCATGCTTATATTGTGATGAAAGTCATCTTTGGCTTACGTGCATAGATGGACTTGGTATGATTATGATCAGGAATTATTCTGTATAATCATGACCGTAATGTAACGAATGATGTGGTAAAAGTCCTCATTGGCCTGTAGTTCATTGATGGACAGTTGTTGGTATGATTATGACCAGGGATTATTCAGTATAATCATGACCATTGATGATTACATGAATATCCTAGGCCGTGATGCAAGGATGATTTGATTTTATTTATTAAGCCGAGTCTCAGCGATAAAGTTGATGAAAAACTTTTTAAATCATAGAAGATAGTAGATTTTATGCTCTAGTTGACTCTTCTAATGGATTGCTTATTCCGCTGCAGTTGTTGATCTAAAACTTGTTGTCTATTATATTCTATCAGTTGATATACTGTTGAAGGCTAAGGATAATTTATTCTGCATTATCTTAGTTATAATATTTCTTACTGGGCTAGTTGAGCTCACCCTTTCTTTTCATCGCTTTCTTCTGTGAAATGAGAATATAGCTGGGACGAGTCGGGGAATGGAGTGATGGTCCAGGATAAATGGCTTTAGTAGTCCTTACTATTCTACGGAATAATGTGACAATAATTGTAATGAGTCGGGGAACGGATTGACGGTCCAGATGGTTGTTTTAGTAGTCCTCACTATTCTATAAAATAGTGTGACAATAAATGTAATGAGGACTTTATTGAGTGTGGATATTGTCTAGATGACAATATTCTTATTTAAACTCTTAGATTATGTCATATCGTATTTTACACGACTGTTGTATAATTAAGTTGTATTTGAATTTTATACAATGTATTTGGCAACTCAAGATGGGTGATGTATACCTATTTTGGGGGCCACATGGCTTGGTATCAAAGCTTAGGATATGATCCTCGGCCGAGATGTGAGACAAGAACTAGGAGGGAGAGATGTAAAATTCCTTCGCTAGTATGACTTACCTAAGTTTATTTGGTATTTAATTGGTCGGTCAGAGTATAGGGATAATATGTGGTATGTCAATTAACCCTTGTTTTGTGATAGTGTTTGAAAATGGCATCTAAAAATGTTGAGATCATCAATGAAGCACATGAGACCGCTGAGTCACCAACGATCAATATACGTGGATAATGTGCAACAGAAGACAATAATCCTCGTGTAAACAACAACACCCCGATCGATGATGACGAACGGGATGATCGAGGCTTTATGCAATTCATGCAACATCAAAGCAGAGAGACTCTGCTCAAAATGCGGTGGAACAACGGCAACTTCTCGGATGGTCACCGCTAAGCGCTTCAAGGAGCGGGACCACCGGAGTTTTTGGGAGTGCCGAACCACTTAAAATGAGACGTGGTTAAAGCAGATCACTAAGATATTTGATGTCTTGGGATGCTCCGAGGAGTAAAAGGTTCCCTTTGCCACCTTTATGTTGCATGAAGAGACAGATTAATTGTGGGAATCTATAAAACGTACCTAGCCTGACGCACTCAAGATGTCTTGGGAGAAGTTCCAAGAGCTGTTCAACGACAAGTACTTTCCCGAAAGTATTCGTCACATGAAGGAGGTGGAATTCATCAAGTTGGAGTAAAATAATATGACCGTGTCGCAATACGAGGCTAAATTTGCGGAGTTATCCCGGTTTGCATCCCATTTGGTCGATAATGAGGAGCGAATGACGCGAATGTTTCTAAGAGGTTTGAAACTCGATATACGTTAATACCTCATTTCTCACAAACTTTGTTTATATTCAGATGTAGTGAATAGGGCTCAGTTATTGGAGTGCGATAACGAGCAACAACACGATAATAATCGTACCGGTGGCAACGGCCATCAGAACAATGATAACCATCGTGGGGGAAATTATCATGCCAATAATGGTAACCACTTCGGTGGTAATCATGGACAAGATAATAGGAGTGGAAATTTTAAGAAGATAAGGTTCCATAACGATGGAAAGACAACAGCACCAACACCTGTTTTCAAGGAAGGAGAACGACCACCAATTGTATGCTTCAAATGCAGAAGAGAGGGACATATCAGTCCAAATTGCGTGATACAGTCCAAAGCATGTTACAATTGTGGAAAAGAAGGTCACCTAGCCCGATTTTGTCATGCACCAAAGTCAAGTCCAGCTAGGACGGTGGCACCAAAGGCGGATACGGACAAAATAAAGTCGATGGTTTCAGGGAGAGCGTTTTTTGTGACTTCTCAAAAAGTGAGTAACCCAAACAAAGTTAGCATGGGTTAGTTAATTATAAATTCTTGCAAAGTCTATACCTTATTAGATCACCTGGTTCTACCCATTATTTTATCTCTTGCTTGCATTTCAACGTTTAAATTTGACTCCGGAGAGATTAGACTTTGACTTATCGGTTGAAACTCGGTTAGGAGAAACCTTCGTTACCTCCATTGTTTATAAGTCTTGTTTGATTCAAATCGACACTTTCACGTTACCTGTCAATCTTATCTTTTTGAAAATACTTGCCTTTGATGTGATTTTAGGAATCGATTGGTTAACTACTCATCATGCTTTTCGTAAGGTTTCATATTCTTAACCAACCTATCATGTGAATTCAAGCAACCAAACCACTAAAGTTAATCACTGTTATATCAATCAATAAGTAAAGAGCCTTGATCCTTTCGTTGTTAACTTCCTTGTGTGGAATGCACCGAAGCCAGACTTTTTATAGGCGACGCCGTGAATGACAATGACAAGTTGATAGGTATCAATGTGACGTGATATCCAAGTCTTGGGATGAGAGTCACAGTTTTGAATGACATTTCTATTGTTAATAAATTTCCTGACGTATTCTCTGAAGACTTCCTAGCCTACCCCAGAGCGTGAAATTGAATTTTGTATTGACCCCAGTACAAAACTCATTTCTAAAAACCCTCAAATATTTTTCTTCACCCAGAACGAACGTAACATACGCCAAAGATGTTGGCTCGAGCTATTGAAGATTACGACTATACCATTCAATATCATCGTGGAAGAGCGAACGTGGTAGCTGACGCGTTGAGTAGAAGATCGTATGCGTTTACTAGTGCAATGTTGTTAACACAAAAAAACCCATTTCGTATAACTTACAAATGATGAAGATAGAGTTAAAGACTCTAGGGACCCACGTAAAGATAACAAGAATACAATTAAAATCGACTTTAAGCGATAAAGTTAAAGCCGCTCAAACTACACACCTAGAGCTGATGAATATGAAGAAGAAGGTTCAAGAAGGCGTTATTCTAGAAGCAAGAGTCGATGAATAGAGAAATCTCAACCCTCAATTTAATTGGCACATTTAAAATCCTCGATGGAGTAGGAACTGTGGCCTATAGACTACTTTTACCGCCAAGTATGTCGCGTGTTTATAACGTTTTTTTTTACGTATCGATGTTACGTAAATATGTGGATGACCCGAACCACATTATTGAATTGGAACTAGACGAGATATCAGAAGATTTAACGTATGAGGAGATACATGTTAAAATCTTGGATAAGAAGGATCCTATTTGACACTCAAAGGTTATACCTCAAGAGTTAGAATCTGAAATGAAGTCAAGGTATCCTCACATCTTCGGCATACCAGGTACGTACGTAAATTTTGAGGGCAAAATTTCATAAGGAGGGGAGATTGTGAGACCCCAAATTTTATGAATAAAGATTTAAATTTCTGAAAATATTTTTTTGAATATTATGGTGTGGATTTGATATAATGTTATAGTTGTGAGAAATATTTTTAAATTTTGCAAAGTATGCAAGTTGTTATATAATATTCGATTGGTCAGGAAATATTCTTTTTGTAGGGAATATCCGTGACGACGGCAACAAATCATCAGTGGACCCTACAACTAAGTATTGTCGTAGTAAGAAAATGATGTAATTATCTTTTTATAAAAATAACGGTGAAAGTATTACCGTTAAAACCGTTGAACTACTCGATAGTAAAAAGTAAAGACGATGTCGCGTTGTTGCATAGTAGACACCGGTATTGATTATTGATGCTTACGTGATAAGTCACTTTCGGTTATACTCAATTATTATTACAGTAATTATTGCATCATATCTCTCATATTATTGATTCAATTATTGTCACAATATCATCTGTATAATATGTTATATTATTAAATCAATAATTGAGACGACAAAGTTATTCATATTATTATTTGCAATATTGACAATGTCTAGAAGTTCTGTCAAGGAGAGGTTAGATAATCTAATTGCGTGCCA
Source organism: Panax ginseng (assembly GCA_020205605.1). Taxonomy (NCBI): domain Eukaryota; kingdom Viridiplantae; phylum Streptophyta; class Magnoliopsida; order Apiales; family Araliaceae; genus Panax; species Panax ginseng. Next base: position 104,594,321 of record CM035134.1, read on the forward strand.
ATAGGGAGAAATCCTTATTAGAAACCCCCTCTTTCCTGGGAATGACTTGGTTGTTAAATATTGTGCGTTATAATATTAATGATGAATAATTTCGTGTTGATTAAGGATGAAATTGATAATTTCATTGTGTGGGAATTATTAGTGTTAGTGGAAATAGACATTTATTTCGATAATAATTGATGTCTGGAGGTTATATTGACCAATTGGGTAATTCACCGGATAAATGAGCAATTAATTACTATTAATTCACATGCTTATAACTATGTGTTCACATGTGTTTACTATTGATTCACATGATTTACTATTAGGGGAATTGGTGCAAGATTGATAATACTTGCATGACTAAATTAAAAATGGAGGTATAGATGAAGGTACTATACTATAATTAATTTTTTCACATGTTTAGAACTATTGAGTCATATGATTTACTATTATTCACATGATTTACTATTAGGGGAGGTGGTACAAGTTTGATAATACTTGCAGGACTAAATTAAAAATGAAGAAAAAGATGAAGGTATTATACTTTAATATTTCGATCCCCAAAACGTGTAATTATTGAAACTATATTTTCCTATAAATAGAAGCTCATTCTTCCTTCATTCCTCACCAATTCACTAAAGCTATAGAGCAATTATTATAGAGAAAAATTATAGAGAGAAAGAAGAAGAGAAGTCTGCTACCTCATTATTCCAGTATCCAGTTTTCTTCTAAGGTAAGGGGTATTATTCTTTCGGATTCATGAAGAAAGTTATTTCTTTCAATATTTATAAGGGTTATTATACCATTCTTTATTATTCTGTTGGAATAACCTGTCTGTGTGGTCTATCGCATGCCTGGTGAATTCTTCTGTTATTTCATTCTTTATTATTCTATTGGAATAACCTGTCTGTGCGGTCTATTACATGCCTGGTGAATTCTTCTGTTATTCCATTCTTTATTATTCTGTTGGAATAACCTGTCTGTGCGGTCTATCGCATGCCTGGTGAATTCTTCTGTTATTCCATTCTTTATTATTCTATTGGAATAACCTCTTTGTGCGGTCTATCACATGCCTGGTGAATTCTTCTGTTATTCCATTCTTTATTATTCTGTTGGAATAACCTGTTTGTGTGGTCTATCGCATGCATGGTGAATTCTTCTGTTATTCCATTCTTTATTATTCTGTTAGAATAACCTGTCTATATTGATTACCGCATGCATGGTGAATGATCCTTCGTATTCATTTCTTATTAAATTGTGGAAATGATCTCGTCTCACGTGGATTATCGTGACAATGGCGTAAAATCCATTTGCAGCTTCATATATTCTATTATACTCAGTTGGTTAAAGTTTTGGCTTTTATACTCCATGAAATTAGTAGAATATTTGCGCTTTATTCAGTATCTTTTCATGGAAATATTCTTCTGAGCATTCTTGAGTTTTACTCCACAAAGCAGTATCATGTTGACAATTTGGACGTTATTGATTTCTGGATAAATTAAATTATAAATCTTTAAAATTTATCCTTGAACTTGTTTTATTGAATTATTATGTCATTGTCATCATACTCATGCTTATATTGTGATGAAAGTCATCTTTGGCTTACGTGCATAGATGCACTTTGTATGATTATGACCAGGAATTATTCGGTATAATCATGACCGTAATGTAACGAATGATGTGGTAAAAGTCCTCATTGGCCTGTAGTTCATTGATAGACAGCTGTTGGTATGATTATGACCAGGGATTATTCGGTATAATCATGACTATTGATGATTACATGAATATCCTTGGCCATGATGCAGGGATGATTCGATTTTGTTTATTGTCGAGTCTCAAAGAATAAAGTTGATGAAAAACTTTTTAAATCATAGAAGATAGTAGATTTTATGCTCTACTTGACTCTTCTAATGGATTGATTATTCCGCTGCAGTTGTTAATATAAAACTTGTTGTCTATTATATTATATCAGTTGTTATACTGTTGAAGGCTAAGGATAATTTATTCTACAGTATCTTAGTCATAATATTTCTTACTTGGTTAGTTGAGCTCACCCTTTCTTTCACTGTTCTCTTCAGAAAATGAGAATATAGCTGGGACGAGTCGAGGAACGGATTGACGGTCCAGATGGTTGTTTTAGTAGTCCTCACTATTCTATAAAATAGTGCGACAATAAATGTAATGAGGACTCCATTGAGTGTGAATATTATCTAGATGACAATATTCTTATTAAAACTCTTAGATTATGTCATGTCGTATTTTACACGACTGTTGTATAATTAAGTTGTATTTGAATTTTATACCACGTATTTGGCGACTCAAGATGGGTGATGTATACCTATTTTGGCGGCGTCACAATTTTCACCCGTTATGCGGTAATCCGCATAGACAGATCATTTCCACAACTTAATAAAGAATGAATACGAAGGGTTATTCACCAGGCATGCGGTAATCCGCGTAGACATGTTATTCCCATAAACTAATAAGGAATAGAATGACAACCTTTATGAGTATAAAGAAAATAACATTCTTTAACTTAATAAAAGACTATATATTGCACTAGTGTCGTAGCAAAACTTTGTGTTGGTAGTATGTGCTTGCTTCTCGAATACTCTTCTTCTTTCTCTCTTATTCTCTCTATATAGCTTTAGTGAACTGGTGAGAATGAAAGAAGAAATGAGCTTCTATTTATAGAAGAAATGAGCTTCTATTTATAGAAGAAATGAGCTTCTATTTATAGAAGAATTCTAGCTTGGCCCTTGTAATGTGAAGAGGCAAGTGGCTTGACACCTAGTAATGTGAAAAGGCAAGTGATTTGACGCCTGTAATGTGAAAATGCAAGTGGTTTGACGCCTGTAATGTGAAAAGGAAAGTTGTTTGACGCCTGTAATGTGAAAAGATAAGTGGGTTGACGTCTGGTAAAGGCAAGTACTATTGGCGAAAGTGACTCTTAGATGATAACTTATGGGTATCATAGAATAAACCAAACTTACAACAAACATCTCATGACAAACCTCTCTATTTATATCAATAATTGAATAAATATTTACCACAATTCACTTTATCTTCAATCAACACATTTTAATCTTTTAACAATTATTCATCATTAATATTATAACTCACAATATTGACAACCAGATCATTCTCAGGAAAGAGGGGACTTTCCGATAAGGATTTCTCCTTATTGGCGTGCAATTAAATAACCTAACCCTTTTCATCGACAGAACTTTCTAGACATTGTCAATAATGTAAATAATAATATGAATAATTGTGTCATCTCAATTATTGATTTAATAATATAAAATATTGTGCAGATGATATTGTGACAATAATTGAATCAATAATATGAGATACTATGCAGCAACTACTGTGTCAATTATTGAATGAAGCTGAGTGACTTCTTATATAAGCATCAACAATCAGAGATACTGTGTAATACCGTGTGCTACTGTACAATACCGCGTACCACTGTGGAACAACGCGTATTACTATACTTTTATCACTGGGTATTTCAACAGTTTAACGGTAAAAGTTTTGCCGTTATTTTATGAAAAGGCTATTTTTGTCGTTTTCTATATCCGACAGTTATTCCGTTATGGGGTTCACCAATGATTGCGCCGTCATACGAATATTTTCCAACAAAAAGAATATTCCCCGACCAAACGAATATTTTATGACAACTTGCTTACTTTGCAAAATTTGCACATATCACCCATAACTATAGCATTTATTAAATTATCACCTTACTATTTAGAATACTATTCAGAGAAAATTGAATCTTTATTCATAAAAGTTGGGGTCTTACAATTACCAGATAATTAATTAAGCAAGTTTAATTACTTATGCAAAGCGGAATATTAGTTTGAAAACCCCTTAAAAGATTTAAGAAAATTCTAAGCTCTGTATTAAGTCTTTATGGAATTAAGTCACACATAACAATGAAAATTAACTACAGAAAAGTAACTACTAAAAAGTAAATGACACGTGATATTTTTAAGTGGTTTGGAGTATAAATGACTCCTAGTCCACTCTTCTACTTTACGAGTAGGAAATCCACTAAGGATTCAGGGGTCACTTAGACCAGATCGCTAAGATCTATTAGAATATTGAATCACTAAGATTCCTTTGATTCACTGAGTCTCAACAACTGTTACTAAGACAAAAGGGTCACTTAGACCAGATCACTAAGATTTCTTCAATTCACTAAGACTTGGAACTTCAGGTCACTAAGACCAGAAATTAATGACAATAAGAAAGTGATTGTTGAGGTGTTGCTAAGTTGCGTTAAGCACTACTTCTGAATGACTTAATAGCAGAACAAGTTTGTAAAATCCCAAATTTTACGAATAAAGATTTAATTTTCTCAAAATATTTTTTTGAAAATTATGGTTTGAATTTGAGATAATATTATAGTTGTGGGTAGTATTTATAAATTTTGCAAAGTATGCAAGTTGTTGTATTATATTCGATTGGTCGGGGAATATTCTTTGTGTTGGAGAATATTCGTACGATGGTACAATCATTGGTGGACCCCGCAACAGAATTATTGTCGAAATGAGAAAACGACAAAAATATTTTTATAAAAATAACGGCGGAAGTTTTACCGTTAATACTGTTGAACTACTCGGTAGTAAAAGTACAGTAATATGCGTGGTTGCATAGTAGCACACAGTATTGGTTATTGATGCTTACGTGAGAAATCACTCAGTTATACTCAATTATTGCTATAGTAATTGATGCATCATATCTCTCATATTATTGATTCGATTATTGTCACAGTATCATCTGCATTATATGTTATATTGTTAAATCAATAATTGAGACGACAAAGTTATTCATATTATTAAATTGTAATATTTACAATGTCTAGAAGTTCTGTCAAGGAGAGGTTTGGTCACCTAATTACGCGCCAATAGGGAGAAATCCTTATTGGAAAGCCCCCTCTTTCCTAGGAACAACCTGGTTGCTAAATATTATGAGTTATAATATTAATGATGAATAAGTTCGTGTTGATTAAAGATGAATTTGATAGTTTCATTGTGTTGGGATTATTTGTGTTAGTAGAAATCGACATCTATTCCGATGATAATTGATGTTTGGAGGTTATATTGTTTAATCGGGTATTCGGGGAACTTTTCGTGTTGGAGTACTATTCACGAGTTACTATTCATGAGTTACTATTCACGAGTTACTATTCACGAGTTACTATTCATGAGTTACTATTCACCCGGTTACTATTCACTCTAGTATTGTGCATTCTAGTATTTGGGTACAATATTATTCCATGAGAAGATGTGATAATTTTTCGCATAGTTGGTTGAAGTTATATTAGTGAATCAATATGGATCATTTGGTGGAAAGTTATAATAGTGAATCAATATGGATCATTTGGTTTAAAGTTTTAATAGTAAATCAGTATGGACCGTTGCTTTAAGTTTTAATAGTAAATCAATCTGAACCGTCCGTTTAAAAGTAAATCAATCTGGACCGTTCAGGAATTAGTTGTTATTCAATCCATTCTTCTATAAATAGAAGCTCATTCCTTCATTATTTCTTATTTAATTCTTTGAAACTCTAGGAAAGAAATTATAGAGAGAAAGAAGAAGAGTATTACGCTACTTCACTACTTCGATATCCAGTGTCTTTTACGGTAAGGGGTGTTATTCTTTCTTATTCATGAAGAGAACTTCTGTTATTCCATTCTTTATTATTCTGTTGGAATAACCTATATACGCGGCATACCCTATACTTAAAGAAATTCTTCTGTTATTCCATTCTTTATTATTCTGTTGGAATAACATGTATACGCGGTATACCTTATACATAACCTGTATACGCGGCATACCCTATACTTGGTGAAATCCCTCTGTTATTCAATTCTATATTATTATGTTGGAATAACCTGTTTATGTGAAGTACCGCATACGTGGTGAAATTCTTCTATTATTTCGTTCTTTATTATTCGTTTCGGAATATCATCGGCATTAATTTCTTTGACGACAGTTCCATTACTTATTATTCGCATTGATTATTCTGTCGGAATATCACGTCTCATGCGCTTTTACGCTGACACGGGTTCCATTATTTATTATTCCGTATTTATTATTCGCCGGAATATCATCGCTCAAGGCGTTCTGTGGGACCGGGTTCCATATTTATTATTATGTTGAAATAACCTGTCTGTGCTATCTATCACATGCCTGGTGATTTCTTTTGTTATTCCATTATTTATTTACTCAGTTGGTTAAAGTTTTAACTTCTATACTCCATGAAATTAGTGGAATATCCTTGATATTTGCGCTTCATCCAGTATCTTTTCATGGAAATATTCTTCTGAGCATTCTTGAATTTTACTCTACAAAGAAGTATCATGTTGACAATTTGGACGTTATTGGTTCCTAGATAATTTAATTCTTGAACTTGTTTTATTGAATCCTTATATCATTGTCATCATCCTCATGTTTATATTATGTTGAAAGTCATATGTGGCCTGTAGTGCATAGATGGATTTGGTATGATTATGACCAGGGATTAATCGGTATAATCATGACCGTAATGTTACGAATGATGTGGTAAAAGTCCTCATTGGCCCGTAGTGCATTGATGGACAGTTGTTGGCATGATCATGACCATTGATGAATACACGAATATCCTTGGCCCGTAGTGCATAGATAATTTGTGGTCGTGAACCTAATGAATATCCTTGGTCAGTAAAGCGTGGATGATGTGGATTATTTATTGTCGAGTCTCGTTGATAAAAGTGATGAAAAACTTTTAAATCATAAAAGATAGTAGATTTTATTCTCTACTTGACTCTTTTAATGGATTGCTTATTCCACCGCAGATTAAACTTGTCATTCTATTGTATTTTATCAGTTTAACATTGTTGAAGGCTAATGATGATTTATCCTGCATTATCTTAGTCATAATATTTCTTAATGGGCTAGTTGAGCTCACCCTTTCTTTCACTGTTCTCTTCAGGAAATGAGAACGAAGCAGGGACTAGTCGGGGAACGGAGTGATGGTCCAGATAATAGTATTAGTAGTCCTCACTATTCTATTAAATAGTGTGACAATAAATGTAATGAGGACTTATCCTGAGAGTGGATATTGTCTAAAAAACAATATTTGTATTAAAACTCACAGCTTTCTTGTTGTATATTAAAGATTTTATTTGTATTCTGCACCATGTATCTGGCGACCCAAGATGGGTGATGTATACCTATTTTGGGGGCGTCACAAAGTTCTTCTTCTTTCATAAAGTAGAGCTTTCTTAAAACATGGGCAGAGGTACAGTTTGACGTTCGTGGTTCGTACTGTTTGATTGAATCTTCATGCTCTTTTATAGAAGTCGTCGAGACTTTTCTGTTACAAAGTTGTCATTGTGCATTTAATACTCTAATCTTAGAAGATCTTTGATTGACTTTCAAAGTGGATGTGTCAACTTACTTTCGGCTTTGATAGGTTATTTTTGACTTTTGCAGTACCTACCACATGGGTGATGTCACATCAGCAAACTAGCTGTTAGACACATCTTGGTTTGATCTTCAATTTAAAATTAGGATGATCGAAAAACATATCAGGTTCTTCACTCTGCAAAGCTCCACACATTGTCAATTTTTTGTCAGACCCGGCAAGCTCTACGTGACTAATCGTAATGGTCCATGGAGATCGTAGAGCTTTAGGCTTGCTTCACTCAACATTCTGAACTCTATGCTCTGTTCTACGATCGACTTGCTCTATGAATTGAAAGACACTCTATGATCTGCTCTGAAATCCATGAGCATACTCTGTGATCTTTACTTCACCTTACGATCTTAGAGCGAACTCTATGATTCTTCTGCAAACTCTGCGATCTTGAATTTTTCTTTACGAACTTCTGGTAGACTCTATGAACTTGCTTCACTTTACGCTCTTAAAGTTCATGATTTTTCTGCAGACTCTGCGATCTTGATTTAACTTTATGAACTCTTAGCAGAATCTGCAAACTTGCTCTAAATTCTCTACGATAGCATAACTAACTTTGCAATCTTCAATCGTTCATCCTGACTATACAATCGATTCAATCCTATCATCTATATATCTGCTCAGCTTAGAAGATCAACATAACAAGTTTGATCTTTTTATTCTAAGTCCTTGTACATCATATTCTTATTAAGATCTTTACAAAAGCTACTGGTACAAATATATATTAATATTATCACATCATCATCAAATCAAACATGCAATACCTAACATACCACCAACATTCGTCTCTTCATTGTGAGATAATACCACCAACTTTCGTGTCCCCACCTCCAGCAACTTGATCGGATGACCTAATCTGAACTTTCAAGAGTAGACTCTAATACCATATGTAATAACTCGGGTCAAATCCCGAATCTGGAACAAATTTTATGTTAAATTCTAAGCCCGAATTGAATCAAATCCATCCAAACAAGACATTAAACCACTAACCTAATAATATATTCTTGGGTTATCTTAGCCCACCACATGCTCATAAAAGAGGGTCATGACTGAAGGTATTATTGTTAGTAATTTAACTTTTTTATATACAAACAATTTTTTTTTTCAATATAAGACTGAGGTGTTACATATAATACTCTAGACAAGATTATATGCTCAAATCTACCCCTCATCAAGAAATCAGAATCCAACAAAGGTTACAGAAAATTAAAAGGGATAAATCAACTTCTGGAACCTGTACTGGAACATGACTTACAATTTGGTACCTGAAGTGAAAAAAGTTACAAACTGGTGATTGTACTTGAAAAATGTTACACTCCGTTAAACATTAGGGACATGACTTACAATTTGGTATCCGAAGTAAAAAAAAATAACAAACTGGTGATTGTACTCGAAAAATGTTGAAATCTGGTGCTTGTACTTTCCAATTTTTAAATAATCGTTAAAATTGATCCAACGGGAGAGACAAACATACAGAGAGAGAAGTGAAGTCGACGCGAAGAAGATCCTCGATATTTTGTTCCATCTTTCCTTGCCTCCCACATTCACACCATTGCTCCACAGTGGCACCGACTTGGGAACTTTGGTGTAATCCCTTCATTTTTATTGCATGAACTACAATCTTCTTCCCCGATTTCATTTACGATTCCACTCCAAGACGAGCTTATCCTTTCAATTAAACACTGAAAACCCTTTAATAAATATATGAAAACTAGTAATCAATGGAGAATCGAGATAGGAAGAAGGACAGAAGAAAAGAATCCTAATTTTCAAACAGAATAAAGATAAAAACCCTACTGTTTAAAGGAGTGTAACATTTTTCGAGTACAATCATCAGTTTGTAACTTTTTTCACTTCGGGTACCAAATTATAAGTCGCGTCCCTAATGTTTAACGGAGTGTAACATTTTTCGAGTACAATTACCAATTTGTAACTTTTTTCACTTCGAGTACTAAATTGTAAGTCGTGTCTCACTACAGATATCAAAAATTGATTTATCCCAAAATTAAAAAGTAAGTTTCCTCTCCCCCTCTCCCAACCCCCCAACCCCACCCACAACCCTCACCCACCACCCCAACCCCCACCCCTACCCCAACCCCTAACCCCGATCTCTTTTTGGCTCATTCCACATCTTCCGCTATGATTACCGAAATAAGGATATTAAAAAAATGACCTATACCCCGGTTCGGGGGTCGATTCCAACTTTGTCTAAGTTAGTTACTTCTATTTTGGAAAAGAAGAATAGTACTACTTTGTCAATTTAGCAGTAATGAACCCTTCAATTTATTTAGGACATCTCAAAACGAAAACGACAGTGTAGCGTGCACGCCTCAGCAAGCCAGATGCCCCCTCTCAAATGGCGCTGTAAAAAAAACGATAAACAATTCAACAGCTCTAGTGTCCATCACCCACCTGCGCACTTTAGCATCTCTCAGCCAATTCCCGCTTCTTTCAACTTTCGCACAACAAATACCGATTCTTATCTTACACCACTTTTCTAATGTCATCAACCTTACCCACCTCGATTCGCGTGCCTATCTCTATCCATATTCATCTTTATAATTCATTTGATTTTATCCCGTTAGAATCATATTTCTATTACATACATACGTTCATGTATAATATATATATATATATATATATATATAAACATTTACTATACATAAAAAAATTTTTTTAACAACTAATTGAATTGAATTTTCCCGCGAAATTATTGAAATGGATTCTACGGCTCAGAGGCGTCTTAAATCGATTCAGGCCCATCTCCTTCCTGCTACTGGCAACGATCAGAGCTTGCAGATTCAAGCAAACGAAACCGCCGGCGAATTTGTGCACGGTAAGTATATGAGAGATTGTAGTAATTTACATTTGAGCTATCTGTTTTAGAATTTGAATTGGTTCTGAAATAAATTGTGTTATGTCTAGATTATGAAGTAGTTTGATGAAGCTGAGTATATATAAAGTTGTGGGTTGTTTAGTGATTTTTCATTTCTGGCTTCATTAAATTCCATTGAATTAGGGTTCTTATTTCTAAGCAAACTGATTGGGATCATTCCACTTCAAATCTATCTAACTTTTTTTTGGGCTTTTGTTTGAATTATTTCCACATAAACAGTCCCATTTTGACTCAATTCGGGAAATCATAATATTTAAATTGATATGATTAATATAAGGTTAAAACAATAAAATTTACTAATTAGTTGTATCAGTTTGAAATATCCACTGTTATTATACTGATAAAAACAAAATGAATCGCATCAATTTTAAAATTTAGAATTCCCCAAATGAAAGTTACTCCTGTGGTATTGAAAGAGCATCTGCATCTGTCATTGTATTGTTGTTAAATCATACAAAATATTTAATTCAAATAAAATTAGAAAAATATAGATACTGCATTTTTAACTGTAATTCTTCCACAGTACTTTAAAAGATTATGTACAAATTGGTCCCTCATATGAGGATGTTCAAATCCAATTAAAGATTGTTTGTTGGATTAATAAACTTGGTATAAACTTAAGAGTCTGTTTGGCGAAGCAATGCATTAGATTAAAAACATTTTAAATTTTAAATATGGAATTATGGATATAAGTTGGTCAAAATATTTTAAATTTTAAATATGGATATTGTTTAGTCAACGTGACCATCTAAAGTGCTTTTTAAGTGGAGATTTTGACTAAAAAACCCTTCTGAAAGAAACAAGAATATTTATGTTTCTAGCGGAAATACTTTTAGTTGAAAACACAATTTAAGGACCAATATTTATGTTTCTAGCGGGAGTACTTTTACTTGAAACACAATTTATCGTTCATAAATTGTTAGAGAAATATGAAAGTTTCTATAACATATTTTTATTTGATTTCGTTTATTTCAAAAGTAGTGTAACCAAATATTTTTTTAACTTTTTTATAAAACCAAAACTCTATATTACTGCACCACACTGCACCAAATGGATACCATGGATAGACTTAACTTTGCTTAAAGTAGCTCACCAATATTAATTGAATTGCAATTTGATTATTATGTAATCCCTAATCTAATTATTATTGACCCATAATACATGACAACAGTTTGAATAGGAGGGTTTAAAATTTAAACTATACCGTCATGCAAAACGAGGTTAAACTATAGTTATCAAATAAAAGCTAACATGATAGCAAATTGAATTTTGATACAAATATTCCAAAACATGGTACATTTTCGTTCCGAAACACTAAATCAAGTGATCCAAAACTTATTTTCCTGTTGCAGAGACATAATTACAACTATGCTTTGTAATTTACCATTTTAGGACATCCCTTGTAAAAGCATTGGTTCATACAAGCATAGGTTAGAATCCAATATAATGGAGGGCTTGGATTAACTTGTCACATGTTAAATTTAAAACACTATAAAAAATTCTAGTATGTACAAAAATATTCTAGAGAATGCCAACTAATTTAATCCAATTAGCACTTTGTTATTACCCTACGTTCAGAAACTACTGAACTAATTTTAACTATATTTATTATAAAAACCAACCCAACCCAATGTACCACATTTGGGATGAATGTATCAATTATTAAGAGATTTAAAGACCAGGTTGATGTTTTCATTACTGTTTTCACTCTATGTATCGAATTAGGTACCATTGGGTAAAACTCTATGTATCGAATTAGGTACCATTGGGTAAAACTCTATGTTTCAATTAGAATAGGAAACTAAAGTTTAATCAGCTGCCTACTATCAAAAAATGGACTCGCTACATTTGACGGCAAAATGTGGTAAAACTTTCTATTTCAAATCACAGTTATTGATCTTCAGCATAAACACCTTGAAAGCTTTATCATATGGTAGAATCATGTCTGGGGAAACTGCTATTTTACACGTTAACTCTTAAGATTCTACCTCAAACTATATAATGTCATTCGATTCTTCTGTGAATACATGTATGTAGTAAATCTAATATTATGCTTTCTTTCGTCAGTTATTAATCCTGCTTCCTCATTCTTCTAGTTGGTGTTTTTGTTTTCTTATCATTTCATTCCATTATTTTTCTTGTTTTATAAAGTGTTTAAAATATCGTAGTGATGGGATGCAGGTCAGGGGTACAGTGTAGTTCTTCCTGAAAAACTGCAGACAGGAAAGTGGAATGTATACAGGTTGGCTACAGTTTATGTTATGTTATGAGCCGGATATAGATCCTTGTCTCTTTTTTTTTAAGTTTTAGATTTGTTATACTTATCAGTGACATTTTTCTTCATGGCAGATCTGTACATTCTCCGTTGAAGCTTGTCAATAGATTCCCTGAACATCCTGAAATTGGCTCTTTGCATGATATCTTCATGTGAGAATTAAACCATCTTTTGATGCCCTCCTCATCCAGTTCTCTGAGATTATCCATTTATGTTCTCTAGTTGAAAGCATTCTTGGTGAAGTCGGTCATGTTTCTTTTTATTCTCTTGATAACCCTAAAGCTTCATTGCAACTTGGCTCGCTCTAGAAACTGCCGATAAATTGACTTAAAATTATGCTTTTAAAATCTCCTGACGATATTTTTTGTTCAGGCATGCAGTGGAAACATTCCGAGATTACAAGTACTTGGGAACACGCATTTGGGTAGATGGAACGTTGGAGAGTAAGTATATAGATATATATATAATCACTAACCTAGTGTCTTCTTAGGTCGATCAAATGAAATAATATCTCAATAAAGTTACTTTACATATGTCATATTCATTTTTCATACTTGAAGGTACAAATGGATGACATACGGAGAGGCAAGCACTGCTCGCTCAGCAATAGGTTCAGGCCTTCGCCATTATGGACTATCAAAAGTGAGTAATTAGTTTTCCTTATTTTCTATATTATCTCATTTACCCCAAATATAAGCAGGTTTTGGAAACTTACGAGGGTCTCTTCCCCTCCCTCCTATTATTTTCTTCTAAGCGTCTCCAGTTATATATCTCAGGCACAAGTTTACAGAAAATGTTATATGAAATTTTGAACTAACTGACTTAACAATGACATCGTTGGGTCTTATATGGAACAGGGAGCTTGTGTCGGACTGTATTTTGTAAACAGACCAGAGTGGCTCATTGTGGATAACGCGTGCTCAGCATATTCTTATATCTCAGTTCCATTATATGATACTCTTGGTGTGTAGTTGTTCTGCTTAAATTTTTACCAAGTGAGGACAAGTCCGTTGAACTTATAAAAAAAAATTTCCTTTCCTCTGCAGGTCCTGATGCTGTCAAGTATATTGTAAATCATGCTGATGTACAAGGCATCTTTTGTGTGCCAAGTACACTGAAAACAGTGAGTTTGATCTTTCCCCATTACTGCAAACTAACCTAGTTAATGAACTCTCTCTCTCTCTCTCTCTCTCTCTCTCTCTTATCTATACACACACGAGACACTTGTGTATGTGTGCCATGAAAACCTGTCCTGTAAAGGAATTTAATGTATTCAACTGAGTTTTATTTGTTTTTCCATTGTGAATGTATTACTTGATATGAGTTCATCAAGGAAGAAGCATTTAAATTCAAGGAAAATAAATTAAAATTCTAAGACAAATTATATGATACTCGCTCTAGCATCTAACACCCCGCCCTCCTCCCTATTTCCTATTTACTGCCTTTGGATCAGAATTAGAAATAAAGACTATCGTTTGTGCGTGTAATGATTCTTTTTAATTTGAACATTACTTGATAGTATGTATCTGAGAACTATTACATTATTTTTCATCAAACTTCAAATTTGCAAATAGACAAAGTCTTAGTAGCAAACTTGAGATATATTAGAAGGCTAATGTTCTCATTTCTTTGTTTAATTATCTTATTTGAATATTTTTTTTATAATGCGAGGTATTTTAGCTTTCCCATTCATGAGGTTCTGCAAATTTCTGTCAACTATATGTTCTGAACTTGCAAGATATTAATACTTCTACCCTGACACTTGCAGTTATTGAGCTTCTTATCTGACATTCCATCTGTTCGTGTAATAGTGGTATGTATTTCTGGAAGTTGAGCTTGTAGCCATGCTATATTGAACCATAGAGATAATACTGCTGTTTCTCTAAAGTGCTTTACTTCATGCATCCTTCATGTTGCAGGTGGTGGGAGGAATAGATGAAGACCTACCCTCACTTCCACCAACATCTGGTGTTAAGATTTTGTCATATTTGAAGCTACTTAGTGAGGTTATCTTCTGAATCTCTTCTATTATGTGTATGTAGATTTTTGTAGTTTGGGTTTTGTTTAGCTTTCTTGTTCACTAAGAAAATGCTGTGGACAGCTTCCATTTAGTTAGTTTTGGAGAAGTGGAGAAGATAGAAGTGGTTATATCAAATTGTATTTCCTTATCCATGTTTACTAGTGTATACAAGAGAAAGAAGAAAAGGACAGAAGCCGCATTTGATAAGGTTTTATTTTCGGATCAAATGTTAATACACAAAGTTTTGGTCGATTATCAAAGCAATAAATGAGGAAAAGTTTCTGTGAAGTTACAATATTTACTTATTTGAATACATTTTTATTTCAAGATACGGGGTAAAAATTGTTAAAATGCTTTTATTTTCTCTGTTTCAAAATTTCAATTATTTACGGCTCATTGTCATTTAAGACTTATGTAGATTTTTCATGTGGACACTGGACGTTATTTTCTGCATCTTTTTATAGAATTCCAACATGAAGACATTTGTGACTGATAGAATTAATGGGGAAGATATTTTAAATTCAGACAGAACTGTACCTTCGAAGAAATTGAAAGAATTAGGAAAGAATGGAGATGCTAGTTGATTAGCTAACTTTAGATCCCTGATTTAAGTCCCCGTGTCAATTAAATTAGAGATGGAAGAGTTTTGTTTCCATTTCAAGATTACATTAAAAAGGGAATAAGTATGGTATCTTTGGTTATGGGGACTTGTTATGTTCTGCATTTGACAGGATGAACGTTTCACTGTACAGTCGAGGGGACCTTCTTTTCCAAGCTCACCCCAGATATTTACCCTTTACATGTTCATTTCCTAGGTTGCAAATTTCTTTTCTGGTGTTGACGCTTAACCACGTTACAGATATACACATGTTTATCACATCATTTGCGTATATGTTTATGTAATACATAAAAAATGTAATTTTAAGGGTGTGAATAACTTTAAGAATTGAAGCCATGTTATCCTCTCTTTCTCTTCTTTCTTCATTTTTCGGAAAAGAACAAATTTAGTTTGTATATCATTTTTTCCACTCATGCTAATAAAAAAAAGGAAACTGATAAATCCACAACAGAAAATGATATTTCCACATGAAAATTGTCGCTATAGATACGATTTTTACCGTCGCTATACATCTATAGCAACACTTTTCATGTGGAAATATAAAAAATGTTGTTGAAATATCAATTTCCTAAAAAAAAACTATAAATGAAGTGAGGTGGCCGCGACACGAGGTAATGACTCCCATTATAACTGCAAAAAATTACCTTAGCATGACTCTTTTACCATGGATTCCATCTTTTATATTACGTCATCATTGTTTTTATAGTTAAAAAGCTCATTTTTGTATAAGGTATCTCCTTTTTTGGCATTGGGTGTCTTTCAAAGTTCATTGGATGGTCACTTTAAGCAGTAGAATATGCTAGAATGATTGTTCTGAATTTTTGCACTATTTTCCTTTCACATCCAAGGTTTGCAAGTAGTGTTGAGTAGGTTGCATTATATTATTTCCTCAAAGTAATTGTTAATTAAGTAGAGAAGTTCATTACAATTGGATTCATTTTAGGGCCGTAGTAATCTTCAACCTTTTTGCCCTCCCACGTCTGACGATATCGCAACTATATGCTACACGAGTGGAACTACTGGGACACCAAAGGTAGCACACTTTTGCTTTCTGAATATCAGTTTAAATTTTGCAGCTAAATTACTATACCCAAAAGGACTGGGGGTCCTGTCAGTAATGTTATGCATAACTGAATTTCCTTTTTATTCTACTTAACAGGGGGGTTGTTTTGTCACACGGAAACTTTGTTGCAAGTGTTGCGGGCATGACTCAGTCATTCAAATTCTATCCCACTGACATGTAAGTTTTCCTTATATTTATCATTTTCCAGTATCTTTCACTTGCAATCTCTGCATTTGTTTTTGTTCTATATACTGAGCCATATGTTTGTGTTATAGTTATATATCTTATCTTCCCCTGGCGCACATCTATGAACGAGCCAACCAGATTCTATCCATATACTATGGCGTTGCTGTTGGTTTCTACCAGGGGGTAAGTGACATAACTGAAAACATATCATATCTTCCTTTACTCATGATATAGCTTGAAGCTACTATATTCATTTTTATTGTTTACTTGTGTCTTGGACATCAAAGACGCTAAAAACTTTAGTACCTAGATCGAATGATTGTTCAGGATTAGAGCAGTTATTAAAGTTCAGCTGTTAACACATTGTAAACCATTCACTATCTAAAGCATTATGCATGATTTTCAGTCTTTTGTATCTGCCAGTTAAATGTTGTATAAGGGTTGTGACCAAGGTAGTAGAATTGTGAGAACGGATACATAATCCTGGTGAAAATATCGACTGGTTTGTTGAGGCCGCTAGGGTGAGAAGCCAAAGAAATTGTTGAGGCACAGAGAAAGAGAGGACAAAGGAGAATGAGTAACAGGTAGATGTGAATCCCACATGTTCTAGTATGTAGCTCATATGAGATAAAGACGCCAGCATCAGTAATTATCTCAGCTAGTTGTGAATATCCAGTTTGAAAACATTTTGGTATGGATGGTGTAGTACAAATGAACAGACCTATTGTGGTGGTTTTTTTTACGAGGAATTAGCTACTTTTCGCGTAGTTGATTGCCAGATTTGGAGGAAACACATGTGATTACTAATGCAGGAACTACCTCAACAACGATATTTCATGAATATTTAAAGAATTCCAGCATGTACTCTCAGGGAACCACATAACTCTTTTCAAGAATGTAATACCAAGGCATAATATGCATTAGGCACCACTCATGTTATGTTGCCTTTAGGGCTTTACTCTAGCCACTAGACCGCATACCTTAAGAATTAAGAGGGACTATGCGTAGGCTAAACTCACACCAATTGCCATGATGCCAAGTTCATGGAGTTTATTGGGTTTTGCCCTGACACAGGATATAATCACTTTAACAAGATTTATAAGTTACTCAGCAGACTTGCTGGACAAAGGTGGTAAATTGGAGGGTGGATACAGGGTATTTTTTATGTATAATTTGGAGCTCTTATGAGAATGTGGCATGCCCTCATGTCAGAGGAATTTGCTTAAATGATGTTCAACCATTGCTATAGTATTAGCCCTTGTATCTGAGTAATGCCTTCAGGAATTTATCTTTGGGTCATCATCTTCAAGGGATTTATCTTTGGGTCATCGGCTTTAAGGGATTACCCTCCATGGGGGTTGCTGGTGAGCAGTTGTGGAGCCTTTATTCTGATGTGTTGATTTGAATGAATTTGACATACATGTAGCAGAAGGATACTGGTACATACTTCAGTGACATTAAGGATTGGATTATATTAGGACTGAATCTTAGGGATTAGTTAGATGCTGAAGTTTATATTTCGTCTATATGTAATAGCTGGTTATAAAAGCTTATTCATGAATGAAGCTATTGTGCTTTAACAGTTGGAGGCTAGGCTGTACTCTAATTAACCTAATTTGGAGGATAGAGTTCCTCAAATTATCCCTGTTTCTGTTTTCTGCTCTTCTAATTTGTCTGCTGTTTTAATATTATAGAAGATGGTGTTACATAGATTAATTCCAACAACATAGAGCAAAGCGAAGACGGTAGAAAAGAAAGATGAAAATATGTGCACATACAGCATACAAAAAATAGAGAAAACCAATTTTTGCTTTACTTTCCACTCATGTTCATAAACTTTTTCTCTGCTTACTCATCTTTTTTGTTCTTTCTCCTGTATTCTTCTGCTTGAAAAATTCTTGTTTCTGTATACTTGTTTTGCAGGTTTAGGGTTGTCATATATTTTTTTAATTTTTTAACAACTTTAAGAATCGAATGTTCCTCTATTCTGCAGGACAATATGAAATTGATGGATGATTTGGCTGCCCTAAGACCAACAATATTTTGCAGTGTTCCTCGTCTCTATAATAGAATATATTCTGGGTAAAAGTATTGTAAACTGATGGTTTAATGAATATTTAATTATTTCTCTGTATGATCATTCTGATCATCAGTTATTTTTTGGTTGCCACAGGATTATAAATGCTGTAAAAACATCTGGTGCTCTGAGGGAGCGATTATTTAATGCTGCCTACAACTCCAAGAAGCAAGCCATAATGAATGGTATGTCCCAACTGATTCCACTATAGCATCAGTTTCTTCTCTTTTTACAATCATCAATAATAAGAAAATTTAAGGGTATGCAAAGTCTAAAATGTTTAGATGCTAGACCCCATATATTCATAGTCCCTCATGATTAGAAGTAACTGTTTCGGTTCCTATACTGTCTTTGGTGAGTTGGATTTGTCATCAAGGGGAATCATTGTGGAGCTAAATTATGGGTCATAATTATATGCATATATATATGGTAATTACCTGCAAGGCTGCAACTTTGCAATTTACTTATGCCTGTCAGATGTTCAACACACCATGGATTCTCTCTAAAATTCCAGATAAGCTTCTTGATCAAAATAAGCACCAAGTGGTGACACTATAATTGGATTAGTGTATATGTTTCCCCCATTCATGTATTGTTTGAGAATGAAAGAATATTGACAGCCGGGTACTACGTAGTTGAAGTAACGAATTACCGTGAATGAACTTGGTACCATAAATTTTTTTTGGTGCTACTTCAGACTAGAGACAAAGAGGAGAGACAACAAAACTTGAATGTAGGCTATGTTCCGTCATATTGAACCATCTTAACTCATAGTATTTGTTAGAGTATATATCTTGTCCCCATCGAATACATTGACAAAGTATGTCTAGTATATAATGAGTTGGGGTAGCTCTTCTCATAGCCAATTAATTTTGAGTTAGAGAGCTTGATATCTTTCTATACTAGACTTTGGGCCCATTTTATAAATCTAACATTATTCACCATAACACATACGAAGTGGGGCACTCAAGAAAATTCAGACACAATCCAGTTTCCACTTTCAGAACTTTCTTAGAAAAGTAGCACTTCGATTCTCTCCTCCCACACACAAGTAACCATGGAATCTACAATCACTCCCATTCATACATTTTTAGTTAGTCACTACACATTTACTGAAGGGCTGCACTGTAAAAAAGAAATATATAGGTGTTAGCTTATGCGTGTTGATTTTCTTATTTCATTTTTTTCCCTCTTGCTGCACTTCAATTTAATTAGTCTTGTTACAACTCATTTTTATTCAATTCTCTTTTCATAATCTCTTGTTGCGGTAGCAATCTAGGAGATATTTGATCTCAAATTCTTTTTGAATTACACGTTTTCATTTTTCACGTGTTTTGGCCATATCTACTTTTTAATGTGAATATTTAAAACATGTGTGGTAATTCATACTAAAACTGAAAAATATTAATTTGATAAGTTATGTCAAAAATACACTGAGAAACTAAATTTGACGTCAAAATGAATTTATACCGACTAGGCATAACTTTCTTTCTCAAAGGGTTCTTTTAGAGTCTAGAGAAGTACCTATAAGTTAAAAGGTTAAAATTAGAAATTGATAAAGTAAGAGAAACTTTTGGAAACTTTTAGAAACTGTTTGGATTTGTGGAACTCTATGTTTGGAGTGTTGGTGGGGTAGGGTGGGGGTGTCCTGCCTCAATGAAGTATTGCTGCTTACTTGGGTCAGAGGTTTTGGAGGAGGAAAGATGCTTTGAAAGTGTTCGATCTATGTATTTTTGGGGCTGGATTCAGTGTAAAGCTCGCTGTTTCAGGATAGCTATTTATCTTTAGCTTTATTACGAGATATTATGTAACCATTTTTGCCACCAGCCTTGAAACATGTTCCCGAGAACAGGTCCAAAAATGGTTGCATACAAGAATGCACCTTTTAACGATCCACAAAACTATAAAGATCCGATTCATCCCCAATAAGGACTCCTTGCACCCAAAGAAATTAAAATTTCCTAAAGAGAAACTTTTTCCTTTACTCTTTCTTTTGTACAGAGACCTTTAAAAGAAGTGCCAAGGAAAAACATATTGATACACATATGAGACAATCAAAGTACAAAAAAAGTATCGTGTGGGTGTTCATTTATGCATGTTGATTTAATATTTTTCCCATATATTCTTTTGTTTCTTATATTTTTCTTCACAAAAAATTGCTTCAGGAAGAAAATCGTCATATATGTGGGACAGACTGGTATTCAATAAAATAAAGGGGAAAATAGGTGGGCGAGTTCGTTTAATGGGTTCCGGAGCTTCACCTTTGTCACCTGCTGTCATGGACTTTTTAAGGGTGTAAGTTGATGATCTTTCTGACACATGCTATTACATGCTTGCTTGATCGTAAGGTCTATTTTTTGCAAATGTGAAACAATACATCGTTTGTGAGCACAGATGCTTTGGCTGTCAAGTTATTGAAGGCTATGGTATGACTGAAACTTCCTGTGCCATAAGCACTATGGATGATGGAGACATCCTATCTGGTCATGTTGGTTCTCCTAGTCCTGCATGTGGTAAGTTATTTTAAGTCATTACAAGGATAAAGATAGTTTAAGTATGTGGCAAAATTTGTGAAGAGTTCCAAGGCTTCCCTTCATTGGACCCCTCAAAGTAAACTTTTTTCCCTGAAACAAGGGTAAAATGGAATTGGTAATATAAGTTCAAAGCTAAAATGACATGGTTGAGGAGGAGGGAGTATTACTTTGCATTATAAATGATGTGGAATTAACTTTTCAAAATATATATGTAATTGATGTGGAAATTATTGGGGAAAGAGAAGGAATTGGACACATTAAAAGACTATAAAAAAAGACTTAAATATATATAACTGCCCTAAACTATTATTAACCTTTTTCCACTTTGGTGATCTATCAATTTTTTAATTTTTTCAATTGGTGATGTGGCTCTACCGACTAGGTTATTAAACTATTAATTTTTTTACTTTCATTTAATTTTCAATCCGATTAAACTATTAATAAATTGGTGACGTTGTCTTAACACCTAGGATGTGATTGACTAGGTTAATAAATGTTTAAATCATTTTATAAAAACTAAATATGTTTAAATGTAATATTATATTATAATTTAACAACAAAAACTAAAAATAATTAAAAAATTAAATAAAAAAAACATCTATTTATGAGGTTCTTTTTATTAGGCTTATTATCACTCATTAACTACATAAAGGACATTTTCCACTTTGATGATCAATCAATTTTCAACTTTTTTTTTCAATCAAGTGATTAAATTATTAATTTTTTCTACTTTTGTTCAATATGAATGTTATGGGATATACCCTTCTAAGAACTAAAGGAAAAAAAAAGATCAATCACCAAAGTGGAAGTAATTTATATTTAAGTCTAAGTTTTATATAGTTGTGTGTAAAGATTACAAGTCAAATAAGAAAAGGGATGTAATGAGAAACAAAGAATTATATAAGAAGATTTGATAATACTAGAAGTAATTTAACTTGGTTAGGTAATAACTCTTACCTATGTTAACCGAGAGAATGAACTTAACAAACTTAGTTTGTTAAGGGTCTCTCCAACCCCAATGAATATTGACGACCATAATTGTTCACTATTGATCATGAAAAGTAATCAAATCCATAATGTGATTCAAGTCACATTACATTTATAAATTTGAACCATTTCATGTATGATATGTCATGTCATAAGTTTCTAATCATCTCATTTGAGTTACATAAGCCCTTCACATAAATCCGTGATAAATCTTTATTCATAACGAATGTCTTAAAAAAGGTACTTAGAGGCAGACACATGACTGACACATCACCTATAACATAGAACAAACTTTCCTTCTCTTGGTTATTTTTTCTCTCTCCAAGTTGTCGGTATCTTTTTTCCTCTTAGTTCTATTCTCCACCACCTGAATAGCAAATAGTGTACCAGAGAACCAGTATTACCATCACCATTACCATGTGATACATAAAATCCCAATGCCATCACCGTGATGAGAGATAGAGGGGGTCTATGAAAAAAGCTTTGTTATATATTAAAAGGCATATAATGAATAAAGGATAATATTTTACAGATGTCTAAAATGAAGATGTGTTATATTTATCTTCTTTTTTGTTGTAATATGTTTATGTATTGTCAATCAACAGTACTGCATTTATCTACATCCATATATTGAATCCTAAAAATGTTTATTAATTCATGAATGTATTGGAGAATTAAGCCAATGAAAAGAAAATGAAGTTCCACACTTCTAATTCCTTTTTCTCCTATGCAATATTCTTTTATCCCTCTTAAAAAATAAATTGTGGAGCTATATCACTTTGTTTAATAATCAGTAATTAGATGCATGATCATTTTTCTTGATTTGTTATGGAGAATTTGTCGAGGAGATGCCAATTGTACAACATTTGGCTACTATGTTAGTAATAGTAAACAGAAAACAGTAGTTAGCTAATTATGTTTTGATACTGAACATTCCATAACATATACATTTTCGCTTCGAATTAAAAAATGTGACTGTCCAAAACTTTTCCTGTTATTTAATTAAACTTCTATTGCACAAGCATTACAATTAGGAATATCCTCTTATATAGTCCTTAAGCCA
Source organism: Panax ginseng (assembly GCA_020205605.1). Lineage (NCBI taxonomy): Eukaryota > Viridiplantae > Streptophyta > Magnoliopsida > Apiales > Araliaceae > Panax > Panax ginseng. The sequence continues at coordinate 104,617,490 of CM035134.1, forward strand.
TACAACCAAGGGCGGAACTACAGAGAGGGCAGTATAGGCAGCTGGCTATGCTGCACTTTTTTTGTTTATATATATATATATATATATATATATATATATTAGTTAAAAATATAATTCAGTAAATTTAAAAGGGCGCACTTCCAGAAAGATTAAACTTTTGGACTTGATGATGAACTTGAAAGTTAAATTGTAGACTTTCTTAAAAAGTTGAACACTGTAATTTGAGTTTACCTTATTTAAGTTTTATTTAATTTACAATTATTTTTTTACTAAAATCCGCCTCTGCTGTTTATAAATCTTGGTTTTGCCCTGCATACAACTAAGATCCACTATCTGGAATTATTGTTTAAAATATCTTGGATATTTACAAATATAGTATTTATATAGTAAATTTAGAACACTATTAGAAACCCTAATACATAAAAGAAGATTCTAGGGAATGCCATACATTAGCCAAGTGAGCGCATTTTGCATGTCAAGTAAGCAATGGCATGGCGTAATATCGTTGAAAATGCGCTAGAAAAAAACTCACTAGTTTTAACTATATCTGAACTAGTTTGAAATATATCTTTTTAGAAATTTATCCTAGCATAGCTGTTCCGAAAAAATTTATTTCGCAGTAGCTAAGCGATTTGAATAAACTTACCCCTACCATACTCCGTACAACGAAAAGGGACGTTTTCATTTTCATTCCACGTACCACATCGAACTACGATCTAGGTAACGTTGATCATATCTATGGTAGACTTTTTGTTCTGGGAAACTCTCCTAGCATTAAAATGCACAAACTGTATCCTTAAATTGTGAAATAAAGTTTGGAAATATCTAATTTCCATGAGGAATTTCTGCAATTACGTTGAGTTGCTTTGTTTCTTTTCTCTTGGATCCAATTTGCGGTAGTGCGCTTATATTTTCTGCTCTCTATTTTTTGTTTCTTAGCATATAAAGTAGTGCATTTGACGAAAAAATTTAGGTAGAATCAAGTAGGACTTGGTATCTGAATACCTTGTACTAAATTGATCTTATTATCCTCTTTCAGAAGTAAAGCTTATGGATGTTACTGAAATGAATTACACATCTGATGATCAGCCTTATCCTCGAGGAGAAATCTGTGTCAGGGGTCCCATTGTTTTCCAAGGCTACTTCAAAGATGAAGTTCAGACGTACGTTTCTTTCACAAGTTGTTTCTTGAAACTAAAATTGAATGATGATGTTCTACATCATGAATTTTTTGTTAACTGAACAGAAGAGAAGTAATTGATGATGAGGGTTGGCTGCATACAGGAGATATTGGACTGTGGTTACCTGGAGGCCGCCTTAAGATTATTGACAGGTAAGCCTTTTGTCATCTTGTATCATATTGTCAATGGAATTGACGTCCCAAGTGGTAATAGAGTTGATGCAGTAATCAGCAGTTTAAATTCTATTTTAAATTCAAGATCTTTGAGATATAAATTGTTGACATTTTTTTCTTTACTTTGATTAACAATTCCTAAATATGAACCTTTTTCTAAATGTTTTCATCGATGAGAAAGTGTCCAATGCACTTTGAGAAGACTCTTTGAATTATTATTCTAGCTGCTTAGGAAAGTTCAAATTTTTTGGAGACTAATATATCCGTTAGATTCTTGAGTAAGAAGTTTTGAATGGTTCTGAATAATTTTAAACTCCATACTGCAAATTGTTTTGATTTGTGACAGGAAAAAGAACATATTTAAGTTGGCACAGGGCGAATATATTGCTCCAGAGAAGGTTGAGAATGTATACGCCAAATGCAAGTTTGTTGCCCAATGTTTTATATATGGTAAGAAAATTGAGTAAACTTGTGCATATAAATTGCTAAAATGTAATATTCTTTCTGACTGTTTCAATGTTCATAGGTGATAGCTTGAACTCCAATTTAGTAGCTGTAGTCTCGGTTGACCCAGATGTGTTGAAGGATTGGGCTTCATCAACAGGCATTAAGGTACTCTATTGATTCTAATACTTGTATTTTCAGTTGAAAAATGCGCTCACACTCGCTAATAATATCCTACGCCCTGAAGTAACTCCAGTGTTATATATACTTAAATGTTTGTCTTATAGTTCCAACTTCCTTTGTTTATGTCACTGTTCAGAAACTCAGTTTTACTTCTTCACATGTAAGCGAATAATGCTTGGTTGACACGTTTGTTGCGTCTGTGTTTTTCTCCTATCTTCCTTCTTTACTTACCTCTTTTTTCCAGTCGTTATATTTGAGTGCACCTTAGGTTATAAGTATATTAAGTACTATATATAATTGAAATAAAGTTGTGATGGTGGTTCTATCTTATTTAGTATTTGGACGTTTAGTTAGTCTATAGAAGTATCTAAGGGTGCAAATTGTTTTTACCAGCAATAGCTTATGAGATTTCAGTGATGTCCATGGACTCTTTGTTTCGTATGCCTGTTAGTTTGCATCTCCACGACGCTATGCTCTAGCTTATGCATATTTAATTTTTAATTTATCCTTAGATTGAGCCTAATTAGGATTCTGGGGAAATAGTGTTTCAGTTGTCTTGTACTAGCAATATGCCCCTTTTTACTTTCCTCACTATTGGCTCCCATTGCCGAAGCCTTTGGAGGCACCCCCATTTGTGGTCTCTTTGTAGGGATTGGATAACTGCACATTGTTAAGTGCATTTTTGTGGTTCTGCTTTTTTGAGTCTTACCTCTTCTGTCAATAAAAGTTTTCTTTTCCTAATATAAATAATTATTACCAATATGCCCCGTGTCGTTGTGGATCGCCAATATCTTTCAACTTGTAAGAAGTTTTTATTATATCGTCTTTTAAATGATTAGAGTGAAAAATGTATTTGTTCAGTATGAAGATTTAGGACAACTGTGTAATGACCGAAGAGCAAGGGCTGCTGTTTTAGAGGACATGGACACCATCGGAAGGGAAGCTCAGGTAATCAATATAAGAACTGAATCCTGATACTCATTCAATTTCACTCCATCCTTCATCATGTTTGATGCTCTGGTCTTGTTATGATGCAGTTGAGAGGTTTCGAATTTGCAAAGGCTGTAACTTTGGTGCTCGAACCATTTACTCTGGAGAATGGCCTTCTCACTCCAACATTTAAGGTAAACTTAATCATCTCTCTTCTTAAATTACCTGTCACAAAGATCTTGAGAGCCTTTTTTATTAATTTTAATCTTAGATTTATTACTCTGTTCCTTGTTAATTATCTTTTTAGAGGTAAGTGATGGATTAAAAAAAATCTCTCTCGAAAGATAATTACAGAGGAACAGAGGGAGTGATGGATTAGAAATATCTGCAAGTTCTTTTCGTTCTTGGCACTTTTCTTGAACCAATGGAAAACAAGGTTTAAAATTTGGAAATTGGGAAAAGGAAATTATTCATTGTTTCGCATTGTTCTTTTTCCCAGATCAAGAGGCCTCAAGCGAAGGCATATTTTTCCAAAGTAATATCAGACATGTATGCAGAACTTTCGGCATCAGATGCAACTCTACAGAACATATTATGATCACTAGTTTGACTGGGGAGCATATAGAAGCAAAATTTTACGCGAATCATCTCTTGCATTTTACTTGATAAACAACTAGAAACTAATTATTGTTGTAATTTAATTATTATTTTTCGGATAATGGTTCTAATCTTAAGCTCCTTGGGGAAAAAAATATTCAGCTATTTATATTATGGCGAGAACAGAACAAAAGAATATTTTTACTCGTTTTAGCCTTGTGCTCTTAATTACGCCAAATTGATTCTTGAATGCTTTTCTGTTTATGATTTTCATAGTGGGGACAAGTCATGTAAATATTTTTAGTAGGGAATGAAAGGTAAAGGGTCGTGTTCTATTTGTTGAAGAGCATACATTTCATTTCAGCCTAGTTGAAGACCCTGGGGAATTGTGTTAAGAGAACAAATTTACTTCTGCTTATATCCAAGATAAATACTACCTCTGTACCGTCTCTTAATACAAGTCGTTTTAGAGTTGTGCACACGTATTATGAAAATAATTGTATAGTATTAAATATAATATTGATTGTTTATATTGTTATTCGAAAAAGAGGTGTTATTTATTGGGTAAAATATAGTGAAAAAATTAAAATTATATTTAATATTTGGGTTAATATTGAAAATTAAGTAATTAATGCTTATTTAAAATTTTTAAATAACTTGTATTAAGAGAGAAATATTTTTAAAACGACTTATATTAAAGGACGAAGAAAATAATATAAAATAGATATAACCAAAGTTGGAAATCTGGATTTTGAAATATTAAAATAAAATAAATATAACCACAGTTGGAAATCTCTGAAATGGTGATATAACACAGTTGGAAATCTGGAATATGTTCTTGCTACCAAATGAAATGGTTTCTTAGGATTTCTGTTTTCTTAACACACGTTGAAAAGTATACTTTATACAATTATATATAGTTCAGAAGCATAGGGAGCGAATTAAAAATGAAACGGAACTGTCACTATAGTCGGTTCATTTTTTGTTTGTTCTCTATGGTTCACCTGAGAGATGGACATTGTGAAGCCCCCAAAATAGGTATACATCACCCATTTTGAGTCACCAAATACATGGTACAAAATTTAAATACAACTTAATAATACAACTGTCGTGTAAAATACGACAAAACGTAAATTGAGAGTTTAATAAGAATATTATCATCTAGACAATATACACACTCAAAAGAGTTTTCTTTACATTTATTTTTACACTATTTAACAGAATAGTGAGGACTACTAATACTATCATCTGGACCGTCACTCCGTTTCCCGACTAGTCCCGGCTACGTTCTCATTTCCTGAAGAGAACAGTGAAAAAAAAAGGTGAGCTCAACTAGCCCAGTATGAAATATTATGACTAAGATAATGCAGAATAAATTATCATTAGCCTTCAACAATGTTAAACTGATAAAATATAACAAACATCAAGTTTAACTGCAGCGGAACAAGCAATCCATTAAAAGAGTCAAGTAGAGAATAAAATCTACTATCTTTTATGATTTAAAGAGTTTTTCATCACTTTTATCGCTGAGACTCAGCTTAATAAATAATCCACATCATCCCTGCACTACGGCTAAGGATATTCATTAGTATCACAACCACAAATTATCCATGCACTACGGCCAAGGATATTCGTGTATTCATCAATAGTCATAATCATGCCAACAACTGTCCATCAATGCACTACAGGCCAATGAGGATTTTTTCCACATCATTTGTAACATTATGATCATGATTACAATCGAATAATCCTCGGTCATAATCATACCAAGTCCATCTATGGACTACGGTGCCATGATGACTTTCAACATAATATAAACATGAGGATGATGACAATGATATAAGAATTCAACAAAACAAGTTCAAGAATTAATTTATCCAAGAACTAATAACGCCCAAATTGTCAACATGATACTTCTTTTGTAGAGTAAAACTCAAGAATGCTCGTAAGAATATTTCCATGAAAAGATCTTTGGATGAAGCGCAAATATCAAGGATATTCTACTAATTTCATGGAGTATAGAAGTCAAAACTTTAACCAACTGAATATAATAAAGAATGTGATAACAAAAAAATCACCAGGAATGCGATAGATCAAAATGCATAAAGTTATTCCAATGTAATAATAAATAATCGGAATCGTGTCATGCAAGAACGCACGCATGTGATATTCTAACGAGAATAATAAATAATGGAATCGTGTCATGAAACGCACGCAGCATGTGATGTTCCAAATGTAATAATAAATAACGGAATCAGAATCAATGCACGCCAGAACGCATCAGGCGGGATGTTCCAAATGTAATAATAAAAATGGAATAATGTAAGAATTTCACCATGTATGTGGTACAGAGCAGATGTAAAGTTATTCCAACATAATGATAAAGAATGGAATAACAGAAGAATTTCACCAAGTATAGGGTAGCCCGCGTATATAGGATATTCCAACAGAATAATAAAGAATGGAATAACAAAAGTTCTTTTCATGAGTAAGAAAGAAATAATACCTCTTACCTTAGTAGAAAATTGGATACCGCAATATTATAGTAACAGAAGATTCTTTTTCTTTCTCTCTTATTCTCTCTATTCTTTCTCGCTCTATAGCTTTAGTGAATTCGTAAAAAATAATGAAGGAATGAGCTCCTATTTATAAGCTTGGTAGAGTAAGGGTAAAATAGTCTTTTCACCATAATTTATGACATCATCGCTTACATCATCGATCATATGACATCATTGCTTACATCATCGATCAAATGACATCATTGCTTACCTCATCGTTCCGATGACATCATCGCTTACATCATCAGAATTCAAATTCAAATTGTTCTCTTCCACCTCATTTTACTTTTATACCATGAATTTACTATAATAATGTTACCATTCAAATTATAAAAAAAATATACTATCATATAATCACATCATACTACTATAATATAATATTATAATAATATATTTAAATAAATTATTAATTTGATAATTTAAAATACTGTGTAATGATAATTATTGAATCAAAAATATCAACGTAACAATTATTGAATCAATAAAATATTAAGCGAAGAATTCATCGTAATAATTATTGAGTAGTGTCTTCTTCACGTAAGAATCAATAATTAAAAAAAAAAATCTGCAGTAATAAGGTGTGCTTCTTTGTGCAATAACGCGTGTTCACGATTTTAACCACTGTGTATTCCAACGTTGTTAATTCAGTAACACTTCCGTCGTTATTTTCATAAAAATATTTTTGTGCTTTTAACTCCGACAATGATAATTCCGTTCGTGGGGTCCACTAATGATTGTGTCGTCGTATTTAATATTCCCGACAAAAAGAATATTCTCCGACCAAACGAATATTTTATAACAACTTCAGTACTTTGTAAAATTTATAAATATTACCCACAACTATAACATTATATCAAATTCATTCCATAATATTTAAAAATAATATTTATAGAAAAATCATCTTTATTAAAAAGTTGGGGTCTTACAACCTCCCCTTCTTATAAAATTTTGCCTTTGAAATTAGGGTACGTACCTGGTATGTCGAAAATGTAAGGATATCTTGATTTCATTTCAGATTCTAACTCCCAGGTCATTTCCTCAACATCGTGATTTCTCCACAAAACTTTGACTTGAGGTATAACCTTGGAGCGTAGAATATGTTCCTTCTTATCCAAGATTTGAACAGGAACCTCTTCATACGTCAAATCTTCCGTTATTTCATCCGGTTCTAACTCAATAATGTGGTTCGGGTCTTCCACATATTTACGTAACATGGATATATGAAAAACGTTATGAACACGAGATATACTTGGCGGTAAAGCGAGTCTATACGCCACAGTTCCTACTCGATCGAGGATTAAAAATGGGCCAATGAATCGAGGATTGAGCTTTCCTCTCTTTCCAAATCTCGTAACTCCTTTCTATGGAGCAACACGTAACAACACATGATCTCCAATATCAAATTCCACGTCCTTTCGATGAAGATCAGCATAACTCTTTTGTCGATCTTTTGAGGTTTTTATACGTTCTTGGGATCGTTTGAATCTTTTTTCGAGTCATCACATTATCAACTCGATTCCAACAACGTTGCTTCACTCACCTCATCCCAGCATACTGGAGAACGACACTTTCTTCCATACAACACTTCGAATGGAGCCATGCCAATACTTGCTTGATAACTGTTGTTATAAGAAAACTCCACTAATGGTAAGAACTTGTCCCAACTTCCCTTGAAGTCAAGGACACAGAGTCTTAATAAATCTTCAAGAGTTTGAATAGTCCTCTCCGATTGTCCGTCCGTCTGAGGATGATATGCCGAACTAAATCGTAAGTCCGCGTGCCCATAGCTTTTTGCAAACTAACCCAAAATTGTGAAGTGAATCTTGGGTCTCGATCGGAAACTATGGATCTTGGCATACCATGCGATCTTACAATCTCGTTTATGTACATACTGAGCAAGACGTTCAAGTGTATAAGTTTCTCGTATTGGTAAGAAATGAGCAGACTTGGTCAATCTATCAACAATGACCCAAATTGCATCTATGCCTTGAGAAACCTTGGGAAGACCAGTAACGAAATCCATGGTAATGTGCTCCCACTTCCATTCTGGAATTTCAAGTGGTTGCAATGAACCTTTTGGTACTTGATGCTCTCGTTGACAAGTTAGACACCTTGAGATAAACAACGCTATCTCTCTTTTCATATTGCTCCACCAAAATATATGACGAAGATCACAATACATTTTGGTACTCCCAGGATGGATTCCAAACGATGTTATAGTGGATGGTTTTGACGTTACTTCTCATTTTGAACCTCCATGACTCATCCACTGTTGTGCTTTATGAAGTCTTGGGCATTTTCCTTCAGCAGTACCTCTTTCCAACCAGCCTTCAAACTTATGTCCTCATAATTTGAATGGTTGAGCAATTTTCTTGTTTTTCAAACTCCTTGTAAGTTAGGAGTAGCCTCTTTATAGGACCACGATCATCGAGTCTGCTTCTACGATTGCTAAGATTGTACTACGATCGTGGAGTTCTCTTCAACCTCTACTCTACGATCGTTGACTGACTTGGTCTTTAAGATGAACTTGATTAAACAATACTTATGGGATAAGGTAGCTCAGGAAAGGCCAACCTCTTAGAGTGAGCTAAGGGTCAGGTTTGTCCCTAAGGCGCTTTCCAGATGAATTTGCTTTTAGGAGTAATTTGTACTAATATCTCTTTTGACCTTTTCTGGTGAGGAGATCCTTTGTCAACTTTAGACAATTGCATTTGCTGTGATCATGGTGTCTTCATGCTTTTACGCTACGATCATATGTTTGATTGTAGGCACTCCACGATTTTGAGTTGGGTGGCTAAAAGGTTATCAGTAGTACGTTTTGAGACGTTCCTACTAACTATGGATCTTCATTTGGTTCATCAGCCACAAGGTTTTTGGACTCAGAATGGGTACATGCCTTCATAGTATATCTCTGATGGTTTAGAGCTTATGTCTTTGTTAGCGACATCGCTTCTCCCATAGTTGATAATTTGCCTTCTCGAGAGAGACATAAGTTTTCTTCTTCATGTGTAGCGTAAGGCAACCATGCATATCTCATTTCGTCAAGTCATTAAATCTTCTTGTATCTTAGAAATGGGCATTTTCAAGGTTGATCATTCTGCGATCCTTTGACAGCACTACGAACGTAATATTCCTTGTCATTTTGTGCTTGTTGAGTTCTGCTCCCATAATGAGTTCCTCATGATTGATGCTCGATGATCCTCTGTAGTCAGCTTCCTTGGGAATTCTTCTCTTATGACATGCTTTGCATGATTGAGCATGTAAGATCCTTTTCTTCTTTTGTTGAATGGCCTGCTTCCATACAAAGATCAGCAGCCATGTGAGCTTTATTCAGATTAGCTCAGCAGGCCTTCAAGAACAGGCTTAGACATATAGGAATTTTATCAGAATTATTTCTGAATAGTCTTAAGCCTTCTACTGGTTGAATCTTTTTTGACTGAAGTCTTCTGCTTCAGCATTCCTTAGTGTGGTCAGATAGACCAAGTACCTGCAGGTTATAAATTTCTATTTTTGGTACCCATGGTGAAGTGGGTCCTGCTAGGTTAGTTTTCTAAACCCTTGTTCCTCATATATTTAGATAATCATTATATTGATCACCAATAGTCATATTCATGCATGTAAATCATTTAGATATGCATGAAGGTGAGTTTGTGTAAGATTTGTTATTTTAATAAAACACTCTTTTTCTTTGATGGTTTCATCATTTGCCAGGTTATGTTCACAGGGTTTAAATGTTCACAGAGTAAGAATCAACTCTACGATTTTATTAGCATCTGGTTGATTCATGGAGGTGATCAGTTTCTATGAATCTTCAAGATTTTCTTGTAGATCTGATCATACTCTGTGTGTCATTAAACACTTAGACCATGGGATATACGAAGCACATTAACCCATCAGCAAAGATTACTTCACATTCAATCGACCTGTAAGGCTCTTAAAACCATTTCAAGTCTCTTTCAAGTTATCATCTTCAACCTAAAATTTGGATGGAGAGAAAGTTTATAGACATTTGAGTTTCCATTATCAGTGTACTTTCTCTCTTCACCTTTTTAGATAGATTATGAATACTTGAGGGAGAACTGTTATAGTTCATAAGTAAGGTGCAAATATGATGCTCATATCTATATTAATGAGGAATTGTACCTTTTTGCTGTTAGTTTCTTAACAGTCATTTATCTTAGATATACTGAGTTTAGGCATTGATGTGCATGTTTTCTCATTTTCTTCTAACAGCCAGTTGCTCCAGTTGATCTTCAGTCAATCAGTCATGGTCTTGAAGATACAAGCTAAGAAAGTGTCATCATCTCTAATTCTTTGACATCCTTGAGTTCACATGATTTACATCCAGCTGTAGTTTGACCAAACATATGATTGAGAAGTTCTTCTTTCTTCTCTGGATAAGTATTACTTAGCATGTATGGCCTTTTCATCTTTTCAGGCTGGTGGATGTTTGAATCTTTTTTGTTGATATCTCTTGAGCTTTCTATCCTGGTCTTCAGACAACAAGATTGACATCGAGCAGGGATTGGTCTTGTTGATATGATAATCAAGGACATGGACCAATCTGAGTAGCTTCAGGTGTATATGCACATTTACCTGTACACAATATTTCCAAAGTGTGAGCTCATCTGCATACAACAAGTGACTTACTACTAAACTAAGTTTAGAACAATGTTTGTGCCTAGGATCAGACTCAAAGCGATTAGCTTTTGAATATAGCATGAGAACCCCGCCTCGATACCAATTGTTAGTTTCGAAGAGCACAATAGATCTGTAAGGGAAGGGGTTGAATAGATCCTTTGTATTTAAAAATACTTTTCCGGTTTATTTTGTATTGCTAACAATTTAGCATGTGACAAACATAAGAATCTTTTTAAGCACAGCGGAATAAGTAAAAGATCCCCTTCATTGATATATTCATAATCATACATATATTGTTCGTAGAGTTAGTTCAGTAGTAAGCAGTTAAAACATACATAGAAGTTATAGCAGTTAATGTACATAATGTAAATGACATAAAGTAAAAGACATAGTGGGTTTTAAGTGGTTCAGAGACTTAAGCTCCTAATCCATTCTTCTGCTTTTAACTAGCAGGATTTCCACTAAGGAAGGGCAGCACCCTGAATCACTACGATTCCTTCAAGGCCAGCAGCCTTGGGACTTTAGTTCACTAAGAACTCTTCAAGGCCAGCAGCCTTGGAACTTCTCTAGTTCTCTAGGAACTCTTCATGCCCAGCAGGCTTGGAACTTCATTTAGTCCCTTCGGATAAGGACCCCTCAGGCCCTGGCTTCTTGTTGTTGCAGTTGTTGACGTTGTTGGTGCTGAGCTGCTAAGATGTCATTAGGCTCTGAACATCTTTTGTACTTAGCAGCTTGGTGTGGTCCTCTTTGCATTCTGCTTCAGGTCTGGACCACATCTTCTTTGGTGCAACTGATCTTCACTCTTTTCTGTTTATCTTCATCTGGTATCAGCTGTGCATCATCACCATCTGGGTTTGCTAAGTCTCTGTGCTTTTAGTAGACTTTGTTTGGCACTTAGCAATCCCTGAACCCTTCTTGAATACTTTGCAGACATGGTTCTGCACTTGTTCAGTTTCAGCTTTCGGTTCATGGTGATTCGTAGAGTGGCTCTCTTGATTTTCTTTGTACTCAGCCACTCTTATGAATGCTATCTTCTTGTCCTTCTCGACTCTCAGCTTAGCTGCCATCTTTAGTGGCATTCTCATCTTTGTTGAGTGAAACTTTGATCTGTTTGAGTCCTTCTTCAAAGCTGCTTCACTTCCACCTTGATAGTCTCACTGTCACTGAGACTTGTTCTATTGATCTTTTGTGGAACTCATAGAGTCAATAATAGCATTCACCAACTCAACGATTCTGCAAATTCACAATCATCAGCAACTCTTGATCTTTGAAGCTCTGTTGATTTATACTGCTTCCCAATCTTCTCGTTGGAAAGTAGCCATTGAAAGCTATTCAAATTTCTTCGCAGATCTCGAGTTATTTGGTGCAGACTGTAGATGTGACATGTCATCTTTTTCTAACTTCCTGACACTGCAGTCTATTATTTCACTAATCCCATCAGAGATGTCACTTTCATGTCTTGGGTAGGTAGTCAACTTTTATTTCTTACTTCTGATTTTTAAATCAGAGGTTGTCCTTTTGCATCAATGCTCTCAATAAGCTTTATTCGAATATCAATCTTCAGATTGAGCCGTTGCCAATGCCTCAATCTTCAGTTGTTCGAACTCTATGATTCTGATGCATACCTTCTTGGACTTGATCGTAGTGTCTTATTTTTGATGTGTAGAATTAACACTACGATCTTGAAGAGTGTTCGTTAGATCTCCAATGTGGAACACCTCTTTCTTCTCTTGTGCAGTTCTTCGATACTTCTGTTTGCCTCGACTGCTCTCAAATACTGATGGCTCGATTCCTTGCTCTGGACTTTTCTGAATAACAAGACACTTCAGATTTGTGGCGTGTCCAGCTCGCTTTCTCCTTGTGATCTCCCGTTCATTTATCATCAATGGACTGACCCAATGCTTAATCACTTTAGCCTTGTTATTTAGAGGCTGACCAATATCTCAGTGTATACTCCATCAGTTCCTTTTTCATTTAGCAAACACTACGATCTTGGTTGCTTCCAAGAACGTTGTCGCCTTCTACTTACAATGACCATCGAGATGTCTTTGACTTTCCTTAGTCAGCTATTGAAGTCTTCTTATGATCATCTTGTGGAAGACTTCATCTCGAATGGCTTCACAACTCGATCTTGATTCTGATTGGGTTGGTGCTTAGGTCTTCTATTAGCTTGCATGCCATTCGTTGAGTGTTCTCTGGTTTCCTTTAGGTGGGACGAATCTATTCAGTGCCAACTAGAGGCTTCATTCCTTTGGATATTCTGGGAGTGCACATTAGTTGAGAATCATATTTGCTTTACGATTCTGCCTTGGCATTGTGAGCACATCTGTTGAGGTCTTAGTTTTGCACTCTACGATTCAGCTTTGGCTGTGCAGACACTACGACTCTGAGATCAGATCTTGACACTACGATTTCTGTCGTTGTGCTTGTTGTCTTCATCTGATCTTGCTCGACTATGATCTCTTCCTTTGGTATGATTAGTAGACTCTACAACTCTGAGTATAGTCTACGATTCTTGACTTGGCTTTGGCAGATACTCGGTCAGCTCGTAGACAGGCTGTCTCTACGATTCTGAACATGACTTTCTCAGTAGACTACGGCTCCGAGGAAGTGCTACTCGACACACTACGATCCTTCCTCGTCTCTCCTGGAAGTCTACGAACTCTGAGATCTACTGTCTTGTAGACTACGATTCTGCCTTGATAGCTCTCGAGTTATTCTTGACTTTTCTGGCAGACTACGATTTACAGTGCAAAGGTTTCGATTGATCGAGTAAGCCTATCTATTACATCATTAGATCAACCTAACATGCTTGATCTTTTTATATTTATAGTCCTTGTACATCATTTCTTTTAAGGACTTTACAAAGTCTGTTTTTACTTATGTAGGATCAACCTAACACATTTGATCAATTCATTCTAAGTCCTTGTACATATGTTTCTATTATCTATCAAGGAACTTTTCTGAGTTTTTTCTTAATGCAAGCATACTTGCATATTCATTCATATATATATATATATATATATATATATATATATATATATATATCATAATCAAATCATATGTAAATAGGAATAGCATTCACATGCTTATTCCTGACACAATCCATTAAAAGAGTCAAGTAGAGAATAAAATCTACTATTTTTTATGATTTAAAAAGGTTTTTCATCACTTTATCGGGCCGAGACTCGACTTAATAAATAATCCACATCATCCCACGCACTACGACCAAGGATATTCATTAAGTATCACAACCACAAATTATTCATACATCACTACTGCCAAGGATATTCGTGTATTCATCAATGGTCATGATCATGCCAACAACTGTCCATCAATGCACTACAGGCCAATGAGGACTTTTACCACATCATTTGTAAATTACAGTCATGATTATACCGATTAATCCCTGGTCATAATCATACCAAGTCCGTCTATGCACTTCAGGCCACATATGACTTTCAACATAATATAAACATGAGGATGATGACAATGATATAAGAATTCAATAAAACAAGTTTAAGAATTAATTTATCCAGGAACTAATAACGTCCAAATTGTCAACATGATACTTCTTTGTAAAGTAAAATTCAAGAATGCTCAGAAGAATATTTTCATGAAAAGATATTAGATGAAGCGCAAATATCAAGGATATTCCACTAATTTTATGGAGTATAGAAGTCAAAACTTTAACCAACTGAGTATAATAAAGAATGGAATAACAAAAGAAATCACCGGGCATGCGATAGACCGCATTGCAGAAAAGTTATTCCAATGTAATAATAAATAACGAAATTCAGGTCACGTAAACGCATTTATGTGATATTCCAACCTAATAATAAATAACGGAACTGTGTCAAAGCGAAATTGCACCTACAGGATGTTCCAACAGAATAATAAATAATCGGAATCAGTCATGCGAAACGCGCAGATGTGGATGTTCCAAATGTAATAATAAAGAATGGAATAATAGAAGAATTTCACCATGTATGCGCAGATTTAGATGTATAAAAGTTATTCCAACATAATGATAAAAGAATGGAATAATGTAAGAATTTCACCAAGTATAGGGTAGGCCAGGTATACAAAGTTATTCCAATGAATAATAAAAATAAAAAATACTGAAGTTCTCTTCATGAATACGAAAAAAAATAATATTACTTACCTTAGAAGAAATCTGGATATAGGAAAAGAGAGGTAGCAGATTTCTTCTTCTTCTCTCTATAATTTTCTCTCTACAGAGTTTCAAGTGAATTGTAAGAAATAATGAAGAAATGAGCTTCTATTTATAGGAGAATGGAAAGGCACTATGTAAGGATTTCTTCACGGATGCATTAGTTATTTCATTCACGGACGCTTATTTCATTCACGGATTCATTGATTCATTCACTGATTCATTAATCAAACAAAATAACAATATAATATATAAATATATATATATATATATAAACACATGTTGTTATATATATATATATATATATATATATTATACTAATTACCCTTCATATACGTTACCTTCCCCCCACCCCATTTTTCTTTCATCCAATTCTTCCACACGTGGGCCCCACATCTGGGCCCCATTTTTATTATAAAGAATAATTTTTCTACCGATTATTTTGAAAAATGGGTAAATGGGGGTCCAAATAATACGCCAATACATACTACAAATACTATAAAAATCACCTCAATATTTTTAACAATATTTATCATCATTATTATAATTCACAATATTAATCGACCGTGTCGCTCCTGCAGGGAAAGAAGGGTTTTCCAATAAGGATTTCTCCCTATGGCGCCTTAATTAGGTGACCAAACCTCTCCTCGATGTAACTTTTAGACATCGTTAATATTGTAAATAATAATATTAATAACTTTGTCGTCTCAATTATTGATTTAATAATATATAAAATATCGACAATAATTGAATCAAATAATGTGAGATACTATGCAACAATTACTGTAGCAATAATTGAACAAAACTGAGTGACTTCTCACGTAAGCATCAATAATCAATATCGTATGCTACTCTGCAACCACGCGTATTACTGTACTTTTACTATCAAGTAGTTCAACAGTTTTAACGGTAAAACATCCACCGTTATTTTCATAAAATATTTTTGTCGTTTTTTCCATCCGACAATAATTTCGTTGTGGGGTCCACCAATAATTGTGTCGTCGTACGAATATTCCCTGTTAAAACGAATATTTTTCGATCAATCGAATATAATATAACAACTTGCGTACTTTACAAAATTTATAAATAATATCCACAACTATAACATTATATCAAATTCATTTCATAATATTCAAAAATGATATTTATAGAAAAATCATCTTTATTCATAAAAGTTGGGGTCTTACACAACAGCAAAGTATTATGATAATACTTTCACCGTTATTTTCATAAAAATATTTTTGTCATTTTCTAACTCCAAACAATAATTTAAGTTTGTGAGGTCCAATTAACGATTGTGTTGTCGCATGCGAATATTCCCCCGACAAAAGAATATTCTCAACCAAACGTAATATTTTATAACAACTTTGCGTCTTTTATAAAATTTATAAATATTACCTATAACTATAATATTATATCAAATTCATTTTATAATATTTAAAAATAATATTTATAAAAAAATCATCTTTATTAAAAAAATTTAGCTCTTACAGACATGTATATATATAAGCCTACTACCGATACTTAGTAGTGATTAGAGTACGAGACCGTTATCCACAAATGATAACAAATTGATGCGGACTTCACCCTTTACTTTTACTTAGGAATAGAGGAGGATAGCAAGGAAAAGGACATAGGAATGATCAAGAAGGCTCTTGAGCAAGCTAGTGGCACACGTGCGTGATGAAACTATACTGATTCACTAATATTTTTTTATTTTTTATGAGATTATTCAGAAGATAATTTAAAATAATTTTATTTTATGTTTGTTTTTTTTTAAAATTAATTAAAGAATTGAAAAAAAATATTATTTAAATTATTATACCCTTATTAATAATAACATATTTTAAATTATAATTCATACTTGTTTATACATCAAAAAATGATGAACAATTAATTATAAACTTTTAAATACTATTGATTATTCCATTGCTATTACGAGTTTATCATCAGGCTCCTTGATGTATGTACTGAACCCTTTAATCAACTTGTTACTTAAATTTATTATTCAATTTTGTTGGTTCTTAGTGACCACTCCTTTTATGCAGAGCTAGGGTTTATACTTTATAGTCTTGATGAAGGGAAATAAATACAAATTTAA
Source organism: Panax ginseng (assembly GCA_020205605.1). Lineage (NCBI taxonomy): Eukaryota > Viridiplantae > Streptophyta > Magnoliopsida > Apiales > Araliaceae > Panax > Panax ginseng. The sequence goes on from CM035134.1 coordinate 104,634,472, forward strand.
TCTTTTTTGTGGGGGTTCTAAATTCTAAAACTAGGTGAACCAATGTTTAGGTGAAGCTTGATGCCCTTGATCAAAACCGAAATATCATTCATTCCCTCAAGCTTTCAATGTTTTTTAGGCCGTACATGTAAAAATGAAAAGCCATTCAATTATAGAGAAAAACTACGAGTAAGATATAAGTTTTTGGCCAAAACGAGTAAAACATGTAACAGAAATGAGGTTAATTTTGTCTAGAAATTTAGTCCCAAATGAATAACGAGGATTATCACGGTATTAAATAATCTCCATATTAAGTCATTTTATAATTCTACTAGTAATTCCAAGTCCAAATTTAAAAACAACCTAACACAACCCAGAATTTTTCTTTAACATCTATAGTACTTTCGTCGTATATTCTGAGCTAGTTTTTGGTTAACATAGCATTACTCCACAAAAACTGACATAAAAAGCTTATCTGCAGCTATGTCACAGCACATCAAACTTGTTGATATAATAATCAAACTACAAAAGCTTCTTAATTCATAAACAAATAATATTCAAAAACAGTAATTATTATGTTCCTAAACTAGTACTGAAAAGCTTTGGAATGTCGAAGCTTTTCTTAGATTTCCAGTTGTACAATTGTACATATAATTCCCCCTGCAACTTAAGTAACCCATTTTGTGTCTATATACAAATAATTGAACACGAGAACCATCATATCTAAGTTCCAGTGACTAGAGATTAAATGAGAAATTACATTTTCACAAGTGGGCGCGTATTATTCCAAAGCCACTGACGTGCAGAACCGTCCAGCAATGGAGAGACCTACAAGACGCACAGAGTAGTTAGCATAAACTCCAGAAAACATACAGTTCCAGAACGTTACATAGTGAGGGAATTTTATGATATGCTTTCCAGATGAGAAAAAATGAGGTGCCGAGATCTTGATTACAACTAGGACAAAGAAACACTGAAAGGAAGTGTGCTCATTATTAGATACTGAAAGGATTTGAACATTAATGCATATGCTTAAAACCACTCCTCTCTCTTTAATATATATTAATGACAAGAAGAAAGGGTCTAGCTTTTCAGTTCTTGACAGCTGACGAGAAAAGAAAATGGCACTCCCTCCATCCTCGAAAACATGTTCAAAAGTACACTATTATTTTGTAGTAAAAAAGGATATCTAAAAGTACACAAACAATGTAAAATATGGCATAAATATTAATTTACTCGATAGTGCACATAACCCCATTCAATTACTCCACTCATAAGTTAAATATAATATTTGTGTAATGGTATAACTGCAACAAATTTTACTCTCGTCCAATTTCCAAACCTTTTTGTGTCCCTATTGTACTTTTAGACATCCGGACGGAGGAACTAAATGACACAAACATATAAAGCATTTATCAGCACCTGCAAGGGTGATTTAGATGCAATGATACGTGGTTACAATTCTTTTAGAATAATATACATGGAAATTTCTCTTAAATCTTGAATAAACACCACTTCTAAACGCCAAAAGGTTTTCCATATAAATTCCACATGTACTTGCATGTGGCCGCACAGAGAGTATCATAGTACTCGCAGAGAAAGAACTACAAAAGTGAAAAATACGGAGTAAATAGTTTCCAGATGTGTCCTTACCTTTTCCCAAACTTGTGAATGATAATCATTGAGCCAATCAATCTCAGCGACAGAGAGCAAAGATAAGTCGACCAATTTTGTCTGAGATAAAGAGATGGGCAAAAGTATTCCTGAATATTAGTATCAATCATAGGCATAGTCTAAAGAACAATTCATTTGAATGAGATGAGAGCACTGAACATAACATTGGTTAAAATCTCAGTTGAGGAACTCTATGTTAAACTGGTAGCCACCTGCAATTTAAATGTCCAATTATGAACTCTATAGGACATTCAGCCTTAAAAATTGGATTGCCAGCAAGAATTGGAGTTCTAAACATCAAAAATTGATTTAGTGTTGTTCTACAACCAGATAAATGCACACTGCTACTTCTAGAGCATCACACTTACTACGAACCTAGGTAGATTTCCTATAAACATCTTATATCACCTATAATTTGAACAGCGGGATTTTGTTACGCTTTTACAGGTTTATGGGTTACGAACCTCCCACATAATTAAGTAATCATACTTTTTGATGTTGGCATGATTCTTTGAAGGCTGTAAAAACAGATAGTAGAGATGTAAAAAGGTGCATCAAGTGATATCCATGAAAAACAGTACCAAATACTACTGAAATGTATTTAAGCATGAATTGTGCTAGGATTCAAAGAAATCCACAATTTGGTGTAATGCTTAAGTTGTCAAATGCACGGTCTTGAAAATTACAAGGATAAAATAACTTTCCTCCTAACATGAAATCTTTAACTGACCAACAAAATATTTGGCTGTATAAATATGAGTTTCATCCAGATACCTTGTATTTCCAACATAATTAATTCATTATAGAAAGTTTAAGCACACTTGAGTATGCGTGCATACCTGCATCGGAACAAACGTGAGCTTCTCGAATCCAATATATCCAATTCCTCCATAACGGTTAGGTGTGTCTACCTCTTTCACATAAAGGAGATTCTGCATAATAAAGATGGTGTATTTAAAATCTACGAGAGAATGCCACAGCAGTAAAGAAACGAAACTTGGACCACTCATGAATGCAAACAAAGAAAAATAAAAGGCCAAGTTACCAAGATTTACATGAACACTGTTCTGTAAATTGCAACAATCTCACAGATACGGACATAGAGAGTATGCACATAGAACATAAAACTGTAACTAATTTGAGTGACCTGAACAACGCAACTGTAGCAATTTGAATGTCTTTAGGTTGAAAAAAAATTCTGATAGTAACTCCTTTCAAAATTAAAAAGAAACCAAAGTTAAAGCAAGTTTCTTCAACAAGGCAACACCTATAGGTCTTCTATAGATAAGGAACTTGGGTACTTTCAGGCCTATGTGACTAATGCACTTCTGTGCATGCTGGTTAAAGGAAATTAGTTTAGCTTACAATAAGTTTTGTTTATCTTATCCTATATCAGGACAAGAATATATATGGATCTGGTCAAGAATTTGACATTATTCAATTTTCTTTTGAACCAACTCTTGTACACATGGCATATACAAGGAGAAGGTAAGACTATAAAGACAAATAGTCCACTAACAACAGCTCGATGCATTCCATACAAGCAAATGTAACCTAGATAGATGTATTACCTCAATACGGATGCCGAATGCATGATCTTCATAGTAGCCAGGTTCATTGCTAACAACCATGCCACTCATCAAAGGGGTCATATTCCCAAATCGATAACTAATACTTTGAGGGCCTTCATGAACATTAAGCGCAGCTCCTACGCCATGTCCAGTCCCTAATGAGAAATTGGACAAAGAGCCGTTACCGAGTACACCGTCATTAATTATACCATATGCTGATAAATACAAAAAGGAAATCAAGCCATGCATCAAGTGAACACTGTGGGAGAAAAAGTACCATGCCGGTAGTCAAGTCCAATCTTCCAAAGGGAAGAACGGGCAAAAGCATCCAATACAAAACCAGGGGTATTTTCTGGAAATATTGCCTGATCAAGAGCTATATGACCCTGTAATTGGACATAGTCATAATTTAGTTCAAAAGGAAAAAGTCATCTTGCAAATCAAGTAAATGTAGCATCTCTATCTATTTGACGTTCAACTTATGCAAAAGTACTAAACTCCGTAACTAGTTGACACTACTCTGCTTCGAGTGTTTATACTTTATAGTGGCATCATTACAGGATATAACTTTGCCACAGCCACAAGGGGAAGCTTCCAATATATAAGATAGTTATCCAATAATATGACGCAATAAATTCTTTACACGTATTGCTGCAATTTCTGAGATGTCCTTAGAAATTTTGTTATTCACTCCTCCCACTTTAGTTGCTCCACTTCTTTTTGTGTTTGTGGAACACTTTTAACATATGGAAAATACATATAAATATAATACTTTTAACATAGTTAATTAGAATTTATAGAATTATAAAAATACTAAAATACTCCCCTCTGTTCCACGAAAAAAATCCCATTTTGAATATCAAAAAAAGAGTCCCATTTGGAATATCAAGGATGTATTTTTGTTACTAATTTACACCTAAAACAACAAGTTGGTAGTTTAGAACTTTAGTAGTGGTGGGCATGCCAATTATATTACACATAGTTATCAGAACCGGATCAGAAACAGTCAAGGCATCAGGTCAATCAGAAGTTAAACCGATTAAGCCAGATTTTAATTTGATATAAATTTTAAATATTTTATATACTAAAAGAATAATAATTTACACCATAAACCCAAGATTTCTACTGGAATACTTTCAAGAACCAAAATAGAAAGTAATTATTATTACTATTATTAGTATTACATACTCATTCCTTTTCACATAAAGAGTTGCATTTGGTTTTAATTATGGTTAATTTACAAAATTCAAAAATATATAATTATAGTGTGAATTTATTTTTTGAAATAATAATTTCATACTTAATAATATTATTTAAATAGTTTACAATATTAATTATCATATTAATTAAAATTAAATAAATTAACATCATTTTAAGTTTTAGAATTTTATTAATTGACTAGCAGAAAACTAAACAAAAATCTTCTTTTGGAACGAATGAACCTTTCAAACACAAGAAGTACTGCTAGTCTGCTATTAAAAACAAAAAGTTTTATGTATAACCAACAAGTCAACAACTAGTAAAATATTCCATTAAACTAAAGATAACTTCTCCAAGTTCAAAACGTTTGGAGATAGAAATCTAAACCCAGCATATACCTATTTTTTCTCTCACAAATCACATTTGCTCTCATCGCTTAATCTCCCTCACGGCGACTCAACCATATGATTTCCCTCATTCTTCTTCCTCCTTTCCGCATAGAGGCACCGCGACAACTCCCTGCACAGCTGTAGCACAACCATCTCCACCACGGAACCACCTGGTGGTTCAATTTACTATTCATTTTTTCCATTTTCATTGCTAGATCCCCTGATTTTGAAGTTCTTAAAGCCTAAAATAGTTTTTATAATGTATGCATGTGCTTCTTCTTTTATTAGTTTTCTGACAAATGATTTGGGATTTGACAAGTGAAGTTTTTAAAAAATTATAACTAAGATTTTGGCAAAATAGGGACGGTTCTTTGAAATCTGTCTAGTTTATCGGTTTATGAAAAAACCGCCTGGTTCAAATGTTTTATCATCTCCGGTTTACGACTGAACAAGCCTGTCCGGTCCGGTTTTGATAAGTGATAACTATGATATTACAACAAACTTGAGGACACTTTGTCATTTTATAATACCATCAACAAAAAGAGCTCTCTTTCTGTGGATCATTTTTTTAAATACTACTGAGACCCTTTTATGCGGAACAGAGGGAGTATTTTAATTAACTAAATTTTTTCCTATCTTAAAACCCATACCATATATACAAAAAAGAAGTGTAGCAACTAAAGTAGGACGGAGGGAGCATTTACTTTCATCCTTATACGCCTAATCCCAATCTACTTAGCCAAAACTAAATATATATTCATTACGAATTTGCTAAATAAGACTAAGAGAAAGGCTTGACACAATATCACACATTTGGTGTCATTAAAGATATGCTAGTCTACTTGGGTGTTAACACATTCTGAAGTAACATAAAATGTTTGTTTCTGAAGGCATAAAAATATGCGAACATCAAGCATAGCTCTAAAAAAATAAGAACTAGCGATTCAACAGCTCTAAGCACCACTTCTTTGCCAATCAAATATATCTTTTTGATTAATGTAAGATCTCTTTACGTAACTTAATTTCCTATATTTGTATTAAACATACAATAAAAAGGAAACTACTTAACAGTACCTGTAGGACTTGAGTAAAACATTCTTTTTGTCGTGCAGAAGGTTCACCAAAATGTACTGTCCGGGTTATATCAGTTGTTCCATCAATATACTGTGCTCCACTATCTAATAGGAAAAGTTTCTCAGCATCCACGATGCCACAACTATTTGGTTCTGGTTTGTAATGTATAATGGCACCATTGGCACCAGAAGCTGTAAAATAATTGTAATAATTATTAATGAATATAAAGGAATAATAGTATGGGTGCAAGATTAATATAACTGGAGGTAGAGTATAGGTGTAAAACTATAACTATGTGGATTAATTAATATTATATGCTTAGCAAGCATTCGTTTAGATGTACAGTCTGACTAAGAGCAAGTAAGTAACTTAAGGAATCAATAGAAGTATTATATTAAAAATGGTAAAGACGTAAGTATTCATGTTATGATGAATGATCTGACTAAGAGTAGGTGAGTAACTTCAACCCTCAATAGAAGTATTATACCCAGTCTCATATTTATTGCAACACATTTTACTGTTTGTGGCATGGAATTTAAGACGTGTTAAAAGTGTATTTAAATGTTATATATTAATATATATTTATTTATTTTAAGACGTACTAAAATTTGTGCCACAAGTACTAAAAAGTGTGTTTCAATAAATCTGGGATGGAGGTAGTATTAAAAATGGAAAAGACGTAAGTATCCATGTTATGATGAATTCAAATTATTGCTTGGATATGAATTCTGCCTAGAAATATATATGACAAAAAATTGAAATTTTAAGCCAAAAGACCGGATCCGACCAGCCTGAAGAAGAAAGCCTGAAATAGCCCATCCTGATCTAGGACTCCAGTTGTCTTTTTGCTTTACACCGTTATGGGACCAACTTAGGCCTGATAATATTACTTAAATACTATTGGGACTTGGAACCTTCAAATTAAAGACTGGCATGAATCAAGCCCTGGGCCAGATCCGGCATGGTCTAAAGCCTGGATCGTCTTAAACAGGCTAAATCCTAAAATCTGGCCTGAAAAGACTGAAAAATCAGGCTTTTTAGACTATTTGTATTTTTAACTTACCATTTTATGATTTTATCCCTCCACAGGTATATAAAGTGTAGTTTAGAGGGAATTTTAAAGTTCACAAAATTTCAAAACTATATTTATTTGAATTTATATTTATATTATTTTTTTGTAATACACATTCATGAATTACATATTTATTTTTATTTCTATCGATCTATGTAATATATATTTCTAAATTTTGAAATAATAAATAGTTTACTTACTTGAACTTTACTTTGTTGTTACTTTTGTATATTTTATGTTACTTTTCTAAGCTTTCTTTGCAATACAGTTTTCACTCTTTTTTTCTTCGTAATTCAATCAATCAAGTATTCAAAATTCAAGTTATACATTTATTTCATCATTTGTAATCCAATTGAACTTGAAATTTTCATTAGTATATGTAATGTATTTTTTAAGTTATAAATAATATCATTTGAACTTTATTTTTATGTGAATTTTATATTTTTGGAAGTAAAATAGGTATATAAATTTATTAAAAGTAATAAAAAGTGGAAAGAGAGAAAAAGTCAAAAGTCCGAAGTCCAGCCTAAAAACCAGAGGCTTTTACCGGGGGCCCTGATTCAGTCCACATTTTGGGAGGGAAAGGCCAACCTGGTTGGCTGGTTTGACCCAGAGTTACTGGACTTTTGTTGACCTAGCGAACCACGTATTAGTACTTCTGTACCCAAGCATAGTACTCTTACGTAACTATACTCTAAATTTAGCATATCGAAATTTTTTTAATCTATAGTTGCACAAAATATCAATATTATAACTTAATATTGAATGTTCAAACACTACATTTATACTTGCAAAACAGTCCACTTGTTAATTTAACAATAAATCTTCTATAAACCTTGGGCCTATTACATTCAAATTTTAAGAGAATACGTAACCATAAGACCTTATTTAAAGATACCCAAGCGTATCGCTTTTTAACTATGTAGCGTACCGTGTACCCCGTGCGATATCATATCGTGTACCGAACGATCTACGTTCTAGATAACACTGGTTTGACCATGCCTAACCAGGACCGGTCCAGGCCTAGCAATAGCATGTTGTGCACCACTAGTTTATAGGCTTATTTGACTACTTTAACATTACACTTAAAGTAACATACTTTATTGTCCAATAAAATGAGTTATCAATATATGTAAATATATTATTATTGTGTTTTGGACGTAATTCCTTATCCTACTACGATACATGATTAACAACTCGAAAATTTTCCACACACAATTATGATTTTAGACTATCAGGCTTTTTAGACTTTTTGTATTTTTAACTTACCATTTTATGATTTTATTCCTCCATAGGTATATAAAGTGTAGTTTAGAGGGTATTTTAAGGTCCACAAAATTTCAAAACTATACTTATTTGTATTTATATTTATATTATTTTTTTGTAATACACATTCATGAATTACATATTTATTTTTATTTCTATCGATCTATGTAATATATATTTCTAAATTTTGAAATAATAAATAGTTTACTTACTTGAACTTTACTTTGTTGTTACTTTTGTATATTTTATGTTACTTTTCTAAGTTTTCTTTGCAATTCAGTTTTCACTCTTTTTTTCTTTGTAATTCAATCAATCAAGAATTCAAAATTCAAGTTATACATTTATTTGATCATTTGTAATCCAATTGCACTTGAAATTTTCATTAGTATATGTAATGTATTTTTTAAGTTATAAATAATATCATTTGAACTTTATTTTTATGTGAATTTTATATTTTTGGAAGTAAAATAGGTATATAAATTTATTAAAAGTAATAAAAAGTGGGAAGCGAAAGAAAAAGCCAAAAGTCCGAAGTCCAGCCTAAAAACCAGAGGCTTTAACCGGGGGCCTGATTCAGTCCACATTTTAGGAGGGAAAGGCCAGCCTGGTTGGCTGGTTTGACCCAGAGTTACTGGATATTTTTGTTGACCTGGCGAACCACGTATTGGTACTTCTGTATCCAAACATGGTACTCTTACGTAACAATACTCTAAATTTAGCATATCGAATTTTTTTTATCTATAGTTGCACAAAATATCAATATTATAACTTAATATTGGATGTTCAAACACTACATTTATACTTGCAAAACAGTCCACTAGTTAATTTAACAATAAATCTTCTATAAAACTTGGGTCTATTACATTTAGATTTTAAGAGAATATGTAACCATAAGACCTTATTTAAAGATACCCAAGTGTATCGCTTTTTAACTATATAACGTACCGTGTACTCGTGCGATATCATATCGCGTACCGAACGATCTACGTTCCAGGTAACACTTGGTTTGACCATGCCTAACCAGACCTGGTCCCGAGCCTAGCAATAGCATGTTGTGCACCACTAGTTTATGGGCTTATTTGACTACTTTAACATTACACTTAAAGCAAAGATTCTCTAAAAATCCCGCGCCAGGCGCTAGGGCTCCCCTCAAGGCGTCCGCCTAGGCATCGAGCCCCCGACGCCTCACCTAAGCCCAAGGCAGCAAAAAAAATTCCTCCAGGGGCCTAGGCGGAGAGTTTTTATTTATTTTAATAACTACCCAAATTAGATTTTGATATATTTATTTTTCTAATGATTTACCATATTCATAATACAGGTTGTAATATATCAAATCACAACAAGAAGTGAACAATATCAAGTCAAAATGGATAATTTTATTATAGTTGTAATTTTTTGAACTTGTACCAACTTCAAATTATATAAATTATGATACATTTGTAATATTTAGTTTAATTCAATATAATTTTAAATTTATGTTTAGTTTCTTAAGTTTTAATATTGAATTAAATTCTTAAAATTTTAAATTTTATTATTTAATAGCAATCTTATTTATGAATAAAACTAATACGTTAAAAATATGTTTGAACTTTGAACAATTGCATGTTTGTGTTTGACCTTTAACATTAGCAATATGGATATGTGTTTGAACTTTAAGTAAATGTCTTTATTATTTAATTGTTTTGTTTTATATTATTATTTTGTTTGGATAAGATAAAATATTAAAATTGGCTTAAAATAAAAAATCCCGCCTAGGCCCCCCTCGGCCGCCCGCCTTCCGCCTAATGCCTTTTAGAACATTGACTTAAAGTAACATACTTTATTGTCCAATAAAATGAGTTATCAATATATGTAAATATATTATTATTGTGTTTTGCACATAATTGCTTATCCTACTGTAAATACATGATTAACAACTCGAAAATTTTCTACACACAATTTGATAACTATGTGCATGGTAGATTATACAAGTGGCTTTGTAGAAAGAAATAATGCACTCTCTTAAGGTAAGCCTAATAATACACTCCGCTTCACTCAACACCTCGTGCATTAGAATTTTTTAGTGTGAATATCAATCCATTTGCAGCATGTCCCAACTAAAATATAAAACTTGCAAGGAACTATAAGTGATTAAAACCATTTGTTTGGGATCCAAGTATGTATTCATAACTAAAATCCAAATAAAACAGGTTTGCATGATCTTCATAATTCTTATTATCATTAAGATGGTATATAAACTTTACTGAATATGCTTTGCAGCGAGATATAAATGTACTTCATGTATCAGCATGATACTTGGACAAGAAAGCCACTAAACATTTCAAATTCACAGTTTGCATGCTATCATTGTTGTTATAGCATCGCCTAGGCACAGTGTTCTAAAAATTCTCGCCTAGGTCCGCCTAGGCGCTAGGCCCCCCTGACGCCTCACCTAGGTCCAAAGCGACAAAAAAATCCCTCCAGAAAATTAGATGGGATCTAAGCGGAGAGTTTTTTATTTATTTTAATAACTACCCAAACCAGATCTTAATATATTTATTTTTCTAATGATTTACCATATTCATAATACATGTTGTAGCATATCAAATCACAACAAAAAGTGAACAATATCAAGTCAAAATGAATAATTTTATTATAGTTGTAATTTTTGAACTTGTACCAACTTCAAATTATATAAATGATGATACATTTGTAATATTTAGTTTAATTCAATATAATTCTTAAATTTATGTTTAGTTTCTTAAGTTTTAATATTGAATTAAATTCTTAAAATTTTAAATTTTATTATTTAATAGCAATCTTCTTTATGAATAAAACTAATACGTTAAAATATGTTTGAACTTTAAACAATTGCATGTTTGTGTTTGAACTTTGACATTAGCAACATGAATATGTGTTTGAACTTTAAGCAAATGTCTTTATTATCTTAATTATAGATTGTTTTGCTTTATATTTTGGATAAATGTAAGATAAACTATTAAAATTGGCTTAAAATAAAAAATCTCGCCTAGGCCCCGCCCAGACCCTGCCTAGGCCCCCCTCGGCCGCCCGCCTCCGCCTTTTAGAACATTGCCTAGGCGTCCAAGCGATGAAAAACTAATACGGCGATGGGCACCATGAGGTGCGCCTTGGCAGCTCGCCCTTAGTGGCTCTGGCCCAACGACAATATTTTACAGCTCTAACCCATTAACCCATGACCCATGGATCGTGACTTCTTCGAAAAGAGATGGAGATGACATTTTCCTTGATGATTTTGCTTGAACGATGTTTCTAGACTAGTGTAGAGAATCTAGACATTATTTTGACTTGTTATGTGGTGTTTTATTAGTTATTAGACTATATATTTGTGGTGGTTGGTTGCAACTTTATTTTTTATGTGGTGTTTGTTGAATTCTTCATTTCTTTTACTATTTTTTAATATCAAATGTTTTGTTTTTGAATTGTTATTGCTAAGAATTTACATAATTATGCCTTTAATGTTATTCCATAGGATTAAGTAAAATAAATAATATATAAATTGCACATTGTAAACGACTTGTCGCTGATTGATGCGTCACCTTGTCGCCTTACGCTTAGGTGCTCAATGACAACATATGCTATGCATGCTATATGTACATCTTAAACCAGTTCATTCAAAAGAGTTTACATGAAGAAAAGTCTCGCACTTCTTCAAAAGAGAATTGTTTAAGTATGAGACAAATAACGAATTGATCATGACCATGGGCGACAAACCCCACAGTCACGAAATTTAAAGTTAAATACTTCTTCAGTTCCAATGAAATCCAACTCCAATTTCATTGAACTATTGACCATAGCAAATTAAAGTATATAGTGAAAAAATCACATGAAACAACCAATTCTATAATATTTCTTCCAGAAACTTTGGAAACTTGTAAGGGAATGACAAAAAGCATAACCCATGATATTCACATTGAATGTAATTTAAAAGGAATAAACTATAAAGATAGTAGTATGTATACCACTTATGGTATCAAAGCTTGTGCCAACAAAACCAGCTTGCTTTGAACGAAATTCAAGAAGTTTATCTGAAACTGCAACCTCTGTCAATACCACATCTTTATTAATTTCCTCTTCCAGCCAGTCCCAAAACTGTGCTAGAGCAGCTGCATCCCTGCCATAGAAAGTACTGTGATATCACACATTTTATGAAGTTCTTCAACTGTCATTATAGTAGATCAGATAAACATAATCTTAACACCGAGTTTAACCCCTAAAATCATTACTATTAGGACAACACCCTTGCATTCCACCAGCAGATAAAGAAGTAATCTAGTCATCACCAATATCGCAGATTAGTAAAACCTATTTCAATCATACTCGCAAACAGGATTTTTTACATCAAATTATTTTGGGAAAGTAATAAGATGAATTGCTTATGGCATAACTACAAACATAAGCTCTTAGAAAGTTTTACACATTGTAAAATCAACTATTCCTGAACTAGATCTTTTTGCCTTTCATCATCCATGGCCCATCAAATGGACTAATGGAAGAAATTATTATTGGCATTCCCTTCTATATTCCATCTCATCTCAATCTTTTCCTCCGCAAAATCTTCTCTCAATTAAATCTCTCCCAGATTATGTCCTACAAACTTGTTCCCCTGAAGAAACAAAGATTAACAAAAGAGCCTCACATCACAATTTATCTAGAGATCTGATAATCAAGAAAATCGATCTTCCATGGGGTATCATTCTTAGGGGACACTAAACCTCATGCATCATACTCTGAGCACTATACTAAACCAAACCCCCACTCCCACCCAAAAAAAAAACTAAAAAATTAGCAATAACTAAATATATACAAAACTTTCCGCTGTATCTACTTTAGCCACTCTAAATATCGCTATGTTAGTATCTATTCAGACAATATATGTGTGTGCAGAGCCATGGCACAAACACTATCATAAGTGCTCAAATAAGGAAGAAAAAGGGAGGACGGTAAAGGAATGCAGTGAATTTTGGACAACTAAATAAAAATACAATCAATATTTCCCATATTCCCTTCAACAGCTAGTTCAAACACAGAGAATTAGAGCAAGCTGATCACGGCAAAAAGAAGGAATTCAGATCAGAAAGATTGAAGATAGTTATGAATAGTAAGACAATATTGCCTCTTAGGAATCACGTTTACAAGGTTGCGGCTTTTAGAATTTCAATGATTGTATATGTGCGTAAAAGATGATCATCTCAGATTAGTACCAAAATTGCAAACCACTTAATCACCATGAAAATAAGATTAGAGAGGGGCAGGTTTCAGTTACCTAAGATGAGAATTGCGCATCCCTGTCAGTTCAGCAGGATTTTTGACCGCCTTAGCAAAAGAAATAGGAGAAGGCCTATAGAATGCAGTTGGGCCTCTAGAAAGACCATTGGAGCCATGATTATTGATACTCGAAACTTTGCTTTTGCTCCCAACTCCCCCAAAATATTTATCACAGGCTGATGCATATGTGGTTACAATAGCAGCATTAACAGTTGATGTGTCCAACCAAAGATGTGCCCCTTTTGCTGCCAAACTGAAAAGAGAAAAATAGTTCACTGCAAATATGAAGCACGTATACTCACTTAATTTTTGTCCGAAAATAAGAACTGCAATAAAGATTCTCTGATTTTTAAAATTACATCCAATTTGAGTCACAAGAAAATCCTTGTCCACAGACTACACCTTATAGTCACTAACACCATTTCATGGTGATTTTCATTTTGCAGCTATAACTGTATGTATTCAGAAATTAACACTCATGCCAATTACATTGTCAGCTGTCAAAGTGGGTTTGATATAAAATTAGTTGAACTGATTTTTTTTATAGATATATGCTAATTTAGAGCCATACGCACCTTTCTATTTCAGAAAGAATTGATTCATATGGACACAACTCTATCCCTGCACTTTTCAAGTAACTCATCACTTCTGGGGTGACTTTTGAATTATCAACAAACAATTTTGCAGCATCAATCTCCACAACAAAGTATGCATACATAACAGGAGAATGTGGAATGTCATTCCCTCTCTGAAAAGAATTTTAAAGCATTGTCAGGACATTGGAGGACAAATACAAGAACCACAATCGAGTAATAACGATGCTCATAGTTGAAGCTTTGAACAGGTCAAACAAGGAATTAAGAATTAAGAATACTATATAATTGTCTACTTTCCATAATCCTTCGATTCAGAAATGCAAATAGAATCGAAACATGCGAAGAAGCTGGATAAAATCTTTGGGAAGTACTATAGGAGACACCGGAACTGGAGGGACTCTAAGTCAGTCTAGCAGATTATTCCACTCGGCGATTTAGGTCATTTGACTCCTCATTCTAACTGGCACCTTGTTTATTTTCCCCCACTTCCTCTTCTTTCTCCCCGCCACCCCAAGACACATAAGAGAATGAAGGAGAGGAAGGATAAGTTCCTTGAGAACATATAGATGGAATTGCCTCCTTCATTCCTTGTAGATCTTCATTTGCATTCTGCTTACCAAGAAGTTAATCTTGAACACTCTGACTAGTGACACATGAATCATGGACCAGCTCCCCTCCATTACACCTTCCACCCAATTTACTCCAATACACTTAGTAATAAAAAGAAAACATTTAGAATTAGCAACACAACAATATTCATCGCAAATGATTGTTTCCTGTGTTGCCGTTGCTAAGCAATATTTTTGTCACTAAATGTGTATTGAAAAAAATTGGGTGAAAAATGTACTCGAAGGGATCCTAGCCCATTATCGTGATGAGAAATTATTATTAATCTTTAACTTATGTGCATGGTACAATTTACATAATAGTACCCCAAAACATAATAGTACCATAATATACTATCACTTTGCGATATCAAAATTAAATGTTCTTTATGTT
This sequence comes from Panax ginseng, assembly GCA_020205605.1. Lineage (NCBI taxonomy): Eukaryota > Viridiplantae > Streptophyta > Magnoliopsida > Apiales > Araliaceae > Panax > Panax ginseng. Next base: position 104,649,578 of record CM035134.1, read on the forward strand.
GACTTAACTTTTTGATACATATTTTAACTAATCTTATATTTGAGTATCTTATAAAAGATATGTCATTTTTTTTCTGGTGAGAGCTGAGGGAATCCAAAATTATTATGTTAAAGCCAAATTTTCAACTAATGATTGTTATTACTACATTGTTCTTGATTATAGATTGTCCTCTAAGGCTTCCCCGCTTGAAGCTTGTGGACCGTTAAGTATGAAAGAATCCTCAAAAAATATGTCTAATATTAGTAACTACTTTTATCATTTTGTACTATCTTACTATTGCAGATCTGATTCAACGATCAAATTTTGAACTCCCCCGAACCCCCAGTTCACATGACCCAAATCTCAATATAAATTGTATCTGAATTTCAGTACCCACACATATCACAATTTTAAAGAAAAAGAGGACAAGCATCACTTTTTGTATATAAAATTATTACAGCAGGCACTAGAAAGTTAGAAAGACTACCAAGTTCAAAAGCCATGCAACTTCATCAAGCATGGAGATAACAATCGCAGATGAACCAGCTTCAATCAGTTCTGACCTCAGGTTAGACAGCTTGGATGACACATCCATCCCAGCATATTTAAGATCATGCACTCTAATCGGTTTATTTGGTGGCTTTGGCCTTGCTTCTTTCCAAATCTTGTCCACAAGATTAAAATTGTACAAGTAGACCAACTTGTGATTATTTCTACTTATAGCCTCTTTAAGTTCCTCTACAGCATTAGAAGAGAAAAGAAACTGCTCCCTTCACAAAAACAAAAAATGTGGCATCAGACACAAGCACTATAATCCTATGCAGGGACATCCGTTCATAAATTATATTAACATTAAAAAGAAAAGATAAATCAGGGAAAATATACCAAGGACAACAACAAAATTAAAAGAACTAACAATATGGGCAATTAATTTATAGGACTGATAAACGTGCATGGAAGAATGGTTAAAGACCTAGATATCATATCACTTTCGGATATGGGGCAAAAGCAGGAGAGATGGACCGGAGTACTAATGGTGATAAAGAAGGGATACACAAACAAAAAAGATGAGAAAAACTTTATCCTATCAGCTCGAGCATAATTCAGCGGCAACCCTAATTGGAGGATCGAAGGTTGATTAACTAGTTTCTATAGGTAAAGTACAAAAAGCAATCAGCTGTTGAGTATTACTCACAGGATCAATGCCAATTCTGCAGCCTGGAGTGAGGACATCATTAAGCCATTCACTAGTGGTTGGCACCCCCAAATTACCAGCTCGCATGAGAATCCAGCTAGAATTCAACTGCTTCTCTGCCTAGTAACAACAAAGATAAAATCATTAATGATGCATTAGGTTAGACCATAAGAATCAGAATGGGAATAGCCTTGCCAACAATACTACGTGTTCACATGTCAAACCTGGAGAAAATATCTCCCATCTGTCCAAAGAGCTGCGTTTTGCATTGTGATAACTGCAGTGCCAGCACTACCAGTGAAACCTGATATATAGGCTCTTCTCATATAACATTCAGCAATAAACTCGCTCTGGATACAAAAACAAAAATGGAATCAGAAATGATAAGAGGAACCACTTGTGTACATGGAGCTTAGTCAATGCAAGTTCAATATTGAATCAAAATGAGCCTAATTATTCATTTGAAATAAAATTAATCCGAGCTCAGATAAGCCCTCAATGAAGCACCAGTATCAGTATGAACCCTTCAGTCAATTCTAGCATTTAGAAACACTAGTGAATTGGACTTCTTATTTGAATTCTACTGTTATTCCAACATTATTGGTTTTGTTCAAATGACTGAGTCACTGATATCAATTCTAAACAAGCCTTAAATTATTGAAAAGAACAGTTGAAATTCTTAAACATATAAATATAATAGTGTCATTCACCATCTAACTCAATTCCCATTAGGATAAAATCAAAATTGAATTCATATTTAAGGCAGAACAATGAGAATCCAAATTCAACAATAAAACATCAATAATATCCACTTATCACATAAAATGAATAAAATCAAGAATAAAAAAAAAGTACTAATTCTAATTCAAACAAAAAAATGGGTATTAATTCAAATAACAAGAGGTAAAAATAGAATTGAATATGAACCTGATGGGCATCTTCAGAAGGGATGATATAAGCGTCAATACCAATCCCAGGCTTTGAGAAAAGCTCGCGCAAGGCGACAAGCTTCTCGTCTGGTTCATCACTGTTATTGCGCTTCTTTCGAAACTCAGACGAGGGTTTTGCAGTGATAGAACTGGAGTTTCGGATTATAAAGCTGAGGGATTTGGTGGGAACACTTTGGGGTTGGGATCTGAAAGAACGGAAAATAGGGAGTGATAGAGAAAGGAAGCGTAAGCAGCGAGGATTTAGATGAGAAGAGGGAGAAATCATGGTGCGTTTAGAGAGAGAAACTGCAGGCGTTAGTTTTGTAGCTGCCACCGGGGATTCCATGAGATGGGCAATGAAGATAAGGCCTGGTATTAGGAGCAAGTGGCAACACAAATATTTTAACAGAAATTTTGAAAATTAATTTAATTAAAAAGATAAAAGAAATAAAATAGGAAAGTAGTAAGGAATAAAACAAAAGTAAAATATTAAAAACACCCCTAAATATTAAAAATATATTATTTATATAAGACAAAATGACGAAAATAAAATGGATCTGATTATGGCAAAATTGTCATTATTTTATAAATTTTTTATTATAATGGATATAGCAAATGTTAATGTTGTGTTGGCTTACGAATAGGAAACCAGAGTTACTACAAATATAGTTATCATGAAGTTAACATTATAGTAAACAGTGTTGACACACAGAGAGATAAATCAACTGCCGGTGTATCTGTCGATATTGTATTGATCAATTGACCAAACTTAATTTCATACTAACCATTTCCAATTACTACTGTCTGTCCCGCAAAAAATGACTTAGTTTTATTTTTTTCAATCAAATTTATCAATTTTAGAATTATGCGTAATACGCACAGACAGGATATTCCAATAGAATAATAAAGAATGAAATAACAGAAGAATTTCACCATGTATGCAGATTTGCCAGATGAAGTAAAAGTTATTCCAACATAATAATAAAAAATGGAATAACAGAAGCTCTCTTCATGAATACGAAATAAATAATACCCCTTACCTTAGAAAGAAAAGTATTCCGACTGGTAGGCGAGGATATTCTTGAAGAAAACTATACTGTTTTCTACGCTCAAAGCTTCTTAAAACTCTAAAGAAATACGCTCAAGATTATAGAAGAAGAATTCTCTGAATTTTTGGTGTGATTTTCCATTCTAACTAAGCATCCTATTTATAGGAGAATGGAAAGGATACTATACAATAAAATATAATATAAAATATATATATATATATATATATTATTTAAAATCTAATAAAACAAATAACTTTATAAAAGTATTCTATTTTATATAAAAAGATTTTACTATGCAAACACTATGCAGGCACTATGTAAACACTATGCATAATAAAATATAATATATTCTATTTATAATCTAATAAAATAAATAAATTTATAAAAGTATTCTGTTTTATATATAAAGATTTTACTATGCCAACACTATGCAAATACTATGCATAATAAAATATATTATATTCTATTTATAATCATAATAGAACCGGTATCTAATAAGGTATAGACTTCGCAAAAATTTATAATTAACTAACCCGTGCTAACTTCGTTTGGGTTACTCTCTTTTTGAGAAGTCACGAAAAAACGCTCTTCCTGAAACCACCGACTTTGTTTTGTCCGTATCCGTCTTTGGTGCCACCGTCCCAGCTGGACTTGACTTTGGTGCACGACAAAATCGGGCTAGGTGAGCTTTGTAAGACCCCAACTTTAATGAATAAAGATTAATTTCTCTTGAAATATATTTTTTTAATATTATGGTGTAGATATAATATAGTGTTATAGTTATGGGTAATATTTACAAATTTTGCAAAATAAGCAAGTGGTTATATAATATTCGATTGGTCAGGGAATATTCGTTTTAACAGAGCATATTAAATGCGACTAAGACAATCATTGGTGGACCCCACAACAAAAGTATTATCGTAAAAGAAAACTATGTAATTATCTTTTATAAAAATAACTGCCAAGTGTTACTGTTAAAACCATTGAACTACCCTTAAGAGTAAAAAGTACGATGAATACGCTGTGATTACATAAGTAGTAGCACCAGTATTGGTTATTGATTCTACGTGAGAAGTCACTCAATTATACTCAATTATTGCTACAAGAATTCACGTCATCATATCTCATATTATTAATTCGATTATTGTCACAAGATCATCGTATAATATGATATATTATTAAATCAATAATTGAGACGATAAAGTTATTTATATTATTAAATTGCAATATTTACAATGTCTAGAAGTTACATCAAGGAGAGGTTTGGTCATCTAATCAATTGCTACCAATAAGGAGAAATCCTTATCGGAAAGCCCCCTCTTTCCTGGAAATGACCTGGTTGTTAAATATTGTAAGTTATAATATTAATGATGAATAAGTTCATGTTGATTAAAGATGAATTTGATAGTTCCATTGTGTTGGAATTATTAGTGTTAGTGAAAATCGATATTTATTTCGATAATAATTGATGTCTGGAAGTTATCAGGTAATTAATCGGATAAATGGGGAATTAATTGCTATGATTATAACTATTTGTTCACATGTGTGTACTATTGATTCACATTCATGTACTATTAGGGGAGTTGGTGCAAGATTGATAATACTTGCATAACTGAGTTAAAGATGGAGGTATAGATGGAGGTACTATACTGTTATTCATATTTTCACATGATTATAACTATTGAATCACATGATTGAACTATTGATTCACATTATTTACTATTAGGGGAGGTGGTGCAAGTTTGATAATACTTGCAGGACTAAATTAAAAATGAAAGAAAAGTTGGAGGTATTGTATTTGTAATTTTTCGAGCCCCAAAAACGCAATTATCGAAACTATATTTTTCTATAAATAGAAGCTCATTCTTCCTTCATTTCTCACCAATTCGCTAAAGCTATAGAGCAATTATTATAGAGAGAAAGAAAAAGAGAAGTCTGCTACCTCTCAATTTCAGTATCCAGCTTTATTCTAAGGTAAGGGGTATTATTTCTTTCATTTTCATGAAGAGAGATATTGTTATTCCATTCCTTATTATTATGTTGGAATAACCTGTCTATGTGAAGTACCGCATACATGGTGAAATTCTTCTGTTATTCCATTCTTTATTATTCTATTGGAATATCTTGTCTGTGCATATTACGCATGACCTGGTTCCACTATGTATTATTCTGTTGGAATAACCTGTCTATGCGACATACCGCATACATGGTAAAATTCTTCTGTTATTCCATTCTTTATTATTCTGTTGGAATATCCTATCTGCATGCGTATTACGCATTTAATTCGGGTTATTATTTATTATTCATTGAATAACTCGTCTGCATATGATCATCGCACGCCTCGTGAATTTTGTTGTTATTCCATTCTTTATTATTCCATTGGAATATCCTCGTTCGTAAGCGGATTTCGCATGACCTGGTTCCATTCTTTATTATTCTATTGGGAATAACTTGTCTGTGTGGTCTATCGCATGCATGGTGAATTCTTATGTTATTCCATTCTTTATTATTCTGTTGGAATAACCTGTCTATGTGGCTTACCACATGCATAATGAATGATCCTTTGTATTCATTCCTTCTTAAATTATGGAAATGATCTGTCTACGTGGATTACCGCATGGCGGGCGAAAATCCATTTATAGTTTCATATATTCTATTATACTCAGTTGGTTAAAGTTTTGGCTTCTATACTCTATGAAATTAGTAGAATATCCTGGATATTTTCGCTTCATCCAGTATCTTTTCATGGAAATATTCTTCTGAGCATTCTTGAATTTGACTCAACAAAGCAGTATCATGTTAACAATTTGGACATTTTTGAGTTCAGGATAAATTAACTTATAAATCTTTAAAATTTAATTCTTGAACTTGTTTTATTGAATTATTATTTCATTGTCATCATCCTCATGTTTATATTATGTTGAAAGTCATCTGTGGCCTATAGTGCATAGATGGACTTGGTATGATTATGACCAGGGATTATTCGGTATAGTCATGACCGTAATGTTACAAATGATGTGGTAAAAGTCCTCACAGGCCCATAGTGCATTGATGGACAGTTGTTGGCATGATCATGACCATTTATGAAAACACGAATATCCTTGGCCCATAGTGCATGGATAATTTGTGGTCGTGATACTAATGAATATCATTGGCCGTAGTGCAAGGATGACGTGGTTTATTTAATAAGTTGAGTTTCAATGATAAAAGTGATGAAAAACCTTTTAAATCATAGAAGATAGTAGATTTTATTCACTACTTGACTCTTCTAATGGATTGCTTGTTCCGCTGTAGTTAAACTTGATGTTTGTTATATTGTATCAGTTTAACACTGTTGAAGGCTAACGATAATTTATTCTGCATTATCTTTGCCATAATATTTCTAACTGGGCTAGTTGAGCTCACCCTTTTGCTTTCATTGTTCTCTTCAGGAAATGAGAATATAGCTGGGACGAGTCGAGGAACGGAGTGACGGTCTAGATAATAGCATTACTAGTCCTCACTATTCTGTTAAATAGTGTGATAATAAATGTAATGAGGACTCCATTGAGTGTGGATATTGTCTAGAAGAAAATATTTGTATTAAAACTCATAGCATATGTTTTGTCGTATTTTACACGACAGTTGTATAATTAAGTTTTTATTTGTATTTTGTACCATGTATTTGGCGACTCAAGATGGGTGATGTATACCTATTTTGGGGGCGTCACAACCTTCTTTTCCACATTGTAACATGCTTTGGACTGCATCGTACAGTTTGGACTTATGTGTCCTTCCCCTCCATATTTGTAACATACGACCGGTGGTCGTTTTCCTTCCTTAACAACAGGTGTTGATGCTGGCGTTTTTCCATCATTGTTGAATCTCCTCTTCTTGAAATGTCCATTCTTATTGTTTTGGCCATGATTCCCACCGAAGTGGTTACCATTTCTGGCATGTTGATTCCCTCCACGCTTATTGTCACCGCTTCGATGACTGCTATCACTGGTATTATCATTTTGTTGGCTGCTCTCTTTTGGTTGGGTTGACTCATTATCGCGCTACAATAACTGAGCCCTATTAACAACATCTGAATACAAACACAGTTTATGAGAGATAAGATATTGACGTATCTCGGGTTTCAAACCTCTTAGAAACATTCGCGTCATTCTCTCCTCATTATCAACCAAATGGGACGCAAACCGGGACAACTCGACAAACTTGGCTTCAGATCGCGACATACGGCCATGTTATTTTGCTCCACTTGATGAACTCTACCTCTTTCATGTGATGAATACTTTGAAAGTACTTGTCGTTGAACAATTCTTGGAACATTTCCCAAGTCATCTTCAAGGCAGTAAGTTGAGTACGCTTTTACTGATTCCCACCAAGAATCGCTCGCCGCACATGAAGGTGGCAAAGGGAACCTTTTACTCCTCGGAGCATCCCAAGACATCAAATATCTTCCAGATTTTCTTTATCCACATCTCCGCCTTAACTGGTTTTGGCTCTCAAAAAAACTTCGGTGGTCCCAGCTCCTTGAATCGCTAATGGTGGATGGTCGAGAGTTATCGATGTTTCCACCGCATTTTGGATGAGCCGCCTTACCGATGTTGCATGAATTGCATAAAACCTCTAAAAATCCCATCATTCATCATTTGATTGTTGTTGTTTACCTGAGGATTATTTTCTTCCTGTTGCACATTATCCTGGGTATTAATCTGTGGTGACTCAACGGTCTCATGTGCTTCATTGCTTATCTCAACATTTCGGATGCCATTTTCAAATACGCCACAAAACAAGAGTTAATTATCATATCACATATTATCCCTATACTCTAACCGACCAATTAAATACCAAATAAACTTAGGTAGGTCATACTATGAAGGAATTCCCCTGCCTCTCCCTCCTAGTTCTTGTCTCACATCTCAAATGCAAGGATCATATCCCTAAGCTTTGATACTAACTGTGATGCCCCCAAAATAGGGTATACATCACCCATCTTGAAAGTCGCCAAATACATGGTACAGAATACAAATAAAAATATAATTATACAAACGTCGTGTAATATACGATAAAACATAACTGAGAGTTTAAATAGGAATATTGCCTTCTAGACAATATCCACTCTCAAATAGATTCCTCATTACATTTATTGTTACACTATTTTATAGAATAGTGAGGACTACTATAACACCATCTCGGACCATCACTGCTCCCTCGACTAGTCCCTTGCCACGTTCTCATTTCCTGAAGAGAACAATGAAAGCAAAAGGGTGAGCTCAACTAGCCCAGTAAGAAATATTATGACTAAGATAATGCAAGATAAATTATCATTAGCCTTCAACAATGTTAAACTGATAAAATACAATAGACATCAAGTTTAACAACAACGAAAAAAGCAATCCATTAGAAGAGTCAAGTAGAGTATAATATCTACTATCTTCTATGATTTAAAATGTTTTCATCAATTTTTATCGCTGAGACTCAGCTTAATAAATAAACCACATCATTGAGTCATCCCTGCACTACAGACCAATGATATTCATTAAATCATCAATGGTCATGACTATACCGACTAATCTCTGGTCATAATCATACCAAAAAATTGTCCATCAATGCACTACAGGTCACTGAGGACTTTTACCACATCATTTATAATATTACAGGTCATGATTATATCGAATGATCCCTGGACATAATCATACCAAGTCCATCTATGCACGTAAGCCAAAGATGACTTTCATCACAATATAAGCATGAGGATGATGACAATGACATAATAATTCAATAAAACAAGTTCAAGAATAAATTTTAAAGATTTATAAGTTAATTTATCCTGAAATCAATAATGTCCAAATTGTCAACATGATACTGCTTTGTGGAGTAAAATTCAAGAATGCTCAGAAGAATATTTCCATGAAAAGATACTTGATGAAACGCAAATATCAAGGATATTCCACTAATTTCATGGAGTATAGAAGCCAAAACTTTAACCCACTGAGTATAATAGAATATATGAAACTGCAAATGGATTTTCACCCGCCATGCGGTAATCCATGTAAACAGATCATTTCCACAATTTAATAAGGAATGAATACGAAGGATCATTCACCATGCATGCGGTAATCCACATGTATGTGTTATTCCACAGTAATAATAAAGATTGGAATAATGTAAGAATTCACCAGCTCATGATAAACCGCACATACAAAAGTTATTCCCAATGTAATAATAAAGAATGGAACTAGGTCACAGAATCCGCATTGCAGATAGGATTTCTAATGTAATAATAAAGAATGGAATAACAACAGAATTCACCATGTACAAGCAGATTGTGATGTAGATAAAAGTTATTCCAAATGTAATAATAAATAATGGAACGTGTCATGCGTAATACGCATGCAGATAGGATATTCCAATGTAATAATAAAGAATGGAATAACAAATGTAATTCACCATGTATGTGGTACTCAGATGTATAAAAGTTATTCCAATGTAATAATAAATAATGGAACTCAGTCATGCAGTAATACGCGCATGCATGTGATATTCCAATGTAATAATAAAGAATGAAATAATGTAAGAATTTCACCATGTATGTGGTACTTCAGCATGTATAAAAGTTAGTCCAACATAATAATAAAAATAGAATAATGAAGAATTTCACCATGTATGCGGTACTTTGCATGATAAAAGTTATTCCAACATAATAACAAAAGAATGGAATAATGTAAGAATTTCACCATGTATGCGGTATTGCAGCATAGACAAGTTATTCCAACATAATAATGAAGAATGGAATAACATAAGCTCTCTTCATGAATATGAAAGAAATAATACCCCTTACCTTAGAAAGAAGAGTATTTTGACTGGTAGGGCGAGGATATTCTTGAAGAAAACTTATACTATTTTCTACGCTTAAAGCTTCTTAAAACTCTAAAGAAATACGTTCAAGATTATTGAAGAAGAATTCTCTGAATTTCTGGTGTGATTTTCCATTCTAACTAAGCATCCTATTTATAGGAGAATGAAAATGATACTATGCAATAAAATATAATATAAAATATATATCTATATATATATATATAATTTAAAATCTAATAAAACAAATAACTTTATAAAAGTATCTATTTTATATAAAAAGATTTTACTATACAAACACTATGTAGCACTATGCAAATACTATGCATAATAAAATATAATATATTTTATTTATAATCTAATAAAAAAAATAATTTTATAAAAGTATTCATTTTATATAAAAAGATTTTACTATGCTAACACTATGCAGAACACTATGCAAACACTATGCATAATAAAAAATATTATATTCTATTTATAATCAAATAAAACAAAACTTTATAAAAAGTATTTTGTTTTATATAAAAATTTCTGTTTTATTATATTTATAATAATAATAAAACAAAATTCATCATCATTATTATAATTCACACTATTAATCGACTGTGTCGCTCCTGTGAAAGAGGGGCTTTCCAATAAGGATTTCTCCTGTTGTCATGCCGCAATTAGGTGACCAAACTTCTCCTCGATGTAACTTCTAGACATCGTTAATATTGCAAATAATAATATTAATAACTTTGTTATCTCAATTATTGATTTAATAATATATAAAATATCGACAATAATTGAATCAAATAACGTGAGATACTATGCAACAATTACTGTAGCAATAATCGAACAAAACTGAGTGACTTCTCATGTAAGCATCAATAATCAATACCATGTGCTACTATTCAACCACGCGTATTACTGTACTTTTAACACAAGGTGTTTCAACAGTTAACGGTAAAACTTTCGCCGTTATTTTCATAAAAATATTTTTGTCGTTTTCTCAATCCGACAATAATATCGTTGTGGGGTCCACCAATGATTGTACCGTCGTATGGATATTCCCCGATAAAAAGAATATTTCCCGATCAATCGAATATTATATAACAACTTGCATACTTTTCAAAATTTCTAAATATTACCCACAACTATAACATTATCTCAAATCCACACCATAATTTTGAAAAAAATATTTCGAGAAAATTAAATCTTTATTCATAAAATTTGGGATTTTACAGTTAATCTGATTATATATATTGGCTGCTGTATACTATTTAATTGTTACTATATAATGTTTATTTGGTTGCTGAATAATATTAATGTACACTTGTACTGATATTTTTTATATTTATGGTTACATATTAGCTACATTGGTTACCTTCATACAACTGTTAGTCTTTAGTTGGTAACAAACACATTATACTGGTTGTTTTTTTACTGTAAAATGCAATAAAAAATATGTTTATGTTATGGTTACTAAATAGATATATGTTGGTACCTATCTAATCTAAATTTGGTTATTGTATAATGTTGTTATGATTACTGTATAATATTAGTGTGTTGTATACTGGTTTGTTTTATATTGGTGGTTACTTATAAACTACATTGGTTAACTTCATACAACTATTAGTCTTTAGTTGGTAACAAACTGATGCGGTTGAAGAGCAGGCGTGTCAGTTTATGGAAAGATTTGATTCAGTTTATGGAAAGATTTGATAGATTATGGAAAGATTTAATCCAGTGACAATTTGGTAATTTCTGTCAAGTTTGGAGTGTCGAATTTTGGCGTTTTTAGAGCCTAATTTCATTAGAAACGGGTCAACGATCAAAAGTCGCCAACTTTGCTCATGACCTGCATGGTTTTTTGGTCAAATTCCATCATTTAGGCCATCAAAATTGCACATAAAAATGTTGTTTATGTTTTGGTTACTAAGATTATGTAGTTTGGTTACTGTCTAATATTGATTTAGTTACTTTACAATATTTATTCAGTTGTTAGACAATGGAGATGATTCCAGTTATGCTTTACTTCAACGGAACTTAAACAAAAAGAGTGTAAATACATGAATATATAATTATTTACTGTTAGTAACCATTAACCACATGGTTGGTAACATTTTTGATGGTCTACAGTAACTAAAATTGTTATTGATTAATATTTTGATTTTTGATTCCATCATGAGTTGTCAAATATAAAGTAAACATATACATTGAACAATTGGTAATTGTTCTGAAACATTTTTATGTAAATTTGGTTACCCATCTAAATAAAATGATTACATCTATATTCATATTTAATTACCAACTGGACCATTTCTAAATAACTTTTATAACTATGTAATTTAAAAGTATCCATCAACTAGATAAATGGGAACCCTCACATGTACATTAAGCACTTGATAACTGTTCTAATATAAGTTTTTAATTATTTGGTTACTAACAACAACTAAAATGGTTACCCTTATATGCATGTTTGGATACCAACTGCATCTCTCAAACTATTTTTATTTTAATATGAGATCTATAAGTGACCATCATATATATAAATGAGAACTATTAATTGGAGTTTCTTATTCCATCATGATGACATGGTATAAATAAAAACAAACATATACATTTAACACTTTATAACAGTCCTGATACAAACTTATAATTATCTAGTTACTAATAAAAATAAAAATGGTTACCATATATGAAGGTTTGGATACCAACCTAACATTTTAACTGAAATAGTTGATGGATACTGTTCTGAACCAATTTTATGTAAATTTGGTTACTCACAAAAAATAAAATGGTTACCTCTATATGCAGATTTAAATACCAATTGTATAATTTTCAGATAATTTTTATGAGTATGTAATTTATAAGTATACATTAACTATATAAATAGGATACTGTCACATGTACATTTAACACTTAGTGTTTGTCCTGATACAAGCTTGTAACTATCTGGTTACTAATAACATTAACCATAATGTAACATAATAAAATAGTAACCACATAATTATATGATGGTAACCAGAGCAGATTTTAATGGTAACCAAAACAGAAACATCATGTAATGAAACCTAGTTTAGGCAATCCATGTATACTAAACAATTACATATTAACCAGAATAAAAAATAAAATTAACCAAAATCTCACATTGAGGGCACAATAATAGTAGCCAAATCATAAGATAACAGTAACCAAAACATAATAAAGAACTAACCAAATAGTTATATGAAAGTAACCAGAACATGATTTAATGGTAACCAAAACAGAAACAACTTGTATATCCAACCCAGTTTAGGCAACCAATGTATACTTTCACATGTACATTTAACACTTGATATATGTCCTGATACAAGCTTGTAACTATCTAGTTACTACCAAAAAATAAAATGGTTACCCTTCTATGCAGGTTTGGTTACCAACTGCACCTTTCAAACAATGTATCAGACACAATTTAGAAGTAGCAAATACGATCCAACAAACAATGTCAAATCACTGGTAATATAATCAAATATGTAATCCTTTTTATATAAGTTCCAATAAACATTACATACTCACTAACCATAACAAATGGTTATGGATATCCAACAAAAATCAAAGTACGAAACACAATCCTTTTAATTCTTGATTGAAATTTAAATAAGGTTTATTTCTTCCCATGACATTTGTCGCCATGATCTCTTTCCGAGCAACATCAAGAGGCTTGTTTGAAGTAAAATTTCTATTATCTCGATAATAGAACAACATGTATGCTTTTTGATCCAAAACCTTCTTCTCACAAACTTGAACAACCTGTGAATCAACAAGTGCAACAAAAGTACATTAAAAAATAATCAAAAAAATAAAGGACTTTTAGACTATGCAAACTAGTTGCACCCCCCAAGAGCCTGAAGGAGATCAATATTCATTAACCAATTTACGCCACCAATTAGTTAATTAGTCTAACAACTATGATGATGAAGATGAAGAAAAAGAAGAAATACCAGTACAAAAAGAAGAAGAAATATCAGTAGATGAAGAAATACCAGTAGATGAAGAAGAAGAAGAAGAAGAGGAGGAAGAAGAAGAAGATTTTAGAGATATGGGAGTTGGGAGAAAAAGAAGGTTCACGCGTTTCAAAAAAAATCCACCAGATTTGTCATATCATCCCCTAAATTAAAGAATCTTAATTGCACTAATATTGTAAATAAATATGGAAAAATGTATTATTTTTGTAATTATTTTATCTATGCACCATTATTGTAACTATTTCTAAAAATGTACTAAAATATGTAATTAATCCAAATGTTAACCTATTAGGTTAAGGCTCTACCATATACTTATTAACCTATCTATACTCTTGAATTTATATAATATGAGATTTATGTGAAATATCTCAACAATTAGGAAAATATAATAATTAAACAAACAAACTACAAATTAAAATACCGTACACATATAATTAACACTATATACACATAATTACAATATGTATTATTACAGTATATCACAAGTATGTGTTAATTTTTTGGTTTTAGTTCATAAATTTTACTCTCTGATTACTTATTTTTATTTCTAATTTTTTATACTTTAATGTGTAAAAATCTTTGATTACTTATTTTTTATTTCTAATTTTTTATACTTTAATGTGTAAAAATTTTAAATTTTGCATTTATTATTTTTATTTGTTTATTATAATGTTTTCATTTTTATTTCTAAATTATTCATTTTTGTTTTATATTTTTAAAATTTCATTATTCATATTAGAATTTAGAACCCCTAACCTTGTTACTCGCATCACTTGTCAATTAAAAAGTCAATGAAGTTCTTTTGTACTATAATTTAAAGGGGAGTCAATTTTCTTTTGTACTTTTTAGATTTGGCAAAAGAGGCCTAGGTCTGTCCGCAAAAAAAATAGGTTATGGGTTTTATTATTGCAACTCATATAAAGTTGGGCCATTTTAGCCCGGCTCGTGCTAACCTGGCCCGCCCGTGAATTATTGCTTTAAAAAACAAAAATAATGTTATTTGTGAGGATTGAGTACAAGACCTCCAAGTC
The DNA here is from genome assembly GCA_020205605.1 of Panax ginseng. NCBI lineage: Eukaryota > Viridiplantae > Streptophyta > Magnoliopsida > Apiales > Araliaceae > Panax > Panax ginseng. The sequence continues at coordinate 104,664,593 of CM035134.1, forward strand.
ATTAAATAAGAGTTCAATTTAACTGAACTACAATAATTACTTGTTTTAACATGCATTCATCTAAATAAAAATACAAAAAATAAAAAGACAACCGTTTAAACAAAATGTACAATCTCTAGTTTTAATTTGTTTCTTTTTAAATGAGTTAAATTTGAATCATAATTAAAAATATTCAATTTAAATTATTTAAAATTTAATGCTATCCAATACATAAGTTTCTCAAACATCAATATCATTTATAAAAAGATTCTCCATTTAACTTTAAAAAATTATATTGGAAAATATATTTATTTAACTCTAAATAATATAAAATTTTGAGATTAATAGAAATTTTAGATAGTTTTACTACATTCACAGTACTCCGTATTAATTAATTAATACTGTATAAGATAAATTAATGTAGATGATGTAGAATCCACATAGTGAAAACTGAAAATATATATACCATCCTGATATAGTTTGACTACCAAAGTTAATTAATTAGTCCGTGAGAATATTTTCAAAATTAAAAATTATATATAGCTATAATAAAAAGAAAGCGTAATTTGCTTGTGTATGACATTTACACATGTTACAACAAGTAGTTGTTATAGTTCAGTTGAATTAAACTCTTATTTAATGACTTAAAGGTCTTGTGTTTAACCTTCACAAGTAAGAGAGCAGATCCTCTGTCCCCTTGTGTTTCTCCACTTAAATTTTGACACATAATTTCTTATTTAATACTAATTAATTCTAAAATTAAATAAAAAAATATGTGTTAAAATTTAAATAAAGAAATATAAGGGAGACAAAAAATTTAAGGACAGAAGATCTACCCTCCACAAATTGGACCATATCAGGAGTAGTACTCTTTATAGTTGGCCCTTCCGATTAACAGGTGGAACTTTCTAGGAGACTCCCTTGGAACTTGAAAGTATTTACTGTGAACACGGCTTGTCTTAAATAAGTCCACTTTTAAGTTTTGATGATTAAACATACAAATTTTTGTGTTTCGAAAAAAATGAGATAAAGTACCAAATATAATTAAGTTATTTAGTGTGATTTATTAATATAAAAAAATAAAAAAATTATTACTATATATAAGTTTGTACTGTTATTAAGGATAATTTTTTTTAAAAAAATTACTCTCTTTTTTCTATTTTACTTTCTTAATGTGTACAAATTGTATTTTGCTCATTCTTTTGGGGTCAGAGGGAGTATTTGTAAAAAAATAATTTCAAACATTAATTATTTGTAAAATGATAATTTTTCATATTATTCTCTCTATTTTCAAAATTAGAAATATATTTGAAAATGATAATTTTAAAGATAATTTTTTTTTAAGCTTATCCTTGGTATTGATTAAAAATGTAATAGTTGTCACTCAATAATGTATTCTGTAAGACCCCAACTTATTATTAATAAAATTTAATTTTCTCTATTTATTATTTTGAAATAGTAAGGGTTGATTTGATTAATGTGGATAGTTATGGGTAAAATATGCAAATATTTCAAAATAAGCAAGTGGTTATAAAATATTCATTATTGTCGAGGAATATTCGTTTTATGCGTGGAATATTAAACATTGTTGGGAATATTAAATGCAACGAATAGTAGCATAATGTATGGGCCCCATAACGGAAAGCGATTGGAGGAAGAAAACGACAAGAATAAGTTGTTTAAAAATAACGACGTAGTTGTTACCGTTAATACTGTTAAAATACTCGATCGTTAAAACACAAGAAGTATTGCAGATTGCACCAATTATTGATTCTTACGTAAGAAGACACTACTCAATAATGGTTACGATGAATTCTTTATTCAATTATTTTATTTTATTGATTCAATAATTCTTTGTATTGATATTTTATATTCTTGTTGTTTTGATAATTGTCACTACACATTATTTTTTATTATCGAAGCAATAATTCATATTATCTCGAATAATATTATTGGATAACATTATTGGCAATGTCTAGAAAGTTACATCTTAAGGAGAGGTTTGGTCACCTAATTGCGGCGCCAAGTAAGGAGAAATTCTTATTGAAAACCCCTTTCCTCATGAATCTGCTCGTTGTCAATATTGTGATTACGTAATATTATTCGTGAATAATTAATTATTGATTTATATGATGAGGAAAATATTGATTTTATGTGGATATAGATGGAGAAATTTTTTAATGCGACAATTGTTGAAAATTAAAATTTTATCTTTTTCTCGATAAAATAATTATTTAAATATATTATTATATTTTAATAATATAATAATGGTGATATTTTTACAAATGTGTGATATATGAGTATACGAGGAGAAAGAGTATTTTATTTGCAATAAATGTTTAAAACATGTTAAACATGTCATTGGACCCCATTTCTTGACTAAAATTTGATTATAACTTTTGTAAAATCGTCCGCTTATGGATTTCGGTCAATTTCATTTGGAATTTGGAAAAACTTTCTTCTGCGCAAAGTTGTAGAGAATTGAATTTCCTATAAAACTCGCGAGATTTGAATTTTCTGACAAAATGGCTATTTATTGTGAATTATTGAAGTTCGAAGCTCAAAATAATTAATTTTGGAAGTTTAAATTATTTTAAATTAGGAAAACGTTTTGGAATGTTTGGGGACATCATTAACATGTGCTTGGTGGCTGAAATCAGATGGTCAAGAGGTGCGTGAGGAAATTTTGATATATATATTAATATTATATTAAATTTTTACTTTGGTGTTCTAAGCATTTTCCTATAAATAGGTGCTTAGGTTAGAATTGAAAATCACAAAGAGAAATTGAAGTTTTTCTCTCTATATTATCGAAATGTATTCTTGTGAGTATTTTGAGTATACTTTGAGTATTGCTATCTACGGTGCAAGTTCAAGTTATAGCTTTATATCCAAAGATTCAGGTTAAATCTTGTCTCTTCCGAGGTAAAGGATATTATTTTTTTTCGTAATGATATTATTTCTTCAATATCATTATCTTTGAAATATTGATCGAAGTTTTTTTATCAAATTTGAAACTTTTGGTGTGAGATTCTTATTCACATATACTTGACCACTATTCACGATATCACGACTTTATTCACGAATCACGACATTATTCATCGAAAAATAAAAATTTTCCTTTTCGTCTAAAATATCTATTGTGGATACTAGCTTTGATTGTATCCATGTTTTGATCATTCTTGAATTTTACACCACTATGATTATTTTTGAGGTATTTTTGGACATAGATAAAACAAAATCACGAATCCTTAATCCTTAATCCTTGACATTTTGTTTCTTTGGATTCGTTTCTTTAAAAATATTTTCATCATCCTCGAGTCTTAAATGATGATATTATTGAATATCTTTGGCACGTAGTGCAAAGATGAATGATTTCGATGAATATCTTTGGCGTGTAGTGCAAAAGATGAACATGTATTTAGATGAACATGACGGTGATGAATATCTTTGCTTTATAGTGCAAAGATGAATATTTGATTCGAGATATATATTGATTGATGTTACTGGGGATAAAAGATAGACAATGAACTTTTAAATTCATACACGAGAAGATAGTAGTTTGCATTCTCTACTTAACTCTTCTAATGAATTATTATTTCATTGCGAATATTGATTTAAAACTTGTTGTCTATTGTATTCTATTAGATTTTTCCTGTTGAAGACTAACGATAATTTGTTGTATATTATCTTAGTCATAATATTCTTTACTGGGCTAGTTGAGCTCACCCTTTTCTTTTTTGTTCCATTTTTCTTCTCTCAAGAGGCGAGAATGTAAGCGAGTACTTAGTCGGGGTATGGAATGATGGTTATAGAGAGAGTTGTTTAGTAGTCCTCACCATTTTTGTAAAATAATGTATCAATAAATGTGATGAGAATTTATTTGGGTATAGATATTGTCTAGAAGATAATATTTGTATTTAAACTCACAGTTTTACTATTGTAATAATAAAGTTGTAGTTGTTTCTATACCATGAATTGACAACTCAGAATGGGTGATGTATACCTATTTTGGGGGCGTCACATATTCAATCAACCAAGAATAAAATAATGGCACTTTAGAAACTTATTGTTACTTTCATTAGAAATATAAATGAATTTCTTTGAAATGGATAAAAAAGAAAATGTACCTCTTGAGGTGTTTAGGATCGTTTGTACACAATCAAATATTCTTATAATCAATTTTAATAATCAAAAAGGATTTGATAATCAATTTTTGAAATGACTTAAAATCATTTTTTAAGAAAACAATGGAAACATCAATTTCGTGCCAAATTGAATAATCATATTTAACCAAATATATTACTAATGTGTCCCTATTTATTTTAATAAATTCATCCATTACTCCTGAGTCCTACCTTCCTTTTTAGTAATTCAAACTTGAAATAATTGATAAGCAATATTTTATACGAGACACTTTTTTACTTTTTATTAGTTTAACTACTTTTTATTTACTAAACATAATTGCTTTTCCAAAATTAAATATAAACAAAACAAATAATTAAAATCACTAATCACATTATTTATGTGATCCCAAAGAATACCCTAATTTTCGAACGAAGGACGAACAAAACAGCAATAGGGTGCTGATGATGTAGTAGAAGATCTTGTAATAATGCGACTTATGTTCGTGCTCCTATATGTATTGGACAGCTGATCTCGAAGGGGGAAGTTTTTCTAGAATGTTACTACCTCCGTCCCATAATAAGTGATTTTTTAACTTAAATCACACATACTAGTACACAAACCAAAATAACAAAAATACCCTTAATATATTTCTTTAAAATTGAAGAGTTAACGAGTGTCATTTAATTGTAGTGATTGCAAGACGCAATAAATACCATTGGTTGCATAAGGGCATATATGAGAAAATATTGTAAAAATTGTATTAGAGTTCTAACACACCACTTATTTTGGGAAAAAAATATTAAGCCTAAAAAATCACTTATTGTGAGACGGAGGTAGTAGTTTTTTATGACTGTCTGTATTTTACCTAAAAAAAGATAAATTGTTAATAAGCTGACTTTCAAACACAAGTTTATACACAATATGTGCATGTCATGTTCATAATAGATTTCTTTACACATGTTTATCATTAAACAAACAACATCATTAAGGCTGTTTGTTTAGAATTTAATGCATCAGAATAATTTATAGTCTGAATTGGTCAATCATTCAGTCTATTTAATTTGAATGAAAATGATTTTAATGGCTAAATCGATAAGTCCAAATAGACTTGCCGATTAAGCTATCATTTTCTATCTGAATCAACCTTAAGCCCACTAAATGAATTTTTTACGCAGATTTCCCCTCTTTTATACTTGATCTTCTCTATCACCGATTCAATCACTGATTATTTTTCTCCAGACTGTTTTGCCATTGCGATCACCGTCCGATCCTAAAAAATCGAGTGCTCCTTTGAGTGACTATGTATATCAGAGAGAGAAGGTGAATCAAATGGAGAGAGAGTCCTAGTGAAGATCGTTCTTTATCGTCTAATTCGTTGTTGGAGGAACACAACTTGAACAGAGTCGGCGATAAGCAAGAAGCAGAGAAGAATGTATGGATTGGATTCATTAATTTGGAGTATAGCAAATATGACCACCCATTTTCGTCATAAAGGAATTATAGGTGGATACTTTGATGAATTTTTATTGTGACATATAAAACCATTTATTTACAGATTTTGGGTGTAATTGTTGGGATATTTCACATGAATCCCACATCAGATAAAAATAAAGTTAAGAGTATAGATGTATTAATAAGTATGGTGGAGTCTCAACCTAAGAGGTTAACCTTTTAGGTAAGGAGATAGTCAAACATGCTTATTGGGCCGATTTATACAGGTGTAATTAATTGATGTGGGATGGATTGTGCAATTCCGCTAAAAGTGGCATCAAAGCTCATGGTTTGATGGGCCCAAGTATCTGGTTGACACTCGAGGGTGGAGCATTCACAAGCTGCGTGTTACTCAATCCGCGTGGCGGAGCAAATAGAATCGAGTCAGGTGGAGCACAAGATGATCACTCATGCATTTGGCACCACGTAGTGAAATATAATTTAAGTCGGGTAGAGCAGGGTCAGAATGGCTCTAAAAAAGTTGCTCAGGGTGAAGAGTTCACAAGGAGTAAGGTTGTACTCCCACGTTTACCTCGGGCGTGATGGAGTAGTATTAAAGTCGAGCAGAGCTCTTAAAAGACTGAAAGAAGGCGTGCTTAATGGTGACTACTCTAATATAATACTTTGTGATGAGTATTCAAGTGAAAGGTGAAAATTGTTGGGATATTTCACATAAATCCCACATCAGATAAATTCAAGAGTATATATGAGTTAATAAATTTGGTGGAGCCTCAACCTAAGAGGTTAACCTTTTAGGTAAAGAGGTAGTCCAACATGCTTATTGGATCATTTTACATAGGTGTGTGATTAATTGACGTGGGATGGACCGTACAATTCCGCTACATGATGTTGGAAATAGTACACCTAAAAATTATCTCAATCCCAGGAATTACTTTTCCCTCTTTGTGCAATTAAATAGGAAATCAACAAACTCAATAATGAAAATGAAAATAATAAATAATTAACCATCCACAAGTAAGACACAATATTTAATGTGGAAAACCCTTAAAGTAAAATATTATAGGCCAAACTCCGAATCTCCACTATATCAAAATAATGGGCTTACAATAATCCTCCTAAGTTTTATGCCCTAAACCTTTAGGTTGCACAATAAATTGAGAGAGTACAAATTTATCTTTAATTAGGTTGAGAAACCTAATTAACTTCACCACCCAAAAGCTGTCCAAGCAATAAAGTCTTCAAACTTTCAATTGAACGGAGATGGCGGCGGATACCCACGAGCAACAATCTATAATTCTCTCAATTTATTCTTTCGGTACCTTCTTGCTACTAAGCTTCTCTCCTGTGATAAATAAGACTCACTAATAGTCTTATTTATAGTACTCTTCTTAATCCATTCCTATTATAGATTAGAAACAATTTATTCTTCTAATCAAATTATAGATCGCGTCTTCTTGTCTTAGTCACCAACCAATCTAAAAATTAAATCCTTTTTCAACTTGGATTCCTTTCATGGGTGAGGACCCATACCCAACAATCTTTCCCTCTAAACCCATGAGAAGAGGGATCACTAACCACAACTCCTCACTCGGAGTTAGATTTAACAAAATCTTGGTTTAACTCAAGTTTCTTGGACCTTTAAATTTTCTTCATGTCTGGCTTTGTCTCATCGGCATGGTTCTTCTAAACGGGAAATATAACTCAAACTTAATAGATTTTTGCTTGCCAAATTCATTCACAACAATTTTTTAGCCTGGTTGCGAGTTATCACTTTCCTTCTTCACTTCTGGTACCCATTTAAAGCGAAGAGCTTTCTTCTCGTGGTTCTCATGCAAGGTTTTTCTCCCATCTTGCACGGCTTTGTACCACATATTTTTTGCCTAAATCCCCCATCTTCAACAGCTCTCACATGCTCCCACATCGTGTAAAGAGCGTCAACCTTCTTACCTCTAGTCACCACTAGAGACCCTTTAATAAGCTTCCACTAACTTTCACCAAAGTAACTTTTATAATCATTCTAATTAAGCTTACCAGTAGAGATCACATTAAGACGGATATCCAGAACATGTCTCATTACAAGAAAAAGGGCTAATTCCATCGAAATTAATGATATTTGTGATGCCCCCAAAACAGGTATACATCACCCATCTTGAGTCGCCAGATATATGGTACAAAATTCAAATACAACTTAATTATATATCAATCATGTAAAATACGACAAAACATAATCTAAGAGTTTTAATACGTATATTGTCATCTAGACAGTATACAAACTCAATGAAGTCCTCATTATATTTATTGTCACACTATTTAACAGAATAGTGAGGACTACTAATGCTATCATCTGGACCGTCACTCCGTTTCCCGACTCGTCCCAGCTATATTCTCATTTCCTGAAGAGAACAGTGAAAGAAAGGGTGAGCTCAACTAGCCCAGTAAGAAATATTATGACTAAGATAATGCAGGATAAATTATCATTAGCCTTCAACAATGTTAAACTGACAAAATACAATAGACATCAAGTTTAACTACAGCGGAACAAGCAATCCATTAGAAAAATCAAGTAGAGAATAAAATATACTATCTTCTATGATTTAAAAAGTTTTTCATCAACTTAATCTCTGAGACTCAGCTTAATAAATAAAATCGAATCATCCTCGCATCACGGCCGAGGATATTCTCGTAATCATCGATGGTCATGACTATCTTAGAATAATACACGGTCATAATCATACCAATAAGCGGTCCATCAACGCACTACATGTGCCATCGAGGATTTTACCACATCATTCATCACATTACGGTCATGACTATACCGAATAATCCCTGGTCATAATCATGCCAAGTCCATCTATGCACGTAAGCCAAAGATGACTTTCATCACAATATAAGCATGAGAATGATGACAATGATATAAACATTAATCAAACGAAAATAAGGATAAATATTAAAGACTTTAAATTTATCCAAATATTATCAATCACATAATAAATTCATAATCTAATATTGTTAATATCATAACAATATTTTAGTCACTTCTTAAACTTATAAACAATTTATTTCAATTGTTTACACTTTACCAAATAATACATTTAATCATTCAAAAATCCCATACTCATAAAATTTCATCACCAATGATCAAATCCCTCATCAAAAATCTGCATATACCTTATATAGAATTCCAAAGCCATAAAATCCTATTTTCCAATTTTGTTACTTCACATAACATATTTAACTCATTTACTCATAACTAGATTATTTTCATGAAAAATTCCAAATCACTCTCAAAATTATTTCTTTTCTGGGATTTAGCAGAATATAGTCCCATATTGAACATATATTTTTCTCGAAATTTTTAAAATTCATTTACTATTTTTCAAAAATCAATTTCTAATTAATTCCTTAAGAAATTAGCTACCTCAAGTTTAACTCCGGAAATTCTCAAATCTTGGCAGGATCTTACACATGCTAACTTGAGATTCAAGTTTAAATTTCATGGTCATCGGAGTTATAGAACTCCGGTTATAGCATTTTTCGTTGGAAAAACCTAAATATTGAAATAGTCATAACTTGCTCATTTTAAGTCGGAATGAGCTCAGTTTTGGACATGAGGTACTTTATACCATATATTTCCATGTCCCATAAGTCCGGAATTTTTCTCACAAATTAAGTGGCCGAAAATGCCCTTTTAAATTTATGGGCAGTAGCTTTTTCATAATTTGCAGCCTTTGACTCCTTTGTTAAAATCAGTCCACACGAAAATCTACAACACCTTTTACAGTGATTCCACTTGGATAAGTTAGAAAACTCATAGGTCTAACTCTAAAACTTGACCACACTCAAAAATTCGAAATATAATAGGAGATATGGTCAATTGAATTTCATGTTCCATTTTTACCAAAATCTGATTTTCAACACTTTGTGATTTCTAAGAAACTTTCATGTTTTCACATAATAACCAACATAACTCATCATAACACTTGTTAATACTACATATACCCATGAGCAGAATCTTTGGATGAAGCTTAAATATCAAGGATATTCCACTAATTTCATGGAGTATAGAAGCCAAAACTTTAACCATTTGAGTATAATAGAATATATGAAAGCTCGCAAATGAATTTTCACCGCCATGCGGTAATCAGCATATCTGAGATCATTTCCACAATTTAATAAGGAATGAATACAAAGGATCATTCACCATGCATGTGGTAATCCACATATACAAAGTTATTCCAACAGAATAATAAAGAATGGAATAACGGAAGAATTCACCGTGCATGCGATGAATCGCATTGTGAGTTATTCCAACGAGAATAATAAAGAATGGAACCGAAGTCATGCGTAGCGTACATGCGGATATTAAAGCGAGAATAATAAAAATGGAATAACAGCGAAATTGACCATGCATGCGATAGAGCGCTTGCAGGCGAGTTATTCAATGAGAATAATAAATAATGGAACCAGTCATGCGTAAACGTCATGAGACGAGGATATTAGATAGAATAATAAAGAAGCGGAGCCGGTCAGCGTAATCCACACCGCAAACATGATATTCCAGCAGAATAATAAAGAAGCGGAACCGGTCGGATAAAATTCATACAAACAAGATATTCCAACAGAATAATAAAGAATGGAATAACAACATAATTTCATCATGTATGCGGTACTTCGCATACACTGGTTATTCCAACAGAATAATAAAGAATGAAATAACAACAGAATTTCACCATGTATGCGGCGCCGTATAAGCACAGTTATTCCATGAGAATAATAAAGAATCGAATAACAATGAATTTCACCATGTATGTACGGTACTTGCGCAGGCGAGTTATTCAACAAGAATAATAAGGAATGGAATAACAACAGAATTTCACCATGTATGCGGTACTCAGCATAGAGCGAGTTATTCAATAGAATAATAAAGAAGCGAAATAATGAAGTTCTCTTCATGAATCTGAAAGAAATAATACCCTTACCTTAGAAAATGGATATTGAAAAAGTGAGGTAGCGAAATTCTCTTCTTCTTTCTCTTTATGATTTCTCTTTCTAGAGTTTCAGTGAATTCGTAAAAAATAATGAAGGAATAAGCTTCTATTTATAGGAGAATGGACTGAATAGTAACTAATTCATGAACGGTCCAGATTGATTATTTTTAAACGGACGGTCCATAATGATTTACTATTATAACTTAAAGCAACGGTCCATACTGATTCACTATTAAAACTTTAAACCAGCGATCCATATTGATTCACTATTAAAACTTTAAACCAACGATCCATATTGAACCAGCGATCCATATTGATTCACTATTAAAACTTTAAACCAAGGATTTATATTGATTTACTATTATAATTTCAACCAACGGTCTGAAAAATTAGCACATCTCTTCATGGAATAATATTGTACCCAAAAATGATTTGGACCGAAAAGAAATATATTTTTTGGGTGAATAGTAACTTGTGAATAGTAACTTGTGAATAGTAACTCATGAATAGTAACTCATGAATAGTAACTTGTGAATAGTAACTCGTAAATAGTACTCCGACATAAAAAGTGCCCCGAATACCCGATTGAATAATATAACCTCCAGACATCAATTATTATCGAAATAAATGTCAATTTCCACTAATACAAATAATTTGAACACAATGGAACTATCAAATTCATCTTTAATCAATACGAACTTATTCATCATTAATATTATAACTCCTAATATTTAACAACCAGGTCGTTCCCAGGAAAGAGGGGGCTTTCCAATAAGGATTTCTCCTATTAGGCGCCTGATTAGGTGACCAAACCTCTCCTGACAGAACTTCTAGACATTGTAAATATTACAATTTAATAATATGAATAACTTTGTCGTCTCAATTAATGATTTAATAATATATCATATTATGTAGATGATAATCTTGTGACAATAATCGAATCAATAATATAGAGAGATATGATCGTAATTCTTGTGTGCAATACTTGAGTATAAACGTGAGTGACTTCTCACGTAAGAATCAATAACCAATACCGTGTGCTCTTATGCAACCACCAGCGTATTCTTTGTACTTTTACTAGGGTAGTTTAACAGGTTTTAACGGTAATACTTCCGCCGTTATTTTTTATAAAAGATAATTACATCATTTTCTTACTACGATTAATACTCCGTTGTGGTTTCACCGATGATTGTCTTAGTCGTCATCTGCGAATATTCACGACAAAAAAATATTCCCCGACCAAACAAATATTTTATAACAACTTGCATACTTTGAAAAATTTGTAAATATCACCCACAACTATAACATTATATCAAATCCACACCATAATAAAAAAAAATATTTCGAGAAATTTAAATCTTTATTCATAAAATCTGGGGTCTCACAATATTCCTTCGGAAATACTGTTTGCCTAAATCTAAACTAGCAAAATACGCAAGTATACGCAACCCACAAGTAATATAATGATAAGTAGAGTATCATTCCCACGAGGAATTACTTAATAAAAATTACCAAATACCAACTCTTAACCAAATTAATTTATTTAAATCATTGATTGAGATTATGAATTTTTTGAAATAAAAATTACTAACTATTATCCTTAGGTTGAAATCAGATAAGAAAACTTAAGGTTACAATTTCCTTAATATTTTACTTGAATTAATACACTTCATGTTAAATTAAGCCAACTATTTCGAATTTTTAATCAAGAACTCATCAATATTTATAATAATTGTTGGCGTGAGTTGTCAATTAAGAGAAACTGTAGGAGTAATCTTAGCTGCTGATTTTTTATACTATATGTGTTTAAGGGTCAACCAGATTCTTAGCCTAAGGTTATGTATAATCTAGAATAGTTTTATGGTAGGTTGTTTCCTTTGTACATCTATATATAGGTTGTTGGTATTCATTCAGTATATATGAAAGAGTGAAAAAAGATTATATACTCTGTCCACAAAACATTTCAGTTTGTGTGACGCCCCCAAAACAGGTATACATCACCCATATTGGGTCGCCAGATACATGGTACAAAATTCAAATACAACTTAATTATACAACGATCGTGTAAAATATGATAAAAACATAATCTAAGAGTTTTAATAAGAATATTGTCATCTAGACAATATCTACACTCAATGGAGTCCTCATTACATTTATTGTCACACTATATTTAATGAATAGTGAGGACTACTAATGCTATCATCCGACCGATCACTCCCGTTCCCCGACTAGTCCCCATTACGTTCTCATTTCACAAGAGAACGGTGAAAGAAAAGGTGAGCTCAACTAGCCCGAAGAAGAAATATTATGACTAAGATAATGCAGAATAAATTATCATTAGCCTTCAACAATGTTAAAGCGAAAGAATATAATAGACACCAAGTTTAAGCTGCGGTGGAATGAACACGTAATCCATTAAAAGAGTCAAGTAGAGCATAAAATCTACTATCTTCTATGATTTAAAAGTTTTTATCAACTTTATCATTTGAGACTCGACTTAATAAATAAAATTGAATCATTCTGCATCACGACCAAGGATATTCATGTAATCATCAATGGTCATAACTATACCGAATAATCCCTAGTCATAATCACGCAATAAGCATCCATCAATGAACTATGGTCAATGAGGACTTTTTCCACATCATTCGTCACATTACGGTCATGATTATACCGAATAATCCCTGGTCATAATCATACCAAGTCCATCTATGCACGTAAGCCAAAAATGACTTTCATCACAATATAAGTATGAGGATGATGACAATGACATAATAATTCAATAAAACAAGTTCAAGGATAAATTTTAAAGATTTATAATTTTAATTTATCCAGAAATCAATAACATCCAAATTGTCAACATGATACTTTTTTGTGGAGTAAAATTCAAGAATGCTCAGAAGAATATTTCCATGAAAAGATACTAGATGAAGCGCAAATATCAAGGATATTCCACTAATTTCATGGAGTATAGAAGCCAAAACTTTAACCAACCGAGAGTATAATAGAATATATGAAACCATAAATGGATTTTTGCCCGCCATGCAGTAATCCACGTAAAGACGAACATTTCCATAATTTAATAAGGAATGAATACGAAGGATCATTCACCATGCATCTGGTAATCCACATAGACGAGTTATTCAATGAGAATAATAAAGAATGGAATGATGAAGAATTCACCGGTGTGCATAATCCATTGCGCATGTGAGTTATTCAATAAAATAATAAAGAATAGAAACAAGTCATGCGTAAGTAACTTGCATGAACGGATATTCCAACAGAATAATAAAGAATGGAACCAGGTCATGCGTAATCCACACAGACAGGATATTCCAACAAAATAATAAAGAATGGAATAACAACAGAATTCACCAGGCATGCGATAGACCGCACAGACAGGTTATTCCAACATAATTATAAAGAATGGAATAATAACAGAATTTCACCATGTATGCGATACTTCGCATAGACAGGTTATTCCAACATAATAATAAAGAATGGAATAACAACCCTTACGAGTATTGAAAGAAAATAAATCTCTTCATGAATACGAAAGAATAATACCCCTTACCTTAGAAAAAACTGGATACTGGAATAGTGAGGTAGTAGACTTCTCTTCTTCTTTCTCTCTATAATAATTGCTCTATAGCTTTAGTGAATTGGTGAGAAATGAAGGAAAAATGAGCTTCTATTTATAGGAAAATATAGTTTCGATAATTGCACGTTTTGGGGCTCAAAATATTACAGTATAATACCTTCCTCTTTTATTCATTTTAATTTAGTCCGCAAGTATTATCAAACTTGCACCACCTCCCTAATAGTAAATAATGTGAATCAATAATTCAATCATGTGAATCAATAGTTATAATCATGTGAAAATACGAATTATAGTATAGTACCTTCAACTATACCTCCATTTTTAACTTAGTCATTACAAGTATTATCAATCTTGCACCACCTCCCCTAATAGTACAAGAATGTGAATCAATAGTTCACATGTGAAAAAATAGTTATAATCATGTGAATTAATAGCAATTAATTACTCATTTATCCCATTAATTACAGGATTGGTGATATAACCTCAGGACATCAATTATTATTATCGAAATAATTGTCGATTTTCACTAACACTAATAATTCCAACACAATGGAACTATCCAATTCATCTTTAATCAACACGAACTTATTCATCATTAATATTATAATTCACAATATTTAACAAACGGTGTCGTCCCCTCAGGAAGAGGGGCTTTCCGATATGGATTTCTCCTTATTGGCGCGCGAATTAGGTGACCAACCTCTCCTCGATGAACTTACAGACATTATCAATATTGCAAATAATAATATGAATAGCTTTTAGTCTCAATTATTGATTTAATAATATGTATTATCAGAGTATCTTGTGACAATAATTGAATGAATAATATAAAAGATATGATGCAAAGCAATTCATCGTAGCAATAATTGAGTATAAGCGAGTGACTTCTCCGCAAAGCATCAATAATCAATACCGTGTCTTACTATGCAACCACGCAGTACATTGTATTTTTACTCTTTGGGTAGTTTAATGGTTTTAACGGTAACACTTTCGCCGCTATTTTTATAAAAGATAAGATAATTATTTTTACTACGACAATACTTCTTAGTTAATGAGGGTCCACCAATGATTGTGCCTCGTAAGAATATTCCTGTTAAAATGAATATTCCCCGACCAATCGAATATTATATAACCACTTTGCTTACTTTTGTAAAATTTGTAAATATTACCCACAACTATAACATTATATCAAATCCACACCATAATATTCAAAAATATATTTCGAGAAAATTATTCTTTATTCATAAAAGTTGGGGTCTTACAGTTGGTGCCTCTGTTCATCATGATATCAGAGCAGTGAGTTAAAAGTGATCGGGAACTATAGAGGATTCATCTGATATGGTGACGCATCACCAACATGGTGAGAACAAATCTACGGTGACCATTCCTGAAGACTTAATGACCCGAATGAAACATATCTTGACCCAAAGTCAGAATCAAATCCAAACATCAAACAATGATTCTTTCGTTGCACAGATTGGCATTAAGTTGGACGGCACCAACTATGCCTTATGGTCCCAGGTTATGGAGATGTTTATCTCTAGCAAAGATAAATTGGGATATATAAATAGAGACGTTCCAGAACCAAAATTGACAGACCCAGGGTTCAGGAAGTGGAGAACTGAGAATGCAATTGTGAAGGGATGGTTGATCAATTCCATGGATTCAACCTTGATAGGTAATTTCATTCGCTTGCCAACTACAAAAATGGTATGGGATTTGATTTCTATAACCTTTTTTGATGGAACTAATATATATCAAGTGTATGATTTGAAAAGATGTGTGACTAGAATGAGACAAGCTGAAGGGTCCATTGAAACATATTATAATGATCTTTAAGGCTTATGGAGAGAAATCAATTTTTGACGTCCTAATCCAATGAAGTGTCAAGAGGATATAGAGAAGTATAACTCGATTCAACAGGAGGATAGAGTGTATATGTTTCTCGACGGGTTGGATGATCGTCTTGACAAGATTCATCCTGATGTACTTCAAATTCGACCATTTCCTATAATTGAACAGGCCTATGTATATGTTCAAAAGGAGGATGTAAGACAAACTGTTATGAGGGCAGGCATGGAGTCTACACAAGCTGCTGCCATGGCCTCGAGAGGAACCAAGATGGAACTTCAGCGTCCACTGACGCTTCAAATAACCAAAACTGGAACTTCCTCCATGAGAGGAGAAAAGATGAATACAACTTCAAAGGCCAAATCATAAATGGAGGGATGATGTAAAAATTGTGGGAACATGAAGCATACTCGGGAAACTTATTTTAAGTTACATGGGTATCCAGATTGGTGGAAAGAACTCAAGGCACAGAAATAACCTGATGTTGATAGCGAGTTGGGATGGGCTGCTTTGGTAAATGCAGAACCTCAATTATCCTTGATTCCACAAGTGGAATCATCGGGTGATTCAACCACTTATAACGATCAAGGTAACTGTGGCTATTCATTACTTAGCACTAATCAAGATAATTACAATGACTGGATTATTGATTCAGGAGCAACTGACCACATGACTTTCGATCCAAATGACTTTGTCGAGATTACCCAACCGAAACGGAGTAGGGTCGCTAATGCCAATGGGGTCACATACCGTGTTACAGGAATTGGAACTGTTGCTCACTCACCCTCCTTCTCTCTATTTAATACACTATTGGTTTCATCTCTTTCAAATAAATTGATATCTGTAGGACAAGCTACTGAAGAGTTAAATTATGTTGCTTTAATTTATCCTATATTTTGTCTATTTCAGGATATTCTCACAAAGGAGATCATTGGGCGTGGTACTAAAAGAGAGGGGTTATATTACATGGATGATTTTAGTCATGGTAAAGCGAGTAATATGCAACACTCAACTGGTATCAAGGAGAGACAGATTTGGCTATGGCATCATCGACGGCTAGGACATCCGTCTTTTAGTTATATGAAGTATCTATTTCTTGATTTATTCTCCAATTTAAAAGACCCAAATTTTACGTATGAAACTTGCATTTTAGCTAAAAGTCATCGTGTACCTTTTCCAATAAGCTTAAATAAAAGTGATATCCCTTTTGCCTTAATTCATTCGGATGTTTGGGGACCATCTCCTGTTACTACTGTTTCTGGAATTCGTTTGTTTGTAACTTTTGTTGATGATTGTACACGAATGACCTAGTTGTATATGATGAAACACAAGGATGATGTGTTTGAAAAATTTAAACATTTCATACTATGATTCAGACATAATTTTCAGCTAATGCTCAAATTCTTTGTAGTGACAATGGTGGAGAATATATTAATCGGGAATTCCAAGTTTACTTTCAGAATAATGGGTTCCTTCATGAAACCTCTTATACCCAAACACCACAATAGAACAGAATTGCTGAACGAAAGAATATGCATATCTTAGAAGTTGCTCGTGCATTATTGATTGGCTCACATGTACCAAACAGATATTAGGATAATGCTGTAGTCACTGCAGTACATCTTCTGAATCGTACGCCGTCGAAGGTGTTGGAATTTAAGACTCCATTGGAGGTTCTCTCTAAGTATGTCTCTCTTCCCTCTATTTTGGCGATTCCTCCTTGAGTCTTCGGATGCGTAGCTTTTGTCCATCTCCAAAAAAACCAGCGCACTAAGCTTGATCCTGGTGCAGTTTGTTGTGTTTTTTTGGGCTATGGGACATAAAAAAAGGATATCGATGTTACCATCCTACTACCGGGCGTATATATGTTACCATGGATGTTACCTTTGTGGAGTCTAAAAGTTTTTTTATATCGGCATCCAATTCTTCCTTCCAGGGGGAGATATCAGTCGAAAGGAAGAATTGGTGGGATTGTATGGAGTCCGAGGACATTCTTGGACAAACTAAAACTGGGCAACCTGGTAATTTGGTGTTGCCGGTGAGCGGAAAAAATGACAAAAATGATGTGGTGGGTAGTGAGGAGAATAGAACTGACAACTCAGATATTGAGCAGGAGACTATGGAAGAGGTCGGGCAAGTAGTGGGAATGGACATTGAAACTGTATAAGCCCCTCATCCTTTAGTACCGAATGAACCAGCTCTTGAGAATACTCCTGAGGTAAGTTCTCATACTAATCCTTCTTCCTTTGATAACTCGAATATGTCTCTTGGATATCACTTACCTTTCAGACATAATCGTGGAAAGCCTCCGAATTGGTAGTCACCGGACTTTGAGGAAAGAAGATTGAAATATCCCATTGCAAATCATGTATCAAGTGGGAGATTATCAAAACCTCTTAGAGCATTCGTATATAACTTGTCGTCCACACATGTTCCCACTAATGTACAAGATGCCTTAGAAGATCCAAAGTGGACCCAATCGATAAAAGAAGAGATGGAAGCACTACAAAAAAATAGAACATAGAAGCTTGTTCCACTACCAGATGGAAAGAAACCAGTTGGGTGTAAATAGGTCTTCTCTATTAAACATAAAACAGATGGGGCTATTGAAAGATATAAGGCAAGACTCGTGGCGAAGGGATATACACAAACATACGACATAGATTATCAAGAAACTTTTTCACTGTGGTGGCCCGAATACTATCGGTTTTCTTGTCTCTCTTCGCAAACCTAGAATGGCCATTGCATCAGTTTAATGTAAAAATGCCTTTCTTCACGGCGACCTTGAAGAGGAGATTTATATGGATATTCCACCAGGGTACATGGCTTCCTCAAAGACAAGGGTGGTGTGTAAGTTGCAACGATCTCTATATGGCCTAAAACAATCACCTCGCGTATGGTTTGGAAGGTTCAGGTTGGCCATAAAAAAGTATGGTTTCTGTCAAAGTAACTCAGATCATACTCTTTTCTTGAAACGACGACAGGGGAAGGTAACTACATTAATAATCTATATGGATGACATGATTATCTTAGGGGATGACTCAGAAGAGATCTCTAGACTGCAAAAGAGATTGGCAACCGAGTTTGAAATGAAGAATCTTAGGGGTCTCAAGTATTTCTTAAGGATTGATGTAGCCAGATCAAGGAAAGGTATATTTCTTTCTCAAAGGAAATATGTGCTAGATTTATTATCTGAGGTGGGATTGCTAAATTGTAAACCAGTAGATACTCCAATTATTCAGAATCACAAACTTAAAGAGTATCCAGATTAGGTGCCGACTAATAAAGATAGGTATCAAAGATTAGTGGGCAAATTAACCTATTTATCCCATACCCATCCGGATATTTCTTATGTAGTGAGCATAGTCAGTAAGTTTATGCATTCACCTAGTGAAGAACATATGAATGCTGTAGTTCGGATTCTTCGTTACTTAAAGTCCACTCCAGGGAAAGGGCTTTTATTCATAAAGAATAATCATCTTAACATTGAAGGTTACTGAGTTGATTCACAAAGGGGAAGTGTCTCGATGGGAAGTCTGATGAGCTACTTCACCTTTGTAGGAGGCAATCTCGTCACGTGGAGGAGCAAGAAGCAAAAGGTGGTGGAATTATCTAGTGCTAATGTAGAGTTCACAGGAATGGCCAAAGGATTGTGTGAACTCCTTTGGCTTAAGAGGTTATTAACAAAGATTGGCTTCGCTCTGAAGTTCAAAATAAATTTGCATTATGACAATAAGGCAGCCATAAATATTTCTCATAACCCAGTTCAACATGATCAGACTAAACATATTGAGGTAGATCAACATTTAATTAAACAAAATCTTGAAGCTAAGATAATTGATTTATTTGTTAAATCGAAGACCCGGTGGCGGATATATCTTGATGAAGGAAGTGTCTAGCAGGATTTTCTATAACTCACTTGACAAGTTGGGCATCGATGATATCTTTGCATCAACTTGAGGGGAGTGTTGGCGTGAGTTGTCGATTAACGAAGCTATGTAGCGAGTAATCTTAGGCTGTTGATTTTGTATAATATATATGTTTAAGGGTCGACAAATTCTTAGCCTAAGATTATGTATAGCCTATAATAGTTTTATGGTAGGTTGTTTTTACATCTATATATAGGTTGTTGGTATTCATTAAAGATATATATATAGGTTGTTGGTTGGTGCCTCTGTTTATCAATAATCTCTCGATGTATCATAAACGAATCAACTTAAATCCAAATATGATAGAATTAAAGTGAACACCCTAGTTAACTAATTCACTATATCTCTATGTAAATTATAATTAAAAAGGATTTAAAGAACAGGTTCTCTTTCAGATTACATGCGACGCGTAAGTATATCTCTATCCTAGACACAAATCATGAGTTCCATCACCATGCATAAAATACAATCACATGCCATTATGATCATATCTAAACATATAATCCATTTCTCGATTTCATACAGATTATCATGGTAATTGTTGACCAAGCAATTAAGCAATTAACTATAAATCATATAATAGACAATCCCATAATAGATAACATTAGTTAATAAGGAAGCATATTAGTCAAAGCCATGCATTAAGATCCATTGTAATCTTAAATAAAAATTAATTCATGACTGAATCAAAATTCATAATCCATAATTGAAATAACATTCAGGAATAGAAACCAGGAGATAGAGAATAGAATAAAATATGTTGAAGCAGTCTTTGTATCTCTCCTGGAGCTCCTAAGTTAAATCCTTCGTGCTCTTCCAATTGCTTCAAACCTTGCAATCTTTTTCCCAAACTAGGGTTTTAATCCTAAAGCTAATGGAATCTAATATAATTCAATCCCCCCAATATACTGAATAATAACAACTATTTATAGTCAAAAACATAAATCCAAGTCCTACTAAAAATTAAGGAATCAAATTTGTAATCTAATGGTTAAAAAGTCAAAAAGTCAACTCTGGTCAACCCCCAAAGTGGCGCGACCGCGCTAGAAATAGCCTAGGATTTGGTGTGGCCACGCTCAAATGGAAGAAAGCATTTTCTAAGTCTAGAGAGTAGTGCGGCCGCTGTGAGACCCCAAATTTTATGAATAAAGATTTAAATTTCTCGAAATATTTTTTTTATATTATGGTGTGGATTTGATGTAATGTTATAGTTGTGGGTAGTATTTATAAATTTTGCAAAGTATACAAGTTGTTATAAAATATTCGATTGATCGGAGAATATTCGATTTAACCGGAAATATTTGTACGATGGCACAATCATTGGTGGACCCCCAATGAAGTATTTTAAGTAAAACTACGAAATTATCTTTTTTTAAAAAAAAAAGCAGAAGTGTTACCGAATTAAAGCTGTTGAACTACTCGGTAGTAAAAAAGTATAATGTCGATGTGGTTGCATAGTAGCACACATTATTGATTATTGATGCTTACGTAAGAAGTCACTTTCGGTTATACTCAATTATTGCTCACGATAATTCTTTGCATCATATCTCGTATTATTGATTCAATTATTGTCACATTATCATCTCGTATAAAATGATATATTATTAAATCAATAATTGAGGACGACAAAGTTATTCATATTATTAAATTACAATATTTACAATGTCTAGAAGTTACATCAAGAGAGGTTTGGTCATCTAATTGCGGCATGATAAGGAGAAATCCTTATCGGAAATCCCCCTCTTTCCTGGGAACGACCTAGTTGTTAAATATTGTGAGTTATAATATTAATGATGAATAAGTTCGTGTTGATTAAAGTTGAAATTGATAGTTCCATTGTATTGGAATTATTAGTGTTAGTGAAAATCGACATTTATTTTGATAATAATTGATGTCTGGAGGTTATATTGACCAATCGGGTAATTAATCGGATAAATGAGCAATTGATTGCTATTAATTCACATGCTTATAACTATTTATTCACATGTGTGTACTATTGATTCATATTCATTTATTATTAGGGGAGTTGGTGCAAGACTGATAATACTTGCATGACTAAGTTAAAAATGGAGGTATAGTTGAAGGTACTATACTGTAATTATTTTTTTCACATGTCTAGAACTATTGATTCACATAATTTACTATTGATTCACATGATTTACTATTAGGGGAGGTGGTGCAAGTTCGATAATACTTGTAGGACTAAATTAAAAATAAAGGAAAAGAGGAAGGTATTATACTGTAATATTCTAAGTCCCAAAATGTGCAATTATCGAAACTATATTTTCCTATAAATAGAAGCTCATTCTTCCTTCATTTCTCACCAATTCACTAAAGCTATAGAGCAATTATTATAGAGAGAAATTATAGAGAGAAAGAAGAAGAAAAATTAGCTACCTCTCTACTCCAGTATCCAGTTTCTTTCTAAGGTAAGGGGTATTATTTCTTTCGTATTCATGAAGAGAGCTATTGTTTTTCCATTCTTTATTATTCTATTGGAATAACTTATATACTCAAAGTACCGCATACATGGTGAAATTCTTCTGTTATTCCATTCATTATTATTCTGTTGGGAATAACCTATCTGTGCGGTCTATCGTATGCATGAGAAATTCTGTTGTTATTCCATTCTTTATTATTCTGTTCGAATATCATGTCTGTGCGTTTATGCATGACCTGGTTCCATTCTTTATTATTCTATTGGAATATATCATGCATGCGTTCTACGCATATATCCAATATCTGTATGTTTTGGAATATGTGACACAATTCCATTATTTATTATTCTTTGGGAATAACACATGCATGCATGTCTATCGTATGCATGGTGAATTCTTCTGTTATTCCATTCTTTATTATTCTGTTGGAATAAACTATCTATGTGGATTACCACATGCATGGTGAATGATCATTTGTATTCATTCCTTATTAAATTGTGGAAATGATATGTCTACGTGGATTACCGCATGGCGGGTTAAAATCCATTTCAGTTTTGTAATATTTCGGACATTCAAAAATTCTGAAAAAATTTGGGAGGATATTATGATAAGTTTTCTAACATCTCCAAGTGGAATCACTAAAAGAGGAGTTGTAGATTTTTGTATGGACTATTTTTAATAAAGCATGAAAAAGTGAAAAAAAAAAGAAAAAGCTACTGCCCACAATTTTGTAAGGGCTGTTTCGGCCACTTAATTTGTGAGAAAACTTCCGACCTTTTGGGACATGAAAATATTTGGTATAAAGTACATCCTGTCCAAAAATGAGCTCATTTCGACTTAAAATGAGCAAGTTATGACTATTTCAATATTTAGGTTTTTCTGACGAAAAACGCTATAACCAGAGTTCTATAACTCCGATGACCATGAAATTTAAACTGGAAGCTCATGTTAACATGTGTAAGAACCTGCCAAGATTTGGGAATTTCTGGAGTTAAACTTGAAGTAGCTAATTTCTTAAGGAATTAATTATAAATTAATTTTTGAAAAATACTTAAGGGAGTTGAAAAATTATAAAAAAATACTTGTTGTGTATGAAATATATGTGTATATGTTTGGACAAGGGATAGAAAAATAATAAGTTGATTTGGTAATTTTTCATGAAAATGGTTTAGTTACAAACATATGAGTTAAGTATGTTATGTGAAGTTAAAGAATTGGTAAATAGGATTTTAGGGCTTGAAAATCCTATATAAGATATATGCAGATTTTTGATGAGTGATTTGATCATTGGTGATGAAATCTTATGAGTATGACATTTTTGAATGATTAAATGCATTATTTGGTAAAGTGTAAACAATTAAATTAAATTGTTTATAAGTTTAAGAAGTGATTAAAATATTGTTATAATATTAACAATATTAGATTATGAGTTATTTAAGTGATGGATAATATTTGGATAAATTTAAAGTCTTTAATATTTATCCTTATTTTCGTTGATTAATGCTTATATTATTGTCATCATCCTCTTGCTTATATTGTGATGAAAGTCATCTTTGGCTTACGTGCGAGGAGATGGACTTGGTATGATTATGACGAGGATTATTTGGTATAATCATGGCTAGTAGTAATGTAACGAATGATGTGGTAAAAGTTCTCATTGGCACTGTAGTTTCATTGGTGGTATATGACCGGGGTTATTCGGTATAATCATGACCATTGATGATTACATGAATATCCTTGGTAGTGGTGCATGAATGATGTGGTTTATTTATTAAAAGTGAGTCTCAAATGATAAAGTTGATGAAAAATCTTTTAAATCATAGAAGATAGTAGATTTTATGCTCTACTTGACTCTTAATGGATTGCTTATTCATTGTAGTTAAACTTGATGTCTATTGTATTTTATCAGTTTAACATTGTTGAAGACTAATGATAATTTATTCTACATTATCTTAGTCATAATATTTCTTACTGGGCTAGTTGAGCTCACCCTTTCTTTCATTGTTCTCTTGAGAAATGAGAACGTGGCGGGGACTAGTCCGGGACAACGGAGTGACGGTCGAGGATGATAGCATTAGTAGTCCTCACTATTACGTTAAATAGTGTGACAATAAATGTAAAGAGGACTCCATTGAGTGTGGATATTGTCTAGATGACAATATTCTTATTAAAACTCTTAGATTATGTTTTGTCGTATTTTACACGACTGTTGTATATTTAAATTATATTTGAATTTTGTACCATGTAAGTGGCGACCCAAGATGGGTGATGTATACCTGTTTTGGGGGCGTCACAGTTGGTATCAAAGCTTAGGGATATGATCGCTGGCTGAGATGTGAGACAAGAACTAGGAGGGGAGAGACGAGGAATTCCTTTGTTAGTATGACTTACCTAAGTTTATTTGGTATTTAATTGGTCGGTCAGAGTATAGGGATAATATGTGATATGTCAATTAACCTTTGTTTTGTGACAGTGCTTGAAAATGGCATCTGAAAATGTTGAGATAAGCAATGGAGCAAAATTATATGACCGTATCGTAGTACGAGGCTAAGTTTGTGGAGTTATCTCGGTTTGCATCCCATTTGGTCGATAATGAGGAGTGAATGATGTGAATATTTCTAATAGGTTTGAAACCCGATATACGTCAATACCTCATTTCTCATAAACTTTGTTTATATTTAGATGTTGTGAATAGGGCTCAGTTATTGGAGGCGGGATAATGAGTTAGACAACCAAAAGGTAACGATCAACAACGATAATAATAATCGTCAATTATGGCAACGACCATCGGAACAATGATGACCATCGTGGGGAAATTATCATGCTAAGAATGGTAACCACTTAAATTGGTAATCATGGCCAAGATAATAGAAGTGGAAATTTCAAGAAGAGAAGGTCATTTAGCTCGATTTTGTAAATACGGTGAAGTCAAGTCCAATTGGAGCAATGGAACCAAAGCGGATTCGAACAAAACAAAATCGGTGGTTTCGGGGAAGAAGCGTTTTTTCGTGACTTCTCAAAAGCGAGTAATCCGAACAAAGTTAGAGCAGGTTAGTTAATTATAAATTTTGTGAAGTCTATACCTTATTGAATCTGGGTTCTACCCATTATTTTATCTCTCTTGCTTGTGTTCAACGTTTAAATTTGACTCTCGAGAAGTTAGACTTTGAGTTATCTGTTGAAACTCCATTAGGAGAAACCTTCATTACATGTGCTATCCAAGTCTTGGATGAGAACCCCAGTACAAAACCCATTTCTTCAACCCTTAAATATTTCTTCACCCAAAACGAACGTATAATGCGCCAAAGATGATGGCTCGAACTGTTGAAGGTTACGACCATTCAATATCATCGTGGAAGAGCGAACGTGGTAGCTGACACGTTGAGTAGAAGATCGTATGCGTTTATGAGTGCGATGTTGTTAACACAAAGACCCATTTCGTATAACTTACAAATGATGAAGATATAGTTAAATACTCTAGGGACCCATGTGAAGATAGCGAATATACGAGTAGAATCGACTTTTAATCGATAAAGTTAAAAAGGCTTCAGCTACTTTGAATCGATGAATGTGAAGAAGAAGGTTCAAGAAGGCGTTATCTCAACCCTTGATTTAATTGGCCCATTTGAAATCCTTGATCGAGTAGGAACTGTGTCCTATAGACTCGTTTTACCGTCAAGTATGTCGCATGTTCATAACATTTTTCACGTATCGATGTTACGTAAATATGTGGATGACACGAACCACATTATTAAATTAGAACTAGACGAGATAGCAGAAGATTTAACGTATGGGGAGATACATGTTAAAATCTTGGATAAGAATGATCATATTCGACACTCAAAGGTTATACCTCAAGAGTTAGAATCTGAAATGAAGTCAAGGTATCCTCATCATCTCTTGACATACTGTAAGTACGTCACGTAAATTTCGGTGAAATTTCATAAGGAGGGGACATTGTGATACCCTAAATTTTATGAATAAAGATTTAAATTTCTCAAAATATTTTTTTTAAATATTATGGTGTGGATTTGATATAATGTTATAATTGTGGGTAGTATTTATAAATTTTGCAAAGTATGCAAGTTGTTATAAAATATTTGATTGGTCGGGGAATATTCATTTTAACAGGGAATATTCGTACGATGGCACAATCATTGGTGGACCCCACAACGGAAGTATTGTCTAAAAATGACAGAATTATCTTTTTTAAAAAATAACGATGGAAGTGTTATCGTTAAAATTGTTGAACTATTCTGTAGTAAAAGTACAGTAATACGCGTGGTTGCATAGTAGCACACGGTATTGATTATTGATGCTTACGTGAGAAGTCACCTAGTTATACTCAATTATTGCTACTGTAATTGCTGCATCATATCTCTCATATTATTGATTCAATTATTGTCACAGTATCATCTGCATGCATAAAATGATATATTATTAAATCAATAATTGAGACGACAAAGTTATTCATATTATTAAATTGCAATATTTACAATGTCTAGAAGTTCTGTTAAGGAGAGGTTTGGTCATCTAATTGCGTGCCAATAAGGAGAAATCCATATCGGAAAGCCTCCCCTTTCCTCGGAACGACCTGGTTGTTAAATATTGTGAGTTATAATATTAATGATGAATAAGTTCGTGTTGATTAAAGATGAAATTGATAGTTCCATTGTGTTGGAATTATTAGTGTTAGTAAAATCGACATTTATTTCAATAATAATTGATGTCTGGAGGTTATATTGACCAATCGGGTAATTAACCAGATAAATGAGCAATTGATTGCTATTAATTCACATGATTATAACTATTTATTCACATGTGTGTACTATTGATTCACATTCATTTACTATTAGGGGAGTTGGTGCAAGATTGATAATACTTGTATGACTAAGTTAAAAATGGAGGTATAGTTGAAGGTACTATACTGTAATTATTTTTTTCACATGTCTAAAACTATTGATTCACATGAATTACTATTGATTCACATGATTTACTATTAGAGGAGGTGGTGCAAGTTTGATAATACTTGCAGGACTAAATTAAAAATAAAGAAAAAGATGAAGGTATTATATTGTAATATTCTAAGCCCGAAAACGTGAAATTATCGAAACTATATTTTCCTATAAACAGAAGCTCATTCTTCCTTTATTTCACACCAATTCACTAAAGCTATAGAGCAATTTTTATAGAGAGAAATAAGAAGAAAAGTCAGCTACCTCTCTACTCCAGTATCCAGTTTCTTTCTAAGGTAAGGAGTATTATTTCTTTCGTATTCATGAAGAGAGCTATTGTTATTCCATTCTTTATTATTCTGTTCGAATAACTTGTATATCTGCAATCACGCATACATGGTAAAATTCTTACATTATTCCATTCTTTATTATTACATTTGGGAATAACACGTATGCATAATGATTCATCGCATGCATGGTGGTCTGTTGTTATTTCATTCTTTATTATTACATTGGAATATCACATACGTGCATTTACGTATGTCCTGGTTCCATTCTTTATTATTACATTTGGAATATCATCATATACGTGCGCCACGCATGACCTGGTACTATTCTTTATTAATCTATCGGAATATCCTGTCTGTGCGTTTACGCATGACTTGGTTCCATTATTTATTATCTTTGTTAGGAATAACACATGCGTGGCAATTATCGCATGTATAGTGAATTCTTACATTATTCTATTACGTATTATTACATTGAAATAACTTTTGTCATGTGGATTACCACATGCATGGTGAATGATCCATTGTATTCATTCCTTATTAAATTGTGGAAATGATCTGTCTACGTGGATTACCACATGGCGAGTTAAAATCCATTTGCAGTTTCGTAATATTTCAGACATTCAAAAATTCTGGAAAAATTTGGGAGGATATTATGATAAGTTTTCTAACATCTCAAGTGGAATCCTTTGAAAGAGGAGTTGTAGATTTTGTATGGACTATTTTAACAAAGCATGAAAAAAGTGAAAAAGAGAAAAAGCTACGCCCACAATTTTGTAAGAAATTTGTTTACCACATAATTTGTGAGAAAAATTCAGACCTTTTGGGACATGAAAATATTTGGTATAAAGTACTTCTGTCCAAAAATGAGCTCATTCCGACTTAAAATGAGCAAGTTGTGACTATTTTAATATTTATAACCAGAGTTCTATAACTCCGATGACCATGAAATTTAAACTGGAAGCTCACGTTAACATGTGTAAGAATGAATATCCTTGGCAGTGGTGCATGAATGATGTGGTTTATTTATTAAGCTGAGTCTCAGAGATAAAGTTGATGAAAATCTTTTTAAATCATAGAAGATAGTAGATTTTATGCTCTACTTGACTTTTCTAACGGATTGCTTATTCCGCTGTAGTTAAACTTGATGTCTATTGTATTTTATCAGTTTAACATTGTTGAAGACTAATGATAATTTATTCTACATTATCTTAGTCATAATATTTCTTACTGGGCTAGTTGAGCTCACCCTTTCTTTCATTGTTCTCTTCAGGAAATGAGAGCGTAAATTTGGGGACTAGTCGGGGAGCGGAGTGTGGTCCAGATGATAGCATTAGTAGTCCTCACTATTCTGTTAAATAGTGTGACAACAAATGTAAAGAGGACTCTATTGAGTGTGGATATTGTCTAGATGACAATATTCTTATTAAAACTCTTAGATTATGTTTTGTCGTATTTTACATGACTGTTGTATAATTAAGTTGTATTTAAATTTTGTACCATGTAAGTGGCGACCCAAGATGGGTTATGTATACCTGTTTTGGGGGCGTCACAGCCGCGCTCAAAATGAACTAGAAATGGGTGCAGCCGCGCTAGTCAATTTTCTATTGCGACGTCATTTGGTAAAATTGCCATAACTTTTGCATTTGAACACTGATTGGGATGATTGAAAGATGTTCTAGAAAGCTAAGAAGTAGATCTAAAACTTTTATTCTTTGAGAAATTGAGAGATTCTATCTAGATCAAGATCAAAATTTGGCCCCAAGTGATTGTTATGTAAATGATAACTCCAAACTTTGAGGTTCAACGTTTGTTGGTAAGAAAGTCATAACTTTTTTTCTAAGAAGCGTTACGGGGCATGCCACCTATCAAATCGAAGCTCTCGACGAGATATACAATAAAATTCAAGTTTCAAGACAAGAAAATGCATCCAAATTAGCATTAGAAGCCATGCAATCTCCCTTTCTTGTATTTGCTTGCATATTGTACTCTAAAAGATGTCCGAATTGCTTTTCCTTGCTTCATCATGCAATGTCGTGTCACATCCTTCAAAATAACTTAAAATGTGTGAAATGCACACAAAACAATAAAGATTAACAATAATCCAAGTCTAATGAGATCTGATTCGTAGGTATAAAATCACTCATCAAATACCCTCAAACTTGAACCATTTCTTATCCCCAAGCAATATAATGCAACACTATGCAAATGCAAACTAATAACTGCATACCTACAAATCAAGTAATAAATCAGTACATTACCCAACAAAAGACCTTAAAGATATCACTAATGTACTCAAATAGTATGTCTAACCAATGGAAAGTCAATAACTTTAATTAATCAAACAATCAATACCTGTCATCACCCATGTTGTGCGTTTATGCTCATTAAGCATTCTAACCAACCACGATTCAAGATTAATCACATAATGATTTTTTTAAAAGAAAATTTTCAGTTCCAACTCAAATAACTTTATGAACACAATAATTCTGGATACTTTCAAGTAATTATTAAGTCCAAGGGTCCTTAACGAGGTTTCTATATATCACACTATTGCAATACCTGGTTCTCTTAGGCTTCTCCAACATTTATATCCAGATAGTTGAAGATGTGAGTGAGCAACAGACCAAAACCCAGACAGTTATTGTGGAAACAGAACTCAAATGAGGATAACAGAAAGTAAGCTAAATTATAAGGCATGCATTCATTCAAAATACTTTTGATAAGTTCCATGTCAAAAGGAAGTAATTTTTGATCTTCTCTAATAGGCATGGAATTATTCCTAATAATTTTACCCAAGAACTGACTTTCAGCAGTAAGAAATTCCAGACTAACTTTACAAGGAAAATCAAACAGTAAAGCAGGTACCATTTGATTAGTGACAACAGACAGATTGTGTTTAAAAAGCATACATTCTTCAACAGAAATACTTGAGGGATGAAGATAAGAATTGACCCTGGGTAACTCTAGTGTGGAAGGATGAAGTTGGAGGGCATTTACAAGGAAATGTTCATCAATGACATATGCTTGACCTTGAATGCATGTGGTGATATTAGTTAATAGACCAGATGAATCTTTAGAAAATTCCATGTGGGTATAAAATTCAGAGATGAGATCAGGATAAATAGTTTTGTTATAAAAAGTAACCAAACAATCCCACCCAATATTTTTATTTTTTTCAAACAAGTCTGGAAAACTGTTAAAAGTGATCA
This sequence comes from Panax ginseng, assembly GCA_020205605.1. Taxonomy (NCBI): domain Eukaryota; kingdom Viridiplantae; phylum Streptophyta; class Magnoliopsida; order Apiales; family Araliaceae; genus Panax; species Panax ginseng. Next base: position 104,695,413 of record CM035134.1, read on the forward strand.
CATTTCCTGGAGACAGATTATGTCTCATGATTCTATATTTAGCTTGAGCAGATGCAGTAGTGAGATGAGGAAAACCATGAGAGAAATGTAGTTCATAGTGGAAAGGAAGTTTCTTGCATTTAGATGAAAAAATAGTAGACATGATGAAGAGAGAAGCAGGTAATAGAGGTGATGAGATGAAACTAAGAAATAACCGAATATATGAATGCACCATACTGGAAACTGAATATATATATATTGAAGAAAGGTAATGATATGCTTCAGGAAAGACTGACCTCAAATTATATACATGAAACATAATCAGTTAATATTAGCAGTAAATACAATTATAGATTCACAAGTAAAATAACCTTACTGTGAACTGTAGATAAGAACATAAAACATTTAATCTAAATAGTGAATTGGATATTTTTTAAATCTTATATTTAAGAGAGTCAAAAACACGATTCAGTAAACCAAGGAATGTGCCACATATCAAATATATAACACAAGAGAGGGTCATATTTAGTCAATTTCATAAAATAAAGTATATAACTACAGAAACATGCAACATTATTCATCATTTATAACATTTCTTAATATAACATGACAAATAATTATTTCAAAGAGGGAGACATAAAGCCTTAACTAAGTATTTATATTACAACAGTTAATAGAAATGAGTTATAGCAGAAGATGAAGACTAACAATACCTTAACAAAAAAAATTTCAGAGAGGGAGGTATTATGTAATATCTAGCATTTATAGCATAACTCAGTAGGATACGTCAAACATTGGAAATCAGACTAGGAATTCATTGTTCATAAGTAATTTGAAATTTTTTAGAACAGAGAGTGCCTTATGACTAAACTAAAGAACAACAAAAATAAAGCCAGTGAATATCAGTATCCACACACAATGCATATAATATGACTTCAGTAGCAGTGACTATACGAGAAATAAAGAAATGTATATAAGATTTTACCTGAGCATGTATGTTACGCATAAAATATACCAGTTACGTGTAGCATAGATACAACAAATACTCATGTTGCATGCATATCCTTTTGATGTTTCTCGTAGAGTGAAACTCATTCTTTCAAGCAATATTATATAGATACATAGACATATATATATATATATTTATTTAATAAAGATAACTTCAAAAGGCTATATATATATATATATATATATATATATATATATATATATATATATATATATATATAAGAAGAATATGTAAGATTTCAATATATATATGAAGTTTTGAAGTATAGATCTAAAAACAATTAGGAATAAAATACATGCAGATTTTAAAGGATAAAAAGATAGAGTATATGAATCAAAAAAATTGATCTTAGATCTGAAGTTTTTTCGATCTGGAAAACTTAAGATATATTAACTTACAGAAATCGAATTTTAGTCGAAGCCCTAAACCCTAAATGAAGATACATTTTATCAAAACAAAAGAAGAATGAACAGATCTGGCTAATCGAGATAGTATTTATGAACATAGCTAATGAAAAAAATATACAGATCGTAGATCTGAAGTCTTTTCAATATGTAATAATGTGAGATTTAAACCAAAATGAAATCGAAAAAAAATTTGAATGGATTTTACAAACATTGACAAATTTTGAAAAGAAAATTTTAGGGTTTTTTTTTTAAAAAATCCAACAGATAAAATGAAAGATTTTTGAAGATCAAAACTGATTTATCAGAGAAGTTTGGTCAAAGTACCTTCCTCTTAAAAAAAATGAACTGTCAAGATGTTAGGGTTTAAAAAAAAAGAAGACATAAGATATTATATGAATGCCTTTGTGTTCAAATACTTATATTTTAAAAGAATAAATCAATTTAAGCAATGATTATCAAGTATAACAATTTAATTAGTTAGGCATTACTTGATATAACAAATATATTTGTTTAACTCAGATAATATATAATAATATTTTATCTATTATGTGATTTATAAATAAAGTCACTTAGTACTATAAGGAATCATACGGTTCAATTCCCTCACTTAAGAAGAATATCTTCGTAGACTTTCGGCGTCTATGTGTGACAGAATTTATATTTTTCACAATTGATATTTATATAAATATGTTGAATAAATCACTTTAGGTTTTCAAATCCGGTTCAGATGATTCACTCTTTTTGGAAGAATATCTTAGTGTCGTTTTGAACTATCAAGTGTATATCTATTTTACAATACTTATATAAATAATATCAATAAAAAGTTACGTAATATTATAAGGAATCGTACGGTTCGATTTCCTCTCCATAGCCTTTCAGCGTCTAAGTGCAACTTTTTATTTGATAAATAGATGAAATATAGATATATAAAATTGTGTATAACACTTTATATTCGTATATCTATAAATTTAAAACAAGTAAGAAATAATTCAACTAAGTTAACTCAAATGACTTATCTCAATTACTTGGACCAATTTCCTCTTCTCAAATAATCAAACCTTTGGTAAAAAGAGATATAAAGCTTTAGAGCAAGGAGAGTAAACTTTTCTTTTAACTTGAATTGGAAAAAGCCAAATGAATGAAAGACTCCCTATTTATAGAATTTTGAGGTCGGGGGCAAAATGGTTTTTAAAATTTGTTTTTAAATGAATGACTAAGATTGTTTATTTTTGAAATTTTTTTTAATAAAATGATGATTTTCTATAAATATCATTTTAAATATTATGGAATGAATTTGATATAATGTTATAGTTGTGGGTAATATTTATAAATTTTACAATAAAATGCATGAAGTTGTTATATAATATTCGATTGGTGGGGAATATTCGTTTTAACGGGGAATATTAAATGCGACACAATCATTAGTGGACCCTAGCGGAATTATTGTCGGATTGAAAGCGACAAAAATATTTTATGAAAATAACGGCGGAAGTTTTACGAATTAAGCTGTTGAAACACCGGTGTTAAAAAAATGCGAGAATCTGGCGTGGTTGCATAGTAGCGCACGGTATTGATTATTGATGCTTACGTGAGAAGTCACTCGGTTTTGTTCAATTATTGCTTGATAATTGTTGCATAGTATCTCACGTTATTTGATTCAATTATTGTCGATATTTTATATATTATTAAATCAATAATTGAGATGACAGAGTTATTAATATTATTATTTGCAATATTAGCGATGTCTAGAAGTTACATCGAGGAGAGGTTTGGTCACTAATTGCTTGCGCATGATAGGGAGAAATCCTTATTGGAAAGCCCCTCTTTCACAGGAGCGACACAGTCGATTAATATTGTGAATTATAATAATGATGATAAATGTTGTTAAATATATTGAGGTGTCTTTTTATGAAGTCATTTGTTGAAATTTAGCTTATATATATATATATATATATATATATATATATATTATTATTTTATTATATATTATTAATGTAATATATTAAATATATAAAATATAAAAATTTTTTTATATAAAGCAGAATACTTTTATAAAGTTATTTGTTTTTATTGTTATATATATATATATATATATATATTTTATATATATATATATATATATATATAGTATATGCATAGTATATTTTGCATAGTAAAATCTTTTTTATATAAAATAGAATACTTTTATAAAGTTATTTATTTTATTATATTATAAATATATATATATATATATATATATATATATATATATTAGAATATATTTTATTGCATAGTATCCTTTCCATTTTCCTATAAATAGGATCTTAGTTAGAATTGAAAACACACGAGAAATTGAGAGAATTCTCTTACATAATCTTGGCGTATTTCTTTAGAGTTTTAAGAAGCTTTGGCGTAGTGAGAAGTTTAGAGAGAAAGAAGAATATCCTCGCCTACTACCGGTTGGAATACTCTTCTTTTTAAGGTAAGGGGTATTATTTCTTTTCGTATTCATGAAGAGAACTTACATTATTCCATTCTTTATTATTACATTGGAATAACTTTTATCTGTCTGACTACCCTATACTTGGTGAAATTCTTACATTATTCCATTCTTTATTATTATGTTGGAATAACTTTTACATCTGATAATCGCATACATGGTGAAATTCTTATTATTATTTCCATTCTTTATTATTACATTGGAACATCACATACATGCGTTTACGCATGACTGGTTCCATTATTTATTATTACATTGGAACATCACATGCGTGCAATTTACTTTGACTTTGGTTCCATTATTTATTATTACATTGGAATATCACATGCGTGCGTTTCGCATGACACTGTTCCATTATTTATTATTACATTGGAATAAACACAATTGTTTATGACATATTATTTATTGATACATTATCGCATGCTGGTGATTTCTTTTGTTATTTCATTCATTCTTTATTATACTCGGTTGGTTAAAGTTTTGGCTTTTATACTCCATGAAATTAGTGGAATATCCTTGATATTTTGCGCTTCATCGATATCTTTTCATGGAAATATTCTTACGAGCATTCTTGAGTTTTACCCCACAAAAAAGTATCATGTTGACAATTTGGGCGTTATTGGTTCTGGATAAATTAATTCTTGAACTTGTTTTATTGAATTCTTATATCATTGTCATCATCCTCATGTTTATATTATGTTGAAAGTCATCTGTGGCTTTGTAGTGCATAGATGGACTTGGTATGATTATGACGAGGGATTATTCGGTATAATCATGGTAGTAATGTTACAAATGATGTGGTAAAAGTCCTCATTGGCCCGTAGTGCATTGATGGGCCGAGTTGTTGGCATGATCATGACCATTGATGAATACGAATATCCTTGGCCCGTAGTGCATGGATAATTTGTGGTCGTGATACTTAATGAATATCCTTGGGTAGTAGTGCGGGGGATGATGTGGATTATTTATTAATTTGAGTCTCGGTGATAAAAGTGATGAAAAACCTTTTAAATCATAAAAGATAGTAGATTTTATTCTCTACTTGACTCTTTTAATGGATTGCTTGTTCATTGTGATTAAACTTGATGTTTGTTATATTTTTATCGTTTTAACTTTGTTGAAGGCTAACGATAATTTTTACGCATTATCTTAGTCATAATATTTCTTCTTTGGGCTAGTTGAGCTCACCCTTTTGCTTTCATTGTTCTCTTGAGGAAATGAGAGCGTAGCGAGGGGGACTAGTCGGGGAGCGGGTGGCGGTCCAGGATGATAGCATTAGTAGTCCTCTTTATTCTATGAAATAGTGTGATAATAAATGTAATGAGGACTTATTCTGAGAGTGGATATTGTCTAGAAGACAATATTTGTATTAAAACTCACGTCTCTTGTTGTATATTTAAGATTGTATTTGTATTCTGTACCATGTATTTGGCGACTCAGAATAGGTGATGTATACCTATTTTGGGGGCGTCACGGTTAGTATCAAAGCTTAGGGATATGATCCTGGTGAGATGTGAGACAAGAACTAGGAGGAGAGGCGGGGAATTCTTTGCTAGTATGACCTACCTAAGTTTATTTGGTATTTAATTGGTCGGTCGGAGTATAGGGATAATATGTGATATGTTAATTAACCCTTGTTTTGTGGCGGTATTTGAAAATGGCATCAAGAATGTTGAGAATAGCAATGGAGCACGAGGAGGCCGTTGAGTCTCTGAGATCAATAATCGGGAGGATAATGTGCATCGGGAGGCGACAATCCTCATGCAAACAACAACCTTGACCAAATGATGAGCGATGGAATGTTAGGAGGCTTTATGCAATTCATGCGACATCGAGCAAAGAGAGCTCATCCAAAAATGCGGTGGAAACACTTAGCAACTCTCGGATGGTCCTTGCTTAAGCGATTCGAGGGCTGGGACCACGGAGGAGTTTTTGGAAAGCAAAACCACTTAAAGGCGGAGGCGTGGATAAAGTAGATCAACAAGATATTTGATGTCTTGGGATGCTCAGGAGAAAAAGGTTCCTTTGCCACCTTCATATTTGCTTGGGAGGATGATTCTTGGTGGGAATCGTAAAAGCGTACTCAAACTGCTTGCTTGAAGATGTCTTGGGAGAAGTTCAAGAAGCATTCAGCGACAAGTACTTTCCGAAAGTATTCGTCACATGAAAGAGGTAGAGTTCATTAAGCTGGAACAAAACAACATGGCCATGAGTGTCGCGATCTGAAGCCAAGTTTTTGAGAGTTGTCGGTTTGCGTCCCATTTGGTTGATAATGAGGAGAGAATGACACGGATGTTTCTAAGAGGTTTGAAACACGAGATCGTCAATACCTCATTTCTCATAAACTTTGCTTGTATTGAGATGTTGTTAATAGGGCTCGATTATTGGAGCGCGATAATGAGTCAACCAACCAAAAAAGAAGCGGTAAACGGCAAAATGATAATACCGGTGATAGCGATCATGAAGCGGTGACAACAAGCGTGGAGGAATCAACATGCGAGAAATGGTAACCTTTTGGTGGTAATCATGGTCAAAACAATAAGAAGTGGACATTTCAAGAAGAGGAGATTCAACAATGATGGAAAGGCGTCGACATCGGCACCGTCGTTAAGGAAGGAGAGCGACCACTATCATATGCTTCAAATGTGGAGGGAGGGACACATCGGTCCAAGCTAGCGATGCCATCAAAGCATGTTACAATTGTGGAGAGAAGGTCACTGGCCCGATTTTTGTCGTGCCAGAAGACAAGTCCGGTGGGATGGAGGCATCAAAGCCGTCCCAGAAAGAAAAAAAACCGGTAGTTCAAGGGAGGCGTTTGTCGTGACCTCGGAAAGCAAGGAACCCGAGCGAGGTCATCACGGGTAAGCTTATCATAAACTCTAGCGAAGTATATACCTTATTTGATACGGTTCTACCCATTCTTTTATTTCTCTCTACTTGCGCTCAGCGTTTAAATTTGACTCAGGAGAAATTAGACTTTGACTTATCTGTTGAAACTCCGTTGGGAGAAACCTTCATTACATCCCTTTGTTTATAAGTCTTGTTTGGTTCAAATCGGGTACCCTCACATTTACTGTCGATCTTATTTCATTGAAAATACTTGCATTTGGCGTAATTCTAGGGATTGATTGGTTAACTACTCATCATGCAAAAATTGATTATTTTTCGTAAGGTTGTTAGCTTTCATATTCTAACCAACCTATTATGCGAATTCAAACAACCAAACCATTAAAATCAATCCTTTGTCATCTCAAGCCATAAAGCTATTCGTTTATTGAAAAATGGATGTCAAGCTTTCTTAGCTCATATCACGGATCTAAACAAAAATCGTCGGTTTTGAATGATATTTCTATTGTTAATAAATTTCTGGCGTATTCCACGAAGAACTTCTGGCCTACCCCAGGCGTGAAATTGAATTTTTTATATCGACCTTGAACACGGTACAAAACCTATTTTCAAAGCCCCATATCGAATGGCTCCTATTGAACTTGAGGAGTTAAAGACCCAAGCTGCGAGGAATTGTTAGACATCGGTTTCATTCGTCCTAGTACTTCTCCTTAGGGGTGCTCTATTCTATTCGTGAAGAAGAAAGATGGGAGTATCGACTTTGTATTGATTATCGGGAGTTGAATCATGTCACCATCAAAAATAGGTACCCATTGCCCGCGTATTGATGACTGTTTGACCCGTTGCAAGGCGCCAAATTCTTTTCAAAGATTGATCTTCATTAGGATATCACCAATTGAAGATTAGAGCAGATGACATTTCAAAGGCGGCTTTCGAACTCGATGCGGGCATTATGAATTCCTAGTCATGTCTTTTGGATTGACTAATGCTCTCTCTTTGCCTTCATGGATATGATGAGCCAAGTATTCAAGGAATATTTGGATCACTTTGTGGTCGTCTTTATTGATGACATCCTCATTATATTCCAAAAGCGTGAAGATCATGAGCAACACTTGAGGTTGATACTCAAAAGCCGTGAAAACAAGCTTTATGCCAAGTTGAAGAAATACGAGTTACGGCGAGAAGTAGCATTCCTTGGGCACGTGGTATCAAGTCATGGAATATCATTGACGGCAAAGATTGAAGCTATTCAAAAGTGGGAACAACCTAAATCGGTGATAGAAATCGTAGCTTTCTAAAAACATTTGGTTATTATCGGAGATTCGTAGAAGGGTTTTCTCGAATCGCTACTCCATTAACTTCGGTGACTCGGAAAGATACAAAAATTGGTTGGAGTGAGGAATGCGAGAAGAGTTTTCAAGAACTCGAGAGGAGACTCATTTATTTTGTTACGACAATACCATCGGCTCGGAGGATTTGTCATCTCTGATGATGCTTGGGCAAAGGGTTAGGATGTGTTCTCATGCAACATGGGAAAGTCATAGCCTATGCCTCTCGACAACTCAAAGAATATGAGAGGAATTATCCTACTCATGATCTAGAGTTGGCGTGATCGTTTTTTGCATTAAAGATTTGGAGGCATTACTTGTATGGGGAGAAAGTGGAGATCTTTACGGATCATAAAAGCCTCAAATATTTCTTCACTCAAAAAGGAACTCAACATGCGACAATGACGTTGGCTTGAAGCTATTGAAAGATTATGATCATACCATCAATACCATCACTGAAAAAGCGAGCGTGGTAGTGGCGCATTGAGTAGAAGATCATATCTTGGTATGAGTGCGATATTGTCAGCGCAAAGGCCCATTTTGTATGACTTGCAAAGGATGGAGATAGAGATAAAGACTCGGGGACCCACGTGATGATGGCGAATATCTGAGTAGAACCGACTTTAATCGATAAAGTTAAAATTGCTCTCAAGCTCTGAGATTTGGAGTGATGCGTATGAGGAAGAAAGTACAAGAAGGTCTTATCTAGGAAGCAAGAATCGATGAAGAAGGAATACTTGAGTCAACTCCGGACTTTGTGTTCTAACGACCACGAGTTAAAGTATAAAATCATGATGGAGGCGCACAACACACCGTTTGCAATCCATCACAGGAGTACCAAAATGTATCGTGATCTTGACATACATTTTGGTGGAGCAATATGAAGAGAGAGAGATCATTGTTTATCTCAAGGTGTTTAACTTGTCAATGAGTCAAGGCGGAGCATCAAGTACCAAAAGGTCCATTGCAACCACTTGAAATTCTAGAATGGAAGTGGGAGCACATTACCATGGATTTTATTCTTTGGTCTTCCCAAGGTTTCTCAAGGCATAGATGCAATTTGGGTCATTGTTGATAGATTGACCAAGTCTGCTCATTTCTTACCTATCGAGAAACTTATACACTTGAGCGTCGTCTTGCTCGTATGTACATAAGCGAGGTTGTAAGATTGCATGGTATGCGGTATCCATAGTTTACGATCGAGACCCAAGATTCACTTCACGATTTTGGGTTAGTTTGCAAAAAGCTATGGGCGCGGATTTACGATTTAGTTGGCATATCATCCTCAGACGGACGGACAATCAGAGAGGACTATTCAAACTCTTGAAGATTTATTAAGACTCTGTGTCCTTGACTTCAAGGGAAGTTGGGACAAGTTCTTACCATTGGTGGAGTTTTCCTACAACAACAGTTATCAAGCAAGTATTGGCATGGCTCCATTTGAGCGTTGTATGGAAGAAAGTGTCGATTCTCGGTATCTTTGGGATGAGGTGGGTGAAACAAGCGTTGTTGGGACCCGGAGTTGAAATGCGTATGATGACTACGAAAAAGATACAAACGATCCGACAGCGTATAAAAACCTCACAAGATCGACAAAAAGAGTTATGTTGATCTTCATCGAAAGGGCGTGGAATTTGATATTGGAGATCATGTGTTGTTACGTGTTGCTCCATGGAAAGGAGTTACGAGATTTGGAAAGAGAGGAAAGCTCAATCCTCGATTCATTGGCCCATTTTAATCCTCGATCGAGTAGGAGCGTGGCGTATAGACTCGCTTTACCGCCAAGTATGTCTCTCGTGTTCATAACGTTTTTCATATATCCATATTACGTAAATATGTGGAAGACCGAACCACATTATTGAGTTAGAACCAGGACGAAATAGCGGAAGATTTAACGTATGAAGAGGTTCTGTTCAAATCTTGGATAAGAAGGAACATATTCTACGCTCGAGGTTATACCTCAAGTCAAAGTTTTGTGGAGAAACCACGATGTTGAGGAAATGACACAGGAGTTAGAATCGAAATGAAATCAAGGTATCCTTACCTCTTGACATACGGTATGTACCCTAATTTTGAGGCGAAATTTCATAAGAAGGGAGGTTGTAAGACCCCCATTTTTTTTTAATAAAGATGATTTTTCTATAAATATCATTTTAAATATTATGGAATGAATTTGATATAATGTTATAGTTGTGGGTAATATTTATAAATTTTGCAAAAGTACATGCAAGTTGTTATATAATATTCGATTGGTGGGGAATATTCGTTTTAACGGGGAATATTAAATGCGACGGCACAATCATTAGTGGACCCCACAGCGGAATTATTGTCGGATTGAGAAAAGCGACAAAAATATTTTATGAAAATAACGGCGGAAGTTTTACAGATTAGCTGTTGAAACACCGGTGTTAAGTCGAAGAATACTGGCGTGGTTGCATAGTAGCACGGTATTGATTATTGATGCTTTACGTGAGAAGTCACTAAGTTTTGTTCAATTATTGCTTGATAATTGTTGCATAGTATCTCACGTTATTTGATTCAATTATTGTCGATATTTTATATATTATTAAATCAATAATTGAGATGACAAAGTTATTAATATTATTATTTGCAATATTAACGATGTCTAGAAGTTACGCGAGGAGAGGTTTTGGTCACTAATTGCGGCTTGATAGGAGAAATCCTTATTGGAAGCCCCCCTCTTTCACAGGAGCGACACAGTCGATTAATATTGTGAATTATAATAATGATGATAAATGTTGTTAAATATATTGAGGTGTCTTTTTATGAAGTCACGGAAGTTATATATATATATATATATATATATATATATAATTTTTTTATTAGTATTATTAATGTAATAAAAGCAGAAAAGCTTTTTATATAAAAGCAGAATACTTTTATAAAGTTATTTGTTTTATTAGACTATAAATAAATATAATATATTATATATTATGCATAGTGTTTTGCATAGTAAAAAATTTTTATATAAAAAGAATACTTTTATAAAGTTATTTTGTTTTATTAGATTATAAATAGAATATATTATATTTTATTATGCATAGTGTTGCATAGTGCCTACATAGTGTTTTGCATAGTAAAATCTTTTTATATAAAATAGAATACTTTTATAAAGTTATTTGTGAAGTTGAGATTCATTTAGGTCCGGGGGCTTGATTATGCGAAGGAAAGGTGTTAGGCACCCCCTCAACATCCGTGTTGCCACGGTGACCGCCACTTTCAAAGAAACTGTTATATGAATGTGTGTGTGTGTGTGTGTGTGTTTGTGGATCAATGTGCAATTATTTAGAAGTAGTGTTGTACCTCGTTTGCACCTATATACATAGGGTATGAATTTATAGAAAAATTCAGTTTTAAACAAGATATAGCAATGACGTTTTGTAAAAGAGGTTTTTCAAACCATGTGCTCAATAGTAATTGAGGCCTTTGATATCCATTTTTATTATTAAATGTCTGGCTTGTTTGCTTTTATTTTTGAGATGAGAGGCATTCTCGAGAAAATAATATACAGCAGTGCCGAACTCCTCATGGGCATGACAGCCATCCAAGGAAATTCAGACACTGTAAAATAATGTACAAGCTGCTTACAGCTAAAAAATGTCCATCATGGGAACCAAATCTAGATTCAGTAGATTGAATCTGTGATCACATGATTCCTAGACTCACATGATACGACAATTTGTATGGAAAGCAGTAAGCAGTTATATATATAAAAGCTGTAAATATATATATACAAATATGATCAACCACCACGAAGCAACTCCATGGGGGATCGAAAATGTAAATATATAAAATAGGTATATATATATATATATATATATATATATATATATATATATATATATATATATATATATATATATATATATATATATGGACATGATCAACCACCACGTAAGTAACTCCATGGGGATCGAAATGTAAATAAAGATGTAAAAGCGATCAACTACCACAAAGTAAACTCAAAGAGATTTAAATGTAAATAAAGTTGTAAAACGATCAACCCGCCATTTAAGTAAACTCCAAGCGAGGATGAAATGTAATATATATATATATAAGTTTAGTAAATGCTAGGATGTAAAATCCGTGCTCATGAGATATATCGACAAATGATTATATATAAGTATATATATATATAAGCAATAAACGATCCGCACCAAAGTCTAGGCTCAATCGAGGCATAAGTCGATAATGTTAGTCCATATATGAAATATATACATATATAGTATATATATATCTATGTAAATAAAAACCACGCATCAAGTCCGCAAACGTACACAACCCGACTCTCAATGTGTATAACAGTGTGTGCTAATATGAGAAGAAGGATTTATATAATGTGAGAAGGCTTACAGTGGGCTGCCAATGTAGACTTCTATGACTTTAAATGGATAAACACTCAGCTCCCGTCAGATAAAAGATAGCTATATATATGAGCTAACAAGTGTTTAAAGATGAGGAAACACTCAAAAGATGTGTATACAGAGTAAAATGGACAGGGCTTCCTCGCCTTTTCCTCTCCTTCTCTTCTCCAAATGGCTGACCCCAAGGCTCATATTTATAGATGGATGGCCACAGGTACACCAGTGGCAGCCGCGATTGTACCTGCGGCTGGTCGTTGTACATCCGAGCCTCGCGGGTCCCGTCATCTCGAAGTACATGCACTCATGCACTATAATGTCCGCTCGTACTTACAGAACTTCAATCCGAGAATCCGAACGAGGTATATCTGACCTTCTTCGGACCGCTTGTGTCGAGAGTTACGCAATGAAATGGATTAGAAGTTGTACGAAGTCAGGAAGAGGGGTCTATGCCCATGGTATTCAAGCTTCAAATTCTATCCAAAGTACTGCCACGCGTAATAGTCACTCGGAATTGTAACTCCTCGGTTCTTGTGGGACATTGTTGGATGTATGTATGTATCAAGTGTTGAGATGACGTGCAGGTGTTGAAGAGACAAGATGACGTTTGACTCTTCGCCGGGGTTATCGTCGGTTTGAGTTGAAAGTAGACGTTGCTCAGGGTTACATCTGAGATTGGACTACTTGTTGGTATGCTACGATATCATCTTATGAGAGAAAACATTAAGGCGGTAAGATGACGTTTTGACTCCTCACCGGGGTTATTGTCGGTTTGAGCGGAAAGTAGACGTTGCTTAGTGTTACATCTGAGATTGGACTACTGCAAGTGTTTGAATGCCGCAAGGTCATCCGTGGGTGTGCATGTCTGCCCGTTGTTAGCTCCGGGTCTGAGGTATGAGTGCCTCGACAAGAGGTATGAGCTTGAAGCTGATCGCATGTGTTTGAAACAAACAATTCTGGAGTTATCACCGGAACTGCAAAAGCATCCCTTGGGGCTATCACCAAGGATGGAGTCGCTACTCCCAGTGTTGGTTCTGGGACTGGAACTGAGCGTCATGGTGTTATCGCCGAGATAGAACTATCTTCTCTGGTGTTGTTGCCAGTCTTTTGATCTGTGTACCTCGGGGTTATCTTCGAGATTGGAAATGACATTCCCGGTGTGTGTTCGGGTTTGAGATGAAATTCGGTTTGTGTTCAGGTTGAACCGAACTTCCCAGTAGTATCCGGAATGGATGTAAGTCGTCTTCCGATGGTTATCTCTCGAAGATTTAATATGCCCTCCCGCAATGTCGAATAAAGCGCGTGCACAAAATTTCGAGTGTCTACAGATGCCCCTCTTTATCATATTCATGCAATGCAAGGCATGGATAGGATAAAGAATCCTAGACACTTGAAATGCAAGCAAGATAAATATGATGTTATATGCAACAATATGATGCAAATGCATGATGCATGATTGTCTGGTAATCCTGTTGGGATGACAATCAGTGATGGCTTGGACATGCGATCCAAGTCTCCAAGGATGTTGACGTTGGGGCTATCACCAAAGTCTTGAATCCTAGAAACTAGCTTATATTCCATAGAGGTACCTCTTGTGTGTAAGAGATCTGTGGGGATAAGTCTTTGTCTATTTGAGGATGTGTATAACATATTTCCTCATTCTGTTGGAGTTACTGCCAACAGTCTGTCGTCGTCAGGGTTGCCCGACCTTTATTGATGTGTGTATCAGCGGATAGATTCCTGCTGGGTGCATTGTCAAGGTTGCTTGACCTTCATTGATGTGTGTATCAATGGTTTCATTGCGTTGTAACCCCCGTCGGGGATACATAGATGCTTGAAAGATGTGCGTTGTGACCCCCGCCGGAGATACGTAGATGCTTGAAAGATGTGCGTTGTGACCCCCGCCGGGGATACGTAGAATCTTGAAAGATGTGCGTTGTGACCCCCACTGGGGATACTTTATCAGTTTGTAACTTCGGTGTTGTAACCCCCACTGGGATGGTTTGATATTTCATGGTTTTGGATTGTAACCCTCACCGGGGATGTTTAGGATTGTGACCCTGCAAATGATGGCATCGGACCTTTGTGGGGTATTACCGAGCATGATCTATGAAAGCTGAGCTCATTGGTATAGTATACCCTGCATTCAGGCAAATACCATTGAGACGACGAGAGTTTAACTCTTACCGACAAGAAACCAGGATTTCCGGCCATTCCGCTCAATCGCGTAGCACTTTTATTCCTGATTTGGCCTTTTTAGCTTGTGAGACCTCCTTTACAACTCTAACTGGAGCGAGCCGGAGGTGTGGGACCCATGTAGAAGTGTCGCAGGTACACCTGCAGGAGCTGCAAGTGAGCCTGCGGCCAACCGTGCCTATGTATAGACCAATGGTTGGTTTCATAAGTCATTTTCAAGTCACGTGAGTTGAAGGAAATCAGAGCTCTTCTTCGGATTCATCGAGTTCGAGCAACTTTTCATATATTCGCCACCGCACAAGCGTTCTTCATCATCCCAGTAACGATGCATGTATTTTTCCCAATTTCTATCCGATTGGAAAATGACTTATCACATGAAATGCATTTAAACACATAGTAGTGAATATGCATGCCGATATGACTTGTTAAAAATATTCAACATAGCAAATGTTAGTATTAAACCATGTTTGAACATAATGATGTGAAAAATTTGACTTTTTAAAGCAAATCAAATTGGCACCTTTTATCATCATTTCTTATCCTATTTGAGGACAAATGAGTAAAGGTAGAAAAGCAAAATAATCCTGGTAATTAGACTACACTTACGAATTTTTTACTATGATGTGATTAATGCATGTAGGATGTATATGACTGTGTATAGGTGTGCTACTGAATGGCCACCTAGTCATGCCTATGTGCATGTGGATAGTCCCATTTACAAAGGGGGCTATGTCAAAATTTTCCCAAAATGTAGGTATTGGGTAACCATGCATTTTTAACTCTACTATGGATGTATGTTAAAACATTACATTTTGAAAATCTCTAGGTAAGAATTTACCACACCCTTTCTGAGGTGATTTGAAGACTTGTTGTCCAGATATTATGGATTCGGATCAGCAGAGCAGTTCCCGCAGGACCACTTCTGGTGTATGAAGGAGAGCTTCTGAAGAGCCTCAACGCCGTTCTGTTAGACAGCCTCGTCGTTTAGTGGAGGCGGTGATACGTCCTATTCGGGTTGAAGTGCCGAATGTTGAGGACGAGGAGGAGGATGTACCGATCGAGGTTCCTGCTCCTACTGTACGTGTTCCCCGTAGGGAATTGCCAGGTATTCAAGTGGAGAACCCAGATCTTCTGGATGACTTGAGTAAGCATCCTTCAGTATACCTACACGCAAACGAGGTATGAAGTTAGATCTTTAATCTTCCTTATTTCCTATTGATGAGGAGTCAAGGATTCTGATGTTGATCTGCATTTGATGTAGGTTCTCGGCTTCACACAGCCTCGAGGGAACTGGTTTAGCATCCACTATATGTATCAGGCTTTGCATGATGACTACAGAGTGATAGTCCATGGCTGGGGATTTGGGATGTTCTTCTCCATTCTACCCCGTCGCTGTCCCTGGGGTTACCTTAGGGCATTGTCTGAGAGGTGGTTTCACCAGACTCAATCACTCCATTTGTTGAACTGTGAGGTGATGATGACGCCGATGGATTAGCAGTTTATCACAGGTATGGAGTTTGGAGGGGCGCCGGTGCCTTGCACGGCGGATATCACCCCTACTTTCGTCAAATCCTTGTTGGACGGTGCCTTGCACGGCAGAGGCGCTCAAGGGCAGGACTGTTCGTACGGGTCCTTTGAGCATAGATGGTATGAGCGGGCTGTTGAGTGAGCCCATACCCGATGATGTGAGAGTCAAGGATCGCATTCTTCGATGATTGTTCCTGATGATCATTAGGGGCTGCTTCATAGCAGATAATTCCTCTACGGTGTCATTCGCTTTGATCAGCGCCACTCGACACGTGGACCATATAAGAGAGTATGATTGGGGTTCCTATACCTTTGCCTATTTCCTCAGGAGAATGCGTATGCGATCGCAGGGCTTGACCGAGGCGTGGTTAGGATTCTACCCATTTCTGCTGATGAGTGTTTCTCTTGTCTTTTCCCATGTATAGGTTAAGAGTGTTGACTGACAGCAGATGTTTGCCTTTGTGTTGGCAGTTTTGGGCCTATGAGAGGCTTCCCTGTTTGCATCCTGTGAGCGTGTTAGGTTTAGACACCTATCCACGAGGATGGAGATGGCATCATTCCATACTGGCGGAGGTCCCCCTGCTCTTGAGGGTTTCACACATTGTCGCCTACAGCTGGAGTTGTTGACAGTCGATGTCATCACATGGATTCCCTACTCTGGAGAGCATTTGGGAGTTGGTTTTGAGGATGGGTACCCGACTGGAGTAGAGTACATCATTTCTACCCGCAGGATTCCTCTCTTCACAGATGGAGGATGAGAGCTCTATTTAGGAGAGCGTGCTATCAGGAGCACTACAGGAGAGATCCGTATGCCAATCTTGCCTCCTGCCAGGAGTTATTGGCCTATTTCGCAGTCACCCGTCATTGACATCCCATTGATGGGGATTGACAATTTTACATTGTCAGAGGGCCCCTGGTCTCAGGAGATGTTCCAGCATTGGTGGATCCCTCGTACTATTGGAGCTCAGACCCGCGCCACACAGTTTATGGGGGATATGGTTCTAGGATCCATGATGATGATGGATTGGCTAGCCTGCGTCAGAGATCCGACTCATGTGACATAGATTGACAGATTGACTCGGTAGCTGGACCGGTCACACCTTTTCATTCGACATTTGGGCAGAGATCCTTCAGAGGTAGATACTTTTGATCCTTCCTGCTCTGGCGCTGGCCCCTCAGGTGATCCATTTGGCTTTGTCGGTGCAGATCCTCCCTTGTATCGGCCTGACATCCCTGTAGATAGAGATCCAGTGACTCAGGAGGAGTTATATCAGGTGGACAGTATCGATGATGTATACATCGACACTATTGACTTTTTCTGATGTATTTCACGTTATCTCTTTTGATAGGCCTCTGGTAGCTGTTGGGTAGCTTCGCCCCATTCTTGATATATCTTTTGATAGGCCTCTGTTAGATGTTGGGTAGCTTCGCCCCATTTCCCTGTATTTTAGCTGTACAAAGATGTATTAAATGATGATATACTTAGGAATATATGCACAATTTTCCATTCCCTATATCATATTGCCATCTATTGTATCATGCATATTATTATGTTATGCATATATATATATATATATATATATATATATGTCCAGAGATATTCAGCATTGACCCCTGGATGGTCTTATGACACGGCCCACACAGATGTCTTCTTCGATAGTTAGTCAGTATTGATCATACCCCACCATTTTGGTGGTATCCGGTATCGCTCATGGTATGATAGTATATCACCATCAGACATGGTGATCGTAGATGATTTGTTGCAGCATACCATGACCCTGTTGATGTTTCAGGTTCCCACAGGATTTGTAGAAGGTATGCTAGAAACCTTTGGGTATCGAGAGAGGCATGTTTTTCGATTTGGGACCCGTGAGTCGACTCTACTTTGGAAGTGTATGCATGGTTGACGATGCTTCATTGCATGGAGACATGAAAGGGGCGATTCATGACCTCACCAGATTGAGGCGTAGAGTGGTCTGGGATGAGATTACATCCGCCACGTGATATCCTAACATTTCTGTTTGTGTGTTTGGCTCGAGGATAGCTATGCATGGCATTCCGTGGATTTCACCACACAATGGAGGACCATTGGCATTCACTAGAGTAGATGTATCTTTTCTATGCGTATTGTCATACGTCTTCATGTCATGCATACATGGATGAGTCTGGATATCCGTGTCATTATGGCGGTGAGAGAGCTCGTGGGGGGTCATACCATTGTTCCGGATGATCATTGCAGAGACTCGAGGTCACTTTACATCCGCCGCACTTATCCGTGCGTGAGTGTTCATAGGTAGCTCGATCATGCTGTATGTGTGGCTTATGTCACACTTGAGACCGGTTGGCACATTTAGACAGCAGGGGTTTTGTTTCACCCATGACATATCCATGTCGTACTCTTTTCAGCCTACAGAGTGTACAGATGATGCATCGTGGTCAGCTTTTCTGGCAGGGATTAGAGACCTGTTTGCTATATTGCCGTGTTCAGGGCTTATCTCACCCTACAGCTTCATTACTCATGCTCCGGGCATGGATTATCTCCCTCTGGCTAGATTGAGGGGCATGATTACTTACCACCCACTGGTCATAATGTGTTAGTTTGACTAGTTCAGGATTTTCATCCTTATGAGGGGGCAGTGAGTCAGCGCTTCGCTTCATACCGTTTATCAGCGGAGGACAGATCCAGGTTGTATGCCTGCTGGGATCACCGAGGGCTGACTGAGTTTTCTGTTAGTCATCCAGGTTGTTCTGCAGAGTATTTCGCATGGATGGAGATAGAGACTACATCGGCTGTGGTAGTATCCACAGTGCAGGGGACTAATTCCGACGATGAGGATCCTATAGAGGAGGCTGACATCCCCATCGATGATTGGATGACTGGCCGCTTGAGATTTGTGATGGATTCTCCCACCCCGAAGTGCATCACATTTCAAAGATTCTAAGACAAGATTTGGAGCAGAGCTTACATCTGATGACCTATGATATAGATCAGGCTAGGGCCGCGATGTTGATAGCTCTTGATGAGAGAGATACTGCTCTATTAGAGAAGGATGAGGCTATATCAGCCAGGGATGCATTGATTGCGGAGCGGGATGCCGCCATATCTGCTAGGGATGTGGACATTGCAGACAACACTTCAGTGAGATCCCAGATGACTGTCAGTCTTGCCGACATGAGTGCTTACATTGATGAGCATTATGCCACCATGCAGTTAGCCTCTGATCTGCTAGCTCGTGTAGATACCCTTGGGCAGGAGCTTGCAGTGCTACCTCTGTCTTCAGAGAGGGATGCTATGTAAGATCTGATAGTCCGCATACACATAGATCTATAGATAGCTTTGTATTTTCCTGCACAGACTAGCTTAACCATTTTGTCATGTACAACACATATGTATATATCAAACAGTATTATGTATGGCAGGGAAATATATTTTGATTCACTTCCCTTTTAGTTATGCCTTGATACTTGCTTGATATTTGCTTGTTTCTTTAGGGCCTTGTGATCTTGATGCATTCTGAACTTATCCTTGATAGATGGACATTGAGACGTCGCAAGATCTCCTAGAACGGATCATTGATTTTTGTAAATCCCTACCATCTTTGGTGTCTTGGGACTGGTATTTGTATGGAAAAATGGAGAGGAGGGTAGTTTCTTCCTCTTTGAGATTGACCGCACCACAGATGGTCGCCAGTACTTCTATTTGTGAGAAGACTAGTTAATTCCATCTCTTATGGGTTGGTATTGCTCTTTGAGGCACGATCGCAGCTTAGATGGTCACCGAATCTTCTATTTGTGAGAAGAGGTTGGGTAATTCCATCCCTTTGATCTGAAACTGATGAAATATGGTGAATTGAAGATTGATCCCAGTACCGTGTGACAAGAATTTTTTATTTTGGTAGGGGTTAGACTGAACCATAAATGGCTACCTACGTACTCCTATTGAAGAGGAGATCAAGTCTGCCTAGTTCGAACCTGGTGTAAGAGGTCCAACGCTGAATGTGAAAGGCAGAAGGGTGCAAAAATGTTTTTGTTGTTTTTCTATAGAAAGGGTAGAAATGTTTTTGTTGTTTTTCTTTATTGCGACCGGGCCATATAGAATATGGTTGCCTACGTACTCCTATTGAAGAGGAGATCAGGTCTACGTAGTTCGCCCCTCAGGACGAATCGCAGTTGAAGAGAAACATGAATCCCATGTGCAGGCTATACTGCGGGGAGAAGAAAGTTTGATCCCATAATGGGGACAAGCTGCAAGTGTGGAAAAATTTTGATCCCGTCCTCAGGACAAACTGCAAGCGTAGAAAAGTTTAATCCCGTCTTCAGGATAAACTGCAGGCATAGAAAAGTTTAATCCCGTCTTCAGGATAAACTACAAGTGTGAAAGGTTAAATCCTGTCTTCAGGATAACCGAAATTGTGAAAGGTTAAATCCCGTCTTCAGGATAACCGAAATTGTATGGAAGGTTTGAAATGAAGTGCTACTAGGCTGCTGGTTTGAAGTGTATGTTTCCCTGAGGGCCATAAGAGTATGCAAAAAGAGAGGGTTCAAAACCGGAATGACTGGTGATTTGATGATCAAAACCAGGATGTTTGTTTGATGGTAATTTCAAATATAGTACCGTTTCACGGTGTCCGAGTTGATAAGCTGTGGAAATTCATCGCCATCCATTTCCTGCAATCTCAGAGCGCCTCCTGTCAATACCTCCTTGACAACAAATGGGCCTTCCCAGTTAGGAGCGAATTTTCCTTTAAGATTGATCTTGGTTGTCAATGATCTTCTTTAAAACCAAGTCATTTTGTTTGAACTACCGTAGTCGGACTTTTCTATTGTAGGATCGTGCGATCCTTTGCTGATATAACTGACCATGGAAGATAGCCACGGATCGCCTTTCATCTATTAGAGATAATTGGTGATACCTGTGTTGTACCCATTGGTCTTCACCCAACTGAGTATCCATCAATACTCTGAGGGATTCCATTTCCACCTCTATGGGGAGCACTGGTTCCATCCCATAGACTAATGAGTAGGGGGTTGCCCCAGTGGAAGCACGCATGGAAGTTCTGTAGGCTAATAAAGTCAGAGGCAAGAGGTTAGGCCATCCTTTGTGATTGGCGGACATTTTCCGCATGATCTTTTTGATGTTTTTATTAGCCGCTTCAACAGCACCATACATCTTTGGACGGTAGATGACAGAGTTGAGGTGTTTGATGTGGAATTTTTTGCATAACTCCTCCATAATTTTGTTGTTGAGGTTCTTAGCATTGTCTGACACAATGACCTATGGTTATCCATATCGACAAACAACATTGTTTCTGATGAAAACAATGACGACTTCTTTAGTAACCCTGGGGAAGGAGGCTGCTTCTACCCATTTGATGAAGTAGTCGATCATGGTGAATATAAATCGATGTCCATTACTGGCTTTGGGCTCGATGGGCCCGATCACGTCCATTCCCCACATTGAGAAGGGCCATGGCAAACTCATATTGTGGAGTTCCCTTGGAGGGGCGTGGATAGTATTCCCATGAATCTGGCATTGATAGCACCTCTTGACGTGATCATCACAGTCAGCCTTGAGTGTAAGCCAATAATTCCCCGTTTTGAGGATCTTCTTGACAAGTAGGGGTCCGCTCATGTGAGAGCCACATACTTTACCATGGATCTCATCCATGAGTCTCTAAGCTTTATCTTTATTCAGACATCTGAGGAGACCTAATCCAGCATCTCTTTTGTAGAGTGCATCTCCGCTCAGGTAGAATTTCATAGCAAGTCGATGAATCCGCTTCTTCTCAGTTAGGCTCGCCTCAGCGGGTGTACATCCATCTTGTAGATACTCCTTGATGTGCTGATACCAAGGGTTGTGGATGAGAGGTAGCTCATCTGATACTTCTCCAACGTAGGTCCCATAGACTGGGGCTTTTTACAGAGTAAATGTGATGCTTGGCATGTTTTCCTTATCAGGTATGTAAACCAAGGAGGCCAACGTTGCTAATGCATCTGTAAAATCATTCCTATTACGAGGAATGTGTAGAAAGGGGATTTCTTCAAACTCCAAAGCCATCTGTAAAACTTGCCGATGGTAAGGCAGCAAAATATAATTCTTTGGTTTGATATATTCCTGTGGATTATCTGATTACCAATTTGGAATCCCCAAAGACAAATAATCGCCTGATGCCCATTGAACGGGCAAGTTTTAGCCCCATGATACAACCTTCATACTCAGCTGTGTGGTTGGTGCTGACAAACTACAATTTGATTACGACAGGATATCTGCTCCCCGTGCATAGAATATTAGAGGCGCGCCCAGCTCCAGAGCCTTCTGCTTTAACAGCTCCATCAAAATACATTTTCCACGTGCGACATGTATCGTACTGATGTCGTTGCTGAATTATCATTACCCCTTCATCGAGGAAGTATACTTCCAACGGTTTGTAGTCCCCTGCAGGTGCGGCGGCCAGTTGATCCGCAATTCCTTGACCTTTGATAGACTTTTGCATCATGTAGACGATGTCAAATTGCTGTAGGATCAACTGCCATCTGGACAGCCGACAATTCAATATGGGCTTACTGAACACATACTTTAGAGGATCCATTCGGAATATGAGATGGGTTGTGTGACCATGGAGGTAATGTTGTAACCTCATAGAAGCCCATGCTAAAGCACAACATGTCTTCTTAATCAGAGTGTACTTGTGTTCACTGATGTTGAATCTTTTGCTGAGGTAATAGATAGCTCGTTCTTGGCCTCTATTGTCTTTTTTTTGCTCAAAGATGCACCCTTATAGCATTGTCATTTATGGACATGTACATGAACAGGGGAACATCATCCCTGGGAGGTACCAAAACAGGAGCGTTAATCAGTTGCTATTTAATGGTAAGGAAGGCTTTCTGACACTCATCGTTCCATTTCATGGAGGAGTTCTTCCTTAACAGCTTGAAGATAGGCTCACAGGTTACTGTGATTTGAGAAATGAACCTGCTAATGAAGTTGATTCTTCCCAAAAATCCCCGTATTTCCTTCTATGTCTGAGTAATGGGCATTTCCTTGATGGCCTGGATTTTGGTAGGATCCAGTTCAATCCCTTTGTGGCTGACTAGAAAACCTAGCAACTTGCCTGACTTAACACCAAAGGCGCACTTGGCTGGATTCAACTTCAAGTTGTACTTACGCAACCTGTTAAAAAGTTTTTTGAGATGGTCTAAGTGGTCATCCTCCTTCTGGGATTTGACGATGATGTCATCCACGTAGATCTCTATCTCTTTGTGCATTAAATCGTGGAAAAGAGCCATCATAGCTTCATTGATAGGTTGCCCCGGCATTGATGAGGCCGAATGACAACCGCTTGTAGTAAAAAGGTTCCCAAGGCGTGATGAAAGTAGTTTTCTCACGATCTTCCTCGGCGACCATAATTTGATGGTACCCGCAGTTATCAAGAAAGGAGTACATTAAGTATCGAAAGCGTGATTGTCAATAAGAATGTGGATAAAGGGCACGGGAAAGCTATCTTTAAGGCAAGCTTTGTTCAAATCCCGGTAATCCATGCAAACTCGCACCTTTCCCCCTGGTTTAGGCACGGGAACAATGTTGGATATCCACTCCGGATATGTAGACACCATGATGATGCCAACTTGAAATTGTTTCACAATTTCCTCTTTGACTTTTAAACTCCATTCAGGTTTCAATCGCCTGAGCTTTTGCTGAACTGGCTTGAATCCTTTTTTGATGGGAAGGCGATGAAGAACAATGTCAGTGGACAAACCCACCATGTCTTCATGAGACCATGCAAACACATCCTAAAATTGGGTTAATAGTGCAACCATGTCATTCCGTTGATTTGTGGTAAGGTTTGATCCAATCTGGATTAGCTTAGGGTTGTCTAAGGTTCCAAGATTGAAAGGAGTGGTTTGATCAAGATTGGGTTTGGGTTTGTCTGCGACCCATTCCTTAATCTCCTGAGGTGTCTCAATGTCCTCCTGGATGTCCATCAAGTCTGAGTCCAACTTTGCATCAAAGTTACAGCCCTTGTGGAGAGAAGGCACCTCATCAGTAAGTACAGGCACATCTAAATTTAGAGTACTGAAACAAAAGATTCTTTTACTTAATATATGCAACTGTTCGATCCTACAAAAGTGTTAGCATGTACTTGATAAAATAACTGCTAGTACTGTAAAGGAAAGAAAGCAATTAAAGTTATCTACAGGGCAGAGGGATTTTCTGCCCATTTTACCCTCGTCGACCAATGCATGGAGTGCTGCTCCAATTGTCGAGGGCAAAGTCCTAAAGGACTACAGTGATGGAAGGATCATCATTATCCTCCTTTTCCCGAATGATAACCATGACATCTGGACAATCATCGTCTGGGGTGTATCTGTTTGTATGTTCATCATGAACAATGACGCGTATGCCTACCATCATCAAGGCAAGGTCATGTTTATGTTTTCGTTCCTTTTCTTCTGCCTCAGGATCAGGAATCAGCACCTCTTTTGTTTTGATTGGCACTGGTTTCAGAAATAACATAGCCACAACATGGGTTGGAACCTTTACTAGAAATTGCATCAACTCATGAGGTAAAGGTATAGAAAATTGCCATGCGACGGAAGCTTGAGGAACCTGCTTGTGCTTATGAGGATTCCTGTGTCTGGAACTGGCAGAATATCCTAGCCAGGCTGTTCCAATTTGAGTGGACATTTGGATAGGGTGCTTAATACCCTGCTTATCTTTACCAAGCCCTTGTCCAGGTTGATAACCCAATGACATCATTTCTTGAGTGGCCGACATAACCTCGGCAGAAATCTTGGGTATGGGAAGTGGCGCTCAAATATAATGGTATTGCGTGGTACTCACTTGCAGGGTATAAAAACTGGCTGGTTCAACTTCAGAGTTAAAACTGATGATTGGCAGATCTCCTTGTTCAGGATACTCCGGCTCAGCATTGACAGTGACTAGACTGTTGTTGACAATGTATTTAAGCTGTTGATGTAAGGTGGAGGGAACGGCTCCAGCCATGTGTGTCCATGGTCTCCCCAATAGCAGGTTGTATCCTGAATCTATCTTGAGGACGTGGAAGGATACATTGAATGTATTTGGACCAATCTCAATTGGCAACTAAATCTTTCCAACGGAATTTCTTCGGGATCCATCAAAAGCTCTGATGACCGTATGGCTGCTTTGGATCCGCTTGAGATTGATATTCATCTTCACCAAGGTAGTATAAGGACAGATATTTAGAGATGAACCTCCATCTATCAAAACTCCAGCTAGCATGTACCCGGAAGACAAAACTGCAATGTGCAATGGATTGCAATGACCGGTCCCTTCAGGTGGTATATCGTCATCAGTGAAGGATATCACATTGTTGTTGAAAATGTGATCAACCAAATGTTGAAATTTTTCCACATCCACTGATTTTGGCAAGTAAGCTTCTTCCAAAACCTTCAGTAAGATCTTCAGATGATCCTCTGAAGAGAAAACCAAGTCCAGTATAGATATCTGGTGTGGAGCTTCTCGCAAGCTTAAAACTACTTTGGCTTCATTATGGTCCATAGTGCGGAGGAATTTTTCAATCTTCTCCATGGGAATCTTCCCCTTTGCTTCGCAAGTAGGTTTCATAACCCGTTGAGGAAGATACAGTGGATTTTCCTTCGACACTATAGCAGTAGTATGAGACATAGATCCTTCAGCTTCTCCATAATTCCATGGAACTTTGTGTAAGCTGACAATAGGATACTGTAGTCTGAAAGGCAAAGAAACTGGCTCTGGTGCGACCACTTTTAAAGGATTATCAGCTCCTTTGAGTTGAATTGGTTGTATAGGAAATACTTTGACAGTCTCATCATCCACTTCGGATATAACTGCTATTGATCCCTTCCATTTGGTAGGACATGCATTCCCACCCTTAAGTTGCACAAAGGTAATCATCGCTATTTGCAGGACACCGCTTATCAATAAGATTACGAATGAGATGGCGAGTGCCCAAAGATTCTTCTCGTCTTGTGACCGCGAGAATGTGAATGATATTGACACACTTCATCAGAATTGAAATGTCCTGAGCGGGGATTGATTAGAGGGAGAAGGAAAGTAATTCTTCCTTCGTTGATCAACATCTGCAGTATCTCCTCCATAGATTGGCCCAAATAGGTAAATTCCCTCTGATTGGCAAAATCCCGACGGGCTTTAGCATTTGCTCTCTTCGCAACCTTAGCCTCCATAGCTTCGCTTTCTGAAGGTGGTGAGGAGGCATTCATAACAAATAGAAGGAGATAGGCATGCTACTGCCTGATTAATTGGCGTGTGACTTGAGGATGGTGGGTCACCAGTTCTGCCCGTTGCTCAATTTGTTTGCAAAGAGCTTTCATCTTTCGTTCCATTGTAAATTGGAACTTTACATAATCCCATCTATCAACACCATCTTTGATAGTTTGGGATGACTCGCCATTAGAATTGGAACCCTGTCCAGTGCTCCAACTGATCATGTTGACCTCTTCTTCTTTGTGTTGAGGAAGAGGGTTGTCTTGCACGTGAGGTTGATCTGGTTTTATGACCACGATCTCACCGTTGTCTATTAAATCTTGGATCTTGTGTTTCAAGGCCCAACAATCTTGAGTATCATGTCCAGGTGCTCCGGCATGATAAGCACACTTCCGAGTAGCATTAAAACCCCTCCCATTAGGGTTGGCTGGTGGAAGAAGATGTGTAATCTTCTTTTGAGTAGTCAGAAGAGCAAGAATATTCTCGAGCGAGTCCCCTAAGGGTGTGAACGTTCGAGGACGCTTTGCATCTCCACCTTTAGATAATGGAGTATTCGAAGATTGTGATTGAAAAAGGGAGTAGTTTCTCCTCTGCCTAGGCATGCTTTGATTGCCTTTTTGACGTTGTAGTATCAAGAAAACACCCTCCTCTTTCTTTTTATGGACCCTCTGGGGGTTGTTTCCATAAGATCCGGACTGGATGTGCTCAACAACAGCTTTAAGAGCGGCTAGGTATTGAATTTTACCGGACTTCAATCCCATTTCAGCCATTTCTCCGTGCTAAATCACTTCAGAGAATGGTTTGCCAATACCAGCTAAGACTCTTTCATAGAAAGGAGCTTCTTGTACATCTATGAATGTCATGACCATTTCTGATTCCGTCATGGAAGGAATAACTTGAGCAACAAGGCGCCTCCACCTTTGAGCATACTCTTTAAAAGACTCATTAGAGTGTTTATTGACCTTGGTAATTTGATACCGATCAGGAGCCATCTGAGATTGAAAACTGTATTGAGTGAGGAAGGCATGAGTGTAGACACTCGAAATTTTCTGCACTCCTATTACTAACATTGTAGGAGGGTAGATCCGTCTTTTGGAGATAACCCTGAAAGACAGATTACATCCATTTTGGATACTACCGGAAGTTCAGTTCCAACCAGGAACACAAACTGGGAACATCATCTCAAACCTGGAACACACACCGGGAATGTCATTTCCAATCTTGGAGATAACCCCGAGATATGCAGATCAAAAGACCGGTAACAACACCGAAAAGGACAGTTCTATCTCGGTGATAACACCGCGACGCTCAGTTCCAGTCCCAGAGAAACACTGGGAGTAGCAACCCCATCCTTGGTGATAGCCCCAAGAGATGTCATTGCAGTTCCGGCGATAACCCCGGAAATGCTTGTTTCAAACATATGCAATCAGCTTCAACTCTCGGACATCTGTCGAGGCACACACACCTCGCACTCCGAGTTCTGGCAGGGAGACAGAACATCCACGGATAGCGGTGATATGTACAAACAAGCGGCGGTACCAATCTCGGTTGTAACCTCGCAAGCAACGCTCGCGCTTCCGCTTAAACTGGCGATAACCTCGGTGAGGAGTCACAACGTCATCTTACTATCTCAACAAGATGATATTGCGGCATACCAACAAGTAGTCCAATCTCAGTTGTAACCCTGAGCAACGTCTACTTTCAACCCAAACCGGCGATAACCCCGGCGAGGAGTCAAACGTCATCTTGTTCCTTCAACAATGGCACGTCGTCTCAAAACTTCATACATACATACATCCAACAATGTCCCATAAGAGCCGAGGATTGACAATCCCGAGTGACTATTACGTGTGGCAGTACTTTGGATAGAATTTGAAGCTTGAAGACCATGGGCATAGACCCCTCTTCCTGACTTCGTACAACCTCTAATCCATGTCATTGAGTAACTCTCAACACAAGAAGTCCGAAGAAGGTCAGATATACCTCGTTCGGATGCTCGGATTGAAGTTCTGCAAGTTCGAGCGGACATTACAGTGCATGAGTGCACATACTACGCAATGACGGGACCCACGAGGCTCAGATGCACCACGACCGGTATTGCGGTATAGCTATAATCAAGGGTCGCCGTAGTGTACTGCGGTCATCCGTCTATATATACAAGCATTGGGGTCAGCCATTTGAGAAGGAGAGGGAGGGAAAAAGGCGAGGAAGCCCTATCCATTTTGCTATGCATACACATCTTTTGAGTGTTTCCTCACTTCTAAACACTAGTTAGCTCACATATAGCCATCTTTTATCCGGCGAGAGCTGAGTGTTTATCCATTTAAAGTCATAGAAGTCTACTGACAAATGTTTCACCGTAAGCCTTCTCATATTTTATAAAGCCTTTTCTTCTCATATTAGCACACCTTTGTTATACACGTTGAGAGTCGTGTAAGTGTGTTTGCCTCAACTTCGGTTCGTGGTTTTCATTTACATGCATATATATACTTATATATATGTATATATTTCATATATTGACTAACATTATCAAGTTATGCCTCGATTGAGCCTAGACTTGATGCCCGAGGCGTTTAATTGCTTATCTATATATATATATATATATATATACTTATATATATAAATTGTGGTGAGACTTCATGCGATGAGCCCTGATTTTATATCCTATATGCGTTTAATTGCTTATATATATATATATATATATATATATATATATATATATATATATATATATATATATATAATTGTTGTCGGACATATCCGATGAGCCACAGATTCACATCCGGTGCATTTACTACTTTTATATATATATTTGTACATATATATTTACATTCTGCCTCTGCACAGAGTTTACTTCGTGGCAGTTGATCGCTTTTACAACTTTATTTACATTTCGTCCCACCTGTAGCTTACTTTGTGGTGGTTGATCATGTCTATATATATATATATTTACCGCTTTTATATATTTACATTTCGATCCCCATGGAGTTGCTTCGTGGTGGTTGATCATGTCTGTATATATATATATTTACTGACTTTTATATATATAAGCGCCTTCGCTTTCCATACAAATTAAAGATATCATGTGAGCCTAGGAATCATGTAATCGCTGAGGTTGGTTCATTGAATCTAGATTGATTCCCATGATGGACATTTTTCAAATTGTAAGAAGCATGCACATTATTTTCTGAAGGTTCGAATTTCCTTAGATGGTTGTCATGCCCATGAGGAGTTAAGATCTTCTGTATATTTTTTCGAGAATGCTTCGCATCTCGAAAATAAAAGCAAATGTTTTAGAACATTTAATAATAAAATGGAAGTATGAAAGGTCTCAATTCTATTGAGCCTTTGGGTTTGAAAAACCACTTTTACAAAACTTCATTGATATATCTTGGTTAAAATTGAATTTTTCTATAAAATTCAAACCTTGTGTATATAGGTGCGAACGAGGCCTCGCACTACTTCCAAATAATTGCACATTGATCCACACACACACACACACATTCATATAATAATTTCTTTGAAAAGTGGCGGTCACACTGTAGTAACACGGATGTCGGGGTGCCTAACACCTTCCTCTCTCAGATAATCAAGACCACAGTGTGGCGCCCCAAAATAGGTATACAACACCCATTCGAGTCGCCAAAATACAAGGTATGAAAGCAACTATAACTTTGATAATACAAATGTCGTGTAGAATACGACAATACAACTGTGAGTTTGAATACAAATATTGTCTTCTAGACAATATACACCCAAATAAGTCCTCATTAATTATTCATACACTATTTTACAGAAATAGTGAGGACAACTAAAACATCTTCCTAGAACCATCACTCCGTACCCAGGCTCGATCTCGCCACGTTCTCACCTCCCGAGAAGAAAAATGGAACAAAAGGAAAAGGGTGAGCTCAACTAGCCCGGTAAAGAATATTATGACTAGGATAATATACAACAAATTATCGTTAGTCTTCAACGAGGAAAAATCTAATAGAATACAATAGACAACAAGTTTTAGATCAACAAATGCGTGAAGCTTGACAATCCATTAGAAGAGTCGGCGTAGAAAGAATTCTCTTGTCTTCTAAGGTTTAAAAGTCCATCATCAATAGTTTATCCACTGTAATAACAATCAATATACATCTTTAATCATCTTTTGCACTACTTCAGGCCAAAGATATTCATTTGTATCACCCGATTTGGTCATGCTCATCTCAAACACTGTTCATCTTTTTCTCTGAGCCAAAGATATTCATCGATTAATCGTTCATCTTTGCACTACTGAGGCCAAAGATATTCATTTATATCACCATTTAGGACTGAGGATGATGAAAAACAATTTTTAAAGAAACGAATCCAGTGAAACAAAATGACAAGGATTAAGGATTAAGGATTTGTACTTTGTTTTACCCAAGTCCAAAAATACTTCGAAAATTATCATATTGGTGTAAAATTCAAGAATGATCAAAACATGGATACAATCAAAGCTAGTATCCAGAATAGATAATTTGGACAAAAAGAAAAATTTTTATTTTCTATTGAATAATCTTAAATATTATTCGTGAATAGTGTCGTATCGTGAATAGTCTTGTATATCGTGAATAGTAACTCCCAAACACAACAAGTTCCAAATTTGATAAAAAAATTCACCAATACTTGACATAATGATATTGAAGAAAAAAATATCATTTAAGAAGAAAATAATACCCTTACCTCAAAATAATCGTACTTACATTGAATTTCAGGTATAGTCTTGTGAAAAACCCGCACTTAGTATAGCAACACTCAAAGTATACTCACAAGAATATTTCGATAATTTAGAGAGAGAGAGAGAAAACTTAGTTTCGGTGTGATTTTCAATTCTAACTTAGCCCTCTATTTATAGGAAAATGCTAGAACGCATAAAAAGAGACTAAATTAATAAAATAATATATTAATTTTCCTTTCTTCTTACGCACCAACCAAGTTGCCATAATAGACCAGCCAATTACGAAATTCTTTGGCATACACATGTGTATTAACACCAACCAAAAGTGGGTCCCACCATATAATTTAATAAAAATCATTTTATTTTACGAAACTTCAATAATTCATAGAAAATAGCATGTTTATCAGAAAAATTGAAACTCACGACTTTCCATGGAAATTCCATTCTCTACAACTTTGCGTAGAAGAAAAGTTTTCCAAATTCCAAGCAGAAATTGGCCGAAATCAACAAACGAAAGCGATTTTACGATTACATAATCAATTTTTGGTCAAGAATTGTGTCCACCGACACCCAAAACATATGTTAAATATTTAATGCCACAAAATACTCTACCTCATCATATACTCATATATCCCACATTCATTATAAAAATATCACTAGTTAATATATTATTAAAATAATATATTTAAATGAATTATTTTATCGGAAAAAGATAAAATATTAATTTTCAACAATTGTCACATTAAAAATTTTCTCCATCTATATCCACATAAAATAAATATTTTCTTTATCATAATAATCAATAATTAATTATTTAAAAATAATATTACGAGAATCATGATATTGACAACCGTGTAGTTTCAGGAAGAGGGGGCTTTCAATAAGGATTTCTCTTCTGGCGGCAAGCAATTAGGTGACCAAACCTCTCCTTAGAGCGAACTTTCTAGACATTGCCAATAATGTTATCGATAATATTATTCAAATAATATGAATTATTGATTTGATAATGGAAAATCTTTGTGTAATGACAATTATCAAAACAACGACAATACAAAATATCAATGCAACAATTATTGAATCAATAAAATATAATATTGAGCGGTAGACTACTGTAACAATTATTGAGTAAGTGCCTTCTACGTAAGGATCAATAATTCAATATCTTGCATGCAATCTGGTGTCTTCTTATGCGACCCACGCGTATTCATTGTATTTTAACCACCGTGTAACCCAACAAGTGTTAACTTGGTAATAATTTACGTCGTTATTTATAAAACTCAATCTTTGTCGTTTTCCTTCATCCAACCGTTTTTTCCGTTATGGGGCCCTGATGGCTAAAGGCTAGTAAATGCACGGAGATTCCAAAAAAAAAGAATATTCCACGACCAAGCGAATATTCCCCCAAACAATAATGAATATTTTATAACCACTTGCTTATTTTGTAAACTTTGCACATTTCACCCATAACCAAAGAATTATATCAAATTAACCCTTATTAATTTAGAATAATGAATAAAGGAAAATTCAATTTTATTTATAATAAGTTGGGGTCTTACAACCTCCCCTCCTTATGAAATTTCGTCCTCGAAATTGACGTACGTACCTGATATATCGAAAAGGTGAGGGTACCTCGCTTTCATTTCCGATTCCAACTCCCATGTCATTTCCTCAATTGCATGGTTTCTCCACAAAACCTTAACTTATGGTATAACCTTCGTGCATAAGACATGCTCTTTCCTATCCAAAATCTCAACAGGTATCTCCTCGTAGGATAAATCTTGACTATCTAAATGCGGGTTCTAACGCAATAATGTGGTTCGGGTCTTTCACATATTTACGGAAGCATAGATATGTGGAATACATTGTGAACACGAGACATACTTGGAGGTAACACGAGTCTATAGGCTACGTTTCCTATTCGGTCAAGAATCTCAAATGGACCAACAAACCTTGGGTTGAGCTTTCCTCTTTTCCTAAATCTTGTAACTCCCTTCCATGGAGCAATACGTAACAATACATGATCTCCAATATTAAACTCCACGTCCTTTCTATGAAGATCAAGATAACTCTTTTGTCGATCTTGTGAAATTTGAATCGTTGTCGAATCATTTGGATCTTTTCTCGTAGCACGCGTATTTAATTACGGTCCCAACAATGTTGCTTCTCCCACCTCGTCCCAACATATCTTTGGAGAACGACATTTTCGATCCATACAACGCCTCAAATGGAGTCATGCCTATACTTGCTTGATAACTTTGTTGTTGTAGGAGAATTCCACCGAGTGGTAGGTACTTATCAACTTCCTTTGAAATCTAGGACACGAGTCTTAATAGATCTTCAAGGGTTTGAATAGTCCTCTCGATTGTCCGTCCGTTTGAGGATGGTATCTTTGAATCGAATCTTAAATCCATGCCCATAGCTTTCGCAAGCTAACCTAAAATCTTGAAGTGAATCTCGGGTCACGATCCGAAACTATGGATCTTGGCATGCCATGCAATCGCATAATCTCATTCACGCATACATCGAAGCAAGACGTTCAAGGAATAAGTCTCGCGATTCGGTAAGAAATGGGCGGACTTGGTTAATCTATCAACAATAACCCAAATTGCATCTACGCCTTGAGAAACTTTGGGAAGACACCGTAACAAAATCCATAGTAATGTGTTCCCATTTCCATTAGGAATCTCAAGTGGTTGCAATGGACCTTTTGGCACTTGATACTCCGCCTTTACACGTTGACAAAGTTAAACATCTTGAGATAAACTCGCAATCTCTCTCTTCATATTGTTCCACCAAAATGTATGTCGAATATCATGATACATTTTGGTACTTCCGAGATGGATTGCAAGCGGGGTGTTGTGTGCCTCCATCATGATTTTATGCTTGGTCGAGAATCGTTAGGAATGCAAAGTCTAGAATTGACTCAAGTATTCCTTCCTCATCAATTCTTGCTTAGGAATAGCTCCTTCTTCTTGACTTTCTTCTTAATGACGACCCATTGGTCCGTAGCTTGAAAGAAAAACTTTAACTTTATCGATTAAAGTCGGTTCTACTTGTATATTCGCCATCATCATGTGGGACCCTGTAGTCTTTAATTCTATCTTCATCCTTTGTAAGTCGATAAAATGGGCCTTTGCGTTGACAATATTGCACTCGTGACTTGATATGATCTTCTACTCAACGCGCTACCCGTTACGCTTTTCAGGATGATATTGAATAGTGTGATCGTAATCTTTTTAATGTGACTCCACCAACGTTCTTGCCGCATGTTGAGTTCTTTTTGGGTGAAGAAATATTTGAGGCTTTTATGGTCCGTATAAATCTCCACTTTCTCTCCATACAAGTAATGTCTCCATATCTTCAACGCAAATACGACTGCTGCCAACTCTAGATCATGAGTAGGATAATTCCTCTCATATTCTTTGAGTTATCGTGAGGCATAGGCTATGACTTTCCCATGTTGCATGAGAACACATCCTAACCCCTTGCGGAAGCATCGGCATGAGATAACAAATCCATCCGAACCGAGATGGTATTGTCGTAACAGTCTTAGAAATGAGTCTCCTCTTGAGCTCTTGGAAGCACTTCTCGCATTCCTCGCTCCATAAGAATTTTTTATCCTTCCGAGTCAGCTGAGTTAACGGAGTAGCGATTCGAGAAAATCCTTCCACAAATCTCCGATAATAACCAGCTAAGCCCAGAAAGCTGCGTACTTCGGTCACCGACTTCGGTTGCTCCCAACTTTGTATTGCTTCAATCTTCGCCGGGTCAACAGATACTCCTTGTTTTGACACCACGTGCCCAAGGAATGCTACTTCCTCAAGCCAGAACTCGCATTTCTTCAGCTTGGCATAAAGCTTGTGTTCACGAAGTCTTTGTAGTACCAGCTTCAAATGGTGCTCATGATCTTCACGGCTTTTGGAATAGATGAGGATGTCATCAATAAAGACAACAACGAACTGATCCAAATATTCCTTGAATACACGGTTCATCATATCCATGAAAGCAGCAGGAGCATTGGTCAATCCAAAAGACATGACTAAGAATTCATAATGCCCGTACCGAGTTCTGAAGGCAGTCTTTGGAATATCCTCAGTTTTAATCTTCAGCTGATGATATCCAGAACGAAGATCGATCTTTGAAAAGAATTGCGCTCCTTGTAACTGGTCGAACAGGTCATCAATGCGAGGTAGTGGATACCTATTCTTGATGGTGACATGGTTCAATTCTCGATAGTCAATACAAAGTCGCATACTCCCGTCTTTCTTCTTTTTACGAATAAAAACAGAGCACCCCAAGGAGACGTCTTTAGGACGAATGAAACCGATGTCTAATAATTCCTGTAGTTGGACTTTTAACTCCTGAAGTTCAATAGGAGCCATTCGATATGGGGTTTTAGAAATAGGTTTTGTACCCGATTCAAGGTCAATAAAGTATTCAACATCACGTTCTGGGGGTAAACCAGGAAGCTCTTCAGGAAATACATCAGGGAATTCTCTAACCACAGAAATATTATTCAAATCTGACTTGTCTTTATTCAAATCCATAACATGGGCTAAGAAAGCTTGACATCCGTTTTTCAATAAACGAATAGCTTTGTGGCTTGATATGACAAATGGTGATTTTAGTGGTTTAGTGGTTTGAATTGTATGATGAGTTGGTTAGGAATATGAAAACTAACAACCTTACGAAAACAATCAATTTTGGCATGATGAGTGGTTAACCAATCAATTCCTAAAATCACATCAAAAGCAAGTATCTTTAAAGAGATAAGATCAACAGTAATGTGATAGTGCCAACTTGGATCATGCAAGATTTATAAAGCGTAGATGTAACGAAGGTTTCACCCAACGGAGTTTCAACAGATAAATCAAAATCTAATTTTTCCGAGTCAAGTTTAAACGTTGAGCACAAAGGAGAGATAAAAGAATGGGTAGAACCGGTATCTAGTAAGGTATAAACTTCGCAAGAATTCAAGATTAGCTTTACCCGTGATCACCTCGTTTGGGTTCCTCATGTTTTGTCGGTCCACGACAAACGCTTCTTCCAGAACGGCCGATTTCGACTTATCCGGATGACCCTTGGAATCACCAATCCCATCGAACTTGGTTTCGCTTATAGTACAATCTCGAGCGATGTGGCCTTCCTTTCCACGGTTGTAACATACCTTGGATTGTTGGGACAGTTTAATGATATGTCCCTCATTCCGCATTTGTAACATCTAATCTGGCTACGTTCTCCTCCCCTAGCATTTGTTGTTGGTCTTTGGTCTTTCTTTGTTGATGTCTTCCCGTCATTGTTGAATCTTCTCTTCGAAATTTCTACTTGAGTCACCTCTCCTATTATCATGCCCACGATTACCACGAGTGGTTACCGCCTTTGTCCGTATTCTTTCCTCCTCATTTGGTTATCATCGCTCGATGACTACCTACGATTGTGGTCCCTCGGTTGAGTATACTCACTATCTCGCTCTAATAATCGAGCCCTGCTGACAACATCCGAATATGTAGAGAAAATTTATGAGAGATAAGGTATTGACGAATCTACGGTTTTAGACCTCTCGAGAAACATACGCGTCATTCGTTCCTCATTCTCCACCAAATGAGGTGCAAACACAGATAATTTCGTGAACCTTGCCTCGTCTTGAGACACCATCATGTTGTTCTCGTTTTGAGTCTAATAAACTCTACCTCCTTCATATGACGAATACTTTCGGAAAGTACTTGTCATTGAAACGATTCTGAAATCTTTCCCAAGACATGTTAAGTGCATCGGTTGGTACGCTTATGATTCCACCAAAGAATCGCTTCTTCACCACTTAAACATAAAGGTGGCGAATGGAACCTTCTGTTCCTCCGTGCACCCCAAGACATCGAATATCTTGGTAATTTGCTTGACCCACGTTTCTGCCTTGATTGGATCCGGCTTTCCATGGAAATCTGGTGGTCCCAACTCCTTGAACTGCTTGGCTGTGACAGACCGCGCGTTGCCATCATTTCCACCCGTATTTTGTACACGAGTCTCCCTCGTCTGATTTTGCATGAACTGCAAAAAGCTTCTAAACATCCCGTCGTTCATCATTTGCTCAAGGCGTTGTTCACAGGAGGAACATTGCCACTGTTGCACGTTCTCCTCGTTGGTGAGTACACAAGGCGTCACACGGTCTCATAAACTCCATTGTTAACGTTCTCGTGACCATTCTAAAATCGCCATAAAACAAGGGTTAATTAAACAAATTAACATATCACATAATATCCTATATTATGATCGACCAACAAATAAGCTTAGGTAGGACACACTAGCGAAGGATTTACTCGTCTCTCCCTCCTAGTTCTATTCCCCGATCTCCTTGAGAGATCATATCCCTAAGCTCGATACCAATCGTGGACGCCCCAAAATAGGTATACAACACCCATTCGAAAGTCGCCAAAATACAAGGTATGAAAGCAACTATAACTTTGATAATACAAATGTCGTGTAGAATACGACAATACAACTGTGAGTTTGAATACAAATATTGTCTTCTAGATAATATACACACCTAAGTCCTCATTAATTATTCATACACTATTTTATAGAAATAGTGAGGACAACTAAAACATCTTCCTAGAACCATCACTCCGTACCCCGACTCGATCCTGCTATGTTCTCACCTCCTGAGAAGAAAAATAGAACAAAAAGGAAAAGGGTGAGCTCAACTAGCCCAGTAAAGAATATTATGACTAGGATAATATACAACAAATTATCGTTAGTCTTCAACAGGAAAAATCTAATAGAATACAATAGACAACAAGTTTTAAATCAACAAATGCAAATGAAGCAAAGAATCCATTAGAAGAGTCACGTAGAGAAAGAATTCTACCGCCTTCTAAGGTTTAAAAGTCCATCATCAATAGTTTATCCCCCGTAATAACAATCAATATACATCTTTAATCATCTTTGCACTACAGCCAAAGATATTCATTTCAGTATCACCAGTTGGTCATGTTCATCTCAACACTGTTCATCTTGCACTACTGTGCCAAAGATATTCATCGATTAATCGCTCATCTTTGCACTACTGTGCCAAAGATATTCATTTATATCACCATTTAGGAATGAGGATGATGAAAACAATTTTTAAAGAAACGAATCCAAAGGAAACAAAATGACAAGGATTAAGGATTAAGGATTCGTACTTTGTTTTACCCAAGTCCAAAAATACTTCGAAAATAATCATAATGGTGTAAAATTCAAGAATGATCAAAACATGGATACAATCAAAGCTAGTATCCAGAATAGATATTTTGGACAAAAAGAAAAATTTTTATTTTTCTATTGAATAAGGCCAAGATTCGTGAATAGTGTTGTATCACGTGAATAAAGTGTCGTATACGTGAATAGTAAACCCGACACAACAAGTTCCAAATTTGATAAAAAATTCACCAATACTTCAAGCATAATGATATTGAAGAAAAAATATCATTTAAGAAGAAAATAATACCCCTTACCTCAAAATATCGTACTTGATTGAATTTTCAGATAAGTCGATGTAAACCCAAGACCAGATAGCAACACTCAAAGTATACTCACAAGAATACCGATAATTTAGAGAAAGAGAGAAAACTTAGTTTCGGTGTGATTTTCAATTCTAACTTAGCCTCTATTTATAGGAAAATGCTAGAACGCAAAAGGAGACTAAATTAATAAAATAATATATTAATTTTCCTTTCTTCTTACGCACCAACCAAGTTGCCATAATAGACCCGACCAATTTGAAATTCTTTGGCAAACATTACATGTGTATTAACACCAACCAAAAGTGGGTCCCACCATATAATTTAATAAAAATCATTTTATTTTCTCGAAACTTCAATAATTCATAGAAAATAGCCCGCTTATCAGAAAAATTCAAACTCATGACTTTTCCATGGGAAATTCCATTCTCTACAACTTTGCGTAAGAAAATTTTTCCAAATTCCAAATGAAATTGACAAGAAATCAACAAACGAAAGCGATTTTATAGCCTATAATCAATTTTTGGTCAAGAATTGTGTCCACAAACACCCAAAACATATGTTAAATATTTAATGCCACAAAAATACTCTACCTCATCATATACTCATATATCCCACATTCATTATAAAATATCACCGTTAATATATTATTAAAATAATATATTTAAATGAATTATTTTATCGTAAAAAGATAAAATATTAATTTTCAACAATTGTCACATTAAAAATTTTCTCCATCTATATCCACATAAAATAAATATTTTCTTTATCATAATAATCAATAATTAATTATTTTAAAAATAATATTACGTAATCACAAGATATACAACCGTGCCGTTCTCAGGAAAGAGAGGCTTTCCAATAAGGATTTCTCCATCATGGGCGCAATTAGGTGACCAAACCTCTCCTTAGATGTAACTTTCTAGACATTGCCAATAATGTTATCTCGATAATATTATTCAAATAATATGAATTATTGATTTGATAATGGAAAATATCTTGTGTAATGACAATTATTGAAACAACAAAGAATACAAAATATCAACGCAACAATTATTGAATCAATAAAATATAATATTGAATAAAGAATTCATCGTAATAATTATTGAGTAGTGCCTTCTTCACGTAAGATCAATAATAATATGTGCAATACCTGGTGTGCATCGCAACCACGCCAGACATCAGTATTTTAACCACCGTGTAACCCAACAAAGTTGTTAGCGGTAACAATTTACGTCGTTATTTATAAAACTCAATCTTTGTCGTTTTCCTTCATCCAACCGTTTTTTCCGTTATGGGGCCCACCAATGATCGCTACTTGCCGTCGTCACGGAGATTCCGACAAAAAGAATATTCCACGACCAAACGAATATTCCCGATAATAATGAATATTTTATAACCACTTGCTTATTTTGTAAACTTTGCACATTTCACCCATAACCAAAGAATTATATCAAATTAACCCTTATTAATTTAGAATAATGAATAAAGGAAAATTCAATTTTATTTATAATAAGTTGGGGTCTTACACGGACCCAAAATGAATCTCGGTTTCATAGATTCGCCTAGCAGATGTCAAAACACTTGGGTCAATTGGCAAACCCTTTTCGATTCGTTGGTACAACCAGTTAAATACACCAACTGGCGACTCTTAAAGTCAAATCGTCGACATTATACATGTCGGACCTTTTTTACTTGTTTTTTCAAACAAATCTCACATTAACATAAGAACACCAAAGAACAAGTAACGAAAAAGGACTCAAAAAATCCGACGCGTCGACAGTGGCGACTTCATTGGGACTCAGAAGAGGGCTTAAGCCGCCATTACAAGCTTTTCAAAATTGTTATATGCTTGTGTGTGAATGTTGCATTTACATTTATGATGACTGTGTATGAATGCATATTAATTACTGCACTGCTAAATATCTATCTGTGATATTAGTGCTTCGCACATGTCATCATTTTGCATAAACGGTGAGACACGTTGTATGTGAATGTATGTTGTGTGGTCCCTCCACCAGGAGGCTATCTGTCGTTGTTTGATTACTGGACTTGTGGGAAGAATGATTCCCTGTGGCTCGTAAAAGGTACCACTCAGATTCGCCCGGTTGAACGCAACCGGATTAACTTCCGTCAAGTAGATTGCGATGATCCGGGAACCTTTCATGCCGAAAAGCCATGGAGAGTAACCCTAAGATAGGTCAGCCTCTGATAAACCAAACGCGGAGGGAAGTCTCTTCATACTTTCCATTTTAAATTACCTGTAAAACATTTACTTGTAATTCTATTCCATGTTCATTCATATGTAATGGAAAATATAAAGAATATATGTGCATGCATTACATATTATCAATTAACAACCAGTTTTGCAGGACAAAATTTCTAAACGGACATGTTCTGATAACATTTATATTACCCTAAGACTAAACTACGTAATCTTTTGTAGGGAAGCAATTGGGCCTGTTACCCGTTCAAAGTCCAAAAAGGCCATAGGCCTACAGCCAATCGTGTCTTCTTCTGATTAGTCTAATGCTGTTTCCTGAGAAGAATTTGACGGATTGAGTAAACAAATCACAGACTTGGTCATTCTACTAAAAGAATTACACCATCCTACCTGTGGTAATAAGATACCTACACATACAGTAATCCTCTACACAATGAGGAGTTCAAGGTCCTGGAAAAAAAACAGCCTCGAACATCGATTTGATACAACCAACAAAGACCCCAAAACACCCATCTCAAAGGAGATCCGCATAACCGGTGATATCGGGAAAAAGGTCCTTCAAATGGAGGAAACTATCCACGTTCTCAAAGGGATTGGAACACATGGCAAAGTGTTTCATATCTGCACCTTTGCATATTTCCCGGTGTTCAATATCCAGAGAAATTCAAGACCCTCGAATTTGAGAAATATGACGTAATTAGGGGATCCTTATACACATTTAAAGGTGTTCATAGGAGAACTGGGTCTTTACGAGAAAATGAAAAGCTCAATGCAATTATTTCAAAAAATCGAATCGAGAAGCCTGGTTCATGGTATACCAGATTAGACAACACTAAGATCCATATTTGGAAGAGGCGGGCTCACGCCTTCCTTACTCAATACGCTTTTTAATCTTAGATGGCTCTCTGTAGGTACCAAATTACCAAGGTTAAGAAACAATCTAATGAGTCATTTAGAGAGTATGCTTCAAAGGTGGAGGCGCCTTCTTTGCTCAAGTTATTCCTTCATGACAGAATCAGAAATGGTCATGACCTTCATAGATGTACAGGAAGCTCCTTTTTATGAAAGAGTTCTAGCTGGTATTAGCAAACCATTTTCTGAAATGATCAAACACGGCGAGATGGCTGAGATGGGATTGAAGTCTGATAAAATTCAAAACCTAGCCGCTCTTAAAGCTGTTACTGAGCACATCCAGTCCGGATCTTATGGAAACAACCCCCGGAGGGTCCATAAAAAGAAAGAGGAGGATGTTTCCTTGATACTACAAGGACAAAAAGGCAATCCAAGCATGCCTATGCAGAGGAGAAACTACTCCCCTTTTCCAGTACAACCTTCAAATCCTCCATTACCTAAAAGTGGAGAAGTAAAGTGATCTCGAACGTTCACACCCTTAGGGGACTCTCTCG
This sequence comes from Panax ginseng, assembly GCA_020205605.1. Taxonomy (NCBI): domain Eukaryota; kingdom Viridiplantae; phylum Streptophyta; class Magnoliopsida; order Apiales; family Araliaceae; genus Panax; species Panax ginseng. The sequence goes on from CM035134.1 coordinate 104,737,647, forward strand.
AGAATATTCTTTCTCTTTTGACTGCTTAGAAGAAAATTACATCTTCTTCCACCAGCTAACCCTAATGGGAGGGATTTTAATGCTACTCGGAAGTGTGCTTATCATGCCGGGGGACCTAGACACGATACTCAAGATTGTTGGGCCTTGAAACATAAGATTCAAGATCTAATAGACAACGGTGAGATCGTGGTCACTAAACCAGATCAACCTCATGTGCAAGATAACCATCTTCCTCAACACAAAGAAGAAGAGGTCAACATGATCAGTTGGAGCACTTTACAAGGTTTCAATTCTAACGGAGAATTATCCCAACCCATCAAAGATGGTGTTGACAAATGGGATTGTGCAAAGTTCCAGTTTACCATGGAACGAAAGATGAAAGCGCTTTCAAAATAAATTGAACAATTGGCAGAACTGGTGACCCACCAGCATCAAGTTACACACCAATTAATCAGGCATAAGCATGCCTATATCCTTCCTTTTGTTACGAATGCGTCCTCACCACCTTCAGAAAGCGAAGCTATGGAGGATAAGGTTGTGAAGCGAGAAAATACTAAAGCCCGTCGGGATTTTGCCAATCAGAGGGAATTCACCTATTTGGGCCAATCTATAGAGGAGATACTATAGATGTTGATCAACGAAGGAAGAATTACCTTCCTTCTCCCTCCAATCAATCCTCGCTCAAGGCGGTTCAATCCTGATGAAATGTGTCAATATCATTCACATTCTCGCGGTCACAGCACAGAAGAATGCTGGGCACTCTGCCATCTTATTCAGAATCTTATTGATAGCGGTGTCCTACAAATAGCAGATGATTACACTGTACAACTCAAGGGTGGGAATGCATGTCCTACCAAATGGAAGGGATCAGTAGCAGTTATATCCGAAGTGGATGATGAGACTATCAAAGTATTTCCCATACAACCAATTCAATTCAAAGGAGCTGACATTCCTTTGAAAGTGGCCGCACTAGAGCCAATTTCTTTATCTTTCAGACCACAATATCATGTTGTCAGCTTACACAACGTTCCATGGAATTATGGAGAAGCTGAAGGATCCAAGTCTCATACTACTGCTACAGTTTCGAAGGAAAATCCACTGTATCTTCCTCAACGGATTATTAAACCTACTTGCGAAGCAAAGGGGAAGTTGTATTGGAGAAGATTGAAAAATTCCTCCGCACTATGGGCCACAATGAAGCCAAAGTGGTTTTAAGCTTGCGAGAAGCTCCACACCAGATTTTGATACTGGATTTGGTTTTCTCTTCCGAGGATCATCGGAAGATCTTGCTGAAGGTTTTAGAAGAAGCCTATTTGCCAAAATCAGTGAACGTGGAAAAATTTCAACATTTGGTTGATCATATTTTCAACAATAATGTGATATACTTCACTGATGACGACATACCTCCTGAAGGGACCGATCATTACAAGCCTTTGCATATTATAGTTTTGTCTTCCGGGTATATGCTAGCAGGAGTATTGATAGATGGAGGATCATCTCTAAATATCTGTCCTTATGCCACCTTGGTAAAGATTAATATCAATCTCAAGCGGATCCAAATCAGCCACACGGTCATCAGAGCTTTTGATGGATCCCGGCAAAATTCTGTTGGAAAGATTGAGTTGCCAATTGAGATTGGTCCAAATACATTCAATGTATCCTTCCACATCCTCAAGATAGACTCGGGATACAACCTGCTATTAGGGAGACCATGGATACACATGGCTAGAGCTATTCCCTCCACGCTACATCAACAACTCAAATATATTATCAACAAGTCAGCCTAGTTTGTCACCTTTGAAATGGATTGTTCTGAACAAGGAACTCTACCAATTATCAGCTTCAATTCAGAAGTTGAACCGGCCAGTTTCCATACTCTGGAAGTGAGTAACACACAATACCATTCTATTGGAATGCCACTTCCCGTACCCAAAATTTCTGCCGAGGTTATGTCAGCCACTCAAGAAATGATGTCATTGGGTCATCAACCTGGACAAGGGCTTGGTAAAGATAAGTAGGGTATTAAGCACTCTATTCAAATGTCCAAATAAATTGAATTGAAAATTTTAGGACTAGGCTATTCTCGCGAGCCCGATTACGAGAATCCTCATAAGCACAAACAGGTTCCTCAAGCTTCCACCGAACGGCGATTTTCTATACATTTACCTCATGAGTTAATGCAATGTCTAGTAACGGTTCCAGCACATGTTGTGGCTATGCTGTTTCTGAAACCAGTGCCAATCAAAGCAAAAGAGGTGCTGAATCCTGATCCCGAGGCGGAAGAAAAGGAACGGAAACGTAAACATGACCTTGCCTTGATGATGGTAGGCATTCGCGTCATTGTTCATGATGAACATACAAATAGATACACCCCAGATGTCATGGTTATCATTCGGGAAAAGGAGGACAATGACGATCCTTCCATCACTGTAGTCCATCAGGACTTTTCCCTCGACAATTGGAGCAGCACTCCATTCATTGGTCGACGAGGGTAAAATGGGTAGAAAATCCCTCTGCCCTGTAGATAACTTTAATTGCTCGCTTTCCTTTAAAGTACTAGCAGTTATTTTATCAACTACATGCTAACACTTTTGTATGATCGAACAGTTGCATATATTAAGTGAAAGCATCTTTTGTTTCAGGACTTTGAATTTAGATGTGCATGTCCTTACTGATGACATGCCTTCTCTCCACAAGGGCTGTAACTTTGATGCAAAGTTGGACTCAGACTTGATGGACATCCAGGAGGACATTGAGACACCTCAGGAGATTAAGGAATGGGTCGCAGACAAACCCAAACCCAATCTTGATCAAACCACTCCTTTCAATCTTGGAACCTTAGACAACCCTAAGCTAATCCAGATTGGATCAGACCTTACCACAAATCAACGAAATGACATGGTTGCACTATTAACCCAATTTTAGGATGTGTTTGCATGGTCTCATGAAGACATGGTGGGTTTGTCCATCGACATTGTTCTTCATCGCTTCCCATCAAAAAAAAGGATTCAAGCCGGTTCAAAGAAAAGCTCGGTGATTGAAACCTGAATGGAGTTTAAAAGTCAAAGAGGAAATTGTGAAACAATTTCAAGTTAGCATCATCATGGTGTCTACATATCCGGAGTGGATATCCAACATTGTTCCCGTGCCTAAACCAGGGGGAAAGGTGCGAGTTTGCGTGGATTACAGGGATTTGAACAAAGCTTGCCTTAAAGATAGCTTTCCCGTGCCCTTTATCCACATTCTTATTGACAATACTGCTCAATACGGAATGTACTCCTTTGCTGATAGCTTTGCGGGGTACCATCAAATTATGGTCGCTGAGGAAGATCGTGAGAAAACTACTTTCATCACGCCTTGGGGAACCTTTTACTACAGACGGTTGTCATTCGGCCTCATCAACGCTAGGGCAACCTATCAGCGAGCTATGATGGCTCTTTTCTACGATTTAATGCACAAAGAGATAGAGATCTACGTGGATGACATCATTGTCAAATCCTGGAAGGAGGATGACCACTTAGACCATCTCAAAAAACTTTTCAACAGGTTGCGTAAGTACAACTTGAAGTTGAATCCAGCCAAGTGCGCCTTTGGTGTTAAGTTAGGCAAGTTGTTAGGTTTCCTAGTCAGCCACAAAGGGATTGAACTGGATCCTACCAAAATCCAGGCCATCAAGGAAATGCCCATTACTCAGACAGAGAAGGAAATACGGGGATTTTTGGGAAGAATCAACTTCATTAGCAGGTTCATTTCTCAAATCACAGTAACTTGTGAGCCTATCTTCAAGCTGTTAAGGAAGAACTCCTCCATGAAATGGAACGATGAGTGTCAGAAAGCCTTCCTTACCATTAAAGAGCAACTGATTAACGCGCTCTGCTTTTGGTACCTCCTGGGGATGATGTTCCCCTGTTCATGTACCTGTCCATAAATGACAATGCCATGGGCAGAAAGACAATAGAGGCCAAGAACGAGCTATCTATTACCTCAAAGAAAAGATTCGAGATCGGTGAACACAAGTGTTTCAAACAAAAGATTCAAACATCGATTGCTTTAGCATGGGCTTCCATGAGGTTTCAAAGATTACTCCATGGTCACACAACCCATCTCATATCCCGAATGGATCCTCTCAAGTATATGTTCAGTAAGCCCATACTGAATTGTCGACTGTCCATATGGTAGTTGATCCTATAGCAATTTGACATCGTCTACGTAACGCAAAAGTCTGTCAAAAGTCAAGGCATTGTGGATCAACTAGCCGCCGCACCTGCAGGGGACTACAAACCCTTAGAAATATACTTTCCCGATGAAGGGGTAATGACAATTTAGTTACAACATCAGTACAATACATGCCGTACGTGGAGAATGTATTTTAATGGAGTCATATCTGTAAGGCTCTGGAGTCTGGAGCGCTTTTAATATCCGATGACGGGAGCAGTATCCCGTCGCCATCAAATTGTAGTTTATCAGCACCAACAACACATCTGAGTATGAAGGCTGTATCATGGGGCTAAAACTTGCCTGTTCAATGAGCATCAGGCGGTTAACTGTCTTTGGGGATTCTGAATTGGTAATCAAGCAATCCACAAGAATCTATCAAACCAAAGAATTACATTTTGCTGCCTTACCATCGGCAAGTTTTACAGATGGCTTTGGAGTTCGAAGAAATCTCCTTTCTAGACATTCCTCATAATAGGAATGATTTTGCAGATGGATTAGCAATGTTGGCCTCCTTGGTTTATATATCGGACAAGGAAAACATGCCAATCATCACGTTTACTCTGCAAAAAGCCCCAATCTATGGGAATTACGTTGGAGAAGTATCGGATGAGCTACCTCCCATCCACAACCCTTGGTATCAGCACATTAAGGAGTATATATGAGATGGATCTACACCCGCTAAGGCGAGCCTAACTCAGAAGAGGCAGATTCATCGACTTACTATGAAATTCTACCTAAGCGGAGATGCACTCTACAAAAGAGATGTTGGATTAGGTCTCCTCAGATGTCTAGACAAAGACCAAGCTCAGAGACTCATGGATGAGATCCATGATGGAGTATGTGGCCCACACATGAGTGGCCCCTTACTTGTCAAGAAAATTCTCAGAACGGGACATTATTGGCTTACATTCAAAGCTGACTGTGATGATCACGTCAAGAGGTGCTATCAATGCCAGATTCATGGGAATGCTATCCACGCCCCTCCAAGGGAACTCCACAATATGAGTTCGCCATGGCCCTTCTCAATGTGGGGAATGGACGTGATCGGGCCCATCGAGCCCAAAGCCAGTAATGGACATCGATTCATGTTCACCATAATTGACTACTTCACCAAATGGGTAGAAGCAGCATTCTTCCCTAAGGTCACTAAAGAAGTTATCATTGTTTTCATCAGAAACAATGTCATCTATTGATATGTCAACCAGAGGTTATTGTGTCAGACAATGCTAAGAACCTCAACAACAAAATGATGGAGGAGTTATGCAGAAAATTCCACATCAAACATCTCAACTCCGTCATCTACCATCCAAAGATGAATGGTGTTGTTGAAGCGACTAATAAAAACATCAAGAAGATCATGCAGAAAATGTCCGCCAATCATAAAGGATGGCCTGACCTCTTGCCTCTGACTTTATTAGCCTACAGAACTTCCATGCGAACTTCCACTGGGGTAACCCCCTACTCATTAGTCTATGGGATGGAAGCAGTGTTCCCCATAGAAGTGGAAATGAAATCCTTCAGAGTATTGATGGATGCTCAGTTGGATGAAGACCAATGGGTACAAGACATGTATCACCAATTGTCTTTGATAGATGATAGGAGAACCACGACAATCTTCCATGGTAAGTTATATCAACAAAAGATTGCACGATCCTACAACAGAAAAGTCTGACTATGGCAATTCAAACAACATGACTTGGTTTTGAAGAAGATCATTGACAACCAAGATCAATCTAAGGGAAAATTCACTCCTAACTGGGAAGGCCCATTTGTTGTCAAGGAAGTATTAATAGGAGGTGCTCTCGGATTGTAGGAAATGGATGGCGATGAATTTCCACAGCTTATTAACTCAGACACCGTGAAACGGTATTATGTCTGAAGTTACCATCAAACAAACATCCTGGTTTTGATCCTCAAATCACCAGTCATTCCAGTTTTGAACCCTTTCCTTCTACATACTCTTCTGCCCCTCAGAGAAACATACACTTCAAGCCAGCAGCCTGGTTTTTACTTCATTTCAAACCTTTCAAACAATCTCAATTATCCTGAAGACGGGATTTAACCTCTCACAATTTTGGTTATCCTGAAGACGGGATTGAACCTTTCACACCTGCAGTTTATCCTGAAGACGGGATTAAACTTTTATACGCCTACAGTTTGTCATGAGGACGGGATCAGTCTTTTTACACACTTGCAGTTTGTCCCCATTATGGGATCAAACTTTCTTCTCCCCGCAGTGTAGCCTGCACAAGGGATTCACACTTCTCTTCGCCTTCAATTCGTCTTGAGGGGCGAACTACGTCGACCTGATCTCCCTGATACCCGGGGGTACATAGGCAACCATATTCTCTATGGTCCGGTCACAATAAAGAAAAACAACAAAAACATTTCTACCCTTTCTCTACAAAACAACAAAAATACTTCTACACCCATCTGCCTTCCGCATTCAGCGTTGAACCTCCTACACTAGGTTCGAACTACGCAGACTTGATCTCCTCTTCAATAGGAGTACATAGGCAGCCATTCATGGTGCAGTCTAACCCCTACCAGAACAACATACTTGTCACACGGTACTAGGATCAATCTTTAATTCGCCCCATTTCAAAGGTTTCAGATCAAAGGGATGGAATTACCCAACCTCTTCTCACAAATAGAAGATTCGGTGACCATCTAAGCTGCGATCATGCCTCAAAGAGCAATACCAACCCATAAGAGATGGAATTAACTAGGCTTCTCACAAATAGAAGTATTGGCGACCATCTGTGGTGCGGTCAATCTCAGAGAGGAAGAAACCATTCTCCTCTCCACTTTTCCATACAGATACCAGTCCCAAGACACCAAAGATGGTAGGGATTTACAAAAATCAATGATCCGTTCTGAGAGATCTTGCGACATCTCAATGTCCATTTATCAAGGATAAGTTCAGAATGCATCAAGATCATAAGGCCCTGGAGAAACAGGCAAACATCAAGAAAGTATCAAGGCATAACTAAGAGGGAAGTGAATCAAAATATATTTCCGCCATATATAATCTTGCTTTGATATATACATACATACGTAGACATGACAAAATGGATAAGCTAGTCATGCAGGAAAATACAAAGCTATCTACTGAGATACGTGTGTATGCGGACTATCAGATCTAACATAGCATCCCTCTCTGAAGACGGAGGAAGCACTGCAAGCTCCTGCCCAAGGGTATCTACATAAGCTAGCAGATTAGAGGCTAACTGCATGGTGGCATAATGCTCATCAATGTAAGCACTCATGCTCAAGCAAGACCAGCGGTCATCCGGGATCTCATCAAGTGTTGTCTACAATGGCCACATCCCTAGCGAGATAAAGCGGCATCCCGCTCCACTATCAATACATCCCCGGCCGATCTAGCCTCATCCCTCTCCAACAGCCAGGTATCTCTCTCATTAAGAGTCACAACATCGCACATTTCTAGCCCGATCTCTATCATAGGTCATCGGATGTAAGCTCTACTCCAAATGATGTCTGCGAATCGAGTAATGTGAGTGGCACTTTCGGGGTGGTGAATCCATCACAAATCTTTGGCGACCCAGCGAATCAAATCATCGATGGGAATAATAGCCTCCTATAGGCTCCTCATCTTGTAATCAATCCCACTGCTGTGGATATCGCCGCACCGATGCGATCTCTGTCTCCATCCATGCGAGTAATACTCAGAACAACCTGGATGATCGATGAAAACTCGGCCAGATTCTCGATGATCCCAACAGGCATACAACTTGGATCTATCATCCGCTGATAAACGGTGTGACACAAAGCGCTGACTCATTGCCCCCTCATACGGATGAAAATCCTGGAACTGGTCAAACTGACACATCACGGCCAGTGGGTGATAAGTAATCATGCCCCTCAATCCAGCCAGAGGGAGGTAATCCATGCCTGGAGCATGATAATGAAGCTGTAGGGTGAACTAAGCCCTGAACACGGCAATATGGCAAACGGATCCCTAATCCCTGCCAGGAAAGCTGACCACGATGCAGCATCTGTGCACTCTGCAGGATGAAAGGAGTATGACATGACTATCTCCTGGGTGAAACAAAACCCCTGCCGTCTAAATGTGCCAATCGGTCTCAAGTGTGACATAAACCACACATACAGTATGACCAAACTACCTGTAAGCACTCCTGCCAGATAAATGCAGCAATATGTAGCTGACCTCAGAGTCTCTGCAATGATCATCGATACAATGGTACGACCCTCCCTGAGAGCTCTCACTGCCATAATGACACCGATATCTAGCTCATCCATGTACCGCAGCATGAAGACGTATGACAATACGCATAGAAGTAGTACATCTACTCTGGCTGAACGCCAATGATCCTCCAATGTGGTGAAATCCCCGGAATGTCGTGCATAGCTGTCCTTAGAGCCAAACCTATCAAATAGTAAACATTGGGATATCACGTGGCCGGATGTAATCTCGTCCTAGACCACTCTACATCTCAATCCGGTGAGGGTCATGAACTGTCTACTCATGTCTCCAATAGCCATATGCACGTAAGGTCTGTCCAGCGGCAGCATCGTCAACCGTGCATACTCTTCCAAAGTAAGAGTCAACTCCTGGGTCCCAAATCGGAAAACCTGTCTCTCCGATACCCAGTGCTCTAGCATGCCCTCTACAAATCCTATGGGAACCTGAAACATCAACAGGGTCATAGTATGCTGCAGCAAATCATCTACGATCACCATGTCTAATGGTGATATAATATCATACCATAAGCGCATACCAGCTACCACCACAAATGGTGGGGTATGATCAATACGGCTAACTATCGAAGAAGACATCTGTACGGGCCGTGTCATAAGACCATCCAGGGGTCAATGTTGAATATCTCTGGACATACATACATATGCAGAACATAATAACATGCATGATACAATAGATGGCAATATGATATAGGGAATGGAAAACTGTGCATATATTCCTAAGTATATCATCATTTAATACATATTTGTACAGCTAAAATACAAGGAAATGGGGCGAAGCTACCCAACATCTAACAGAGGCCTATCAAAAGAGATAGCGAGAAATACATCAGAAAAAGTCAAAAGTATAGATGTTTACATCATTGATCCTGTCCACCTGATGTAACTCCTCCTGAGTCACTGGATCTCTATCTACAGGGATGTCAGGCCGATACAAAGGAGGATCTGCACCGACAAAACCATATGGGTCACCTGAGGGACCAGCGCCAGAGCTGGAAGGATCAAAAGTATCTACCTCTACATGATCTCTGCCCAAATGCCGAATGAAAAGATGTGACCGGTCACATGAGTCGGATCTCTGACACAGGCTAGCCAATTCATCATCATCACGGATCTTGGAACCATATCCCCTATAAAGTGTGTGGTGCAGGTCTGAGCTCCAATCGTACGAGGGATCCACCAATACTGGAACATCTCCTGAGAACAGGGGCCCTCTGACAATGTAAAACTGTCAATCCCCATTAATTAGATTTCAATGACGGGTGACTGCAAAACAGGCCAATAACGCATGATAGGAGGCAAGATCGGTATACGAATCTCTCTTGTAGTGCTCCTAATAGCACGCCCTCCTAAATAGTGCTCCCATCCTCCATCTGTGAAGAGAGGAATCCTGCGGGTGGAAATGACGTACTCAACTCCAGTTGGGTACCCATCCTCAAAACCAACTCCCAAATGCTCTCCAGAGTAGGGAATCCATGTGATGACATCTAACGTCAACAACTCCAATCATGGTATACAATGAGTGAAACCCTCAGCAACATGGACCTCCGCCAGTATAGAATGATGCCATCTCCATCCTCGTGGATAGGTGTCTAAACCTAACACGCTCACAAGACGCAAACAGGGAAGCCTCTCATAGGCCCAAAACTGCCAACACAAAGGCAAACATCTGATGTCAGTCAACACTCTTAACCTATACATGGGAAAAGACAAGAGAAACACTCACCAGCAGAAATGGGTAGAATCCTAACCACGCCTTGGTCAAGCCCTGCGATCGCATGCGCATTCTCCTGAGGAAATAGGCAAAGGTATAGGAACCCCAATCATACTCTCCTATACGGTCCACGTGTCGAATGGCGTTGATCAAAGCGAAGGACACCGTAGAAGAGTTATCTGTTATGAAGTAGCCCCTAATGATCATCAGGAACAATCACCGGAGAACGCGATCCCTGACTCTCATCATCAGGTATAGGCTCACTCAATAGCCCGCTCATAGCATCTACGCTCAAAGGACCTGTACAAACAGTCCTGCCCTTGAGCGCCTCCGTCGGAACTCCCAACAAGGATCTGACGGTAGTAGGGGTGATATCCACCGTGCAAGGCACCGGCTCCCCTCCAAACTCCATACCTGTGATAAACCGCCAATCCATCGGCATCATCATCACCTCATGATCTAGCAAATGGAGTGATGAGTGCGGTGAAACCACCGGCTCGACAATGCCACGAGGTAACCCCTGGGGACGATGATGGGGTAGAATGGAGAAGAACCTCCCGAATCCCCAGCCATGGACGATCGCTCTGTAGTCATCATGCAAGGCCTGATACATAGAGTGGATGCTAAACCAGTTCCCTCGAGGCTATGTGAAGCCGGGAACCTACATCAAATGCAGATCAACATCAGACTCCTTGACTCCTTATCAATAGGGAATAAGGAAGATTAAAGATCTAACTTCATACCTCGTTTGCGTGCAGGTATACTGAAGGATGCCTACTCAAGTCACCCAGAAGATCTGGGTTTGCCAATTGAATACCTGGAAATTCCCTACGGGGAACACGTACAACAAGAGCAGGAACCTCAATCGGTGCATCCTCCTCCTCGTCCTTGACATTCGACACTTCAACGCGAATAGGACGTATCACCGCCTCCATCAAGCGACGAGGCTGTCTAACAGAAAGACGTTGAGGCTCTTGAAAAGCCCTCCTCCGTACACCAGAAGTGGTCCTGCGAGAACTACTTGGCTGATCCGGGTCCATGATATCTGGACAGCAAGTCTCCAAATCACCTCAGAAAGGGTGTGGTAATTTCTTACCTGGAGTCTTTTCAAAATGCATTCTATGATTACATGCATGCACGCATTGCTTTAACATACATCTACAGTAGAGTTAAAAAGGGAAAATTTTGCCATAGCCCTATTGTAAATGGGACTATCCACATGCACATAGGCATGACTAGGTGGCCATTCAGTAGCACACCTATACACAGTCATATACATCATGTATGCATCAATACATTGCAGTAAAAAATCCATAAGTGTAGTCTAATTACCAGGATTATTTTGCTTGTCTACCTTTACTCATTTGTCCTCATATAGGATAAGAAATGACAGTAAAAGGTGTCAATTTGACTGTTTCAAAAGTCAATTTTTTTCACATCATTATGTTTAGCATGGTTTAATACTAACATTTGTTATGTTGAATATTTTTTATCAAGTCATATCAGCATGCATATTCACTACTATGTGTCTAAATGCATTTCATGCGATAAGCCATTTTCCAACGGACTAAAATTGGAAAAAATACATGCATGTGTTACCAGGACAGTGAAGAACGCTTGTACGATGGCAAAATATGCAGAAAGTTGCCCGAACTCAGTAGATCTGAAGAAGAGCTCTCAGATTTCCTTTGCTGCACAACTTGAAAATGACTTATGAAAGCAACCATTAGCCTATACATGTAGCACGGTTGGTGCATGCAGCTAACCTCTACTCTTCTTGCAGTACACCTACGGCACTCCTACATGGGTCCCACACCTCCGGCTTGCTCCAGTTAGAGTTGCAAAGGAGGTCTCATGTGAAAAGGCCAAATCAGAATAAAAGTGCTTGCGATTGAAAGCAGAATATTTCGAATTCCCGGTTTCTCGTCGGTCACAGTTAAACTCCCGCCATCTCAAAGGTATTCGCCTGAATGCAGGGTATACTATACCAATGAGCTCAGCTTTCACAGATCATGCTCGACATACTCCACAAAGGTCTGATGCCGTAAATGAGTGTCAGGCAACCCTGACATATCTCCGGTGTGGGTTACAACGCAAAACCACGAAATATCAAACCTCCCCGGCAGGGGTTACAAAGCCGAAGTTATCAAACATCTACGTATCCCCGGCGGGGGTCACAACGCACATCTATCAAACATCTACGTATCCCCGGCGGGGGTCACAACGCGTATCTTTCAAGCATCTACGTATCCCCGGTGGGGGTTACAACGCAATACAACCATTGATACATACATCAATAAAGGTCAAGCAGACTTGACATCATGTCAGTCAATGGCAAGTGAACCCATCGAAGCAACCTTCCCCGGCAGGGGCTACAACGCAATGTTACCACTAACACATACATCAATGAAGGTCAAGCAGCCTTGACAATGCATCCAGCAAGGATTTATCCGGTGATACACACATCAGCGAAGATCAGGCAACCTTGATAACAACAAATTGTTGGCAGTAACTCCGACAGAATGAGGTAATATGTTATACACATCCTCAATTAGACAAAGACTTATCCCCACAGATCTCTTACACACAAGAGGTACCTCTATGGAATATAAGCCAGTGTCTAGGATTCAAGACTTTGGTGATAGCCCCAATGTCAACATCCTTGGAAACTTGGATTGCATGTCCAAGTCATCACTTATTGTCATCCCATCAGGATTACCTGACAATCATTCATGCATTCTACATGCATTTGCATCATGTTGCTGCATATAGCATCATGTTTATCTTGTTTGCATTTCAAGTGTCTAGTATTCTTTATCCTATCCATGCCTTGCATTACATAAATATGATAAAGAGGGGCATCTGTAGACACTCGAAATTTTTTGCACTCCTATTACTAACATTGAAGGAGGGTAGATCCGTCTTTTGGAGATAACCCTGAAAGACAGATTACATCCATTCCGGATACTACCGAAAGTTCAGTTCCAACCCGGAACACAAACCGGGAACATCATCTCAAACCCAGAACACACACCGGGAATGTCATTTCTAATCTCGGAGATAACCCCGAGATATGCAGATCAAAAGACCGGCAACAACACCGGAAAAGACAGTTCTGTCTTGGCGATAACATCGCGACGCTCAGTTCCAGTCCCAGAGAAACACTAGGAGTAACAACCCCATCCTTGGTGATAGCCCCAAGAGATGTCATTGCAGTTCCGGCGATAACCCCGAAAATGCCTATTTCAAACATATACAATCAGTTTCAACCTCAGACATCCTGTCGAGGCACACACACCTCAGACCCGGAGTTGACAACGGGCAGACAAGAATATCCACAGATGACAGTGATATATACAAACAAGCAGCAGTCCAATCTCAACTGTAACCCTGAGCAACGTCTGTTTTCCACTTAAACCGGTGATAACCCCGGTGAGGAGTCACAACGTCATCTTACTATCTCAACAAGATGATATCGTGGAATACCAACAAGTAGTCCAATCTCAACTGTAACCCTGAGCAACGTCTACTTTCAACTCAAACTGGCGATAACCCCAGCGAGGAGTCAAACGTCATCTTGTTCCTTCGACAATGGCACGTCATCTTAAAACTTCATACATATATACATCCAACAATGTCCCACAAGAGCCAAGGATTGACAATCTCGAGTGACTATTACGCGTGGCAGTACTTTGGATAGAATTTGAAGCTTGAAGACCATGGGCATAGACCCTCTTCCTAACTCACGCATAACCTCTAATCCATGTCATCACGTAACTCTCGACACAAGCAAATCAAGAAGGTCGATATACCTCGCTCGGATGCTCGGATTGAAGTTCTGCAAGTTCGAGCGGACATTACAAAGGCATGAGTGCATGTACTTACGAGACGACGAGACCATGAGGTTTCGGATGCACCACGACTCACCAAGTAGTACAACTACTAACCGCAGTAGGTGTACCTGCGGCCATCCGTCTATATATACAAGCCTTGGGGTCAGCCATTTGAGAAGGAGAGGGAGGGAAAAAGGCTAGGTCCGTGGTTTTCATTTCTGTCTATATATATATACTTATATATATTTCATATATGGACTAACATTATCGAGTTATGCCTCGATTGAGCCTAGACTTCGGTCTGGAGTGATTAATTGCTTATATATATATACATATATATATATATATACTTATATATATAAAGCGTGGTCGAGACTCTATTTGATGAGCTCGGATTTTATATCCGGTGCGTTTAATTGCTTTTTTATATATATATATATATATATATATATATATATATATATATATATATAATTGTTGTCGGACATATCCGATGAGACCTGGATTTACATCCGTGCGTTCTATGCTTTTATATATATTTGTACATATATATATTTACATTCTCGTCCTACTGGAGTTTACTTGTGCCTTTTTTTATAGCTTTATTTACATTTTCGTCCCCGCTCGAGTTTACTTTTTCGGCAGTTGATCGCTTCTGACTTTATTTACATTTCGTCCCACTCGAAGTTTACTTTCGTGGTGGTTGATCATGTCCATATATGTATATATTTATCGCTTTTATATATTTACATTTTGATCCCCATGGAGTTGCTTTTGGTGGTGGTTGATCATGTCTCAGATATATATATTTACATCTTTTATATATATAACTACTTACCGCTTTCCATACAAATTCTGAGATCATGTGAGCCTAGGAATCATGTGATCATTGAGTTCGATTCATCAATCTAGATTCATTCCCATGATGGACATTTTTAAATTTGTAAGTAGCTTTCATACATTATTTTACAATGTCCAATTTCGTTAGATGGTTGTCATGCCCATGAGGAGTTGAAGATCGTCAGATATTATTTTCTCGAGAATGCTTCTCATCTCAAAAAATAAAAGCAAACAAGTTTAACATTTAATAATAAAATGGAAGTATGAAAAGGTCTCAATTCCTATTGAGCACTTGGGGTTTGAAAAACCTCTTTACAAAACTTCATTGATATATCTTGGTTAAAACCGAATTTTCTATAAAATTCAAACCTTGTGTATATAGGTGCTAACGAGGCTACACACACACACACACATTCATATAACAATTTCTTTGAAAAGTGGTGGTCACGGTAGTAACACGGATGTCTGGGGTGCCTAACACCTTCCTCCGCATAATCAAGCCCCGGACCAAAAATGAATCTCGGTTTCATAGGCCGTCTAGCAAAGTGTCAAATCATCGGGTCAATGTGCAAACCTTTTCGGTTGCGTACAGTCTGACGATTAAATACACCAATCTGGCGACTCTTAAAGTCAAATCATCGACATTATACATGTTTCGGACCTTTTTTCACTTGTTTTTCAAACAAATCTCACATTAACATGAGAACACCAAAAAATAAGTAAAGAAAAGGGACACTCAAAAATCCCAACGTCGATAGTGAGCCAGCTCTTCCCAGCTATGGATCTTTGAGTTGTCTAATCTGGTATACCATGAACGAGCTTCTCCAGTCAAACTTTTCTGAAACAACTGCATTCTGAGCTTTTCATTTTCCGCGTAAGACCCAAGTTCTCCAATGAACACTTTTAAATGTGTATAAGGATCCCCTAATCCGTCATACTTTTCAAAATTAGGGGTTTTAAATTTCTCTGGATAATGAACGCCAGGAAATATGCAAAGGTCTGCATATGAAACACTGCCATGTGTTCCAATCCCCTTGAGAACACGGATAGTTTCCTCCATTTGAAGGACCTTCTTCCTGATATCACCGGTGTCTGGATCTCCTCTTAGATGGGTGTTTTCATGGTCTTTGTTGGTCGTATCCAACTAAGGTTCTGGAATTGTCTTTTCCAGACCTTGAACTCCTCCTTGTGTAGAGGATTACGTATGTGTAGGTATCTTCGCACCTCGAGTGGGTGGTGCAATTTCTTCAAGAGAAACAAACCAAGTCTCGTAATTTATTTACTCAATCCACAAATTCTTCTCTGAAATAGCATTAGATTGGTCGAGAAGAAGACATGAGTGGTCAGAAGCTCGTGGCCTTTTGGATTTTGAAAGGTAACAGCCCAATTGCTTCCCTACAAAAGACTTACGTAGTTTAGTCTTAGGGTAATGCAAATGTTATCATAACATGTCTGTTTTAGGAATTTTGTCATGTTAAACTGGGTGTTAATTGATAACATGTATGCATGCACAGATATTCTTCATATTTTCCATTATATATGGATGAACATGGAATAAAATTACAAGTAAATGTTTTTACAAGTAATTAAAAATGGAAAGTATGAAGAGACTTTCTTTTGCGTTTGGTTTATCAGAGGTTGACCTATCTTAGGGTTACTCTCGCAGCTTTTTGGTATGAAGGTTCCCAGATCATCGCAATTTTCTTGACAGGAAGTTAATCTGGTCTTTCAACTGGAGTGAATTTGGATGGTGCCTTTCCTAAGCCCCGTTGGAATTATTCTTCCTATGAGTCCAGTAATCAAACACCAGTAGGATAACCTCCTGATGGAGGAACCACACAACATACATTCACATACAACGTGTCTCACCATTTATGCAAAATGATGACATGTGCAAAGCACTAATATCACAGATAGATATTTAGTAGTGCAGTAAATAAAAATGCATTTGTACACATTCATCAGAAATATAAATGCAACATTCACACACAAGCATATAACAATTTTGAAAATCTTGTAATAGCGGCTTAAGCCCTCTTCTCATGGAGTCCCTCAAATGAGTCGCCACTGTCGACGCCGGGATTTTTTTAGTGTCCTTTTCACATTTACTTGTTCTTTGGTGTTCTTTTGTTAATGTGAGATTTGTTTGAAAAAACAAGTGAAAAAGGTCTGACATGTATAATGTCGACGATTTGACTTTAAGAGTCGCCAGTTGGTGTATTTATCTGGTTGCACCAACGCAACAGAAAAGGTTTGTATATTGACCCAGTGATGTGACACTGCTAAACGGGTCTGTGAAACCGAGATTCATTTAGGTCCAGGGGCTTGATTATGCGGAGGGAAGGTGTTAGGCACCCCCCGACATCCGTGTTGCCACAGTGACCGCCACTTTTCAAAGAAACTGTTATATGAATGTGTGTGTGTGTGTGTGTGTGTGGATCAATGTGCAATTATTTGGAAGTAGTGTTGTACCTCGTTCGCACCTATATACATAGGGTTTGAATTTATAGAAAAATTCAGTTTTAAACAAGATATAGCAATGACGTTTTGTAAAAGAGGTTTTTCAAACCCTGTGCTCAATAGTAATTGAGGCCTTTGATACTTCCATTTTTATTATTAAATGTCTTGCTTGTTTGCTTTTATTTTCGAGATGCGAAGCATTCTCGAGAAAATAATATCTGAAGATGTCGAACTCCTCATGGGCATGACATGTACATCCAAGGAAATTCGTACATCAGTAAAATAATGTACAAAGCATACTGACTAAAAATGTCCATCATGGGAACAGAATCTAGATTGAAGAGATGAATTTGTGATCACATGATTCCTAGGCTCACATGATACTACAATTTGTATGGAAAGCGAGAAGCAATTATATATATAAAAGTCAGAATATATATATACAAACATGATCAACCACCACGTAAGTAACTCCATAGGGGATCGAAATATAAATATATAAAAGCGTAAATATATATATATATATATATATATATATATATATATATATATATATATATATATATATATATATATATATATATATATATATATATATGGACATGATCAACCACCACGAAGCAACTCCATGGGGGATCGAAATGTAAATAAAGATGTAAAAGCGATCAATCGCCACAAAGTAAACTCCAGCGGGGACGAAATGTAAATAAAGCTATAAAAGTTTATCAACCACCACAAGTAAACTCAGTGTAGGACGTAAATGTAAATAAAACTATAAAAATGATCAATCGCCACGTAAGTAAACTCAGGCGAGATGAAATGTACATATATATATATATATATATATATATATATATATATATATATATATATATATATAAAAGTAGTAAACGCATATAGGATGTAAATCCGGGCTCATGATATGTCCAACAACAATTATATATATATATATATATATATATATATATATATATATTTAGTAAATGCACTAGGATGTAAAATCCAAGGCTCATGGATATGTCCGACAACAATTATATATATATATAAGCGAGTAAATATAGGATGCAAAATCAGGCTCATCGAGATATGTCGAAATAACGCTTATATATATATATATATATATATATATATATATATATATATAAAAGCAATAAACGCTCGCATCATCAAGTTCAGGCTCAATCGAGGCATAACTCGATAATGTTAGTCCATATATGAAATATATACATATATAAGTATATATATCTGATGTAATGAAAACCACGAGATCGAAAGTCAAGCAAACTTACACAACATGACTATTAATGTGTATAATGTGTGCTAATATGAGAAGAAGGCTTTATATAATGTAAGAAGGCTTATAGTAAACGCCAATGTAGACTTCTATGACTTTAAATGGATAAACACTCGGCTCCATGGGATAAAAAGATAGCTATATGTGAGCTAACAAGTGTTTAAAGATGAGAAAACACTCAAAAGATGTGTATACAGAGTAAAATGGACAGGGCTTCCTCGCCTTTTCCTCTCCTTTTCTTCTCCAAATGGCTGACCCCAAGGCTCATATTTATAGACGGATGGCTGTAGGTACACCTGTGGCAACCGCGGTTGTACCTACGGCTGCTCGTGGTGCATCCGAGCCTCGCGGGTCCCATCGTCTCGAAGTACGTGCACTTATGCACTGTAATGTCTGCTCGAACTTGTAGAACTTCAATCCGAGCATCCAAATGAGGTATATCTGACCTTCTTTGGACCACTTGTGTCGAGGGTTACGCAATGAAATGGATTAGAGGTTGTACAAAGTCAAGAAGAGGGGTCTATGCCCATGGTCTTCAAGCTTCAAATTCTATCCAAAGTACTGCCACGCGTAATAGTCACTCGGGATTGTAACTCCTCAGTTCTTGTGGGACATTGTTGGATGTATATATATATGAAGTGTTGAGACGATGCGCAGGTGTTGAAGAGACAAGATGACGTTTGACTCTTCGCCGGGGTTATCACCGGTTTGAGTTAAAACTAGACGTTGCTCAGGGTTACATCTGAGATTGGACTACTTGTTGGTATGCTGCGATATCATCTTGTGAGAGAAAATGTTGAGGCGTTAAGATGACGTTTTGACTCCTCACCGGAGTTATCGCTGGTTTGAGCGGAAAGTAGACGTTGCTCAGGGTTATATCTGAGATTGGACTACTGCAAGTGTTTGAATGCCGCAAGGTCATCTGTGGGTGTGCATGTCTACCCGTTGTTAGCTCCAGGTTTGAGGTATGAGTGCCTCGACAAGAGGTATGAGCTTGAAGCTGATCGCATGTGTTTAAAACAAATAATTTCAGAGTTATCGCCGGAACTGCAAAAGCATCCCTTGAGGCTATCACCAAGGATGGAGTCGCTACTCCTAGTGTTGGTTCTGGGACTGGAACTGAGCGTCGCAGTGTTATCATCGAGACAGAACTGTCCTCTCCGGTGTTGTTGTCGGTCTTTTAATCTACGTACCTCGGGGTTATCTTCGAGATTGGAAATGACATTCCCGGTGTGTGTTTCGGGTTTGAAATGAAATTCTCGGTTTGTGTTCCAGGTTGGAACTAAACTTCCGGTAGTATCCGAAATGGATGTAAGCTGTCTTCCAGGGTTATCTCTGAAAGACGAATCTTCCCTCCTGCAATGTCAGTAACATGCGTGCAGAAAATTTCGAGTGTCTATAATATTTAGAATATATTATATTTTATTTCATAGTATCCTTTCTATTTTCCTATAAATAGGATGCTTAGTTAGAATTGAAATCACACTAGAAATTCAGATAATTCTCTTCTATAATCTTGAGCGTATTTCTTTAGAGTTTTAAGAAGCTTTGAGCGTAGTGCAAGTTTTCTTAAAGAATATCCTCACCCTACCAGTCGGAATACTCTTCTTTTACGGTAAGGGGTATTATTTCTTTCGTATTCATGAAGAGAACTTCTGTTATTCCATTCTTTATTATTATGTTGGAATAACCTGTCTATGCGAAGTACCACATACATGGTGAAATTCTTCTGTTATTCCATTCTTTATTATTCTGTTGGAACATCCACCGGTCGATGTAATTTCTTTGACCGGTTCCGTTATTTATTATTCGTTGGAATATCATATACGTGCGTTTACGCATAGGCCGGTTCCGTTATTTATTAATACATTTGGAATATCCTATCGGTCTTAATTTCTTTGACACCGGTTCCGTTATTTATTATTACATTTGGAATATCATATGCATGCGTTACGCGTGACCGGGTTCCGTTATTTATTATTTTGTTGGAATAACACATGCATGCGATCTATCGCATGCCCTGGTGATTTCTTTTGTTATTTCATTCTTTATTATATTGAGTTGGTTAAAGTTTTGGCTTTTATACTCCATGAAATTAATGGAATATCCTTGATATTTGCGCTTCATCCGAGATCTTTTCATGGAAATATTCTTCCGAGCATTCTTGAGTTTTACCCCACAAAGCGGTATCATACGTGACAATTTGGGACGTTATTAGTTCTCGGATAAATTAATTCTTGAACTTTTTTTATTGAATTCTTATATCATTGTCATCATCCTCATGTTTATATTATGTTGAAAGTCATACGTGGCACGTAATGCATAGATGGACTTGGTATGATTATGACAAAGATTATTTGGTATAATCATGACCGTAATGTTACAAATGATGTGGTAAAAGTCCTCATTGGCCCGTAGTGCATTGATGGGCCGATTGTTGGCATGATCATGACCATTGATGAATACACGAATATCCTTGGCCCGTAGTGCATGGATAATTTGTGGTCATGATACTAATGAATATCCTTGGCCGTAGTCCAGGGATGATGTGGATTATTTATTAAGCTGAGTCTCAGCGATAAAAGTGATGAAAAACCTTTTAAATCATAGAAGATAGTAGATTTTATTCTCTGCTTGACTCTTTTAATGGATTGCTTGTTCCGCTGCAGTTAAACTTGATGTTTGTTATATTTTATCAGTTTAACACTGTTGAAGGCTAACGATAATTTTTTTCTGCATTATCTTAGTCATAATATTTCTTACTAGGTTAGTTGAGCTCACCCTTTTGCTTTCATTGTTCTCTTCAGGAAATGAGAAGGTAGCAGGGACTAGTCGAGGAACGGAGTGACGGTCCAGATGATAGCATTAGTAGTCCTCACTATTCTATGAAATAGTGTGATAATAATTGTAATGAGGACTTATTCTAAGAGTGGATATTGTCTAGAAGACAATATTTGTATTAAAACTCACAGCTCTTGTTGTATATTTAAGATTGTATTTGTATTCTGTACCATGTATTTGGCGACTCAGAATAGGTGATGTATACTTATTTTGGGGGCGTCACAATTTATGCTCGTTCAATTGCTTCAAGCGGTGTAATCTTTCTCCCAAACTAGGGTTTTAATCCTAAAGCTAATGGAATCTAATATAATTCAATCCCCCTAATATACTAAATAATAACAACTATTTATAGTCTCTAACATAAATCCAAGTCCTACTAGAAATTAAGGAATCAATTTTACAATCTAATTGGTTACAAAGTCAAAAAGTCAACTTTGGTCAACCCCCGAAGTGGTGCGACTACGCTAGAAATAGCCTAGGATTGGGCGTGGTCGCGCTCAAATGGCAGAGATAATTTTTTGAGTCTGGAGAGTAGCGCGACCGCGCTCAAAATGAAGAAAAAATAGGAGCGGTCGCACTAGTCAATTTTCTACTACGACGTCCTTTGGTAAAATGGTCATAAATTTTGCATCCCAACTCCGATTGGGACAATTAAAGATGTTCCAAAAATCTAAAAAGTAGATATATAACTTTCATTCTTTAAGATTTGAGATATTATGGCTAGATCAAGGTTAAAATTGGCCCCCAAGTGACTGCTATGTAAATGACAACTCCAAACTTTGAGGTTTAACGTCCGTTGGTAAAAAAGTCATAACTTTTGATCCAGAAAGAGTTACGGGACGTGTCTCCTATCAAATCAAAGCTCTCAATGAGATATATAATAAATTTCAAGTTCCAAGCCTAGAAAATATATCCAAATCAGCATTAAAAGCATTGAAATCTCACCTTTTGCATTTGCTTGCATATTATACTCCAAAAGTTGTCTGGATTGCTTTTTCTTATTTCTTCATGCCAATGTCGTATCATATCCAACAAAATAATGTAAAATACATGAAATTTACACAAAATAAAAGAGATTTACGATAATATAAGTCTAATGAGATCTGATTCGTAGGTATAAATCTCACTCATCAAATACTTTAATTCTAACTAAATATTCAGTCGGAATTTTGGTCGGATATGGACACGTCAAAATTAAGTCCATCAAAGCTTCGGTCAAAAATAACAAACTCCGATAGAACAATTTCTGACCAATATTCCGTCAGAATTAGTACATTCTCGATGGAAGTAATTCGGTTGGAATTAGTCCGTTGATATTAAGTTTGCCATGTGGCATCTCTAGTTGGCTTAGGGAGGATTAATTCTGACAGAAATTCCGTCAAAAATACCAATATTCTGTCGAGAATAAGGTAATTTTTTTAAATATTTTTTAATTTTGGCAATATCCAGTGTTTTAAGCCACAATTTTGTACCTGTAAACCTGTTTTATTCCAATAGCACATACAACATAACTATAACAATCCAACAACATGTACATAACTAATAATTGGCTTTTGTTCACATACAAGTCCAATATGAATTACCAAGGCCAAGAAATATAAATATACTCTAATTTTCCATAAGATATACAGAAATGATTACAAGGTTTAAACTACAATACGTCAAACATAAACTAGAAAAATTTACATCCCATTAAGCTAAACTAAACTAAAGATAAATAAAATATATATAAATCATCTACAAAACTAAGTCATGAAAGTAGTACTACCCCCAGTGTGAGGAGGATCACTAGGCGGGCATCGATGATGCTCCTCTGGCGTATGAAAATAGTTGACGTTGTCCCATGCTCGTGATCGAAAGGAGCAACATCCTCGACATCACCATGCCTCTCGATATCACCACCCTGCTCAGGATTGTCACACTGTTAATACAATTAAAAATATAACTCATTAGTCCATTTGATACAATTAAAGATAGAACTAAATGAAAATTAAATAACATACAGAATAAGCGAATTTAAAATGAATAGTATAAGTCGAGGGCTGACTCAACATCGACCCAAAAACGTATATGAGTACTGTAACCACCATCTGGACCACCTCATCATATATCACGGTGAACTGCTTCGAAGGGATACCCATACTCTCGACGGTGGCACCAGCTGCAATGTCTTGAGCAAGATGGTGGAAGCGAGCACGGTTGGGCAGGTCCTGATGAAACAATATCATTTCTGTACTGAACCTCTTTGACACCATCGCCATAAATGTCTGGAACATGGCGTCGTCTAAGCCAGCGCCCGTATATGATAGTCATACGGCTACTCTCAAATGTAGGCGCTAGCTAAAGCCTGAAAAAATAAATATAACATGAATAATAATCTTCATCATTTTTTTCATAAATGAGAAATATACTAAATATTATACCTCTAGGTAGTGTATAGACTGGTATCCTCGGTAACCCTATCACTCGATACCTGCTGGTAGTGATACTGAGAAGATCCTTAGATGCGACCCAAAGAGTCATCTCCTCATCCTAAGATAAACTAATCTCGGGCAAAGGGATACTAGAATCTAACGTCTCAGAATTGCCCCTAGAAGTCTGTAACTCAAATATACGTTGACCCCGGAGCTTCTCAAACTGGTCTCATAATTTAATATGTATATATGAGTTAACTCTGCATCATCATATTAATTATGTAATATTAATAAATACCAATTATTATACTAGATGTATTACCCGTATAACTAATGTTGTGGGAGACGTCGACGACGAAGTCGACGCCTTTGGCGTATGGACTCTATCCCAAAACTCTACCATAGTAGGAGGTCGGCCCAATCTACTCCACATAGCCTAAGTTATACATTAATTTATATCACATTACTTTGCTATAGATCTCAACAATATTAAACTAAACTAAATATAAATACATACCGATTTAACCTCCTGAAACAACTACGAGCCATAAGTATATACAATCTGGAGCTGGCCTCGATTCTCTTACATTTACTCTGAATTTATCTAGAAGGCATCATCATCTCAGTACGTATACATGGCATCCCATGCTGCATCTGAGACTATCCGCGGCTGATGATCTCGTATAGTAGTCCTGGGCTGGTCTACAACTTCTCGAGTTACCCTCTACCTCATTTCGTATAGTCAACCGACGTAGTTCTTTTCTATGTGTGGAATAATAACATCGCCGCCGAATGTCTTAGAGATGCCTGCTTATATCTATAATATATCTAAAACCCATTCATAACGTACATATCGGTAACAAATTGAATAATATATAAATAACTATGATCAACTTTTGGGTTTAATATTGTAATTCAACTTACGTGCAACTCGTGCAACATCATTGCCACAAAGGAGGCATCATACAGCACATATTAGTTAAATTGCATGCAGCAAGTCGAGTGATGCGTCAGGCATATGGCGTGTACAGTCGCCTTAGCAACAGGGTCCAAAATACTAGAATACAAAAATTTAATGGATTATTTTAATTTTTAATCACATAATAAAATCATTTGAATTGAAAATGATATATTATAGTTGAAACTTACTGCGACGAGCCGACATCAACCTGAACTGTGTGTGGAACTGCTGGCGGACGACCTAATAAACCGAGGTTAGGATGTCTGTGATGCCAACGTCCAACATCTGTATGTATAATTAAGTTATAAATTCTAAAAAATAGTAAATGGACTTTTTTATAAACTATAAAAAAGTAAACAAAATGAATGTGATTATGCCAAAACAAAATTAACTTATTAGCTTATGAAGATGACCCGCCCTTGGAGTCGTCGCCTGATCCTGTACGGCCGCCACTATGGCGACCTCCACTACTATGTCTAGGAATAAATGTACTATTAAAATAACCAACATTAACTAATTAAATTGTAGTTAATTTATTTTAATAATCATTTTTAGTAGTAAAATATTTTCAAAACAATAATTAATTAAGACTTAGTAAGTCGTCAAACCCGTCAGAATCAAAATCATTGTCATCCTCTGATTTTGTCTCTTCCTCTTGCATATCAATTTCTTCATTAATATCATCTTGTACGACGACATACGAACTGACAACCGTATCTTCCTTGACTTCGTCAACATCAGGTACGTCAACAACATCATCTACCAGCACATCGTCATCATTTAACACTATGAGGCTGAGATTGCTAACTTGTTCTTTCAACGGGTCATCCGTTCCACACAGATTAGTACCATTGATAGGATCATAATATTTGATTATTTCATTCCTTTATGCTTAATTAAGTTTCATGAATTTTGTTATATGAACTGATTTAAGGTGTTTACCGACTAAAGGAAGAATTTGGTATGATTATGTGAAAATGGTGTTTAATGCTAAGTTTTATGTAGTTTTGCAGAAATACTTTACGATCAACATTGGTACTCTACGACCGATGAGTAGTTACTCTACGATTGCAGTGTTAGAGTGGCAGGCTGGTAATCTACGATCGCAGGAATGCTTAAGCTAATTGTTCAATGATTTCGAGTTGCACTCAATGATTCAACATATCACTCTACGATCGTAGACTGAGTTCTCTATGACTTGCTATTTTGCTCTACATTTTTAGCTCTACGACTGCCAATGTTTACTCTATGATTTTAAGAGGGAGTTTCACTCTATGATATGAAGTTGTACTCTAGGATTATGTGAGTTTAATTCTAGATTCCAAGTCAACGAAGGATTTGAGATGCCGAGATTAATAAGTAAGACTCCTAACATGACTTGGACATGGAATTACAATCTTAAAAGGAAACCTGAGCTGGCTATGGAAGTGGAGTCCAATATGGAAACTGAATCTAGAGCATGACGTGGAGACTAGACTGAATCTGAATTGGAGTTGGAAAAGAAGAAGGAAACAGATGTGGCAAAGGAAACTTAATTATGAATCGATAAGGAAACTACTTAAAACTAGATTTCAGAGTTCGATATGGAGGGAGAATTTATCACATCTGGAGACTTCCAAAGAAGATTAGGATTAGAATTCTTCTAGGGTTTCTATGTAGTATAAATACCTTAGATTGTAATGGGATCGAACATCCATTGTCTTACACATCTTAGATTATAGTATTTTTATCAACACAATAACTTAATTCTTTTATTTAGTTCTAAAGGGATGTAGAACTTGGTTATAGTTAATTGATTACTTGAGTTATATTATTTGTTCCTTCTCACATGAAATTCAATTTGATAATTTGTCTTAATTTTTCACATATTATTTGATCTAATTAATTTGATATGGCCAATTGAATTAGCTTGACCTTATCATCTGCTAGCTTAAGGTGTGGTATTACGTGTAATTGATATTATTTCTTATCATAAGTAGCAATTAGTAATACTGATTGTGGTCAAGCTTTTATGTATTGCTAAGTTTATCAGAGGGCATATGTGTTTGTTGCTTGGATTAGTTTAATAAAGTAATTCTTAATGTTGTTGTCATATTAAATCTAGAGAGTTTATTCTAGGTTGTATAATAGTTAAAATCTGGTGAATAGCTTGTTTCATTCATTGAAGATCTAAGGAGAATTGAAGTTAATAGAGTTTATTGTTATCTAGGACTAATAGCTTCATTAAATGATAAATAGTGTTAGCTTGGTTATGCTATTGCTGTAATCTGGTGAAACTAAACTGTAGAACTAAAGTTGTTAAATATGGTTAAATTCATATTGTTAGCTTAGTTAGTTAATCAAAACTTGAAAACCCCCCAATCTTTAATTACTTATAATAACTTTAAAACAACGTTACTCTCTGTGGGATCGATCTTTTCTTGATACTATATTGTGTTCATTATCTAAAATCGTAGAGTGAAAGTAAGGTTATTTTTGGAATTTTAACGATAGCTATCAAATTTTGGCGTCATTGTCAGGGAATAATTGCTTGTTTTTATCTATTTTTTTGTTTTTTTAGTTTATGACTAGATCTTCTCAGGCTGCTACACTAGATCTTGATCTAAGATTAAGAAAACTGTAAAGAGGCTGAGAAGGCAAAATCGTAGAGTTCAACAGTCTACTGCATATCAAGAAGAACTTCTTGCTTTATCACCAGGCTTGAACATAGCACTTGAACTGCTATCCAACAACTTATTAACATAATCCAAAGTGGAAGAGATGACAGTTCCTAATAATAACAGGACTCTAAAGGAGTTTGCAACTCCTAATCTAAATCAACCACCTCTGTGCATTGAATATCCTGCTTTAGATGATGCATTTGAACTTAAATCTGGCCTAATCCATTTGTTACTTACTTTTTGTGGTCTTACAGGTGAAGATCCATATAATTATTTGAAAAAGTTTCATGTGGTGTGTTCCACCATGAAGCCACATGGGATAACTGAAGAGCAAATAAAGCTTAAAGCCTTTCCCTTCTCACTAGCAGATCTGGAAAAAGATTAGTTGTACTATCTACCATCAGGTACAATCCAATTATAGAATGACATGAAGAAGTTGTTCTTCGAGAAGTACTTTCTTTCTTCAAGAGTAGACAACATTAGAAAGAAGATCGATATGTGCAATTAGACAATTTAGTGGAGGGACAATCTATGAATATTGGGAAAGATTCAAGAAGCTTTGCTCTAGCTGTCCACCTCACCAGATAGATGACTAGCACCTGATCCAGTACTTCTATGAAGGATTTGTACCAATGGATAAAAGTATAATTGGTGTTTATAGTGGAGGATCATTGGTTGACAAGACCCCAGAGGCTGCAAAGAACTTTATTACAAACATGGATGCAAACTAATAACAATATGGTACTAGAATGAATCGTGCATCACAAAGGGTAAATAAGGTGAGTAATTGCAATCATGAACAATAGATTTCTGAACTAACTACTTTGGTTAGACAAGTAGTTGCAGGAAATATGCCAGTTGCAAAGGCTTGTGGAATATGCCAGCAATCAAATCACAACACAGATACATGTTTAACATTACAACAAGACGAGAATATGCAGTAGACCAATGCAATATGAAATTACCAGATACAACCTCAGAGGAAGTATGATCCTTAATCAAACACCTACAATCCAAGTTGGAAGGATCATCCCAATTTGAGTTATGGAAGACATAGACCACATGCACAACCAGTCTTTCCATCTAGGCAGCAAGTCTTTCAACCAAGTCAATACCAACCTAAATCAACAAACCCTGCACCTTCTTGAACTTCACGGAGTAGATGTTTAAGACACTCATGGGGCAGACACAATAGTTTACGAATCACACATAACAATTCATGAACCAATCACAATAGTTCTAGCAGGAAACAAAGACCTTAGTACAAGATTTGAGAAATCAAATGGGTCAGCTTGCAACCACAATAGGGAGGCTAGAATCTCAAGGCTCAGGGAATTTTCCCTCACAAATAGTTGTCAATCTTAGAGAGAATGCAAGTGTCATAACACTAAAAAGTGAAAAATAATTGGGAGTACCTCAAGCTCCTACAGAATTTGATGAAGAAAAAGCCAAGGAAGTAAATGAAACATATCAGGTAACTCTCAAACCTTTTGTTATAATTAAGACTAATGCTTTACCTTTTCCACCCAGGAATCCTAGAACCTGAAAGAACGATGATAAAAAAAAGAGATTTTGGAGACTTTTAAGAAGGTAGAGGTAAACATTCCTTTACTTGATGCAATCCAACAAGTGCCCAGGTATGCCAAGTTTTTAAAAGAATTGTGCACTAATAAAAGGAAGTTAAAAGATGATGAAAGAGTCACTATAGGAGAGAATGTGGCAGCAGTTCTACAAAGGAAAATACCACCTAAATATAAAGATCTAGACATGTTTACCATTCCTTGCAAAATAGGCAACATCAGATTTAAGAAAGCTATGTTAGATTTAGGAACATCTATTAATATCATGCCATTATTTATTTTTGCTTCTCTAAATCTAGGACCTCTTAAACAAACTAGTGCTATCATTCAATTGGCTGATAGAACTAACACTTACCCTGAAGGGGTAATTGAGAATTTTTTGGTGCAGATGAATGAGTTGATATTCTCAGCAGATTTCTACATAGTTAATATGGATGATGATACATCACCAAATCCTGTTCACATCTTATTAGGAAGGGCATTCCTAAAAATATCAAGAACAATGATTGATGTTCACAATGGGACCCTCACCATGGAGTTTGATGGTGAAAAGATTCAGTTTAACATATATAAGGCCATGAGTTACCCTAGTGATATTAACCATATGTTTGCTATTGATGTGATTGATTCTTTAGTGCAGAAGTCTTTTGATCAAATGCATGAAAATAGCTTAGAGGGTGCCATCATCAACAATTTGGAGTTAGAAAATGTGGGAGAGATTGAACAAACTCAAGAGATAAAGAGAGTTGTGGCAGAACTACATTCTTTACCAAAGATAGCAAATAAAGGTGTAATATTATCCATTCAATTACCTATTTCTCATAACAAGTTGTTACCCTCTATTGTATAGGTTGGTACCTTGGAACTGAAACCCTTACCAACCCATCTGAAATATGCATATTTAGGGAAGGATGAGACATTACCTGTAATCATTGCCATCAATCTAACCAAAGTCCAGGAAGAGAAATTGTTAAGGATACTAATAGATCACAAAATAGTCTTTGGTTCGAGAATTGCAAACATAGAGGGAATAAGCATAATTGTTTGTATACATAGAATCGTATTAGAAGAAGAAGTCAGGCCAATAGAAATTAAAGTGAAAGTAGTATGCATACAAGCCAATCATATATGATGATAAAGCATATACTTTGTAAATAAACCTATTCATTTATTAATAAAAGTATTTATTTACTAAAGGCATTTAATTATCTACATTGTGCTGTTTTAATAATATGGTATAAACCTATAGTTTTAAGCAATGCTTTTAGAATTATGATGAGATCGTGCTAATGAGATCTAAATTCTTAGATAGCTTAAAAACTAAAATGTTCCCAATCGATGGATTAATAAAAAAGAAACTAGTGAATCCGGATAGATTGGTACATGCGCTGCTTTCTAATTGGATTAGGATGATTGATCTCATGATCATTTGTGTGGAGACACTAAAGAAAGTATGTAGGTGCTTATTGGAGAATAATTTCACTAAATGTGACTTGCCAAGAAATACCTAATGGAGTTTTACTTATCTGTCAATAGGAATTCCTGAAGTGATAGTAGTAGAAGTGATCCTTAGACTTAAGATCATCATAGTATCTTATGCATGATAAGTTATACTTTGACATGTCTCTTAAGACCCTTAAGGTTTATCAAAGGGTATGCTTGGGTGTAATAAGTTATATATGGAGATAATGAATGACCAATAAAGAATTTACCGCTTCTAGTAAAATAAAAGATATGTCTTATATGATTCGATAAATAACAACCCAAGAATCCTTGGTCAAGGTGGAATGAAATTAGAAAGGAGTTTCTAATTTTCATTTATTCGGAGTTGTGCATTTGGGAATTGAAATACATATAATTAAATAAAATAAGACTTGACAGTAATTTCATGTCTTATATTTAATTGGAAAATTGTATGGTGGAAGGATTGAATTGTACGGTAACTATTTACTCAAAGGTTCTTTTATGATTAATGTTGAAATCTATATTATCTGAAAAGTCGTTAATCGCTAAAGAGGCTTATCTTTATTGTAGAATTAATGTTATTATTTAAAAAAGATTAGAATTGTTTTAATTGATTTATTCGCAACCGATTTAATATGGAGAACCTAAAGGGTCACACCATAAAAGGAATAATATTTATTTAAAAAGTAAATGACATAATTCTAATAATAAGTTAAATATATTTAATTTAATCTATGGTGATAGAATAAATTAAATAGTTTAATATTATTATTTAATATTTTAAAATATTAAATATAAATTAATAAGAGGAGTCTTATTATTATTATTATTATTATTATTATTATTATTATTATTATTATTATTATTATTATTATTATTATTATTATTACTATTATTATTAAGTTAATTCCTAAAGGTGTTTGAGAATTAATTAATATCAGTACTCTCACATATTCCTAATAAGATTAGGAGGCTA
Organism: Panax ginseng; assembly: GCA_020205605.1. Lineage (NCBI taxonomy): Eukaryota > Viridiplantae > Streptophyta > Magnoliopsida > Apiales > Araliaceae > Panax > Panax ginseng. The sequence continues at coordinate 104,769,144 of CM035134.1, forward strand.
GTTAATTAAAATGTTTAATTAATTATTCATAATGAGATTAGGAAGCCTAATTAATTAAAGGAGTTTAATTAATAAAACCCTATTCCTAAATAGTTTAGGAATGTTCCCTACATCTATAAATAAAAAAGTCTTTTTTATGGAGAGAGTGCGACTTAAGTTACACACTTTATTCTAAGAGTTGGGAGAGTACACCTTTTCTATTTGAGATAGGAAAAACTAGGGTTTAGCCAATTGTACACTCGAAATTTCGTTTTCCTATTACTAACTATGTAAGAGGGCAAAATCATCTTTTTTATTCTCCAGAGATAACCCTGGAGGACTAAAAAATCAAATCAAACCCCGAAGACAGTACTACAAGACATCAAATCAACCTTGGAGACAACCCCGAGGAAAGACAGAATCAACAACAATTAAACCCCGAAGACAGCCCTAACGGATAGCTAAAAGCCACTTTAACCCCAAAGACAACCCAGGAGGGTAAAAAGGTTATTTTGACAAAATAACATCAACAACCAAAGTATAGCTACAGATAGGGTCATAAAGAGCCATTACAGCACTTTTGAGCATAAACTATGCAAAACAGCTTAACAGACTTCGTACGAAGACCCGAAGATGCCAATTTGGTCATGGACCCATCTTTCAGGATTCGAAAAGGGTCAAGCCCATGTCATTGTGTAGCTCTCGGAAAGAGATTTCAGAAAAGGTATGGCACGCTTCCATCGGATTCCTGGATTGCAAGTTATGAAGGTTTAAGCAGACTGTGCGTTGGTTGAAGTGCACGTACTTCGAGACAACGGGGCCTACCAGGCGGGACCGACCAGGATCAGCCGCAGGTAGACCCACAACTGTCGTAGGTAAGCCCGCGGCTGATCGGGTCTATATATATGGCCTCCCCTCAGCTCATTTATGCAGAAAAAAGAGAGAAAGAAAGGGTCTATGATAGAGAAATAAGGCTATTTGACAACGAGAGGCATCTTTTCTTTCGTTCCATCTTTGTAAATCTCTTATACAAACACTTCTATACACACACACGCACACACACACACACATATATATATAGCAACATATCAAGTTTTAACTGGTGGAAATCGAGTTTATAGGAGCTTAAAGCCGTTCGATAGTTATTCTCGTGCTTAACTATAACAACCATTTAACTCATACCAACTGGCGGCTCTGTCTAATTCGGCCCAATCAATAAAATTTAAAATTTTCAAATCATCGACTTTATATGTCAGTCTCTTCCTAAAATCTCACACTTTAAAGCAAGATAAATTAAACCACATAGAAAACATAAATGGTAAGAACCAAACACCTAGGAATTGAGAATTTTCCCGGTGTCGACTCTGCTGGTGATAGTAGAGGGCTTAAGCCACATTTCAATCTTTTCAATTCCCTTCTTATTTATATGTGTGTAAATGTTGTGTTTACATTGATTGGATGTAAATGAATGACACGCGATGAATATATGTTGTGTGGTCCCTCCATTATGAGGCAATCCCATCGATGGCCGATTACTGGACTCAAGAGGAGACTAATCTCGCGAGGCTTAGCAAAGGTGTCACCTAGATCCACTCCAATTGAAAGATCAGATTAACTTCCCATCTAGTAGATTATGATAATCTTGGAACCTTCGTGTCGAAAAGCCCGTGAGAGTAACCTAAGATAGGTTAGCCTCTGATAAACCAAATGCAAAGGAAAGTCTCTTCATGTCTTTCCCTTTCAAATTTCAATTCTATGTCAATGTCAATTAAATGTAAATATCCATTCCATTCCTTGTCAATTCCATTATTGTACAGATATCAAATCCTGTCATGCTATCCTGTAATCAAAACAATTAACATTTATTTTGCAGGAAAATATTAAAAACCAAAAAAACATAAGACATTGCATCAATGCATTTTGTTAATGCTTATAAAAACTAAACTACCTACTCTTCTTACAGGTAAGATGCTTCCCTTTACCAGATCAAAGCCTATCCACCGACATAGCTGAAAGTGCCCGGCACGAATCAAGTTCTGTGTCTTGAGAGGAGTTTGAGGGACTTAAGAATCAAATAACAGAGTTGGCTATCCTCCTGAAAGAACAAAAAAAGCACTCAGGGCCAACAGACGCCCACTCGACCAAAGTCCTTCTCACAAGGTGTCAATCATAGTGCTGACAAAAAGGGGGAAGTACAGATACCTGAACCTTGATCTAGTGAAAGAACCAACAAAATCCCTGAAATCATAAATCTCAGGGAATATCGAGAAACTGGGGACATAAGAAAGAAAGTCCAACAAATTGAGGAAACCATCTGACCAATCAAAGGGACTGGAAACTATGGAAGTGTCACCTATTCAGATCCTTGCATATTCCCAGGGGCTCGATATCCTAACAAATTTCAAGTCGCGGAGTTTGAAAAGAACAATAGATCAAGAGATCCTTATACCTGTAATAACCCGATATTTTCTATATAATTAAATCAGAAATTTTGCGTATAATTTTTTTTTATTTTATTTTAAAGGTGGGAATATGTATAAGGTAAAGTATATGTATATATGTGATAAACAGAGATCCCAGATGAGGGAACCCTAGGAGAGCCGCCGACTCCAACTACCGTCCATGTACGATCCATACTAGATAATAAAATTTATTTATTAGATGAACAATTTTAAATAATTTTTTTTTAGAATTTTTGGTCATTATATTCTAATAATAAATTAATTTGGTAGTAATAATATTTTATTATTTATTTTCCATAAAAATATGAATATATATTATTTAAATAATATATGGAATGATTATAGAAGTATTATTATAATTATTTTATTATATGAATTTTTGTTCAGATTATTTAAGTTAATTACTTGAACTTAATGAATAATGTTATATATGCAAGATAAATCAGATATGGAATCCAAACCCTAATTCTGGTTTTGGAACAAGGAATGATGATAATAATATACTATTAATTATATTTCAGTGCTATAAATATGTATATATGTACGTATTGATAACGATTGGTCAATTATGGTACAGTATTAGAAAACCCTAGCAATATTGTGTTAAACCCTAGTTTAAAAGTCAAATACGAGCTCTAGACTGTTAAATCTTCATGTTTCTATGATTAAGGACATGTATTATTAGATTATAATCTTAATTAGGGAAACCCTAATTATTGGAAACCCTAATTAATATTTAGAAACCCTAATTGTTATTTAGGAATCTTAATTATTAAATTGTAAGCCCTAATTACTAAGTTAGCGATCTTAATTATAATTTGTAAAGCCTAAACCTAATTTTTCATGTTTTATGTAATTAGGAAACTAAGTATGATTAAGAAACCCTAATTTTCCATTTCTAGAAACTAAATTTTTACTATTTTAAACCCTAAATAAAAATCTTAGAAATTCATTTTTTTAAAACCTTAGGGTTAAACCCTAAGGATCAAACCCCAAGGGTTTCCCAAGTTACCAAATGGCTATTAAAAATCAAAAGCCAAAAGACTATTTTGCCCCTCTTTAATTATTGAAGCTTACTTGTAGATCTTAACCTATTTGGAGTTGTTGGCCAACCCTACACTAGCCATGTGACTTGAATCAACAAATATCAGCCATATACTTCAGCCATACACATTATATACATCATATATAAGGATCAAGAGAGAGAGAATCACATTCAAGCCTCATTTTTATGCAAACACTCATCCAAGTCCATCTCTCTATAAAACCCACGAAATATAGTAGTAGACCAGTCCCAAAACAAAGCCCCACTATCACTCATAACAAATTAGAAGCCAGATTCAAGCATTGATCAAAGTAAGGTATAAACCTAAACCAAAAATCTGATCATTGATCCTTTGTTAGATGTTAGATTTTTGTGTTAAAATATGATGTATGTAGTGTATATTGATGATCTGGGTTGATAGATGTTAGATCTATAACATCTATAGGCTCGAATTTGAAGTTTTTCAAAATCTGGAAATTTTTTTATATTGTTTGACAACGAATGTCAGACCCCATAAATCCCTTTCTGTTTATGTTTTTGTATGTTTAAAGGTTTGTACTTGTATTATGTTGTGAGATCTTTGATCTGGAACTAATATCAGGGTCATATTTGTTACATATTGAAAGTTATGGGTGGTCAAACATCGTTGACCAACCATGACTGGACAAGTTCTGGGTAACCCATATCTTGCCCAGAACCGTCTGACAAGAAGTTTAAGGGCCTGGATCTGATAGTGATTTGATGATCTATGTTTGTCTTTACATCTAAGTTATAGTATGTTGTTTGGACTACAGGCTTATGTCATTAGATCACTAAAACCTTAAACATGTTGGATTTAGTGGACGGTCAAACCAGGCAGCACGATCATGTTTTCTGTTTTCTGGGTAACCTAGAAAACATATGAACACGGACTCTGACATGGTTTGATCGGATCATAACGGTTGATTCTGTTGTTGTTTTATTGGTTTTATGTATTGAATCTCTTCACTTATATGTTGTCTACAGACTGAAATCATTAAATCACTAAACCATCACCAGAATCACAAGTTGTGGAAGCCCAAAGTAGAAGCGATCGATCGTTTCTTCATTTCAGGTAACCCGTAAAATGAAGAACAACTTCTGACGACATTACTTTGCATGCTTAGATCTCCTTTGTGTTATGATTTTTGAACCTGATAATTGCTGGATCATGTAGTGTTGCACTCGTACTACAAGATCAATGTATTACCTTGCCCAAAAACATCAAGTTCTGCCATCTATAGTTGGTCAAACATGGTCACTTGGTATCTGACATTGAGTGTTCTTGGAGTTCAAGAACACCTTAGACTACACTTTCTGTCGCTAAAGGCTTAGCGATAGACTTATTAAAATTAAATAATTTATTTTCAAAAAAATCATTTAAAAATAGAAATTAATTTCTAAAAATTACAAAAATTATTTTTAAAATTATTTTAAGTTATAAAAATTAACTTTTAATAATTTGACATATTTTTCATAAATTTTAGTATTTATTTGAATATTATTTATATTTAATTTATTTAATAAATGCATTAAATAAATTAATTAAAAATGATTTTATTATATTAAAAATCATTTTAAATGATAATAAGGTATTTAAAAATAACTTTTAATATTTTAAAGTAAATTTTATTAATAATTTAATATTAATGATATTTAGATTTATTTAATAATTATATTAAATAAATTAATTAAAAATGATTTTAATATTATAAAAATCATTTTAAATGAAAATAAAGTGTTTAAAAATATTTGAAGTTATAAAATATAAATTTTAATATTTAAAGGATAATTTTATTAATAATTTAATATTAATGATATTAGATTTATTTATTAATTATATTAAATAAATAATTTTAAAATGATTTTATTTATTTAAAAAGGATATAAATGAATTAAAAATATTTTAAGTTATAATTAATGACTTTTAATATTTTGATAAATAATGTATTAATATTTAAGTATTTATGGTAATTATTTAAAAATAATTTTAATTATTTTAAAAACCATTTAAAGGTAATATTAATACTTTAAAAATATTTTAAGTTAATATAAATAAATTTAATATTTTGGCAATGGTTTCATTAATATTTTAATATTAATTAAATATAAATGATAATAGAATTATTTAATATTTAAATCATTTAATAATGATTCTGGTGTTTGAAAAATCATGATAAATTATAATAATTGTGTAAAAATTATTATAAGTCATTTAAAAATAATTTGATCGATGTTTGAGTTATATTGAACTTCAGTATAAAGTTTTAGAATCGACAATTACCCGATAAAGCCGTCGGTACACCGAAATATTTTAGAAATTAATCTGGACTTAGATAGGTTGACTTGATAAGTGTTTATTTGTGATCCAATGACTGCTAAACATATGTGACAATGTGATTAGGTTATGTGCTGACTGTGAATAGTAGTACTATGTGTTATAGTATGTTATTCTAATCGAACAAATAATCTTATTAATGATAGGTCTTGATATAAAAAATAAAACTAAGTTATGTAAGCAGCAGATAAGGCAAGTATCTTAACTTTGCATTTACTTTATGCAATGGACATCTGTAAACTAATATCTGAACTATTCTTTTTCATTGTTCAAATATCTTAACCTTGTATATACTTATGCAATGATTCTGTATAAGTAAGTTATTAAATTATAATCTATCGTACAAGTTCTTTAATTCTATTATTATAAATCAAGATATATATTCTGTTCGTTAATTTCTAAGCATGGTTATACAAATGACCTCACTTGGATAATCATTATATTTTATCACATGTTGATACATACTTATTGGTTTCCAGTATGTATACATTGACTTAAAAGCCGTCTAAGCTATTTGATTCAAATTTGAACCTGATTTAAAAATATTGTTGAACAAGATAGAACTTTATTGTATACAATAGAATTATTTTGGTTTGGATTCTAGACTAAGTATGAACATCCGAATCTGAGGAAACTTTTATGCGCCTAAAGGCGGATATCTTTGAGCGAAAATATCGTTCGAACATGTAGTATTGATCAATACAGGGCATAACAGGCTGATCACCCCCGTGCCTGTAAGTTATGACGGTTTACAGATGAAGTTCTGTTTAAACTTTGCTAAAATTTGAAAACAATGTTCATAGTCTGTCGACTGATCCCCATTTATAGTTAGTACGTAGTTTTAAAAATTTGAAATCGAAATGATATGTTGTTTATTATTGCTTCAGCTTACTTCACAACTGTTGATTTGTTGTAGAAGTGCTATTCACGGAAAACATTTACTTTCTTCAGCTAACTTTTATTGCCTGCTATTACTTGCTCGGCACTTAAATGCTCATCCTTGCTTAATTTAAATATTTTCAGCTAAGTGTGAACAACTTGAAGGCTCTGCTAAGAACAAGGGAAAAGAAAAGATTGCAGAATGAGTTCCATGCTATCTTATGTAATAGTTTGACATTATTAAGACAATGATATATATTATCTATCATGTAATGAATGTTTAAAGGTTGTGTGCTTGGGATTAGAAAACTCTGATATGTAAATTATGTTTGATATTATTGTTATTATTATTAATATTATTTCGCTCATAGAAATGATATCGTGAAGCACCGATGGGAGACCCCAAATTTTACGAATAAAGATTTAATTTTCTCGAAATATTTATTTTGAATATTATGGTGTGGATTTGATATAATGTTATAGTTGTGGGTAATATTTACAAATTTTGCAAAGTAAGCAAGTGGTTATATAATATTCGATTGGTCGAGGAATATTCGTACGACGGCACAATCATTGGTGGACCCCCACAACGAAAATATTGTCGTAGTAAGAAAACAACAAAATTATCTTTTATTAAAAATAACGGCGAAAGTGTTACCGTTAAAATTGTTGAACTACCAGGTAGTAAAAGTACAGTAATACGCGTGGTTGCATAGTAGCACACGGTATTAATTATTGATGCTTACGTGAGAAGTCACTCAGTTATACTCAATTATTGCTATAGTAATTGATGCATCATATCTCTTATATTATTGATTCGATTATTGTCACGGTATCATCTGCATAATATTTGATATATTATTAAATCAATAATTGAGACAACAAAGTTATTCATATTATTAAATTGTAATATTTACAATGTCTAGAAGTTCTGTCAAGGAGAGGTTTAGTCATCTAATTTGCGGCGCTTGATAAGGAGAAATCCTTATCGGAAAGCCCCTCTTTCACAGGAGCGATTTTGGTTGTTAAATATTGTGAGTTATAATATTAATGATGAATAAGTTCGTGTTGATTAAAGATGAATTTGATAGTTCCATTGTGTTGGGATTATTAGTGTTAGTAGAAATTGACATCTATTTAGATGATAATTGATGTGCTGGGGTTATATTGATAAATCGGGTAATTAATCAGATAAATGAGCAATTAATTGCTACTAATTCACATGCTTATATAACTATTTGTTCACATGTGTGTACTATTGAATCACATTCTTGTACTAATAGGGGAGTTGGTGCAAGATTGATAATACTTGCATGACTAAGTTGAAAATGGAGGAATAGATGGAGGTATTATACTGTAATTCGTATTTTCACATGATTATAACTATTAATTCACATGATTGAAATATTGATTAACATTATTTACTATTAGGGGAGGTGGTGCAAGTTTGATAATACTTGTGGGACTAAATTAAAAATGAAAGAAAAGTTGGAGGTATTGTACTGTAATATTTTGAGCCCCAAAACGTGCAATTATTGAAACTATATTTTTCTATAAATAGAAGCTCATTCTTCCTTCATTTCTCACCAATTCACTAAAGCTTTAGAGCAATTATTATAGAGAGAAATTATAGAGAGAAAGAAGAAGAGAAATGCGCTACCTCACTATTCCAATATCCAGTTTCTTACAGGTAAGGTAAGGGTATTATTTCTTTCGTATTCATGAAGAGAGCTATTGTTATTCCATTCCTTATTATTATATTGGAATAACTTTATACTAATCAATACCGCATACATGGTGAAATTCTTACATTATTCCATTCTTTATTATTACATTGGAATAACTTTATCATCATGATCTATCGCATGCGTCATGTGGTGAATTCTGTTGTTATTCCATTCTTTATTATTCTATTAGAATATCACACATACGTGTGGTTCGCATGTGACACTTTGGTTCCATTTTTATTATTACATTTGGAATATCACATGCATGCGGTTTCGCATGACACAGTTCCATTCTTTATTATTACATTGGAATATCTTGTTTGCATGCGGTTTACTTTATTATGACATTTGGATTATTATGTTCATTATACCGCATGAATTCTGGTTCCATTCTTTATTATTTTGTTTGAATATCCTATACATGCGGTTTACGCATGACTGGTTCCATTCTTTATTATTACATTGAGAATAACTTTTGTTTGTCATTGATCTATTGCATGCATGGTGAATTCTTACATTATTCCATTCTTTATTATTACATTGGAATAACTTTGTCTATGTGGATTATCGCATGCATGGTAAATGATCCTTTATATTCATATGAATAGTATTTTCATTCAAAAGGGTTTACGCGAGGCATTTTCATAATTTTTCGACCCTCAAAAATTGCGGAAAAATTTGAAATGATAATTTGATGAGTTTTCTAGATTGTGTCCAAAATGGCGATTTTTGGATGTATAGATTAAGAGTTATGGATTTTATGGGAAAAGACTATTTTAAAAGTAAACCCTTATAACTCTTTGTGGTTAACTCAAAATTGGTGAAATTTTATTGGGAGTACATGTATATATGAGGAGTATACCTGTAAATTTAGAATTTTTGGACAAAAGTACAATTTATGATAAATGTCTAAATATTTGGCGATTTTGGCCATATGAAAAATAGTAAATGAATTTTAAAAATTAGAGAAAAATATATATTCAATATGGGACTATATTACTGCTAAATCCCGAGAAAAAAGAAATATTTTTGGGATTTGATTTGGTATTTTTCATGAAAATGAACTAGTTATGAGTAAATGAATTAAATATGTTATGTGAAGTAACAAAATTGGAAAATAGGATTTTATGGCTTGGGAATCCTATATAGGGTATATCTGATTTTGATGAGGATTTGATCATTGGTGATGAAATCTTATGAGTATGGCATTTTGAATGATTAAATGCATTATTTGGTAAAGTGTAAACAATTGAAATAAATTATTTATAAGTTTAAGAAGTGATTAAAATATTGTTATAATATTAATAATATTAGATGATGAGTTTATTAAGTGATTGATAATATTTGGATAAATTTAAAGTCTTTAATATTTATCCTTGTTTTCGTTGATTAATGCTTATATCATTGTCATCATCCTTATGCTTATATTGTGATGAAAGTCATCTTTGGCTTACGTGCATAGATGGACTTGGTATGATTATGACCGAGGATCATTCGATATAATCATGACATGTAATGTTATAAATGATGTGGTAAAAGTCCTCGGTGGCTTTGTAGTGCATTGATGGACAATTTTTGGTATGATTATGACCGAGGATTATTCGGTATAGTCATGACCATTGATGATTTAATGAATATCCTTGGCCCGTAGTGCGAGGATGATTCGATGATGTGGTTTATTTATTAAAATTGAGTCTCGGTGATAAAAATTGATGAAAATATTTTAAAACATAGAAGATAGTAGATATCATGCTCTACTTGACTCTTTAATGGATTGCTTTATTATTGCTGTGATTAAACTTGATGTCTATTGTATTTTATCGGTTTAACATTGTTGAAGACTAATGATAATTTATTACGCATTATCTTAGTCATAATATTTCTTCTTTGGGCTAGTTGAGCTCACCTTTTTTCTTTCATTGTTCTCTTGAGAAATGAGAGCGTAGTTGGGACTAGTCGGGGAGCGGGTGGCGGTCGAGGATGATAGCATTAGTAGTCCTCACTATTATTACATTAAATAGTGTGACAATAAATGTAATGAGGACTCCATTGAGTGTGGATATTGTCTAGAATGACAATATTCTTTTAAAACTCTCGATTATGTTTTGTCGTATTTTACGACATTTTGTATTATTAAGTTGTATTTGAATTTATGTACCATGTATTTGGCGACTCAAGATGGGTGATGTATACTATTTTGGGGGCGTCACGGTTAGTATCAAAGCTTAGGATATGATCCACTGGTGAGATGTGAGACAAGAACTAGGAGGGAGAGGCGGAGAATTCCTTCGCTAGTATGACCTACCTAAGTTTATTTGGTATTTAATTGGTCGGTCGGAGTATAGGGATAATATGTTATATGTCAATTAACCCTTGTTTTGTGGCGGTGTTTGAAAATGGCATCGAAAATGTTGAGATCAGCAATGAAGCACATGAGGCCAGAGTATAGTCACCAACGATCGATACCTAAGATAATGTGCAAGCGGGGAAGACAATAATCCTCGGGTAAATAACAACACCGATCAAATGATGAGCGATGGGATGTTCGGAGGCTTTATGCAATTCATGCAACATCAATTAAGAGAGACTCTGTTCAAAATATAGGTGGAAATAATGGCAACCGCGATTCGGTCACCGCTAAGCGATTCAAGGCTGGGACCACCGGAGTTTTTAGGAAAGCGAAAACCACTTAAGGTGGAGATGTGGTTAAAGCGAGATCACCAAGATATTTGATGTCTTGGGATGCTCAGGAGCAAAGGTTCCCTTTACCACCTTTATGTTGCGTGAAGAGAATGATTCTTGGTGGGAATCGTAAAATGTACCTGACTGGCCTTTGAAGATGTCTTGGGAGAAGTTCGAAGAGTTGTTCAGCGACAAGTACTTTTCGAAAGTATTCGTCACATGAAGGAGGTGGAGTTCATCAAGTTGGAGCAAAACAATATGGCCAGGTGTCATGATACGAGGCTAAATTTGCGGAGTTATCCGGTTTGCATCCCATTTAGTCGATAATGAGGAGCGAATGGCGCGAATATTTCTAAGAGGTTTGAAACCGATATACATCGATACCTCATTTGTCACAAACTTTGTTTATATTCAGATGTTGTGAATAGGGCTCAGTTATTGGAGCGCGATAATGAGTCACATAACCAAAAGGCAACGACCAACAACACGATAACAATCGTACCGGTGGCAACGGCCATCGGAACAATGATAACTATCGTGGGGGAAATTATCATGCCAAGAATGGTAACCACTTCTGTGGTAATCATGGCCAAGATAATAAGAGTGGAAATTTCAAGAAGAGAAGATTCAACAATGATGGAAAGACAGCAGCACCAACACCCGTTTTCAAGGAAGGAGAACGACCACCAATTGTATGCTTCAAATGCAAAGGGGAGGATATATCAGTCCAAGTTGCACGATGCAGTCCAAAGCATGTTACAATTGTGGAAAAGAAGGTCACCTAGCTCGATTTTGTCGTGCTCCAAAGTCAAGTCCAGCTGGGACGGTGGCACCAAAGGCGGATATGGACAAAACAAAGTCGGTGGTTTCAGGAAGAGCGTTTTTCGTGACTTCTCAAAAAGCGAGTAACGAGCGAAGTTAGCACGGGTTAGTTAATTATAAATTCTTGCGAAGTCTATACCTTATTGAATCTAGGTTCTACCCATTCTTTTATTCTCTCTTGCTTGCGCTCAACGTTTAAATTTGACTCCGGAGAAATTAGACTTTGACTTATTGGTTGAAACTCGGTTAGGAGAAACCTTCGTTACCTCCACTGTTTATAAATCTTGTTTGATTCAAATCGATACTTTTACGTTACCTAATGATTTTATCTCTTTGAAAATACTTGCCTTTGATGTAATTTTAGGAATCGATCGATTAACTACTCATCATGCTTTTCGTATGGTTGTTAGCTTTCATATTCTTAACCAACTTATTATGCGAATTCAAGCAACCAAACTACTTAAGTCAATCACTATCATATCAAGCCATAAGTAAAAAGAGCCCCGAGCTTTTCATTTGGTGACTTCCTTGTGTGGAATGGCAGAAAGCGAGACTATCCGTAGGGGGCGTTGTGAATAGCGATGGCAAGTTGATAGGTATCAATGTGACGTCTTATCAAGTCTTGGATGAGAGTCACGATTTTGAATGATATTTCTATTGTTAATAAATTTCTGGCGTATTCTTGAAGAACTTACTAGCCTACCCTAGGCGTGAAATGAATTTTGTATTGACCTCGGTACAAAACCCATTTCTAAAACCCTTAAATATTTCTTCACCAAAAACGAGCGTATTATAATGCCAAAGAGCGTTGGCTCGAAATTTATTGAAGATTACGATCATACCATTTGATATCATCGTGGAAAAAGCGAGCGTGGTAGGTGACGCGTTGAGTAGAAGATCGTATCGTTTCTGAGTGCGATGATGTTGTTAACAAAAACCCATTTAAATATAACTTACAAATGATGAAGATAGAGTTAAAGAAGGGACCCACGTGAAGAATGAATATATGATTAGAATCGACTTTAGTCGATAAAGTTAAAGCGCTAAAGCTACACGGACCGGAGTTGATGAATATGAAGAAGAAGGTTGAGAGGCGTTATTTTAAAAGCAAGAGTTGATGAAGAGAGGAAATCTCAACCCTCGATTTAATTGGCCCATTTGAAATCCTCGATCGAGTAGGGCGTGGCTATAGACTCGTTTCTGCCAAGTATGTCGGCGTGTTCATAACGTTTTTAACGTATCGATGTTACGTAAATATGTGGATGACCCGAACCACATTATTAAATTAAACTAGGCGAGATAGTAGAAGATTTAGCGTATGAGGAGATACGTGTTAAAATCTTGGATAAGAAGGATCGTATTCAACACTCAAAGGTTATACCTCAAGAGTTAGAAATGAAATGAAGTCGAGTATCCTCATTTCTTTGGCATACCAGTGCGTACGTAAAATTTGAGGCGAAATTTCATAAGGAGGGAGATTGTGAGACCCCAAATTTTATGAATAAAGATTTAAATTTCTCGAAATATTTTTTTTGAATATTATGGTGTGGATTTGATATAATGTTATAGTTGTGGGTAATATTTATAAATTTTGCAAAGTAAGCAAGTGGTTATATAATATTCGATTGGTGGGGAATATTCGTTTTAACGGGGAATATCATTGTGGACACAATCATTAGTGGACCCCTACGGAAGTATTGTCGTAGTAAAAAAGAGCGAAATTATCTTTTTATAAAAATAACGGCGAAAGTATTACCGTTAAAATTGTTGAACTACCGGTAGTAAAAAAATGCGATGTCTGGCGTGGTTGCGTAGTAGCACACGGTATTGATTATTGATCTTACGTGAGAAGTCACTCAGTTATACTCAATTATTACTACGATAATTGTTGCATCATATCTCTCATATTATTGATTCGATTATTGTCACGATTATCATCTGCATAATATTTGATATATTATTAAATCAATAATTGAGGCGACAAAGTTATTTATATTATTAAATTGCAATATTTATAATGTCTAGAAGTTACATCGAGGAGAGGTTTGGTCATCTAATTGCGTGCGATAAGGAGAAATCCTTATCGGAAAGCCCCTCTTTCTGAGGAGCGACACGGTTGTTAAATATTGTGAGTTATAATATTAATGATGAATAAGTTCGTGTTGATTAAAGATGAATTTGATAGTTCCATTGTGTTGGGATTATTAGTGTTAGTGGAAATCGACATCTATTTAGATGATAATTGATGTGCTGGGGGTTATATTGATAAATCGGGTAATTAATCGGATAAATGAGCAATTAATTGCTACTAATTCACATGCTTATATAACTATTTGTTCACATGTGTGTACTATTGAATCACATTCTTGTACTATTAGGGGAGTTGGTGCAAGATTGATAATACTTGCATGACTAAGTTAAAAATGGAGGTATAGATGGAAGTCTTATCTTGTAATTCGTATTTTCACATGATTATAACTATTGATTCACATGATTGAACTATTGATTCACATTATTTACTATTAGGGGAGGTGGTGCAAGTTTGATAATACTTGCGAGGACTAAATTAAAAATGAAAGAAAAGTTGGAGGTATTGTCTTTGTAATATTTTGAGCCCCAAAGCGTGCAATTATCGAAACTATATTTTCCTATAAATAGAAGCTCATTCTTCCTTCATTTCTCACCAATTCACTAAAGCTTTAGAGCAATTATTATAGAGAGAAATTATAGAGAAAGAAGAAGAAAGTCTGCTACCTCACTATTCAATATCCGATTTCTTCTAAGGTAAGGGTATTATTTCTTTCGTATTCATGAAGAGAGCTATTGTTATTCCATTCCTTATTATTATGTTGGAATAACTTTTATCTATCAAAATCGCATACATGGTGAAATTCTTACATTATTCCATTCTTTATTATTACATTGGAATAACTGCATTTATCTATCATGTGCGAATCTATCGCATACTGGTGAAATTGATTTGTTATTCCATTCTTTATTATTCTATTGGAATATATCATGCATATGCGTGGTTTCTGCATGACTGGTTCCATTCTTTATTATTACATTGGAATATCACATGCATGCATGCGGTTTACGCATGACATTTGGTTCCATTCTTTATTATTACATTGGAATATCACATGCATGCATGCGGTTTTGGCGTGACTTTGATTCCATTCTTTATTATTACATTGAGAATAACTTTATGCATGCGGATCTATCGCATGCATGGTGAATTCTTATGTTATTCCATTCTTTATTATTACATTGGAATAACTTTTATCTATGTGGATTACTGCATGCATGGTGAATGATCCTTTTATATTCATATGAATAGTGTTTTTTTCATTCAAAAGGATTTTTACGCGAGGGAAATTTCATAATTTTTTGACCCTCAAAAATTGCGGAAAAATTTGAAATGATAATTTGATGAGTTTTCTAGATTGTGTCCAAAAATGGCGATTTTGGATGTATAGATTAAGAGTTATGGATTTTATGGGAAAAGACTATTTTAAAAGTAAACCCTTATAACTCTTTGTGGTTAACTCAAAATTGGTGAAATTTTTATTGGGAGTACATGTATATAATAGGAGTATACCTGTAAATTTTGGAATTTTTGGACAAAAGTACAATTTATGATAAATGTCTAAATATTTAGAGTTTTGGCCATATGAAAAATAGTAAATGAATTTTAAAAAATTCCGAGAAAAATATATGTTCAATATGGGACTATATTCTGCTAAATCCAAGAAAAGAAATATTTTTGGGACTAATTTGGTATTTTCAGAAAAATGAACTAGTTATGAGTAAATGAATTAAATATGTTATGTGAAGTAACAAAATTGAAAAATAAGATTTTATGGCTTGGGAATCCTATATAGGGTATATGCAGATTTTTAATGAGGGATTTGATCATTGGTGATGAAATCTTATGAATATGGCATTTTTGAATGATTAAATGCATTATTTGGTAAAGTGTAAACAATTAAAATAAATTGTTTATAAGTTTAAGAAGTGATTAAAATATTGTTATAATATTAATAACATTAGATGATGAGTTTATTAAGTGATTGATAATATTTGGATAAATTTAAAGTCTTTAATATTTATCCTTGTTTTCGTTTGATTAATGCTTATATCATTGTCATCATCCTTATGCTTATATTGTGATGAAAATCATCTTTGGCTTACGTACGTGCGTAGATGGACTTGGTATGATTATGACGAGGATCATTCGGTATAATCATGACTGTAATGTTATAAATGATGTGGTAAAAGTCCTCGGTGGCTTTGTAGTGCATTGATGGACAATTTTTAGTATGATTATGACCGAGAATTATTCGGTATAGTCATGACCATTGATGATTTAATGAATATCCTTGGCGTAGTAGTAGTGCGGGGATGATTCGATGATGTGGTTTATTTATTAAAAGTGAGTCTCGTGATAAAAATTGATGAAAACATTTTAAAACATAGAAGATAGTAGATATCATGCTCTCTTGACTCTTAATGGATTGCTTATTAAATTTGCAGATTAAACTTGATGTCTATTGTATTTTATCGGTTTAACATTGTTGAAGACTAATGATAATTTATTACGCATTATCTTAGTCATAATATTTCTTCTTGGGCTAGTTGAGCTCACCCTTTCTTTCATTGTTCTCTTGAGGAAATGAGAATATGGCGGGACTAGTCGGGGAGCGGAGTGACGGTCGGATGATAGCATTAGTAGTCCTCATTATTACATTAAATAGTGTGATAATAAATGTAATGAGGACTCCATTGAGTGTGGATATTATCTAGATGACAATATTCTTATTAAAACTCTTAGATTATGTTTTGTCGTATTTTACACATTGTTGTATAATTAAGTTGTATTTGAATTTTTGTACCATGTATTTGGCGACTCAAGATGGGTGATGTATACCTATTTTGGGGCGTCCACATTCAACTAATGCCAGGACAGAAAGAGAAAATTTGAAAAAATAGAAAATCGGGTTTTCACTCCACTGGGCAATTCCCTGGGAAACATATTGGAGTTATTAATCAATCAGAGGAAAATTACTGAATTGGCTCCACCTCTTAATCCAAAAAGCAAAAGATACAATCCAAGCCAAAGATGTGCTAACCATTCAGGGTCTCCAGAACACGATATGCAAGATTGTTGGTCCTTAAAGCATAAAATCAAAAATCTAATCGAAAGTAGTGATGTTGTGGTCCAACGGCTTGACCAGCCAAATGTCAACACCAACCTTCTATTACAGCATGATACAGAGGGAGTAAACATGATTGGGTCAGGAAGCGCTGAAATGTGTCCAAATCGCAAGTACATACGAAGGATAGAGGAATACCCCCAAAGGAACAGAACAAATGTCCTCGAGTGGGAAAATTCAGAGGAGTGTATGACAGTGATACAAAAATTGGAGTTGATCCAGCATCAAGTAACTCTGTTGGCTAGTCTGGTAGTGCACCAACATCAGGTTACAAGGCAAATTTTCACTCAACTATTAGAAAGCCAAGAGAAAAAAGAGGTTTACCAGAATTCAAGCATATACCCCTCCAAGATGAGCCAACTAAATGAAGAAGGCCAAAGTGGGCTTAAAGCACAAGAAAAGTGGAATGATAAAATTATAAGAAGATCTAGCCAGCGGAAAAATTGCCCAAAGGGATGCTAATTCCTAAAGAGGAAATATCAAACAACATTCCAAACACTGACAAACCCCTGATATCCTATGGCACCGAGAGTCGGGGAGAGTAGGCGGAGAAGGGTATTCACGCCTTTGGGGGACTCATTGGAAAATGTGTTAGCATTGTTGGTTGCCTATGAAAAGATCACTGAGCTTGCTCCACCCGCTAATCCCAAAGGAAGGCATTATGATCTCAACAAAAGGTGTGCTTATCATTCCGGAGCACTGGGACATGCGACCAAAGAATGTTGGCATCTGCAACACAAAATCCAGGATCTCATTGACAATAAAGAGCTGAAGATAGAAATCCCCATGACCAAAAAAGGCGAAAGGGAAATGAAGAGCTTAAGATTTCCACTTAAGACAGACAGTTCAAAGGAAGTGATGGCTATGAGCACCAATCCTGGCAGACCACAAGGTGAACCCATCATAATGAGGGAAATGGTAGAGGAAATAAGACAGTCCCCTAAGGAAATTCATCCACCACCATCAAACATCTTGTTGCTCAAAGTCAACAACCACATTCCTGATTTTACCCTCGTGGATGATGATGAGGAAATATTGATCCTTCCCAGTGCAAGAAAAGAAAAAAAAAGGTTCCTTGCGAGAAATACAACAACAGTTTGGGAGAGATTTCATAGTCAAATCCTCTCAAACCCATGAAAAAGATGAAGAAACAAATGAAAAAAAAGTTGGTAAAATTGTTGGGGAAGCCAACCCATCAAGGAATCAAAAGGTCATCTCTTTTTGCGATGGGTCCAGTTTGAGCTTCCTTGAGGGATGTGCTGAATCAAGAGGCGATCAAGTTATGGCCATAAGTGAAGATATTCATAACCAGGATGTAACCTTTATCACAAGCCTCGAAGGAAATATAAACATTGACAACTGGACTATCTGGCCTCAGTTAGTCAGGAAGACGTAGATCCAAAGGATAAAGTTGTGAGTTCCAAGAGAGGTTGGGACGGTATCACTTTCTTAGCATTATGCCTTTTAATTTCTAATCATGTAAATATTAAAAAAAAAATCAAACAATCAAAAATCAGAAAATCAAACCAGTCAGGTCTTGTCGAAGTGTGAACTACGTAGACCCGATCTCCCCCATTAACAGGAGTACGTAAGCAGCCATCTATGGTGAAGTCCAACCCTCAAAAGAAAATATCCAAACACAAACATTAATCCTAAGACACCAAAATCAAACCTGAAAAGCCTACACCCAAGAAAAACCCTCAAAGTTAACAACCCATGTTGGGAAAACCCAACGGCACCTCAATGTTATTCCATCAAATCTGGCACAAGTCCCGAAAAGGAAGAGACATCGATACATCAAGACAACCAGTAACAGGGATGAAATGGCCATCATCATAAGATGCAACTCGTTAGCAACTCATCACTCCTGAAGTGCGAGAAGACTTGATCTCCTTTGACATATAAAAGTACATGGGCGACTGTTATGACAAAGTTTTTCTCACACTTGATGACCTGTTCCCTGAGGAAAAGGCCACATATTAAACCTCACAGATCAAACCCGGTTGAAGCCATCACATCACCAACCAAGCTAAGCTCTTAGGTCCAATTCAGTGGAGTCCGAAGGCCTCTCAACATCAATCATCAAAGTTGAAGTAACAACATAGCAATATATCAAGCATGATCATCAGCAAGGACCTTCAAAGATCTAACACCCTCAATACCGAACCTTCATCAAATCAAAAGAAAATCATCAAAGTTAAGTGCGCCATTAAGTCAAAAATATTGAATTGGGGCACCCAAACATCTAAGCCCATATCCACTAAATGTGCACCATGTGGGTCATGAGGTAAAAGACTTGCGATTTTGGCATCTTATCAGCCCATCTGTCAAAGCAACTACCCCAGACGACAAGCAAGACTGGGGAAATTTCAGAATGGGAAACAACCCAATATTGGGACCCTTGCATCAAACAAGACTAGGGCAATTTTTGGAAACAACTAGAACTCAACATTGGGGCATTTATCAACCATCTTAAGAAGGAAAATGCACTAGTTAGCACCATCAGCATTGTCCATCATCATCAGTGCTTTCGTCATGACATTTTCATGGCGATCTTGTAAGACCAGTGGGTCTCTTTTCTAATGATAATTTTCTCAAAATACAGCGACCCACATATGAGGTACGTCTTTTTCATCTCTTTATGTGCTTTCAATCTCCATTTACATGTACTAGCGATGATATACATGCGTTAAAATATTAGAAAAATGTTTCAAAAAAGAAGTTTTTGTTTAACTTGTTATGAATTAGATTAATTCTGATAAGCGCTCGTGGATCAAGAAATACGGGAGCGATTCGAGAATTAAGACCATTTAACCTTTTGATTAGGTACGACATCCTAGTTCAAAGCACTTTTCAGAGTAAAATTGACCTTATATGCATGTTTGCACTTTGGGATTTTCTTAACTCTTAGTTGTAGGGTATGAAACTATGGCAATAGTGATGAAAATTAATGAGAAGATATTTATCCAACCTAATATCTCGAATCGTGGTCTAGGTTACTTGAGTTATTAACCCTGAAGGGTGTCTTTACACCTGGTGCCCTAAAGTTATCTGGTTTGGGAGTTATCAGTCTAACGCTTGTTACATGGGTAACTTAGCGCCTAAGAAAATGAGCATTACGAAGAAGAAGAAGGCAAAACCTAATCAGATCCGAATTGTGGCCTAGGTTGCACTACAAAAAAATGGGACTTCAGCAATAACCGATTTTCATTGCTAAAGACATCAAATTTCGTTGCTAAAGGATTTTGGAAACGACTTTACTGTCGTTGCGTCTTTCGTTGCGCAATGAGCGTTGTTAATTGTTCCGCAACGAACGTATTTTTTTCGTTGCGAAAAATAATACATTTTGCAATGAAATTTGGCTTTCGTACAGAGACATCGATCCTTTAGCAACAAAATGTATTGTTGCAGAATAATTAAAATGTCGTTGCTAAAAACCCCATTTCGTTGCAAAAGCCTACTGATTGGCAACGAAATGAACTCTTTTTTTTTTTTTTGCAACGACAATGCATTTTCGTTGTAATTGACACCATTTTGCAACGACATTTTTCGTTGCAGTAAATTATAAAAATTGTTGCCTAAGCTTGCTTTCGTTGTGGAATGTAAACTTTTTTTATAGCGATTTTCGTTCTTGATTATATTATTTGACAACGATATTATCTTTGGATCAAGAACGAAAATATTTGTTCTTTGGTTATTTTTTAATAATAGAACGAAAATAAATCGATTAAGAACGACATTATATGTTGCCATTTCTTTATATGTACAACGAAAGTTGATATGATTTGCAACGATGAAAAATATTGCCTTTTATTTTAGTATTAACAACAATATCCTCTCCATTGCTATTAGGTTAATTTTTCGTTGCCAAATATTATATTTTTAATGTCATTAGCAACAAAAATTTGTTGCTAAATGTATAAAAAATTGTTGCTATATTAAAACTTGTTCAATGATTTGGTAACGAATTATATTGTTGCCAAATCAAAATTTGACATTCTTTTTCTGTACCTGGTTGGCTCAATGTCCCCATAACAAATAATGGCAAAATTACAAAAAACTAAAATATTATTAACTTAATAAAATCATCCACTACATAATCATTCATTATCTTTACAATTAATCATCTAAAGCTACCACAGTTCTTCAATCAAAGTATATATCTACATATATAGAGAGAGTACACTTCATAATTTCGTCCCTTGTCTTCCGTAAACGTAGCACGAAAATTTGATACCCAATATTATAAGGCAGGTCATAGAAGCAGTCTTCATTCACATTTAAAAATAATAGCAAGTCAGAAAAATGAAATAAATAGGTCACCAGAGGCACTTAGTGCCAAAATCAATACACAAAGACAATAGAGTTGCTACGTGATACAATATCAAGGCTTGGCTCCTATTTCATAATATTTTAGAATACCACCAATTTCTTGTTCAATTTGAGTGACTAAACAATAATATGGTTGGCACATCAATAATCACTCTCCAACCTGGTTATAGCACTATTTGATACTTCATAACAAAGAATCAAAGAGAACACTGAAAACATACTAAGAACATTGTGTATGGCACAACCAAGCAAATTAGTTTTTCATGTAATTATTTATTAGGCAATTTTTAGTTAGATTACAAAACAGCTCAGTTGAGTTGTTCAACAAGCTGACTCAAAAGACATCTGAGTTAAATGCAAGAGAATATACTTACTTTTTTTTATGTTCTTCGAGGTAGCAAGTAAATTCTGATTTGCTCATTGTAAACTTCAAGGAGGATACTTGAGATATGTGGAGCGTAAAGTCTCTCTTTCCGTTCCTCGACCACTTTAAATAAATGCTCCAAAGTTCTATAATTGACTCCTCGATTCAGTGCCCTCCATGGTAAAAGTCTTTCCCATCCCTGTTCGCCCATATACAAATATGCAAACATTGCAGCCATCTAACACTGAGACCACCAGGGGTGAAGCGTCGGCAAAAACATCAACTAGTACAGAAAATAAAAAAAAAAAAAAAAACTCTAAATTTTGTGATCTATATAGATACAATGACAAATTAGTAGTATAATCATCCGCTATACTACAGTCATTCTCAAACTAATACACATCTACATTCTCAAACTAATACACATCTAAATTACAAGTTTTGATATTTTAATCAGAAATACTCAACAATGAACTCAAAGAGTACTTTTCTGAGACAACCAATTATAAGGAGAAAAATGAAGAAATACTAAAATGAACAAAAATGGAACCAAAAAAAGTTCAAAAACTGAAAAGAGGAAAAAGAGTATTTTATGTTTCTTGAATCTAGCAGCCAATCAATTATGATACCGAAACTATAGAAATAAATATATAGATCCATGTATATACCATGTAAGACACTAAATCTAAACAATGTGATTCATATAGAATAATAACACAGCTCATTAAGACTGTCAGATAGAATACATTACACATGAAAAGAAAAACCACATCAAATTACTGGGGGAGAATATCACATTCAAACAAGCAAGTTATGGCTTCATTCATAAGACTCAACTGGATTATTTACTTGCTTGGACTTTAACAACACAGCATGCAATACTACAACAATCTTTCCAAGTACAGAACGGATTCATGGTTATACAATCAAACAGAAATGATTTAATTGAACAAATATTTTGAACTACCTTTCAAATGAAGAAACAGTGTTGTTAAGGGATTGACTTCACATACCTAAAGTCATTTGGCTCATTAGGTCCTTTATTCGAACATTTACGGACTGTTTGGGGTCTTTGTATTTAATGTATTCTGTTTTTGCCATGGCAGCACAGAAACACAAAACTAGAATCCCCATCAATAATACAGAACTTTTCGCCATATTTTTCTGTCCCCAAATTTTGATCACCTGATCACTTAAATAGCAAGATGGGATAATTTGTATTCCCCAGGAGTTAACAGGTTCAATATGTTCTGTTTTATCACACAACAATCAAGTACTGTGCTGCAAACGAAAAGGTTTAGGACCACTAGCATTCATAATTGATAAAAATCCAGGCACCTGAAATCTATAGATTTGATAATTTATGAAAATGTTTTGAAAAGATATTGAATACATCGCATTGCCACCTTAATCTCACTTTCGGTGTTTTCATAAACCACATACGTATGAAGACAAGACAAAATGGGGAGACAGAGTTGGTTGGATTTATGGGTCAGTAACGGAGGACGTGGTTACAGGTTACCAAATGAACAACCGTGGATGGCAGTCAGTCTACTGCATCATAAAGCGTGATGCTTTCCGTGGCAGTGCACCAATCAACCTCACAGACCGTCTCCACCAAGTCCTCCGATGGGCAACAGGTTCAGTTGAAATCTTCTTCTCTAAAAATAACACCTTTCTGGCTAGCCAAAGGCTTAAGTTGCTGCAACGTGTAGCATACCTCAATGTTGGCATCTACCCTTTCACCTCCATCATCCTCGTCTCCTATAGTTTTCTCCCTGCTTTCTGTCACTTCACAGGGGAATTTATTATAAAACAACTAGACATGCAGTTCCTTTGCTACCTTCTTACCATCACTATCACGCTTGCTCTCATCTCCCTTCTTAAAGTCAAGTGGTCTGGGATTTACCTCGAGGTATTCTGGTGTAACGAGCAGTTTTGGGCTATAGGCGGCTCAAGTGCTCACCTTGCTGCTGTAATTCAAGGTCTCCTAAAAGTCATAGCGGGTATTGAAATTTATCCACAAATCCCTCTGATCGAGAGTCAGACGCCCTACTATTGCGCCACAGATCCCTTTGGGTTACTAAGGTGTCATTTTAGATACAAGAGACTCCTTATTGAGTATTTCTCTTTCCTTTTTCAAAAGCAGACGCATAACTAAGTTGATGTTTAATTTGCATTTGTAGTTAGTACCATTTATTTACTGTGCTAAGCTATGTGGCCCGTCCTAAATCATTATCCATTAAATAGGAGTGAGGTATCTACATAGCTGCTAGTTGATTAACAAATAAAGCCACAATTAGAATTATACAGCACTATCCTGAAGAAAGAAAAGCATTTTTAACGAAACAATAAAAGTAGAACTAATTTTTCATAAATGGATCAAAAATTAGCAAAATCTTAAACTCATTCAAGTTTTTGTAAATCAGATGTTTAGTCATTTACTTATTTGTTTTTTAACTTTTGAAAAGGGGACAGTAGGTGGTTAATTATTTTTCAATAAATAATAACTCAAAAAATCTATCTCTAATATTGAAACCGATGTAGTAGAATGTACAATTTAATAAAAAATATAGAATTGAGATTCAAAGAAAACGTATGCACTGAAGTGACACTAGTGATTTTGACCCTGCACCAAGGGAAGTTCACGCTGAAAATAGACTCCACTGGATGTGGAAAAGTACATTATGTCATCAACACCACATGATTTACAAATATTTTTATCTGTAATAAAATCCAGTTCTATTTTACAAACGGAAAAGTTTAGGAAAGGAAGATTTGATAATTTAGAATATTGTATAATGGTGTGGTACTCATGTTATCCAATTTGTTTACTTTTCAATTTTTATAAAGAAGAAGTTGAGCAATGTACTTAGAACATAATAATTACATGATACAGTTGCACACAACTCTCCACAAAGATATATATTAGTTTAGCCCACAGAAAATTGAGATAACTAGACTACCTATAAGGATCAAGTCTTTCCCAACAGTAAGAACAGTTACTCCAAGAACTGAATTTTAAACCAATAACCCTAAATTACTCATGTAAAATAATATCAAACACCAAATAGGTAATGGGACTGTACCTAGTATTTGAGACAATCCATAACCCCATATAACACCAAAAATAATCCCCTCCATCACCTGTTAAAGTAGATAAAGCTTAGGCTCCAAGAGTAAAGAGCTAGATGAAGAACTACAAACTACTCAATAGTATATCTTTTCATTAGAGCATTTCACCAAATAGTTTATATATGCACCAAGCCAGATAACTCTAAATTATCAAAAAGTAGTGTGAAGTACCTTATTAGATAAATCTGGTATGCAGCATCTTGAGATTCAAATTTTTTAATATGAGCCCAAGCCCATATCTTTTTACTATTAAAATATCCAACTCCTCAAAGAAAAATGCTGCAAATAATAGTTCAGTACAAAGGCATTCCTCACAACATCCACCTGAACGCACAATATTAACTTCAGACCAAGTTTCTATATTTTGGATTTATGCATGCATAGTTGTGATTATACATTAAATTCAACGCAAGTGTATAACAAACTATTGGTTGGTAAATTCACACATATTATATATCTTTGACACAATAATTTCCTGAGAATTGTGCTTTAAAGACATATAGCATGGAAGCTGGACTTCCCATGCAATTTATGGAAGAACAAACTATTCACTTTGGAAGAACTGCCCCTGTTTCAGTTTTAGACATGCCATGGTGGCATAATCTTAATAATGTTAACCATATGTATCCAAAATCTGACAGAATGTGGCAAGGATAACCACAGAGTTTCTAGCAAAATATAGCAGAATGTGATGTAAGATATTTCAATAGGACAGTTAGAATACACTGTAATTTTATTATTAACACAATAGAAGCTAATAACTTCTAATTTCTAATTGAATAATACAAAACAATCTTAACCATCACCAAGGTGACATAAACTAAATGGCTTATGGTGGGTTGAGTATTCATTTAGGAGAATAAAAATTCATAGGAATTAGGCGAAATCTCTATACGGGATAACCCAAATTCCTCATGACAATAAACACCTAGATGGGAATTTGCTCTTGCAACTGAATTACTAGCGGTACCCAAAACACCCTCAAATTCACACAAACAAACAACACAATTAAATGGGGTTTTTACCCCAATAATGGCTTTGTAATTGAAAATAGGCAAGGTATCTATGAAGGATTGATCAACCCCAGAATCGTGGAGATGAAAGAGCTGATGCAACTAACCTTGAAGGGCAATGGCATCATCCAAATCATCTAGGTCTCTATTTGGGGGTCTCAAGATAAATCTTAGAAGAAGGTAGCAAACTAGATACAAAGAATATAACAGCTAGTATGATAATTATTAACAGTATACTCGGACTTACCTTGTTGTTCAAACTAAAACACTCATTATCTATTTGAAAATTGGATAAGGGAGATGGTGGTGGCAGAGGAAAATATAATGGTTGTTGCGATGTAGAGTCTATGTCAACATCTATCATTTTTTGAACTTCCTCACTAATCCCTGGGAACTTAATTGCCTTTCCCATTGCTGACGCCGCTGCTGCTGCAACCTTATTCTTATTCCTCCACCTCCTTTGACACCAAACCCTAGCCCAAATTTCTAATACAAAATTTTCATTTAGAACGAGAGAGAGAAATAAAGAAAGAAAAAAAATAAAGAAATTAGAAAGATTGCAAATTCAGAATCTTAACTAACAATTGGGAGTGAAGAATTAGAAACGACTTTGCCCTCTTTCGCAATTTTTTTGGTGGAATTAAGAAATTGAGGGTAGATCACCTTTCTACAAATCGACACTGAGATGGTAGATCGGCAGTGGCACAAAGAGGAGAGAGGACTGCCTTTAACAATGGGTTGTAAAACGAGGGATCAGAGAGTTGGAACAAAACTGGGTAATGAGGGATTTGGGCTCGACTGATGTATTTTCTAATACGAGGGAGTGATACGAATTCTCATCTGTTCCAAAAAAAAGAAAGATAACATTTTTTTTATAAAAACAACTCTCTTTTACAAGTAATATTGTAAGTTATTAAAAGGTGTAATTATTATAAGTAAATTTATTATTGTACAAAATTTAATATATTTATATTACAAGTTATAATCATCACAATTAATTTTAAAAAATTATTTAGAACAAAATCACGACTAATTTTATCTCTCGCAAGTTTTGAAAATAAAATATTTGTAAAAAACTAATAACTTTAGTTTCGTTATTTAGTATATCATTTTCTCATTACATGAACATTTTAGATATTTTACACTTTACAATCGTAAAAATACATTAATTAAAATTAAATGAATCCATTTTAATGTATTCATATTATATTAAAAGTGTTATTTCATACTTTAAAATAATTTGCGTATGATAGTAAAACTAATTATTATATAGAGTAAAATATAGTGACATCCCTTCTAGATAATCATAATAACACTTACATCCCCTCTAGTTTTCTAAGTAACAGTTACTTTAGTAGATTAGTATGTTTAATTACTGCCATTACAATTTTAGCAGTAAGACTTTTATATTTTTCAATCTCAGCCATTAATTATATAATTAACAATAGAGATGATGGTTGTTGGAATAGTACTTCTAACAACTGGTTGTCATGAATTAGAACCCTATATATATACACTTTAAAATTTGCAATATTTATAATCTATAATTAGATTCAAAAGTTTACATTGAATATTTAATTCCTTTTTTTAAAATTATATTGTATATTGCTCTCGCCTCTCGACATCGCAATTTTATTTTTTTAAGTAAAAATATTGTAACAAGTTAATAATTATAGTTTGGTAAGTTTATATAGAGCAATATGGTCATTTAATAACTGTGTATATTTTATTTGTGCATAGTCTGCCAAAACTATGTCGTTTTGGCATATTTTTTTTTTATTTATTAAAAAAATAGCTTCTCTCATTCTCGAAGTGAGGGAGTACTTGTAAGTATATCCTACTTCTATCTAAAAATAGAAAACATTAGGAAGCATATATAATAATCAGGTTTGATGAGGTTGGGTTTATTTGGGTCAGAGGCCCGGAACTAACATGCTTGGCAATCGGTTTGTCTGTTGGGCTTTGACACGAAACGCATGCAATGAAATTAAAATTTTAAAGCAATTTTAAAACCTAAAAGCAGGATCCATGCGAAAATCAATTAATTGAGAGGTTTAGAGATTATACAGATATAAACAAAAAATGAGAATCAAACCATTGCGCCTCGAATCTCCAACTTAATACAAACCGATTAACGCCTCTACTAATTATTCACCACGAGCATTTAACCGAGGCAGGTGAACGATTCTCTGCAATAAGAAGGACTTCTTGGTACTAGCCACCAAAAGGAATAGATTTTACGAAATTGTTTTCTCTAGTCTCTCTCTGAAGCGGCTTAGGTTTTTCAATTATGATATCTTACCTAAGTAGGCTATATATATCATATATATAGTAGTTAAAAGGAATTAATCAAATCAAAACCTAATTTTATAAAATCCAATTTATATATATATATATATATATATATCTCTTAATTAAGTCTTACTTAATTAATATACATATATACAAATTATCCTTTTAATTTAAATTCGTGATTTAAATACTATTAATCTTATTAATATATTTAAATTCTTAAAATTTAAATTAATTCCCTTTAAATAACGTTTATGTGTGTGACCTTATAGGTTATTATTACGTTGGCAATAATTTTAAAATCATATTATAAAATTATAAGCAAGTGAGCTGACATCTAGTAATGCATCACTGCTACCCAAGTAATAATAAGATCGATGATTCGATGCAACCTTTTCGTGACCAATGTTTCAATGTAATTTAATCCTTTTAACCTTAATATCCTAGATTAAACTCGAAGTCATGGAATGTGTCATACTCTTCATAATTTAATCTGAGTTTTCTTGATCAATGAGTAGACTATATGAAACAAATCACTATTTGAGCATGGCCATGCATTTCATAGTCCTACTCAATCAAGAGGCCTATGGATATCACCCATAATATATAGGATGGTTAAATTCCATCTAGATCACTCATATTTCTCACACGATTAATGATGAACCCAATAATCACCTTTATAGTCCACCCTATTAAAGGTGACATTTGATGATATCAAAGTACATAAATTCTCGTGTAGTAATATAGCGATTTGAATTGGGAGGACCATTACATCATTGTCACTATGAGAATTGCTAACGACACTTAGCATAATGCTCCATATAGAATTCTCATGGTGGGTACGTCCGAGACATCGTTCTCTCAACATGTACTATGCATTGACTTAATATCTCATATATTTATGACCAATGAGATTTGGTCATCGATCGATCCACATACTAGTCTCCATGCATCATTGTTGTCCCATCAACAATGATACTCGACAAGGACATTTAAGAACAACGATACTAATGGTAATATATAATCTCATGTTCAAGTCACATACTTGAAACTATATAATTTGTATCACTATTCTAAGGAATTTTATTATGTTAACAATTATATTACGCAGTAAATAAAACCATAATAAAATCATATATTTATTCAATCAAATATAATATCAAAACGTTAAGCAATTATATCAAATAATTGGCCTCTAGGGCATAAACTCTAACAGTTGTCACAAGTACTATTTCAACAACCATAATCTATACCGTTGATCGCAACATTGGATGGCACGGATTGAAATGGATTTCCCCCTGCAGCTACAGGATGTAGCGACATGAGAAATTACTCATTTTCCCCTCATTTACTCATGTGCTACACTGTCTACCGCTACAAGTTATGTCGGCAGTTTAGTTAACTAATAAATTAGAATGGCTCAGTGGTAGCTTAATGGCCCAATAACCCAAAGGTCTTAGGTTTAAAACCTAGCTGTGATATTTTTGTTTCTTATGTTATATTTTTTGTGTATTAGATAAATTCTATTATCATTTATATATATATCCATCTTAAATCTCCACATTAAACTAAATATATATAAAGTAACTATGAATATTTATATAACGTAACTATGAATATTTTCATATATATATATATATATAATTTATCTCTGAATATTCATATAAATATTTATAAACAAATGTTCATATAGATCTATCTTTAAAATTTATAAACAAATATTTATTTATAAATATTTCATATAAAATTTAGATATAAATATTTGTTATAAATATTTATATGTGGACGGGCTGACGTGACGAATATTGAACTTTATCCCAAAAAATATGTTGATGCACAGATTCGAACCCGAGACCTTCAATTTGGAATATTAATCCAATGACCACCCGAGCACCTGAGCCTAGTTACTATTATTTTGCAAGAATTATTATTATTATTATTATTATTATTATTATTATTATTATTATTATTATTATTATTATTATTATTATTATTATTATTATTATTATTATTATTATTATTATTATTATTATTACTGTTATTGTTGTTGTTGTTGTTGTTGTTGTTGTTGTTGTTATTATTATTATTATTATTATTATTATTATTATTATTATAAGGAGAAGACCAAAGCCTTTCATGATAGCAGGCTTGTCAGAAAGAACTTTGTTTTGGGATAAAAAGTTCTCCTTTACCATTCCAGGCTCAAGTTATTTCCAGGTAAGTTGAGATCTAGATGGGTAGGTCCTTTTGTTATCACTAACATCTTTCATCATGGTGCAGTAGAGATTCATAGCCCGAGCATAGGGAAAGTCTTTAAGGTGGATATGAACATAGGTTGAAACCCTTTCATGAAGGATTTCAAGTGGATAATGTTGCGTTGTTGGATTTGTAGGATCCAATGTATGTAAACTAAGAGAAGAAGCAGGAAGTCAAGCCAATGACAATAAACAAAGGCAGCTTCTTGGGAGGCAATCCAAGGATTCAAATTTAATTTTTCTATCCCTTTAATTTTTATTTTCTAGTTGCATGTTTGTAGTTACTTTCGTCTTTGCATAATTTTCTTACACTGAGGACAATGTCAGGTTGTGGGGGAGGGGTTTATAAGGTTTAGGATTAGATTTTAGACATGCTGATATAGGGATATATGTTTTAAACTAAGAAAATTTAACATAGTGTTTTGCTGAATTTTTGAAGGTTCAAATCCTAGAATGAAAATTGATGCTTATTTTCAGATTCTGATTGATTCTGATTGATGCTGATTGATGAATGATGATAACCAAGTTATGATCCATAAAACTGATTTGAATTGAATGTGCGATTACATGAATACTTGAATATAAGATGCATGCTTATGTGACTTAGTTGTTTGTAGAGTTAACTATGTGCACTGATGACATAATGTGGAACTGTTTGACTGCTTATATTGTGTGCAGAACCATGTGAAAAAATTGGACAATTTGAAAAGATGAGGTTGAAGAAACCATGTCTAAAAAGTAAAGAATTGGAAATAAAAAGTACAGATGTCTTGTGGTGGCCTGAGATAAAGCATAAAACGCACTCACCCATAAACACATGCAAATAAGTGAGATGGAGCATAAAATGCACTCATTTGGAAAAAGAAAAATATGAAAGGTGAAATGGAGTATAAAATGCTTTCACTTGGAAAAAGGAAGGTTCTGATACGAAAGAAAATGGTAGAGAAAACATGTTCAGAGTGTTGAGATAGTGTGCACAGTTGTTGTTCCATGATAATTGACTTTAGTATGTTTCTAGTTCATAGAAGAGTCATTTATGTGATTGTAATTGTATTTAAAGAGGTTCAGAGGGGAGTGATGAGGTTATGGTTATAAGTTGATTGATAAGGTGCTAATCAGAAATCTGTTAGTAAGTGTTGATATACATGATTTGGAATTTGAAGCCTATAAAAGTTTAGCTGCACAAGAAATTTTGATGATTTTTTTATGATCTGTGTGTTTTACATATGGACATGAAAAAAATCTAAGTGTGGGAGTATTTTATAGTAGTATAATATTTGATTATTTTCATTCCTTTATGCTTAGTTTAGTTACATGAATTCTGTTATATGGACTGATTTAAAGTGTTTATCAACGAAGAATTTGGTATGATTCTGTGAAAATGGTGTTTAATATTAAGTTTGATGTTGTTTTGCATAAATACTCTACGATCAGCATTGGTACTCTACAATTGCAGTGTTAGAGTGGCAGGTTGGTAATCTACGATCACAGAAAGGCTTGAGTTGACTATTCGACGATTTCAAGTTGCACTCGAAAATTCAACATATCAATTTACGATCATAGACTGAGTACTCTACGACTATCCATTTTACTTTACGTTTTCAGCTCTATAATTGCCGAGGTTTACTCTACGATTCTGAGAGGGAGTTTCACTCTATGCTCTGAAGTTGCACTCTATGATTGTGTGAGTTAACTTCTAGATTCCAAGTTAACAAAGAATTTAAGATTCTGAGATTAATAAGTACGAATCTAACATGACTTGGAGACATAATTACAATCTTAAAAGGAAACTAGAGCTGGCTATGGAAGTGGAGTCCAATATGGAAACGGAATCAAGAGCATGACGTGGATACTAGGCTGAATCTGTATTGGAATTGGAAAAAAAAACGAAACAGATGTGGTAAAGGAAACTTAATTCTGAATTGATAAGGAAACTACTTAAAGCTGGATTTTAGAGTCGATGAGGAGGGAGAAACTATCACATCTAGAGACTGAAGACTTTCAAAGAATATTAGCATTAGAATTCTTCTAAGATTTTGATGTAGTATAAATACATTTGATTGTAATGGGATTGAACATCCATTGTCTTACACATACTAGATTATAGTATTTTTATCAGCATGCTAACTTAGTTCTTTTATTCAGTTCTAAAGGGATGTGGAACCTGGTTATAATTAATTGATTAATTGAGTTATATTATTTATTCCTTCTCATATGAAATTCAATCTAATAATTTGTCTTAATTGTTTACATGCTATTTGATCTAATTGATTTGATATAGCTAATTGAATTAGCTTGATCTTTATCATCTGCTAGCTTAAGGAATGGTATTACGTGTAATTGATATTGTTTCTTATCATAAGTAGCAATTTAGTAATAATGATTGTGGTCAAGCTTTTATGTATTACTAAGTATATCAGAGGGTGGGTTAAATAAATCGAGCTTATATGTTTGTCGCTTGGATTAGTCTAATTCTCTAATTCTTAATTTTGTTGTCATATTAAATCTAGAGAGCTTATTTTAGGTTGTATAACAGTTAGAATCTGGTGAAGAGCTTGTTTCATTTAGTGAAGATCTAAGGAGAATTGCATATAACAGAGTTTATTGTTATCTCAGACTAATAGTTTCATTGAAGGATAAATAGTATTAACAGGGTTATTCTATTGTTGTAATATGGTGAAACTGAATTGTAGAACTGAAGTTGTTAAATATTTGGTTAAATTCATATTGTTAGCTTAGTTAGTTAATCAAAACTTGAACCCCCCCAATCTTTAATTACTTTGAATAGCTTTAAAACAATGTTACTCTCTGTGGGATCGATCCTTGCTTGCTACTATATTGTGTTCATTATCTGAAATCGGAGAGTGAAAGTAAGGTTATTTTTAGAGTGTTAATGACAGCTACCAACCATCAAATTTTTGAGTCTTCGTTGTGACAACTATATACCAGGGGGTTCTATAATTCACAACATTAGGGGCATAGTACAATTGAGTTGATTGGATGGCTAACACGAATACGTCACCAGACTATAACTTTGACTTTATATCTACTGTGAAGATTCTATTATGATCAACTTTAACACCCTTTGCAGTATCAAATCAACAACACTTAAATGTGACTACCTTTTTACTCCCAGAATAATTGAGCACAATAACTTCTCTAATCTTCCATAGTAATTGGACTCGGAATCTTGGTAACAACATCCCAATACTACAACACCAGAATTGACCTATGTCAGTTTATTCAAGTCGTTATCCTTGAATCTGTACCCATTACTAATGCAGCCTAGAAATGAACTAATAAGTTTGTACGGACCTGAAATAACAACTCTAAAATGCTCAGAAGTGGTATCTTCTTCAACTCTTCTCTTAAACCACTGTTGAAAATTTTCAATAATGAATGCTTTTAACTGTGCTATAGTTAGTCTCGGGTTAGAAGCATACACTTCATCTTCGAATGAACTGAAATAATAATATGTTATTTAATTGTTGATTACGCTTCTAAATATTAAATCTTCCATATTTAATAATGCATACTTTATGTAAGACGATACTTCGGGTATATTTAGAAGTATGTATGTAGATATAATCTTTAAATATTTATCGGTTAGGTAAGTCTTCATCTCATGTCTAAATGGTTTAGCTGAATAAGTTAATACAACTAACTCATAAGCACGAGATTGGGGTCTGACGACCTCATTTTGACTTAAACGGTTATGTTTCATTAAGACTACATCGTCAAAGTACAAGGAGTAGAAGTTGACAAGCTCTTCTTCCGTATAACGTTCAGTAATAGAACCATCTACAGGAGCTTTGTTTTTCACTTTCTACTTTAATCGACGCATATACCTAAAATATGACGGTATTGGCGGAATTAATTAAGAATATTAGTTATAAATATCATCAAAATTGCACAATGTAGATGATAGTACCTCTCAAAAGGATACATCCATTGATATTGCACCGGTCCTCCAAGCTTAAGTTCATATAGAAGATGAATAGGAAAATGCTCCCTCGAGTCAAAGAACCCCGGTGGTAAGATCATTTCGAGCTTGCACATTATCAACACTATATTTTTCTCCATCTACTCCACATCACTGTACCTTATAACTGTTAGGCAAATATCCCGAAAGAAATTTGAAAGTGTGGTCAAGGCATCAAAAAAATTCTTGTGTAGTATCTCACGAAATGCAATTGACATCAACTTCTGCATGAATACATAGCAAACGTGACTTTTGAATCTAGTAATTTTCAACTACTCAACCTTACTACAATGAGATATGTTAGAAGCATATACATCTAGGAGCTTCAATACACTTACCCACTTATAAATGTGTTAAACTTGTTGTTTGGTAGGACAAAATGGAGCTTTTGGTTTTGAGTTGTTAGGTCAGAGCCACAATTCTGGCCTAATGTTCATTGCCTCTAAGTCTTAACGCTCTTTATCATTGTCTTTTATTTTACCACTTGCATCTATTGCGGTGTAAAATAAGTTCTCGAATACATTCTCTTCTGTATGCATGACATCTATATAATAACAAAGTGCTAGTGTGACTCAGTATGGCAACTCAAACCAAATGGGTGAGTGTGTCCAGTTATGAGTTTTACCGTACCTTATTGCTTTTAACTTACTATTGTGACGCCCCCAAATTCAGACACTCACATCTCAAATTCAGTACATCACGTGCTAATTCTAATAACATACTAAAATCATCAACAACAGAATAATAGAATAATTTACATTGTTATAACATAAATATTCTTGTCCCAATGTCTCGTGACCGTTACTACAACATTCCAATAATTAAACTTAAATACAACTTGCATATAAATTAATCATTCCTAATACATCATCCTAATAATAGTAGTTTTTAAATCATAAGGACTGAAAGCTATTCTGTAGCCTTGCCCTTGTCCTTTTTGGAGGTACCGCCTTACTCTACCTTAACTGTAATGTTTTTAGGAAAACAAGAATGAGCAACAAATTTGCCCAGCAAGTAATATAACAATAAGGGTGAACAGTTATAAAGTTCAAATCTCAATGGTATAACAATGAATAATAGTTCAAGGATAACAGGAATTATCAATAATTCTCAATAAGTGTCGCTATGGACCGAAAGATATCAACAAGATTCAAAGATTTAATCATTTCAAGATTTAAGAATAATGAACACTGAGCAGTTACTAGGGACTAAGAACTTCTACTAGAATTAACAGTATTATACTAAAAATCTATTATAAAAAAGTACAATAGGTGATCAGCCTAAAGTACCCTACGTTATGCATAACATTTAAACATGCTAGTATGTACGCACGTCGGTTCCCCGACAGTTATGTAATTTCCCCTTTAATGAGGGTTGTTCATCTCAGTAGATTTATAAGAGTCCGCACCAAGACAATTGGTTTGGATAGCTTTAAAACACATGATATTAGTCTACCCGAATCAATGGCTTAGATAACTTTTATAATGCATTTAGGAACGATATGTTCAATACTTGCAACAACATCAAGATATAAAATCGATTTTTGAATAGTAATAGATATTTGCTCGATGTAAATATGGTCAATATGGCAACAATTTCGATTTATACAATATGTAAAGTGAAGAGAGTTAGGGAACTTGTTGTACGCGTAGTTTACCAATTTATAGCTTATCAACACTTTGAAATCCTATTGTAACATAGTTATGTATACAATATATTTATTAGTTACTCAACTTTATAAGTCAATAATCTCATACATGTTCGATCACATAAGTCAGCGACATACATTTATTCCTATCTTAGTAACGTAAATGGAATATCACATTAGTATGCTATCACACCGCGTAGCTATATAATCACCATTTACTTAGCTTGTAGAAAAGTATTAGGAAAGTTCGTAAAAATATTTAAATTCTTGGTTTCACATAGCCATTATGTGCTAGAACTCTTTAAACATCATGGTAATCATGTATTATGACTGAAAGTAGTATAATATACATGGTACAAGTTTACAGATTACAAATAAAACCAGTAGACAAAACTACAGGAGGGCGCAGCTGTGCCCTGGTTAGGCTTAGGGATGGCGTAGCTGCGTTGTCCCCTGGCCATACCAAAGTTGAGCTTTGCTCTTCCTGGTGTTGTCTCATTCCTTAGCATATATGGATATAACATAAATACATATTAAAGAGTTTGCATGCTTTTAAGGTCCATCCAAGTTCAACTTTACATGTTATAGTTTAGATTAGTATTTCTAATGAATTAAGGCCAAATAAGGTCATGAAATCACAAAGGCTACTATGACGCCCCCAAAATAGGTATACATCACCCATCTTGGGTCGCCAGATACATGGTACTGAATACAAATACAAACTAATTATACAATAGTCGTGTAAAATACGACAAAATATATTCTGTGAGTTTTAATACAAATATTGTCATCTTGACAATATCCACACTCAAAATAAGTCCTCAATACATTTATTAACACATTATTTCATAGAATAGTGAGGACTACTAATGCTATCCTCTGGACCATCACTCCGTTCCCCGACTAGTCCCTGCTACGTTCTCATTTCCTGAAGAGAACAGTGAAAGAAAGGGTGAGCTCAACTAGCCCAATAAGAAATATTATGACTAAGATAATGCAGGATAAATTATCATTAGCCTTCAACAATGTTAAACTGATAAAATACAATAGACATCAAGTTTAACTGCAGCGGAATAAGCAATCCATTAAAAGAGTCAAGTAGAGAATAAAATCTACTATGTTTTATGATTTAAAACATTTTTTCATCACTTTTATATTTGAGACTCAACTTTTAATAAATAATCCACATCATCCACCACTACGGCCAAGGATATTCATTAGTATCACGACCACAAATTATCCCTGCACTATGGGTCAAGGATATTCGTGTATTCATCAATGGTCATGATCATGCCAACAACTGTCCATCAATGCACTACGGGCCAATAAGGACTTTTACCACATCATTTGTAACATTACGATCATGATTATACCGAATAATCCCTGGTCATAATCATACCAAGTCTATCTATGCACTACAGGTCACAAATGACTTTCAATAAAATATAAACATGAGGATGATGACAATGATATAAGAATTCAATAAAACGAAGTTCAAGAATTAATTTATCCAGAAATTAATAACGTCCAAATTGTCAACATGATACTTCTTTGTAGAGTAAAATTCAAGAATGCTCAGAAGAATATTTCCATGAAAAGATACTGGATGAAGTGCAAATATCAAGGATATTCCACTAATTTCATGGAGTATAGAAGTCAAAAGTTTGACCAACTAAGTATAATAAAGAATGGAATAACAAAAGAAATCACTAGGCATGTGATAGACCGCACAGTCAGGTTATTCCAACAGAAAAATAAATAACAGAACCAGGTCTAGCATAAAACGCATAGACAAGATATTCCAACAGAATAATAAAGATGAGAACCGGTCCACAGTAAAACGCATGCATACATGATATTCCAATGAGAATAATAAAGGCGGAACGGTCCGGCGTAAAATGCATGTGATGAGGATATTCCAGAATGTAATAATAAAGGCGGAACTAGGTCCGGCGTGAAAGCGCATGCACGAGGATATTCCAACAGAATAATAAAGAATGGAATAATAGAAGAATTTCACCATGTATGCGATTATCAGCATAAACGAGTTATTCAACATAATAATAAAGAATGGAATAATGAAGAATTTCACCAAGTATAGGGTAGCAGCGTGATCTGAGTTATTCAACGTAATAATAAATAATGGAATAATGTAAGAATTTCATCAAGTATAGGGTAGCTTCAGCGTATCTGAGGTTATTCCAATGAGAATAATAAATAATGGAATAATGGAAGAATTTCACCAAGTATAGGGTAGTCGCGTATCAAAAGTTATTCAATGAGAATAATAAAGAATGGAATAACAAAAGGATTTCACCAAGTATAGGGTAGCCCGTGTATACAGGTTATTCCAACAGAATAATGAAGAATGGAATAACAGAAGTTCTCTTCATGAATACAAAAGAAATAACACCCCTTACCTTATAAAGAAGAAATTGGATATCGAAGTAGTGAAGTAGCAGAATACTCTTCTTCTTTCTCTCTATAATTTCTCTCTCTAGAGTTTCAGTGAATTCGTAAGAAATAATGAAGGAATGAACTTCTATTTATAGGAGAATGGATTGAATATTAACTAATTCATGAACGGTCCAGATTAATTTACTTTTAAACGGACGGTCCATATTAAAACTTAAAGCAACGGTCCATACTGATTCACTATTAAAACTTTAAACCAGCGATCCATATTGATTTACTATTAAAACTTTAAACCATCGATCCATATTGATTTACTATTATAAATTCAACCAACGGTCTGAAAAATTAGTACATCTTCTCATGGAATAATATTGTACCCAAAAATAATTTGGACCGAAAAGAAATATATTGTTCGGGTGAATAGTAACTCGTGAATAGTAACTCATAAATAGTAACTCGTGAATAGTAACTCATGAATAGTAACGCGTGAATAGTAACTCATGAATAGTAACTCGTGAATAGTAACTCGTGAATAGTACTCCGACACAAAAAGTGTCCCAAATACCTGATTGAACAATATAACCTCCAGACATCAATTATCATCGGAATAGATGTCGATTTCTACTAACACAAATAATCCCAACACAATGGAACTATCAAATTCATCTTTAATCAACACGAACTTATTCATCATTAATATTATAACTCATAATATTTAACAACCAGGTTGTTCCCAGGAAATAGGGGGCTTTCCAATAAGGATTTCTCCCTATTGGCACGTAATTAGGTTACCAAACCTCTCCTTGACAGAACTTCTAGACATTGTAAATATTGCAATTTAATAATATGAATAACTTTGTCGTCTCAATTATTGATTTAATAATATAACATATAATACAAATGATACTGTGACAATAATCGAATCAATAATATGAGAGATATGATGCAGCAATTACTGTAGCAATAATTGAGTATAACTGAGTGATTTCTCACGTAAGCATCAATAATCACTACCGTGTGCTACTATGCAACCACAGCAGTATTCTTTGTACTTTTACTCTTGAGTAGTTCAACAGGTATTAACGGTAAAATTTCCGCCGTTATTTTCATAAAAATATTTTTGTCGTTTTCTCAATCAAACAATAATTACATTATAGGGTCCACTGATGATGATGATTGCCAGTTATCACGAATATTCCTGCTAAAAGCGAATATTCCCTAACCAATCGAATATAATACAATAACTTGCATACTATGCAAAATTTATAAATACTACCCACAATTATAACATTATCTCAAATCCACACCATAATATTAAAAAAAATATTTTGAGAAAATTAAATCTTTATTCGTAAAATTTGGGGTTTTACAATCTCCCCTCCTTATGAAATTTCGCCCTCGAAATTTACGTGACGTACACAGTATGCTTAGAGCAGATGAGTAGTACCTTTGCGTCGATTCTAACTCTTGAGGTATAACCTTTAAGCATAGAATATATTCCAGGATTTTAACAGGTACATCTTCATACGTTAAATTATCCACTATCTCGTACGGTTCTAAATCAATAATGTGGTTTGGGTCGTCCACATATTTCCGTAACATCGATACGTGACAAACGTTATGAACACGCAACATATTTGGCGGTAAAACAAGTCTATAAGCCATAGTTCCTACTTGATCAAGGATTTTAAATGGGCCAATTAAATCGAGGATTGAGATTTCCTCTCTTCATCGATTCTTGCTTCTAGAATAACGCCCTCTTGAACCTTCTTTTTCGTGTAGCTCCGGGTCTGTAGCTTGAGCGGCTTTAACTTTATCGATTAAAGTCGATTCTACTCGTATATTCGTTATCTTCACATAGGTTCGTATATTCGCACTCGTAAACGCATACGATCTTCTACTCAACGCGTCAGCTACCACGTTCACTTTTCCATGATAGTATTGAATGGTATGATCATAATCTTCAACAGCTCGAGCCAACGTCTTTGGCGCATGTTACGTTCATTTTGGGTGAAGAAAATATTTGAGGGTTTAAGAAATGGGTTTTGTACTGGGGTCAATACAAAATTTGATTTCACGCTCTAGGGGTAGGCTAAGAAGCCTTCAAGAATACGTCAGGAAATTTATTAACAATAAAAATATCATTCACAACTGTGACTCTCATCCAAGACTTGGATAACACGTCACATTGATAACTATCAACTTGCCATCATTATTCACGACGTCGCCTACAGAAAGTTTGGCTTCGGTGCATTCCACACAAGGAAGTCAACAACGAAAGGATCGGGGCTCTTTACTTATGGCTTGATATGACAATGATTGACTTTAGTGGTTTGGTTGCTTGAATTCGCATAATAAGTTGGTTAGGAATATGAAAGCTAACAACCTTACAAAAAGCATGATGAGTAGTTAACCAATCGATTTCTAAAATCACATCAAAGGAAAGTATTTTCAAAGAGATAAGATCGGCAGGTAACGTGAAAATATCGATTTGAATCAAACAAGATTAATAAACAGTGGAGGTAACGAAGGTTTCTGCTAATAAAGTTTCAACCAATAGGTCAAAGTCTAACTTCTCCTGAGTTAAATTTAAACGTTGAGCGCAAGCAAGAGAGATAAAAGAATGGGTAGAATCGGTATCTAATAAGGTATAGACTTCATAAGAATTTATAATTAACTAACTTGCGTACTAACCGTTTGGGTTACTCGCTTTTTTGAAAGTCAAAAAATGCTCTTCCCGAAACCACCGACTTTGTTTTGTCCGTATCCGCCTTTGGTGCCTCCAACCTAGCTGAACTTGTCTTCGGTGAACTACAAAATCGGGCTAGGTGACCTTCTCTTCCATAATTATAACATGCTTTGGATGGCATCGTGATTTGGACTAATATGTCCCTCCCTCGCATTTGAAACATATGATAGGTGGTCGTTCTCCTTCCTTAACAACGGTGGTCTTTGGTCTTTGGCGTCTTTCCATCATTGTTGAATTTCCTCTTCTTGAAATGTCCATTCTTATTGTTTTGGCCATGATTACCACCAAGTGGTTACCATTTACGGCATCTTGATTCCTCCACGCTTATTGTCACCGCTCGATGGCTGCTATCATCATTGGTATCATTTTTCAATTTGCTCTCTTTTGGTTGGGTTGACTCATTATCGCGCTCCAATAACTGAGCCCTATTAACAACATCTGAATACAAACACAGTTTATGAGAGATAAGATATTGACGTATCTCGGGTTTCAAACCTCTTAGAAACATTCGCGTCATTCTCTCCTCGTTATCAACCAAATGGGACGCAAACCGGGACAACTCGGCGAACTTGGCTTCATACTGCGACACGGTCATGTTATTTTGCTCCAACTTGATGAATTCTACCTCTTTCATGTGATAAATACTTTCAGGAAAATAATTGTCGTTGAAAAATTCTTGGAACTTCTCCCAAGTCATCTTCAGTGCGGTAGGTTGAGTACGTTTTACAGATTCCCACTAGTAATCTGCCTCTGCACGCAACATGAAGGTGGCAAAGGGAACCTTTTTCTCCTCGGAGCATCCCAAGACATCAAATATCTTGTAGATCTGCTTTATCCACGTCTCCGCCTTAAGTGGTTTTGGCTCTCTAAAAAACTCCGGTGGTCCCAGCTCCTTGAACTATTTGGCGGTGACCGTCTGAGAGTTGCCAGTGTTTACACCTACATTTTGGATAGGAGTCTCTCTTGCCTGATGCTGCATGAATTGCAGAAAGCCTCTGAACATTCCATCGTTCATCATTTGGTCAGTGTTGTTGTTTGCATGAGGATTGTCGCCTTCCTGAT
The DNA here is from genome assembly GCA_020205605.1 of Panax ginseng. Taxonomy (NCBI): domain Eukaryota; kingdom Viridiplantae; phylum Streptophyta; class Magnoliopsida; order Apiales; family Araliaceae; genus Panax; species Panax ginseng. Next base: position 104,811,559 of record CM035134.1, read on the forward strand.
GCACATTGTCCTGATTATTAATTTGTGGAGACTCAACGGTCTCCTGTGCTCCATTGATGTTCTCAACATTCTCGGATGCCATTTTCAAATACTACCACAAAATAAGGGTTAATTAACATATCACATATTATCCATATACTCTGACAAACCAATTAAATAACAAATAAACTTAGGTATGTCATACTAGCGAAGGAATTCCCCGTCTCTCCCCTCCTAGTTCTTGTCTCACATCTCAGCCAGGGATCATATCCCTAAGCTTTGATACCAACTGTGATGCCCCCAAAATAGGTATACATCACCCATCTTGGATCTCCATATACATGGTACTGAATACAAATACAAACTAATTATATAACAGTCGTGTAAAATACGACAAAACATATGCTGTGAGTTTTAATACAAATATTGTCATCTAGACAATATCCACACTAAAAATAAGTCCTCAATACATTTATTAACACACTATTTCATAGAATAGTGAGGACTACTAATGCTATCCTTTGGACCATCACTCCATTCCCCGACTAGTCCCTGCTACGTTCTCATTTCCTGAAGAGAACAGTGAAAGAAAGGGTGAGCTCAACTAGCCCAGTAAGAAATATTATGACTAAGATAATGCAAGATAAATTATCATTAGCCTTCAACAATGTTAAACTGATAAAATACAATAGACATCAAGTTTAACTGCAGCGGAATAAGCAATCCATTAAAAGAGTCAAGTAGAGAATAAAATCTACTATGTTTTATGATTTAAAACGTTTTTTCATCACTTTTATCGCTGAGACTCAGCTTAATAAATAATCCACATCATCCCTGCACTACGGCCAAGGATATTCATTAGTATCACGACCACAAATTATCCATACACTATGGACCAAGGATATTTGGGTATTCATCAATGGTCATGATCATGCCAACAACTGTCCATCAATGCACTACGGGCCAATAAGGACTTTTACCACATCATTTATAACATTACAGTCATGATTATACCGAATAATCCCTGGTCATAATCATACCAAGTCCATCTATGCACTACAGGCCATAGATGACTTTTGTTTGGTAAAATCTATATACGCACAGCACGCAAGTATACGTGGTCAACAAGTAATAAAGTGATAAGTAGAGTATCGTTCACACAGAGATAATTTAATAAGAAACTTAACTTCACAATTATTAATTTCCTATTAATCCTAATTTTATTAAACTATCCAATTCAATGATTAAAAATAATTATTCTAAATTAAAAGTAATTAAACTATCACAAACCAATCACAAATATCAAAATCTGGAATTTCAAACAATTAATGGAAAATTAGACTTATGATTTCACCCTAAGCTTCACTCTGATTTTAACACTTTTATTCCAATTCAACTCACTATATTCAATCTATTAATCAAGAACACGAACGTAGTATTAACCACCTCTCGATGCACTAATATCCGATTAACGTCAATCCACAATTAAGATAGAAACTGTTAAACACCTTAAGCAACTAACTCACTATATCTCTATGTGAATTACAATTGAAGAAGGTTGAAGAATAAGTTCTCTATCCGATTACATGCGGTGTCAAGCATATCTTTACCTTAACACTCATCAAGTTTAAGCTACTAACAAAATCCTGAACACATGCTATATCAACTAGGTCTAGATTTGAATATCCTCTCTCAATTCCATCCAACTCCACAAAGAATTGTTGATCAGGAAATTCATAGATTCAAGCACAAATCAATATAGATAAATTGGAAATAGCTTATTAAATTGGAAATCAAAGTTTACAAAATCATAGATTCACTCAAAGATCCATCATAAGACTAAAAAGTGAATTAGTTCATAATAAACGAAATAAACACTGAATAAATCATGGAAATCATCCTTTCAATTACAAATAATAAACTAAGACGAAGAATATTGGAAAACACTCTTCATGTATCCTAGAATCGCAATTATCTTGAAAATCTCCTTGAATTACTCCTCCAACGCTTGCTTAGAAAAACTGAGATTAATCTTCGTAATTTACCTTGTGTGACTCCTAATCCCAGTGTTTGTTATTAATTATATACTTCCACATGTATTTTGAGTACAATTCCATGCCAAAATGAGTCCCAAGTCATCACCATCACTAAAACTTCACACTTGTAGCACTAGAAACCAACTAGGAGACTTCAAAATCGAGTATGCAAGCCCCAACTAGATGTTTTTCTTTGTACAAGCCAGCCCCGGCTTGCTACCCTTATGCTATTGCTACCCAGACCCCCAGCCCCGGTTGGATCCTAAGGCACAAAAGGTCCAGCCCCGGCTTGCCTCCAATCTGCCAATTACTTTTCCTGCTGGAACCTCCTATGCTAAAACTGCCATAACTTTTAAACCGAGAGGAGTTACGGGGCCTGCAACCTATCAAATCGAAGCTCTCGACGAGATCTTCAACTTTTATTCTTTGAGCTTTCAGAAATAACAAACAGATGAAGGTCGAAATTTCATTGGAAACAGCTGCTGCTGTGTAATAACAACCGACACAACTCTTAACTTTGTCTTTGTTGCTAGAAAGCCATACTCTCGCTTCCGAACTTCCGATTAGAATAATGCAAGACGTTCCGGAATGCCAAGAAAGAGTTCCTTAACATAATCCAAGTTCCACGCCACGAACATGAAATGCACATAAAATGAACATGAAAACCCAAACTATATCCGGAATTGCTTTTCCTTGCAAATTTTATACCAATAGTTACTCACTCGCTTCCAAGCATATAATCTACAAAATGGAAACAAAATGCATGAAAAGTAACTAAGAAACACGAGATTAAGCAAATAATTCAAGTAATAGATGCCGGATAAGTAGGTATAAAACCTACTTATCAAATACCCCCAAACTTAAACCTTTGCTTGTCTTCAAGCAAAAACAAAACAAAGATGCAACACAATGCAATGGAATGGAATCCAACTAATCTATATGCCTACGAATCCAGCAGTATTGATAAACACAAGTTTTTTCGCCCGGCCTCATAGAAATCAAGTAAACATGATAATACATCATATCAAAACTCATCAGTAATTTACCGATCAATCATCAAATCTTAGACTGTTATTACTGATATAGTGCGTGTGTGCTCAACAACAATGCTAACTGATATAAAATCAAATTTAACACATAACAAGTCTCTTTGAAGACATCAGACAGTATAAACTCAATAAATTCAAAAACAAGCTAGATCCAACTAAAATCAAACAATTTCCACTATCGAGGGTCAACATGGGATACTTATACTTTATTTTTCATCTACGGGGGCTTTTTGCTCTTATTTCCCATTTTATTCTTTTTTTTAGATAAAATACACATGGCTATGCAATGTCTTATTCCCTTAGGCTTTTCAATGCTACCTTAATGAGCTTTTGACCAACGACTCCCAGACCATTAAGACCTTAGGGCGCTAAGTGTAAAGACAATCCCCTCGGGCTTACTTACTCAAGTAACAAAGGCCACAAAACTAGACAAGCACGCCACGGTGTTTATTCATACTTTTTTTTCTTTTTTTTCTTTCTCTCTTTTTTTTATATATATAGCTTATATACCCCAAATATTCCCCCAAACTTAGGTTCTTGTCTAACTTTAGCCATCACTACTTATTCTTGTCATTCTTTCATTCAAACTAGCATTATCCTTTAGAGTTCCATTATGTATCAATTTAAAATTAATCAATCAACAAGTTGTTTTTACTGTGCTATCCTTATTATACCAGTTTCAAACAGAAAAAGATTCAACTCATAACAGGAAATCACATCAAAAGCTCTAATAATCAGTATTATACTTGTCTATCTAATCCCATTCTCATCATTGGCCAAAATAAACTGTAACTATCAAACAGCTGGACTCATGCAAGATGAACATATTAAATAACTATTATTTTTGATTTTTTAAATTTTGTTTTTTTAGATATATGTGGTAAATATAACATGAATGCAAAGATAAATAAAAACTATTTATATTCCTAATCTACTATACAACTACATGATTACCTGAATGCAACACTTAACAATCCTAAACATAAACCATGAACTAACATATGCAAACCTAGCTAATGAAATTAAATATGCAACATGTAACATGCAACTAAATCCCCCAAACTTGAAAATTACAATGTCCTCATTGTATAGATAAAGAAATGAATAAGAGAGGACTTCCCTGTAATCGCCTAAGTCTGGGTTGGTGGTGGTTGTTGTTCTTCATCGGAATCGCTGGGTGGGAATCTTGGCATTGGTGCTGGTTGCTGGTATGGGAATTGGGCAGTAGGATTGAAACTCTAGAGCGTAGTGTTTAATGAGGCGAAAGATACATTCATGGCCTCAAACATGTGGTCCTGCCTTGCTGCTAGTCTCCGCATTTCTCTCCGTGCCTCCTTGTTGTGCTCATCCACTTGTCGTTGAAGGTTGAGGAATTGAGGTCTAGATATTACTTGAGTCATTGTGATGTCTCTCCCATTGCCGCATTCCACAAACTCATCGTCATCCGAGGTGTCCTCACACGTCGTAGCATCCTCCGAGGTGAGGGAAATACAAATCCTACTCCTCTCGGGTGCGACTCGCCTCTGGGCCACACAACATATATTGCAATCATTCTCAAATCAAGTGTCTGCAGCGACATCTAGGTTATCTCATCATCTGACCAACACACTCCCGCCTGTATACACAATCCACAGATAAGTGATGGGTGTGGCAATCCTCCAGAGTATGGTCCTCGAAGGCATCTTCGGATCAAAAAGTTAATAATAGCCCCTATGTCCATGATGAAATCTTGTACCATATCATATAATAGCACTGCCTTATCCTTAGACACATCTGATGTGTGTGTAGATGGAAGTAACTTAGCGCACAGAAAGGCATACCATATTTTCCCATACCGACTGAGATCCTTACTGTGAAAGACAGTGCCTCCATTATTTGATTTTATCCATGAAGTACCCGGCCTTGACATCTCCTGCATAATAGCCTCATAATCTGGATCATTATCACGTAAGTGTTTCAGATCGGAAGTGTCTCGGTGCTAAATGAATCGATAGTACATGTTGATGGCGCGGCACTAAAAGGCGATAACTCTACCCGTGCATAAAAGCATTGTAGGGGGCCTTATCCTCGGCGTTAGCGTAGAATTCTTTTACCACACTTACAACTACGGGTTCGGCCTCTGCTGTTAATTTATTCCAACCTTTTTGATATATTTGTTGCATCATTTCGCCATCCACAGGCTCAGGTGCCAACCCCCGCTCAGGTGTGAGTGCTTTTGTCACCATATAATCATAACGATCGGCGGCGGCGACACTTATGAATTTTCACCTATCAAAGGTTCGTGTTGGTTGTGTGGCCCCTGAACTCTCTCCTCGTTGCCTTTTTGATGTCAGTTTTGGTTCCATTGATTTGGAATTGATGAGTTTTTCCCCCAAACTTTACTTAAGCAATTTGTCGAACAATTGGTGTGCGAGCCGTGAAATTCCCACAAACTTGGTTATTTGGCTTGAACTATGGTGATAGAAGATGAAGAATTAGAAAACCAACTTCCTACTTTCAATATGTGTTGAATTTGGTTGTAGAGATTTGCACAAATTCTATCCTTGAACTTCCAATTGGTGTGAATTAAGGTTGTTCGATTGTGTGGTGAATGGGTGTAATTATAGAGAGGAGTTTATGGAAGTGGGTAGTGGGTGACTAGGTGGGAGGAGTGGGGTTGTGTTTAATTGTTGTGAGGAGATGGGAAGTTATGTGAAGGTTGTGGGTGTATGTTGTGTAGGAGTTGGTTTGTAAGAAGTTGAAGTAGAATGGAAGTGGGAGACAATACATGACCAATCACGAATCGCTTCTATGAAATTGGACACCTGACCCATTTGGATGATTTATGCTATAGGGAGCAAGCCCCGGCTTGCATGTGTGCTGCTAAAGCAGTAAGGGGGCAAGCCCCGACTGGATGTGTTGAACTATGATGGGCCTGCCCCGGCTTGGGGGTATTCTGCTAAGGCAAAAAAGGGTCGACCATTTGGATGTTTTGTTTTACAAGGGGCGACTTTAGGCTTGCTAGTGGGTATTAATGCGTAGAAAATTTGCTTAATGCACAGTTTCTTCTACTTAACTTCATGTGCATCCCATAGCTTCTTCTTTGAATACTTGAGCACATGAAAAACATATTTATGAGTGAATATTGAGCAAATTCAAGCATGGAGGGTAAGCTTATTTAGCTATCAAGTATACTTTAAATACTTCATGACTCTATTTTAGACCAAATGTTATTCTAAACTACCATTTCACTAGTATGGATCAAATTACTTAAAAAAAGAAAAAATGAAGAAAAAGCACAAAAATAAATTAAAAAATTGGGTTGCCTCCCAGTGAGCGCTTGATTTTAAGTCGTTCAGCGTGACTACTCCCTGTTTCATCCCGGATCGGTTTGGTTAACTTTGGCATGATGATTATTTATCGCGCAACACCAACATTGTTGTAATGCATGTCCGTTCACTTGCATGTTAGATAATGAATTTGACTTTCTATCCTCAACTAATGCCTTAAGACCACTATCCTCTTTGCAACCCCTGAACTTGACACGTGTAGATTCCTCGAGCAACTCGCACTCTTCCTTGTCAGTTGGGATTGAGATTTCCTTAAACACCTTTATCGTTACTACCTGATCAAACACTTTCATAATCAGTTCTGCATTAGGCACGTCAATTAGTGTTTGTCCAGTCACCAGGAATGGTCGTCCCAAGATGATAGGGATGTTCTTATCTTCTTCAAAATCTAATACCACAAAATTGGCTAGAAAGATTAGTGATTCAACTTTGACCAATACGTCTTTGACTATTCCTAAAGGGTATGTTATTGATCTATCGGCGAGTTGTAGACTAATATTTGTTGGTTTTGCTTCCTTTAATCCCAGCTTTTGGTAAATGGACAGTGGCATAAGATTTATACTCGCTCCTAAATCGCATAGAGCTCTTCCCACATCTTGATTGCCAATTGCACAAAGAATTGTAAAACTTCCTGGATCTTTCAATTTAGGCGGGAGCTTTTTCTATAGTATTTCACTGCATTCCTCGGTTAACGCCACTGTTTTGAAATCCTGGAGCTTACGTTTTTTTAAAAGTATGTCCTTTATGAATTTAATGTAACGCAAGATCATCTTCTCAAGTGCTTGACAAATGGAATATTAATGTGTAATCATTTGAATATATCCATAAACCTTGAGAATCGGTTCTTTAACTTGTTATTTTCTAACCTTGAAGGAAAGGGTGCAGTGGTGTAACTTTAAATTGTTTCTCTTCCTTTGCTTTTTGCACCACTTTTTCGTACATTTCTTCTTTAATTCCTTCCCTTCATCCTCACATTCATCTCTGCAGACTAGCTTTCTTATCCCGATTAGAAACCAACTCCTTACTGCTTCTAAGAGTAATAGCATTACACTGCTCGTGAGTTCCCTTTGGATTTCTCTCTGTATCACTTGGTAGGGTCCCTTGTGGTCTGTTGTTCAATGCCAACGCCATTTGACCTATCTGATTCTCTAAATTCTTGATCGACATCTCTTGTGATTTCACAGTCATGGCGTGATTTTTTATAGCCAACTCTGTAATAACCCGAGATTTCCTAAATAAAATAAATAAGAAAATTTGCGTATAATTTTTTTTTTATTTAATGACGAGAATAAGTGAACGATAAATACGAATATATTTATTACTTGAAAAATTAGAAATAATTTTGGAATTATTAATTACTACAAATTATATTTTTATGGTAATTAATTTCTGTAAGCAGAAATGTTTTTATTAATTATTTTCCATGAAAACATGATTGGAAATAATATATGAAGTGATAATTGGAATTATATAATAAATATTTTATTATATGAATTGTTCAGAATATTTAAATCAAGTATTTTAACTTGATATGCGAAAGAGAAGTCAGATATGAGATCCAAACCCTGAATTGGGATTGTGATCAAGAGATGAGAATAATAATATATATATTATTGTTATAATGATTTTACTGAAGACAATAATTATGTATCGTGTGTATGTATGTGAGACAGATAATATTGAACAATGACTACCAATTAGGTCATAGCATATATTACCGCTTTGTGAAACCCTAATTATTAAACTTAGTTATGAGAAATGGTGAGTAATGGTCGTGTATATGAAGTTTCTTTGTGTATATGAAGGTTACTGTGTATAAGATGTCGGTAATTAGAAGAAAACCATAATTACTGTTGTTTGTCGATAATTAGGACAAACCCTAATTATTACAACCCTAATCGGTTGAAGTTAGAGACCGTGAATGTAATCGTGTTAGAACATACACAGATAATTAGAGAACCCTAATGGTCAATTAGAAACCCTAATTGATGGCGTTAAGAAACCCTAATTAGAAAATCCTAATTTTCTATAAAAAACCCTAATTTAAAATTATCGGGTTTAATTACGATGTTAATGTATAAAAGTTTTAATTTACCAAAGGATAGAATTAATTGGTAAAATGATAAGAATTACCATCTAGTGATTAAATACTACATTTAATTGCCATGTACAAGAATGCCCATGAAATTATATGCGAAATTACCAAAATGCCCTTTTGGTTTATTAGTGTATTATTAGTAGCATTGTTGCTAGAATCTTTGCAAAAGCTAGCCAACCACCACCTTCTAGAATTCCCTCATGCTACTATACCATTACACCTCAATTATACCAACCAATTTAGCATCCAAGGCAATTAATTTGGCTTATAAATAGATTGGAAAGTTAACATTATTTTGCACACTAAAATTTCACAAACTCTCTGACAAACTCTCCCAACCTCTTACCAACGAAATTATCTTGCCCATAAGCTCCTAATCAAAGCCCAACCATCACAAACAACAAATCGAAGCATCAAGAAGCGTAAATCAAAAATCAAGCTTGAAAAGGTAGAAATCCTAAATTCTAGAAATCCTTCGATTCGATGTTAATTGATGCAATTGATTGTTTAAAGTAGTGTAATAGAGAGTCTATTAATGTTCGGGTTGTAAAATCATGAACCCATAACATCAAAGTGCATTTAATTTGAAGATTTGAGCAAGTTGGAAAAATCGAATTACGTTATTTTTCACCAAATGTCAGAGGCTATAACTCTTTGGTCGATCTCGAGTTTTGTTGTTTAAAAGTTGTTAGGTGTAGCTTGTTATGTGTTCTTTAAACTCCAAAAGGAATCAGGTCTATATCTATTGTAGATCGGGATTTATAAGCGGTCAAAGTGGGTTGACCGGCTGTTTTTCAAACCCAGAAAATATTCTAAGTGTCCAGAAAATATTATTTTGGAAAATGTCAGGCCTTATATCTCGGTCATATTTAATGTGTTTTGTGTTCTAAAGGTTGTTATGTGTAGCTTGTTATGTGGTATTTAACCTCCAAAACGAATCAGGTCCATATATATTATGGATTAAGAGTTATTTAAGGTCAAACTGGTTTGTAAGATTTAATCGAAAAAATTAGGCAAAACTAGAATTTTCTAAGTGTTAATTTTTCTGACAAGGTTTGACCATACTTTAGATGATTTATTTCTTGTTTTTATGATGATGTTAAGTGTTAGAGTTGTAGTCCTACATGTGGTCTACACACTGGAATTGATAGATCACATAAACGCGTTACACGCATCATCAAGTTATAGAGGTCCAAAGTAGGCACCTCGAATCTGTTCTTCGTGAAGAAACGACTTTGGTAGCTACTTTGATGGGTGATTTATCCTGGATCGATGTTTGTTTAGAGGTTATGATTATTGGAGATTGTAGTCCTGTAATTCCTCTACAAGACCCAATTTATAGATTGTCCAAATTAGTTAAGATGAGAGAGTTATTCACGGTCAAAGTAGCTACCTTCGGTTCGCTTATGAAGATCTGGGTAGGCTCAAGAACACCTATAGCGACACTTACGTCACTATAGGGGCCTTTAATGACGCTTTTAATTATTTTAATTTCGATTTTAGGAAATTAATTTAAAAATTAGAAAAATTAGTTTTAATTATTAAAAATACCAAATAAATTATGAAAAATTATTTTAAAGTCCTAAAAATAGTTTTTAATTATTTTGAGTATATTTCATAAATATTTAATATTTTTGGAATATAAAAGGTATTTATTTATTTAATTATAATATTAAATAAATTATTTAAAAATAGTTTTAATTCATGAAAAATCATGAAAAATTATATTATGGTATAAGAAAATATTTTAAGTTATTTCCCAAGACTTTTAATATTTTGTGATGAATTTCATTAATTAATTATATATTAATGATATTAAGATAATATTAATGATATTTAGTTTATTTAATAATTATTATTAAATAAATAGTTTAAAAATGGTTTTATTTATTTAAAATCATTTAAAGAGGATATTAAGGATTTAAAAATATTTTAAGTTATAATTAATGACTTTTAATATTTGGATGAATAGTACATTAATATTTATATATTAATGGTGATTATTTAAAATGATTTTAATTGTTTTAAAAATCATTTAAGGGTAATACAAATGTTTTAAAAATAGTTTGAGTTATTATAAATAACTTTTATATTTTGGCAATGGTTTCATTAATAGTTTAATATAAATTAATTATTAATGATAATGGAATTATTTAATGTTTAAATCATTTAATTATGATTTAGATGTTTGAAAATGCATGATAAAATATCATAAAAGCTTTAAAATTATTTTAAGTCATTTAAAAATAAAATGACCGATGTTGAGGTATAGAATAAGAGTCTTAGACTCAAGATTTGCCGATAAAGTCAGCTTGCAGACGCCGACAAATGTCGAACCTCTATAATAGAGAGAAAAAAGGCTACTGTAAGAACATGGATGAGATATTTGAAAAATGTATAAAAATATTTCAAGTATAGAATATGAACTAAAAGTATGATCACCACTGCGATTATGTGATGACGTGATTAGACTATGTGTCAATTGTAATAAAGCGATACTATGTGTTATGATATATTGTTCTAATCGAACGAATGATCCGATTATTGATAGGTTGTGATAAAGAGATAAAACCTAAGTTGAGATTTGTAATCAATGAAATCAGTAAGTATCTTACCTTTGCATTTCCTTTTTATGCAATGGACATGAGTAAAAAGTTTTAATTATTATATTCTGTCATACATTATGTACGCTTTGATTATCAACATGTTAGCTCGGATATATATTACGTTAAGTTGATTTCTAAATGGTTATACAAGTGTCCCCACTTGGATAATCATAGCATTTATTCACATGTTGATATACCTTTGTCAATTACCCGTATACATATATGTTGAATTACATATTATTGTTGAGCAAGATTAAAACCTTGGGTTTGGAACTGTGCATGTATGAACATCCCGATAATGGGAAAATTTTTATGCGCTTCACGGATGAAAAGGGTGAGCGATGAATTTCGTTCAAGTTATGTAGTGATTGATCAATACAGGTACAACAGGGTGATCACCTCCGTGCTCAGAAGTTATGACGATTTTGCGGATGAATTTCGCTAAACCTTTTCGAAAATGAAAACCATGTTCATAGTATGTTTCTTAAACCCTATTCATGGGTGGAGCCTCATTTCAAGAATTTGAAAGAGAGTTGTTATGTGAATTTTTATCAAGATCTGATTACTTCACAACTTTCTATTCGTTGTAGAAGTGTTATGTAAAGAGAATACTTATATTCTTTCAAATTTATATATATAATTGCTATTACTTCTTTGGGCACTCAAATGCCATCCTTTCTTAAACTAAATGTTTTCGATTCACGATGACGATCGACACGAAGGCTCGTGCGCGAACAAGGGAAAAGAAAAGCTATTCGAATGAGTTTTAGTATGAGTTAATGGTTATAGTTAGTAAGACAATGGAATCTATTGTCAGGTATTGTAAGGAATGTATTTGAAGGTCACGTACCTGGGAAAGTAAACTTTGATGTATGTAAATTAAGTTCGAATTATATTATTATTATTTAGTATTATTCCAGCTTAAAGAAATGGTATCGTGGAGAACCGAGTTCGGGTTTCAAGTATCCGGATTTGGGGTCGCCACAGGTTGGTATCAAAGCTGTAGGTTATAAACGTTAGGAATGCGAAACCTAGGTTATAACCTTAGTAGAATGGATAACGAAAGTTAAGATAGATATTCAGTAGACGAAGAACTCTGGTGAAGAGTTATAACCTTAGTAGAATGGATAACGAAAGTTAAGATAGATATTCGGTAGACGAAGAACTCTGGTGAAGAATTATAACCTTAGTAGAATGGAGGACGAAAGTTAAGATAGATATTCAGTGAACCAGAGACGAAGTACTCGGTGAGAAGTTATAGGATATGATGAGTTGAAGAGATTCATCGAGTTTTAGTGGTACTAAATAAAATATTACTTCATTTTAATGATGAATATATTTTATTTCAGTAATGATGTTGTCTCGTTTATTGTGGTCATAGGATGGATGACGAAAGTCAAAATAGTAATTCCTTGACCCAAGAGCGATGGACTCTAGCGAGGAGTACATGACGGTGAGATGATAAGAGATTTGATAGTTAGAACGACGACTTAAGGGTTAGATTTGAAAGGCGGTGAGGTATAGAATCGTACTCTCCAGATTTTGGAACAAGAAGATAAGGACGCTTGCTCACCCGAACACGATGGAGTTAGCGAGAGTTACGAGGAGGTTGGAGCGAGAGGGAGATACAGATAGACGATTGAAGGTTGAGATAGAAGCCAAAGACACGGGATATATACCTTGGAGCAGGCTTAGACATCGCTTTATGCGATTCGATCACGAAGTGGATGGAGCGCTTTCGGCAGAGAAAGATAGGCGTTGATGTGTTTATAGAGATGGATTGAATAAATTCATCGTCAAACAAAATAAGAGACAACGATATAAAACTCTTGATTCTTCGTGTATATATACTACATGCTAATCGAGTGGTAACTTATGTATGTAGATGTCCGGTGGAAAAGATATGTGGAATAAGAAGGATCAAATCCATACCCCTGAGCTAATATCAAGGCCAATAGCTGAAATAGAAGCTTACCAAGAACCCAAATCGGACGAGGTGGCTATAGTGGAAAACGTAGTATCAGACCCAGAAATGGTGGAATGACAGATAATGATTCAGACACTAACGTTGAAGCTGATCAAGCATCAACGAAAGTGCAGAATCTGGAGAACAAGGTTTCTTCACTAGAAAGGTTGTGGGAGATAGAAAAGTTGCTTAATATTCAACTGCAAAAAGCATTAAAAGAAACAATGGAAGAACAAGATAAGCTTAAGATCCAAATTGACCAGATGGGAGCCTCAAGCAACACATCGTGTTCAGCTCCGAGAGGTAAGGGAAAAATAAAGGTAGAAGATCCTGACTTAGGAAAACCTGATAAGAAGAAAGGAAAGAAGATATGTTATATTTACGGCTGTGAGGGACATACCTCTCCTCATTGCCCCAACTATAAGAAAGGTGGATATTTTAATTGTGGAATGGAAGGACATCGAGGGAATGAATGTCCGAGAAGAAAGGCTTAGTAGATAAGTAGTATGGGTTATGTTATGTAATATGTGTGATAAGTAATGAACTATTTTCAACTTTTATGTTGGTCAAGATTTTAAACCCCATCGTTGTAGTCACAAAGGGATAGCCGATGTTTAAAGCAATATGTCTTATGGTATGTTAAGTTCTATTAATGTGAGGTGCTATGGTTGGAAGTACCATGAGTGTCACAAGTTGGATTAATGAAGTAAGTTGTTATAAAAATAGCGAGATATTTATCCGAATATTGGTTAATATAGTAAACCAAGTTTCAAAATTTAATATTTTGGAATACATGATTATTTGAGTAGAAAATTTTGTGTTATATGTCGAACGATAATGATGAGGCTTAGAATGTAAGGAAATGAAGAATAATTTATGATTATGTCACCAAGACGAAAACAAAAACCACCATGGAAGATCAACCGGATAATCGAACAATGAACGCCAAAGACTTTTAAGGCAATCTTGTTCTTTAGGGTATAGAGGATTAAGTGACTCAAGAGAAGCGTTTATGATAGTTAGGATAACAGTAAAGGGCAAAAGATAACTTTTATCAATTATACGATAAAAAGGAAATAAGATAAAGAGAAAGTTTGTGGGCGAAGAGACATATCTCTTCCAATTGTCCCAATTCAAGAATGTATAGCTTAATGTTTTATTTATGAATCAATGGAGTATAAGATGAAAGAGTATAAGGTGAAAGAAGGAGAAGTGAGATAAGGAATGCGAATACGAGAAATGACAAAGAAGATATAGGCGACAAACGAAATAAACCGTAAGTGTCTTCGTTATGGTCGCTCAAGATATCGTAGCGATTGAGGATCTTGTGGCAAATTTGGAAATGGAACTTCAGGTTTTATTCGAATAACTTCAATATTTTATATGATTTTCCTGTATAAAATATAGCTATATAGATAGTAAATTATTTCATAAAGAAATTTTGAGGAAGGAATTTGAGTTCTTTTAGAAATCAAATTTACATTTATCGAATAAACAAGCGTTATGGAGAATAGTTAAAGATCAGTTCGATCAAGTATTGATCGAGGTCTATGTGAAAGGATTATATGCGTTATGTACTCTTACGTGTATGAGTTTTAAAGCGGTGATTAGGGGACGGAATCCTTATAGGGGAGGTGAATGTAATAACCCGAGATTTCCTAAATAAAATAAATAAGAAAATTTGCGTATAATTTTTTTTTTATTTAATGACGAGAATAAGTGAACGATAAATACGAATATATTTATTACTTGAAAAATTAGAAATAATTTTGGAATTATTAATTACTACAAATTATATTTTATGGTAATTAATTTACGTAGTGTAAATGTTTTTATTAATTATTTTCCATGAAAACATGATTGGAAATAATATATGAAGTGATAATTGGAATTATATAATAAATATTTTATTATATGAATTGTTCGAATATTTAAATCAAGTATTTTAACTTGATATGCGAAAGAGAAGTCGGGATATGAGATCCAAACCACGAATTGGGGTTGTGATCAAGAGATGAGAATAATAATATTATATTATTGTTATAATGATTTTACTGAGACAATAATTATGTAATCGTGTATGTGCTGACAGATAATATTGAATCGATAATAACGATTACCAATTAGGTCATAGATATTACGTCTTCGTGAAACCCTAATTATTAAACTTAGTTATGAGAAATGACCGAGTAATGACTGTGTATATGAAGTTTCTTGTGTATATGAAGGATTCTTTGTGTATAAGATGTCGGTAATTAGAAGAAAACCATAATTACTGTTGTTTGTCGATAATTAGGACAAACCCTAATTATTACAACCCTAATCGGTTGAAGTTAGAGACCGTAACGACTGTGTTAGAACATACACAGATAATTAGAGAACCCTAATGGTCAATTAGAAACCCTAATTGATGGCGTTAAGAAACCCTAATTAGAAAATCCTAATTTTCTATAAAAAACCCTAATTTAAAATTATCGGGTTTAATTACGATGTTAATGTATAAAAGTTTTAATTTACCAAAGGATAGAATTAATTGGTAAAATGATAAGAATTACCATCTAGTGATTAAATACTACATTTAATTGCCATGTACAAGAATGCCCATGAAATTATATGCGAAATTACCAAAATGCCCTTTTGGTTTATTAGTGTATTATTAGTAGCATTGTTGCTAGAATCTTTGCAAAAGCTAGCCAACCACCACCTTCTAGAATTCCCTCATGCTACTATACCATTACACCTCAATTATACCAACCAATTTAGCATCCAAGGCAATTAATTTGGCTTATAAATAGATTGGAAAGTTAACATTATTTTGCACACTAAAATTTCACAAACTCTCTAGACAAACTCTCCCAACCTCTTACCAACGAAATTATCTTGCCCATAAGCTCCTAATCAAAGCCCAACCATCACAAACAACAAATCAGAAGCATCAAGAAGCCAAAAATCAAAAATCAAGCTTGAAAAGGTAGGAAATCCTAAATTCTAGAAATCCTTCGATTCGATGTTAATTGATGCAATTGATTGTTTAAAGTAGTGTAATAGAGAGTCTATTAATGTTCTGGGTTGTAAAATCATGAACCCATAACATCAAAGTGCACGAATTTGAAGATTTGAGCAAGTTGGAAAAATCGAATTCTGTTATTTTTCACCAAATGTCAGAGGCTATAACTCTTTGGTCGATCTCGAGTTTTGTTGTTTAAAAGTTGTTAGGTGTAGCTTGTTATGTGTTCTTTAAACTCCAAAAGGAATCAGGTCTATATCTATTGTAGATCGGGATTTATAAGCGGTCAAAGTGGGTCAATTCCAAGATTGACCTATTGTTTTTCAAACCCGTAAAATATTCTAAGT
The DNA here is from genome assembly GCA_020205605.1 of Panax ginseng. Lineage (NCBI taxonomy): Eukaryota > Viridiplantae > Streptophyta > Magnoliopsida > Apiales > Araliaceae > Panax > Panax ginseng. Next base: position 104,827,976 of record CM035134.1, read on the forward strand.
GTCCGTAAAATATTATTTTGGAAAATGTCGGGCCTTATATATCTGGGTCATATTTAATGTGTTTTGTGTTCTAAAGGTTGTTATGTGTAGCTTGTTATGTGGTATTTAACCTCCAAAACGAATCAGGTCCATATATATTATGGATTAAGAGTTATTTAAGGTCAAACTGGGTTGACTTAAGCATTAACCAAAAAATTTCGGGCAAATTTAGAATTTTCTAAGTGTTAATTTTTCCGACAAGGTTTGACCATACTTTAGATGATTTATTTCTTGTTTTTATGATGATGTTAAGTGTTAGAGTTGTAGTCCTACATGTGGTCTACACACTGGAATTGATAGATCACATAAACGTTACACGATCATCAAGTTATAGAGGTCCAAAGTAGGCACCTCGAACTCGTTTCTTCGTGAAGAAACGACTTTGGTAGCTACTTTGATGGTGATTTATCCCAGATCGATGTTTGTTTAGAGGTTATGATTATTGGAGATTGTAGTCTGGTAATTCCTCTACAAGACCCAATTTATAGATTGTCCAAATTAGTTAAGATGAGAGAGTTATTCACGGTCAAAGTAGGCCACTAGGTTGCCTCGCCTTATGAAGATCTGGGTAGGCTCAAGAACACCTATAGTACATTTACGTCACTACTATAGGGGCCTTTATGACGCTTTTAATTATTTTAATTTCGATTTTTAGGAAATTAATTTAAAAATTAGAAAATTAGTTTTAATTATTAAAATACCAAATAAATTATGAAAAATTATTTTAAAGTCCGAAAAATAGTTTTTAATTATTTTGAGTATATTTCATAAATATTTAATATTTTGGAATATAAAAGGTATTTATTTATTTAATTATAATATTAAATAAATTATTTAAAATAGTTTTAATTCATGAAAAATCATGAAAAATTATATTATGGTATAAGAAAATATTTTAAGTTATTTCCCAAGACTTTTAATATTTTGTGATGAATTTCATTAATTAATTATATATTAATGATATTAAGATAATATTAATGATATTTAGTTTATTTAATAATTATTATTAAATAAATAGTTTAAAAATGGTTTTATTTATTTAAAAATCATTTAAAGAGGATATTAAGGATTTAAAAATATTTTAAGTTATAATTAATGACTTTTAATATTTGATGAATAGTACATTAATATTTATATATTAATGGTGATTATTTAAAATGATTTTTAATTGTTTTAAAAATCATTTAAGGGTAATACAAATGTTTTAAAAATAGTTTGAGTTATTATAAATAACTTTTATATTTTAGCAATGGTTTCATTAATAGTTTAATATAAATTAATTATTAATGATAATGGAATTATTTAATGTTTAAATCATTTAATTATGATTAGATGTTTGAAAATGCATGATAAAATATCATAAAAGCTTTAAAATTATTTTAAGTCATTTAAAAATAAAATGGTGATGTTGAGGTATAGAATAAGAGTCTTAGACTCAAGATTTACCCGATAAAAGTTTGATGACCGACAAATGTCGAATCTCTATAATAGAGAGAAAAGGCTCTCAGTAAGAACATGGATGAGATATTTGAAAAATGTATAAAAATATTTCAAGTATAGAATATGAACTAAAAGTATGATCACCTGCGATTATGTGATGACGTGATTAGACTATGTCTTTTGTTGTAATAGAGCATACTTTATGTGTTATGATATATTGTTCTAATCGAAGCGAATGATCCGATTATTGATAGGTTGTGATAAAGAGATAAAACCTAAGTTGAGATTTGTAATCAAAGAAATCGGCAAGTATCTTACCTTTGCATTTCCTTTTATGCAATGGACATGAGTAAAAAGTTTCGTAATTATTATATTCTGTCTGCATGATTATGTACGCTTTGATTATCAACATGTTAGCTCGGATATATATTTCGTTAAGTTGATTTCTAAATGGTTATACAAGTGTCCCCACTTGGATAATCATGGCATTTATTCACATGTTGATATACCTTTGTCAATTACCCGTATACATATATGTTGAATTACATATTATTGTTGAGCAAGATTAAAAACCTTGGGTTTGGAACCGTGCATGTATGAACATCCCGATAATGGGAAAATTTTTTATGCGCTTGGCTACGGACAAAAAGTGTGAGCGATGAATTTCGTTCAAGTTATGTAGTATTGATCAATCTGAGGTATAATCTGGGTCGATCACCCCTCCGTTCCGTAAGTTATAACGGTTTGCGGATGAATTTCTGCTAAACCTTTTCGAAAATGAAAAACCATGTTCATAGTATGTTTCTTAAACCCTATTCATGGGTGGAGCCTCATTTCAAGAATTTGAAAGAGAGTTGTTATGTGAATTTTTTATCAGTACAGATTACTTCACAACTTTCTATTCGTTGTAGAAGTGTTATGTAAAGAGAATACTTATATTCTTCGATTTTATATATATAATTGATATTACTTCTTTGGGCACTCAAATGCTCATCCTTGCTTAAACTAAATGTTTTCAGTTACGGACGATCGACCTGAAGGCTCAGGCACGAACAAGGGAAAAGAAAAGCTATTCGAATGAGTTTTAGTATGAGTTAATGGTTATAGTTAGTAAGACAATGGAATCTATTGTCAGGTATTGTAAGGAATGTATTTGAAGGTCACGTACCTTGGAAAGTAAACTTTGATGTATGTAAATTAAGTTCAATTATATTATTATTTATTTAGTATTATTCAGCTTAAAGAAATGGTATCGTGGAGAACCGAGTTCGGGTTTCAAGTATCCGGATTTGGGGTCGCCACAAACTCGGTGCTAGTCATGAATTTTGCCAACACTTCCTCCAGATCGGGTTTCCTTTCTTGATATTGAACTGGTTGTTGCTGATTCTGGAAACCTGGAGGATATAATTTTCATGAAGCTTGATTTTACTGGTTGTTGCTCCACGAGATATTCGGATGATTCCTATTTCCTTGATTGTATGTGTTCTGATATGTGTTTTGAGGAATTCTGTTGTAATTGCCGATGAACTGCACAACTGCTGGATTAATCGCGCATTGATCCATTGGGTGCTCTCATGCGCACAACTCGCATATTATTGTCGCTTGATGTACTTGCTGTGTTTTTTGTGCTTGTGTTGCTGTCACCGACTCCAACATCTTTGAAAGTGCAGATATCTGTGCTTGCATCACTGTCATACTATCCACTTCTAACACCCCAGCTGCCTTTGTATGTGTCATTCTTACTGTGGGCCACTGGTAGTTATTAGCCGCCATGGTTTCAATTAACTCGTATGCCTCCTTGTAACTCTTAGCCATGAATGCTCCGCCCGACGCTGCATCGATACTTGTCCTGAGATTCCCATGTAGTCCATTGTAAAAGGTGTTCATTTGTAGCCACTGGGGCAATCCATTATGTGGGCATTTTCTAAGAAATTCTTTGTATCTCTCCCAAGCCTCATATAATGACTCCCCATGTTGCTGTTCAAACATCGTAATTCCTCATCTTCGATAGCATGGGGTGGAAGGAAAGAATTTTGCGAGGAATTTTTGAGCTAAATCCTCCCATATTGTTATCGAATCGGACGGTAGAGAATGCAACCAACTCTTCGCCTTGTCTTGTAAAGAGAATGGGAACAATCGAAGTCTCACCGCCTCATCCGAAACCCCATTGAACCTAAAAGTGTCGCACATTTCCAGAAAGCTGACCAGATGCTCGTTCGGATCGTCATTTGCAAATCCCCCAAACTGAACTGAATTCTAAATCATTTGTATCATCCCAGGCTTAATTTCGAACGTATTTGCTGCTATTCTTTGGCTTTGGTGATGCTTTGATCGGCAGATTCATTCACCTTGGGTGTTGCGAAATCCCTTAATGCTTTTCGATCTTCGGCTGCTATTACTATTATCTCTTCCTTTTCAGATGTTTTGAATTCTTGCCTCGTTTCCTTGATCCACTTACTCAACCTTTGAAACCTTTTCTCAATGTCATCCTCAAAAGGCAACAAGTCTGGATTTTTGGACCGAGTTTGCATAAACTGCTTCCTCACCTGAAATAGAAGAAACAATACCAAAAATAAAAATGTCTAAGTAAAACTGGATTAATTAAACTGATATTGTAAAACTATTAAGAATTATACTAAATAGTCCCCGGCAACAGCGCCAAAAACTTGTTGGGTAAAATCTATATACGCACAACACGCAAGTATACGTGGTCAACAAGTAATAAAGTGATAAGTAGAGTATCGTTCCCATAGAGACAATTTAATAAGAAACTTAACTTCACAATTATCAATTTCCTATTAATCCTAATTTTATTAAACTATCCAATTCAATGATTAAAAATAATTATTCTAAATTAAAAAGTAATTAAACTATCACAACCCAATCACAAATATCAAAATCTGGAATTTCAAACAATTAATGGAAAATTAAACTTATGATTTCACCCTAAGCTTCACTCTGATTTTAACACTTTTATTCTAATTCAACTCACTAATCCAGTCTATTAATCAAGAACACGAACGTAGTATTAACCACATCTCGATGCACTAATACCATATTAACGTCAATCCACAATTAAGATAGAAATATGTTAAACACCTTAAGCAACTAACTCACTATATCTCTATGTGAATTACAATTGAAGAAGGTTGAAGAATAAGTTCTCTATCCGATTACATGCGGTGTCAAGCATATCTCTACCTTAACACTCATCAAGTTTAAGCTATTAACAAAATCCACGAAACACATGCTATATCAACTAGGTCTAGATTTGAATATCCTCTCTCGATTCCATCCAACTCCACAAAGAATTGTTGATCAGGCAATTCATAGATTCAAGCACAAATCAATATAGATAAACTAGAAATAGCTTATTAAATTGGAAATCAAAGTTTACTAAATCATAGATTCACTCAAAGATCCATCACAAGCCTAAAAAGTGAATTAGTTCATAATAAACGAAATAAACACGGAATAAATCATGGAAATCATCCTTTCAATTACAAATAATAAACTAAGACGAAGAATATTGGAAAACACCCTTCACGTAGCCTAGATTCGCAATTATCTTGAAAATCTCCTTAAATTACTCCTCCAACGCTTGCTTAGAAAAACTGAGATTAATCTTCGTAATTTGCCTTGTGTGACTCCTAATCCCAGTGTTTGTTGTGACAACCCGAGAAATTAGACAATTTATTAAAATCTTAAATGATTGATTTAAGGTCAAATAATAGACCTAGATAGAAAATAAGTGTATGCGTTTGATGTTATTAGGATGGAATTTTGAGGATTTCAAAATTTCGTGAAGGATTTTAGGTGAATTATTCAGGATTAAGGATTTATTTGATTAGGTTCTGTGAATATGGTTAATGATGTGTTCAGAATGTGGTTAATGGTCAAGGGTTGACCAGATAAATTATATCTGTAACAAACCCTAAGAATATATTAAGAACGACAACGTTCAGTTAGAAAACCCTAACGTCTGACAAGAAACCCTAGAAATCGCTCGAAACCCTAGTTTGATTAAAGAATCAAACCCTAATTGAAAGCAAGAAACCCTAAAATCAGAACTTAATGGCATAAGTGTAAATAATTAAAAGATTCATTAAGGTTAATCTTAACAAATTGATTACAAAACCCTAATTCCAAATCAAACCCTAATACTTGATCCGAAAACCCTAGTTTGATTATTCGATAAATTGAAGCCCTAATCTGGAAAATTAATGGAGAATTATATTGCTCTACTGCAATTATTATAATATTAATTAGGGTAACGCTTAATTAATTAGCAAACCCTAATTTCAAATTATCGAACTTAAACTTTTCCGTCAGAAACCCTAATGATGGATTTGAAACCCTAATTTATAATTAGGAAAAAATGAAAGTGTTAATTTAATACTTTTAATGTTAATTAGGAATATAAATCCTAATTGTCAAGTTATTAGAAACCCTAATCTAATTGGGAAATCTAATTTCTAAAATTTAAATATTATTTTTATATTTAAAACCCTAATTTTTGGGTTATAAATTATAATGTACAAATTTGACCCTAAGTGCTTAATTAGCAATTTAAATTAGGATAAATTAGTCCTAATTAGCAAAGGTTGATTTATGATTAGAAAATTATGATATAATTAGGAAGCCCTAATTATAATTAGAAATCAAAATTTTCTATTTTTAAAATTTAATTAGAAATTTTTTGAAATCCAAGTTGTTAAAAATTTGAGGGTTAAAACCTAAACCCTAAATTTGTCCAAACCCTAAATCTTAGTAGGCTCAAACCCTAAACCCTAAGGGTTTTATCATTTGGCAAATGCTAGAAATTAAGGAAATGACAAAAATGCCCTTTTTATCTATTTTAATGAGTTGATATTATAGGTTTTGACTTTTAGGGGAGAGTTGTTCACCAAAATCATAGCCTAGCATGTGTAAAATCTCAGCAATCTATTATTATATCAGCTATATACATTGAATTATATTACATATATAAGATTAAAAGAGAGATAATGCTCACTTTATTTTGCATTTTCTTCCAAGACCCTCTCTCTCTAAAAATTCGAAATCTAGAGTGAGAGAGAAAGAAAAGATGAAGCATGATCAGTTCATAACTTGCCAAGAGCAGCAGCAAAGGATCAAAACCAAAAATCAAAGCTCAAAGGTATTTGAACCCTAAAATTCGAAATCTTATGATCTGAAGTTATTTGTTGTAATTGATTGGTCAAAGTTGTGTAATAAGGTGTCATTTAGTGATCTGGGTAAACCCAGATCCATAACATTAAAGAGCTCGAATTTTGCATTTTTGGAAGTCTGGAAATCTGGGAAATAGTGGTCTGACAGTCGAATGTCAGGGCCTTTAAATCCGTGTCTGTTAAGGGTTAGTGTTGCTTTATGTTTTTGATGTGTTCTATGTCATGAGCACTGTGATGTAAAACTGGAATCATGGTCGGATCAAGTGTAGATCGAAAGATATAAGCGGTCAAACCGTTGACCGATCGTATAAAATGGGTTTCGGCAACCCGTAAACCCGGATCTCGCTTGACAATATTTTCTGTACCTTAGATCTTGCAGTATGTTAGTGTTTTGGCTATGTTGTTGATTGAAGGTTGTAGAAGGGTATGTGAACTACAAAGTAATGCTATTAGATCACCCAGATATGTACCAGGATCGTAGAAATGCATGGTCAAACGGCACCGCCGATCAGATGACTGATGAAGATTCAGGAAAACCGGATCTTCAAGAAGTTCATCGACCCCTTGTTTGACCGGCCATATCTTGTTCATGCTGTGATGTTTTTGTGTTATAATGCTTTATAGTTGTAGTAATACATGTTGTCTACAAACTGTAATTGATAGATCTCATAAGCGTTGCTTTCGATCATCGAGTTATAAGGAATCAAAGTAGGTATTTAAAAGGTCATTCTTCAAATCTGGAAAACCCAGAATTTGAAGAACAGGTCTGACATTAAGTTGGATGGCTTAGATCTCTCTGTGATTATATGTTTTGGACATGAACGTTGCTTAAGATTGTAGTACTACATCAGTATTATAACATTAGAAATGATTAAACACTCGTAAACGTATGGATCAAAGTAATGATCCATCAAACTAAGCCCTCAACCTCGGCATGCGTTTACGGAAAATGTGAAGAACACCAAGAACACCTATATGACGGTTACGTCGCTATATAGGCCCTTTTATGACGATTTATTATTATTATTTTCGAAAATTAATTAAAATTAGAAAAAAATGATTTTAAATTATTAAAAATACATAATAAATTATGAAAAATTATTTTAAAGCTTGAAAAATAGTTTTTAATTATTTTGATATATTTCAAAAATATTTAATATTTTTGGGAATATAAAAGGTATTTATTTATTTAATTATAATATTAAATAAATTATGAAAATAGTTTTTAATTCATGAAAAATCATGAAAAATAATATTATGGTAAATAAAATATTTTAAGTTATTTTTGATGACTTTTAATATTTTATGATAAATTTCATTAATATTTTAATATTAATGGTAATTAATTTATTTAATAAATATATTAAATAAATTAAGGAAAAATAGAATTAATGTTTTAAAAATCATTTAAAAATGATTTAAGTGTTATAAAAATATTTTAAGTTATAAAATATAACTTTTGATATTTTAGCATGAAAATATTAATATTTTAATATTAATATCAATTATCGGATAATGGATTTAAATGTTTAAAATCAAATAATTATGATTTTAAGGTGTTAAAATATTTTGAAATATTATAATGACATTATAATATTATGTAAGGATTTTCATTAATATTTTATATTAAATGAATATTAATGATTAAGGAATTATGTGGTATTTAATTTAGTTAAATACGGTTTTAATGATTGGAAAATCATGATAAATGATATTAATTATCTAAAATTATTATAAGTCTTTAAAAATGTTTTGATGATAAGAAAATTATCTGTGATAATTGTTAAGGGTTAGCGAGTTTAATTGAACTTAAACTCGAGTATTGTCCGACTAGACCATCGGGATGATAGAACTATATCGGTTTCAACTCGGACTTAAATAGTTTGACTTGATGCTAAGTCTTATGTTTGATATAGACTTATAGGGTTATGTGTTATGTGTTTAGGTTATTCTGTGTATTTAGATATAACAATATTATACTGTGATGATATTATTCTAATATTGGAGATCTATATTATTAATATTAGGTCTTCGGATAAAGCGTTATAAATTGCGTTGCGGTAATCAGCCAGCTCGAGCAAGTTTGTTCTTACTTAACTCTAATAAGAGTGTTTTATTCAAGCTTATGGTTAAATCATTCCTTGATTGCCATGAAAATTGTACTATGTACATCTTGCATGTATAAGTCAGGTATGAAAGGCTAATCACCTTCATTACCAGTTGGTTCAGAAATGTTTGTTCATGTTTAAAACTTGTTCAGTCAAAAATTTGTTCGTGCTAGTTCTCAATTATATTGATAAATTATAGCAAGCCCATTATTCATACTCTTCAATCATGATATATCATTATATTGTTGTATTTAAACTTGCTGGGAAACTTTCATGTTCACCCTTTCTATATCATGATAAAACATTGCAGATAAGATTTAAAGCGTTCGGACACTGAGGAAACGATTAAAGCCAAGTTCAAACTTGGGTTATAAAGTCTTGACTAGTTTGTAATAAGCGTATTGTGATAAATATTGTTATGTAATAAATAGTTTATGAAATGTGTATAAGTTAAGGTTACTCGACCTTGGGGAATAGTGTGTAATGTAATGTATAAACAATTTATGTTTATATCTTATAAATATCGTATAAAAGATTAATGAAACCGAATCCATGGCGATTTGGGGCCCGGATTCGGGGGACGCTACATTTGTTATTAATTATATACTTCCACATGTATTTTGAGTACAATTCCATGCCAAAATGAGTCCCAAGTCATCACCATCACTAAAACTTCACACTTGTAGCACTAGAAACCAACTAGGAGACTTCAAAATCGAGTATGCAAGCCCCAACTAGATGTTTTTCTTTGTACAAGCCAGCCCTGGCTTGCTACCCTTATGCTATTGCTGCCCAGACCCCCAGCCCCGGTTGGATCCTAAGGCACAAAAGGTCCAAATTTCCGGCTTGCCTCCATCTGCCAATTACTTTTCCTCATTGGAACCTCCTATGCTAAAAGCGCCATAACTTTTAAACCGAGAGGAGTTACGGGCTCTGCAACCTATCAAATCGAAGCTCTCGTGAGTTCTTCAACTTTTATTCTTTGAGCTTTCAGAAATAACAAACAGATGAAGGTCGAAATTTCATTGGAACAGCTCTTCTTTGTGTAATAACAACCAAACACAACTCTTAACTTTGTCTTTGTTGCTAGAAAGCCATACTCTCGCTTTCGAACTTCCGATTAGAATAATGCAAGACGTTCCGGAATGCCAAGAAAGAGTTCCTTAACATAATCCAAGTTCCACGCCACGAACATGAAATGCACATAAAATGAACATGAAAACCCAAACTATATCCGGAATTGCTTTTCCTTGCAAATTTTATACCAATAGTTACTCACTCCGCTTCCAAGCATATAATCTACAAAATGGAAACAAAATGCATGAAAAGTAACTAAGAAACACGAGATTAAGCAAATAATTCAAGTAATAGATGCCGGATAAGTAGGTATAAAACCTACTTATCAACTTTCAATAAAATATAAACATGAGGATGATGACAATGATATAAGAATTCAATAAAACGAAGTTCAAGAATTAATTTATCCAGAAATTAATAACGTCCAAATTGTCAACATGATACTTCTTTGTAGAGTAAAATTCAAGAATGCTCAAAAGAATATTTTCATGAAAAGATATTGGATGAAGCGCAAATATCAAGGATATTCCACTAATTTCATGGAGTATAGAAGTCAAAAGTTTAACCAACTGAGTATAATAAAGAATGGAATAACAAAAGAAATCACCAGACATGTGATAGACTGCACAGGCAGGTTATTCCAACAGAATAATAAATAACGGAACCAGGTCCGGCGTAAAATGCACAGACAGGATATTCCAACAGAATAATAAAGACGGAACCAGGTCCGACGTAAAATGCACAGACAGGATATTCCAACAGAATAATAAAGATGGAACCAGGTCCGGCGTAAAATGCACCGACAGAATATTCCAACAGAATAATAAAGACGGAACTAGGTCCGGCGTAAAACGCACAGACAGGATATTCCAACAAAATAATAAAGACGAAACCAGGTCCTGCGTAAAACACACAGACAGGATATTCCAACAGAATAATAAAGAATGGAATAATAGAAGAATTTCACCATGTATGCGGTACTGCAGCAAACAAAAGTTATTCCAACATAATAATAAAGAATGGAATAATGAAGAATTTCACCAAGTATAGGGTAACTCACAGCGTATCGAGTTATTCCACAGAATAATAAAGAATGGAATAACAAAAGAATTTCACCAAGTATAGGGTGCATGCGTATCTGAGTTATTCCAACAGAATAATAAAGAATGAAATAATGAGAAGAATTTCATCAAGTATAGGGTAGCAGCGTGATCTGAGTTATTCTGCAATGAGAATAATAAATAATGGAATAATGAAGAATTTCACCAAGTATAGGATAGTCTGCGTGTATACAAGGTTATTCAACAAGAATAATAAAGAATGGAATAAATGAAGGATTTCACCAAGTATAGGGTAGCAGCAGATCACAAAAGTTATTCAACGAATAATGAAGAATGGAATAATGAAGTTCTCTTCATGAATACAAAAGAAATAACACCCCTTACCTTATAAAGAAGAAATTGGATATCGAAGTAGTGAAGTAGCAGAATACTCTTCTTCTTTCTCTCTATAATTTCTCTCTCTAGAGTTTCAGTGAATTCGTAAGAAATAATGAAGGAATGAGCTTCTATTTATAGGAGAATGGATTGAATAATAACTAATTCATGAATGGTCCAGATTGATTTACTTTTGAGCAGACTATCCATATTAAAACTTAAAGCAATTCATCCATACCGATTCACTATTAAAACTTTAAACCAGCGATCCATATTGATTTACTATTAAAACTTTAAACCAGCGATCCATATTGATTTACTATTATAAATTCAACCAACAGTCTGAAAAATTAGCACATCTCTTCATGGAATAATATTGTACCCAAAAATAATTTGGACCGAAAAGAAATATATTGTTCGGGTGAATAGTAACTCGTGACTAGTAACTTGTGAATAGTAACTCGTAAATAGTAACTCGTGAATAGTAACTCATAAATAGTACTCCGACACAAAAAGTGTCCCGAATACCCGATTGAACAATATAACCTCCAGACATCAATTATCATCGGAATAGATGTCGATTTCTACTAATACAAATAATCCCAACACAATGGAACTATCAAATTCATCTTTAATCAACACGAACTTATTTATCATTAATATTATAACTCACGTGATTTAACAACCCGAGTTGTTCTCGGGGAAAGAGGGGCTTTCAATAAGGATTTCTCCTATCAAGCGCGTATGATTAGGTGACCAAACATCTCCTTGACAGAACTCTAGACATTGTAAATATTGCAATTTAATAATATGAATAACTTTGTCTTCTCAATTATTGATTTAATAATATAACATATAATGCAAATGATACTGTGACAATAATCGAATCAATAATATGAGAGATATGATGCAACAATTACTGTAGCAATAATTAAGTATAACTGAGTGATTTCTCACGTAAGCATCAATAATCACTACCGTGTGCTACTATGCAATCACGCGTATTACTGTACTTTTACTACCGAGTAGTTCAATAGTATTAATGGTAAAACTTCTGCCATTATTTTCATAAAAATATTTTTGTCGTTTTCTCAATCTGACAATAATTCTATTGTGAGGTCCACCAATGATTGCGCCGTTGTACGAATATTCCCCGACCAATCGTATATAATACAACAACTTGCATACTTTGCAAAATTTATAAATACTACCCACAATTATAACATTATCTCAAATCCACACCATAATATTCAAAAAAAACATTTCGAGAAAATTAAATCTTTATTCGTAAAATTTGGGATTTTACAGCTACTATGTTCGCCATGTATCCACATGAGGTGGTCATGTAATCTGTAGTATGCATGCTCACAAGGGTTTTCATCATATACGCATAACTAGCATCATTTATTGCTTTAAAACATGCCTAACTCATGCTTAACTAACTTTCATTGTGTCTAACCAAGTAAGTGTTCATATGAGTCATAAAGAACATAAACATGCCTTCTTAAATACCGGAATATAACTTTACCATACTTATGCAACTTAGTTTAAAAAAGGTCCGAGCTTGCTTTTGGAAACCATTTCAAACTTAACCAATACAATCTAACATATGAAAAACATCTTTCGATCTCTTTTCATGTGTGGTTAATTCATGTTTACATGCTCACAAAGTCAAAATATAATCCATATGGTATTCATGAATATTAGTCTTAAGTATGTCAAAAAAAAATTTAGAAAGTCATCCATCCCAAAACCAAAACAAGTTGGATATAATCAAAGGAACTTAAGACTACAGGTTAGAACTATTTTCATGCATGTCTAAGTCATACCAACATGTTAGAACTCATCAAATTGCAACAAAAGTTGGAATTCTTGACTGTGGAAGTGACGCACGCACTCAAATTATTCGAACTACGGGGGAGCCAGACAACACGCCTCTACTGAACAACCCAGAAAGGCCTCTACTTGGACAGGATTTAACCAAATTTCAATTTTCTCCATTCTAAACATACTTATACTTATTCTTAGAGTTTTTATACATGCATATAAACTTCAGAAACACATTGATAACAATTCCCAATCAAGTTCACAAGAATTTATGAGAATTTCTATAATTTACCAAGTTTGAAACTAAGAGCATAAAACAAGAAATTTACCTTCTAAGAAGCTAAATTCCTACCATCGGCAATTCCAAACTCCTTCAAACAACTCACACTCTCAACTTAGAATTTATCAGACAAATCACAGCAACAAGAAAATGAAAAATGAAGCTAGTATTTATAGAGGATTTGTCGTCTAGTTAATGGCTTTGCTCAAAGGTTAGAACTTATGAGGTAGAAGAAGAAACCAATGGTTATGTGAGAGTTGTTCAACCACTTCTTCCTCAGTCATCTCCATAGCCATCATCACCTAGCTTATAGTCATTGTTCTAGCTTTACATTTTACGTAAAGTAAAGTGTAGGCACTGTTTGGGCCAACTAATTTGGGACAAGCTTTTAAATCTCAACAACATGGTTACATTACACTTGAGTCGAGTTCATTTTGGTTCCCTCATGTGATTTTAATGTGTTAATGTTACTACATAATGAAAAGTTAGAGATTATATATGTACTCATATCATATAATCCATGTACATTGGGTTTATATAAAATAATATTTAATTTAGATAAAATAATGCAGTTGGGTATTATTAACATGGTATTCTCCATAAATTTTATTATTATTACACACTTCAATATTATAAGGGTATTCGATATTAACTGTATATTTTCTAAAATTTAACTTCCTCTCGAATTTCTGAGATGCACAGTTAATTAACTCTTTCCGTATTAGAATGCCACACATGATTCTATTTTGCTACTTAGTACTTCATACCATTCAATTTACTTTTACCACATGATTTCAATAATGTCACACATTAAAATAATGTTACAAATTGTATCTAAAGTAATAAACTAACTTTTCCAAATCTGGCCATTAAGCGCAGATTTATGCCATTTATCTTTGTAGGAAGAAAGCATAGTCATGTTTGCTTCTCGGTAGTGCCAAACCGTTTAGCTACTTATTTACCCGATTTCCATTACCAATCTAGTTTTACTTAACATGTAATAAATCTCAAATTGATAATACTACTAGTTAAACACCTTATTTTATATTTCATGCATGTAATGACTTTATTACTCAATTATATGCAACTACTCATAATAACAATTAATTAAATATTATAATATTAATTAATCTTTTTCTTATTAAATCATTTCTCTATTAATTCACTTAATGAATCTCTTAGTCTTTCACAATAGGCAATCCTTATAAGCTTTTAATTAAGCTTTTCACCAATTCCACCATAACACATAGTTGTCACATACTGAACTTAATTTAATTGAATTATTGTATCCCATATCACAACAATATTTATTTATATGCAAATAAATAATCAATTCTTATTAATTTAAATATTAATAAAATTTAGAAAATTCTCGGGTATTACAACTATGTTCCTTCCATGGCAGTGGAAATGTTAGATCATTTAGCCAACCCAATACCTTGCTGCCCAACAAGCGACCAACAACCCACTTCTTTTCTAGTCTTTTTGTTGAACTGTGTAGACATCTTTCTATAACTGTGCTCAACAGGCAAGAATCTACGAGTAGTTCCAAAGAAACTAGTTTTTCGCCCATGACGTTGTTGTGTGCCTTGCACATCACCCATATAGAATGGACATGAAAGCTTTTCGTGAGTCGACCAACCACTAATCATCCCAAGTTCCAGAAAGTCAGTGATAATCCACAATAAGGCTACCTTCATCACAAAAATTCTGCCTGACAACTTTATCATAAGTCTGAACACCTGTTTCTCACAACATCTTAAGTTCATCAACTAATGGCCTAAGGTACACATTGATTTCTTTTTTAGGACTCTTATCCCCAGTATGAGTAAAGTTAAGAAAAGATACGGATCCCTTATGCACATTGATGGTAGAAGATTGTAAGCTACCATGATAACTGGCCAAACAAAGTAAGGCTAACTAAAATTATTAAATAGACAAAAGCCATTTGTATCCATGACAAGCTTGACATTCCTAACTTCCTCAACAAATTCTAGAAAATTGTCATCAAACTTCTTCCATTCATCTCCATTTGTAGGGTGAGTCAGCTGACCAGGCACGACATCTGTTATTTTATGCCAACTCATATGCTCAGCGATTAATGCGGCGACATGAATAGTCAGGTATAAACTCCCAAGGCAAGAGGAAAGTATCGTAAGATCTTCTTTAGCATATGTTTCTCCTTCCCCCCCCCCCCACCACGTTTTGTAGTCGTGTACCGAGGCAAATTGCAGATATCACACTGTACCTTATCTTTGTGCTCCCCATAGTATAACATATAATCCTGCTCACAAGCATCGATCTTCTCATACCCGAGATTCAACCCCTTTACATCTTCTTCACTTCATAGTAATTCGCGGGCATGGTATGATTCCTAGGTAAGAACTCGCTGATAATAGAAACCAAATCATTGAATCCTCTCTCACTGCAGTCAATGCTTATTCTTGAAATGTAAGAGCTTCGTCACTGCAGATAGGCTGGTGTGCTTGTCATTTCTAGGATATAATAGGACCCCTGATTTAGATAGCATCTTGTAAAAGGCAACAACTAAATCATTTGGCTTTTGCTGAGCACTGCTTGACGTATACTTATTTTTCGCCCAATCAATATTATCGGCGTAGGAATCCGCATGAACTGATTGGTCTACAATACTGTCTTTTAGTTCTCTCAACTCAACTGATTCCCCGTGATAAATCCATATCGAATACCCATCCACAAACCCATGTGAATATAAGTCAAATTTAATTTTGTTGGCAGTCTTCCTGATCATGTTTTTACACTTGGGACACGACCATCTCATCTTTTCATTCTGATCATCAACATGTTCTATTGCTTTGTTCATAAAATTGCACATCCTATTATGGTACACATCAACTAATCCCCTCCTATCAACCTGTATCCTATGGTATATCCAACTCCTATCGACTAACATCTTTAATTGAAGAAAATACCCAATTAGAAAGGAAATATTCATGAATGTGGTCCATGCATGATTTTTTATTTGACAATATGACCACACTACAGGGGCTAGGCTTTTATCCTGTTCCTAGATGTGTCTCCTCACTACTGTCAACACCTTGGGCACATTTCTTTTATTTCAAGAAAATTTCGACAACACCTCCCCATGTTCTCCAAGTACACAAAATAAACCAAGACAACTTAGTCTAAGTATGCACTCAGTGAACATGTAGAGACTCTGGTGAAAAATCCTCTTCTTAGAAAAACGTACCCAAGACATTTGGCACTACCCTACGTGAGAGACATAACATCTAGAAACAGTCCCAGACTGAGACTATTCGGCATTCACTCTTATTGAGTGAATGTCGAACGAGTTTCTAAGCTTCTAATTAATATACTACTACATGCACATGTATATATATAGTTTATTATAATTGTAGAAAAATAAGCAAATACTACTTAGTTTATTTTTTCAATGATAAACTAAGCAAATGTTACTTAGTTTACTAAAGCTCCTAAGTATACTACATGTGTCAAGAAAATTTAGTTTACTTTAGCTGTAGAAACTAAGCAAATACAACTTAGTTTAGTAAAAGTCATAAATATTTACATGTGACAAACATATTCAGTTTAATTTAGTTGTGGAAGACTAAGCAAATACTACTTAGTATTTTAATCTATTTGTTTATTCATTTTAATTTAATTTAATATATTATATTAGATTATATTTTTTATTATTTTATTTTATTATGTATTATATTTAATTGAATTAAATTAAATTAATTAAATTATATTATATTACTATATATTGTATAATTTAATTTAATTTAATTATTTTAATTTATTTTATTTATCTTTATTATGTTATTTGATTTTATTAATTTATATTATCTTATCATACAAAATATAATCTAAATTTAGTTTATGTTATAATATACCCAATATTTTTTTAGTAGTTTGAAACTAAGTAAATGCTACTTAGTTCATTTCAATATTTGAAATTAATTAAAATACATAAATATTACAAAGTAGGGCCTACAGATTTTTCAATTGAGTAATTCGATGTAAATTAAATCAGAATTAAAATCGAAATATCACATAACACTATTATCTCTCACCATTATAAACAATATACTAATTGCCACTACACAATCATGGCCAACATATATAACAATAATTCATATTAAGAAAACAAAAAATAACAAAATTATGCTCAGCCCCAATCAATTCATATCAAAAAACATATTTAATGTATAACTGCTCAAAACAGTAAAACCAATGTTTATCCCAAAGTCAATATATGCCAGTAATCAACATGAATAATTGCTCAAATCACAGTCATGAATAAAAACCAATGTTCATCCCCAATTCGATATATAGATGTATACATATTCAATGTATGCTCAGGTGTAGGCCAAAATTATTTCAGATTTATGCTCAGCTAGGCCAAAATCAAATCAATATTATACAAATTGCACAAATTTGTTGTACAATTTCAGTACCCAAAATTGACATCTGAAATCACTATACATACATATTTATGAATTTCAGAAGAAAAATATTGTAAATAAGCAAACCTTTGAACCTATAATGCAAAAAATTAATCGAATGGACAAAAACGACACCACCGTGAAGCTAGGCTTTATCCCATAAAGCTCTTACACTTCCATGAAGCTCGTACACCACTGTGAAGGTCGTAGACTGCCGTCGTGTGGTTGCCGCCAACGGAAGGTAGTAGTGGAGTGGATGGGAAGTAGGCAGTGGAATGGGAGGTAGGCAATGGAGTGGCGAACGGAGGTGGGGAGGTGGATGGAAAAGACACATAGAGAGAAAGAGAGCAATGACAGAGATGGTGCAGAGCAATATCAGAGAGAAAAAAAAATGATGAGAAATGAAATCTCATCTGCGGCAGCTGCTAAATGAAAATAGGGTTTATTTTATTTCCGTCGGAATTAGGTCCGTCGATTATAAGTTATGTTAGTTCCCAAAGGCACAATAGTTATCTAGAAGGCGGGGTTGAATAGATATTATAACTTTTCTTTTTCAAAATACTTTGTCAAATTTGTTAATTAGTTTTAGCAGAATATATAGTTTGCTTGTTACCCTTTAAGAAAAATAGAGATAATAGTTAACAGCAGATATAACAGGTATAACAGTTAAAGCACGAATATAAAACACATAGAGAATTTATGTCGCTCAGAGCACTCAAGGCTTTTAGTCCACTATTCTACTCCTCGAATAGGAAATCCACTAAGGATGTCTTTACAATATTGGAATCTCACAGATTCCTTCAAGACCGGCAGACTTGGAACTTCTTAGTTCACTCAGAACTCTTTAAGTCCAGCAAACTTGGAACTTCTTACTTCACTTAAAGATGGTTGAGTTCTTGAATGGTGCTACTCAGTTGCCATTAAGCTTGTGTTCGAAAGAACTGAGTAGCTAAGCAAGCTTTCTTTTCAGGTCAAAGAGTTGAGCGTTGAGTGTTCTTCATCTTTTCGTTATGTACTTACTTTTTTCTTGCATCTGCATCTGATTTATATATAAGGCTCCTTTGAAATGTATCCATTTGAAGGCATCCGTTGAAGCATTAATTGTATTTGACATTTTTGAGCACTGATGGTGACTTTCTGCAAATCTTCCATTTAGCCGTTGTTAGGTTTGTAATATATATGAACGCAATCAAATTGCATAAAATAAGCGAAAACGTGGAAAATCAGAGTTTAAAATTTTACAAACCATATACCCGGATCATCCTTTATGCGTAATTATTAATTAAACGAAAAGATAAAGAACAAGAATCATACCCTTGAAGATTCAAGCTTCCTTAGGTCCAAGTTCACCTCCAAATCTTTTTCGCGTTCAACTTGAATCCACCGAGTTTGGTTCCTTCCTTTGATCAACGTTAGCCACCCAAGTGTTTGGCCTCTAGAGGTGATCCACCAAGGAAGAAGAAAGATTCAAGAAGATGGGTGTTTGGCAAAACCCTAGTTTTTCTATCTCTCATAGAAAAAGAGTGTACTCTCCAACAATTGGATTCACGTATATCTTGATATCTGATATAAGACTCCTCTTATAAAGATATCAGTTAACCCTTCTAATCTAATTAGAAAATAGGGTATTATTTAATTAATTAAATTTCTTTAATTAATTAAGATCCCTAATCTTATTAGGGAGAATTAATTAAACTTTTTTTAATTAATTTAACCTCCTAATCTTATTATGAATAAATGAGAGTACTTTTATTAATTAATTCCCAAACTCCTTTAAGAATTAAATAATAATAGTAGTAATAATAATAATAAGACTCCTCTTATTAATTTATATTTAATATTTTAAAATATTAAATAATAATATTAAGCTATTTAATTTATTCTATCATCATAGATTAAATTAAATATACTTAACTTATTATTACGATTATGTCATTAACTTTTTAAATAATTATTCTTCCTTTTATGGTGTGACCCTTTAGGTTCTCCATATTAAACCGGTTGTGAATAAATCAATTCAAATAATTTTAATCTTATTTAAATAAATAAATTAAAATATTAATTTGTTTCAATAAATAATATTTATTCTACAATAGGGATAAGCCTCTCTAGCGATTAACGATTTTCCAGATAATATAGATTTCAACATTAATCATAAAAGAACCTTTGAGTAAATATTTACCGTACAATTCAATCCTTCCACCATACAATGTCCCAATTAAATATAAGACATGGAATTACTGTCAAGTCTTATTTATTTAATTATATGTATTTCAATTCCCAAATGCACAACTCCGAATAAATGAAAATTAGAAACTCCTTTCTAATTTCATTCTGCTTTGGCCAAGGACTACTGGATTTTCATTTATCGAATCACATAGGACATTTCTCTTCTTTTACTAGAAGCGGTAGATTCTTTATTGATCATACATTATCTCCATGTACAACTTATTATACCCAAGCATACCCTTTGATATACCCTAAGGGTCTTAAGGAATAAGTCAAAGTATAACTCATCATACACAAGATACTATGATGATCTCAAGTCCAAGGATCACTTGTACTACTATCACTACAGGAATTCCTATTGACAAGCAAGTAAACTCCATTAGGTATTCCTTAGCGAGCCACGTTCAGTGAACTTATTCTATAATAAGCACCTACATACTTGCTTTAGTGTCTCCACAAAAATGATCATGAGATTAATCATCCTCATAAAATGAGCAAGCAACGTATGTACCAATCTATCCGGATTCATTAATCCCCAATTTAGTAATCCAATGATTTGGAACTATTTTAGTTTTAAGCTTTTTAAGAATTTAGATCTCATTAGAATGATCATCATCATTATTCTAAAAGCATTGCTTAAAACTATGGGTTTATCACATATTATAAAGCAACATCATGTAGATAATTAAAAGCCTTTAATAAATTAATACTTTTTATTAATAAATGAATAAGATTTTTACAAAGTATATGCTTTATCATCAAACATGATTGGCTTATGTGCATACTATTTTCAATCTCCCATGTCGACGTCGGGATTTTTTAGTGTCCCTTTTCGTTACTTATTCTTGGTGTTCTCATGTTAATGTGAGATTTGTTTGAAAAAACAAGTGAAAAAGGTCCAACATGTGTAATGTCGACGATTTGACTTTAAGAATTGCCAGTTGGTGTTTTTAACTGGTTACACCAACACAACTGAAAAGGTTTGCACATTGACCCAGTGATGTGACACTGCTAAACGGGTCTGTGAAACCGAGATTCATTAGGGTTCAGGGGCTTGATTATGCGGAGGGAAGGTGTTAGGAACCCCCCGACATCCGTGTTGCCATAGTGACCGCCACTTCTCAAAGAAACTGTTATATGAATATGTGTGTGTGAATGTGTAGATCAATGTGTAATTATTTGAAAGTAGTATGAGGCCTCGTTCGCACCTATATACACAAGGTTTGAATTTATAGAAAAATTCAGTTTTAACCAAGATATAGCAATGAAGTTTTGTAAAAGAGGTTTTTTCAAACCCTGTGCTCAATAGGAATTGAGACCTTTTCATTCTTCCATTTTATTGTTAAATGTTCGGCTTGTTTGCTTTTATTTTTCCGGATCTGAGACATCTTCGAGAAAATAATATCTGTTGAAAGGCAAGAACTCCTTATGGGCATGATGACCATCCAAGGAAATTTGTACATCAGAATAATGTACAAGTTGCTTCTGGTGGAAAAAAAAGTCCATCACGGAATCGAATCTAGATTCAGTAAACTGAATTTGTGATCACATGATTCCTAGGCTCACATGATACTGCAATTTGTATGAAAAGAAGTAAGCAGTTATATATATATAAAAGTGGTAAATATATATATATATATGTGTGTGTGTGTGTGTGTGTGTGTGTGTGTGTGTGTGTGTGTGTGTGTTTGTGTGTGTGTGTGTGCATGATCAGCCACCACGAAGCAACTCCATGGGGGATCGAAAATGTAAATAAAGCAGTAAATGCTATCAACCGCCACAAAGTAAACTCCAAGCGGGACTTGAATGTAAATAAAGCTGTCAAAAGCTATCAACCTGCCACGTAAGTAAGCTCAAAGCGTGATTTAAATGTAAAGAAAGCTGTAAAAGGCCACAAAGTAAACTCCAGGCCTGACAGAAATGTAAATATATATATACATATATATATATATGAGTAGTAAATGCACCGGATATAAAATCTAGGCTCATCATATATGTTCGACAATAATTATATATATACGTATATATATAAAACCAATTAAACGCACCGGATATAAAATCCAGTCTCATCGGTATGTAGTCCTACAATGAATATATATAAAAGTATATATATATATATATATATATATATATATATATATATATATATATATATATATAAGCAAATAAACGCTCCAGACATAATTCTAGGCTCAATCGAGGCATAACTCGATAATGTAACGCCCGAGAAAATCGGATTTTTATGACAATTAAATTTTTATTTGATTATGTGAATTAAATGAATTTAATTGATTTATTATGTGAGTAAGTGGTTAGTGGTTAGTAATCTGGAAATGTGCTAGAATTAATTGTTTAGAATTTCCAAGACGAAAATAAATATTTTCCGAGAAATTTTCGTAAAAATACTATTCATCCGTTTCTGTTCGGGGAATTATGTTGAAATTCCAAGAAATGCGTAATGATAGAATATCGAGATAAGATGAAATATCTGATAATATTTCATTTATGGCAAACGGAGTTTTTGCCTGCGGACTTAAAACCTAAGGGTTGAGTATATTGATTTTCGAGAAGGAAATTAAATGTGTAGAAGAATTTCATTATTGTTAGAGCTTGTGTTATACAAGTATGATGCTATTTAGTATCTATATATAATATGATGAAGTACAATACGATTATCATACGAGTATTATACGGAGAGAATACGTGAATTGTATGTATAGGATATGATTCGTAGTATAGAATTAAGTTAAGACTTAATGTTAATTCATTTGGGTTGGATTATAATTAGTCCAATTAATTGAATGAGCAAGCCCAAGGGATTAGTTGGTTAAGCCCAATTTAAGGCCCAATATTAGATTGGTTAAGCCCAATGCAAGAAAACCGAACCGTGGATCGAACCGATGGGTCACCGAATAGGTATAATCCATGGGGCAACCCATAGGGATGACCCATGGGCAAGGGTGGGCCGGCCATTGGTGTGCAAGGCAAGCTTAATGCTTGGTCACCAAGCATTTTACTTAGTGACCAAGAGTGAATAGTAAGGAGTTGGTGGGGGTTTAATGTCTAGATTGCCCTCCATTTCATTTTCTATAAATAGGAACCTAGGTTTGGTCATTTGAGGGTTTTTCAATTACTCAACCTAGATTATTTGAGAGAGAAAGAGAGCTAGACTCAACAAATCATACACTTTGGAAGCTTTGACTTAGAGTTTTCCAAGAGATTTCATAAGAATTCTTGAGGTAATACTCCTTGTTTCTCATTTTCATCTCTTTTGATTTTCTTTTATCATGGAGAATCATAAATAGATGGTATGTGTCTTGTATAGTGGATTAAAGATGACTTATTATAGATTCAATCTCTATAAGTCATAAGATCATAAGAATTATGAGGTTCGATATAGTTTCAAACCATGAAAATATTGATTGTTGAGATCGATTGTTGATAAACGATTGAACTCCAACAATACATTATATACGCATCTTGCTTGGTTAGGATGTAGATATGAAATCCATGGAGTATTCCATGTGATTTGGCCTAGAGAACGTTAGTAACGAAGTTATGGCGAATTTCACAGAAATAGACGTTAAACGTCGAAAACGATGAGATTCCGGATTGGAGGTCAAAAGTTGTTGCGAAACTTGAAAATGTTGTTTTTCAATGTCAACACATGAGATAGGGTAATTAAGAGTTGTGGGTTTGAGAATCGTCGGATTCCGACTTAAAACAAAGAAAACGAGCATTGAACGCTCATTAACGTTTATGAACGTCTAGAAATTGAACTCGATAGTGAATTTTAAGTTATCAGATTCGAAAGTGTTGAATTCTTATATGAACGCGTAGATTATGTCATTTATGATGTGTAGGCTTTTGAACGGACCAAATCGGACCTATAACGAAGAAGTTATGGCTCTGGGAATCTCACTAAAATTTTTATCTGTTGAAAAATTTCAGTGTTGAGGTCAGCGCTACGTATGCATATAGTAATGTTAAATGCCGCACATGCAAGACCGATACGAGAATGTTGGCCTTGCTAAATGGCGCATGAGCACCATTAGTAGAGAAAGTCTCGTCGCAATCACGAGACATAGGGACACAACCAACATCTTCAGCCCCGCGCCTGGCAAAGCCAGCCTAGTGATTAAGAAGCCCATGCATGGTGAAAAGTGTGAGGCTTTTGATAGAGAACTTAGGTTTTGAACTTTAATTATTCATAGATCTATAAGTGTATTGAAATTATTCCTATACTACCTATACTAAGGTATATGTTATTGAACTTAGGAATTTGATGTATATTAATAAGTTTTGAATGATGAACAAAGCCGGTACTTTATCAACGATGTTCGAGTCCGATTAATAACGTCAGTTGGTTAATAAGCCGGGATGAATGGTAGTAAGTTGAGTTGACTTTATTATTAATATTCAGTTAACTAAGACATAGAAGAGAAAGAAGTTGGTAGAAACAATGTGAATAATTGTTTGATAGCTAATTACAATGTGCTATGTGAATATATCATGTAGATTCTGTAAAGGCTGTGGTCAGTCGATTAAGTTATTTGAAGACGCTGAAAGGCAAGTTTTCTTAATGCTTGTCTGACTTTCATGTTAGTCAAGTTTTATGTGATTTATTGTACTGAATTGCATGACTGGTTTCAAAGAAAGGGTCGATGCCAGATTTAATTCGGCTAGACTACTCGTAGTATATAGATTGATTGATATTCATATCTTTCTATATATAAATGTTAACGCTATCCTATGCCAAGTAATTGGTACGGATGTGAAGGTAAGGTTTGTCTATGAAAAAAAAAGTATTTTTCATCGATTATTCGATGGGCACGCGAGTTTGCCAAATGTTAAACGTAAATACGTTTAACGAATGAGTGTTAATCAACATAGAGTACTATAGGTTGATCACCTAGAAGTGTTCGTAAGTAATGCGGATGTACAGCCTTAGTGTTGTGATATCCTTTTCAAGTATGAAAATAGAAAGCTACTATTCATGGTCTATCGACCGGTTCAGAATTCCTAATCCACTTTATACTTTGGGAATTGATGATATGAGATGTTAAAGTATTATTGTTTCATAATACTTCATAACTATTTGTTCAGTTATGTAGGAATTGTCATATAATTCATGAATGTGGTATTACTGTTATCCTTTGTTAAAACTTGCTGAGCTTGTTATGCTCACTTCTTGCGTGAATTATATTACTGCAGTTAAGGATGAACGTACTGAGAATGCTAAGAGAGATAAGGGTAAAGCTAAGATGGATGCCTAGCCATCGTGTAATAGATTAGTATGTTTGTATGTATTATACATTAAACAAGCGATGTAATCGGTTTATGAACCTAGGAAAGATTATACTTTGATTGTAATAAGAAGATAGTAATTACATTCATTTTGTTGTATTTCAATGGAATGATTGTAGGGTTATGTATACAGTGTAGGACCATATGTCAGGTTGGAAGATACCCGAATTTGGGGGCGTCACAGGTTGGTATCAAAGCTTTAGGTTATAAAACTTAAGGGGGGAAGAACCTTAGGCTAATAACCTCGTAAGGAAGGTAAAGTCCGAAGAAAGAAATTTGCGTTGAATGAATTAATAAAGTATTGAGAAAACTCAGTACTGAAAGATTTAAAAGATGAAAAGTAACCTTAAAAAAAAATTAAATGTGATTTGTGCTTATACTATTGTGTATTATGTACTAATCAACTTGTTATGTGATATTGTAGATGTCGATCGATAACATGATGTATAGAGACATTCACGTTGTGAGTGAAGAGTCAGTGAACCAAGTTGAAATTGTACCAATGCCAAGTGGCGGATGAAGGCAGATTAGTTGTACTAGAAGACTCAGACATTGAGGAGTACATCTCTGAGGAGGAATACTCTAAGGAGACGATGGGGTTAGCATCATATCTTAATAAGATGCTTGATGTGGAGGAGGAAATGGAGGTAACATCGATTAATACGGTGGTACCTACTCAGGAGCCAACACCTCTACATGCAATGAGATCATTGTATCTGGCTGTGTTGGATAGGAATATGCATCTGCGCACTGTAGTGCAAACACAGAACGAGGAAATAACCGCCCTATATGAGGCGAAGGAATCTGCAGAGGTGGATTTTGAGTCAGAGCACGACGAGAAAGTGCTTATGACAGATAAGGCACGTGACTATAAGGAAGAGGCCGTAGAGCTTCAAAAGAAACTGGTTGAGAAAGACCAGAAAATAGCTAGGATGTCATACATCCACGAATGTGCCCATGAGGATTTCAAGCTGAAAATTGCTTGTTATTTTATTGAGTCAAGGTAGACTCGACTTACCATTAGTCGAGATATTGTGTCGATATTGGCAAATCAGAAATATGAGAATGTTGTTCGACAGTGTTAGTAGATCGTTAGATCTTTTGTGTATATGGTAGTGACGTAAAACCCTCTTTTGTATAATTAAAGGGTAGTCTTTTTGTAAATCCCAATTTTTGTTGAAGGCAATTACGGGATAGTATGTAATAGCTTTTTGGCTAAAGAAACATGATGTAAATAGTTTTGACTATGAAAGCATATTAATATAATGAAGTTTTTATTTAATGTGCTTATTGTGGTATGAGTGGTTGTTGTTGTTTGAGAATGATAACCAAGTAGTTAAATAGATAATAACGAAACTTTATCTATTTAATCAGAATTATGCCGCCAAGGAGGAGACAACGTAACCTAGAGGCCGAGTCTCATAATGAGAATCTGGGGGGTCCTAATAACCCTATGCAAGAGTTCGTTAATTTATTAACGGCTGCATTTAACCAAGTGGGGGAGGATTCTCAGTAGCTCTCCTAGGGTAGCAAGAACAACTACCTTCAAGGAATTTAAGAGTGTGGGTCCTCCTAAGTTTCGAGGAACGACGGACCCACTAGAAGCCCAGATATGGGTAAAAGAAATTAAAAAGGCATTTGTGATAACAAACGTAGGTGAGGCGCAGAAGACTTCTTTTGCGACTTACATGATGAAGGGGGAAGCCAACCATCGGTGGGAGGCTCACTGAGGTGGGGCTAGGGAAAGGCATTACATGGGAACAGGTTTAAGAAGGTCTTCTTCGAGAACTACTTCCCTACTAGATGCAAGGTAGGATGGAGATTAAGTTTTTAGAACTTAAGGAGGGGATATGACAGTTCTCAAAGATGTCTTTGCCAAATTCAATGAATTGGCGAGGTTTTCTCCACACCAGGTGGATACGAAGGAGAGGAAGGCGCGCAGGTTTGACCAGGGCTTAAAACCCTGGATCTACAGTAGGATATTGGTTTTTCAGAGTGCTTCCTACGGGACCATTTTGGAAAAGGCAATAATAGCAGAAGGTGGTGGTGAGGCATTGTGTCAATACCACAAAGAGCGAAAAAACAAGAGTAAGTTAGAGGGAGTGAGTAAGGCTGAAGTTGCCAGCAGAAGCGGCAACTTACCTAAGAGGAAGAGTTTTAACCCTGGGAATACTGGGGTAAAGCAGGGAGATCCTAAGCGAAGGACGGAAGCATGTAAGACATGTAGAAAGACTCACATGGGGGTCTGCTTAAAGGGAAAATTAGTCTGCTATAACTGTGGGCAGGAGGGGCATTTGTCACCCAACTGTCCTAACCCTAAGAAGAACCAGGGGTGTTTTGTCTGTGGGTCATTAGACCACATGGCAAGAAATTGCCTGAAGAAGGGTTTAGAGGGAAATAAGGGTTCTGGTAGTGGTAAGTTAGCCATTACTGGACCAACACCGTCAGTGGGTAGACCCTCAGCTCGTACGTTTAATATGACTATCCAAGATGCGGTTGCATCAACGATGTGATAGAGAGGTATCATTAGGTTAATAAGATAAATGCTTATGTGTTATTTGACTCGGGTGCTACTTGTTCTTTTATAGCATGTGAATTTGCTAAGCGATTAGGTTTAATCCCTAAAAAGTTACCAATACCTTTAGATGTTAAGGTAGCTAACGAAGAGATAATTCCCATTGAACATATTCATAAGGATTGTTGCGTAGATATTAGAGGGAATAAGTTATCGGTAGATTTGGTACCGATAAGGTTAAAAGAATTTGATGTAATTCTTGGTATGGATTGGTTGGTTAACCATAAGGCGATAATAAATTGCCATAGGAAAAGTGTAAACCTTCGGCTTTCTAAGAAAACCAAGGTGGTGTTCATCGGTAGTAAATCACCGAGACGCTCTTGTTGTCTGTCGATGACACAAGCTAGGAAGATGTTGAGAAAAGGGTGTGTAGGTTATCTGTGACATGTTGTGGATACCCAAAGGGTGGGAACATCCTTGGACAAAATACCTATAGTGTAAGAGTTTGTGGATGTATTTCCGGAGGAGTTACCAGGTATTCCACCGAACAGGGAGGTTGAGTTTGTAATTGATCTGTTACCGGAAACGACACCAGTTTCAAGGGCACCATATCGGATGGCGCCAGTTGAGATGAAAGAGTTAATGGTTCAGCTGTGAGAACTATTAGATAGAAAGTACATTCAACCGAGTGTGTCTCCTTGGGGAGCACCGGTGTTGTTTGTCAAGAAGAAGGATGGGTCGTTAAGACTTTGTATCGACTATCGAGAGTTGAACAAGTTAATGATTAAGAATAAATACCCGTTGCCCAGGATCGATGATCTATTTGATCAGTTGAAAGGGGCAAAATATTTTTCTAAAATAGATTTGCGTACGGGGTATCATCAGTTAAAGGTGAGGAAGGAGGATATACCTAAGACGGCGTTCAGAACTCGTTATGGTCATTACGAGTTTCTGATAATGTCATTTGGGTTGACTAATGCGCCAGCCGCATTTATGGATATGATGAACAGAGTGTTCAAAAAGTATTTGGACAAGTTCGTCGTATTGTTCATTGATGATATTCTAGTCTATTCTAAGATGTCAAAAGATCATGCTGAACATTTAAGAATAGTGTTGGAAACACTAAGAAAGGAATGGTTGTATGCGAAATTCACGAAGTGTAAATTTTGGCTTGAACGAGTGCAGTTTCTAGGGCATGTTATTGATAAGGAATGCATTTCCGTAGATCCAGCAAAAGTAGAAGCAGTTAATGAGTGGGAGCAACCAAAAATGCCAACCGAGGTTCGGAGTTTTCTGGGGTTAGCGGGATACTATAGAAGGTTCATTTCGGACTTTTCTAAAATAGATACTCCGTTGATAAATCTGATAAGAAAGTCAGTGAAGTATGTGTGGACTAAAAAATGTGAGAACATTTTTCAGGAGTTGAAGAAGAGGTTAAGTGAGGCACCTGTATTGTCCTTACCAGATGATACAGGGAACTTTATAGTATATAGCGATGCTTCGCATAAAGGACTGGGTTGCGTGCTCATGCAGCATGACAAAGTCATTGCGTATGTGTCACGTCAATTGAAGGATTATGAGAAGGTCTATCCTACTCACGATCTGGAATTGGCAGCTGTAGTTTTTGCCTTAAAGATATGGAGGCATTATCTTTATGGTGAGAAGAGTGAGATATACACGGACCACAAAAGTCTAAAATATATTTTCACATAGAAGGAGTTGAACATGAGACAGAGAAGATGGTTAGAGCTGATAAAAGATTATGACTGTGATATTTTATATCATCTGGGGAAAGCAAATGTAGTAGCCGATGCGCTAAGTATGAAGGGTTGAGAGAAACTATCAATGTTAACAACTCAGAATGAGTTGGTAACCGCGACGGAAAGAATGGAGCTAGAAGTTAAGTTACCGGAGGAAGCAGTGGAAATGTTATTTTCCATGGAAACCCAACCGACCATAGCGGAACGGGTTAAGGGAGCACAATTGAGTAACGAGGAATGCGAGCGGATAAAGAAGAGGATAGAAGATGAAGAAAAGACTAGGTATAACCTCGATAAAGAGGGATTACTTCGTTTTGAAGGAAGAATTTGGTTCTGAATGATCCTGAATTAAAGGAGGAAATAATGATGGAGGCTCATAGTTCAAGGTACTCGATACATCCTGGTAGTACGAAGATGTATCAAGACCTTCATCAGAACTTTTGGTGGTCGAACATGAAGAGGGAGATAGCAGAATACGTTAGTAGGTGCTTAACTTGTCAAAAAGTTAAGGCTGAACACCAATGACCTAGCGGGTTGTTGCAACTATTAGAAATTCCAGAGTGGAAATGGGAGCATATCACAGTGGACTTTGTGGTGGGACTTCCAACAACAAAAAAAGGATACGATGTTATTTGGGTGATAGTGGATCGATTGACGAAATCGACTCATTTTCTATCAATAGGAGTTAGGTATAACCTAGACCAGTTAGCTAAGCTGTATGTTAAGGAAATTATTTCCAGACATGGAGTACCTGTATCGATTGTGTCAGATCATGATCCACTATTCACATCGAACTTTTGGAGGAGTTTGCAAGAGCAAATGGGAACGCAGTTAAGATTGAGTACGGCGTATCATCCTCAGACGGATGGTCAGAGTGAAAGGATAATTCAAACGCTTGAAGATATGTTAAGATCTTGCGTTATGGATTTCAAAGGGAGTTGGGACGAATATCTACCGTTGGTGGAATTTTCGTACAACAATAGTTTTCACGCTAGTATAGGCATGCCGCCTTACGAAGCGTTGTATGGAAGAAAGTGCCGAACTCCATTGTGTTGGGATGAGGTGGGTGAACGCCGGATGTTTGGACCTGAGATGGTACAGCAAACGGCGGACATGGTGAAGATAATACGTGCTCGATTGTTAGCGGCCCAAGATAGGCAGAAGAAGTATGCAGATCCTCATAGAGAGAAGAGAGAATTCGATGTAGGATCTTTTGTTTTTCTGAAAGTATCGCCTTGTAAGGGGAAGATACGTTTTGGAAAGAAAGGGAAGTTAAGTCCAAGGTTTGTAGGACCTTTTGAGATTTTAAGAAGGGTAGGAGAGGTGGCTTATGAAGTAGCCTTACCTTCAGAAATGGAACGCATTCATAATGTATTTCATGTGTCTGTGTTGCATCCTTATAAACCGAACTATAAACACGTAATTGAGTATGAATCTATCTAGATAGAGAAAGATTTGTCCTATGAGGAACTTCCAATTCAAATTATTGATAGGAAGGAACAAGTTTTAAGAAATAAGGTCATACCTTCAGTGAAGGTGTTATGGAGAAACCACAATGCTGACGAAGCAACGTGGGAGCTCGAGAGTAAAATGAAGGAAGATTTTCCTCATTTGTTCATGTAATTATAAGCTAAGATTCTGGGGACAGAATCCTTATAAAGGGGAGAGAATGTAACACCCGAGAAAATTGGATTTTTATGATAATTAAATTTTTATTTAATTATGTGAATTAAATAAATTTAATTGATTTATTATGTGAGTAAGTTATGTGAAGGTCGTTCTATGACCTAGAATGTGCTAATGTGGTTAGTAATCTGGCTATGTGCTAGAATTAATTGTTTAGAATTTCCAAGAGGAAAATAAATGTTTTCCGAGAAATTTCTGTAAAACACTATTCATCCGTTTCTGTTCGAGGAATTATGTTGAAATTCTGAGAAACGCATAATGATAGAATATCGAGATAAGATGGAATATATGATAATATTTCATTTATGGCAAACAGAGTTTTTGCCTGCGGACTTAAAACCTAAGGGTTGAGTATATTGATTTCCGAGATTCTCGAAAATGAAATGTGTAGAAGAATTTCGTTATTGTTAGAGCTTGTGTTATACAAGTATGATGCTATTTAGTATCTATGTATAATATGATGAAGTACAATATGATTATCGTACGAGTATTATACGGAGAGAATACGTGAATTGTACGTATAGGATACGATTCGTAGTATAGAATTAAGTTAAGACTTAATGTTAATTCATTTGGGTTGGATTATAATTAGTCCAATTAATTGAATGAGCAAGCCCAAGGGATTAGTTGGTTAAGCCCAATTTAAGGCCCAATATTAGATTGGTTAAGCCCAATGCAAGAAAATTGAACCGTGGATCGAACCGATGGGTCACCGAATGGGTAAAACCCATGGGGCAACCCATAGGGATGACCCATGGGCAAGGGTGGGCCGGCCCTTGGTGTGCAAGGAAAGCTTAATGCTTGGTCACCAAGCATTTTACTTGGTGACCAAGAGTGAATAGTAAGGAGGTGGTGGGGGTTTAATGTCTAGATTGCCCTCCATTTCATTTTCTATAAATAGGAACCTAGGTTTGGTCATTTGAGGGTTTTTCAATTACTCAACCTAGATTATTTGAGAGAGAAAGAGAGCTAGACTCAACAAATCATACACTTTGGAAGCTTTGACTTAGAGTTTTCCAAGAGATTTCATAAGAATTCTTGAGGTAATACTCCTTGTTTCTCATTTTCATCTCTTTTGATTTTCTTTTATCATGGAGAATCATAAATAGGTGGTATGTGTCTTGTATAGTGGATTAAAGATGACTTATTATAGATTCAATCTCTATAAGTCATGAGATCATAAGAATTATGAGGTTCGATATAGTTTCAAACCATGAAAATATTGATTATTGAGATCGATTGTTGATAAACGATTGAACTCCATCAATACGTTATATATGCATCTTGCTTGGTTAGGATTTAGATATGAAATCCATGGAGTGTTCCATGTGATTTGGCCTAGAGAACGTTAGTAACGAAGTTATGGCGAATTTCACGGAAATAGACGTTAAACGTCGAAAACGTTGAGATTTCGGATTGGAGGTCAAAAGTTATCGCGAGACTTGAAAACGTTGTTTTTCAATGTCAACACATGAGTTAGGGTAATTAAGAGTTGTGGGTTTGAGAATCGTCGGATTCTGACTTAAAACGAAGAAAACGAGCATTGAACGCACATTAACGTTTACGAACGTCTAGAAATTGAACTCGATAGTGAATTTTGAGTTATCGAATTCGAAAGTGTCGAATTCTTATATGAACGCGTAGAGTATGTCATTTATGACGTGTAGACTTTTGAACGGACCAAATCGGACCTATAACGAAGAAGTTATGGCTCCGGGAATCTCACTAAAATTTTTATCTGTTGAAAAAAATTTGGTGTTGAGGTTCAGCCGCGGCATGCATATATAGTGTTAAATGCCGATCGCGGCATAATACAAGAATGTCAAGTCAACTAAAATAAAAGCAGCCGCCATTGGTAGAGTAAAGTCTCGCTACCAGAAGCGCCGAGACCGGATCTCGCCACTATTAACTTAAATACAGTGCCGGCCTAATATTAAGAAGCCCAATGCATGTGCATGAAAAGTGCAGGGCTTTTGATAGAGAACTTAGGTTTTGAACTTCAATTGTTCATAAATCTATAAATGTATTGAAACTATTCCTATACTACCTATACTAAGGTATATGTTATTGAACTTAGGAATTTGATGTATATTAATAAGTTTTGAATGATGAACAAAGTCGGTACTTTATCAACGATGTTCGAGTCCGATTAATAACGTCAGTTGGTTAATAAACTGGGATGAAGGGTAGTAAGTCGAGTTGACTTTATTATTAATATTAAGTTAACTAAGACATAGAAGAGAAAGAAGTTGGTAGAAACAATGTGAATAATTGTTTGATAGCTAATTACAATGTGCTATGTGAATATATCATGTAGATTCTGTAAAGGCTGTGGTCAGTCGATTAAGTTATTTGAAGATGCTGAAAGGAAAGTTTTCTTAACGCTTGTCTGACTTTCATGTTAGTCAAGTTTTATGTGATTCATTAGATCAATCGCACGATCGGTTTCAAAGAAAGGGTCGATGCGATTTAATTCTGGCTAGACTACTCGTAGTATATAGATTGATTGATATTCATATCTTTCTGTATAGAAATGTTAACGCTATCCTATGCCAAGTAATTGGTAAGGATGTGAAGGTAAGGTTTGTCTATGAAGAAACAAAAGTATTTGTAAGACCCCAACTTATTATTAAATGAAATTAAATTTCCTCTATTTATTATGTTGAAATAGCAAGGGTTGATTTGATTAATGTGGTGAGTTATGGGTAAAATGCGCAATTATTTTAAACAAACAAGTGGTTTTAAAATATTCATTTTATCGGAGAATATTCATTTGGTCGTGGAATATTTTTACTGCCGAGGAATATTCGTACGACGGCGCAGCCTTGTGTGGGCCCCATAACGAAAAGTGATTGGAGGAAGAAAACGACAAGAATAAGTTATTTATAAATAACGGCGTAGTTGTTACCGTTAATATTGTTGGAATACCCGGTGGTTAAAACACAAGAAAGACACCAGATTACACCAATTATCGATTCTTACGTAAGAAGGCACTACTCAATAATTGTTACAAGAATAATTCATATTATCCTAATAATATTATTAGATAACATTATTGGCAATGTCTAGAAAGTTCTGGCCTAAGGAGAGGTTTGGTCATCTAATGCATGCCAACAAGGAGAAATCCTTATTCGAAAGCCCCTCTTTCCAGGAACTGCTGGTCACAAGATTGTGATTCTGTAATATTATTTATGAATAATTAATTATTGATTTATATGATGAGGAAAATATTAATTTTATGTGGATATAGATGGAGAAAATTTTTAATGTGACAATTGTTGAAAATTAATATTTTATCTTTTTTTGATAAAATAATTCATTTAAATATATTATTTTAATAATATAATAATGGTGATATTTTTACAATGAATGTGGGATATATGAGTATATGAGGAGGAAGAGTATTTTTGTGGCATTAAATGATTAACACATGTTTTGTGTGTCGGTGGACCCCAATTATTGATCGAAATTTGATTATAACCTGTAAAATCGCTTCTGCTTGTGGATTTTTGGCCAATTTCTGCTTGGAATTTGGAAAAATTTTCTTCTCGCAAAGTTGTAGAGAATAAAATTTCCTAAGAAAAAGACATGTGGTTCGAATTTTTCTGATAAAAGGGCTATTTATTATGAATTATTGAAGTTCCAAAATTTTGAATTAATTGATTTTTGGAAGTTTTAATTATTATTTTGAAGAAAAACGTTTTTTGCTCTTTGGTGGCCCTCACTTGCACATGTTAATGGCTGAATTCAGTTGTCAAAGAGGTGGACTTCAAATTTGTTAAATATATTTATATTATATTAAATTTTCTGCTTTGGTGTTCTAAGCAATTTTCTATAAATAGGGTGCTTAGGTTAGAATTGAAAATCACATTTAAACTAAAGTTTTCTCTACTACTCTCTCTATATTATCGGCGTATTCTTGTGAGTATTTTGATACTTTGAGTGTTGCTATACGATGCAAGTTCCTTCAAAGACTATATCCAAGATTCCAAATGTAAATCTATATTTTTTCGAGGTAAGGGATGTTATTTTTTTTATAAATGATATTATTTCTTTCAATATCATTATGCCAGAATATTGGTAAGATTTTTCTTGTGAAATTCTGATCTTTTCATGTTGGGGTTACTATTCATGAGTTACTATTCATGAGTTACTATTCACAAATTACTATTCACGAATTACTATTCATGAAGCATGATGATTTTTTTTTTGAGGAATTTCTATCTTTTAGTGTCGAAGTTACTATTCACGTATACGGCACTATTCACAAATTCGACACTATTCACAGAAAAATTAAATTTTCTTTTCTGTGTCCAAGATATCTATTATGGATACTAGCTTTGATTGTATCCATGTTTTGATCATTCTTGAATTTTACTTCATTATGATTATTTATGAAGTATTTTTGAACTCAGTTTGGTTAAAGTACGAATCCTTAATATTTGTTCTTTTGTTTCACTGGATTCGTTTTCTTTAAAATATTTTTCATCATCCTCAGTCCTAAATGATGACATTACATGAATATCTTTGGCTGCATTTACAAAGATGGTTGATTTTCTTTATGAATATCTTTGGCCCAGAAGCAAAGATGAATAGGTGTTGAGATGAACATGACCGACTGATGAATATCTTTGGCCTGTAGTGCAAAGATGAATATTGATTTATCTTACAGGGATAAAATATTGATGATGGACTTTTAAATTCATAGATTTTAGTAGATTTCATTCTCTATTTAACTCTTTTGTGAATGGTTGTTTCCGCTGCAGTTGTTGATCTAAAACTGGTTGTCTATTGTATTCTATCAGATTTTTCTCTGTTGAAGACTAACGATAATTTGTTGTACTTTATCTTAGTCATAATATTCTTTACTAGGCTAGTTGAGCTCACCCTTTTCCTTTTGTTCCATTTTTCTTCTCAGGAGGCGAGAATATAGCGGGAACTAGTTGGGGTGTGGAGTGATGGTTCAAGATAGTTGTTTTAGTAGTCCTCACTATTCTATAGAATAGTGTATCAATAATTGTAATAAGGACTTTATTTGGGTATGGATATTGTCTAGAAGACAATATTTGTATTTAAACTCACAGTACATATGTTGTCGTATTTTGCACGACAAATGTATTAATAAAGTTGTAGTTGTTTATGTACCATGTATTTGGCGACTCAAAATGGGTTGGATGGAATGGACCTATTTTGGGGCGCCGCAAGATAATGTTAGTCCATATAAAAATATATATATATATATAAGTATATATATCTGAGACAAAAATGAAAACCACGGATGAGAAATCAGGGCATACGCACACAACACGACTCTCGATGTGTAGAATAGTGTGTGCAAATATGAAGAGAAAGGCTTTATAGAGTGTAAGAAGGCTTACGTTGGGGCAATGCATGAGACTTCTATGACTCTATATGGATAAACACTCGGCTCCTGTAAGTAAATTTATAATTGTATGTGGGCTAATGGTGTTTAAAAAAGCAAGCACTCAATATAGGGTGTGTATAAAGCAAATTGGGCAGGGGCTTCCTCGCCTTTTTTTTTTTTAAAATGGCTAGCCCAAGCTCTATATTTATAGATTTGCTAGCATGAGTGTACTACTGGCAGTGATGATTACATTGCACTGCGGGCTGCAGGGGGGTTCCATGGGTCTCGTTGTCTCGAAATCACGTGCACTCGTGCACTATAATGTCGCTTTCGAACTTGCAGAACTTCAATCCGAGCATCGAGCGAGGTATATATCGACCTTCTTTGATTTGCTTGTGTCGAGAGTTATGCAATGACATGGAATAGAGGTTGTGCGAAGTCGGGAAGAGGGACCATGCCCATGGTCTTCAAGCTTCAAATTCTATCCGGTGTCTTTGCCGCAGCGTAATAGTCACTCGAGATTGGAACTCCACTGGTTCTTGAAGGACATTGTTGTATGTATGTATGTATGAAGCGTTGAGACGCGCGCAGTGTTGAGGTAGCAAGATGGCGTATGACTCCTCATCGGGGTTATCGCCGATTTGAGTTGAAAGCGAGGCGTTGCTCGAGGGTTACATCGAGATTGATTTGCTGCAAGTGTTGAATGCTTGCAATGTCATCTTGTGGATGCTTATGCTGCGGTGTTAGCTCGGGTGCGAGGTATGAGTGCCTCGGCGGGAGGTGCGATTGAAGGCGATCGCATGTATTTGAAACAAGCATTTTCGGGGTTATCGCGGAAGCGCAACAACATTCCTTGGGGTTATCGCCGAGGATGAAACTTCGAGGTTATCTCGAGGTTGAAATGATGATGTTCGGTGTGTGTTAGGGGTTGAAATGATACTCCCGTGTATGTCGGGGGTTGAGATTGAACTTTCGGTAGTATCCGGAATGGATGTGAAGCTATCTTCGGGGTTATCTCAGAAAGACGATTACGCCCTCCTGCTGATGTTAGTAGCAGTTGTGCGAAAAATTTTGAGTGTCTCTAGATGCCCTCTTTATCATATTCATGCAATGCGAGGCATGGATAGGATAAAGAATCCTAGACACTTGAAATGCAACAAGATAAACATGATCTTATATATGCGACAACATGATGCAAATGTATGATGATGCATGATTGTCGAGTTAATCTGTTGGGATGACAATCAGCGATGCCTTGGACATGCGATCCAAGTCTTCAAGGATGTTGACATTGGGGCTATCACCAAAGTCGTGAATCCTGAACCATGGACTTCATTCTCCATAGAGGTGCCTCTTGTGTATAAGAGATGCGTGGGGATAAAGCTTTTATGCATTTGAGGATGTGTATAACATATCCCATCATCGAATTCTGTCGAGATTCTTGCTTGATAGTATGAACTTGTCGGGGTTGCATCGTCGACCTTCGTTGATGTGTATATCCTTGGATAGATCCTGTTGGGTGCATTGTCAAAGTTGCTTGGCGTTCATTGATGTGTGTATCAATGATTGCATTGAGTTGTAATCCTTCTGCTGATGGGGCGTATGTTGAAGGTTTACTTGACCTTCATTGATTGATGTATGTGTTGCTTGTTTCATTGCGTTTAACCCCGTGCGTTGTAACCCGTTGGGATACGTGGATGTTTGAAAATGTTGCGTTGTGGCCCCCGCCGGGGATATGTCATCGGTTCGTGACTTTGGCGTTGTAACCCCCGCTGGGGATACGTCTTTGATTTGTAACTTCGGCGTTGTAACCCCGTAGGGATATCGTCTTTAATTTGTAACCGGCGTTGTAACCCCGTAGGGGATACGTGTATTGCTGGCTGACTTCATTGATGACATCGGACCTTTGTGAGGTATTTTCGAGCATGATTTATGAAAGTTGAGGCCCTTTGGTATCGTATACCTTGTATGCGGTGAATACCAATGTGGAGCCAGAATTTGGCTCATGAAAACCAGGATTCCAGGCTATTCCGCTCAATCGCGTAGCATTTTTATTCCTGACTTGGCCTTTTCAGCTTGCGGGACCTCCTTTGCAACTCTAAGCTGGGCGAGTAGGAGGTGTGGGACCCCTGAGAAAAGTGCGCATGGTACACTCTGATGGCCGTGAGGTGGACTATGACCAACAAGTGGCTATCTGAAAGCCCATGGGTTGCTTTCATAAGTCATTTTCAAGTTTTTTGTGACGAAGGATATCGAGAGCTCTTCTTGATCTGTTGAGTTTGAGCAACTTTACGCATATTACATCACCGTACAAGCGTTCTTCAACTTTATCACGGTAACATATGCATGTATTCTTTTTCGATTTCTATCAGATTTGGAAAATGACTTATCACATGAAATGCATTTAGACACATAGTAGTGAATATGCATCTTGATATGATTTGATAAAAATATTCAACACGGTAAATGTTAGTATTAAACCATCTTTGAACATAATGATGTGAAAAAATTTGACTTTTGAAGCAGTCAAATTGGTACCTTTTCTTGTCATTTCTTATCTATTTGAGGACAAATGAGTAAAGGTAGAAAAGTAAAACAACCACAGTAATTAGATTACACTTATGGATTTTTTTCTTGTGATGTATTAAATGCATGTAGGATGTATATATATTTGTGGATAGGTGTACTCTTGAATGGCCACCTAGTCATGCCTATGTGCATGTGGATAGTCCCATTTACAAAGGGGCTATGGAAAAAATTTTCAAAAGCGTAGGCATTGGGTAGTCATGCATTTTTAACTCTCTTGTAAATGTATGTTAAAACAATGCATGCATGCATGTAATCATAAGATGCATTTTGAAAAGCTCGGTAAAATTTACCACACCCTTTACGAGGTGATTTGGAGACTTGTTGTCGGATATTATGGATCCGGATCGGTGAGAGTAGTTCATGAGGACCACACTTACGGTGTGCGGAGGAGGGCTTACGAAGTACCTCGACCCCGATTACATTAAACTGACCTCGTCGTTTGGTGGGCGGTGATTAAATCTATCCGGGTTGAAAGTGCGGATGTCGAGGGGCGAGGAGGAGGATGTACTGATTGAGGTTCTGCTCTGCTTTGCGTGTTCCCGTAGGGGAGTTGCGAGAATTCAAGTGGCGAACCCGGATCTTACAGGTGACTTGAGTCGGCATCCTTGATATATACTGCGCATAAGCGAGGTATGAAGTTAGATCTTAATCTTCCTTGTTTCTATTGATGAGGAGTAAAGGGTTACGATGTTGATCTGCATTTGATGTAGGTTCCGGCTTTTTACGACCTCGAGGGAGCTGGTTGACATCCACTCTCTATATATCGCCCTGCATGATGACTATAGAGAGATTGTCCATATTGTTTGGGGATTGGGACGTTCTTTTCCATTCTTCCCGTCGTTGTCCACAGGGTTACCTCGGGGCATTATCGGCGGTGGTTTCACGGACTTCGATCACTCCATTTATTGGACTGTGAGGTGATGATGGCCTTGGAGATGGATTGGCGATTTATCACGGTATGGAGTTTGGAGGGATCGGTGCCTTGCACGGCGGATATTACCCCCTACTACCGTCGGATCCTTGTTAGGAGTTTGGCGGAGGGCTTCGAGGCGGGGTATGTCGTCTGAGGTCCTTTGGCGTAGATCTTATGGCGAAATTTGTTGAGTGAGCCTATACCCGATGATGTGAGAGTCGGGGATCGCATTCTTGGCGATTGTTTCTGATGATCATTAGAGAAATTTGCTTCATAGCGAGATAACTCTTCTACGGTGTCCTTCGCTTTGATCGGCGCCACTCGACCGTGGGCCAGTATAGGAGATTATGATTGGGGTTCCTACACCTTTGCCTACTTCCTCGGGGAATGCGCATGCGATCATGAGGGCTTAATGAGAGGCTTGGTTAGGATTCTACCCATTTCTCTTTGGTGAGTATTTCTCTTGTCTTTTCCATATACGAGTTAAGAGTGTTGGTTGACAATGAGATGTTTGCCTTTGTGTTGGTAGTTTTGGGCCTATGAGAGGCTTCCATGTTTGCATCTGTGGCGTGTTAGGTTTAGACACCTATCCACGAGGGCGGAGATGGCATCATTCCATCTTGGCGGAGGTCCCTTGTTCTTTGAGGTTTCACCCATTGCGCCCTCAATTTGGAGTTGTTGACGGCGGATGTCATCACATGGGTTCCTATTCTAGGGGAGCATTTGAGTGTTGGGTTTGAGGCGGATACCCATTTGGAGTTGAGTACGTTATGTCCACCATGAGATTCTCTCTCTTCTGAGATGGAGGATGGGAGCTCTATTAGGAGAAGCGTCTTATCGGGAGCACTGAGGAGGAGAGATTAGCATGCCGATCTTGCCTCTGCCAGAGCGTTATTGGCTTTATTTTGCGATCACCATCATTGATATCCCATTGTTGGGGATTGGCGGTTACACATTATCGAGAGGGCCCATATACTCGGGGAGATGTTCGGCATTGGTGGTTCCCTCGTACCATTGGAGCTCGGACCGCGCCACACGGTTTATGGGGATATGGTTCCGAGGATCCGTGATGATGATGGATTGGCTAGCTTTGTCGGAGAGATCGACTCATGTGACCCAGATTGATAGTTTGACGGTGAGTTGGATAGGGCACATTTCTTTATCCGGCATTTGGGTAGAGATCCTTGAGCGAGATACTTTTGATCCTTCCGGCTGGCCTTTGGCCCCTCGGGTGACCCATATGGCTTTTTGTCGGTGCAGATCCTCCCTTGTATAGGCGACATCCACTGTAGATAGAGATCCGGTGACTCGGGAGGAGTTACATCGGTGGGCGAGGATT
The DNA here is from genome assembly GCA_020205605.1 of Panax ginseng. Taxonomy (NCBI): domain Eukaryota; kingdom Viridiplantae; phylum Streptophyta; class Magnoliopsida; order Apiales; family Araliaceae; genus Panax; species Panax ginseng. The sequence continues at coordinate 104,869,523 of CM035134.1, forward strand.
GATGATGTGGACATCGACACCATTGACTTCTACGATGTATATTTCTCGTTATCTCTTTTGATAGGCCTCATTATTCTTTGGGTAGCTTAGCCCCATTCTCGCTATATCTTTTGATAGGCCTCTGTTGAGATGTTGGGTAGCCGCCCCATTTTCCTATATTTTTAGTATCTGAGAGATGTATTAGATGATGATATACTTAGGAATGTATGTACATTTTTCCATTCCTATATCATATTGCCATCTATTGTATCATGCATGTTATTATATTATATATATATATATATATCGAGAGATATTGACATTGACCCTGGATGGTCTTATGACACGGCCCGTCTGAGATGTCTTCTTGACGAGTTAGTAGTATTGATCATACCCCACCATTTTTGGTGGCATACGGTATCGCTCATGGTATGATAGTATGTCACCACCGAAGACAGGGGTGTTGTAGATCATTTCTTTGTAGCACACTATGACCTTGTTGATGTTTGAGGTTCCCGGGGTTCATAGATGGTATCTTTGAAGAGCTTTGGGTGCGGACAGAGCAGGTTTTTCGGTTTGGGACGAGAGTTGACTCTACTACGGAGAGGTATGCACGATTGATGATCTTCTGCATTTGGGCCAGACCTTGCGTGCATATATGGCGATTGGAGACATGAGTAGGCGGTTCATGACCCTCCTCCGGCTTGAGGCGTGGGTGGTGCGAGGATGAGATTACATCAAGCCACGTGATATCGGCATTTTACATTTTGTGATTTGGCTCACGAGGATAGTTATGCACGACATTAGGGATTTCACCTGCCGGAGGATCGGTGGCGTTTGGCGGAGTGGATGTCTTCTTCTTTGTGCGTATTGTCATCGTCTACATGCCACGGTACATGGATGAGTTGGACATCGGCGTCATTATGGCGGTGAGAGCTCTCGGGGAGGTCACACCATCCTAGATGATGATTTTGGCGAGAGACTACGAGGTCGACCCACATATTCTTTGCACTTATCGGTGAGGAGTGTTCATAGGCGGCTTCGGTCATCTTTATCGTGTGTGGTTTATGTCACACTTGGGACCGATCGGCACATTCGAGCGGCATGGATATTGTTTCACCCATGATATAGCGATGTCGTACTCCTTCCGACTGCTGAGTGTGTACAGAATCTTTGCATCTTGGTCGACTTTTCTGGCGAGGATTGGAGATCCATTCACTATATTTGCAGTGTCTGAGGGCTTAGCTCACCCTGACTTCATTACTCATGCTCGGGCATGGATTATCTACCTCTATTTGGTTTGAGAGGATGATCACCTACCACCTTTGGTGGCCGTGATGTGTCGGTTTGACGGTTTGAGATTTCCACCTATATGAGGGGGTGATTGACGTTTCGCTTCTCGCCATTTATCATCGGTGAGACGAGATCCGGGTTGTATACTGTTGGGATCGTGAGAGCTAGCTGATTTTTACATCGATCATCTGGTTATTCTGCGAGTATTGACATGGATGGAGCGGAGACTGCATCGACTATGGTAGTATCCACGGTGCGAGGATATTGATTCGGCGATGAGGAGCCTATGGAGGAGGTGACATTCCCATCGATGGGGACTTGATTTCTTGAGGTGCTGCCGGCATTTGTGATGGATTCTCCACCCCCAGAGTGCCCTTTGTTACTCGATTATTGACACAACATTTTGGGCGAGCTTACATCGATGACCTATGATAGAGATCGGGCTAGGGGCGCGATGTTGTGACTCTTGATGGGAGGAGGCAGCTCTATTAGAGAGGATGAGGCTAGATCGGCCGGGGATGCATTGATTGTGGGGCGGGATGCGCCCTATCTATCTAGGGATGTGGCCATTGCGAGATAGTACCTTGTGAGATCCCAGATGGTGGCATTTTTCTTTGATATGAGTGCATACATTGATGAGCATCGGGCCATCATGCGAGTTAGCCTCGGATCTGCTAGCTCGATGTAGATACCATTGGGGGGGGAGCTTGCGACTTTACCTCCGTCTTGAGAGAGAGGATGCTATGTTAGATCGATAGTCGTATACACACGAGATCCCAGTAGTAGATAGCTTTGTATTTTCTGCCTGCAGACTAAGCTTAGCCATTTTGTCATGTACAACCACGGATGTATATATCAAGCGATAGTATATATGGCGGAGAAATATATTTTGATTTACTTCCCTTTTAGTTATGCCTTGATACTTGCTTGATATTTGCACTGTTTCTTGGGGCCTTGTGATCTTGATGCATTACGAACTTATCCTTGATATGTGGACATTGAGCCATCGTGGGATCTCTCGAGAAGCGGATCATTGATCTGTATGAATCCTACCATCTTTGGTGTCTTTGGGAATTTGGTTTACGTATGGAAATGTGGAGAGGAATGTGGCTTTTCCTCTCTCTGAGATTGACCGCACCACGGATGGTCGCATGATACTTCTATTTGTGAGAAGCCTAGTTAATTCCATCTCTTATGGATTGGTATTGCTCTTTGAGGCACAACCATGACTTAGATGGTCATAGAATCTCTATTTGTGAGAAGAGGTTGGGTAATTCCATCCCTTTGGTGCGAAGCCGATGAAATGTGGTGGATTGAAGGTTGATCCCGATGCAGTGTGACAAGTTTTTTTTTGTTACGGTAGGGGTTAATTTGAACCATAAATGGGCGCCTACGTACTCTATTGAAGAGGAGATCAAGTCTGCGTAGTTTGAACTTTGGTGTAAAGGAGGTTGAATGTGAAATATTTGAATGTGAAAAGATGAAGGTGTAGAAATGTTTTTTTGTTTTTTTTTTTTTTAGAAAAGGAAGAAATTTTTTTTTTTTTTTTTTTTTTATTGCGGTAGGGCCATATAGAATATGGTTGCCTACGTACTCCGGGTGTCGGGGAGATCGGTCGGCGTAGTTAGCCCCTCGGGGATGAATTGCGAGCCAAAGAGAAGTGTGAATCCCATATGCGAGGCTATCTTTGCGGGGAGAAGAAAGTTTGATCCCATAATGGGGACAAGCTGCGAGATGTGGAAAAAGTTTGATCCGTCTTGGGACAAAGCGCAAGCGTGAAAAGTTTAATCCGTCCTCGGGATAAAGCTGCGGGTATGAAAAGTTTAATCCGTCTTGAGGATAAAGCTGCGGTATGAAAAGTTTAAATGAAGTCTTGAGTGATAAAATGAAATGGTAAAAAAAGTTTGATATGAAGTGAAACCATTTCTTTGGTTTGAAGTGTATGTTTCCACGAGGGGAGAAGAGTTTGTAAAAGATAGGGTTCAAAAGCGGAATGGTGGTGATTGGATGATCAATACCGGGATGTTTGCTTGATGGTAACCGGACATAGTACCATTTCACGGTGTCAGAGTTGATAATTTGTGGAAATTCATCGCCATCCATTTCACGTAGTGCGAGAGCACCTCTGTCGATACCTCCTTGACAACAAATGGGCCTTCGAGTTAGGGGCGAATTTTCCCTTAGATTGATCTTGGTTGTCAATGATCTTCTTCAAAACCAAGTCATGTTGTTTGAATGCCGTAGCAGGACTTTTTTTTTGTTGTAGGATCTGGCGATCCTTTGTTGATATCTTGACCATGGAAGATTATTCGCGGTTCGCCTTAAAAATCTATCGAGAGACAATTGGTGATATACATCTTGTACCCATTGGTCTTCGTCAAGTGAGCATCCATCAATACTCTGAGGATTCCATTTCCACTTCTATAGAACCTTTGCTTCCATCCCATAGGCTAATGAGTGAGGGGTTGCCCCGGTGGAAATGCGCATAGAAGTTACGTGTAGGCTAATAAAGTCGGAGAGGCGAGAGGTCGGGCCACCCTTTGTGATTGGCGGACATTTTTGCATGATCTTCTTGATATTTTTATTAGCGCTTCAATGGCACCATTCATCTTTGGATGGTAGATGGCGGAGTTAAGGTGTTTGATGTGGAATTCTTGCATAACTCCTCCATCATCTTGTTGTTGAGGTTCTTAGCATTATCGACACAATGACCTCTGGTTGTCCATATCGACGAGACGACATTGTTTTTACGATGAAAGCAATGATGACTTCTTTGGTAACCACAGGGAAGGAGGCTGCTTCTACCCATTTGGTGAAGTAGTCGATCATGGTGAATATGAATCGATGTCCATTCTTGGCTTTGGGCTCGATGGGCGATCCGTCCATCCCCCACATTGAGAAAAGGGCGAGGCGAACTCATAGTGTGGAGTTCCTTTGGAGGCGTGGATGGCATTCCATGAATTTGGCATTGATAGCATCTCTTGGCGTGATCATCACGATCGACTTTGAGTGTAAGCCGATAATGCCCTATTACGAGAATTTTCTTGACAAGTAAGGGGCGCTCATGTGTGGGCCACATACTCCACCATGGATCTCATCCATGAGCCTACGAGCTTGGTCTTTGTCCGGACATCGAGGAGACCTAATCTGCATCTCTCTTTTGTAGAGTGCATCTCTCGCTCGAGGTAGAATTTCATAGCAAGTCGATGGATCCGCCTCTTCTCGGTTAGGCTCGCCTCGGTGGGTGTAGATCCATCTCATGAGATACTCCTTGATATCTTGATACCAAGGGTTGTGGATGGGAGGTAGCTCATCGATACTTCTCAATATAGTTCCATAAGCTGGGGCCTTTTTGCATAGCAAATGTGATGCTTGGCATGTTTTCCTTGTCGGTATGTGAACGAGGAGGCCAGCGTTGCTAATGCATCCATAAAATCATTCTATTATGAGGAATGTGTAGAAAGGAGATTTCTTGAACTCCAAAGCCATCTGTAAAACTTTTAGATGGTAAAGGCGACAAATGTAATTCTTTGGTTTGATAGATTCCGTGGATTGTTTGATCACCAATTTGGAATCCCCAAAGATAGTTTAACGCTTTGATGCCCATTGAGCGGGCAAGTTTTAGCCCCATGATCTGACCTTCATTTTTCATTTGTGTTGTTGGTCTTGACAAATTTGCAATTTGATGGTGACGGGATCTGCTCCCCGTCTGGGACATTAAAAGCTGCTCGGCTCAGAATATACGCATTATGACTCCATCAAAATACATTTTCCATGTGTGGCATGCATCGTACTGATGGTGTTGCTGAACTGTCATTACCCCTTCATCGGGGAAATATGTTTCTAAGGGTTTGTAGTCCCCTGCAGGTGCGGTGGCCAGTTGATCCGCAATTCCTTGACCTTTGACAGACTTTTTGCGTCACGTAGACGATGTCAAATTGTTGTAGGATCAAGCGCCATCAGACGATCGACAATCGATATGGGCTTCTTGAACACATACTTGAGAGGATCCGCGGGATATAAGATGGGTTGTGTGACCATGGAGATAATGTTGTAATCTCATGGAAGCCCATGCTAAAAGCACAACAAGTCTTCTCAATCGAGTGTACTTGTGTTCCTTTGGTCTTTGAATCTTTTCTTGAGGTAATAGATAGCTCGTTCTTGGCCTCTATCGTCTTTTGCCCCTGACATCGACCCATGGCATTGTCATTAATGGACGGTACATAAATAGGGAACATCATCCACAGGAGGTACCAAAATAGGAGCATTAACCAAGCTGCTCTTTAATAGGTAAGGAAGGCTTTACGGCACTCATCATTCCATTTCATGGAGGAGTTCTTCATATGACTTGAAGATGGGCTCACGGAGTTCTTTGTGAGTTGAGAGATAAATCTACTAATGAAGTTGATTCTTCCCAAAAATCCCGTATTTCCTTCTCTCTCATGCGAGGAATGGGCATTTCCTTGATGGCTGGATTTTGGTAGGATCGATTCAATCCTTTGTGGTGACTAGGAAACCTAGCAACTTGCACGATTTGACACCAAAAGCGCACTTATTTGGATTCAACTTCAAGTTGTACTTTACATGACTGTTGAATAGCTTTACGAGATGGTCTAAGTGGTCTTCCTCCTTTTGGGATTTGACAATGATGTCATCCGTAGATCTCTATCTCTTTATGCATTAAATCATGGAAAAAGAGCCATCATAGCTTCATTTGGTAGGTTGCCCGGCATTGATGAGGCGAATGACAACCGTCTATGTAAAAAAAGGTTCCCCAAGGCGTGATGAAAGCGGTTTTCTCACGGTCTTCCTCGTGACCATAATCGATGATACCCATGAAAGCAATCCAAAAAGAAAGGAGTACATGCCGTATTACAGCGATATTGTCGATGAGGATGTGGATAAAGGGCGCGGAAAGCTATCTTTAAGGCAAGCTTTGTTCAAATCCGGTAATCCACAAACTCGCACCTTTCCTCGAGGTTTAGGCGCGGGAACAATGTTGGATATCCACTCCGGATATGTAGACACCATGATAATGCCGACTTGAAATTGTTTCACAATTTCTTCTTTGACTTTTAAACTCCACTCGGGTTTCAATCGCTTTGAGTTTACGCCTCTTGGCTTGAATCCTTCTTTAATGGGAAGGCGATGAAGAACAATGTCGGTGGACAAACCCACCATGTCTTCATGAGACCATGCAAACACATCTGGAATTGGGTTAATAGTGCTGACCATGTCATTAGTTTGGTTTGGGTGAGAGTGCGAACCAATCTGGATTAAGCTTAGGGTTTTCTAAGGTTCCAAGATTGAAAAAGTGGTTTGGTCAAGGTTGGGTTTAGGCTTATCTGCGACCCATTCCTTAATCTCTGAGGTGTCTCAATGTCCTCTTGTATGTCCATCAAGTGAGTCAACTTTGCATCAAAATTCTGACCCCTTGTGGAGAGAAGGCATATCACCCGGCAAATCTGGCACATCTATATTGAGTCACGAAATCAAAAGATGCTTTCACTTAATATATGAAGCTGTTTAATCATACAAAGTGTTAGCATGTCTTGATAAAATAAGCGCTATATCTTGTATAGAAAAGAAAAAGCAATTAAAAGTTATCTGAGGCGGAGGATTTTTTACCCGTTTTACCCTCGTCGACCGATGCGTGGAGTCTTGCTCTCAATTGTCGAGGCAAAGTCACGATGAATTGCGATGATAGAGAGGGTCGTCATTGCCCCTCTTCTCTCGAATGATAACCATGATATCTGGGCAATCATAAATGCAGGGTATATCGGTTTGTATGTTCATCATGAACAATGGCGCGTATCTTGGGACATCATCAAAGCGATGTCATGTTTTGCGTTTCCGTTCCCTTTCTTCCACTTTGGGATCGAGGAATCGACACCTCTTTTGCTTTGAATAGTGCTTGGTTTGGGAAACAACATAGTCATAACATGTCTTTGGCACCTTAAGCTGGAGCTATGTCGGCTCATGAGGTGCGGATGGAAAACATCGTCCATGTGTGGCGGAAGTTTGAGAGCAAGCACTTTGTGTTTATGAGGATTCTATATTTGGGCTGGCGAGAATAGCCCTAGTTTGGTTGTCCCGGTTTATTTGGACACTTGAATAGGGTGCTTAATACCTATTTGATTTTTTCCAAGCCCTTGTCGGTGATGACCCGATGACATCATTTCTTGAGTGGTAAACATAACCTCGGTGAAATCTTGGAGTATGGGGAAGTGGTGCTCAATAGGTTGATATTGAGTGTTACTCACTTCAAGTATGAAATGGCTGGTCGGCTCAACTTGAGTTGAAAGCGATGATTGGCGAGATCTCCTTGTTGAGGATACTCGGCTCGGCATTGGCGGTGACTAGGTTATTGTTGACAATGTATTTGAGTTGTTGATGTAATGTGGAGAGAACGGCTCCGACCATGTGTATCCATGGTCTCCCCAATAGCGAGGTTGTATCTGAATCTATTTTGAGGGCGTGGAAGGATACATTGAATGTATTTGGACCAATCTCAATTGGCGGCTCAATCTTTCGATGGAATTTTGTCGGGATCCATCGAAAGCTTTGATCACCGTGTATGGTGCTTTGGATCCGTTTGAGATTGACATTCATCTTCACCAAGGTGGCATAAGGGCGAGATATTGAGAGATGAACCTCCATCTATCAACACTCCGCTAACATATACCGAGGAGGATAACTTTGCGATGTGCGGTGGCTTGCGATAATGGGGTCCCCGGAGGTATATCATCATCGATGAAGGATATCACATTGTTGTTGAAAATGTGATCAACCATATATTGAAATTTTTCCACATCCATCCTTTGATTTGGTAAGTAGGCTTCTTCCAAAACCTTGAGTAAAATCTTCGGTGATCTGGAAGAAAACCAAGTCGAATTGATATCGATGTGGAGCTTCTCTTAAGCTTAGAACCACCTTGGCTTCATTATGGCCCATAGTGCGGAGAATTTTTCAATCTTCTCCATGGGAATCTTTCCCCTTTGCTTTGAGGTAGGCTTGATAACCCTTTGAGGAAGATCTGAGTGGATTATCCTTGACCTTTATAGCGATAGTATGAGGCGTGGATCCTTGACTTCTCCATAATTCCATGGAACTTTGTGGTGACAACGAGGATATTAATGTGCGAAAGGTAAAGAAATTGGCTCAAGGTGCGGCCACTTTCAAAGGATTATCGACTCCTTTGAGTTGAATTGCTTGAATGGGAAATGCTTTTTGGCGGTCTCATCATCCTCGTCGGATATAGCTACTCTTGATCCCTTCCCTTAGTAGGACATGCACTCCCACCTTCAAGTTTGCGGTGTTATCATACGCCATTTTGCGGGACACCGCTATCATCGATAAGATTTTGAATGAGATGGCGAGTGCCCGACATTAAATCTGTCTTTGTGATGGCGAGAATATGAATGATATTGACACACTCCATCCGAGTTTAATCGTCTGCTGAGGGGATTGATTGGAGGTAGAAGGGATGTAATTCTTCCTTCATTGATCGACATTTGAAATATTTCCTCCATAGGTTGGCCCGGATAGGTGAACTCCTCGATTGGGAAAAAAATCGATGGGCTTTAGCATTTGCTCGCTTTGCAACCTTATCCTCCATAGCTAAGCCGCGCTTTACGAAGGTGAGGTGGAGCATTCATAACAAAGGAAGGAGATAGGCATGCTCTTGCGATTAATTTGGCGTGTGACTTGATCTTTGATGGGTCACCGGATTACGCGATTACTCAATTTTTGCAAGCAAAGCTTTCATCTTTCATCTTTCGTTTCCATAGTAAGCTGGAACTTTGCATAATCCCATCTATCAACACGTCCGTCTTTGATGATGCGAGATGGTGCGAGATGGCTTTGCCATTAAAAGCTGGAATTTTGCCCGGTGCTCAGTGATCATGTTGACCTCTTCTTCTTTGTGTTGAGGAAGAGGGTTGTCTTGCACATGAGGTTGATCTGGTTTGGTGACTACAATCTCACCATTGTCTATCAAGTCTTGGATCTTGTGTTTCAAGGCCCAACAATCTTGAGTATCATGTCCGGTGCTCGGCATGATAAGCACACTTCAAGTAGCATTAAAACCCCTCCCATTAGGGTTGGTGGTGGAAGAAGGCGTGTGATTTTCTTACGAGTAGTAGGAAGAAGAGTAAGAATATTCTCGAGTGAGTCCCCTAAGGGTGTGAGCGTTCGAGGTCTTTTCTTCTCCACTTTTAGGCAATGGAGGTTTTTGAAGCTTGTGCTTGGAAAGGGAGTAGTTTCTCCTCTGTATAGGCATGTTTATTTGCCTTTTTGACCTTGTAGTATCGAGGAAACATCCTCCTCTTTCTTTTTATGGACCCTCAGGAGTTGTTTCCTAAGATCCGGATTGGATGTGCTCGACATTGACTGACTTTAAAAGCGACTAGGTCTTGAATCTTACGGACTTCAATCCCATCTCGACCATCTCTCGTGTTTGATCATTTTGAGAAAATGGTTTGCCAATACCGGCTAGAACTCTCTCATAGAAAAAGAGCTTCTGTACATCTATGAAAGTCATGACCATTTACGATTACATCATGGAAGGAATAACTTGAAGACGAAAGGCGCCTCCACCTTTGAGCATACTCTCTAAATGACTCATTCATTATTATTTATTTCTTGACCTTGGTAATTTAGTGTGCGGTCGGGAGCCATCTGAGATTGAAAAGCTGTATTGAGTGAGGAAGGCGTGAGCTAGCTCTTCCGACTATGGATCTTGGAGTTGTCTAATCGGTATACCATGAGCAGGCTTCTCGGTCAGGACTCTTTTGGAGCATTTGCATTACAGAGCTTTTCATTTTTCGCATAAGATCCAAGTTCTCAATGAACACTTTCAAATGTGTATAAGGATCCCCTAATCAAGTCATCATACTTTTTCAAAATCGGGGTTTTGAATTTCTCTGGATAATGAACACGGGGAATATGCAAAGGTCGATATATATGAGACACTTCCATGTGTTCCAATCCTTTGAGAACACGGATAGTTTCCTCCATTTGAAGGACCTTCTTCACGATATCAGGTGTCTGGATCTCCTTTGAGATGGGTGTTTTCGGGGTCTTTGTTGGTCGTATCCAGCTGAGGTTACGGAATTGTTTTTTCCAAACCTTGGGCTCCCCCCTTGTGTAGAGGATTACGTATGTGTAGGTATCTTTGTACCTGAGTAGGGTGATGCAGATTCTTTTAGTGAAACGACCAAATCTGTGATTTGTTTACTCAATCCGTCAAATTCTTCTCGGGAAAGCAGATTAGGCTAGTGAGGAAGAAGACATGATTGGTTGTAGGCTCGTGGCCTTTTTGGATTTTAAGCGGATAATGAGGCCCAATTGCTTCCCTACAAAAGACTTATGTAGTTTAAGTCTTAGGGATAATGTAAATGTTATCATGATGTGTCGTTTTAGGAATATGGTCTGCAAAAATGGTTGTTAATTGATAACATGTCATGTATGCACATATATTCTTCATATTTTCCATTACATATAAATGATCATGGAATGAAATTACAAGTAAATGCTTTTACAGGTAATTGAAAATGGAAAGCATGAAGAGACTTTCCTCGCGTTTGGTTTATCGGAGGTTGACCTATCTTAGGTTACTCTCATGGCTTTTTGGCATGAAGGTTCCCGGATCATCGCAATCTACTTGGCGGGAAGTTAATCAGGTCTTTCAATTTGGGCGAATCTGGGTGGTGCCTTTCTGAGCCTCGTTGGAATTAGTCTTTCTCTGAGTCCGGTAATCAAACAAGCAAGCAGGATAGCCCTCTGGTGGAGGAACCACACAACATACATTCACATACAGCGTGTCTCACCGTTTATGCAAAATGATGACATGTGTGAAGCACTAATATCATGAGATAGATATTTAGCGGTGCGATAAGTAAGATGCATTAGTACACATTCATCATAAATGTAAATGCAACATTCACACACAAGCATATAACAATTTTGAAAAGCTTGTAATAGCGGCTTAAGCCCTCTTCTTTGGAGTCCCAGTGAGTCGCGCACACTGTCGGCGTCGGGATTTTTTAGTGTCCACACCGTTACTTGTTCTTTGGTGTTCTCATGTTAATGTGAGATTTGTTTGAAAAAACAAGTGAAAAAGGTCGACATGTGTAATGTCGACGATTTGACTTTAAAGTGCCGGTTGGTGTTTTTAAGCTGGTTGCACCCAACAGCGAAAAGGTTTGCACATTGACCCAGTGATGTGACAACTTTGCTAAGCAGATTACGTGAAAGCGAGATTCATTAGGGTTGGGGCTTGATTATGCGGAGAGGAAGGTGTTAGGCACCCCAGACATCCGTGTTGCCACGGTGACCGCCACTTCTCAAAAAAGCTATTATATGAATGTGTGTGTGTGTGTGTGGATCGATGTGCAATTATTTGAAAGTAGTGTGAGGCCTCGTTCGCACCTATATACCTGAGGTTTGAATTTATAGAAAAATTTAGTTTTAACAAGATATAGCAATGAAGTTTTTGTAAAAAGGTTTTTCAAACCACATGCTCAATAGGAATTGAGACCTTTTCATACTTCCATTTTATTATTAAATGTTAAACTTGTTTGCTTTTATTTTTGAGATCACGAGGCATCTTGAGAAAATAATATCTGATGATCTTCGAACTCCTTATGGGCATAATGACCATCAAGGAAATTATATTACCTTTGTAAATAATGTACAAAGCTAACTTACAATTTGAAAAAAGTCCATCACGGGAGGCCGAATCTAGATTTGATGGTGAATCTGTGATCACATGATTCTAGGCTCACATAATCTTGCAATTTGTATGGAAAGCGATAAGATTATATATATATATATATATATATATATATATATATATATATATATATATATATATATGTGTGTGTGTGTGTGTGTGTGTGTGTGTGTCCACCACTGTGAAAGCAACTCCATGGGGATCGAAATGTAAATAAAGTAAATAAATGCTATCAAGCCATACGAAGTAAACTCAGGCGGGACTTGAATGTAAATAAAATTATAAAAAGCTATCAAGCTACAAAGTAAACTCGAGGCGGGAGAAATGTAAAAAAGTTGTAAAGGCCACTCGAAGTAAACTCGATATATAATATATATATATATATATATATATATATATATATATATATATATATATATATAATAATAAATGCAGGATATAAAATCCGGGCTCATCGGATATGTCAGACAACAATATATATATATATATATATATATATATATATATATATATAATTATATAAAATCCGGGCTCATATAAAAAATCGGGCTCATATATATATATATATATATATATATATATATATATATATATATATATATATATATATATATATATATATATATATATATATATATATATAAGCAAATAAGCGCTCGAGACATAAGTCTAGGCTCAATCGAGGCATAACTTCGATAATGTTAGTCCATATAAAAATATATATATATATATAAGTATATATATGAGAGACGAAATAAAAACCACGGATAGAAGTTAGGGCATACATACTTACAAACACGACTCTCGATGTGTAGAATAGTGTGTGCAAATATGAAGAAGAAAGGCTTTATAGAGTGTAAGAGAGGCTTACGGTGGAACATGATGGAGACTTCTATGACTCTATATGGATAAACACTCAGCTCCCGCTGGTAAATTTATAACTGTATGTGGGCTAACAGGTGTTTAAAAATAGCAAGCACTCAATATAGGGTGTGTATAAAGCAAATTGGACAGGGCTTCCTCGCCTTTTTTTTTTTAAAATGGCTAGCCCAAGCTCTATATTTATAGATTTGCTAGCATAGTAGTGTACTCTGTGTATTGTGATTACACTACTTTGCACTGAGTTTTGCCCCAGGTTCTGCGGGTCCCGTCGTCTCAAAATCGTGCACTCGTGCCTTTGTAATAATGTCCTTCGAACTTGCAGAACTTCAATCAGAGCATCCGAGCGAGGTATATCGACCTTCTTTGATTTGCTTGTGTCGAGAGTTCTGTGATGACATGGAATAGAGGTTGTCTGAAGTCGGGAAGAGGGGACCATGCCCATGGTCTTCAAGCTTCAAATTCTATCCGGTGTCTTTGCCGCGCGTAATAGTCACTCGGGATTGGAACTCCACAGTTCTTGAAGGACATTGTTGTATGTATGTATGTATGAAGTGTTGAGGCGGCCTTGCGGTGTTGAGGTAGCAAGATGACGTATGACTCCTCATCGGGGTTATCATGCCGATTTGAGTTGAAAGCGAGGCGTTGCTCGGGGTTTACATCGAGATTGGATTTGCTTGCAAGTGTTGAATGCCGCAATGTCATCTTGTGGATGCTTATCATGCCGGTGTTAGCTCAAGTGCGAGGTATGAGTGCCTCGGCGGGAGAGTGCGATTGAAGTTGATCGCATGTATTTGAAACAAGCATTTTAGGGGTTATCGTAGGAGCTGCAACAACATTCCTTGGGGTTATCGCGAGGACGAAACTTCGAGGTTATCTCAGGGTTGGAAATGATGTTCGGTGTGTGTTTCGGGGTTGAGGAAATGATACTCGGTGTGTGGTCGGGGTTGAGATTGAACTTCGGTAGTATCCGGAATGGATGTGAAGCTGTCTTCGAGGTTATCTCAGAAAGGCGATTACGCCCTTAAGATACTCTTCCCAAATCATTCATGGAGGAATGTTTAGATAACTTTATCTTTACTAATTGTACTGATTGTACTGATTGTAGCATTAGTATGTCATTCCTCATCCATATTATATCAACATATAATATTAGGAATGTCACGGCGCTCCCACTAACCCTTTTGTACACACTAGGTTCATTCTTATTTTTGATAAAATCAAACTCTTTTGATTCGTTTCATCAAAACAAATGTTCCATTTTTGAGAAGTTTTCTTCAATCCATTTCTCTTAGTGTCTACAACTCTTATCTCATTGTATTTAACTGGATCATCATCTTCTATGATGTGTACCCCATCATCATCATCTATGATGAATCCATACCTCCTAGGTATCTTCAGTACTATTCCAGATTTACGATTCGGTTGTGGTACAATAGGTCTATCTACAGGTTCCTCTTATTTGACTTATAGTGTTTTTTGGTTCTTTAACTCTTCAAGATCTATTATCCTCCCACTAGCCCCTTTAATGATAAACACCTTTATCTTAGAAGGTAGCTTGTTTCGCAACAAACACCTTTTGCTAAGTAGGATTATAGAACATATACCCTAAACTTACTTTAGGATGTCCCACAAATCTGTACTTGTCAAATCTTGTCCCAAGCTTATCCTTTGAAACCTTTTTCACATAAGTTGGACAACCCCTTATCTTAACATACTTAAGATTAGGAATCCTCCCTGTCCATAACTTTTATAGAGTCTTGAGGCCAAATTTTGAGGTTACCTTTTCGTAGATATGCAGCCATTTTTAGGACATGACCCCAGAGGGATACCGGAATGTCGGTAAAATCATTATGGACCGTACCATGTCCAACAAGGTACAATTTTTCCTTTCAGATACATCAATCAATTATTACATATCAGGAGGCGTCCATTGTGAGAAAACCATTTAAGATGATCTAGAAACTTATTGCACAAGATTCCTTCTTTGATCTAATCAAAGAATCTTAATACTTTTTAAATTAGTTTCACTTTTGAATTCTTTGAACTTTTCAAATAATTCATACTTGTATTTCATCAAATACAAACATTCAACTCTTTGAATGATCATCTCCTTTTCTTATACTAATTTGTTCAATATGCAAAATTATTTTCACGTAAGTCAAGTATACAAAATCCATTAAGTAATATTCCAGTTCTATACAAAACATTATTATTATAAATAGAACAACAATTGTTCTTAAATATAATACCAAAGATTTCATTGTCCAACAACAAAATGGAAATAATGTTTCTAACAAGAACTAGAATACAATAACAACTTATTGACTTAATAGATTTGCCCATAGGCATTGCTAAACTATAAGTTTCTATGGCTAATGTAGCAACATTTGCTTCATTTCCAACACATAGGATTACTTATCTTTGTTTAGCTTTCTATTTCTGCTTGGTCCCTTCATAAATCTATATTTATGATAACCAAAGTCGGTATCCAATACCCAAGTAGAACCTTGACTTAAAGAAAAATTTATTTTAAATCATAAACAAAATTGCATTTGTAACCAAAAATTCACTAAGCTTCTTCTGGTTAGCCTCTACAAGGTGTTTCTCGCAGTTTCTTTTCCAGTGTCCAAGCTTATTGCAATGGAAGCAAACTCCTTTGCTATCCGTATCAATTTTTGTTCTTATTATCCTTTGTTTTTGCCTTTCTATTTACCTTCTTTGAATTGTTCTTCTTTTTAGAAGATCCTTTTTGCCCCTACCAATAAGACTTGGTCTTTCATGGTTGGAAATTGACTCTCAACATTTTTCAACATGTTAAGAAAATCAGTGAGGCTGATATCTAGCTTTTTCATATGAAAAATTCACAACAATTGTGAGAGGAGTCCGGGAGTGAGTGCAAGATCAAATTTTGGCTCAACTCTCCATCCATGACAAAACTTATTGTCCCAATTGATCAATTAAATTGATTATGTTAAGGACTTTTGTCTGTACTGTAGTGTCATCAGTCATTCTAGATCGGAAGAGCTCCTTAGATATCTGATATCTAGCAGTCCTATTTTCCTTACCATCAACTACTTGATATGAAGGAATATAGTAGAAGCATCCATAGTTTTATACTGACGTTGAAGCTCGTAACTCATGGATGCGAGCATGATGCATTGAGTCAACTGTGCATCATCTTGCCACTTTCTAAAAGTAGCAATCTTTCCTCAGAGGCATTGTCTGCAACCATTGCAGGGATAGGCGTATTAAGGACATAAGATAGCTTTTAAGCCGTGAGAACTATTCTCAATTTCCTTAACCAATTTGTTTAATTCGGTCCGGTTAAATAGCATCTAATATGTTTCGCAGTGATAGTAATTTAGACATTGTAAAATTTTGTAAATGGATTTGTTATTAACAACATTTTAGCATACATTCTTTTATTAATTACCAAAATAAATTAGGTCTTTGTTTTAAATTGGTATCTCCCACTATTTTCATCAAACTATATTACCCTCACTTATATAGTTCGACAACATCTAATTAAAGATTTGCTAGTGAGAATAAGGATCCCATTTCAAATGTATATAGCCTTGTGGTGACACAACAAACTATATATAAATAAACAGGTAGACAACTCTTGTCAATTACATCAACTATGCAACTCCTTTTATTTTGCCTCTTAGATTATTTTGATCAAGTGGTGGCACATCCGAATCAAAATTATCCAAGTTAAGTCCAACCTAGCACTCCATATATTCAAAAAAGAAAAATATTGTCCTTGTGGTGACACAACAAAATAACATTGTTCAATTTTCTTGATAAGCATCAAATGTGATAAAATTAACATCTCAAAGAATTAAGATAAGCCTTGTGGTGACACAAAAATCTTATAATAATTAATTGATACTATATTATTTTTATCATGCTAGAAGGTGACGTTCGATATTCCAAATATCTTTGAACGCTTAGGACTTAATATAAAAAATTTGAGGGGTTTGCATGTTATTAATGTGTCTCATCTTATTTATGAGCATATATATATATATATATATATATATATATATATATATATATATATATATATATATATATAAAATACGCGTATATTATATTAATTAACATGAAGCATGTTTGTATATATAATATATATATATATATATATATATATATATATATATATATATATATATATATATATGTATAAGCATGCACATATAGAATACTATATTTTACTCGGATTGATTATGGACTTTTATTCTAGTTTAGTTCACTAGAGCTACCAAGTGAACCAAAAGGTCAAACCCTAGGGTGCAAGAATTAATATTTAAATATAACTATTACATTTAAACTGGGGCTCCATTACAAATCTTAAAAGCTTCTTTCCTTGATCTCTAATTCTTCAAAATTAATTCTAACTATTCCTATTACAAAACTATTTTAAAATAAATAGAAACCTTGATCGTGATCGAGGGAAGTACATAGGAGGAAGATAGAATTTACATTAAGAAAAAATTAGAAAAGACAAGAATGCTTGAGATCTCATTTGATAAAAAACCCATGCATTCATGCATCCAACTAAAATAAAATTCAATCACATTGGTCGATAGTCCATAATCAATCTCATTTATTATCATACATATCACCATGTGCATCAATAAATAACATTCATCTCATAAATAATAAACATTCAATATATATATATATATATATATATATATATATATATATATATATATATATAATGATATCATTTAATGGGAAAATTTAGTTAGCATAAAATCTAATTTTGAATCAAAATAAACTCATTTATTTTAATCTAAATTTAAATCAAAATAAACCTCTTTTATTTTAATTTATCCAATTTTGAATAAAATAAACTATTTTATTTTAATCAAATTCTTTAATCAAAATAAACTCATTTATTTTAATTAATTATGGAATCCAATTCCAAGTAAAAAAACTCATTTATTAAAGAAAACACAGATTCTCTTTTCCTATTTACAAATAAACTCCTTTATTTTGAATAATATGAAATCTTATTTCATATCTAAATAAACTCCTTCATTTAAGAAAACATGGATTCACTTTCCTATTCACAAATAAACTCCTTTATTTTAGGAAATATGGAATCCAATTTCAACTCCAATTAGTTATCATAGAATCCAATTCCAGCTCTAATTAGTTAGCATGAAATTCAATTTTAAAATTAAATTAAACTTTTTATTTTAAGATTAAACTAAACTTTTTATTTTAATAATAAAATAATTAAGATTAATATATATATATATATATATATATATATATATATATATATATATATATATATATATATATATATATATATATATATATATACTAATAATATATGTGATACTATGATAAAAAAAGCAACATGATAGATTATGTATTATGAACCCGTGATTCTTGTGAATCACGTGGATAATAAAGATCAATATATATATATATATATATATATATATATATATATATATATATATATATATATATTAAATAAATTTTATACAACAAAATTATGCACAATTAAATTATTCTAAACACATATCAATATACATATCAAATTAAAATAATTAATAATTCGTATAAAGGTTTGGCTCTGATGCCACTGTTAGGTTTGTAATATTTATGAACGCAATCAAATTGCATAAAATAAGCGGAAACGTAGAAAATCAGAGTTTAAAATTTTACAAACCATATATCTCGATCATCCTTTATGCGCAATTATTAATTAAACAAAAAGATAAAGAACAAGAATCATACCCTTGAAGATTTGAGCTTCCTCAAGTACAAGTTCACCTTCAAATTTTTTTCGCATTCAACTTGAATCCACCGAGTTTGGTTCCTTCCTTTGATCAACGTTAGCCACCCAAGTGTTTGGCCTCTAGAGGTGATCCACCAATGAAGAAGAAAGATTCAAGAAGATGGGTGTTTGGCAAAATCCTAGTTTTTCTATCTCTCATAGAAAAAGAGCGTACTATCCAACAATTGGAATCACGTATATCTTGATATCTGATATAAGACTCATTTTATAAAGATATCAGTTAAACCTTTTAATCTAATTAGAAAATAGGGTATTATTTAATTAATTAAATTCCTTTAATTAATTACGCTCCCTAATTTTATTGGGGAGAATTAATTAAACTCTTTTAATTAATTGAATCTCCTAATCTTATTAGGAATAAATGAGAGTATTTTTATTAATTAATACCCAAACTCCTTTAGAAATTAAATAATAATAATAGTAATAATAATAATAAGACTCCTCTTATTAATTTATATTTAATATTTCTAAAATAATAAATATTAAGCTATTTAATTTATTCTATCACCAAAGATTAAATTAAATATACTTAACTTATTATTACGATTATGTCATTAACTTCTTAAATAATTATTCTTCCTTTTATGGTGTGACCCTTTAGGTTCTCCATATTAAACCCGCTTGTGAATAAATCAATTAGAATAATTATAATCTTATTTAAATAAATAAATTAAAATATTAATTTATTTAAATAAATAATATTTATTCTACAATAGGGATAAGTCTCCTAGCGATTAACGACTTTTCCGAGATAATATAGATTTTAACATTAATTATAAAAGAACCTTTGAGTAAATAGTTACTGCAGACAATTCAATCCTTCCACCATACAATGTCACAATTAAATATAAGACATGGAATTCTTTGCCAAGTCTTATTTATTTAATTATATGTATTTCGATCCTTAAATGCACAACTCAAATAATAATGCAAATTAGAAACTCCTTTCTAATTTCATTCGCTTTGCCAAGGACTACTTTGGGTTGTCATTTATCGAATCACATAGGACATTTTTTCTTCTTTTACTAAAGCGGTAGATTCTTTATTGATCATATATTATCTCCATGTACAACTTATTATACCCAAGCATACCCTTTGATATACCCTAAGAGTATTAAGGAATAAGTCAAAGTATAACTCATTATACACAAGATACTATGATGATCTCAAGTCCAAGGATCACTGTACTAAAAGGTGTTTTTAATAAATGAATAAGATTATGTAGTACTTTTCCTTAGCTTCTTGATCGTTTTTTGTATATATACTAAGGATGAGTGTTGGGTCATTGGGGATTAAGGAGAGTTTCAGCGTTTATAATCCATTCCACATTTGTTGTAATTTATTCTTAAACAAATGGACAAAGCTCGATGCTTACGATGAGACGGATGATGACTACTGACGATCATGATTGTGGTGTCTTGCCACATTAGTGCTTGATCTAGTACTAATAGAAGATAACACTACAATTTCTCTTAAGCACTGATAGACTACGATCTTTGTTTGCTTGATTTGTAGACTCTACGCTTCCGAGAGCACACTACGATTATTGAGTTGGCTCAGCAAGCGTTTGGACCACTTTACGATTCTGGGAGAGGCCCTCCAAAGAAGACAGACTACAATTCTCGATGCTCTACAATTTTGCCTTGGCTTCTGCAATCTCTTGACTGGCTCGACAGAGTACGTTCTGTTGAAGCCTATCTATTACATCTCAAAAATTAGATCAACCTAACAACTTTGATCTTTTCTTCTATACATTCATTAATAGAATGATAAACATAAAGCACAGATCAAACCTAACAATTTTGATCTATCACTAAGTCCTTATACATGTGTTCCTTGAAGGACTTTACATATAAGCATGAATATTTACTTTCAACATCAAATTTAAATATGCAATTCCCAATAATCTCCCCCTATTTGATGTTGACATTACCAAGGAGATTTGTATCATGATCATCAATTTCTAGATGCGATTTGCTAGAAAGTAAATATGACTTAGTGTTTTGGTGAGCAATTTAAAATCTCTAGAGAATAAGCATGAATTTATTGATGTTTGTAAAGACAGATATTACAATAAAGCTTAGTTACATCAATAAGAAATAAATTTCAACTTATCTCTATTTCTTCGCCTTTTGCTTCTTGGAGGATTGGCATGCTCTGCATAGCTCTCCTCTCTTCTTTGGCTTCATCTCTCTCCATGCAAATATCTTCCATCTCGCTTTGACTTAGCCTTTTTCCATGATCATGTCTATTCATAAAGGTAGGATCTCCAATCGGCATATTAGGCGATAGTGGTTACCCTTGTGAGCTAGGAGATGGCCCTCGACTCCTTAGCGGTTGCGCCCGTGAGAATTGGTTGAATTTGCTTGTTGTTTTCGGAGTCGTGGAGTCGATGGCGATGGCGGGTTGTCTTGTGGGAGGGCTCCTTGAAGATTGAGTAATGAGTTTTCCTCTTCCTTTTCCTTTCTCTCTTCTTCCCTTTATTCTCCCCTTTATATTCAACATCAAAGGTTTGAATGTCTTGAGACAGGCGATTCATGCCTTGGACGAGTTCGTGGAGTGATTCTGGATTGAGCAATGTCTTCACGATTTTCTTGAACCGAGAGAATCGATTTGAGATTTGTTCTTTTGTAGAATGGCCAAGAGCGATTTTACATTTGTTGCATTTGACCCATTGAAAATTCTTGGAATTCTTTCATTGAGAGTTCGTAGACTTGAGAGACTTTCCATCATAAGTTTATTTTGAGATTCTGAGTCTTTCTGCAGAAGGAGCTTGCTTCCTTGTGCTTCTAGGCAAAGTGAAAGTGAATTTGATCCCTTTCATTAATGTTGTGGATCATTTCCTTGATGATCTCCTAAGCTTATTTGTGAGCTCGAGTACTCAGATTCTTTGGGAAGAGGTGTTGGCAACATCGATCAAATGGTTTACCTTGTATATGAACAAGCAAGAGAGTGAGTTTCAAGATCTTCTTGAATATCTTTGGTCACTTTACATGATGCATTAGACAACTCGATTTTGGTAGGAAGATCGAGAGAAGCTCAAGAATTTCTTTGAGTGTTTGGAGGAGAGGCTCTTGTATTTTGATTTTTGCAGATTGTAGAGAGCAAGATCAAGATCAAAATAATTATTGGTTGATGAGGAAGGAATATCGAAGGAGGTGCGGGTATGTGAGTTTGAGTTGGAGGAGGAGGTGATGTTGGTGCTTTGGTTGAGTGGGTGACTCTACGATTTGAGTAGGATCGATATTTAGTAGAGTGAGAGATGGTGGGAGACTGGATCAATATAAAATCAGGCATATTTGGTTTATCTGTTACAGAATGTTGGGATTCTGTAACTGAAAATTAGTTTAATGGATGAAGTATCACTTCCAACCATCTTAGCAAGTTGTAGAATTAGTTGAAGGTTGATGGAGGACAGTGACTAACTCTGAGAGAGATGGGAATTGATTGTACCTCTCATGCCCGGTTTTTGAAGAAGGATGGTTAGTGATTACCGAGCAAAGCGTGAGGTTCTTGGGAATCCATGAGAGAAAGCACTTGAGATTCTTTGGATAAGCTTTGAAAGTCGAACATGTGATCCCGGGAGTTGAGAATTTGGGCTCTGTGATAGGGCATCATAGGTAAATAGGAGAACAATTGATTGTAGTTGGCTCTCTCCTATCCATCCCGACCCACTGCTATAATCTCAACTTCATCATCCTCTTCTTCTTCTCGATCTTCATTTTCTTCATTTGAAATTTCCACCACTTCAAACATCTCCTCATTTCTTATCGATCTTCACCTTTTCTTCCTCCATAGCTTTACACCTTGATTTCATATCTTCTTTGTATCTCCCCTCAATTTGTAGCTTTTTTTCTTGCATAGGAACTTTGAGAGTCTCCCCCTCAATCGATCATTCATTTGAACTTTGAGCGGCTCCCCCCTCAATTTGGAGCATTCTCTAGTGCAAGGGAACTTGAGAAAGCTCTTTTTTGTTGCTATTTTTTTTCTTTCTTCTTCCTTTCAAAGCTTTCTCATTTTCAAGAACATATTTCTTGAAGCTTTCTCCTTCTTTTTACGGGTTGAGTTTTGACCTTCGGTGCTTTCTTGATTTTGACTCACGACGGTTGATTGAGATTGAGAGATTATTGCAGCATCCACTTACGGAGTGAGTGATGGTAAGTCTGGACTCTACGATCGGTAGTGACTCTATGATCGAATAGAGCGAAGACTTCTTTGTTTTGTGGCTGCGTTTTCCCTTCTTAAGCAGTTGAGAGATGGTGGCTCTGTCTTCTTCCTCCTCAGACTGCTGCTCTTTCCTCTTCATTTCCTTCAGAGTTTCAGTGCCCGAACTCTCTTGGGGTGCATCAGTAGTTGAGCCTTGAGGCTCTTCTGTTGTTTGAGCTTTCATTTTCCTCTTACCCTTGCTTTTTTTGATCAAAGCGATGGGTTCCTTTTGATTAATTTCTTCTTCATCATCAGCTTCCTTCACAACCGATATGTTTCCTGGTAGCCCAGATTCTTTTGCTTCACCAGTTCTTCCACTGGATTCAGACATCATTCTGACATTTTTTGTAGGATTTCTTTTCCAGTTTTGAAATAGCTGCTGGGACATTTTTCTATTAGGATTGATAGATTCTCCTTCCTTGTCCCCAATTTTGTCACCCAAAGCTGATTGCAGGACTATGCTTATGAACCTCCCATAGAGCATTTTTCAGAGCTCTTTGATTTCTTTTGAGTGAGTATCCACTTTCGATCAATCGATAAGTAGGGCCCCATAGTTGAGTTGAATCTGAGAAGCGATTGTTTGTCATGAGCTTTAGTTAAACTTCATTTATAGAGTCGTGGCCAGGGCTTTTACAGTATATGCACTTCCCAACAATGTTAACCATAAATTTATACTTCTGGGGAAACTCTTTCTTCTTATATCCCTTGACGTTCTGAAATTTTGTGTGGTGCATCTTCTTCACACCTTCATGAAAGTCGATGACATCCATAGATATGAGTCCCTTTGATTTAAAACCTAGGGCTAGGTTTATATCTTCAGCTTTGAGTTTAATTTATTCCCCCTTGACCCTTGTAGTGATGATGTTATTCTCAAAGACTCCATTGTTGTAGAACTCTTTCACCATCTTCGGGTATATCCATGTGCTGGTGCTTAGAGCTTCTTCAAGACCGGCTTTCTTCAAAAGAGATAGAATCTTGTGAAACTGAGAGTCAGTTGTCTTGAATTCGTCAAAGCAGAGTTGGTAACTAGATATAACATTGGAGAAACCATTGATTTTCTTGAGCTGAGGTTGGTTGAGCGTTTTTAAAAGCTAGGGTTTTTTTTTGAGAGAGAGAGAGAATGAGCTTTTTGAAATTACGAGGTGAATTTTCAAAAGCCTTTTCAAATTGTATTTGTAACTTCCTCCTCACGATCTGCATAGTGGGGCGCGTGTCGAGTTCTGTCGGGCTCCCGATTTTAAATTTTAAATATGTGGAAAATCTTGATCTGCCCTTAGCTCCCCACGAGCTAGTGTATCCTTTGGGAAGACTACGATCGTCGAGGTTGCTCTTCTACGATGTTGAGTTCATTCTTTGATTCTACTCTCTACGATCATTATGCATCTGGTCCTTGTGATGAGCTTCGACTTAGCATTTCTTTACGGGTTAAGGTAGCTCGGGAAGGGCCAACCTCTTAGATTGAACTAAAGGGTTAGGTTTGTCCACTGAGGCACTTATCGAGAGGGTTGCTTGGATTTGATAGAAATGATGTCATCACAGGATGCTTCTTCTACATCATCATCGAG
Source organism: Panax ginseng (assembly GCA_020205605.1). Taxonomy (NCBI): domain Eukaryota; kingdom Viridiplantae; phylum Streptophyta; class Magnoliopsida; order Apiales; family Araliaceae; genus Panax; species Panax ginseng. Next base: position 104,894,007 of record CM035134.1, read on the forward strand.
GTGCTTCTACGATCGTGGTTTCTCTTTAGTCATCTCTACGATTTTAAACATAGCTTTTTTTATCTGCATGGTTAGCACAAACTAGAGCATAGAGTTTATGGTTGTAGATTTAGCATACCTAACTCACTTATCAATTTATTAAATCTGGATTCATCTAGAGGCTTTGTAAAGACATCAACAAGTTGATTTTCGGTAGGGATGTATTGTAAAGATATAGTTCCATTTTGAACATGGTCCTAATAAAATGATATCTTATTTCTATATGCTTAGTCCTAGAATGCATGACGAGGATTATGTGTTATTGCTATGGCACTTGTGTTATCACAATGAACATGTATAGATTTGAAATCAAACCCATAGTCTGCTTGGTGATTTTTCATCCATAAGATTTGAGCTGGCAATTTGCCCAACAACAATGTATTAAAACTACTCTTTGTTGAGGTGAATCTTTGAGTTTTTCTTCTGCTTAAACCGGGGACACAAGTCATTTCCTAGCAATTGACAAGTGCCACTGGTACTTTTTCTATCGATCTTGCGACTGCAAAAAATCGACATCTATATATCTGTCGGTTCAAAGGAGGACTCCTTGGGATACCAAAGTCCCAAGTGAGGTGTGCCTTTGAGATACACGAAAATTCTCTTTTTGATAGTTAAGTGTGATTCCTTAGGATTTGCTTGAAATCTAGCACATATATACATGTTGCAAACATTATATACAGTCTCTTGGCGAGTTAGATATAGAAGAGAGCCTATCATACCTCTGTATTGAGTAATGTCAATACTTTTACCTTTCTCATCTTTGTCAAGCTTAGTTCTTTGGAGCAATTGGTGTTTTTTTTCATGGGAGAGGTTGATTCCATGCCATACTTTTTTTTAAGTAAGTCTTTAATGTACTTGGCTTGGTTAATGAAGATACCTTCATCGATCTGCTTTACTTGTAATCAAGGAAGAAATTGAGCTCACCCATCATACTCATTTTGAACTTGCTCTGCATAAGCTTGGCAAATCTCTTTGCATATTTTTCATCGAGTAGAAGCCAAAGATAATGTCATCTACATATATTTGAACTAATAGGATTTTGTTTTTGTGCTTTCTAAGAAATAATGTGGTATCTACTCTACCTCTAGTGAAATCATTTTCAATAAGAAAGTTAGTTAGTGTTTCATACCATGCTCTAGGTGCTTGTTTAAGTCCATATAAGGCTTTGTCTAATCTATAGACATAATTAGAGAGAGTTGGATTGATGAAACCTGGAGGTTGCTCCACATATACTTCTTCTTGAAGTTCACCATTCAGAAATGCACTTTTGACATCCATTTGAAAGACTTTGAACTTCATGTGGGCAGCAAAAGCAAGGAATATCCTGATGGCTTCTAATCTGGCAACAGGTGCGAAGGTCTCGTCGTAGTCGATGCCTTCTTCTTGGGAGTAACCTTTGGCTACTAGTCTTGCCTTGTTCCTTGTTATTACCCCATCTTCATCCATCTTGTTTCTGAAGACCCACTTGGTGCCAATAACTGGGTGGCTTCTTGGTCTTGGAACTAATCTCCATACTCTGCTTCTTTCAAACTGATTTAGTTCCTCTTGCATGGCTTCTATCCAACTTGAGTCTTCCATAGCATCTTCTATCTTCTTGGGTTCCATTTGTGACAGAAAGCTTAGATAGAAATACTCATTCTGGGTGGCAGATCTTGTCTTGACTCTTGCATTTGGATCTCAATGATTAGGTCTTGAGTGTGATCTCTTGCCCATCATTTCTGTTGGAACATCGTCTGATGCCTTCTTATGCGAATTCTTCAAGATCAACCTCTACTTCTTGATGTGGAGGTTAGTTATCTGGCGTAGTTCTCTCTACGATCTCTTCTTGGGCTCGGCGATTTCATTTACGGACTACGATCGATCGTGGTGTTGAGCTCGACCACCTCGTTCGTAGAGTCTGAGTCTTCGATAGTAGTGTCTCGAGGCACAGATTTGTCTAAGTCTGTTTCATCGAAGAAGATGTGAATTGAGACTTCAACACTTAATGTCTTTTTGTTGAATACTCTATAAGCCTTACTGTCTGTGGCATATCCGAGAAAGATTCCTTCATCGACTTGGGTTGAAACTTAGTTAGATATTATTTTTCCATTGTTGAGAATATAGCATGCACAACCGAACACATGGAAGTAGTGACATTTGGCTTTTTCTTCTCTCCATAGCTCGTAGGGAGTCTTCTTTAACGTAGAGTGCACAAGACACATTACGAGTGTAGCATGCAGTGTTGATGACTTACACTTGAAGAAGTATTGAGCGAAGAGAGGCTTCTTTGCTAGTAGAGTTCTTCCAGCTTCAATCAACATTTTGTTCTTTCTTTCAACTACTCCATTTTACTGTGGAGTTCGTGGAGCTAAGAAGTTATGATTGATGCCATTGTCTGTGCAGAACTGATCCATCTCAGAGAATTCGAATTCTCTACCATGATCACTCCTTATAGCCTTGATTTTCTCCCCTTTTTCATTCATCACCAGTCTGAACATCTTGATGAGTTGGGAACTTGTTTCATCTCTTGAGTTTAGAAAGAACACCCATGTAAATCTTATGTAGTCATCCACTACGACCGATGAGTATCTCTTCCCTCCAAGGCTCGTGGTTGGAATTGGTCCAAATAGATCCATGTGAAGTGGCTGCAGGGGCTTATCAATTGAGTTGATAGTTTTGCTTGTGAAAGAGCTTCTAGTTTATTTTCCAAGTTGACAGGCATTGCATGGCCTTTCTTTGACAAAGCTGAGCTTGGGTAAGCCTGCTACTAGATCCTTGGAGGCCAGTTTTGACATGCTTTTGAAGTTGAGATGAGACAGCCTTCTATGCCATAGCCAGCTCATTTCTTCAGAAGCTTTAGCAAGAAAGCATATTGTCTCGTCAGAACTCAGTTGACCAAGATTAACAGTGTAGACGTTTCCTTCTCTTATTCGGTCGACTTTATAGAAGAGGTCTTTGGATCTACGACTTGACATTGATTATTGAGAAAGGTAACTTGATGACCCTTGTCGTAGAGTTGGCTTATACTCGGAAGATTGTGCTTTAGTCCTTCCACATAGGCTACTTTCTTTGAAGGACCTTTGCACCATTCGGTGAGCCATAACCTCTTGTCTTGCAGAGCCATTGTCTCCAAAGATGATTATTGGACCCTCTTTCTCTATGAAGTTAGACAGGAGGGCTTTGTTCCCGATCATGTGTCGTGAGCATCCTTTATCCAGTACCAAGTTGTGATCGTGGAGCTCTGTTCTGCTGGTGAGATTTAAGCTCTCATTTTGGTACCCATACTTGCATGGGTCCTATCTTGTTAGTACCCTTTGGGAACCCAAATCTGCTTGACTTTGGGTTTAATATGCAGAGGATTATTGTAACATATTGCTGACCTTATGACCAATTTTATCACATACAAAACATCTAGCATGATGCATGCTTGTGTGTGTGTGTGGATTCTTTCTCCATTTGAACTTATGTGGATTTTTGGTAGTCCTTCCTTTATCTTGATTCTTCTTTTCAATGTGTCCTTGTGATTCATGATTTGTGAAGAGTGTAACTTAACTCTACTATTTCCACTGGTTGGTTCGTGGAGTTGATTTTGCTCGACTCCACGATCCTTTGAGGTTGAAGAGTAGTGACTAAGTTACTCTTCTCTTTTTGAATCCTAGGCCGACATGGGATCCGTTATGCCTTGGAGCATAGATTGGATCGAGAAGAAGCGAGGGATGGGTGGTTCTTCTTACGTGAGGATTTCACAAATGTAATGCTTCTATTGAGGTTTGAAGCAAGCACTTGCGATGTTAGTTTCCTTTGACTTTTCCACATATGGTTACGAGGTGGATTCCCCAAAACCTAAACCTATTACATCGGATGCACTTCTCTCATTTGGAGATCGAGGAGTCCATGGATGAAGAGGATCTATTCCACATTAAGATTGTCTTTTCTAGTTCCTCGATCTTAGAGGTTAGATTTGACTCTCTTTGTGCATTAAGTTCATTAGTGCATTTTAAGAGTTTATTCTCGACTTCAAATTTGGAGAGAGAGTTAGCACTTAGAAGAGTTGTTTCAGTTCTTCTTGAACTTTCTCTTTCTCTTTTTGAAGAAGAGAATAATCTTTAGACGAGAACTCGAACCATTTCATGTATTGATGCGAGATCGAGATGATGTTATGCCATGTAGTGCAGTTCTTAAATCATCCAATATCTACATCGGGAGAGTTAAAGTCAAATACCTCATCGATACTTACTTCATGATTATCGTGGGCTTTTTTCTTATCCTTTGCATGTTTGGCCATTAGACATAGATTTGCTACTTGAGGATCTTCATCATCTCGGACTCGGGAGTTGTGTCGTTATACGAGTCACTCATGATGATCCTCGACCCACAAGACCTTTGTCTTTCTTACGGAGCCTCTTGTTGCCTTTGAATTCTTTCTTTGAATATGATTTCCTCTTTAGTTCTTCTCTAAGAGGTTTGTTGCAGTTTGCAATGAAATGGCCAGGCTTCTTGCAGTTGTAGCATAAGTCGTTTATCTGCTCTTGGCTGTTGTTGTTGTTGTTGAATCTCTTAGGTTTTTTTTACGCCTTTTACGCATGAACCTCTTGAGTCTTCTTACCAGCATTGCAATATCCTCATCATCATCTTCCTCAGAGTCAAAGTCATTTTAAGTGTTAACTTTGGAGATGGTATCTGTTGCTTTAAGAGCAACTCCTTTGTCCTTCTTTCTTCCTTCAGATAGAGTCTCTGCTCGTTGAGTCAGCTCCAGTTCATAGGTGAGAAGGTTGCCATAGAGTTGTTGAACAGTCATTTCATGGAGATTCTTTGATTCTCTGATGGCAGTGGTTTTGGCATCCCACTTGCTTGGTAAAGCTCTCATGAACTTTATGATCAGATCTTTATTTGGATAGATCTTTCCAAAAGCTCGAAGAGAGTTGAGCAGAACATTGAATCTTTCATAAATGGAAGTGACATTTTCACCTGGAACATGGGCAAACATTTTGTATTGTTGAGTCAGAAGAGATTGTTTGTTTTCTCTGACTTCTTCAGTTCCTTCGTGCATAATGAGCAATGTTTCCCATACTTCCTTTGCAGTTTTACTGTTGACCACATTTTCAAACAGGTCATCTTCTAAAGTTTGGAACAAAATGTTCTTGGCCTTTTTGTCGAGTTTAACAACTTTCTTTTCGTTGTCAGTCCATTCAGCTTAGACCTTGATTTGAACTCTGTTTGGATATTCTGGAGTTGGTGCGAGGTTTGTTGGGATATAGGGCCCATTTATGATAGTTTCAAATAGCTCTTCATCTATTGAGTCCATGTATGCTTGCATACGAACTTTCCAGTTGGCAAATTTATCTTTGTTGCACATAGGTGGCTAGCTGCCTCCTCCAATCTTTGATTCGCTTATCAGATGTGCCATTGGATCTACTCAAGCTTTGTAGGTGATTGAGAGAACTACTTTGATACCAAATTGTTAGTTCCAGAGGCACAATAGTTATCTAGAAGGGGGTTGAATAGATATTTTAAATTTTCTTTTTCAAAATACTTTGTAAATTTGTTAATGATTTTAGCGGAATATATGATTTGTTTTTTCCCTTTAAGATAAATAGAGTTAATAGTTAATAGGCGGTTATAACAAATATAGCAGTTAAAGCAAGAATATAAAAAAGACACGAAGAATTTAAGTGGTTGAGAGCACTTCAAGGCTCTAGTCCACTCTTCTACTCCTCGAGTAGGAAATCCACTAAGGATGTCTTTACAATCTTTGAATCTCTTAGATTCCTTCAAGACCAGCAGTCTTGGAACTTCTTAGTTCACTTAGAACTCTTCAAGTCAGATAGACTTGGAACTTCTTAGTTCACTTCACTTGATGAGAGTTGAGTTCTTTGAATTGTGTTGAGTTCTTTGTTATTAAGCATGTGTTCAAAAAAGCTGAGTAGTAAGCAAGCTTTCTTTCTAGATCGTAGAGTTTGGCGTTGAGTGTTCTTGACTTTTTGTTGTGTACTTGCTTTTTTTTCTTGCATACGCATCGATTTGTATATAAGGTGCCTTTGAAATATATTCGTTTGAAGGCATCGTTGAAGCATTAATTGTATTTGACATTTCGAGCATTGATGGTGACTTTTTGTAAATCTTCATTTAGTAGTATGTCAGCCCCTTGACCACGGTGATTATTATCTCACCTAACACACGAAAAGGTGTTTTCGGTTGGTGACATGTAGTACTTTCCTTAGCTTCTTCAATACGTTTCTTTGTTATATACTAAGGATGAGTGTTGGGTCATTGAGATTCCCGAGGGTTTCAACGTTTATAATCCATTCCACATTTGTTATAATTTATTCTTAAACAAATGGACAAAGCTCGATGCTTCTGATGCAGACAGATGATGCACTACGATCATGATTGTGGTGTCTTGCCACATTAGTGCTTGATCTGGTACTGATAGAATAGAACACTATAATTTCTCTTAAGCACTGATAGACTACGATCTTTGCTTGCTTGATTTGCAGACTCTACGCTTCCGAGAGCACACTACGATTCTTGAGTTGGCTCGGCAGGCGTTTGAACCACTCTACGATTCTGGGAGAGGCCCTCCAAAGCAGACAGGCTACGATTCTCGATGCTCTACAATTGTACCTTGGCTTCTGCAATCTCTTGACTGGCTCGACAGACTATGATTCTGTTAAAGCCTATCTATTACATCTCAAAATAGATCAACCTAATGACTTTGATCTTTTCTTCTATACATTCATTTACTAGAATGATAAACATAAAGCTGCAGATCAAACCTAACAATTTTGATCTATCACTAAGTCCTTGTACATGTATTTCTTGAAGGACTTTACATATAAGCATGATTATTTACTTTCAACATCAAATTTAAATATGCAAGTTTATCATCACAAACAATGGCTATATCAACATCAGATAGATACACAATCGAATCTTTATCCTCATCTTTTTCCTTAAACTACTCATTCTTCAAAAATTTGCACTCTCGCCTTATTTGACCTAGTTTCTGGTAGTGAAAACAAATTACTTCTTTTCTATCTCTTGACCTTCCCCTGGATTTGTCATCTTATAGAGAGTTTCTCCCTTTATTTCTATCTTTACTCTGTGCGACATAAACTTGTAACTCGGCATTAATCACCATGGTATATCTTCGCCTCTTTTCCTCATTAAACAAACTATCTTTGACTGTATCCATAGTCAGCTTACCATTAGAAGCAAAGTTACTCAAATGATACAACCAAATCTCTCTCCAATTTATCGTGAAAAAGAGCTCAACAACAAAAAAGCCTGAATCTCATCATTAATGACCATCTTCATCATACTCAACTGATTTATCAAACTCTGAAAATACTCAAGTTTTCCGCAACAGAGTTTCCATCCTTGAACTTAGAATTTACAAGCTTCCTAATCAAAAAAGCTTTATTTTGTGCCATCTTCCTTTCATACGTGGACTCCAATTTCAGCCAGAGAGCATAGGCTTTAGTTTCCGTGGCAACATGATGAAACACACTTTGATCAATTCACGATGTAATTAAACCAATAGTCTTCATGTTCATCTTGTTCCACTGTGCGTCACTCTTGTTTATGGGCTTGACTCTTTCATTCTCAAGTAGCTCATATAAATCCTTGTAGTAAAGCAGATCCTCCATTCTTGGCTTCGAAATTGCACAATTTGTAATAGTGAGTTTAATCATGCAATCTGTTGTCCAATCCTCCATTTAATTCAAACAAGAAAATCAAAAAAATAACCAACCTCTTGAAACTACTGTTGGGAAAAGTAAACCTAAAAATAATCTCAATCCCAGGAATTGCATTTCCCTATTTGTGCAATTAAATAGGAAATCAAAAAACCAAATAATGAGAATGAAAATAATAAATATTTAACCATCCACAAGCAAGACACAATATTTATCGTGGAAAACTCTTAAAGGGAAAAACCACAGATCAAACTTCGAATATCCACTATATCTAAATAATGGGCTTACAATAATCCTTCCAAGTTTTATGTCTAAAACTTGAGGTTGCACATTAAATTGAGAGAATACAAATTTACCTTTAACCTAATTAACTTCACCACCCAAAAACACTCTAAGCAATAAAGTCTTCAAGCGTTCAATTGAACGGAGACAGCGAGTGGATACCCACGAGCAACAAAATATAATTCTCTTAATTTATTTTTTCAGTACCTTCTTGCTACCAAGCTTCTCTCCTGTGAAAAATAAGACTCTCTCATAGTCTTATTTATAGTACTCTTCCTAATCTATTCCTATTATGAATTAAAAATAATTTATTCTCCTTATCAAATTAGGGATCACATCTCCTTGTCTTAGTCACCAACCAATCTAACAAGTAAATCATTTTTCAACTTGGATTACTTTCATGGGTGAGGACCCTCACCCAACAATAATTTGAGTTTCTAGGAGTAATAGTTTTCATTAATTTAACTTGAAAGTAGAGAACTTTGTGTTAAAATTCAAGTATAGCCAGAGATTGGTTGTCCTGCCTATTAACCGTTTGATAAAATTCCTCACTGAAAATCAAATGGTGATTACAATTGGTAAATGGATTGTAGGGTGATTGAAGGTAAGCTTTTATAGAGTGTCATTATGGATTACTTTTTAGAATTTTTTAAGCATTTAAAAAATGTATTTATAATGGTTTCTGTCAATGTGCATATGGATATTTTCAGTGAGGAAACAATGAAAACATTAGGAACTTGTACCACATGAACTGTTTTAAGCTGTCCTGAAGGCCGTGCAGTAACCGTTGCGACGTTGTTAGTTTATTTAGCTCAGGTGCAGGACGTTTCTCAAGGCATGTGCTGATGAAGGTTCAACTACTTGGGGCTGCCATTCTAATTGTATTATTATGTTGTTCCCCCCAAAATAAAAATTGCAAGGGTTTCATTGTTTTTCTATTTATGTTCTTCCAAAGTCCGTGTGTGTGGAGCATCTCGTTGCCATTAGCTGCTCATGGTGAAACCTGTTACCAGGCTAAATGGTTGCTGAAATAGAAACTAAAATCTGTTGTGGTTTCGTGTATAAATGATTTGGTGTAAAATATGCACACTTGTTTGAGTTAGGCAGAGTACCCATCAAACGATTAGATGTGTGGATTTTGTATACTAGTGAATTTGGTTTTATCATATTTTTGGCAGGGTTATCATCTTGTTTATAAAAAACTATGTTCCGAGAATTCTTCTGCATAACATTCCTATTTAATTTGCAGATGAAGATGACAAACATGCCCATGACCTTGTGTATTTCTTTTCATTGATGCTTTTTTTGGATTATTTCTGAATGGATATAGCGTCAATTTATTCTTGCAAACTGAGACACCCTTACTAGTCAAATTAATGTTTTGTGTGTATAATGGATGAATTTCAAATATCATGACGGTCATCATGGAGTTTTCTGTAGTTGTACGATTTTTAATTATCAAATATTTGACTTAAATGTGGATTACCCCCTTTGCATGGTCTTCTTATAAGACATGTTTGTAATAGCAATTCATTCATTTCTTTTTGGGAATCCTTTGGTTTCAGATTTTCATCAATTTATAAAAGTAGAACCTGAGACTGTTTTTGCCATTGCATCAATCAGCTTTCAAAGATAAGACGACTGTATTTAGTGACCATGAACACAGCAGCTTCACTGGATCTGTCTAGGAGATTTTAGTGAGAAGCAAATAAAAGAAAGGAAGAGAAGAGAAGGCGAAGAAGGTGGAGTCATTTCCTCTCTTATTATCTCCTGACCTATAAAGCGACTCATTGAAATTAATGTAATTTTAGTATTTTTATTATTATGTTGACACATTTGTTTAATTCATTATATTTTCTATTTTCTATGAAACTTGTGTTAAAATTATTTGAATTATTTAATACTTTATTTGATAATTTGTTTGAATTATTTATTTTCATATGTTGTATAGTGAATATTGTATTTAATTTTATTTAGTACGTCCAAACAAAATTATATACTTGTTCAGCATTGTTTAGAGGAATAAAATAATAAAAGATTGTTATTCATATGTTTCAGACATATTAATTATCAAACAATTTTTTTCATTTAATATTCAGTTTCATTCGGTTCATTCAAATTACTTATACATTCAGAACTGATTCATTAAGTTTTTATCAAACAACCCTGTAATAATACATTTGAAAATCTTATTCATCTAACAACGATTTATTTCAAATAAAATTTATTTAACTTCCAAATGCAACGCTTGAACTTGAAATCCAAATATAACATACAAAATTGGTGCAGTGCGTTTGAATATCTAAGCGATATCAGTCCAAACGCAACAAATGCTAGTTACCGAAGAAAAGAGTTGCCATCTTATTCATAGCATAAAGACAATAAAGAACTATCTAATAAGTCTAACCTACAAGTAAAAGAGCTAGAATTTTGGCCCAACACTATTAATTACAAATTAGGAATCCAAAACTTACCAAGATGAAAGTTGCTACATTATGAAAAGAATATCCTAATATTGAATTGGAATTCATAGCTAAAAGTCACAATATACTCCCCCCTTTCCAAAATTAAAAGTTCATTTTTAATTGACCTTTAAGAAGGATTTTTTTTATTAAAATAGAAATATAGAAGTGATGGTAAAATCATACTTCAATCTAGGTAGAATATAAGTAATGAACACGTTAAGAATATATCAATTTATAACCTAAAACTACTACGTTTAGATTGAAAAAAATGTAATAGAGAATGAAATCATTCATTTCATTATAGTTGGAATAAGTTATTTCATACTCTCCCTCCCCAAAACAATAAAATTCATAAATTTTAGAAAAATAAAAATAATTCAATTCATTCCAATGGCAACCAAACACAATTTTTTTTCATTTCATAGGAATGTGTCTTTCTATTCTTACCTTCATTACTTCAATCCAAACGTAGCATGAATGTATCTCCAATTTTAGGATAGATTAAAAGATACGTCAAAATAACTTCCCACTCCTTCCTTGAATCAAACCATAGCAACCAATCAAATAATAATTCCATATTGTTCAAAAAAATAATAATAATCCACTTCAGTCAAAACAACCAATTTGGATATCTACTATTCCTATAAAAAAAATTAGTATCCATTGTCATTTACAACAACATTGCTTATACTAAAAGTCTATAATGATCCCTTCGAGACCAATACAAGACTTCATTTGCCGATTATTAGCATACTCTCTGCAGTTTCAATCAATAGAATGAGAAATAAAATGTTTGTGAACAAATCAGAATTTTGCCAAGACAATCCCTCGCATGAACTCTTCAGGCGCTACAAAACAGAATTCAAAGCAAATGTAAATGAGTAACTCAAAAACCTTGCTTGCAAAAGTGTCCACACGTGAAATCTTTGTTCAACAGTCGACTCTAAAAAGCTTCTCTTTCAACTCAGTTTAACTTGTACAAGATAACTTATTCGGAAAAGGAAAGCTTAGTTATATAACACCATTCAATTAGAAAATGTATATTTAACATACATAATTTAGATCCAATCTTAATTGAGTAATCAATAATTGCAAATGTTATAGTTTAGAGGGATCTTGGGTCACTATATTATGGCTTATAATAAGGGAAGAAGGCATAAATTTGTTGAACATGGTGGACGTTTTATCTGCAATATGGTTAATATTTAAAAAAGTGACAATTACATCCTTGGTGAATCTCTGCAACAGTAACATCCCAAGATAAGGCAAAAGTTTGGCAGGCTATCCAGTTTTCCTTGGCCGAGACCTGGAGGCCCTAAAGAAAACCCCTTTCCCACTCGGGGCTTTAAAAGAAAAGGAAAAGGAGGCGACTTTAAAAATTTTTGGACTAAATTAGACAGATAAACCAACTTTTGTTGATTGCTCATTGCCCAAAAAAAAATAGAACTTATGTCGCCTGCATGCATTGTTAACCATCTTGTTGTCTTGGCATGAATAGGAACATTAAATCTCACTTAAAAGGTTTAAGTTGTAAATTGTAATGTATTAATATACATGGTGTGAGAATCCATAGGAAATTGAAATGGTCAGCTTCTGGGTGTCAGTGGCGTAGCCACCTTTGGCACGACCGCACCCACTGAATTTTAGAAATTCCAAGAATTATTAGAATGGTAATAGCAGTTAATTCTAAATGAAAATTCTTCAACTACTTCATTGTATAATAACATGTATTATTGCTAGTCTTGCAGGACAATGTAAAATAGTTATTTCATTATTTTGGCTTTATGGTATTTTTCAATTTTTATTTCATAATAACTAATATTTTTTTTTAATTTACATGTTAATATGTATTAATCCATATGTTTCGCAACAAGAGTCTCATTTGGATTTTTTGAAGTCAATTTCAAAATTTAAAATCCATGTGATTCATTTCCTATGTATAGTATGCAGAATTCATTCTTTAGTTTTTTTTTTCGATTCCAGATTTGAAATTCTCAATTTTTGTAATTAGAAGTACTTTTGAGATCAAACTAATTATGAGTCGTAACTAAAATTAAGTAAATTTAATTCAATTTTGGATTCAAGAAATTTGCAAATTGAATTCAAAATATCAAAATGAGACCCCTTTTGTTCAACGGAGGGGGTTTTCAAAAGATGAGGTCTCGAAGAAGATCATTGTGATTTAACATTGCAATATTAAAAATGGTTGATTTGGTAACGATTTTAAAATTACTATTTTCATATTTTGTCTTGATATATTTCTCGTTTTAGGTGGAAAAACTAATGAAAATTTTAAAGCACAGTGAACTAACTTTCTGACTATGCCACTGTTGGGCGTTATGGGGGCAGGTTTGCATGCCCCAGTCAACCCCTATTACCCAACTTTCCGCCGTCCCCATTGGGTTTACAAATTCAATACAATTCCCAAACTCAAAGGGCATTAAAATTCCCAACCCCCACAAAGCCCACCACTCCTTCCTTTCTAAACATATAGTAGTTTTTAAGATACAGTTATTTCTTTATAAATATATACAAACATAAAAAATAATTATAAACTTCTCCATATAAAGAAATATATAATTATAAATTTTAATTGGAAACATATAATGGGGCGAGGTTGAGCATACTCTACCCTAACCTCAACCCTGGATATTGGCCTACGTTTTTTCTGCTCCAACTCCAAACCCGGGTCAATGGTCAAAACCCCACATAACGGGTCAGAGTCGGGTACAAATTAACATCCCTAATTACTAAGATAGTGTGAGATGAATGAAATTCAAAAATTTGCCATGTTAATTCCATATTCATTCTCTCGGGCAATTTTCTAAAACAGGTAATAGGCAGATTAAAGAAAGAGAAAGAGAAGTACCTTTGCCACCTGTGAAAAGATTGAACTGGCCAATGGCTTGGCGAAGGAACATTTCAACTCCACTGACAATAATGGTGCCAGCATTTTCGGCTTCTCTTAATAGAGTGGTTTTTCTAGGGTGTAAACAGCATCAAGACAAGCTTGTAATCCTCCAAGGTTACCTAAAAGCGAAAAAAGATATAATATTTTCGAAACCAAAATTGAAGTATTCATTTAGTATGATCAAATATAAGAGAAACCTTAGCTACAGGAATTCGATCTGTATTTGGATGCATTCCAATAGGTGTTGCATTTGCAAGGATCGCACCTTTCTCTGGTAGGAAGCTAGCCAAATCTTTGTAAGGCCAAGCTTCACCCGACACAGCATGAGCAAGAGACTTTGCCCTATCTTTTCAGACAGAAGATGGAAGGTCAGAAAGATGGGTTGTGATCATCCTCTGAAGGATGCCTTCAGTTCACTAGGTGGCCAACCATAGCATGGTATTCAATTGCATGACAAAGAAGTTCCATCATAACTATTGCACGAGAGAAAAAGGAGATATGAACAATTATAAAAATACTTCTTTTCCATCTCAAAATTACCCACTGGCCTACCATGTGCTATGCAGTGGTTGTCAACCTGATGAACTGGAGAGATCCCCACCATAAAGGAGCATTAGCTCTAGATTCTCTAGAGCTAATTGACAAAAGGTCCAACATAAACTTTTATTATACTTTGAAATCTAACTTTTCGTGTACGTACCAAAACTAATATCAAAAATGACAACCCGTGCTCCCCTGCTTTTGGCGCCAAATGCCAGTGCTCTTCCAGCACCTCCAGCACCAACTAGCACAAATTGTTTGCCAGTGATAGGGGAAGGAAGGGAAGCTTTTCCGTTTGTGCATCCCCATACTGCAAGATTCCAAAATGTCATTACCATAATATGTTATTTGGAATTGGTAACCTTTTAATGGACTAGATAAAATTGCAAAGAAGATGCTGCCAAAAACTTAAGTGCTCTGGGTTGTAATAAATCCAGTATTAACTAGACGAAGATGTCTTTTAAGGGTTTTTCAGGGTGTAAAAGTCCGGAGGTGAAGGTGAGCTGACAATGACATTATAATTAGCATGGCCTTTGAGGTGGTTTACTCTGTTGCTTAGAATTTGGAGTTGTTTAGGTTGTCGTTTGTGATTCTTCTCTACCCACAAATATGGTAACAATTCAAGGAGGACGACCCTCATCATACATATACAAAAGTAGGAAACTGCAAAATGTAGTCAATTTCTGTATCTATGAATTTCTTTAATTAATTTATGATGGGTCATGCATATATTAAGAACTTGCCCATAACATGACAGATGTAAAGGTTCATCAAAGGGAGTTTAGATGGCATCAAACCCTCTGGCTAAATTAAGACGTAATAATTGATTTGAACATTAGCCGATGTATTTATGATTGGAATAACTTTTGGTGTCAGCCTCAGTACCTTTCAGAGCATCCTCGATCGCAGTTATAGAAGCTTCACAATCTGTATTGTAACCAACCAGCTTCCCATCACTAGATCTCCTTATAATTGTATTAACAGCACCTATAGACTGATAAATCATGGAAGAACTGATTAATAGTTAAAATGACAAATGCAATACATGGAGAGTTACAGTTACAACTTCATGCCATGAAGCGAGCCATCTTGATCATCAAGGTCAAGTTTTACAACTTTGGTTCCTCTGGTTTTGTTGGAAGAGAATAAGTTAATGATTAACATGTGAGATATAGTGATATACTTCTGAAAGAAAACAACTGTCCAGTCATCAAAAAATTTTATGCTATCAATCGTATACAATTACATCAAGGTTTATGATAGATCATTCACATTAAAAGAAAAAATAAAATAAAAGAATAAAAATAAATAAATAATTGTAAACTATAATTTTAGTAAAATAAGGTAATCCCTCCTATATATGTTAGTGTGAACCTAAATAATTGGCAGCCTAGCAAACTATACAGCGAACAAGTTATACTGGATACCATTTAATTCCACCAAAATTTTGAATATTTATAGATTCTTTCATAAACAAACATATGTATGTAGAGATGTGGATATTTATAATTGAGTCAAACGTAAACCAGCCAACAATGTTCTCCAATTTACTGTTTATTTACAATGCATTGGATTTAGAATACACAGATAAGAAGACAGAAGTTGATATGCATGAAATTACAAAAACATGAAATAAAAGAAAAAATAAAATAAAATAATAAAAATAAAATAAATAATTGTAAACTATAATTTTAGTAAAATAAGGTAATCACTCCTATATATGTTAGTCTGAACCTAAATAATTGGCAGCCTAGCAAACTATCAGCAAACAAGTTATGCCGATACCATTTAATTCCACCAAAATTTTGAATATTTATAGATTCTTTCATAAACAATCATATGTATGTAGAGATGTGGATATCTATAAGTGAGCCAAACATAAACCAGCCAACAATGTTCTCCAATTTACTGTTTATTTACAATGCATTGGATTTAGAATACACTTTAGAATACACATAAGAAGACAGAAGTTGTTATGCATGAAATTACAAAAACATGAAAGATTGGGTCAACCTGAGCAAGTGGATGGACTTCATCACAAAACTCAATCACTGCTTCCTTGTATGGTATTCCAACACTACAATTCAATTAAGGAACCAGCATAAACAAAGATTAACATAAATACACAAAACTGGGCGGAGTAATACAAAAATATATATTTCATTAAATTTCTCTTGATTATTCTTAACCAAAGAGTAGAACTAAGATGGACAGAAAATAGTCCCGACTTTGTTTCTATGGCCAACAGATAAAAAATTTCAAAGAAGAAAATAATTATCAGACACGTGCCAAGATATACATTTCTGATACGTCATACCTGTAACCAGAAAAGTCGGGACTTGAATAGATTCTAAAAAACTCTTTGAGATCATCCACAAACATTGGAACATAAATCCCATTGAAGCCTATATGTCTGAAGGTAGGATTATGTAACATAGGGCCTTTGCTATGGCTTACTGGTTTTGAAATGAGCCCAAATACTTTAGTGTCTGCATCTACATACTCGATGCCATAAGCTTGCCTAAGGCTATCTAGAGTAGGCAGACCAAGCACCGAATTTCCTTGAACAGATCCATAGACAAAAACACCTCCAAATTTTGGCCCCAATAACTGACTTATAAGACCTCTCTCCCCTGTAGAGTATGCAATCAGTGGGACCTGCAGGTAGCTAGACATGATTAGTTAAACTACATAAGATATTAGTATTAGTAGCCAAAGTAAAAGTAATATGAAATATAAAAGATATTTCTATCTTTACTGTCCTTGTTTAATAGCAGGTACAATCTAAAATCACATTAATTTTAATACAGATACGGGCAAATACATAAGTATACCACATTTATCTTTGAAAATGAATATGCTTTGGTTGTTCTTTGTTTAGACATACAAACTCTATAAGTTTATTCATTTTGATTGTCAATTCACCGAAATCAAGCTATAATGAGCAATTCTAAATTTTGTTCATGCACATTTATTATTGGCCTATAGTTGGAAGATGATATGTTTGCATTTTACTTATAGTTAATTAGCTATATTACTAAGGGGTTGTTTAATTAGCACTGAATGGCTGACCGATTAAGCCATTCAAGATGTTTTTCAGGAAAAAAAATCGTTCGAATAGTGAATCAAATCGACCATTCAAACGATTTAATTTGAATAACTAAGTCCCATTTTTTTTTGGTTGAATGGATTTGAATGATTACTGAATGAATTTATTTATTTTTTACAATATTAACTATTATATTAAGTAATATTAAATAAATTTACAACAATTATGAATTTTTTCAAAGGGTAAAATAATAAAAATCATTATTCGGATGTTTCAGACAAGTCAATTATCAAACAACTTTTTTCATTCAGATACAGATTCAGATTCATTCAGTTTTTATCAAACACCCCCTAAGCTATGTGTCATTTCAGGTTTTTGTACTTCTGGCCATAGTTTAGACAATAAGATTTCTATTCGATTATAAGCAACAAGGAGAATACAGTCAGTCATTAAACTTCATACCTGACAAAGCGAAAGCAAATGAAAGATCCTTGACAATTCTGTAATACTAGTTGAATTGGAGACAAGTTTGATGATATCTGCACCAGTAGACTGCATGCGTGCAACAAGTTTGCTAAAATCTTCTACCGCAGAGGTCACTGTATCCAGAAAACAAGATACAATTATTTTGCTACTGCCACGCCGACTGAATTTTTGTTCGTCCATAAGGTCAGAAGCTACCTGAATAATGATACATAAAAGACATACAGACAGTGAATTGACAGAGCTACGATGCCAAACACAATATTAAGTATTACAATCTGCAAACACTATTAAGTTACTATTCATCGCCGGAGTTACTGTTCATCGTCGGAGTTACTGTTCATCGCGATTTACTGTTCAAGAAAAATAAAAAAGGTAGAAGAGAGAGAAATTGTTGCCGTGTTTTGCCACCGTCAAATATAATATGAGTGGAAGAGCTTAGATGGGATATGATTGATGCACAAGATTACTTTTTGGAAAATTACAACGTCGATATCAAGATGAACAAAGAAAAGTTAAAGCAAGGAAACGTCAAAAGCTAAAGCAAAAGACCTTCAAAAGGCTACACATGAAATGGTTTCTATATGTTCTTCTATAAAAGATTACATCTCTTTTATAAAAGATGACATCTCTTCTGAAAAAGGCCTTATTGACTTGCGGGCACATATTCAAGTAGAGCAAGAAAACGCAAAAAGAGAATATTCCCAATTTTGGGGCTACAAACACTTATGACGTGCCCATGGAGATTCTTAAAGTTCCAAAAGTTGAACTAGAGATAGCGTATGAGCAACAAATTGAGAAAAACTTTGAAGTTGCTTTTGAATTGTTAGTTACCGAAAAAAGGACGATTCAAGAAGTTGATCCAATAAAGTTAACATTGTTGACTTCGTTGTTCCAAAAAACTTCTTTTCAGCAGAATACAAAAGTGATGTTCTCATCAATTCTCTTTCCAAAAATTTTTTAGCCTTACCACATGATGATGTTGTCAAAGGTGTTCCAAAATGTTCTTCTGTTACAGAGGAGTTCATGTCTTATTCTATCATATTATAAAACTCAAGGTCGAGTTTTCTCCAACAAGAGGAGAATGATGGAAACCCCAAGTTAAGAACAAACAAGAGATTTTTTATATTTATTATTTGGACTTTTTATGATGTTTAATATAAAAGTAGTTGATGTGATTTATGTATTTATTTATTAGTGAGGATTTAGGACATTAATTAATTATTTAAATTATTAATAAGGGTATTTTAGTCGTTTCCACAAATAACATTAGGGTTTTGTCTCTTTAAATAGTGATGTAATCCCCGCAAGTTATTTAGACTACATATTATTGATATTGAAGTTGATTATTTTATTCATACCGTATATGTATTTTATCCATCTTGGTGTTGATATGCGGAGTTGATACACTTAAGAGATCTTAGCGGTTTAAACGTAAAGTTTAAATCCTAGTTTATTTTTTATTAATTCTTCATTCTAAATCTGTATTGCATCAAGGAGACTCAATCACTACATTTTTTCATGCAAGTAGAAATGATTTTGATGGAAATGAGTGCAAAAACATACTAAATACTCAAAACTATGCCCAAAAAAGGCTATTGAGTAACTCATAGTTATAAGCTCTACGTACACATGTAAATGGTGTCAAAAGTAAATAGGTATGCCATGCCTTTATCATAAATAAAAAATACTATTTGCTCGGTGATCTTCATATTATACATTAGTGACAAAGCCAATTACATACCTTCAGCTCAAAATCAATATAATCTGCTCCCAATTCTTTAGCTGAACGAAGTACTTCCAGTCTCACATTTTCGTCACCATCATACTGACCACCGTCCCATTTTGGCCTGAAATAATGAAATATATTTTATACAAGTTTAAATTAAGAATTTCTTTATTATGATCTACTTGTAAAGTAAAATTTAGTGGTTAACTTTTAATTTAATATTTTTATAAATGTTAATACGGTTTCGATGACTGGAAATTTAGTTATAGACAAATCCAGAGATGAGTATCACATTTTATTGTAATTCTTTACACAGCTATATTATAATATTCTGAAAAAGTCTACTTACATAAATTAATTTACTTAGGATATTTTTGATGCAATAGTGAGTTTATGAGAAATTTATTTTACTGTAATTATTGGAAGTTACTACTGTTACATGAAAACGTATAATTTAAAATGTAATTTAATGCAATAATTTGCACTGTGTATAATTAATAAAATGTTAATACAGTTTCAGCCTTATATATGTGACTATGCATGTGAGAGTAGCAACTTAGCATTAAAATTAGTAACATAAATTGTTACGCCTCCTCTAAAATAAAAAAGTCATGACTTTTTAAAGTCAATTAGGAAAAAAATAATTAAACATTGATGTTTACTATGTAAGTTTTGAAATCAACAAATTTTGTAATTAGTGGTACTTTTTTGATAGTTTATAATAATAAAATTCATGTTTTTGCATTTTAGGATTTTGCAAAATAACTGTAAACAGTCAAAATGAAACTTTTTTTGGAGAGGAGGGAGTAAATTCTTTACTTTTCATGCAAATCCATTATCCATCTAAGATAAGGACAGGAACATGTCAAGGTTTAATTTTCCCACCTAACAGTTACACGTGTTTGAGAGGATTAGGAGAGAATTGAGGAGAAGATAGTTTATTTTCTCTCCTCTGTATGGGAATTTTGTTAATAAAAATAAATTATCTTCTTTATGTTGGAGGCATTTGGGTGATGAGTAGAAAAGAAAATAAGAGATACAAATACATTTCTAGATGACTACTTTTTCAAACATATCCTATGCTTGCTAAAAGTAGTAGTAGTGTCTTTGTCTTGATAATATTCAATTTATGTAGAATATAAGTAAATGGGTTTATATTAACAGAAAACGTTGGGGACATGGCAATTGCATTTTTTAGACAAATATGCACTGTTATTAAAATGATGATGAACCACCACACAATAGTTATCAAGGGCATAGTTTCCCAAATAAAATTAATCGCCCTGTTCCAAACATTTTTGCCAAGTTAAACATCAACTCAACTCCTCATAAGTAACTACTGTATGTTAGGAATTTTATGGTAGTTTCTAAAATTATAAATATATCTCTACTTTTTGGAACGGACAAAAATAAAAAAATGTATATTTAATTTCGAATCGGAAACATAGAGTATTATTACCATATCCTTATGGAAATTGTATTTTCACACATGAAACTTTTAATATTTCCACATGCAAAAAATCTTCATAAAGTTATAAGTTATAGATGATATGAGAACAAATATAAAACCGTCACTTCAACTATATAGGATCTATAACTACGTCCAATTTTTTTTTTTATTATTTTTTTTATGTGGAAATATCAGTTTCCTATCCTAATTTATCAGAGGAGAACATGATGTGACACATTCACCCCAATATAAAAATTTGGCTTCACTTCAAATCAAAAGTTATATAAGACAATAGTAATAAACTAATAATACCATATCTCTTCAATTCCCTCGTTTCCCTTTTATACCCCAAATTAGCCCTCTCAAACAGACGGCTACAATAATACGAAAGGAAACAATGAATTCATATCTATTCATCCCTTAAAGCAATTACTCATAAATGTATAAGCTGTAAAACTTTACCAAAGCAAGGAAAAGGAAAATATCCAAGAAACAAAAACAGATTTACATACCTACATACAATAATAACTGGCAATGGCTTATTCTTTAAGATTACTTCAAGGTCCTGCCGAGGCCTAAAGTTCTTCACACAATCCAGCCTGACCTCAACTATATCTGCCCCTTCTTCTTTAGCCTTGTACATATCGCACACCATCTGTTCAACGGAATGACTCATTAATGGGGCACAAATCATTGCTGTATTTTTCAAAACCCCAACACTACCCATTTGGGTAATAGCTTAAATTTTAACCAAAAACTCCAAAAATGTGCAATATATGTGAGAAGTGAAGAACAGGGGCTACGATATTGGATTTATATAGATAAAAGGGGGAATGGTCAGCGGGAGGATAGCATTGTCAATTTGGTTGTTGGTGTATCAGTTTGGTGAGTCCTAAATGGATTCCAACACTACCCATTTCCAGAAATTACATAAAAAAATAAAAATGTTAAAAAAATTGTGCATTTTTAGCAATATATTTATATGCAGTGTTATTGATAGGAAGGAAGAATGGGCATATTAAGTAATTGGTTTAAAAGAGTTGAATAATCTTTTCTTGTAATAAAACAAAACCAACAAAAAATAATCAAGAAAAGATGCCAAGAGTTTGAACTATTGAATATATTTATGAAATTGATTTTTTCAAGTGAAAATGATAATTTTATAAGATATCTCTCACATGAATAGTAAATAAGTTACATATTAATACTAGAGATCTAGTGAAAATATCAAATTTAACTAGTGAAGAAATATTAATTCTCTATATTTGTATATATCTATAGAGAGAGAAAGTAAGGGGTTGGTGGAATATTTCAAGGAAATTGCGATAGATATTATAAAGAATTTATATATTTTTTCCATAAAAAGTAACTTATAAAAATATGCAACAAAGCGTAATTAGTAGACTATTCGTTATCTGTCGATTGTTAAATTCATGTGAGCTATGATGACTCATTTTCTCGTATTATCTTTATATTAAATTAATAATATTTCTCTTTCATTTATCTAATAAATTTTAAAAAGATAATACTATAATTTTATATTTAATGGTATAAATTGGACAAAATATTAATTATATTTCTTAATTTCTATTTTATCATAAAACATTACTTAAAAGAAACAAATGGAATATTTCATTAATTATTAGTGCACTATTTAAGATATCAAACAAGTCGAGTTATCACAGTGTCACAACATGGAGGAAAAAGGCGGAGGAAGGGAGGAAAGAGGGAGGGGGGGAGAGGGAGGGGAGATTGAGCTCAAGACCTCTTGCATAGCTTGTATAGTAAGGGTCCGATCCGGTCCTACCAGCTATTAGTTAACTCAAAGGTTGTTGATACCTTCATAATTTTTTAATGAAAAAAATGTAAAAATAATACAAATATTTATTTTTATAGTTAAAAGGGAAAGAGAAGATAAGAGAGACTAAACAAAAAAAAAATTGAGAATAGAAAGCGTGGTGGTTGGGTGGTCAATTATAAGTAAGGGTGCTCAGCCGGTTAAGAATTTCTCGACTTTTTATTGAACAGATTGATTTTTTCCAAACCGGTTTTTCCGGTATTTAAGCGGTTCACATTTTTTCTTGTTATGGTAAATATCGAAAAATCAAAAGAATCAAAATTTAATGTTAAATAATACACTTATATTGTATATATTACTCCCTCCATCCCAGGATAAAAATCTTCTATGGATTTTTCACGCATATTAAGAAGATGAATGAAATGATAAAATTACCCATAATAATGTCATTAAATATAGAGAGAGAATTAGAATAAAAAAAGTATGAGATATTTAATGATACGGGTATAATAGGAAAATATGTGTAAAAGTTTAGTTATTAAAGGAAAATGGACATTTAACATGAAACTACCCAAAATAGTAATAAAGACTTTTATCATGGGACGGAGGGAGTAATATATTAGTTAAGATATTTAAACAGCTCAACTAAAAAATCGATTCAAACAGATATATTCGGTACTAGTACTGGTAATGCTTTTTTTTATTTAAATTTTTTTGATATAAGTTCAGTTCTTTTCCAATGAGCAGCCCTAATTATATGACATACTAAAAACTAAAAACTAAACACGTAAATAAACAATGTCAAGTCTCTCTTCTTACCAATAAGTCAATAACTTAATGAAGGATATTGAAAATACAAACGCAAAAGATAAAAGACTATGATAATCTAGTTATAAATACTTCTTATTTTAGTGTGCAAGTTCATAGGAGGTTCATGTCTCTCTCTCAACAAGAATTTAGCACGTCTTTCAGAATATTAAAAATATAAGTTTTTCTTATATTCCCCTAATACCCATCTTGCCCCCCTAAAGTTAAAACGTATCCCTACATTTACTAAAAAAATTTGTTAAATTCACAATATTTTTTGTTATTTTTACAACAAAAGTATATTTGTAGATGTATAGTGACAGTGAAAATTGTCACTATATGATCTATAACGACACTTTTGTTGTGAAAATAATAATTTTTGTTATGAATTTAACAATTTTCTTACTAAATTATATAATCTCATTTAAACATTGTGCACATTGTAGCCTTTAGGTTCTAAAAAAACACCAAGGAAGTATAATCTCATTTGTCCCAATTGTGGTAGCTTTTTTACTTATTTATGTTTAAATAATGCAAAAATATTAATGCTATTCTCAAAAATGCACGAAAGAGATCTAGAAGGAGTTGAATAGATTCTTTTAAAAAAATTTAAAGATATTACCAAATCAGTTAAGTAATTTAATTCATTGGATTAGCACAACGAAATGTTTTAAGAAAAATCCTTCAAAGATTATAATGAAATTCACAACTCTAAATTTAATGAGATAATGTAGAAATAAGACACAAATATAAAACCTAGAGCTATAGAAACTGAAGTGCAAAAATTAATGAACACGATAGATTTTTAAGAGGTTCAGAACACAAAAGTTTCATAATCTTTACCTCTCCTCTACTCCGATAGTATAGATATTCCACTAAGAAGAGTAATCACCAAGATTACAGTTCACAACGAACTTTTACCCAAGTATTCATAAAAAATCCTTCAAGTCACACGGAGTTCGTTTACAAAAGATCACTTAGATCAGATTAATTACTAAGAGAAGTAGATTATTTGAAGTGTTGCTAAGTTACTTTAATATTCTTCTTCGATTAACTTAGCAGCAAGGTTGTATTTCTTTGAGTCGTAGAATAGAGTAAGTATGAACTCAGAGTTTTAGAATTTCGATTTGATTGATTTATTGTGTTTTTATATTTGAATTTGCTAAGTTTATATAAAGTTCTATTGGGATCTTTTGTAACAATTTAGAATTTTTATATGTAATTTTAAATATTTATTGAATTAAATAAATATTTTTGTTGATGTGTTTATGGTTAAATAAATATTTTTTAATTAGATTATTTATTAGTTAAATAAATAATTCATGAGTTGTGGGAAATTAATTTGATTAAGTGTAATATGTTAATTAAGTTGATGTTCGGTAATTTTGTATGTTGAAGTTAATTAAAATAAAAGAATGATGAATTAATTATTATGTGGTAATATTCTAATTTAATTTAATAATTAAATTAGAGAGGTGATAAGATTAAATGAATTGTTATAATGATGTTTTAATTTAATTTAATAATTAAAAATGATGTACTAATTTATTAAATAAAATTATAATGAAAATGTTAAGTTTATGACAATTGGATTATGTGGCATTTTGATTTAATAAGTTGTTGTTAGCTTTAATTTAATTAAATTTAAATACGGGAATTTAATTAAATAAAGTGTGACAATAAACTATATAGTAAGTGAGTTATTAAAATAAGTTAAAAAGAGTTTTAAATGGGTTTTACCAAACAAGGCTTAGGGCTTGTTAATCTTTATTTTTAATTTTATTTTTCCAAACAAGCCTTAGTGGCTTTTGAATTTAAAAAAAAATGTAACTAACATGTCATTAAGCTAATATTATATTATACGTCAGTTATGGATTATTTTTTCAGTTTAACTTATGTAGAGTTATATCTTATATTACGTTAGTTCTCAAAGTCAGTTGGTTTAGAGAGAAGGAAGAAAAAAACACAGAGAGAAAGAGAGAGCTCTAGAGAGTTGAGAGGAGAAGGATTTCTCTGTGAATATGATAAGGATGAATTCTTATCTTTTAACAAAGTTTAAGCAAATAAGCAAAGGTATAATCTTAGCCTCTAAGTGTTCTCTTTTCGTTTAAAAGTTCTCTATAAAGCTTTTATTGAGGATTAATTTTGATTATATGGCTTGTATATACTAATTTGTTGATATAAACAATTTTTATGTGGTTTATATATGATTTAGAGTAATTTAATCCATGAAAAATATGATACATGTGAAGAAATTGTGTTTATAGAGAAAATATGATATATATATATATATATATATATATATATATATATATATATATGATAAGACTTATTTTAGAATCAAAATTGATACTCAATTTGTAATATAAAGTGTAAATTGATTTTTGATTGTGTAAATATATGAAGAAATGAAAACAAAGTAATATAAATGGATTATTTTGGTTAAAAAACTGATTTACAGTAATTTATTTCGATAAGAATGTCTAAAAGGGAAGAAATAGCAAAAATAGTGATTTTAAAGGTTTTAATTTGGAAGTTTTTGTAGTTATGTTGTTAATAACATGTTAGAAACATTAGTTTATGTTTCTGTAAAGTTTATGTGTGTTATGTGTTCTAAATTTGTTGTTAAAAAGAAGTTTTTAGGCCAATTTAACTTTGTTTTGTGTTCTTCGCGAACACTGTCTGTGTAAAACTGTGTCGCAACACCGCATCGCATGTCCTATGAAGAAACAGGGCGCTGTAGCGCCATTTAGTGCATGTTGATGAGTACAGGCGCTGCAGCGCTGGTTCTGTGAGTAAACAAAAGCGATGCAGCGCCGAGATCGAGCTGCAACGCCAATTTCAAGCCTTTATCTCGCGTGGCGGGCGGCATGCATCAACCGGGCCAGCATTGGCCCTCAAGACAAACTCAGGCAATCAGAAGCGCTTAGTTAGTAGTTTGACTCAGAAATTTTATTTTTAATATACAATTCTATAATTGTTAATATAGTATGATTTTATGACTATAAAATGTAACTAATCATATTGTTGTATTATTATAATACCAAATATAAAAATTATTATTAGTAATTAATTAGTTATGTAATAACTGAAGATTTGTGTTAATACATTAAAAGTGTGGTTTAATCATGTGGTTAAACCTAATACCAAGAGGTGTAAATGAAATAGATATTCAGTTATTTATCGTGATCATGTGGTAACTAATTATGTCACATGTATAGGATATTTGGGAACATGAGTTATAACTGTTTAGCTTACACGCAAGGCAAGTTCTCTAACCCTAACTTTATTTGAGCAAGTTTCTGAACCTTACTTTTATCTTAAAGTGAGTTCTTGAATTCTGTTGAGCAAAGTATTTTTTAAACTTATTTCCTTGTCGGAAATTGTAACCTTAGCTTACCAATTTGTTCAAGAAAGGTTTATTATATCTTTTCAATGCTTTGAACTTTATTCTTAAAGCATGAATTTGTTGCTTTACAATATTCATTTATGGTTCATAAATACTTTGTATTACGTTGTCATTGAACCTTGGCATTGTCATTAAACATTTGATTCAACTAATCCTTAGTTGATGTACGTTAAACTCTAAATTACCCTTGAAACTTATCCAAACCAAACTTTCTTTGGTGCGGACTCGTATATTAAAACTGAGATGAACAACCCTATTATAGGGGCTTATTTACGCAAAAGAGTTAAGATGTTTGTGCAAAATACATGGTACGAAGGGTTGATCCCCCTAAGTACGAGAAGAAGGTCCATATAGTCTAACGACTGTTAAAGATTTAAGTAGATATACTTATAATCTAGGACATAGTTCACGGTCTTGTGACCCTCAGATGATTTTCAATATCAGTTCTTGATTATCGATTCTATAAAATGTTATTTATATCAGTTAAGATTATTCATTGCCAGTATTATGTCCTTTTAAGTGCGCATCTATTTTGCTCACTCTTGCATATATATAAAAATTGCAGCTAAAGTTGAGAAGGTTGACGAGCCAACCACTAGCAAAGGAAAAGGAAAGACGAACAAGTGTTGAAGACTTGTTAATTTATTGAGACTTGTGTTTTTCAGATTTGGTGATAATTATGATGTAATTACTTAATTTTCACATTTGATGAATGTTTTAATATTAGACAACCTGGGATTTACTAGATTTAATTATATAATCCTTTAATGGGATGATTTATTGCTTAATTTTTTTTATTAAATTGGGTAGTTAGAAATGGATGTTTGGACAGTGAACACCAAATCTTGTGAGAATGAAGTACCTAGGTTTGGGGTGTCACATCTTTTCGTTGGAAAGTTACAGTTGCTTCATTCTTGTTTGGACACTTTTCTTTCAACAATTGATTGATTTTGAATTGTTATCTGCTTGGACCACCTCAGGTCTCTTTCTTCAGTACTATGAATATTGTAGTAGTAGCCATGTGTCCTTTGACTATGCTAAAATAGTTGTTAGATAGAAGCTTTATCGACTTGTCCTTATCGCAAAATCATCTAGAGATAACATCGGAGAGTCGAGTGTTAAGGTTGATGAACTTGTAATAACCTGTCACTGACTTGTCAAATAACTGCATTCTAAGATTTTGGCTTCCTCAGAGCGAAAACGTGGAGTAGTTCTTTTATTCTACGAATGATGGAGACTCTGCGATCTCAACTCTATAATATGGCTTTCACTCTATGATCTTCAGACTACTTTGCGATCTTAGAGTGATTTTTTCTTCTGGCACAACGATCATCTTTTGGTCAAAACAACTTAGCTATTTACAGAGTTCTAACTCAACAAAATTGAATCAACCTAACAAGCTTGATTACGAAACTAAGTACTTTTACATACAAATCATTTCAAACAATGACTTTATAAAAGCTACTTTAATACAATTATACATTTAATTCACATCATCATCAAATCAAATATGTTCATCACAGATCGTAGGAACTAACAATCTCCCCTTATTTGATGATAGCAAAACAAGTAGTTTAAGTTCAAACATCAATTCTAAAAAAATACAAGATAATTCATGAAAATTAAATATGCATATGTATATAGTGAGCAGCTGTATTTGTCTAGAGAAATGAATGAAAATTTATTGATAATGTAAGAAAATTTAAAAGTGTTTGAAAGTAAAAAAAAAACAAGTTTTAACAGATTAAAAAGAAAAAACTAAGGTCGTCTTCTATAAGAAGATTTTCTTCTTGGGGGATTCCATCTTTCCTCAGCTCTTCTCTTTTCTGATTCTTGACTTGCTTCCTCCTGCCTTCTTCTTAGCCCATCAAGAGTGTTCCTTGGGTCAGGATAAGGAATATTTAGTTTTTCTTCTATTTCGATATTGATCTCATAAAGATTTCTATTTAAGAAGCTTGGATCATTTACCTCTGGCAGCCTTGACCCAGTGGGAGTAACTCCACTCTACGATTGTGAAATTTTACTTGATGAATGACTTCAGACACGAGGAATTGGGGAACAAATTATGGCACGAGCACAATTCTAGAAGGAGGAGGAGGAGTTATAGATTATTGTGAAGTTTTAGCTTTAACTTTTTCAGCAGGAGCTCTCTTCTTCCCTTTTTTGTCAACATCTCTAAGGACAACTACTTCTTCTGACAAGGATCTGATAGTTTAATTTCCACTATAGATACAAGTTGAAAGCGAGAGAGGGTAACTTCTCCTTTAAGTTCTTCAAAATTTTGGTCTGAATCTTGCTTTTGAGCATGGACCATCGCCATATCATTATCAATTATGGTTATAACATCTCCAATAAATTCCTTGAACTGATGAATATTAAAGTTGAGGTTGAAGAACTTGTCACTGAGAAGCTTCATAGATGAAGAATTTGTTTTTTATTGTTCTCCGATTTTAGATAGTGAAAATTACGTGCAAGTATACACGATCAACAAGTAATATAAAGTAAATAAGAATGTCAAACCCACAGGAATCTATGCCTAATATATCCCAACTACTAATTTTTTTATCAATTCAATTTTATTTAAACTAAACTAAGAATAGAAACTAACACAAAGGTTGAAAATCAGATGTTAAAGCTTAATATTACAATATCCTCAAATATGTAATACGAATCAATTATCCATATCATCCAATTATTAAATCCATTAGAGTTGTTAACAAGAATTCATGATTATTTATAATCCCTTTCCCAAGGATCAAATAAAAATATTCAATTCAATTAATCTTGATATATTCCTATGCAAAACAAAAGAATCAAATTCATTAAGTATCAATTTTCAATAGTTACATGTAGTGAAAAGAGATATTCATATTCAATTCACAACCATAATTATTCAACTCATGAAAAATAACTAAGAATATATGCTATCATATTCAAATTTAACCCTAGATTTTATTTGCCGAATTCATCTAAAGTATTCTGCTAATTGTTGGTCAGACAATTAATCAATAAGCACAAATACGATAGACAACTCAATTTGAATAAATAATTAGAAGTAAATATATAATTAATCCAAAAACATAAAAGGTTCAATAACAATCTTAATTATAAATTTAGTTCTTGCTGAAATTTAAAACCAAAAATCCAAAATAAGTCATCACAATAGAATTACAAAACTTAATAAAGAAGTAAGAAAAAAATCAATAAAGTCTTCTTCCACCTTCAAGTCTCTAGTTTAAAATCCTTGTGAGCTTCTCCAGTTCTCCAATATTCAATTTTAGTTATTTGCTTCAAACTCTATGTGTGTTTTGATGGAGAGCCATCTCCCTTTTAATAAAGAATCCCTCTAAAAAATTAGCTTTAATTAGAATCCAAAACTGAATAGGAATCTACATTAGAATTCTAGTTATCCAAAAGACTTGACCACACTCTTCTGATCCCCAGTGCCCCTTTATCTTTGAAATGAGCGCCCCGAAGCTAGTAATATGTGGGAAATTACAATTCTACCCCCTTTATTGCCACAGATTCCCATTTTACCCTTCTGTTGCATTAACCTACAAAATAAAAATTAAACAAATAAAATGTCCTAAAATACTTAAGAACTAACAATATATCAAGTCTAAAAATACTTCATTCATAGGTATACTACCCACTCATCACTTACATCTTTTTGACCACTTTAGCGTGCTCATCAATCTTCTTAAAGTAGATATCATCTCTTCTTACTAAATATTTTTCAATAACAATGTCAAGAGATGTCATTTTTCTTCCAAATTTGTCCGTAATTTCATTGACTATCTCTTGACTGAGCTGCTAAGCTGAAGGATTGAGCGATTGAGGGTGAGATGATGAGGGTGTATCATATATAGGTGTAATGGGAGTAATCGGAGACTTGGGAGGCTTTACGATCGAGGAAAATATATAGGTTGGAGTTGGTGATAATAAGGGTGAATTGTATGGTGAAGGTGAAGGAGTATATACATGTTCAGATGTGTTTTCTGGTGAGTATTGTATATTATGTATAGGTGAGTTGGTTGGAGAAAGTGTTTGGTGGTTATTTTGGGTTACGATCGTAGGATTTTAGGACTCTAAAATTATGACGATAGAAGTGTTTAAAGACAAGTTGAAGTATGAGGAAGATTGAGTACCTTGGTTTGAAGCATGTTTTGCGTTCGTAGTGTTGGGCTCTACGAACACTTCATAACATGAGAGCTGATTGAAATTTTTTAGGAGAGAAGAATTGATCATTGTAATCTTGTTGAATATGCCTGATGGAGCTGAAGAACTTCCATTTAAGGTGTTCTTATGCCAAACTTCATGATTCTTGGCAAGTTCTGAATCAACACCTTTACATTAGGAAAGTTCTTGTACGTTCAAGTGATGCAACTCATATCTCCCAACAGAATAGCCTTTATCCAGGGCATAACAGAAAGGAAATGAAACAGTAAATCACTATTGTTGTCAAAGAAAATAGTAGTTTTATCTAATTTATCGTCTTCTTCAAAAATTCTTTCTCATATGATAAATTTCAATGATTGGAGAATGCAGTTGAGGAGAGCTACTAGGAGTCTTGTTGATGTCTTGTATAGCTCCCCCGAATCCGGGTCTACCTTCAAACCCGGGTTCGGTGCTCCATGGTACTACCCATTCAACATATTCTTAACAACATGAATGTAATTAATATATTATTACAACATATCACTGTTAATCCCAGGTTCTAAGACCTTTATATCTTAAAATCATAATATTAATGAATATTACATCATACAAATATTAAAATTACAACATTCTATTACATTAACATTTAATTTTATACATCTATGTCTTCCTCTTTAATGAAACCCTTTCACTTAACACCATTTGACTATTCAAATCCATCTGCTCTAGTTGCAAAAGTATTAAAATTTCACAAGAGTGAGCATTTAATTGCTGAGCAAGTCATAGCATTTGAATAAATAAAAAAATTAAGAATCAGTTCAGCATTCTTTAAAAACTTCATTAACCGAATAATAGTTGAGAAGCCGTTCGAATAAGCAGAAATAATTCCAATTCCTTTTATTCTGAACAATCACCCATATATCCATTAAATGATCCTAAAGACCTTCACCTTTTTCTTACTTACATCATACGTTTTGACACTAACTGTGTCTACACCATTCTTATGCCACAACCTGTGTCTGTTTCCCTTTAACACCTTATCATCTGTCTAGCTAAAACAATTAGCATGGAATTATTCATAACACAGTTCATAAATCAACAAAACTTGAACAACTTGAATACCTCAATAATTAAACAGTTCATTTCAAAGCACATAAGTGCAGATAATTGGCATATAACATAACTCATAAACATACATCTTGTACAAACACAACACATTTGCACAAAGATAGAAACTTGTATTCAATTCACAGTTTGAATGAAGTTAGGAAACTTGCACATAATAATTATCTAAGAAGTTTAGAATACTTGCCTTCAACGCTTCTTTATCGCTTACGCTATATTGCTCTCCGAACGACCTATATATATTAGTAAGGTCGAACATACCAATTAGTCAAGTATTGGCCCCAAATATTGGTTTACTTTAGCTTATTTTAACTTATTTCATAATTAATTATGTTCAGATATTATAACTCAAACCGATATACTAAACTTTATACCTCCGATATATCTCTCTTAGCTTCGTTCATACGTTAGACTTTAATTCCAAATGAAGCTTGCGTCCTATAAACCGACACATTTCCAGTTATACTTCATACTAATCTCCAATAAGCTTGCCTTATGTAGCTCAAAACAACAAAACATAGCATTGCACGACTCGATCATTGGAAGTCTATACACGTTGGTTTACTTCCTTTTAGTCTAATTCATAATTTAGAAACAACATTTCAAAGTCCCTTAATAACTTTATCATCTTTATTTCATATTATTTAATTTTTCTTTTTATTAGAAACAAAACATTAATTTTTTTTAAAATACTTGAAACGACGTTATGACATCACGACGATCATACGTCTGCACGCCCAATTTACCTAAGCGAACACCCAAGCGACATGCTCTTGCATACACTTAGGGCACTCAAATTATCTACCATACATTAGGTTACAATAACTTAAATCATATTTCCAAAGTTCAACATTTAGAACTTGGAAAATCTTAACAAACATGGTTTGGCGTCATGGCGTTCCGAAAGAATCACTACGCCTCATGCCCGATTGCATAACAGCCCTAAAAAGGCTCAATTTCAAACCCGATCCCGACCTTAACTGTAAGACCCCAACTTTTTAATAAAGATGATTTTTCTATAAATATCATTTTTAAATATTATGGAATGAATTTGATATAATGTTATAGTTGTGGGTAATATTTATAAATTTTGCAAAGTACGCAAGTTGTTATATAATATTCGATTGGTCGGAGAATATTCGTTTTAATAGGGAATATTCGTACGACGACACAATCATTGGTGGACCCCACAACAAAATTGTTGTCGGATTGAGAAAACGACAAAAATATTTTTATGAAAATAACGACGGAAGTTTTACAGTTAAAACTGTTGAACTACTCGGTAGTAAAAGTAAAGAATACTGCTGGTTGCATAAGAATAGTAGCACCGGTATTGATTATTGATGCTTACGTGAGAAGTCACTCAGTTTTGTTTAATTATTGCTTCAGTAATTGTTGCATAATATCTCACATTATTTGATTCAATTATTGTCGATATTTTATATATTATTAAATCAATAATTGAGATGACAGAGTTATTAATATTATTATTTGTAATATTAACGATGTCTAGAAGTTCTGCCAAGGAGAAGTTTGGTCACCTAATTGCGCGCCAATAGGGAGAAATCCTTATTGGAAAGCCCCCTCTTTCCTGGGAACGACCTGGTCGATTAATAATGTGAATTATAATAATGATGATGAAATTTTGTTTTATTAGTATTATTAAATTTAATAAAACAGAAAAGCTTTTTATATAAAATAGAATACTTTTATAAAGTTATTCGTTTTATTAGACTATAAATAGAATATATTATATTCTATTATGCATAGTGTTTTGCATTGTAAAATCTTTTTATATAAAATAAAATACTTTTATAAAGTTATTCGTTTTATTAGACTATAAATAGAATATATTATATTTTATTATGCATAGTATTTGCATAGTGCCTGCATTAGACCTGACAATATAAGTAGTTAACTGTTGGGTCAAACCATATTAACTGGAACCAAATGGGTCGGTTAACCATTTTTATTTATTCAGGTTGGTTAAAGTTTAAACCCATATTTTTAAAACAAATATAGTTAATTAACTGGTTAACCATTTTTCAACCCATATTCTATTCAATTACACTCCTCTCTCTCTCAGTAACCGCACCAAACACGATTATTTTTTTTGGGTGGGTGGGGGCAGAAAAGTGGGTGGTGTATACATAATCGCTTAATATTAATTTATTTTGGGAGAGAGTGGTGGGGTGGGGGTGGGGGTGGGGTGGGGTGGGTGGTGTACATATTATTTTTTTTAGGTGGGGGTGGGGGTTGGGGTGGGTGGGGGGTGGGGTAGGTGGGTAGGGGTAGGTGGGTGGGGTGGGGTGGATGGGATATACATAATCGCTTAATATTATTTTTTTGAGAGAGAGTTAGGTGGGTGGGTGGGTAGATGGGTGGGGTGGGGGTGGGCATGGGGTGGGGTAGGTAGGTAAGTGGGGTGGGGGTGTGGGGTAGGGGTGGGTGGGATGGGTGGGGTATATATAATCGCTTAAGCAATATTATTTTTTGGGAAGGAGTGTTGGGTGGGTGGGTGGGTGGGTGGGTAAGTGGGTGGGGTGGGTAAGTAGGTGGGGGGGGTGGGGGGTAAGTGGGTGGGGTATGGGTGGGGGTGGGTGGGGGTGGGTGGGGGTGGGGATGGGTAAGGGGTGGGGTTGGTGGGTAGGTAAGTGGGGGTGGGAGTGGGGGTGGGGTAAGGGTATATACATAATCACATAATATTATTATTTTGGTTGGGTGGGGTGGGGTGTGGGTGGGGTGGGGGGGGTAAGGGGTATATAAATAATCACATAATATTATTTTTTAGTGGTAGTGGTGGTGGTGGGGTGGGGGTAAGGGGTTGGGTGGGGTGGGTGGATGGGTAGGTAGGGGTGGGCGTGGAAGTGGGGGTAAAAGGGGTATATACATAATCACATAATATTATTATTTTTAGTTTGGTTGGGTTGGGGTGGGGTGGGGGGTAAGGGGTATATACATAATCACATAATATTATTTTTTTTAGTGGTAGTGGGGTTGGGGTGGGGTGGGGTGGGGTGGGGGTAAAGGGTATATACATAATCAAATAATATTAGTATCAAACCAGGTCTTCATGAAACACATAACCCATAACAATATTAAAATGGTTAATATGGTTTTTAACCATAAACATATGGTTCCAACCCATATTATCCATATTAAAAATGGTTAATATGGTTTTAGTTCTTAAATGAAACCATAACCATATTTTGAAAACCAACCCATAACCATATTTTGCCAGGCCTAGCCTGCATAGTGTTTGTATAGTAAAATCTTTTTATATAAAACAGAATACTTTTTTAAAGTTATTCGTTTTATTAGATTATAAATAGAATATATTATATTTTATTTAAAAGATTTTGTTTTATTAGAATATTTTATAGTAAACCAACTGGACCGTCTAGCTTAAAAGTAAATCAATCTGGACCGTTCAGGAATTAGTTACTATTCAGTCCTTTCTCCTATAAATAGAAGCTCATTCCTTTATTATTTCTTACGAATTCACTGAAACTCTAGAGAGAAAGAAGAAAAGTATTCTGCTACTTCACTACTCATATATCCAGTTTGTTCTAAGGTAAGGGGTATTATTTCTTTCGTATTCATGAAGAGAACTTCTGTTATTCCATTTTTTTATTTTGTTGGAATAACCTATATGTCATGATCTACCCTATACTTGGTGAAATTCTTCATTATTCCATTTTTATCATTATGTTGGAATAACTCCATCTATGCCAAGTACCGCATACATGGTGAAATTCTTCATTATTCCATTCTTTATTATTCATTTGAACATCCGTCTGTGCGCTTACGCATGACCGGGTTCCGTTATTTATTATTCGTGGAACATCACAGCCGGTGCATAATTTCTTTGACTTTCGTTCCGTTATTTATTATTCATTGGAATATCACATGTCGTGCATTTACGCATGACCTGATTCCGTTATTTATTATTCTGTTGGAATAACCTATCTGTGCGGTTTATCGCATGCCTGGTAATTTCTTTTGTTATTTCATTCTTTATTATACTCAGTTGGTTAAAGTTTTGACTTCTATACTCCATGAAATCAGTGGAATATCCTTGATATTTGCGCTTCATCCAGTATCTTTTCATGGAAATATTCTTCTGAGCATTCTTGAGTTTTACTCTACAAAGCAGTATCATGTTGACAATTTGGACGTTATTGAATTCTGGATAAATTAATTCTTGAACTTGTTTTATTGGATTTTTATATCATTTTCACCATCCTCATGCTTATATTATGTTGAAAGTCATCTGTGGCCTGTTGTGCATAGATGGACTTGGTATAATTATGACCAGGGATTATTCGGTATAATCATGATCGTAATATTACAAATGATGTGGTAAAAGTCCTCATTGGCCCGTAGTGCATTAATGGACAGTTGTTGGCATGATCATGACCATTGATGAATACACGAATATCCTTGGCCCGTAGTGCATGGATAATTTATGGTTGTGATACTATTGAATATCCTTGGCCGTAGTGCAGAGATGATGTGGATTATTTATTAAGCTGAGTCCAAGCGATAAAAGTGATAAAAAAAACCTTTTAAATCATAAAAGATAGTAGATTGTATTCTCTACTTGACTTTTTTAATGGATTGCTTGTTCCGCTGCAGTTAAACTTGATGTTTGTTATATTGTATCAGTTTAACATTGTTGAAGGCTTACGATAATTTATTCTGTATTATCTTAGTCATAATATTTCTTACTGGACAAATTGAGCTCACCCTTTTACTTTCATTGTTCTCTTCAGAAAATGAGAACATAGCAGGGACTAGTCGGGGAACAGAGTGATGGTCCAGACGATAGCATTAGTAGTCCTCACTATTCTATGAAATAGTGTGTTAATAAATGTATTGAGGACTTATTTTGAGTTTTAATACTGTCTAGAAGACAATATTTGTATTAAAATTCACAGCTCATTTTGTATATTTAAGATTGTATTTGTATTATGTACCATGTATTTGGCGACTCAGAATAGGTGATGTATACCTATTTTGGGGCGTCAAATTAACTCTCAATTTTTAACCAATGAAAGTTGTAGGTCTACGTTTTAGCTTTTCAGTACATCTTGAATCATCTCATTCGGAGTTCGTACGAAAGAGTTATGCCCATATTACTCAAGCACGTCAAAACTGTTTTGCACGACCCCCTGGCCAGTGCCTCTACGCCCCCCATGGCAACTTCTAGGTGCTCAAGTGAAATAGCATAGCGCCTAGGCGTTTGTCCCATGCAACGCAAACTCTATTTGTTGCACTTTTGTCGCATCTTCTTCACCGCTTCATAACTTCATCATTCGATATCAGAATGAGTCCATTCTGGAGCCATTTTCTTGTTCGCAACACCCTCTACACATCCCCCTGGACAAAATATTTTTTTTTCTCCTCTAACTTGTTAGAAAATTGGCTCAAAAATCCTTCGTGAGCCAATTTTTTCTAAATGACATTTTCAACGTCTGATTTTTAAATCGTCACAACTCGCTCATTTGAAGTCGGATTAGGCTCGTTCTTGTTCTCGCGACTCACTTTTACTACGAACTACAACCCCCCCCCCCCAATAAAAAATTAATATATTCCAAAATCTCTACTTACTCGTAAACTTGGTGTAAGACCCCAACTTTTATGAATAAAGATTAATTTTTCTCGAAATATATTTTTGAATATTATGGTGTGGATTTGATATAATGTTATAGTTGTGGGTAATATTTACAAATTTTGTAAAGTAAGCAAGTGGTAATAAAATATTTGATTGGTCGGGAAATATTCGTTTTTATCAAGGAATATTCGTACGACAGCACAATCATTAGTGCACCCCACAACGAAAGTATTGTCAGAGTTAGAAAACGACAGAAATATGTTTTATAAAAATATTGGCGAAAGTTTACCGTTAAATTGTTGAACTACTCGGTAGTAAAAGTACAATAATATGTGTGGTTGCATAGTAGCACACGGTATTGTACAATATCTTTGATTATTGATGCTTATGTGAGAAGTCACTCAGTTATACTCAATTATTGCTATAGTAATTGATGCATAACATCTCTCATATTATTGATTCAATTATTGTCATAGTATCATCTGCATAATATTTTATATTATTAAATCAATAATTGAGACGACAAAGTTATTCATATTATTATTTGTAATATTGACGATGTCTAGAAAGTTCTGTCGATGAGAGGTTTGGTCACCTAATTGCGGCGCATAATAGGGAGAAATCCTTATCTGAAAAGCCCCTTTCCCGAGAATGATCCGTTGTTAAATATTGTGAGTTATAATATTAATGATGAATAAGTTCGTGTTGATTAAAGATGAAATTGATATTTTCATTGTGTTGGGATTATTACTGTTAATGGAAATTGACATTTATTTCGATAATAAGTGACCAATCGGGTAATTAATCGAGTAAATGAGCAATTAATTGCTATTAATTCACATGCTTATAACTATTTGTTCACATGTATGTACTATTGATTCACATGCATGTACTATTAGGGGAAGTGGTGCAAGATTGATAATACTTGCATGACTAAATTAAAAATAAAGGTATGGATGAATGTACTATACTTTAACTATTTTTTTCACATGTATAGAACTATTGATTCACATGAATGTACTATTGATTCACATGCATGTACTATTAGGGGAGGTGGTGAAAGTTTGATAATACTTGCAGGACTAACTTAAAAATGAAGAAAAAGATGAAGGTATTATACTATAATATTTCGAGCCCCAAAATATGCAATTATCGAAACTATATTTTCCTATAAATAGAAGCTCATTCTTCTTTCATTCTCACCAATTCACTAAGACTCACAAGAGCAATTATAGAGAGAGAAGCTATAGAGAGAGAAGTTATAATGAGAAAGAAGAAAAGTATTCTGCTACTTCACTATTCTAGTATCCAATCTACATCTAAGGTAAGAGATTATTTTTTCAGTATTCGTAAGAAATAATATTTTCTTCCATACTCTGTAGTATGTGATTAATATTATTTCATTTCGTATTCCTAATTCTACACTCATTCTGCTAAAGTATTTCTTCTATACTTCGTGAAATTAGTAGAATATCCTTGAAATTTGCTCTTCATCTAGTATCGTTTCAGAAGGATATTTTTCTGAACATTCTTGTTAAATTTTAAGCTTTTCATGCCAGAGTACTGTTCACGAAATACTATTCACAAAGTACTATTCACGGGGTACTATTCATTGGTCCTATTCACAAAGTACTATTCACGAGTACTATTCATAAAGTACTATTCATGGATACTATTCACAAAGTACTATCCACATGTACTATTTATGAAATACTATTCATGGGATACTATTCACAAAGTACTATTCACCTGGGGTACTATTCATGACAAAAATTGATTTCTTTTCTGTTCAAATCATTTTTGTTACAATATTATTCTTGAATTTTACTCCACAAAGCAGTATCATGTTGACAATTTGGACATTATTAAATTCTGGATAAATTAATTTGTAAATCTTTAAAAATTTATCCTTTGTTTTCTTTTAATTGAATTCTCATATCATTGTCATCATCCTCATGCTTATATTGTGATGAAAGTCATCTTTGGCTTACGTGCATAGATGGACTGTTGATTAGTATGATTATGATCAGGGATCATTCGGTATAATCATGACCTGTAATATTATAAATGATGTGGTAAAAGTCCTCACTGGCCCTTAGTGCATTGATGGATAGTTGTTGGTATGATCATGACCATTGATGATTACATGAATATCCTTGGGCTGTAGTGCAGGGATGATTCGATGATGTGGCTTATTTATTAAGCTGAGTCTCAGCGATAAAGTTGATGAATTTTTTTTTAAATCATAGAAGATAGTAGATATCATGCTCTACTTGACTCTTCTAATGGATTGCTTGTTCCGCTGCAGTTAAACTTGTTGTTTATTAGTTTAACACTGTTGAAGGCTAATGATAATTTATTCTGCATTATCTTAGTCATAATATTTCTTACTGGGCTAGTTGAGCTCACCCTTTTGCTTTCATTGTTCTCTTCAGGAAATGAGAACGTAGCTGGGACTAGTCGGGGAATGGAGTGATGGTCCGAGATTGTGGCTATAGTAGTCCTCACTATTCTATGAAATGGTGTGATAATAAATGTAATGAGGACTCCATTTGGCTTTGATATTGTCTAGAAGACAATATTCGTGTAAAAACTCTCAGCTACGCTTTTGTCGTATTGTATAAAAGAAGTTTATATTTGATTTATGTACCAAGTATTTGACGACTCAGAATAGGTGATGTATACCTATTTTGGGGTTGTCACACTTGGCCTAAAAGTCGTACCAGGTAAGGGTTTTCACCGTTCAACGTCTTTTACTAAAATTTTTGCCATAACTTCGTTATGGCGTATTTTTAATCCGTTCCACCTGGAATTTTTTTTAGCCCCATTATCTAAGATCTCTTCTTCTCGGAATCCATAAATCCCATACAGACAATGACTTACACAAGTCCATTTAATAGTCCTCTACACAGTGTTACATCCTTTACGCATAGGCTTACATTTTTTATTTTCGTTCCAGTTTTCATAC
The DNA here is from genome assembly GCA_020205605.1 of Panax ginseng. Taxonomy (NCBI): domain Eukaryota; kingdom Viridiplantae; phylum Streptophyta; class Magnoliopsida; order Apiales; family Araliaceae; genus Panax; species Panax ginseng. The sequence continues at coordinate 104,934,513 of CM035134.1, forward strand.
GTATTACCAGGTAGTTTACAATTATAAACTAACTTATACCGTCGGATCCATCATGATCCTCCATCACACCAAAACAACACATTCAATCAAAACCAATAAAAATTAAAAGAGATGAAGGATGGAAAGGGTTCATGGCTTACCTCTTGAAGTTCTCTTTTTTTTTCTTCTTCCTTACTTGCTAATGTATGATCAAAGCTTGATCTGCCTCTTCTTAATCCTTGGATCCGCCCCTCTCTTCTTGAACTATTCTCTCTTACTCTCTCTCATGATCTCTTTCAATTTTACATAGCAAAATGAAGTGAAATAAAAAAGTGATGATGGAATTTATATATATAAAACATATTTTCCATTACTTACAAGTTAATTACCCAACTTAAGTCTTCTAAGGTTAATCCCTTTCACTTTTAAATCTTACAAACCATCCCCTAGGTTAACTCAACTATACCTCAAGTTAACCTAACAAAGTGACGCCGAAAAGAATAGTTATTATCCTGTGGGCTAGGGTAACAAGAAATTCATAGGCAAAAGAAGAAATAAGGTTACTCTAAACACATAGAAAACACTCAATGTGTAAATTATATTAATCATAAAAACAAAAATGAAAAAACTTAACCCACAAGCCGGGTTTTATAGCTAATGGTTTCCTTGTCAATTCGTAACAGGATTCCTATAATTATGGAAACAAACTTCTAATGCAAACAAATAACTAAGGTAAAAAATTCCTAATAGTTAACAACGTAATTATGCAATAACATATAAAATTCACTTTCTAATTGAAAAACTGCTACCAAAAATAATTATATAATAATTAAAAACCAATCCAACTACTTTTGAAGTAATAACGTCAAACCCGAAGAAGTTAATGATAATTTCAATCCCTAAAGGCGTCAATGACCTCTTGGTCTCCGATCCCCGAAGGCATCAATGATCTTTGATGCCCAAATGCATCAATGACTGCCAGGCTTGCGATGATCCTCCAACTCATGATACTCCAAGGTTATTAATGTGTTATCCAACAACTTCGCATCATCGATCTTAGATTCTTCTGCATCAGTCACCTCGGGTTGGAAAGAATTCGTCCTCGAGTTCACAGCATAGCCATCAGACTGCACAAAGCAAGGGCTCAAATGATTCACGTTGAAAACGTTTGAAGTCCTCAAATGACTAGGAATGCATAACCGATAAGCATTATCATTTATATTTTGTAGAATTTCACAAAGCCCAATCTTTCGATCCTTAAGCTTGTTATATTCTCCAATAGGGAATCGGTCACGAGTCAACATTACCCAAACAAAATCACCAACGTCAAAAGTACCTAAAGACGATGGTTATCAACCCAATCCTTGTATTTAGCATTATTTTGGCAAATAAAGATACACCTGATCATGGATACTCCAAAGATGATCTGTTATTTCATCTGCCTTAGGGTGTACTCGACCAATCCGTGAATAGGAGCTAAATCCAGGATTCCAGAAGGATTTATTCCATAAATAATCTCAAAATGACTTAGACTAGTAGTTCGATTCTTTAAACGGTTATAAGCAAACTCTACTTGAGATAACGGCAGATCCCATTGCTTTGGTTTTGTTCCAGCCAAACATTGTAAAATATTACCCAAACTTCAATTTACCACTTCGGTCTAACCATCTATCTGAGGATGATAGGCACTACTAAAATTCAATTTCGTTTAGATCTTCTCCCATAGACTCCTCCAGAAATTACTCATAAACTTAGTATCACGATAAGAGGAAATAGACTGGGGAACACCATGCAAACGTAAAATATCCCTAAAGTAAAGGTGATTGATCTGACTAGCATCCATGGTCTTCCTACAAGCAAAAAAATGGGCCATTTTAGAGAATCGATCTACCTCCACCATAATCAAATCCAAAGCTCTCTGAGTTCGGGGTAGATCCAAAATAATATCCATGCTAACATTACACCAAGGCCTTTTAGGGATAGGCAAGGGAGTGTATAATCCTATATTAGTGTGAAATTCTTTAGACTTTTGACACACATAACATCCCTTCACATAGTGAGCCACATCATATGAGATCTTCGGCCAATAATAGTTAGCTTGTATTAAGGCAAATGTCTTATCTCGTCTGAGGTGTTCTTCTTTGTGAAGTTCAGTTACTATCTATTGTCAAAGAGAACAATCTGGAATGCATAACTAAAGACCTTGAAATAAGTACCCATTAACAAAGTCATGTCGCCGATATTCTTGCACTTTCTGAATTAACTTCTCGAAAGAAGGATCCTCTTCATAAATATTAGTGAAGACTTCAAAACCTAAAACCTTGTTACATATAATACTAAGGTGCAACGTTTTTCGGCTTAACGCATCAGCTACACGATTCAAATTTCCTGCCTGATGTCACAAAGTGAAAGTGAATTCTTATAGGTACGCCAACCATTTAACATATCTTCTATTCAGCTTGTGTTGGCCATTAACATATTTAAAGGCTTTATGATCAGTCACGAGTATGAACTCCCTCTTTATTAAATAATGTTGCCAATGCTTCAAAGATTGGACAATAGCATAGAACTCCATATCTCCATATCATAGGTAGAGTAGTTCTTCTTTGAACCTGATAACTTCTCACTGAAGAAAGAAAATGGTCGACCCTCTTAACTGAGAACACCACCAATACCAACTCCCGATGCATCATAATTCACTTCAAAGACCTTCTCAAAATTAGGAAGTGCCAGTACTGGTGCTTCGGTCATCTACTTCTTGACCAGTTGCAAACTGTCTTCGGTCTCCTTGGACCATTGAAATAGTTTTTTCTTAAGGCACTCAATGATATATGCAATTAGGGTACTAAAGTTCTTGATGAACCGTTTGTAAAAATATGCCAACCCATGAAAGCTTCTAACATCATTTATAGTCTTCGGCATAGGCCATGCCAAAACTGCATCGATCTTAGATGGATCGACAAGAACACCTTTGGTAGAAACAATGAAACCAAGGAAAGTTATCGAAGTTTTGAAATAAGAACTTTTCTTCTAGTTAACAAACAAACATTCATTCCTTAATGTATTAAACATAGCTCGTAGATGCTCATAATACATTTCCCGTGTCAGACAATAGATAAGAATATCATCAAAGTAAACAACTACAAATTTTCCCATGTAAGGTCGTAGTACCTGATGAATAAATCTCATGAATGTACTAGGTACATTGGAAAGTCCGAAGGGGGTAACCATCCATTCATACAAGCCCTGTTGTGTTTTGAATGTTGTCTTCCATTCATCTCAAGGTCTCACTTGAACCTGATGTTATCCACTTTTAAGATCAATTTTTGAAAAACCTTTTGCTCCAGACAACTGATCTAGCATATCTTCAAGGCGAGGTATCAGAAATCTGTATTTCACTATAATTTTATTGATTGACCTACTATAAAATTTTATTGATTTCCCTACTATCAATTCACATTCTCCATGATCCATCCTTCTTCGGCACTAACAGAGTTGGTACCGCACACGGGTTCATACTTCCACGAATATAGACCTTCTCCACTAATTCCATTACCTGTTTCTGCAGATCTTCGAACTCTTTAAGGTTGAGTTTGTATGTTGGCCTGTTCGGTAAACTCGATCCTCGGACAAGATCTATCTGATGTTGAATATCCTTTAGAGGAGGTAGTCTTGGTGTAAATTCTTCAGGCATAAGATCAGAATACTCTGATAGTAACTTATGCACATCGGCTGATACTTCAACATTTTAATCCTTTGAACTACCTTCACAGGGAAACAGAGCATACATCACACCTTTCGTTAAGAATTTTTCCATTAAAAATATGTTCAGGTTTCCTTCTTCTCAAGCCGAACTATTTTCTTCTCGCCATGGTGCTAACACAATCTTCTTCCATTTTATATTAAGGGAATATGTATTCTTCCAACCATTATAAATAACGTTATGTCATAAAGCCAAGGTCGGCCCAACATCACATGGAACGCATCCATAGACACCACAACACACCAAGCATTGTCAAAATATTAACACTAACTTCATTGGTTAATTTTTTCATTTTTAGTCAAATCTACAATCTTTTACTTAAGACTTGATTATCCTAATCATTCACGTACCAAAAATCTGAACTCTCAATTATATTTTAGTTCACGACATGGTGATTGCGAAGCAACTTTAATTCCCATGACATCTCATCACGAACCTTCACAAATTATTAACTCATAATCTATAGTTTCAACGTTATGATTACAATATGTTATTACATCTTATAACATATTGTAGGTTCCTCTACAATCATTAAAGTGGTTAAGTTAACATTTCCCAACTATACTATTAATGTGACTCACATGGGCTTAAGCACCACCCTTTGGCCGCCGCCATGACTACCTTGAATTCGACGCGACCGCGCCTTGCATCGCCTTGCATGGCTTGACACACGTAATCGGTTTTCTAGAAACATGAATATAGTCTCTGTTCTAAGCCAAAAATCCCAATTTCTTCACCCAACACCCAATTAACCAAACCCAAATGTTTATAAGCTTTATAAACTCAAAACCAAATATTTATAAAGCAATTCTAACATCACAAACCACATTCTAGAGGATTAAAAATCATGTTTTTGCCACTTTCTTCAATTTTAACACATTTAGTAATTTCAATCACCAAACCTTCAATTCTTAACAAAATTAAGCCATTTCAATTGCGTTGTTTTCGTTTCTTGACATACTAACACAATTCACAACCAATTTACATATTATTACAGGGATTAAACATAACTTTTGGACTCAATTAAGCCATTTCATATATATATAACACTGTTATTGAAGTCTTCTTCTTCAAACCCAATTTTCCATGATTTTGATACTCCAAAATCGTTTGAAAACAACATATAACATATTATGAACCATCTATAACACAAATATCAATTACTCTAACAAATCATCAACCCAATTCTCCTTTTCCCTAAGAAAATTCAAGAACATAAAACATAATTTTCATAAATTTAACCACTAAAAGTACTTCTATATAATGATTATCAGATTTTACATGTATATAATCAACACCTCACCCATATTCCAACAAAATTCTAATTCACAGTAAAAAATGGATATTGCAAAGAAGAATTTGGAATTAGGATAGATTATACCTTTAATCCTCTTGTTGTACTTTAGCAATAGATGGTGACAAGGTTTTAGCAATCCTTCCTCTTCTTCTCCACAACAAAACCCTCAATTTCCTCTTTAACCTTCAAACAATTTCTCTGTGTTTCTCTCTTGTTCTTCTTATCTAACCTCTGTACTTAGCTTTTAAGAGAACACGCGTAGATATATACTGGCTCTCCCCATGTACGTCAGGTAAGAAACAAATAGGTTACGTCAGTTGTATTATGCCAAAGGCCACAAGGCCATGTTTGGCTACAACTTAGTTTAGGTTCTAATTTATTTTTATATTATATAGTTCCCTTTGTCACACACTTATTTAATTAATTTTAATAACTTACAATTACCATTATAATTTCCATTATAACTATATTTATGCTTAACAAATTATTACATATCTAATTATTACATACCATTTTATTTAATTCAATTATTTCATTAAATACTAAACAATTCATTTAATTTAATTATTTTATTATATTAAATCTTTAAATAATAAAATTACCATTCATTAATTTAGTTAACATACATACTTAACTAAATTATTACACCACAATTTCATCAATTATTTATTTATCTCAATAAATAAAGTAATTAAAATATTTATTTAATTCAATAAATATTTAAAATTAATTACAAATTTATTGTTCGTTACAGTATTAAAGCACAATCAAGAACAAAAGCAGAAGAAGACTGAAGCAGGTAATAGGGTAGGTAGTAGTGGAGGCAGTAACTCCAAGAAACGTAAGTGGAACGACAATACTAACTTGGGGAATAAACTAGGAAAGAGTAGGAAGAGAGGTGAACTGTACACCAATTAAAGGAAGAATCATCAAGGAGTCTGCCTGAAGGGCACGAGCGTGTGTTATAGTTGTGGTCAAGAGGGACACATCTCTTCCAACTGTCCCAGTCTAAAGAAATTATAAGGTTTTTTTCGTGTGAATCGTCATACCACCATATCCCTAACTGTCCAAAGAAGAATGTCGACAAAGGAAGCAATAATAAAGGAAATAGTAGTGGAAAACTGATGATCAAAGAACCAGCTCAGCCAGGAAGACAAACGACACGTACGGTTCAGGATGCAGTGGCTTCAAAGGAATTAGAGTCAGGTATAATTTCAATCAATTATATAATTATGTGCGTATTATTCGATAAATAACACTATGAGGAGCTGTCCATTTACGAATATGAGTCACATGTTGGAATAACGCGTGTGGTAATGAAGGAATTGATTATACAACTTTAAAAAGTTATTAGAAAACAAATATAGTTATGAGCTATGACAAGACAAATGAGACTTGAGTTAAGTAAAGATTTTTCCACTCCTTAATAGGATCACAAAGAGTAAATGCAATAAGAAATGAAGTAATACCTATATTAGGGTAATAAATTGATTTATTAATAAAGGTCTAAACATAGACGTAATTTAAACGCATGGTAATAGTGATTTTAGGGACAAAATCCTTATAAAGAGGGGAAAATGTAAGGACCGAGAATTTTATATGATTATATAAGGATATTTTTACGAATCTACTTGGTGTGACGCAAAACGTGCGAGTTCGTTAAACCTTGCCGCATATTGGGCCACAGTCATCTCTCCCTGCTTTAGTTCTAGGAACTTAACCTCCATTCGGTTCTACATGCTCTTTGGGAAGTAATTCTCAAATAACAGCGTCCAGAACCTCTCCCACAGAATGATTCCTTCTCCCGCTCTATATTGGTTCGCCTCCCACCAGAAGTTCGCTTTGCCCTTCATCATGTATTTTGCATATGCATTTTTTTGGTCGTTCCCCACAAAAGTGATGACGAATGCCTTCTTCATCTCCTTGATCCAAATTTGTGCCTCGATAGGATCGATAGTTCTCCTAAATTTCAAAGTTCCTACACTCCTAAAATCTTTAAATTTTGTTACAGGGATTGCTTGGGGTTTGTACACACTAGTTCATTGTTTCTTCCTCAAAGAACTTCTCCTAATAAGTCATCTAATTATTGAATAGGGTCTACTTGATCTCTCTCATTATTGACTGATTCTTTCGGTGCCGTTAATCTACGTCTGGGCGTCATTTTCTGCGTCATAAAATCTCTATCTAATTATATTCTTTAAATATTTATTCTTAATGTAAGAATTACACAATCGCTTTTGGTAAAAAAAAATATTTATATTCATATGCCAAAATCATTAAATCATATATGATTCACTCCTAGCATACTTCTATAAATGCTAACATCTATCCCCTACTATCACAAAAGATGGGGAATACTAACATACTACCCCTCTAATAATAATTGGGGTTTACATAACTGTCCCATATCTTACGCAAAAGATCGGGATTACACATAACAATATATATATAAATAAAACTACTACTAGACTCGTACAACAAAACTCAACCCAGCATCTCGCGCTCCACTGCGCTTTTATACTCTATATGTCCTATGCGGGCCATCAAATCTCTGCTCAGGGTGTAACGGGTCTATCCCTGCTCTGCCGGATAATGGTATACACCATTAATCCATCTATCCATGGTCGTGTGAAAAGTGTAACCCATCTTGTTCATCTTTCTCTTCTTGCATCTTACCTCATCCTCTAAGTCTCCAGCTCTATCATTAGCTTCCTCCCACTTCTCCTCAAAGTGGATCCTCACCATAACTTCTAACTCCAACTGTGTGCGAAGAGTCTTCTTCTCAGTCTTCTTACTCAACTCCATCTATTTGGACTATTCTAGCTTGCCTACCAATTCCACATTCTTGGACAACAAACGGTGAACAAGGGTTCCTAGCTGAGTCCTTGTTTCCTTGCGATATACAATTTCTACATCCATCTCCTGAATCTTAAGTTGTCTCTCATGGACCTCAGTCTTTAGATTCTTTATCTCAGTCTAATTCTCCTTAGCCTCAGTTTTTAGCTCCTTAACTCTGCATCCTAACTCTAGGATTCACTCCTCATACTCTCACAAAGTTTGATCCTCAAAGGTGGTCTTGTCAGAATCTCCCACGGGTTCATCCTCCGCAGGTTCTTCCTCTAGCTTAGACTCTACTTTTATCTGCTCCTCATCATCCTCCTCAACAGGTGCCATTTCCAAAATAGACTCATCTATCAAAGGTGGCTCATATACCACGTGTATGTCACATGGCTCCTCCTCTAATGCCCTACTAGGCTCTCCCAATTCTTGCATCCTACAATCACAAACACCAAAACAAACAACAAACTCCATTAGAACGTCAAAATAAAACATAAATTCATTGTAGGGAATGAAAATATATTTCATAATGATACTAAATCTCTAAGAAAACTCTACATGAGTTTTATCTCCTTATATTCTCTAAATTATTCTAAGGTTATAGTATAAGGATTCTCGCTCCTAAGGTTTATAACCTAAGACTCTGATACCAACCTATGAAGCCCCCAAATTCAGACACTTATATTTCGAATTCGGTGCTTCACGATCTAACTCAAATATCAAACTAACATCTCAAACAAAGGAATAATAGAATAATTTGCATTGATATAATATAAATATTCTCGTCTTAGGGTCTTCCAACCTTGACTATCTTAATATATAACTTAAACTGTCACATAACTTAATATATAATACCAATTAAGTCTTATTACAAACATAATAACAAAACGCTTCTAGCATAAAGGACTAAAGCTACTCCATAGCCTTGTCCTTGCCTTTATCCTTCCCTGAAGTACTGCCTTGCTTTTCCTTAATTGAAATGTTTTAGGGAAATAATAATGAGCAACAAATTTACCCAGCAAGTAATATAGCAATATGGGTAAACAAGTATATAAATTTCATGATCTCAAGGGTATAACGATAAACGATATTTCAGGAATTAAAAGAATAATGTTGGAAGCAAGATGTATTAAATGTTCCAAATTTGACCTTTGAATCGAAATAAGAGTCACTATGGACTGAAAGTTATTCAACAAAATTCAAAGGTTTCAATACTATAAGGTTTAAAGAAGATTAAACACTGATTAGTCACTATAGACCAAGAACTCCTACTAGAATTAACAGTACTTAACTGACAATTCAATATAAACAAGTACAACATGTGATCAGCCTATAGTACCCTACGTTATGCATAACATTTAAACATGTTATTTGTACGCACGTCGGTTCCCCATCAATATAAAATTTCCCCTTCTAAGAGGGTTGTTCATCTCAGTAGATTTATAAGATTCTGCACCAAAGAAATTAGTTTGGATCGCTTTCTAACACATGATACTAGTCTACCCGAATCAAATGGCTTAGAAAGCTTTCACAATACGCTTAAGAACAATAAGTTCAAACTCGCAACATAATTCAAGATATAAAGTTTAAGTCGAATTTCATAATATGAATAACGATTCATACGAGTATAGATATTTGCTCAATAATTCGAAACTAGCACAATATTCAACGCGGTATATATTTAGGAACTTGTATTATATATATATAGACATGGATTGTAAATTCATGGCTTTTCTAGATTTAATATATATAAGTATATATATATTTATATATATTTACCAATTTAGCTTGAATCTGCGACTCTGTGACTTTTTTACGCTTTAATGTATATATAATCATATATATATATATATAATTATATATATATTAAAAGCGAGAAAAGGCCACATATATATAATTTTATATATATATATATATATATATATATATATATATATTTAATGATCAAGCACTGGATTATAAATCGTGACTTTTTATTGCTTATATATATATATATATATTAATTGTTTATTGTGATTAAATATCAGTTTTAACTGTTCATTCAATGTAAAGCTGTAATATTTAAATTTATAGACTAGATTTATTTAAATCTAGCCATATCTAACTCTTAACCGGTTCAAAAGTTGTAAAACTGGAATCATTGAGCTAGAATGACTAAATTTATTTAAATCTAGTTTTCTTTCTATTTTTCTAAATATTAAGTAACCGCTTGACCCTAGATCTGTATCTAGAGGAAGCTAGAAGTTTTGGCTACGCGCATGTAAGGATTTAACTGATGAATCCTTTGTTTTGCGACGTTTAGATTAAATATCTATTTTATTTCAGTATATTTGTTATGCAGGCTATTCATATAATATTATGTGAGCCTAGGATCTACGGTGTGACGCCCCCAAAATAAGTATACATCACCCATTCTGAGTTGCCAAATACATGGTACAAAATTCAAATACAAACTTAATTATACAACTGTCGTGTAAAATACGACAAAACATAGTTGAGAGTTTTAACACGAATATTGTCTCGTAGACAATATCCAAACTCAAATAGGGTCTTCATTACAATTATTATCACACTATTTTATAAAATAGTGAGGACTACTATAACCACCATCTCAGACCATCATTCCATTCCCCGACTAGTCCTAGTTATATTCTCATTTCCTGAAGAGAACAATGAAAGCAAAGGGTGAGCTCAACTAGCCCAGTAAAGAATATTATGACTAAGATAATGCAGAATAAATTATCGTTAGCCTTCAACAGTATTAAACTGATAGAATACAATAGACAACAAGTTTAACTACAGCGGAATAAACAATCCATTAGAAGAGTCAAGTAGCGCATGATATCTACTATCTTCTATGATTTAAAAGTTTATCATCAATTTTATCGCTGAGACTCAACTTAATAAATAATCCACATCACTGAATTATCCATGTACTACAGGCCAAGGATATTCATTATTATCACATCCACGAATTATCAATGCACTACGGGCCAATGATATTCGTGTTATCACCAATGGTCATGATCATGCCAACAACTGTCCATCAATGCACTACGGGCCAATGAGGACTTTTACCACATCATTTAGAACATTACAGGTTATGATTATACTGATACATAGTCATAATCATACCAATCAATAGCCCATCTACGCACTACGGGCCAATGATGACTTTCATCGCAATATAAGCATGAGGATGATGACAATGATATAAAAATTCAATTAAATAAGAGCATGGATAAATTTTAAAGATTTATAAATCAATTTATCCAGAGTTCAAGAATGTCCAAATTGTCAACATGATAACTGTTTTGTGGAGTAAAACTCAAGATAATATTGTATCAAAAATAATTTAGACAGAAAAGAAATCAATTTTTGTCATGAATAGTACCCCGGGTGAATAGTATCCGAGTGAATAGTACCCCATGAATAGTACCTCGACATGAAAAGATCAAAATTTAACAAGAATGTCCCAAAAAATATTTCAGTGGAACGATACTAGATGAAACGCAGATTTCAAGGATATTCCACTAATTTCAAGGAGTATAGAAGTCATACTTTAATAAAATGAGTGTAGAAATCGAAATCTGAAATGAAATAATATTACTTACATACTACAGAGTATGGAAGAAAATATTATTTCATACGAATACGAAAAATAAAATTCCTTACGAATACGAAAAATAATATTGTAAGCGAATATGAAATAAATAATAACCCTTACCTTAAAAGGAGAGTATTTCTAACTAGTAGGGCGGAGATATTCCTGAAGAAAACTTATACTGTTTTCTACACTCAAAACTTCCTTAAACTAAAAAGAAATAAACTCAATATTATAGAAGAAGAATTATTTGATTCTGGTGTGATTTTCAATTTTAAACTAAACATCCTATTTATAGGAGAATGGAAGGATACTATTTAGAAAATAATCACGGACGCACAATGGGAAAAAAAATTCACAGGCGTTCGGCGTCTGATTTTCCTAATTTTTACTATGCAAATACTATGCATAATAAAATATAATATATATTCTATTTTACATTAAAAACAAAATTTATTATAATATATATATATATATATATATATATATATATATATATATATATATATATATATAACAAAGCCGAGATAACTTTCTCCCGACTATTTTGAAAAATAGGTAAGTGAGGGTCCAAATAATACGCCAAACTTACAACAAATACTTCATAAAAATCCCCTCTATTTATCTCAATTTACTTGGCTTCACAAAACACATTTTTAATAACATTCATCATTAATATTATAACTTGAAATATTAAAAATCATATCATTCCCAGGAAAGAGGGGGCTTTCCGATAAGGATTTCTCCCTAATTGCGCGTAATTAGGTGACCAAACCCCTTTCCTCGACAGAACTTTCTAGACATTGTCAATAATGAAAATAATAATATGAATAACTTTGTCGCCTCAATTATTGATTTAGTAATATAAAATATTGTGACAATAATTGAATTAATAACGTGAGATACAATGCAATAATTACTATGACAATAATTGAATAAAACTAAATGACTTCTCACTTAAGCATCAATAATCAAAGATATTGTACAATACCGTGTGCTACTATGAAACCACGTGTATTACTGTTCTTTTACCACCGGGTATTTCAACAGTTTAACGGTAAAATTTTGCCGTTATTTTTATAAAAAGATATTTCTGTCATTTTCTAACTCCGACAATAATTCTGTTGTGGGGTCCACCAATGATTGTGTCATCGTACGAATATTCCCTGATAAAACGAATATTCCCCGACCAATCGAATATTTTATGACAACTTGCTTACTTTGCAAAATTTATAAATATTACCCACAACTATAACATTATATCAAATCAACACCATAATATTCAAAAATATATTTAGAGAAAATTAATCTTTATTCATAAAAGTTGGGGTCTTACAACCTCCCCTTCTTATGAAATTTCATCCTCGAAATTGGTGTACGTACCTGGTATGTCGAAGAGATGAGGATACCTTGATTTCATTTTAGATTCTAACTCCCAGGTCATTTCTTCAACATCTTGGTTTCTCCATAAAACTTTGACTTGAGTTATAACCTTGGAGCGTAGAATATGTTCCTTCTTATCCAAGATTTTAACAAGTACCTCTTCATACATTAAATCTTCTGCTATATCATTTGGTTCTAATTCAATAATGTGGTTCGGGTCTTCCACATATTTACGTAACATAGATATGTGAAAAACGTTATGAACACGAGACATACTTGGAGGTAAGGCAAGTCTATAGGCCACAGTGCCTACTCGATCGAGTATTTCAAATGGGCCAATGAATCGAGGATTGAGCTTTCCTCTCTTTCCAAATCTCGTAACTCCTTTCCATGGAGCGACACGAAACAACACATGTTCTCCAACATTGAATTCAACTTCCTTTCGATGAAGATCAACATAACTCTTTTGTCGATCTTGTGAGGTTTTTATACATTGCCGGATTATTTGAATCTTTTCCGTTGTCATGCGTACCAATTTTGGTCCCAAAAACTTTGCTTCACCCACCTTATCCCAACATACTGGAGAACGACACTTGCGTCCATACAACGCCTCGAATGGAGCCATGCCTATGCCTGCTTGATAACTATTGTTGTAGGAGAATTTCACCAATGGCAAGAACTTGTCCCAACTTCCTTTGAAGTCAAGGACATAGAGTCTTAATAGATCTTCAAGAGTTTGAATAGTCCTCTCTGACTGTCCGTCCATCTGAGGATGATATACCAAACTGAATCGTAAATTCGTGCCCATAGCTTTCTGCAAACTATCCCAAAATCATGAAGTGAATCTTGGGTCTCGATCAAAAACTATGGATACTGGCATACCATGCAGTCTTACAATTTCATTTATGTATATACGAGTAAGACGTTCAAGTGAATAAGTTTCTCGTATAGGTAAGAAAATAAGCAGACTTGGTTAATCTATAGACAATGACCCAAATTGCATCTATGTGTGATGCCCCCAAAATATGTATACATCGCCCATTTCGAGTCACCAAATACATGGTACAGAACTTAAATGCAAATTTAATTTATACAACTGTTAAGTGTCGTGCAGAATACGACAAAACATAAGTTGTGAGTTGTAATACAAATATTATCTCCTAGACAATATCCAAACTCAAATTCAGTCTCATTACAATTATTATCACACTATTTCACAGAATTGTGAAGACTACTAAAACAACCATTTGGACCGTCAATCCATTCCCCGACTAGTCCCACCTATATTCTCATTTCTTGAAGAGAGCAGGGAAAGAAAAGGGTGAGCTCAACTAGCCCAGTAAAAAATATTATGACTAAGATAATGCAGAATAAATTATCATTAGCCTTCAACAATTATAAACCGATAGAATACAATAGATAACAAGTTTAACTGCAGCGAAATAAATAATCCATTAGAAGAGTCAAGTAGAGCATGATATCTACTATCTTCTATGATTTAAAAGTTTATCATCAATTTTATCCCTGTAATACCCATTAACAGTTCTTTATTATACCAAAGACAAAGAGAACTTTCATCACCTGTCTTCACCTGAACCATCAAAATTTTTAGTTAAATTCACAATTCATATTTATAATAATGTGAATCAACAGTTTCTCCTTGCCACAAAGGCTTAATAGAACGTTCACTTAATATCCTTACCCCAAAGCCTAAAGACATTCAAGTGTAATAACAATGATCATACCAATTAGTTGTCTATCTTTGCACTACGGGCCAAAGATATTCAACTATAAAACCAATGGTTATGATCATACCAATCAATTACCTGTCAGTGCACAACGACCAAAGACATTCAACTGTTAACTAATGGTCATAATCTTGCCAATCACATCATCAAATTATCCATGCACTACCGCTAAGGATATTCGTTAGTATCACCAGTGGTTATGATCATGTCACACACATGTCCATCTTTGTACTACGGGCTAAAGCTATCAATCAACAGTTCATCTTTGTACTACGACCAAAGATATCAATCAACAGTTCATCTTTGCACTACAGGCCAAAGACATACAACTGTAAAACCAATAACCAATAGTCCATCTATGCACTACGGGCTAAAGATGACTTTTAACGCAATATAAACATAAGGATCATGACAATGATATAAAGAATCAATCAAGTGAGATAAAAGATAAATATTAAATATTTATAATTATATTTAACTAGAGTTCAAGAATATCTAAATTGTCAACATGATCACCAATTGTAGAGTAAAATTCAAGAATAATATTCATGTATTAAAAATTAATTTGGACAGAAAAGAATCAATTATTTGTCGTCCCTGTGAATAGTACTTTGTGAATAGTACCCCATGAATAGTACTTTGTGAATAGTACCCCCGAGTGAATAGTACCCCCTAAATAATACCCCGAGTGAATAGTACCCCGTAAATAATACCCCGAGTGAATATTACCCCGCAAATAATACTCTGAGTGAATAGTAAGAAATAATAACCCTTACGAATAAGAAATAAATAACATCCATTACCTTAGTAGAAGACTGGATACTGCAATAGTGAAGTAGTAGAATACTTTTCTTCTTCCTCTTTATAACTTCTCTCTCTATAGTTGCTCTTGTAAGTCTTAGTGAATTAGTGAGAATGAAAGAAGAAATGAGCTTCAATTTATAGGAAAACATAGTTTCGATAATTGCACGTTTAGGGGCTCAAATTATTACAGTTTAGTACCTTCATCTTTGCCTCTAATTTTGATTTAGTCCTTTAAGTATTATCAATCTTGCACAACCTCCCCTAATAGTTCATGCATGTGAACCAATAGTTCCATGCATGTGAACCAACAATAATTTGCATGTGAACCAATAGCAATCAATTGCTCATTTATCCGATTAATTGCCCGATTGGTCAATTTAACATTCAAAAATCAACTATTATCGAAATATATGTCGATTTCCACTATCACTAATAATCCCAACACAATGAAAATATTTTTATCAACAATTTCATCTTTGAAATTTTTGATGTTTGACTTTTTTCGAAAAAGTCAACTGTTGCCTTTTTGACCAAAAAGTTAACCCCAATAAATTTTGTGTTTATAGTCTATTTTTACTAATTTCATCGTCCCGGACTCAAATATCTCGTCTCCATCTCCAAATTCAACTCCGAACTCAAATTCGATTTTTAATAACATTCGTCATTAATATTATAACTCACAACATTAACAACCAAATCATTTCTAGGAAAGAGGGGGCTTTCCGATAAAGATTTCTCCCTATTGGCGCGCAATTAGGTGACCAAACTCCTTTCCTCGACAGAACTTTCTAGACATTGTTAATAATGCAAATAATAATATAAATAATTTTGTCGTCTCAATTATTGATTTAATAATATAAAATATTGTGACAATAATTGAATCAATAACGTGAGATATTATACAGTAATTATTGTGGCAATAATTAAATAAAACTGAGTGACTTATCATGTAAGCATCAATAATCAATACCGTGTGCTACTATGCAACCACGCTTATTATTGTACTTTTATCACCGATTATTTTATGACAACTTTCTTACTTTGAAAAGTTTTCACATATCACCCTTAACTTTAACCTTTTATCAATTTAACCATTTACTAAATAGAATAATAATTATAAGAAAATTGAATACTTCCATTTCATAAAATTTGGGGTCTCACAATCTCCCCTCCTTATGAAATTTCGCCCTCGAAATTTACGTACCTGGTAGTTCGAAGAGATGAGAATACCTTGATTTCTTTTCAAATTTTACCTTCCCAGTTATTTACTCTGTATCATGATTTTCCCATTGCTCATCTTCTGTATTTCAAATATCATACTAGAATACATCTTCAAAACAAAGGTTAATTGACATGCCACATATTATCTCTATATTTTGACAGACCAATTAAATAACAAATAAGCTTAGGTAGGTCATACTAGCAAAGGATTTACCCGTCTCTCCCCTCCTAGTTCTAGTCTCACATCTCAGCCAGGGATTATATCCCTAAGCTTTGATACCAACTTTGACGCCCCCAAAATAGGTATACATCGCCCATTTTGAGTCGCCAAATACATGGTACAGAACTTAAACACAAACTTAATTTATACAACTATTAAGTGTCGTGCAGAATACGACAAAACATAAGTTGTGAGTTTTAATACAAATATTGTCTCCTAGACAATATCCAAACTCAAATTCAATCTCATTACAATTATTATCACACTATTTCACAGAATAGTGAAGACTACTAAAACAACCATCAGGACCGTCAATCCATTCCCCGATTAGTCCCAGCTATATTCTCATTTCCTGAAGCGAACAGTGAAAGAAAAGGGTGAGCTCAACTAGCCCAGTAAGAAATATTATGACTAAGATAATGCAGAATAAATTATCATTAGCCTTCAACAATTTTAAACTGATAGAATACAATAGACAACAAGTTTAACTGCAGCAGAACAAACAATCCATTAGAAGAGTCAAGTAGAGCATAATATCTACTATCTTCTATGATTTAAAAGTTTATCATCAATTTTATCCCTATAATACCCATTAACATTTCTTTATTATACCCAAGACAAAGAGAACTTTCATCACCTGTCTTCACCTGAACCACCAAAGATTTTAGTTAAATTCACAATTCATGTTTATAATAACGTGAATCAAAAGTTTCTACTTTCCACAAAGGCTTAATAGAACGTTCACTTATTACCCTTACCCCAAAGGCTAAAGACATTCAAGTGTAATAACAATGATCATAACAATCAGTTGTCTATCTTTCCACTACGGGCCAAAAATATTTAACTATAAAACCAATGGTCATGCTCATACCAATCAATTGCATGCCAGTGCACTACGGACAATGACATTCAACTGTTAACTAATGGTTATGATCCTGCCAATCACATCATCAAATTATCCATGCACTACCGCTAAGGATATTCGTTAGTATCACCAGTTGGTCATGATCATGTCATACACCTGTCCATCTTTGCACTACGGGCCAAAGCTATTAATCAAAAGTTCATCTTTACACTACGACCAAAGATATCAATCAACAGTTCTTCTTTGCACTACAGGCCAAGGGCATACAACTGTAAAATCAATAACCAATAGTCCATCTATGCACTACGAGCTAAAGATAACTTTTAACGCAATATAAATATGAGAATCATGACAATGATATACAGAATCAATCAAGTGAGATAAAGGATAAATATTAAATATTTATAATTCTATTTAACTAGAGTTCAAGAATATCTAAATTTTCAACATGATCACCAATTGTGGATTAAAATTCAAGAATAATATTCATGTATCAAAAATTAATTTGGACAGAAAAGAATCAATTTTTTTGTCATGAATAGTACCCCGTGAATAGTACTCCATGAATAGTACTTCGTGAATAGTATCCCGTGAATAGTACTTCATGAATAGTATTTTGTAAATAGTACTTCGTGAATAATACCCGAGTGAATAGTACCCCATAAATAATACTCCGAGTGAATAATACCCCGTAAATAATACCTCAAGTGAATAGTATCCCGTAAATAATATCCCGAGTGAATAGTACCCCGTAAATACTACTCCAAGTGAATAGTAAGAAATAATAACCCTTATGAATAAGAAATAAATAGCATCCATTACCTTAGTAGAAGACTGGATACTGCAATAGTGAAGTAGCAGAATACTCTTCTTCTTCCTCTTTATAACTTCTCTCTCTATAGTTTCTCTTGTGAGTCTTAGCGAATTGGTGAGAATGAAAGAAGAAATGAGCTTCAATTTATAGAAAAATATTGTTTCGATAATTGCACATTTAGGGGCTCAAATTATTATAGTTTAGTACCTTTATCTTTGCCTTTATTTTTGATTTAGTCCTTCAAGTATTATCAATCTTGCACAAACTCCCCTAATAGTTCATGCCTGTGAACTAATAGTTCCATGCATGTGAACCAACAGTAATTTGCATGTGAACCAATTGCAATTAATTGCTCATTTATCCGATTAATTGCTCGATTGGTCAATTTAACATCCAGAAATTAACTATTATCGAAATAAATGTCGATTTACACTAACACTAATAAACCCAGCACAATGGAAATATTTTTATCAACAATTTCATCTTTGAAATTTTTAAAGTTTAACTTTTTTTGAAAAAGTCAACTGTTAACTTTTTGATCAAAAAGTCAACTTTGACAAATTTTTTGTTTATAGTCTATTTTTACTAATTTCATCGTCCCGGACTCAAATATCTCGTCCCCATCTCCAAATTCAACTCCGAACTCAAATTCAATTTTTAATAACATTCATTACTAATATTATAACTCACAACGTTAACAACCAGATCATTCTTAGGAAAGAGGGGGCTTTCCGATAAGGATTTCTCCCTATTGGCGCACAATTAGGTGACCAAACCCCTTTCCTCGACAGAACTTTCTAGACATTGTCAATAATGCAAATAATAATATAAATAACTTTGTCGTCTCAATTATTGATTTAATAATATACAATATTGTGACAATAATTAAATCAATAACGTGAGATACTATACAGTAATTACTGTGGCAATAATTAAATAAAGCTGAGTGACTTATCACGTAAGCATCAATAATCAATACCGTGTGCTACAATGCAACCACGAGTATTATTGTACTTTTATCACCGATTATTTTATGACAACTTTCTTACTTTGAAAAGTTTTTACATATCACCCTTAACTTTAACCTTTTATCAATTTAACCATTTACTAAATAGAATAATAATTATAAGAAAATTGAATACTTTCATTACATAAAATTAAGGGTCTCACACTATGCCTTGAGAAACCTTGGGAAGACCAGTAAGAAAGTCTGCAACGCCCTGAAATTCGGTCTATTTTCACATCCAAATTCCGTACGTCACGATCCCATGTTCTTCCAAACATACATCATTATATAGCTAAATATAACAACATACATCCTCAAAACCCAGGTTCTAAAACCATATAACCCCTTTTCATTACAAATAACGATAATTACAATATTCTTTGTCTTTTACAAGAGTGACTTTTATCCGCCACCAAGGATACATCATCGTTTATTAAACTATTCTAAAGTTCATTTAACTTATTTTATATTACAAGTCTTCATCCAATCTTCTCGCTCATCCACATTCTGAATGGCACTTCATCTGGATACCGTCAGCTTGATCTTTACGAGATCCTTAAGTTCTTCTAACATCGATTCATTTGAAAATGTTTTTCATTTAATGCAAGTGTGAGCATTCAATTGCCAATGAAGTCATAATGATTGAACAAACATCTTCAAGAATTCAAACATTCTTTTAAGACTTTAATAACCAGAACAAAGGTTATAAGCGAACTTGAATAATAGGAATAATCTCGATTCTATCATTTTAAAACAATATTCACTTTAATTTTAAAATACTTTCATTCTTTTACCTTTTTCATACACATTACATACGGATTAGAATCATTTACAGACTTAACAATAACCGGATCATGTATGAACAGAGCATTCTCTTATTGAGCAGTTAAATCACGAGCAGTTCATCTCATAGAAACACCGAAGTGTTCACATTGTGGCACAAGGCCTCATATGTTCTACCACTTTACACAAATATCGCATATTAGCACATAGACAGAACTTCTCAAGTTCAACATCTGATAAGTTTAAGAAACTAGCTTTCATTTAGAATATGAATGAAGTTAGGAAACTTACCTTACGCCCAGCTACAGCTTACGCCGAACTGCTCATTTCAATTCCTATATAACACATAAGAAAACACCACATACACCAATTAGTCATACATCTTTGACTTATGCATTAATTTACTTAACTTTACTTCTTAGGGTTCGCGTTCTTGCAACCTAAGTTTATGCGACCCCTTTCATTATCGTTCTACGGCTTCATGACATATAGAGATGTCTTACTTATACGTTCATCATCTTTTATGTTTTACATTCTTATCTTCTTCTTAAAACTTCTCTAGGACTCATCACACATCGATTCTCTGCTAGTAGTCCATATGGTACTCTGAGTGGTTTCCCATAAACAACCAACAAACAAGTTCTTGTCTCATCTACACTACCCATAACAGTGAGTTAGATCGATTTCCAGTTTTGTATATACCTTCGCTCTCTAAAGGAATTGTTTAGCCCAGCTCCCATATGTCAACTATCAAAGGTCACAATTGTACCACAACCTAAACTTATCGTAACTTATCCGAACCATTAAACTTAATGTTCGTTAAATCAATTTCTTATTCCTTACGGTTTTCTGGCAACTAAATGTCATACCTCAGGATTCATTCTAATACGACTCTCCTTTGACTTTCATTACTTTTATTACCGTTCATTACAACTTTCTTGATAATTCATATCTTATTAATACTTTCGTTATCCATTACATGAACCCCATGTTCATTACTCGTTTCATAGTGTCGAAGCCATACTGATCGTTGTATGCTAAGACCGATCGTTCATCGCAACAGCGTTGCGTTCATAGCGTCTATACGCTTTAAACTTATCTCACTATCATGACATAACATCAAAATGTTATTCATTACCCTTGTCTCACAACGTCTAAGGAATCACAACCATAACAATTCCTCACGTTCGTTCATTGCGACTACGGTCCCCGGACATCGGTTGTGAAACCCGCGTTTAAATTCTTTGTCTTTTAATCTCGTTTAATCTTTTTGTTCAACCTTAATTAAGGGTTTAATTCACTAAATTAAGTGTTACATTTGACGAATCTTATGTTCTTTATCTTCCTTTACGTTTCCCCCAAGAGCTGAGTAGTTAAAAACTCCTCTCTGGCTTTTTCCCTACCTACAGCATCTTGCGCCACTCTTCCTTATCTCTCGTGCATTGCTTTGAAGTTTGTAGTCTGGCTCCTGGTGCATACCGCACTTGCCACCTTCTAAAGGCATGGTTGGCGCCGCGGTGCCAAGCCCTAACCCTTGAAAATTTCTCTAAGTGTTAACTCCAATTTGAAATGTTTTCTTCCCGCTTTCATAACTCATTCGTTATAACTCGGAACGAGGTCGTTCCAAATCCATTCTCTTCCTTATCTTACGTACTTCAATCCCCCTCGGACAGAACTTCATTCTGAATCCGTTAACGTGCCATTCGATTGTCTTAATCTTCACCCTTTGTTCATTTTACGTTTTTAACGCTCTTTGTTTGTTCGTCCGTAATTCGGTCATCTGAACTCGGAATTCATTCATTCTTGAGTCCACAACTCACGTTTTCTACATTCTAGTGTAACGACACAGAAATTCGGATTTTCTAGAATTTAAGTTTAAAGAATTAGTTATTAATAAAATGAATTTTTATTAATAATATTATGTGCTATGTGTTTATTAATCGTTCTAGAACCTAGGATGATTATAAGTCGGGAGGATTTTGGCTACGAGCTAGATGGAACGAGTAAGAATTTTCAAGACAAAAATAAAATTTTTCCGGGAAGAAAAATATTTCTGGGGAAAAAGACGAAATAGGCACTATTCACCTGACGAAACCTAAGGGTTAGGGTTTGAATAACCTAAGCCGTTCTGAGAGTTCGGTATGTCAAAATGACATTCCGTCGAAGGATTTGTCGATAATATATCGTGAAAAGTTAAGTAAGCCGATAAAAGTTTTTCTTGAAAAACGTGCATAAATTGGACAAAATAAAAATGACGAAAAGTACTGTTATGTACTTTTCACTCGTTTAGCTACATTAGGGGAAAACATGAAGGAAAACGCTTAACACCAAAAAGTATTTTTCAGTTTTTTAGAAATCCGAAGAATACATAAAAGTTAATCGGTAAAGAAAAGACGAAATATCCAAAAATATTTGGATTCCGAGAATTGCAGTTTTTAAAACTGTCGGACGAAAACCCGAAAGACGGAACCACGAAACTTAAAGGCTAAGTAGACTTAAGGGCTAAGTTAACTTAGCACTTAAGTCATGAATAGTAAGGAGGTGTGAATAGTAAAGAGGTTGGGGGAAAAATAACTAAAATACCCCTAGCCTTGAAAATCTATAAATAGTAAGCTTAATTCATTTAAATGGAATTTTGAAAATACTACATCTAGAGAGAGAGAGAGAGAGAGAGAGGGTCAGATGAAGAGGGAGAAGGAAGAGCATGAGCATGAATGATCGGATCGAAAGTGCTCGTGAAATAGAAAAGCTTGCGAATCGTCGGTTTTGTCTAACGGAACAAAAATAAAGAGGAAAGGTATTAAAACCTAACTCCTAAGTTAACTTTTTCTAAGTTTTTATGTTCAAAACTTAGCTTATTAAGAATAAGGAGTAAAAGAAGTTAGGAATGATTTCATATGGTTGAAATCGTAAGAAAATGAAGAAATAAGAATTTAATGTTTAGTAAATAAATTTCTTAAGGAAGTATAAGATTTGTAATAAATTAGAATGATCTGAGTGGATTATATAAACAAGTAGGTGAAATAAGTAAGGAATAATGTTCTATACATTAAATTCCAATAAAAAGTGAAATTGTAATCCAAAATATCGATTAAAATGAAGAACGAACAAAGAACACGAAGAACACGAAGAACGTTGTTGATGGACAAATTTAAAACCATCGTAGGATAATTGTTGTTGATGGACAAGTTTAAAACCATCGTGTATAAGTTAGATGCATATTGCCTGGTTAGGAACGGTAGAAACGTTCATGAAGAACGAATTAAAACTTAGCTATAACGGAGTTATGGCAAAAATTTTGTAAAAGACAAATGAGAATTAGAAAGTTAGTAAATAAACCCGAACGTGTAGGGTTTCATAAGAATGTAAGAGAATGTAGAAAACGTGAGTCGTGGACTCAAGAATGAACGAATTCCGAGTTCGGATGACCGAATTACGGACAAACAAACAAAGGGCGTTAAAAACGTAAAATAAACGAATGGTGAAGATTAAGCCAATCGAATGGCATGTTAACGGATTCAGAATGAAGTTCTATTTAAGGGGGATTGAAGTACGTAAGATGAGGAAGAGAATGGCTTTGGAACGACCTCGTTCTGAGTTATAACGAATGAGTTATGAAAGCGGGAAGTAAGCATTTCAAATTGGAGTTAACACTTAGAGAAATGATAGGTTATGGAGGTTAGGAATGATGGAAAGATAAGAACTTCTTTGAAGAAAAGTTGAGAAGATGGGTAGGCTAAAATTTTGAGGACGAAATTCTGTGGAGAAGGGATGAATGTGATGACCCAGGTAAGGGTGTGGTTTTAAGAAATTCCAAGGACGGAATTTTTATAAGAGGGGAAGAGTGTAACGACCCGGAAATTTGGATTTTCCAGAATTTAAGTTTAAAGAATTAGTTATTAATAAAATGAATTTTTATTAATAATATTATGTGCTATGTGTTTATTAATCGTTCTAGAACCTAGGATGATTATAAGTCGGGAGGATTCTGGCTACGAGCTAGATGGAACGAGTAAGAATTTTCAAGACAAAAATAAAATTTTTCCTAAAAGAAAAATATTTCTAGGGAAAAAGACGAAATAGACACTATTCACCTGACGAAACCTAAGGGTTAGTGTTTGAATAACCTAAGCCATTCTGAGAGTTCGGTATGTCAAAATGACATTCCGTCGAAAGATTTGCCGATAATATGTCGTGAAAAGTTAAGTAAGCCGATTAAAGTTTTTCTTAAAAAACGTGCAGAAATCGGACAAAATAAAGGCGACGAAAAGTACTGTTATGTACTTTTCACTCGTTTAGCTACGTTAGGGGAAAACGTGAAGGAAAACGCTTAACACCAAAAAGTGTTTTTCAGTTTTTCAAAAATCCGAAGAATACGTAAAAGTTAATCGGTAAAGAAAAGAAGAAATATCAAAAATATTTGGATTAGAGAATCATGATTTTTAAAAGCTATCGAGATGAAAACAAAAGATGGAACCACAAAACTTAAAGGCGAAGTAGACTTAAGGGCTAAGTTAACTTAACACTTAAGTTATGAATAGTAAGGAGGTGTAAATAGTAAGGAGGTTGGGGGGCGAAATGACTAAAATACCCCTAGCCTTGAAAATCTATAAATAGTAAGCTTAATTCATTTAAATGAGATTTTGAAAATCCTACATCTAGAGAGAGAGAGAGAGGGTCGGATGAAGAGGGAGAAGGAAGAGCATGAGCATGAATGATCGGATCAAAAGTGCTCGTGAAATAGAAAAGCTTCATGAATCCCTAGAGTTTTGTCAAGCGGAACAAAAATAAAGAGGAAAGGTATTAAAACCTAACTCCTAAGTTAACTTTTTCTAAGTTTTTATGTTCAAAACTTTGCTTATTAAGAATAAGGAGTAAAAGAAGTTAGGAATGATTTCATATGGTTGAAATCGTAAGAAAATGAAGAAATAAGAATTTAAAGTTTAGTAAATAAATTTCTTAAGGAAGTATAAGATTTGTAATAAATTAGAACGATCCGAGTGGATTATATAAACAAGTAGGTGAAATAAGTAAGGAATAATGTTCTATAACATCAAATTCCAATAAAAAGTGAAATCTTAATCCAAAATATCGATTAAAATGAAGAACGAACGAAGAACACGAAGAACATGCGAAGAACACGAAGAACGTTGTTGATAGACAAATTTAAAACCATTGTAGGATAATTGTTGTTGATGGACAAGTTTAAAACCATCGTGTATAAGTTAGATGCATATTGCTTGGTTAGGAACGGTAGAAACGTTCATGAAGAACGAATTAATACTTAGCTATAACGGAGTTATGGCAAAAATTTTGTAAAAGAAAAATGAGAAGTAGAAAGCTAGTAAATAAATCTGAATATGTAGGGTTTCATAAGAATGTAAGAGAATGTAGAAAACGTGAGTCGTGGACTCAAGAATGAACGAATTCTGAGTTCGGATGACCGAATTACGGACGAACAAACAAAGAGCATTAAAAACGTAAAATGAACAAAGGGTGAAGATTAAGCCAATCGAATGGCACATTAATGGATTCAGAATGAAGTTCTGTCCAAGGGGGATTGAAGTAAATAAGATAAGGAAGAGAATGGATTTAGAACAACCTCGTTCCGAGTTATAACGAATGAGTTATGAAAGCGGGAAATAAGCATTTCAAATTGGAGTTAGCACTTAGAGAAATTTTCAAGGGTTAGGGATTGGCTTGCCATGGCTAACCATGCTATAAGGTGGTATTATGATATGAGACGAGAGCCGAGGTACTATAAACTTGGGCCACGGCACGAGAAATAGAAGGAAGAGTGGCGCCGCAGCGCCAGGGTAAGGAAAAAGCCAGAGAGGAGTTTTTAACTACTCAGCTCTTGGGAGAAACGTAAGGGAAGATAAAGAACATAAGATTCGTCAAATGTAACACTTAATTTAGTGAATTAAACCCTTAATGAAGGTTGAACAAAAAGATTAAATGAGATTAAAAAATAAAGAATTTAAACGCGGGTTTCACAACCGATGTCCGTGGACCGTAGTCACAATGAACGAACGTGAGGAATTGCTATGGTTGTGAGACGAGGGTAATGAATAACATTTTGATGTTATGTCATGATAGTGAGAGATAAGTTTAAAGTGTATAGACGCTATGAACGCAATGCTGTTGCGATGAGCGATCAATCTTAGCATACAACGATCAGTATAGCTTCGATACTAAGAAACGAGTAATGAACATGGGGTTCATGTAATGGATAACGAATGTATTAATAAGATATGAATTATCAAGAAAGCCGTAATGAACGGTAATAAAAGTAATGAAAGCCGAAGGTGAGTCGTATTAGAATGAATCCTGAGGTATTAGATTTAGTTGCCAGAAAACCGTAAGGAATAAGAAATTGATTTAACGAACATTAAGTTTAATGGTTCGGATAAGTTACGATAAGTTTAGGTTGTGGTACAATCGTGACCTTTGATGGTTGACATATGGGAGCTGGGCTAAATAATTCCTTCAGAGAGCGAAGGTATATACAAAACTGGCAACCGATTTAACTCACTATTATGGGCAGTGTAGATGAGACGGGAACTTGTTTATTGGTTGTTTATGGGAAACCACTCAAGGTACCATATGGACTACTAGCAGAGAAGCGATGTGTGCTGAGTCCTAAAGAAGTTATAAGAAGAAGATAAGAATGTAAAACATCAAAGATGATGATCATATAAGTAAGACATCTCCGTATGTCATGAAGCCGTAGAACGATAATGAAAGGCGTCGCGTAAACTTAGGTTACAATAACGCGAACTCTAAGAAGTAAAGTTAAGTAAATTAATGAATAAGTCAAAGATGTATGACTAATTGGTGTATGCGGTGTTTTCTTATGTGTTATATAGGAATTGAAATGAGCAGTTCGGCGTAAGCTGTAGCTGGGCGTAAGGCAAGTTTCCTAACTTCATTCATATTCTAAATGAATGCTAGTTTCTTAAACTTCTCAGATGTTGAACTTGAGAAGTTCTATATATGTGCTAATGTGCGATATTTGTGTAAAGTGGTAGAATATATGAGGCCTTGTGCCACAATGTGAACACTTCGGTGTTTCTATGAGATGAACTGTTCTATGATTTAACTATTCAATAAGAGAATGCTCTGTTCATACATGATCCGTTATTGTTAAGTCTATGCTAATGATTCTAGTCAGATAGAATATGTATGAAAAAGGTAGAAGAATGAAAGTATTTTAAAATTAAAGTGAATATTGTTTTAAAATGATAGGAATCGAGATTATTCCTATTATTCAAGCTGCTTCATAACCTTTGTTCGGTTATTGAAGTCTTAAAAGAATGTTTGAATTCTTGAAGATGTTTGTTCAACTGTTATGACTTGCTGGGCAATTGAATGCTCACACTTGCTTTAAATGAAAAACATTTTTAGCGAACGATGTTAGAAGAACTTAAGAATCCCGTAAAGATCAAGCTGATGGTATCCAGATAAAGTGCCATTCAGAATGTGGATGAGCGAGAAGATTGAATGAAGACTTGTAATATAAAATAAGTTAAATGAACTTTAGAATAGTTTAATGAACGGTGATGTATCCTTGGTGGCGGATAAAATTCTCTCTTGTAAAAGATAAAGAATATTGTAATTATCGTTATTTGTAATGAAAAGGGGTTATATGGTTTTAGAACCTCGATTTTGCGGATATATGTTGTTATATTTAGCTATATAATGATGTATGTTTGGAAGAAGATGGGATCGTGACGTACAGAATCTGGATGTGAAAATAGACCGGATTTCGGGGCGTTACACTCTTCCCCTCTTATAAAAATTCCGTCCTCGAAATTTCTTAAACCACACCCTTACCCGGGTCATCACAAAGTCCATGGTAATGTGCTCTCACTTCCGTTCTGGAATTTCAAGTGGTTGCAATGGACCTTTTGTGTGACGCCCCCAAAATAGGTATACATCACCCATCTTGGGTCGCCAAATACTTGGTAAAGAAATCAAATACAAACTTCTTTTATACAATACCCCCATATTCTGACCGACCAATTAAATAAGAAATAAACTTAGGTAGGTCATACTAGCGAAGGATTTTTGCGTCTCTCCCCCTAGTTCTTGTCTCACATCTTAGCCAGGTATCATATCCCTAAGCTTAGATACCAACTATGATGCCCCAAAATAGGTATACATCACCCATCTTGCGTCGCCAAATACTTGGTAAAGAAATAAAATACAAACTTCTTTTATACAATACGACAAAAGCGTAGCTGAAAGTTTTTACACGAATATTATCTTCTAGACAATATCCAAACTCAAATGGATTCCTCATTATATTTATTATCACACTATTTCATAGAATAGTGAGGACTACTATAGCCACCATCTCAGACCATCACTCCGTTCCCCGACTAGTCTCGGTTACGTTCTCATTTCCTGAAGAGAATAATGAAAGCAAAAGGGTGAGCTCAACTAGCCCAGTAAGAAATATTATGACTAAGATAATGCAGAATAAATTATCGTTAGCCTTCAACAGCGTTAAACTAATAAACAACATGTTTAACTGCAGCGGAACAAGCAATCCATTAGAAGAGTCAAGTAGAGCATGATATCTACTATCTTCTATGATTTAAAAATTTTATCATCAATTTTATCACTGAGACTCAGCTCAATAAATAATCCATATCACTAAATTATCCATGCATTACGGGCCAAGGATATTCATTAGTATCACGTCCACGAATTATTCATGCACTACGGGCCAAGAATATTCGTGTAATCACCAATGGTCATGATCATGCCAACAACTGTCCATCAATGCACTACGGGACAATGAGGACTTTTACCACATCATTTGTAACATTACGGCTCATGATTATACCGAATAATCCCTAGTCATAATCATACCAATCAACATCCCATCTACGCATTACGGGCCAATGATGACTTTTATCACAATATAAGCATGAGGATGATGACAATGATATAAAAATTCAATTAAGTAAGAGCATGGATAAATTTTAAAGATTTATAAATCAATTTATCCAGAGTTTAAGAATGTCCAAATTGTCAACATGTAAACTATTTTGTGGAGTAAAATTCAAGAATAATATTGTATCAAAAATAATTTGGACATAAAAGAAATTAATTTTTGTCATGAATAGTACCTTGGGTAAATAGTACCCAAGTGAATTGTACCCCATGAATAGTACTTCGAGAATAGTATCCCGTGAATAGTACCCCGACATGAAAAGATTAAAAATTATCAAGAATGCTCAAAATAATATTTTCATGAAAAGATACTAGATGAAGCGCAAATTTCAAGGATATTCTACTAATTTCAAGGAGTATAGAAGCCATACTTTAACAAAATGAGTGTAGAATTCGGAATCTAAAATGAAATAATATTACTTACATACTACAGAGTATGGAAGAAAAATTATTTCATACGAATATTGGACAAAAATAATATCCCTTACCTTAGTAGAAGGCTGGATACTACAATAGTGAAGTAGTATAATACTCTTCTTCTTTCTCTCTATAGCTTCTCTCTCTATAATTACCTTGTGAGTCTTAGAAAATTGGTGAGAATGAAAGAAAAATGAGCTTCTATTTATAAGAAAACATAGTTTCGATAATTGCACGATCAGGGGCTCGAATTATTACAGTATAGTACCTTCATATATACCTCTATTTTTAATTTAGTACTTCAAGTATTATCAATCTTGCACCACCCCCCTCATAGTACATGCGTGTAAATCAATAGTTCCATACATGTGAACCAACAGTAATTTGCATGTGAACTAATAGCAATTAATTGCTCATTTATTCGATTAATTGCCCGTTTGGTCTATTTAACATCCAAAAATCAATTATTATCGAAATAAATGTTGATTTCCACTAACACTAATAATCTAAACACAATAAAAATATTTTTTATCAACAATTTCATCTTTAATCAACATGAACTTATTCATCATTAATATTATAACTCACAATATTTAACAACCAGATCATTCCCAGGAAAGAGGGGGCTTTTCGATAAGGATTTCTCCCTATTGGCGCGTAATTAGGTGACTAAACCCCTTTCCTCGACAGAACTTTTTAGACATCGTCAATAATGTAAATAATAATATGAATAACTTTGTCGTCTCAATTATTGATTTAATAATATAAAATATTATGCTGATGATACTTTGAAAATAATTAAATCAATAATATAAGAGATATTATGCAGCAATTACTGTAGTAATAATTGAGTATAACTGAGTGACTTCTCACGTAAGCATCAATAATCAATACCGTATGCTACTATGCAACCACGCGTATTACTGTACTTTTACCACCGGGTATTTTAACAGTTTAATGGTAAAACTTTCTTCGTTATTTTTATAAAAAGATATTTCTGTTATTTTCTAACTCGTTAATAATTCGTTGTAGGGGTCCAACAATGATTACTTGCCAAAATTTATAAATATACCCACAACTATAACATTGTATCAAATCACCATAATATTCAAAAATATATTTCAAGAAAAATTAATCTTTATTCATAAAAGTTGGGGTCTAACAACCTCCCCTTCTTATGAAATTTCGTTCTCGAAATTGGGGTACGTACCTGGTATGTCGAAGAGGTGAAGATACCTTGATTTCATTTTAGATTCCAACTCCCAGGTCATTCCTCAACATCGTGGTTTTTCCACAAAACTTTGACTTGAGGTATAACCTTGGAGCATAGAATATGTTCCTTCTTATCTAAGATTTTAACAAGTACCTCTTCATACATTAAATCTTCTGCTATTTAGTCCAGTTCTAAATCAATAATGTGGTTCGGGTCTTTCACATATTTATGTAACATAGATATGTGAAAAAAGTTATGAACACGAGATATACTTGGCGGTAAGGCGAGTCTATAGGCCACAGTTCCTACTTGATCGAGGATTTCTAATGGCCCAATGAATTGAGGATTAAGCTTTCCTCTCTTTTCAAATCTCGTAACTCCTTTCCATCGAGCCACATGTAACAACACATGCTCTCCAACATTGAATTCCACGTCCTTTTAATGAAGATCAACACAACTCTTTTGTCGATCTTGTGAGGTCTTTATACGTTGCCAGATCATTTGAATCTTTTCCATAGTCATGCGTACAAATTCCGGTCCCAACAATGTTGCTTCACCCACCTCATCCCAGTATACTGGAGAACGACATTTGCGTCCATACAACGACTCGAATGGAGTCATGCCAATACTTGCTTGATAACTGTTGTTGTAGGAGAATTCCACTAATGGCAAGAACTTGTCCCAAATTCCTTTGAAGTCAAGGACACAGAGTCTTAATAATTCTTCAAGAGTTTGAATAATCCTCTCCGACTGCCCGTCCGTTTGAAGATGATATGTCAAACTGAATCGTAAATCCGTGCCCATAGCTTTTTTCAGACTAACCCAAAATCGTGAAATGAATCTTGGGTCTCGATCAAAAACTATGGATACTGGCATACCATGTAGTCTTACAATCTCATTTATGTACATACGAGCAAGACTTTTAAGTGAATAAGTTTCTCGTATAGGTAAGAAATGAACAGACTTGGTTAGTCTATCGACAATGACCCAAATTGCATCTATGCCTTGAGAAACATTAGGAAGAACAGTAACGAAGTCCATGCTAATGTGCTCCCACTTCCATTTTGGAATTTTAAGTGGTTGCAATGGAACTTTTGGCACTTGATGCTCCGCCTTGACACGTTGACAAGTTAAACACCTTGAGATAAACTTTGCGATCTCTCTCTTCATATCGCTCCACCAAAATGTATGTCAAAGATCACAATAAATTTTGGTACATCATGATTTTATACTTCAAGTCAGAGTTGTTAGGAACACAAAGTTTGGAGTTGACTCAAAGTATTCCTTCTTCATCGATTCTTGCTTCCGGGATAGCACCTTCTTGTACTTTCTTCCTCATACGCATCAGCTCTAGGTCTGTAGCTTGAGCAACTTTAACTTTATCGATTAAAGTCGGTTCTACATTTAACATCATCACATGGGTCCCTGGAGTCTTTAACTCTATCTTCATCCTTTGTAAGTCATATAAAATGGACCTTTGCATTGACAATATCGCACTCGTACTCGCATATGATCTTCTACTCAATGCGTCAGTTACTACGTTCGTTTTTCTAGGATGGTATTGAATGGTATGATCGTAATCTTTCAATAGCTCAAGCCAACGTCGTTGCTGCATGTTGAGCTCCTTTTGGGTGAAGAAATATTTGAGGCTTTTATGATTCGTATAGATCTCCACTTTCTCCCCATACAGGTAATGCCTCTAGATTTTAAGCACAAAAATGATAACTTCCAACTCTAGATCATGAGTAGGATAATTCCTCTCATATTCTTTGAGTTTTCGTGAGGCATAGGCTATGACTTTCCCATGTTGTATGAGAACATATCCTAAACCTTTGCCTGAAGCATCGTTGTATATGAAAAATCCCTCCGAACCAGATGATATTATCAGAACAGGTGCTGAAATGAGTCTCCTTTTGAGTTCTTGAAAACTCTTCTCACATTCCTCACTCCAACCGAATTTAGTATCTTTTCGACTCAGTTGAGTTAATGGAGTAACGATTCGAGAAAATCGTTCCATGAATCTCCGATAATAACCAGCTAAGCCCAGAAAGCTACGTACTTCAGTCATTGACTTAGGTTGCTCCCAGATTTGTATTGCTTCAATCTTCGCTCGGTCAATAGATATTTCATGATTTGATATCACGTGACCAAGGAATGCTACTTCCTTAAGCCAGAACTTGCATTTCTTCAACTTGGCGTACAACTTGTTTTCACGAAGCTTTTGGAGTATCATCCTCAAGTGTTGCTCATGATCTTCATGGCTTTTGTAGTATATGAGGTGTCATCAATAAAGATAACCACGAAATGATCCAAATATTTCTTGAATACTCGGTTCATCATATCCATGAAAGGCAATGAGGAGCATTAGTCAATCAAAAGATATGACTAGGAATTCGTAATGCCTACCAGGAGTTACGAAAGTAGTCTTTGGAATGTCATCGATTTTAATCTTTAGCGATGATATCCGAAGCGAAGATTAATATTTGAAAAGAATTTAGCACCTTGCAACTGGTCAAACAGGTCATCAATGCGAGGCAACGAGTACCTATTTTTGATGGTGAAATGATTCAACTCTCGATAATCAATATAAAGTCGTATACTTTCATCTTTCTTCTTCACGAATAGAGCAGGAGCACCCCAAGGAGACGTACTAAGGCGAATAAAACTGATGTCTAACAATTCCTGTAGTTGGGTCTTTAACTCCTGAAGTTCAATAGAAGCCATTCGATATGGGGCTTTGGAAATGGGTTTTGCACCGGATTCAAGGTTAATAAAAAATTCGATTTCACGCTCTGGGGGTAGGCCAGGAAGTTTTCATGGAATATGTCAAGAAATTTATTAACAATAGAAATATCATTCAAATCTGATGTATTTTTGTTTAAATTCGTGACATGGGTTAAGAAAGCTTGACATCCGATTTTCAATAAATGAATGGCTTTATGGCTTGATATGACAGTGATTAACTTTAGTTGTTTGGTTGCTTGAATTCACATAATAGGTTGGTTAAGAATATGAAAGCTAACAACCTTACAAAAATAATTAATTTTAGCATGATGAGTAGTTAACCAATCAATTCCTAAAATCACATCGAATGCAAGTATTTTCAAAGAGATAAGATCGACAAGTAACGTGTGGTTGCCGATTTAAATCAAACAAGACTTATAAACACTGGATATAATAAAGGTTTCTCTCAACGGAGTTTC
Source organism: Panax ginseng (assembly GCA_020205605.1). Taxonomy (NCBI): domain Eukaryota; kingdom Viridiplantae; phylum Streptophyta; class Magnoliopsida; order Apiales; family Araliaceae; genus Panax; species Panax ginseng. Next base: position 104,968,635 of record CM035134.1, read on the forward strand.
AACAGATAAGTCAAAGTCTAATTTCTCCAGAGTTAAATTTAAACGTTGAGCACAAGTAAGAGAAATAAAAGAATGGGTAGAACCGATATCAAATAAGGTATAGACTTTGCTAGAGTTTATGATTAGCTTACCCGTGATGACTTCGTTTGGGTTCCTCACTTTTTAGGAGGTCACAACAAACGCTCTCCCTTGAACTACCAGTTTTGACTTGTCTGGGATGACCTTTGGTGTCTCCATCCCAGCTGGACTTGACTTCACTACATGACAAAATTGGGCTAGGTGACCTTCTCTTCTGCAATTATAACACGCTTTGGATTGTTGTGTATAGTTTAGACTGATGTGTCCCTCCCCTCTGTATTTGTAACATACGATCGGTGGTCGTTCTCCTTCCTTGAAAAAAGGTGTTGGTGTTGCTGTCCTTCCATCATTGTTGAATCTCCTTTTCTTGAAATTTACACTTCTATTATCTTGGCCAGGATTACCACCGAAGTGGTTACCATTTCTGGCATGTTGATTTCCTCCACGTTTGTTGTCACCGCTTCGATAACTGCTACCACTGGTATTATCATTTTTTTCAGCTGCTATCTTTTGGTTTGGCTGACTCATTATTGTGCTCCAATAACTGAGCCCTATTCACAATATCTAAATACAAGTAAAGTTTGTGAGAAATGAGGTATTGACGTATTTCGGGTTTCAAACCTCGCAGAAATATTCGCATCATTCTCTCCTCATTATCAACCAAATGGGATGCAAAGCGGGACAACTCGGCAAACTTAACCTCGTACTGCGACACGGTCATATTGTTTTGCTCCAGCTTGATGAACTTTACCTCCTTCATGTGACGAATACTTTTGGGAAAGTACTTTTTATTGAACAATTCTTGGAACTTCTCCCAAGATATCTTTATTGCGGTAGGTTGAGTACGCTTTAAAGGTTCCCACCAGTAATATTCCTCTCCTCGCAACATAAAGGTGGCAAAGGGAACTTTTTGCTCCTCGGAGCATCCTAAGACATAAAATATCTTGGTGATCTGATTTATGCACGTCTCTGCCTTAATTGGTTTTGGCATTCCCAAAAACTTCGGTGGTCCCAGCTCCTTGAACTGCTTAGCGGTGACCATCCGTGAGTTGCTAGTGTTTCCACCTGAATTATGGACATGAGTCTCTCTCGCATGATGTTGCATGAATTGCAGAAAGCCTCTGAACATCCCATCGTTCATCATTTGGTCGGTGATGTTGCATGAGGATTGTTGCCTTCCTGATGCACATTATCCTGGTTATTGATATGGGGTGACTCAACGGTCTCCTGTGTTTCATTTCTTATCTCAACATTTTCAGATGCCATTTTTAAATACTGCCAAAAAACAGGGGTTAATTGACATACCACATAATACCCGCATATTCTGACTGACCAATTAAATAAGAAATAAACTTAGGTAGGTCATATTAGCGAAGGATTTTTGCGTCTCTCCCCCTAGTTCTTGTCTCACATCTTAGCCAGGTATCATATCCCTAAGCTTTGATACCAACTGTGACGCCCCCAAAATAGGTATACATCACCCATCTTGGGTCGCCAAATACTTGATAAAGAAATCAAATACAAACTTCTTTTATACAATACGACAAAAGCGTAGCTGAAAGTTTTTACACGAATATTATCTTCTAGACAATATCCAAACTCAAATGGATTCCTCATTATATTTATTATCATACTATTTCATAGAATAGTCAGGACTACTATAGCCACCATCTCGGACCATCACTCCGTTCCCCGACTAGTCCCGGTTACGTTCTCATTTCCTGAAGAGAATAATGAAAGCAAAAGGGTGAGCTCAACTAGCCCAGTAAGAAATATTATGACTAAGATAATGCATAATAAATTATCGTTAGCCTTCAACAGCATTAAACTAATAAACAACAAGTTTAACTGCAGCGGAACAAGCAATCCATTAGAAGAGTCAAGTAGAGCATGATATCTACTATCTTCTATGATTTAAAAATTTTATCATCAATTTTATCGCTGAGACTCAACTCAATAAATAATCCATATCACTAAATTATCCATGCACTACGGGCAAAGGATATTCATTAGTATCACATCCACGAATTATCTATGCACTACGGGCCCATGATATTCATTAGTATCACATCCACGAATTATCTATGCACTACGGGCTAAGGATATTCGTGTAATCACCAATGGTCATGATCATGCCAACAACTGTCCATCAATGCACTACAGGCCAATAAGGACTTTTACAACATCATTTGTAACATTACAGGTCATGATTATATAAAATAATCCATGGTCATAATCATACCAATCAATAGTTCATCTATGCACTACAGGCCAAAGATGACTTTCATCACAATATAAGCATGAGGATGATGACAATGATATAAGAATTCAATTAAATGAGAGCAAGAAATTTTTTTAAAGATTTATAATTCAATTTATCCAGAATTCAATAATGTCCAAATTGTCAACATGATACTGCTTTGTGGAGTAAAATTCAAGAATAATATTGTATCAAAAATGATTTGGACCGAAAAGAAATTAATTTTTGTCATGAATAGTACCCTGGGTGAATAGTACCTGAGTGAATAGTACCTCGTGAATAGTACTTCGAGAATAGTACTCCGTGAATAATACCCCGACATGAAATAGTAAAAATTATCAAGAATGCTCAGAATAATATTTTCATGAAAAGATACTAGGTGAAGCACAAATTTCAAGGGTAATCTACTAATTTCAAGGAGTATAGAAGCCATACTTTAACAAAATGAGTGTAGAATTCAGAATCTAAAACGAAATAATATTATTACATACTATAGTGTATGGAAGAAAATATTATTTCATACGAATATTGAACAAAAATAATATCTCTTACCTTAGTAGAAGGCTGGATACTACAATAGTGAAGTAGCATAATACTCTTCTTCTTTCTCTCTATAATTGCTCTTGTGAGTCTTAGTGAATTAGTGAGAATGAAAGAAAAATGAGTTTCTATTTATAGAAAAATATAGTTTCGATAATTGCATGATTAGGGGCTCGAATTATTACAGTACAGTAACTTCATCTATACCTCTATTTTTAATTTAGTCCTTCAAGTATTATCAATCTTGCACCACCCCCTAATAGTACATGCATGTGAATCAATAGTTCCATACATGTGAACCAACAGTAATTTGCATGTGAACTAATAGCAATTAATTACTCATTTATCCGATTAATTGCCAGTTTGGTATATTTAACATCCAAAAATCAATTATTATCGAAATAAATGTTGATTTCCACTAACACTAATAATCCAAACCCAATAAAAATATTTTTTATCAACAATTTCATCTTTAATCAACATGAACTTGTTCATCATTAATATTATAACTCACAATATTTAACAACCAGATCATTCCCAGGAAAGAGGGGGCTTTTCGATAAGGATTTCTCCCTATTGGCGCGCAATTAGGTGACCAAACCCCTTTCCTCGATAGAACTTTTTAGACATCGTCAATAATGCAAATAATAATATGAATAACTTTGTCATCTTAATTATTGATTTAATAATTTTAAATATTATGTAGATGATATTATGACAATAATTGAATCAATAATATGAGAGATATTATGCAGTAATTACTGTAGCAATAATTGAGTATAACTAAGTGACTTTTCACGTAAGCATCAATAATCAATACTGTGTGCTACTATGCAACCACGCATATTACTGTACTTTTACCACCGGTTATTTCAACAATTTAACGGTAAAACTTTCTTCGTTATTTTTATAAAAAGATATTTCTGTCGTTTTCTAACTCTGACAATAATTTCATTATGGGGTCCACCAATGATTGTGCCGTCGTATAAATATTCCCCGTTAAAACGAATATTCCACGACCAATCGAATATTTTATAACAATTTACTTACTTTGTAAAATTTGTAAATATTACTCACAACTATAACATTATATCAAATCCACACCATAATATTCAAAAATATATTTCGAGAAAAATTAATTTTTATTCATAAAAGTTAGGGTCTTACAGTTTGGCACTTGATGCTCTGCCTTGACACGTTCACAAGTTAATTACCTTGAGATAAACTCAATGATCTCTCCCTCTTCATAGTGCTCCACCAAAATGTATGTCGAAGATCACGATACATTATGGTACTTTCAGGATGGATTGCAAACGGTGTGTTGTGCGCCTCCATCATGATTTTATACTTTAAATCAGGGTCGTTAGGAACACAAAGTCTGGATTTGACTCGAAGTATTCCTTATTTATCGATTCTTGCTTCCGGAATAGCACCTTCTTGTAATTTCTTCCTCATACGCATCAACTCCAGGTCTGTAGCTTGAGCAGCTTTAACTTTATCGATTAAAGTCGGTTCTACATTTGACATCATCACATGGGTCCCTAGAGTCTTTAACTCTATCTCCATCCTTTTTAAGTCATACCAAATGGGCCTTTGCATTGACAATATCGCACTTGTACCCACATATGATATTCTACTCAACGCGTCATCTACCACGTTTGTTTTTACAGGATTGTATTGAATGGTATAATCGTAATCTTTCAATAGCTCGAGCCAACGTTGTTGTCGCATGTTGAGTTCCTTTTGGGTGAAGAAATATTTGAGGCTTTTATAATCTGCATAGATCTTCACCTTCTCCCCATGCAGGTAATGTCTCTAGATCTTTAGCGCAAAAATGATTGCTGCCAACTCTAGATCATGAGTAGGATAATTCCTTTCATATTCTTTGAGTTGTCGTGAGGCATAGGCTATGAATTTCCTATGTTTCATGAGAACAAATCCTAAACCTCTGCCTGAAGCATCATTATAGATGAAAAGTCCCTCAGAACTAGATGGTATTGTCAGAACAGGTGCTGAAATGAGTCTCCTCTTGAGTTCTTGAGAACTCTTCTCACATTCCTCGCTCCAACCGAATTTTGTATCTTTTCGAGTCAGCTGAGTTAATGGAGTAGCGATTCGAGAAAATCCTTTCACGAATCTCCGATAATAACCAGCTAAGCCCAGAAAGCTACATACTTCGGTCACTGACTTACGTTGCTCCCAACTTTGTATTGCTTCAATCTTCACTAGGTCAATAGATATTCCGTGATTTGATATCACGTGACCAAGGAATGTTACTTCCTCAAGCCAGAACTCGCATTTCTTCAACTTGGCATACAACTTGTTTTCACGAAGCTTTTAGAGTATCATCCTCAAGTGTTGCTTATGATCTTCACGGCTTTTGGAGTATATGAGGATGACATCAATAAAGACAATCACAAAATGAACCAAATATTCCTTGAATACTCGGTTCATCATATCCATGAAGGCAGCAGGAGCATTAGTTAATCTAAAAGACATGACTAGGAATTCGTAATGCACGTACCGAGTTCTGAAAGCAGTCTTTGGAATGTCATCAGTTTTAATCTTTAACTGATGATATCCAAAATGAAGATCGATCTTTGAAAATAATTTAGCACCTTGTAACTGGTCAAACAGGTCATCAATATGAGGTAACGGGTACTTATTTTTTACGGTGACATGATTCAACTCCTGATAATCAATACATAGTCGCATACTCCCATCTTTCTTCTTTACGAATAGAACAGGAGCACCCCAAGTAGATGTACTAGGACGAATGAAACCGATGTCTAACAATTCCTGCAGTTCGGTTTTTTAACTCCTGAAGTTCAATAGGAGCTATTCGATATGGGGCTTTGGAAATGGATTTTGTACCGGGTTCAAGGTCGATACAAAATTCAATTTCACGCTCTGGGGGTAGGCCATGAAGTTCTTCAGGGAATACATCAGGAAATTTATTAACAATAGAAATATCATTCAAATCTAACGTATTTTTGTTTAAATCAGTGACATGGGCTAAGAAAGCTTGACATCTATTTTTCAATAAACGAATGGCTTTATGGCTTGATATGACAGTGATTGTCTTTAGTGGTTTGGTTACTTGAATTCGCATAATAGGTTGGTTAGGAATATGAAAGCTAACAACCTTACAAAAAAGTAAATTTTAGCATGATGAGTAGTTAACAAATCAATTCCTAAAATCACATCGAATGCAAGTATTTTCAAAGAGATAAGATCGACAAGTAACGTGCGGTTACTGATTTGAATCAAACACGACTTATAAACAGTGGATGTAATGATGGTTTCTCCCAATGGAGTTTTAACAGATAATTTAAAGTCTAATTTCTCCGGAGTTAAATTTAAACGTTGAGCGCAAGTAGGAGAAATAAAAGAATGGGTAGAACCGGTATCAAATAAGGTATAGACTTTGCAAGATTTTATGATTATCTTATATGACAAACGAGATTTTTGTAATTTAATTTGAATATTTATTGAATCAAATAAATATTTTTCGATGATTTAATTATTGGGTTAAATAATTAATTCATGAATTTATGGAAGATTAATTTAATTATATGTTTTACATTGATTAAATTAATGTAGAAATTTATTATTCAAAAGTATGTATTTAATTGTTCTTATTTGATTAAATAAATTATTTAAGCATAATGTTATTCTAATTAATTTAATAATTAATTAGAAATTCAATAATTGACATAATTAATAAATAAGAATTTTAATTATGTGACTATGTGAATTTATGTGATTTTATTTTATTTTATTAAATAAAATAAAATTAATTGATTAATTAGATGTGTGAGACCCCAAATTTTATAAATAAAGATTTAAAATTCTCGAAATATTTTTTTTGAATATTATGGTATGGATTTGATATAATGTTATAGTTGTGGGTAATATTGATAAATTTTGCAAAGTATGCAAGTTGTTATAAAATATTCAATTGGTCGGGGAATATTTATTTTAACAGGGAATATTCGTATGACGGCACAATCATTGGTGGACCCCACAATGAAAGTATTGTCGTAAAACGAGAGAATTATCTTTTTATAAAAATAACGGCGGAAGTGTTACCTTTAAAACTGTTGAACTACCCAGTAGTAAAAAATACGATGTCTGGCGTGGTTGCATAAGTAGCATTACAGTATTGATTATTGATGCTTACGTGAGAATTCACTCGGTTATACTCAATTAGTTCTACGAAGAATTCTTTGCATCATATCTCTAATATTATTGATTCAATTATTATCAAGATCATCGCATAAAATGATATATTATTAAATCAATAATTGAGGCGACAAAGTTATTCATATTATTAAATTGCAATATTTACAATGTCTAGAAGTTACATCGATGAGAGGTTTGGTCATCTAATTGCGGCATGATAAGGAGAAATCGTTATCGGAAAGCCCTCTTTCACGGGAACGATTTGGTTGTTAAATATTGTGAGTTATAATATTAATGATGAATAAGTTCGTGTTGATTAAAGATGAAATTGATAGTTCCATTGTGTTGTAATTATTACTGTTAGTGAAAATCAACATTTATTTCGATAATAATTGATGTCTGGAGGTTATATTGACCAATCGGGGTAATTAACCGGATAAGTGAGCAATTGATTGCTATTAAATCACATGATTATAACTATTTGTTCACATATGTGTACTATTGATTTACATTCATTTACTATTAGGGGAGTTGGTGCAAGATTGATAATATTTGCATGACTAAGTTAAAAATGAAGGTATAGTTGAAGGTACTATACTGTAATTGTTTTTTTCACATGTCTAGAACTATTGATTCACATGATTTACTATTAGGGGAGGTGGTGCAAGTTTGATAATACTTGCAGGACTAAATTAAAAATAAAAAAGTTAGAGGTATTGTACTGCAATATTTCGAGCCCCAAAACGTGCAATTATCGAAACTATATTTTTCTATAAATAGAAGCTCATTCTTCCTTCATTTCTCACCAATTCACTAAAGCTATAGAGCAATTATTATAAAGAAAAATTATAGAGAGAAAGAAGAAGAGAAGTCTGCTACCTCTCTACTCCAGTATCCAATTTCTTTCTAAGGTAAGGGATATTATTTCTTTCGTATTCATGAAGAGAGCTATTGTTATTCCATTCCTTATTATTATGTTGGAATAACTTTTGTCTATCGCTAAGTACCGCATACATGGTGAAATTCCTACATTATTCCATTCTTTATTATTCTATTGGAATAACTTTATCTATGCTCTTCATCGCATACATGGTGAATTCTGTTGTTATTCCATTCTTTATTATTACATTAGAATATCCCCATGCATGGCCATTTCGCATGACCTAGTTCCATTCTTTATTATTACGTTGGAATATCCTGTTTGTGCGGTTTATTTATGACCACAGTTCCATTCTTTATTATTCTGTTGGAATATCATGTCATCATGCGGTTTACGCATGACACAGTTCCATTCTTTATTATTCTCGTTGAGAATAACATGTCTGTCATGCGGTCTATCGCATGCATGGTGAATTCTTCTGTTATTCCATTCTTTATTATTACTGTTGGAATAACTTTGTCTATGTGGATTCTGCATGCATGGTGAATGATCATTTGTATTCATATGAATAGTATTTTCATTCAAAAGAGGTTTCTACCAGGGACAGTTTCGTAATTTTTTTGACCCTCAAAAATTCTGGAAAAATTTGAAATGATAATTTTATGAGTTTTCTAGATTGTGTCCAAAAATGGCGATTTTTGGATGTATAGATTAAAAGTTATGGATTTTATGGGAAAAGATTATTTTAAAAGTAAACCCTTATAACTCTTTGTGGTTAACTCCAAAATTGGTGAAATTTTTATTGGGAATACATATATATAACAGGAGTATACCCTATAAATTTCGAAATTTTTGGTCAAAAGTATAATTTATGATAAATGTCTAAATATTCGGCAGTTTTGGCCATATGAAAAATAGTAAATGAATTTTAAAAATTCCGAGAAAAATATATGTTCAATATGGGACTATATTATGCTAAATCCCAAAAATGAAATATTTTTGGGACTGATTTGGTATTTTTCATGAAAATGAACTAGTTATGAGTAAATGAATTAAATATGTTATGTGAAGTAACAAAATTGGAAAATAGGATTTTATGGCTTGGGAATCCTATATAAGTATAAGGTATATGCAGATTTTTGATGAGTGATTTGATCATTGGTGATGAAATCTTATGAGTATGGTATTTTTGAATGATTAAATGCATTATTTGGTAAAGTGTAAACAATTAAATTAAATTGTTTATAAGTTTAAGAAGTGATTAAAATATTTTTATAATATTAAAAATATTTGATTGTGAGTTTATTAAGTGATTGATAATATTTGGATAAATTTAAAGTCTTTAATATTTATCCTTATTTTCGTTTGATTAATGCTTATGTCATTGTTATCATCCTCATGCTTATATTGTGATGAAAATCATATGTGGCTTACGTGCATAGATGGACTTGGTATGATTATGACCAGGGATTATTCGGTATAATCATGACCGTAATATAACGAATGATGTGGTGAAAGTCCTCATTGGCATGTAGTTCATTGATGGACAGTTGTTGGTATGATTATGACTAGGGATTATTCGGTATAATCATGACCATTGATGATTACATGAATATCCTTGGCCATGGTGCAGGGATGATGTGGTTATTTTATTAAGCTGAGTCTCAACGATAAAGTTGATGAAAAACTTTTTAAATCATAGAAGATAGTAGATTTTATGCTCTACTTGACTCTTCTAATGGATTGCTTATTCATTGCAAATTGTTGATCTAAAACTTGTTGTCTATTGTATTCTATTAGTTGTTATCTTTGTTGAAGGCTAATGATAATTTATTCTGCATTATCTTAGTCATAATATTTCTTACTGGGCTAGTTGAGCTCACCCTTTCTTTCACTGTTCTCTTCAGGAAATGAGAACGTAGCCGGGACTAGTCGGGGAACGGAGTGATGGTCCAGATGATAGCATTAGTAGTCCTCACTATTCTATTAAATAGTGTGACAATAAATGTAATGAGGACTCCATTGAGTGTGGATATTGTCTAGATGACAATATTCTTATTAAAACTCTTAGATTATGTTTTGTCGTATTTCACACGACTGTTGTATAATTAAGTTGTATTTAAATTTTTTACCATGTAAGTGGCGACCCAAGATAGGTGATGTATACCTGTTTTGGAGGCGTCACAAGATGTGTGACCACTAACTATATAATAAGATTTAATTAAAATAAATTGAAAAAGGAAATTAATGACCAAGACAAACAGGGCCTTAAGAACATGGGATCAGTTAAGCCATGATGCGCTTAACTGATGCCCATGTTGTGCCGGTTATTTGAGCACGCATTATATCAGTCTGGTGTTCTTCGCATTTTCATTACCCAAAAAAAAACCTAAGTCTGAGAAAAAGAGAGTTTATAGAGAAATTGAGAGAATTGATTAGATAGAATTGGAGAATTCAAGTTGGTATCACCTTCAAACAGAGAAAGCAAGGGTAAACCCTAATTTAGTTTTAATATTTCACGTATTATATTTTTCTCCTAACTAAGTTCTCTGTGAATGGAAAATTTTACAATTTCTAATTATATGTTTATATATGTATTACAAATTGTTCATAACATATTATATATCATGTATACATGAATCACAATGATTAAATTCATGTAATTACATGTTAATTGGATTTTGTGAAGTTACAGAGTATAAAAGTTGTATATATGGTTCATATGGCTCTTACGTACAAATTAAATGCTTTAATCATATGTTTGTATCAAATTGACACTTGTATATGCTTATGTATGTTGAAACGAACAAAACAGAATTTAAACGGATGGATTCGATGAATTAACGAATCTGTAATGTTAAAATTCATATTTTTCATCAAAACTTTACAAAATATAAAAAACAGTGACGTTAAATTTTGTAATTTGTGTAATTACGTGAATTAAAGTGTTAGAATCATGATATAGGCTTTGTGTGATGTTTTTGTGAAGTCTATACTTCATGGGTAGCATTAAAACACATCGTGTTAGTTTAATTTGGGTTTTATTGGGTTGTTCTGTGTTCTTCACAAGAACAGACGGTTGAACTTATGTGAGATTTTTTTTGCCTAAATTGGCCTTGTTATGTGTTCGTGAACAATATAAACTATAAAAGCTATGAATCGAGTCAGGTAACCCCACCCAAGAAGGTGTTACCAAACTAAGTTACCCACTTCGGCGTAGAAAAAAAAAATAAAAATAAATAAATAATAATAATAATAAATTAAAATATTTAGAAAATAAAATAAATATTTTAGTTGAAATATTTATGCAATAAAATAAATATTTTAAGGAAATTATTATTAAAATATTTATCAAATAAAATAAATATTTTAGTTGAAATATTTATGGAATAAAATAAATATTCGATGGAAATTATTATTAAAATATTTATAAAATAAAATAAATATTTTAATTGAGATATTTATGGAATAAAATAAATATTTAATAGAAATTATTATTAAAATATTTATCAAATAAAATAAATATTTTAGTTGAAATATTTATGAAATAAAATAAATATTTGATGCAAATTATTATTAAAATATTTATAAAATAAAATGAATATTTTAATTTAGATATTTATGGAATAAAATAAATATTCGATGTAAATTATTATTAAAATATTTATCAAACAAAATAAATATTTTAGTTGAAATATTTATGGAATAAAATAAATATTCAATGGAAATTATTTTAAAATAATTTATTTGAGTATAATAATAGTAAGGGAATGAAAATATTTTAATTTAATTAAGTAATTAAATTAGAAGGGTAATGATTTGTTAAATAAAGTGGAGTTATATTAAATAATTAAGTGAAAATGTAACTAATGAATGTTGTGAATATATGTGTGTAGGACTTGTGGTGAACAGGAGTAGTAATCGTTTAGCCTATGCACGAGGCAAGTTCCTAAACCTTGTTTCTTTACATAAAGCAAGTTCCTTATTCTATCTTGTTTATTATTGTTCAAGTCAAGATTTCATATTAGATGTTATCATTCTTTAAAAGCATAATTCCTGTTATACAATACTTATTCGATTGTATACATCTTGAACTTTATTATTCAAATTGAATATCAATTATTGTTGAACCTTGTAAGACTACCGAACCCTTATTAATTCGACTATTCCATAGTTGATGAACATTCTAAATTTCAGAACCATTGTTGAGCTTATCCAAAGCAAACTTCCTTTGGTACGGACTCTAATGTCAAACTGAGATAAACAACCCTGTTATAGGGGATTAATTATGCTTTAGCGTTAAGATATTATGCACAATATGGTACTAAGGACTGATCCCCCTAAGTACGAGAAGAAGAGTCCATAGTCTTATGACTGTTAAAGGTTTCAAGTATAAACACTTGACAACCTAGGACGTAGTTCAAGGTCTTATGACCCTCAGAAGTTCTTTTGATTCTTGTTATTCATTCTTGATTCAAAAGCCGAGTTTTCTTATTTCAGAAGTCTTTGATTCATTCACATGTTATTATATTATTGTTATATTGTTATACTTGTGGGAAACCGTGCTCATTCTTTCGTAATAATAACATTGCAATTAAGAACGAAAGGTCCGACGAGCCTTCCACTAGTAGAGGTAAGGGGAAAGTTAACAAGTGTTGAAGACTCGTTATTTAATTTTAAGAATGTTTATTGTCAAGACTTGATGTTGTTTAAGACTTATTTATTTGTTTATGTTTTCTATACGGATGTTTAAGGTTAGTTTGACACAGGATTGTATTTATTATTCAGATGTTGTAACCCCATAAGGGGAGGATTTATTTCTATTTATTGCATGGTTGCATTTATTATGGGTAGATAGATAGATGATATTTGTACAGTGAACACCAAATTCCGTGGAATTGAAGTACTCGAATTTGGGGGTGTCACAACTTACCCGTGATAACATCGTTCGGGTTCCTCACTTTTTGGGAGGTTACGGCAAACGCTCTCCCTTGAACTACCAACTTTGACTTGTCTGGAACGGCCTTTGGTGTCTCCATCCCAGCTGGACTTGTCTTCACACCCTTAGGGGACTCTCTCTAGAATATTCTTGCTCTTTTGACTGCTTAGAAGAAAATTACATCTTCTTCCACCAGCTAACCCTAATGGGAGGGATTTTAATGCTACTCAGAAGTGTGCTTATCATGCCGGGGCACCTAGACACGATACTCAAGATTGTTGGGCCTTGAAACATAAGATTCAAGATCTAATAGACAACGGTGAGATCGTGGTCACTAAAGCAGATCAACCTCATGTGCAAGATAACCATCTTCCTCAACACAAAGAAGAAGAGGTCAACATGATCAGTTGGAGCACTTTACAAGGTTTCAATTCTAACGGAGAATCATCCCAACCCATCAAAGATGGTGTTGATAAATGGGATTGTGCAAAGTTCCAGTTTACCATGGAACGAAAGATGAAAGCGCTTTCCAAATAAATTGAACAATTGGCAGAACTGGTGACCCACCAGCATCAAGTTACACACTAATTAATCAGGCAGAAGCATGCCTATCTCCTTCCTTTTGTTACGAATGCGTCCTCACCACCTTCAGAAAGCGAAGCTATGGAGGATAAGGTTGTGAAGCGAGAAAATACTAAAGCCCGTCGGGATTTTGCCAATCAGAGGGAATTCACCTATTTGGGCCAATCTATAGAGGAGATACTATAGATGTTGATCAACGAAGGAAGAATTACCTTCCTTCTCCCTCTAATCAATCCTCGCTCAAAGCGGTTCAATCCTGATGAAATGTGTCAATATCATTCACATTCTCGCGGTCACAGCACAGAAGAATACTGGGCACTCTGCCATCTTATTCAGAATCTTATTGATAGCGGTGTCCTACAAATAGCAGATGATTACACTGTACAACTCAAGGGTGGGAATGCATGTCCTACCAAATGGAAGTTCTGCAATTATAACACGCTTTGGATTGTTGCGTACAGTTTGGACTGATGTGTCCCTCCCCTTCGTATTTGTAACATATGACCGATGGTCGTTCTCCTTCCTTGAAAAAAGGTGTTAGTGTTGCTGTCTTCCATCATTATTGAATCTCTTTTTCTTAAAATTTCCACTTCTATTATCTTGGCTAGGATTACCACCGAAGTGGTTACCATTTCTGCCATGTTGATTTCCTCCACGTTTGTTGTCACCGCTTCGATAACTGCTACCACTGGTATTATCATTTTTTCGGCTGATATCTTTTGGTTGGGCTGACCCATTATTGCACTCCAATAACTGAGTCATATTCACAATATCTAAATACAAGTAAAGTTTATGAGAAATGAGGTATTGACGTATTTCGGGTTTTAAACCTCGTAGAAATATTCGCGTCATTCTCTCCTCATTATCAACCAAATGGGATGCAAAGCGGGACAACTCGGCAAACTTAGCCTCGTACTGCGACACGATCATATTGTTTTGCTCCAGCTTGATGAACTCTACCTCCTTCATGTGATAAATACTTTTGGAAAAGTACTTTTTATTGAAAAATTCTTGGAACTTCTCCCAAGACATCTTCTGTGCTGCAGGCTGAGTACTTTTTACAGATTCCCACCAATAATCTGCCTCTCCTCGCAATATGAAGGTGGCAAAGGGAACCTTGTGCTCCTCAGAGCATCCCAAGACATCAAATATCTTGGTGATCTGCTTAATCCACATCTCCGCCTTAAGTGGTTATGGCTTTTCCAGTGGTCCCAGCTCCTTGAATTGCTTAACGGTGACCATCCGTGAGTTGCCAGTTTTTCCATTTGCATTTTGAACAGGAGTCTCTCTCACCTAATGTTGCATAAATTGCAAAAAGCTCCTAAACATCCCGTCGTTCATCATTTGGTCGGTGTTATTGTTTGCATGAGGATTATTGCCTTTTTGATGCACATTATCCTGGTTATTGATCGTCGGTGACTAAAACGATCTCATGTGCTCCATTGTTTATCTCAACATTTTCATATGTCATTTTCAAACACTGCCACAAAATAAGGGTTAATTGACATGCCACATATTATCCCTATATTCTGACCGATCAATTAAATAACAAATAAGCTTAATTATACAACTGTCTTGTAAAATACGAAAAAACATAGTTGAGAGTTTTAACACGAATATTATCTCGTAGACAATATCCAAACCTAAATACAGTCTTCATTACAATTATTATCACATAATTTTTTAAAATAGTAAGGACTACTATAGCCACCATCTCGGACCATCACTCCGTTCCCCGACTAGTCCCAATTATATTCTCATTTCCTGAAGAGAACAATGAAATCAAAGGGTAAGCTCTACTAGTAGCCCAGTAAAGAATATTATGACTAAGATAATGCAAAATAAATTATCGTTAGCCTTCAACAGTATTAAACTGATAGAATACAATAGACAACAAGTTTAACTGTAGTGGAGCAAACAATCCATTAGAAGAGTCAAGTAGAGCATGATATCTACTATCTTTTATGATTTAAAAGTTTATTAATAATTTTATCACTGAGACTCAACTTAATAAACAATCCACATCACTGAATTATCCATGCACTACACTACGGGTCAAAGATGACTTCCATAACAATATAAGCATAAGGATGATGACAATGATATAAGAATTCAATTAAATGAGAGCAAGGATAAATTTTAAAGATTTATAAATCAATTTATCCAGAGTTCAAGAATGTTCAAATTTTCAACACGATAACTGTTTTGTGGAGTAAAATTTAAGAATAATATTGTATCAAAAATAATTTGGACATAAAAAAAATTATTTTTTGTCATGAATAGTACCCCGGGTAAATTATACCCGAGTAAATAGTACCCCGTGAATAGTACTTGGTGAATAGTACCCCGGTATGAAAAGATCAAAATTTAACAAGAATGTCTAAAAAAAAATCAGTGGAACGATACTAGATGAAACAGAAATTTCAAAGATATTCTACTAATTTCAAGGAGTATAGAAGCCATACTTTAACAAAATGAGTGTAGAAATCAGAATCTGAAACGAAATAATACTACTTACATACTACAGAGTATGGAAGAAAATATTATTTCTTACGAATATTGAACAAAAATAATACCCCTTACAACTGTTGAACGAAAATAATATTCCTTACGATTATTGAACGAATATAATATTCATTATGAATATTGAACTAAAATAATATTCCTTACGAATATTGAACGAAAATAAAATTCCTAACGAATATGAAAAATAATATCGTAATCAGATATGAAATAAATAATACCCCTTACCTTAAAAGGAGAGTATTTTTAATAACATTTATCATTAATATTATAACTTGCAATATTAACAACCAGATCATTCCTAGAAAAGAGGGGCTTTCCCATAAGAATTTTTCCCTATTAGCGCGCAATTAGGTGACCAAATTCCTTTTCTCGATAGAATTTTCTAAACATTGTCAATAATGTAAATAATAATATGAATAACTTTGTCGTCTCAATTATTGATTTAATAATATTAAATATTGTGACAATAATTAAATCAATAATGTGAGATACAATGCAGCAATTACTTTGGTAATAATTGAATAAAACTGAATGATTTCTCACGTAAGTATTAATAATCAAAGATATTGTACAATCTGTAGTGCTTCTTTATGCAACCACGCCAGACATCTTGTACTTTTACCACCGGGTATTTCAACAGTTTAACGGTAAAACTTTCGCCGTTATTTTTATAAAAAGATATTTCTGTCGTTTTCTAACTCCGAAAATAATTCCATTGTGGGGTCCACCAATGATTGTGTTGTTGTACGAATATTCCATGATAAAACGAATATTCTCCGACTAATCGAATATTTTATGACAACTTGCTTACTTTGCAAAATTTATAAATATTACCCACAACTATAACATTATATCAAATCCACACCATAATATTTAAAAATATATTTAGAGAAAATTAATCTTTATTCATAAAAGTTGGGGTCTTACACACGGGTTCTAAGATCCAACTGACAGATCTAGATCTGGTTCCCATGATGGACCATTTTCAATTGTACAGCTAGCTTGCAAATTATATGTGTGGTACTCGGACACACTTTGATGACCTTCATGCCCATAAGGAGTCCGACACTTATATGTATATTTTTTTTGTCTAAGATGCTTCACATCTCGAGAATAAAATCAAAATAAGCCGAATACGAAATAAAATGAAAGTATCAAAGACCTCAATCTTGAGCATAAGGGTTTGAAAATATGTTTTCAAAATATCATTTTATATGTCTTGTATTAAAATTGAACTTTTATACAACTCAAATCTTTTGTATATAGTGCAAAAGAGGCATAACACTATTTCCAAATAAAGCACTTAGGCCCAATTAACTGCAACACATACATTTCAAATAAATTACGGAATTGAAAAGACGCGGTAACCGTGTTTTCACAGAAGTCGGAGGTATCTAACACCTTCCCCCGCTTAAGCAAGCCCCCGAACTCTATGAATCTCGGTTTCCAAGGCCTGTTAAACAGAACCCAACTGGCGGCTCTGTAAAAAATTAATATTTTCAAATCGTCGATATTTCATGTCGGACTCTTTTGTCAATTTCACCCTTTTAAACTAAATTCGAACCACATAGAAAACATAAAGGGTGAGAAATATTTAAAAGAAGAATTTCAAAAAGAAAATATTTCCCAATGTTAATAATATATATATATATATATATATATATATATATATATATATATATATATATATATATATATATATATATATTTGTATTTCTCTGATTTAATAAATTATCTGAAGAATAGAGAAGGTATCTTGTGCATAAGGACTGTATATGTTATAAACTAAACAAGTAAATCATAAATTTTTTTTAAGCATGATGGTTATGTATAATAAAAAAACACTAGGTAAACTTAACTTGCGCGTCCGAAGGGTAGGTACTCTTTTTATTTATTTATTTATTTATTTATTATTATTGTATAATGTGAAGTTTAATATTAATATTATTATTATTATTATTATTATTATTATTGTAAAATTTGAAGTTTCATAATTATTATTATTATTAAAACACATTTCGATACAGTAAAACTCCCCAATCTCAAAACATAGAATTAATTTTAACTTTTTAAAGTTACTTTGTAATATTTTTAAACTCAAAATTTATTTAAATTTATTTTATTTTAAATAAAATAATTATATAAATAATATAATTATAAAAATAATAATACAAAGTTGGAGAATAACAGTAAAACATGTTTTAACCATGTGAACAAAATTTTGGGTATTTTTTAAATTGGAAATGAGGACAATTAAATTGGGAAAAAATAGTTTAAGAGTTCTTTTATCAATTTACGTCGATAGTAAATAGCGTGAATACATGCGATAAGCAAAATATTTAAATAAATTTATTCTAATTTATTTAACTTATCACTTAGAATTTTATGGTAATCTAATTTCTTTATGAAATTTGTTAACATATAAATTATTTTTTATATTTTAATGATCATTAAAAAAAACTAAAAAAGAGAAGATTTATAGAAGTGAAATTAAGTTTACGTGTGGGGGTAGAAAAGTAAACATGACAACAAAAGATTCAGTGGATAGGCATATGAGCTAATGAAACTTGAAGGGGTTAAATGCTTTTTAAGTCAATCTACTATACGTCAACTTACAACTGGGTCATTAAACTTTTTTTTCTTACAGTCAACTCACTAAACTTTAATTTACTAACAAAAATTTAAATTTTTGTAACAGACGTTAATTTATTGGACAGGAATCTGAGGTGTAAAACGAAGGGTCCCTTCTAATCCTAGCTGGAGCTGACCTGTAATGTAGTTTAACACCTAAGCCATTGCCCACCCATAGAAAACTAAGATCCGATCCACCCAATAAAGATCCGATCCACATTTAATAAACCAATCTAAAGCTTTCAATTATCAACAAAACTATATATCCCCAACCTTCAGTGCTTACCAACATCAACGCCTTCAATCACAAAAAACAAAATAGATTTCTCGAGTTACTCAAACATTTCAACTTCGAAAAACTCATACGTGGTTAGAAGTAGCGGTAGTACGGCAACTTCATGCGAGAGATGAGAGGATCAATGGCAAACGGTAGCGATCACAGCGGATCTAGAAATAATGAGGGCATCGAATAAGAAGGAGTAGCAACGACTCTTCTTCGCGTCCATTTCTTTCTCTGTTTGAGTCGGAGGTTCGCGGCGTGCAGCTTGTAGCTATGGCGAGATCGGATTGTGGTGGTGTTGGAACAAATAATTTTATGTATAATGTGGAGATCTGCATTTGGGTTTCTGTGTGTTTAGATCTAGGTTTTGTATAATAGACTATTTTGTGTAAACATGAAGATCTACATTTAGGCTTCAAAAGATTTTTTTTAATTGGGATACCACCAATTTGATCTATGTATAAATATGCAGATGTATGTCATTGTGTTCTTCTATTTTCTGCAAAGATTTTGACTTTACTTCTTTGGAATAGTAATAGGTTAAATTGTGGGACAACTTCTTTGGAATAGTAATAGTAATAGGTTAATATATATATATATATATATATATATATATATATATATATATATATATATATATTATTTCAGTTTTTTTAGTTGACATTTATGAGGACAACTTTTTGGGGATGGAAAATTGGACCGAATCTATTTTTTTCTCTTGATTCCCAAAAAAATTATAATATTTATTCTAACTTAAATTTTTATAAAATCTAATTATTTAGGTGTAATTTTGATATATATAAAAAAAAATAAAATTGTACAATAACATGTGTAAACCCCTGCATTTTTTACATATATTCAAATTATACCTAAATTACTAGATTCTGTAAAAATTTGAGTTAAAATAAATATTATAATTTTTTTGGGAGCAAAAAAATAAAAAAAATTGGACCAATGTTCACGTAAACTTATTGAAAAGTTATCAATTAAGGAATGTAATTAATGCTTATTACCTTTTTAAAATTTATTATAAAATAAAAGGGAAATAAATTGCTATTTAATGTTATAAGAAACAAAGTCAGTAATTCTTCCTTGCAATTATAAAACGACAGATAAAAAATATATAAATTCTCTAAAAAGGCAGATAGAAAAGAACAAAATGAATGCATGTAATTATTTCTTTCTATTTATACAAATTCACCAACCTCGTGCAAAGAACGAGTTGCATAAATAATAATTCATTATATTAATAATTAAAAAAATTAATTGTGATTTTGAAAACATAATTGTAGTTATTAAATAATTAAATATTTATTCAAATAACTAATGATTGAATTATATATTGTAGATTCTTTCAATTACTTATTAAGATAAATATTTGAATGGATTATTTTAAATTTATTTAATTAGGATTATGAGAAAATAATTATTTTAATTTTATTTAAGTTTGTAATGGAATTTTATATTAGCGTTTATATTAATAAAATTTACTTGAAATTATAATCCAAATAGAATTATGAAACTTTAATAAATTTTAATTTAATTATGACAATTAGTTATGAATGAATCCACTATAAATTTTCATATAATATTACAGTTATTATGTTTCAAATTCACATATATTATTAATATAATTAATCATGTGATTTGGTAAAATTTCATATTTTAATTAACTAAATTTGTTTGGATATTAACTTAATAATATAGTTCACGACTAATATCAATATAATTAAATCAGGTGATATGTGAAGAGGTTTTTTCGACATCTTAATATTTTAATAAAATTGTGGCAATAAAATTATCCTATATAAATTTAGTAAGATATATAAACCAAATAAAACTATTAAAAACATGTAGTAATTATTGATGGATAACATGTAGTAATTATTAAAATTTCTATAATCTATCTATTAAATATACTAAATTGCAGTACATAACACCATAGCATGACATTTGTCATTTTCAAATTGCAACACATGTCCTACCTAATTAATGTGCTTATCCATTACTTCAAATTTTATATTATCGCCACTTAATTATTATCTCCTAAGATCACTACTTTTTAATCCAACATTAATATTTTGATTTTATAATCCCCTAAATCACTACAAATCTAAACTGTTCTAATAATGTTATTTGATATAATATTATCATTACTAATTTAATTATTATTGTAAGACCCCAACTTTTATGAATAAAGATGAATTTTCTATAATTATCATTTTTTGAATATTATGGAATTAATTTGATATAATGTTATAGTTGTAGGTAATAGTTATAAATTTTGCAAAAGCATGAAGTTGTTATATAATATTAGATTGATGGGGGGAATATTAAATGCGACGGCACAATAATTGGTGGACCCTACAGCGGAATTATTATTCGGATTGAGAAAACGATAAAAAATATTTTATGAAAATAACTGTGGAAGTTTTATCGTTAACTGTTGAAACACCCGATGTTAAAAGTACAGGAATACGCGTGGTTGCATAGTAGCACACGATATTGATTATTGATGCTTACGTGAGAAGTCACTTAGTTTTGTTCAATTATTACTTCAGTAATTGTTGCATAATATCTCACGTTAATTGTTTCAATCATTGTCGATATTTTATATATTATTAAATCAATAATTGAGACGACAAAGTTATTAATATTATTATTTACAATATTAACGATGTTTAGAAGTTCTGGCAAGGAGAGGTTTGGTCACCTAATTGCGCGCCAATAGAGAGAAATCTTTATTGGAAAGCCCCTCTTTCTAGGAACGACACAGTCGATTAATAGTGTGAATTATAATAATGATGATGAAGTTTTGTTTTATTAGTATTATTAATGTAATAAAAGCAGAAAAGTTTTTATATAAAAGCAGAATACTTTTATAAAGTTATTCATTTTATTAGACTATAAATAGAATATATTATATTCTATTATGCATAGTATTTTGCATAGTAAAATCTTTTATATAAAATAGAATACTTTTATAAAGTTATTCGCTTTATTAGACTATAAATAGAATATATTATATTTTATTATGCATAGTGTTTGTATAGTCTTGCATAGTATTTTGCATAGTAAAATCTTTTTATATAAAACATAATACTTTTATAAAGTTATTCGTTTTATTAGATTATAAATAGAATATATTATATTTTATTTAAAAGATTTTGTTTTATTAGAATATTTTATAGTAAACCAATACGGACCGTCCGTTTAAAAAGTAAATCAATCTGGACCGATTAGAATTAGTTACTATTAGGTCCATTCTCCTATAAATAGAAGCTCATTCCTTCATTATTTCTTAATTCTTTGAAACTCTCTAGAGAAAGAAGAAAAGTGATACGCTACTTCACTACTCCTATATCCGGTTGTTCTAAGGTAAGAGGTATTATTTCTTTTCGTATTCATGAAGAGAACTTACATTATTCTATTTTTTTATTCTGTTGAAATAACTTTTGTATCGCCAGTCAACCCTATACTTGGTGAAATTCTTCCGTTATTCCATTCTTTATCATTATGTTGGAATAACTTGTCTGGGCAATACGCATACATGGTGAAATTCTTCATTATTCCATTCTTTTTATTATTACTCGTTGGAACATCACATGCGTGCGTTTACGCATGACACGGTTCCGATTATTTATTATTCTGTTGGAACATCATATGGGTGCGAATTTACTTTGACACTGGTTCATTATTTATTATTCTGTTGGAATATCTCATGCATGCGGATTACACATGACACTGGTTCCATTCTTTATTATTACATTGGGAATAACTTTATGCATGCGGTCTATCGCATGCCTGGTGATTTCTTTTGTTATTCCATTCTTTATTATACTCAGTTGGTTAAAGTTTTGACTTTTATATTCCATGAAATTAGTGGAATATCCTTGATATTTGCGCTTCATCCAGTATCTTTTCATGGAAATATTCTTCTGAGCATTCTTAAATTTTACTCTACAAAGAAGTATCATGTTGATAATTTGGACGTTATTAGTTCCTGGATAAATTAATTCTTGAACTTGTTTTATTGAATTCTTATATCATTGTCATCATCCTTATGTTTATATTATGTTAAAAGTCATCTGTGGCCTGTAGTGCATAGATGGACTTGGTATGATTATGACCAGGGATTAATCGGTATAATCATGACTGTAATCTTACAAATTATGTGGTAAAAGTCCTCATTGGCCCGTAGTGCATTGATGGAAAGTTGTTGGCATGATCATGACCATTGATGAATACACGAATATCCTTGGCCCGTTGTGCATGGATAATTTGTGGTTGTGATACTAATGAATATCCTTGGCCGTAGTGCAGGGATGATGTGGATTATTTATTAAGCTGAGTCTCAGCGATAAAAGTGATGAAAAACCTTTTATATCATAAAAGATAGTAGATTTTATTCTCTACTTTACTCTTTTAATGGATTGCTTGTTCCGCTGCAGTTAAACTTGATGTTTGTTATATTGTATCAGTTAACACTGTTGAAGGCTAACGATAATTTATTCTGTATTATCTTAGTCATAATATTTCTTACTGGGCAAGTTGAGCTCACTTTTTTACTTTCATTGTTCTCTTCAGGAAATGAGAACGTAGCAGGGACTAGTCGAGGAACGGAGTGACGGTCCAGATAATAGCATTAGTAGTCCTCACTATTCTGTTAAATAGTGTTATAATAAATGTAATGAGGACTCAATTGAGTGTGGATATTGTCTAAATGATAATATTTTTATTAAAACTCACAATATATGTTTTGTCGTATTTTACACGACTGTTGTATAATTAAGTTGTATTTGAATATTGTATCATGTATTTGGCGACTCAAGATGGGTGATGTATACCTATTTTGGGGGCGTCACTGTTGGTATCAAAGCTTAGGGATATGATCCCTGGCTGAGATGTGAGACAAGAACTAGGAGGGGAGAGACGGGGAATTCCTTCGCTAGTATGACCTACCTAAGTTTATTTAGCATTTAATTGGTCGGTCAGAGTATATGGGTAATATATTTCATGTCAATTGACCTTTATTCTGTGGCAGTATTTGAAAATGGCATCCGAGAATGTTGAGATTAGCAATGGAGCACAGGAGACCGTTGAGTCTCCACAGATTAATAATCGAGGATAATGTGCATCAGGAAGGCGACAATCCTCGTGCAAACAACAACATCGACCGGATGATGAGCGATGGAATGTTCAAAGGCTTTATGAAATTCATGCAACATCGCAAAAGCGGCTCTGTACAAAATACGGTGGAAACACTGCAATTCTTGGATTCATCACCGCTAAAGCGATTCAAGCCCCTGGGACCACCGAGTTTTTGGAGAGCCAAAACCACTTAAGAGGCGGAGACGTGGATAAAGCGGATCGCAAGATATTTGATGTCTTGGGATGCTCCAGGAGTAAAGGTTCCTTTGCCACCTACGTATGTTGTGCGTGCAGGTGCGATTCTTGGTGGGAATCGTAAAACGTACTCAACGGCCTTTGCAGAAGATAACTTGGGAGAAGTTCCAAGAATTGTTCAATGACAAGTACTTTCCCGAAAATATTCATCACATGAAAGAGGTAGACTTCATCAAGTTGGAGCAAAACAACATGACCGTGTCGCAGTACGAAGCCAAGTTTGTCGAGTTGTCCCGGTTTGTGTCCCATTTGGTTGATAATGAGGAGAGAATGACGCAAATATTTCTAAGAGGTTTGAAACCCGAGATACGTCAATATCTTATCTCTCATAAACTATGTTTGTATTCAGATGTTGTTAATAGGGCTCAGTTATTGGAGCGCGATAATGAGTCAACCCAACCAAAAGACAGCAGCCGGCAAAATGATAATACTAGTGATAGCAGTCATCGAAGCGATGACAATAAGCGTGGAGGGAATCAACATGCCAGAAATGGTAACCACTTCGGTGGTAATCATGGCCAAAATAATAAGAATGGACATTTCAAGAAGAGGAGATTCAACAATGATGGAAAGACGTCAGCACCAGCACCCGTTGTTAAGGAAGGAGAATGACCACCTATCATATGCTTCAAAGGTGGAGGAGAGGGACACATTAGTCCAAACTGCGTGATGCCATCCAAAGCATGTTATAATTGTGGAAGAGAAGGTCACCTAGCCCGATTTTGTCGTTCATCGAAGATAAGTTCAGCTAGGATGGAGGCACCAAAGGACGTCCCAGAAAAGTCAAAGCCAGTAGTGCAAGGGAGAGCGTTTGTCGTGACCTCCCAGAAAGCAAGGAACCCGAATGAGGTCATCATGGGTAAGCTTATCATAAACTCTAGCGAAGTTTATACCTTATTTGATACCGGTTCTACCCATTCTTTTATTTCTTCTACTTGCGCTCAACGTTTAAATTTGACTCCGAAGAAATTAGACTTTGACTTATCTATTGAAACTCCATTGGGAGAAACCTTCATTACATCCACTGTTTATAAGTCTTGTTTGGTTCAAATCGGTACCCTCACATTACCCGTTGATCTTATTTCATTGAAAATACTTGCATTTGACATAATTCTAGGGATTGATTGGTTAACTACTCATCATGCAAAAATTGATTATTTTCGTAAGGTTGTTAGCTTTCATATTCCTAACCAACCTATTATGCGAATTCAAGCAACCAAACCATTAAAATCAATCACTGTCATCTGAAGCCATAAAGCTATTCGTTTATTAAAAAACAGATGTCAAGCTTTCTTAGATCATGTCACGGATCTAAACAAAAATATGTCAGTTTTGAATGATATTTCTATTGTTAATGAATTTTCTGACGTATTCCCTAAAGAACTTCCTGGCCTACCCCCAGAAAATGAAATTGAATTTTGTATCGACCTTGAACCCGGTACAAAACCCATTTCCAAAGCCCCATATCGAATGGCTCCTATTGAACTTCAGGAGTTAAAGACCCAACTGCAGGAATTGTTAGACATCGATTTCATTCGTCCTAGTATGTCTCCTTGGGGTGCTCCTGTTCTATTCGTGAAGAAGAAATATGGGAGTATGCGACTTTGTATTGATTATCGGGAGTTGAAGCATGTCACTATCAAAAATAGATATCTATTTCCTCGCATTGATGACCTGTTTGACCAGTTGCAAGGCGCCAAATTTTTTTCAAAGATTGATCTTCGTTCCGGATATCACCAATTGAAGATTAGAACCGATGACATTCCAAAGATGGCTTTCAGAACTCGGTACGGGCATTATGAATTCCTAGTCATGTCTTTTGGATTAATTAATGCTCCTGCTGCCTTCATGGATATGATGAACCGAGTATTCAAGGAATATTTGGATCACTTTGTGGTCGTCTTTATTGATGACATCCTTATTTATTCTAAAAGCCGTGAAGATCATGAGAAACACTTGAGGCTGATACTTCAAAAGCTTCGTGAATATAAGCTTTATGCCAAGTTGAAGAAATACGAGTTCTGGCTTAAGGAAGTGGCATTCCTTAGGCACGTGGTATCAAGTCATGGAATATCTGTTAACCCAACAAAGATTGAAGCTATTCAAAGCTGGGAGCAACCTAAATCAAATGGCCAAAGACGTAGCTTTTCGCCTTAGTCGTTGGTTATTATCGGAGATTCGTAGAAGGGTTTTCTCGAATCGCTACTCCCTTAACTCAGCTGACTCGAAAAGATACAAAATTCGATTGGAACGAGGAATGTGAGAAGAGTTATCAAGAACTCAAGAGAAGACTCATTTCATCACCTGTTCTGACAATACCATCTAGCTCGGAGGGATTTGTCATCTACAGTGATGCTTCAGGTAAAGGGTTAGGATGTGTTCTCATGCAACATGGGAAAGTCATAGCCTATGCCTCTCGATAACTCAAAGAATATGAGAGGAATTATCCTACTCATGATCTAGAGTTGGCAGCTGTTGTCTTCGTAATTAAAATTTGGAGGCATTACTTGTATGGGGAGAAAGTGGAGATCTTTACGGATCATAAAAGCCTCAAATATTTCTTCACTCAAAAGGAACTCAACATGCGACAGCGTCGTTAGCTTGAACTGTTGAAAGATTATGATCATACCATCCAATACCATCCTGAAAAAGCAAACGTGGTAGCTGACGCATTGAGTAGAAGATCATATGCGGGTACGAGTGCGATATTGTTAACGCAGAGGCCCATTTTGTATGACTTGCAAAGGATGGAGATAGAGATAAAGACTCCAGGGACCCACATGATGATGGTGAATATACAAGTAGAACCGACTTTAATCGATAAAGTTAAAATTGCTCAAGCCATGAGACTTGTTCGATGCATATGAGGAAGAAAGTACAAGAAGGTGCTATCTTAGGAAATAAGAATCGATGAAGAAGGAATACTTCGAGTCAACTCCAGACTTTGTGTTCCTAACGATCCTGAGTTAAAGTATAAAATCATGATGGAGGTGCACAACACACCGTTTGCAATCCATCCCGGGAGTACCAAAATGTATCATGATCTTCGACATACATTTTGGTGGGGAAATATAAAGAGAGAGATAGCGTTGTTTATCTCAAGGTGTTTAACTTGTCAACGAGTCAAGACAGAGCATCAAGTACCAAAAGGTCCATTGCAACCACTTGAAATTCCAGAATGGAAGTGGGAGCACATTACCATGGATTTCGTTACTGGTCTTCTTAAGATTTTTCAAGGCATAGATGCAATTTGGGTCATTGTTGATAGATTGACCAAGTCTGCTCATTTCTTACCAATACGAGAAACTTATACACTTGAACGTCTTGCTCGTATGTACATAAACGAGTTTTAAGACTGCATGGTATGCCAGTATCCATAGTTTCGATCGAGACCCAAGATTCACTTCACGATTTTGGGTTAGTTTACAAAAAGCTATGGGCACGGATTTATAATTTAGTTCGGCATATCATCCTCAGACGGATGGACAATCAGAGAGGACTATTCAAACTCTTGAAGATTTATTAAGACTCTGTGTCCTTGACTTCAAGGGAAGTTGGGACAAGTTCTTACCATTGGTGGAGTTTTCTTACAATAATAGTTATCAAACAAGTATTGGCATGGCTCCATTCGAGGCGTTGTATGGAAGAAAGTGTCGTTCTCGATGTCTTTGGGATGAGGTGGGTGAAACAGCGTTGTTGGGACCTAATTGGTACGTATGACTCACGTAAAAGATTCAAACGATCCGACAACGTATAAAAACCTCACAAGCAAGAAATGAAAAGAGTTATGCTAGTCTTCATCGAAAGGACGTGGAATTCGATATTGGAGACCATGTGTTGTTACGTGTTGCTCCATGGAAAGGAGTTACGAGATTTGGAAAGAGAGGAAAGCTCAATCCTCGATTCATTGGCCCATTTTTAATCCTCGATCGAGTAGGGATCGTAGCCTATAGACTCGCTTTACCGCTAAGTATGTCTCGTGTTCATAACGTTTTCATATATCCATGTTACATAAATATATGAAAGACCCGAACCACATTATTGAGTTAGAACCTGATTTAAATAGCGAAAAGATTTAACGTATGAAGAGGTTCTGTTCAAATCTTGGATAAGAAGGAACATATTCTACTTTTCTAAGATTATACCTCAAGTCAAAGTTTTATGGAGGAACCACGATGTTGAGGAAATGACACAGGAGTTAGAATCTAAAATGAAATCAAGGTATCCTTACCTCTTGACATACCGGTGTAACGTACCCTAATTTCGAGGGCAAAATTTCATAAGAAGGGGAGATTGTAAGAACCCAACTTTTATGAATAAAGATGAATTTTCTATAATTATCATTTTTTGAATATCATGGAATGAATTTGATATATTATTATAGTTGTGGGTAATAGTTATAAATTTTGCAAAGTACGCAAGTTGTTATATAATATTCGATTGGTCGGCGAATATTCATTTTAACAAGGAATATTAAATGTACGATGGCACAATCATTGGTGGACCCCACAATGGAATTATTGTCGGATTGAGAAAACGACAAAAATATTTTATGAAAATAACGGTGAAAGTTTTATCGTTAACTGTTAAAACACCCTCTTGTTAAAAGTACTGAGGAATCTGGCGTGGTTGCATAGTAGAACACGGTATTGATTATTGATGCTTACGTGAGAAGTCACTCAGTTTTGTTTAATTATTGCTTCAGTAATTGTTGCATAGTATCTCACGTTAATTGATTCAATTATTGTCGATATTTTATATATTATTAAATAAATAATTGAGACGACGAAGTTATTAATATTATTATTTGCAATATTAACGATGTCTAGAAGTTTCGCGAGAGGTTTGGTCACCTAATTGCGCATAATAGGGATAAATCCTTATTAGAAAGCCCCCTCTTTCCTGGGAACGACCTGGTCGATTAATAGTGTGAATTATAATAATGATGATGAAGTTTTGTTTTATTAGTATTATTAATGTAATAAAACAGAATACTTTTATAAAGTTATTCGTTTTATTAGACTATAAATAGAATATATTATATTCTATTATGCATAGTGTTTTACATAATAAAATCTTTTTATATAAAAATGTAATACTTTTATAAAGTTATTCATTTTATTAGACTATAAATAGAATATATTATATTTTATTATGCATAGTATTTGCATAGTGCCTGCATAGTATTTTACATAGTAAAATCTTTTTATATAAAATAGAATACTTTTATAAAGTTATTTGTTTTATTAGATTATAAATAGAATATATTTTATTTTATTTAAAAGATTTTATTTTATTAGAATATTTTATAGTAAACCAATAACTGACCGTGGTAGTTTAAAAGTAAATCAATCTGGACCGTTCAGGAATTAGTTACTATTCAGTCCATTCTCCTATAAATAGAAGCTCATTCTTTCATTATTTCTTACGAATTCACTGAAACTCTAGAGAGAGAAACTATAGAGAGAAAGATGAAAAGTATTCTCGCTACTACACTACTCCTATATCCGGTTGTTCTAAGGTAAGGGTATTATTTCTTTCGTATTCATGATGAGAACTTCATTATTCCATTTTTTATTCATTGGAATAACTCAGATACGCTGTGATCTACCCTATCTTTGGGTGAAATTCTTCTGTTATTCCATTCTTTATCATTATGTTTGAATAACTTTGTCTATGCGCAAGTACCGCATACATGGTGAAATTCTTACATTATTCCATTCTTTATTATTTCGTTAGAACATCCCGCGTGCGCTTACGCATGACTTTGGTTCCGTTATTTATTATTCTCATTTGGAACATCATCATTTGCATTGTGAATTTTTCCGACACGGTTCTCATTATTTATTATTCATTTGAATATCCTCATTTTGTGCGGATTACATGACTGGTTCCATTCTTTATTATTCTCATTGGAAATAACTTTGTCTGCATTGGATTCTATCGCATGTACTGGTGATTTCTTTTGTTATTCCATTCTTTATTATACTCAGTTGGTTAAAGTTTTGACTTCTATACTCCATGAAATTAGTGGAATATCTTTTATATTTGTGCTTCATCCAGTATCTTTTTATGAAAATATTCTTCTAAGCATTCTTAAATTTTACTCTACAAAGAAGTATCATGTTGACAATTTGGACGTTATTAGTTCCTGGATCATGATGGACAGTTGTTGGCATGATCATGACCATTGATGAATACACGAATATCCTTGGCCCGGAGTGCATGGATAATTTGTGGTTGTGATACTAATGAATATCCTTGGTAGTAGTGCGTGGATGATGTGGATTATTTATTGTTTGAGTCCCAAATGATAAAAGTGATGAAAAACCTTTTAAATCATAAAAGATAGTAGATTTTATTCTTTACTTGACTCTTTTAATGGATTGCTTGTTCCACTGGTAGTTAAACTTGATGTTTGTTATATTGTATCGTTTAACATTGTTGAAGGCTAATGATAATTTATTCTCGCATTATCTTAGTCATAATATTTCTTCTTCGGGCTAGTTGAGCTCACCCTTTCTTTCCTTTATTCTCTTGTGAAATGAGAACGTAAGCCGGACTAGCTTCTGGGAAGCAGAGTAATCAGTCCGGATGATAGCATTAATAGTCCTCACTATTCTGTTAAATAGTGTGACAATAAATGTATGAGGACTTCATTGAGTGTGGATATTGTCTAGATTAAAATATTCTTATTAAAACTCTTAGATTATGTTATGTCGTATTTTATACGACTGTTGTATAATGAAGTTGTATTTGTATTTCAGATACCTGTATTTTATGCGACTCGAGAATAGGTGATGTATACCTATTTTTGAAGCGCCACAGCTTAGTATCAAAGCTTTAGGGATATGATCCTGGCCGAGATGTGAGACAAGAACTAGGAGGGGAGAGACGGGAAATTCCTTCGCTAGTATGACCTACCCAAGTTTATTTGGTATTTAATTGGTGGATCACGATTATAGGATAATATGTGATATGTCAATTAACCCTTGTTTTGTGACAATGTTAAATTTATGAGTTATCTGGTTTGCATCCCATTTGGTTGATAATGAGGAAGCGAATGACGCGAATGTTTCTAAGAGGTTTGAAACCCGATATACGTCAATACCTCATTTCTCACAAACTTTGTTTATATTCAGATGTTGTGAATAGGGCTCAGTTATTGGAGCGCGATAATGAGTTAACACAACCAAAAGGCAACGACCAACAACACGATAATAATCTTACCGGTGGCAACGACCATCGAAATAATGATGACCATCGTGGGGGAAATTATCATGCCAAGAATGGTAACCACTTCGGTGGTAATCATGACCAAGATAATAGAAGTGGAAATTTCAAGATGAGAAGGTCATTTAGCTCGATTTTTTCGTATAGTGAAGTCAAGTCCAGTTGGGACGGTGGCACCAAAGGCGGATACAGACAAAACAAAGTCGGTGGTTTCAGGAAGAGCGTTTTTCGTGACTTCTCAAAAAGCGAGTAACCTGAACGAAGTTAGCACGGGTTAGTTAATTATAAATTCTTACGAAGTCTATACCTTATTAGATACCGGTTCTACCCATTCTTTTATCTCTTTTGCTTGCGCTCAACGTTTAAATTTGACTCCGAAGAAATTAGACTTTGACTTATCTGTTGAAGCTCCGTTAGGAGAAACCTTCATTACATGTGCTATCCAAGTCTTGGATGAGAGTCACAATTTTGAATGATATTTTTATTTTTAATAAATTTCTTGACGTATTCCCGGAAGAACTTCTTAGCCTACCCCTAGAGCATGAAATCGAATTTTGTATTGACCCCAGTACAAAACCCATTTCTAAAACCCTCAAGTATTTCTTCACCCAAAACGAACGTATAATGCGCCAAAGACGTTGGCTCGAGCTGTTGAAATTACGATCATACCATTCAATATCATTGTGGAAGAGAGAACGTGGTAGCTGATGCGTTGAGTAGAAGATCGTATGAGTTTATGAGTGCGACATTGTTAACACAAAAACCCATTTCGTATAACTTACAAATGATGAACATAGAGTTAAAGACTCTAGAGACCCACGTGAAGATAACAAATATACGATTAGAATCAACTTTAATCGATAAAGTTAAAGCCGCTCAAGCTACATACTCAGAGCTGATGAATGTGAAGAAGAAGGTTCAAGAGGGCATTATTCTAGAAACAAGAATCGATGAAGAGAGGAAATCTCAACCCTTGATTTTATTGGCCAATTTGAAATCCTTGATCGAGTAGGAACAGTGGACTATAGACTCGTTTTACTGCCAAGTATGTCGCGTGTTCATAATGTTTTTCACATATCGATGTTACGTAAATATGTGGATGACCCGAACCACATTATTAAATTAGAACTAGACGAGATAGTAGGAGATTTAACGTATGAGGAGATACGTGTTAAAATCTTGGATAAGAAGGATCATATTCGACAATCAAAGGTTATACCTCAAGAGTTAGAATCTGAAATGAAGTCAAGATATCCTCACCTCTTCAGCATACCAGGTACGTACGTAAATTTCAAGGGCAAAATTTCATAAGGAGGGGAGATTGTGAGACCCCAAATTTTATGAATAAAGATTTAAATTTCTCGAAATATTTTTTTTCAAAATTATGGTGTGGATTTGATATAATGTTATAGTTGTGGGTAATATTTATAAATTTTGCAAAGTATGCAAGTTGTTATATAATATTTGATTGGTCGGGGAATATTCGTTTTAACAGGGAATATTTGACGACCACAATCATTAGTGGACCCCACAATGTAATTATCATTCGGATTGAGAAAACGAAAAAATATTTTTTATGAAATTAATGATGGAAGTTTTACCGTTAAAGCATTGAACTACTCAATAGTAAAAAAACAAGATGTCTGGCGTGGTTGCATAATAGCACAACGATATTGATTATCGATGCTTACATAAGAAGTCACTCGCTTTTGTTCAATTATTTCTTCAAGAATTATTGCATATAGTAAAATCTTTTTATATAAAATGTAATACTTTTATAAAGTTATTTGTTATATTAGACTATAAATAGAATATATTATATTCTATTATGCATAGTATTTTGCATAGTAAATTTTTTTATATAAAATGTAATACTTTTATAAAGTTATTTGTTTTATTAGATTATAAATAGAATATATTATATTCTATTATGCATAGTGTTTTGCATAGTAAAATTTTTTATATAAAATAGAATACTTTTATAAAGTTATTTATTTTATTAGACAATAATTAGAATATATTATATTTTATTATTATACGTAGTTTTTGACAAGGCTACTATATAATATTTTGTATAGTAAAATTTTTTTTATATAAAACAAAATACTTTTATAAAGTTATTTGTTTTATTAGACTATAAATATAATATATTATATTTTATTTAAAATATTTTTATTTTATTAGAATATTTTATTAATAATTGCAATAAAGTAAATCAATATGGATTTGTCTGTTTAAAAGTAAATCAATCTAGACTCGTTCATGAATTAGTTCTTATTCAATCCATTCTCCTATAAATAGAAGCTCATTCCTTCATTATTTCTTACTTAATTCACTAAAACTCTAGAGAGAGAAACTATAGAGAGAAAGAAGAAAAGTATTCTCGCTACTTCACTACTCCTATATCCAGTTTCTTCTAAGGTAAAGGGTATTATTTCTTTTGTATTCATGAAGAGAACTTCTATTATTCCATTCTTTATTATTCTGTTGGAATAACCTGTATATGCGGACTACCCTATACATGGTGAAATTCTTCTGTTATTCCATTCTTTATTATTATGTTGGAATAACTTTATCATGTGAAGTATCGCATACATGGTGAAATTCTTTCGTTATTCCATTCTTTATTATTATGTGGAATAACTTCGTCTATGCCAAGTACCGCATACATGGTGAAATTCTTACGTTATTCCATTCTTTATTATTATGTTGGAATAACTCGTCTGCCTTAATTACCACATATATGGTGAAATTCTTCTGTTATTTCATTATTTATTATTCTATTGGAATAACCTTTCTGTGCGGTCTATTGCATGCACGGTGAATTCTGTTGTTATTCCATTCTTTACTATTCTCGTAATATCTTGTCGGTCTTAATTTACGCACCGATTTGGTTCCGTTATTTATTATTTTGTTGGAATATATCACATGCATGCGTTTCGCATGCACCGCATTCCGAATTATTTATTATTACATTGGAATAACTCGTCTATCGCTGTCATCGCATGCCCGGTGATTTCTGTTGTTATTCCATTCTTTATTATACTCAGTTGGTTAAAGTTTGGCTTTTATACTCCATGAAATTAGTGGAATATCCTTGATATTTGCAATTTATCCAGTATCTTTTCATGAAAATATTGTTCTGAGCATTCTTGAGTTTTACCCCACAAAGCAGATTCATGTTGACAATTTGGACGTTATTGGTTCCTGGATAAATTAATTCTTGAACTTGTTTTATTGAATTCTTATATCATTGTCATCATTCTCATGTTTATATTATATTGAAAGTCATCTGTGGCCTGTAGTGCATAGATGGACTTAGTATGATTATGACCAGGGATTAATCGGTATAATCATGACCATAATGTTACAAATGATGTGGTAAAAGTCCTCATTGGCCCGTAGTGCATTGATGGACAGTTGTTGGCATGATCATGACCATTGATGAATACACGAATATCCTTGGCCCGTAGTGCATGGACAATTTGTGGTTGTGATACTAATGAATATCCTTGGTCAGTAGTGCGTGGATGATATGGATTATTATTTATTGTGAGTCCCAATGATAAAAGTGATGAAAAACCTTTAAATCATAAAGATAGTAGATTTTATTCTCTACTTGACTCTTTTAATGGATTGCTTGTTCCACTATAGTTAAACTTGATGTTTGTTATATTGTATCAGTTTAACACTGTTGAAGGCTAACGATAATTTATTCGCATTATCTTAGTCATAATATTTCTTCTTGGGCTAGTTGAGCTCACCCTTTCTTTCTTTATTCTCTTCGAGAAATGAGAAGCGTGGCTAGGGACTAGTCGGGGAGCAGAGTAAGCAGTCAGATGATAGCATTAGTAGTCCTCACTATTACATTAAATAGTGTGACAATAAATGTAT
This sequence comes from Panax ginseng, assembly GCA_020205605.1. Taxonomy (NCBI): domain Eukaryota; kingdom Viridiplantae; phylum Streptophyta; class Magnoliopsida; order Apiales; family Araliaceae; genus Panax; species Panax ginseng. The sequence continues at coordinate 105,004,069 of CM035134.1, forward strand.
GAGGACTCCATTGAGTGTGGATATATGTCAGATGACAATATTCTTATTAAAACTCTTAAATTATGTTATGTCATTATTTTATAATGCATCGTTGTATAATTAAGTTGTATTTGTATTATGTACCATGTATTTGGCGACTCGAGAATAGGTGATGTATACCTATTTTTGGGCGCCATGATTACTCTTAATTATTGCTACAATTAATTGTTTGCATCATATCTCTTATATTATTGATTCAATTATTGTCACAGTATTATCTGCATAATATGTTATATTATTAAATCAATAATTGAGACAACAAAGTTATTCATTTTATTATTTGTAATATTGACAATGTCTAGAAGTTCTGTCAAGGAGAGGTTTGGTCACCTAATTGCGCGCCAATAGGGAGAAATCTTTATCGGAAAGCCCCCTCTTTCCTGGGAATGACCTGGTTGTTAAATATTGTAAGTTATAATATTAATGATGAATAAGTTCGTGTTGATTAAAGATGAAATTGATAGTTCCATTGTGTTGGAATTATTAGTGTTAGTGGAAATCGACATTTATTTCGATATTAATTGATGTCTGGAAGTTATACTGATCAATCGGGTAATTAACCGGATAAATGAGTAATTGATTGCTATTAATTCACATGATTATAACTATTTATTCACATGTGTGTACTATTGATTCACATTCATTTACTATTAGGGGAGTTGGTGCAAGATTGATAATACTTGCATGACTAAGTTAAAAATGGAGGTATAGATGGAGGTACTATACTGTAATTCGTATTTTCACATGTCTAGAACTATTAAGTCACATGATTTACTATTGATTCATATGATTTACTATTAGGGGAGGTGGTGCAAGTTTGATAATACTTGCAGGACTAAATTAAAAAGGAAGAAAAAGAGGAAGGTATTATATTGTAATATTTCGAGCCCCAAAATGTGCAATTATTAAAACTATATTTTCCTATAAATAGAAGCTCATTCTTCCTTCATTTCTCACCAATTCAGTAAAGCTATAGAGCAATTATTATAGAGAGAAATTACAGAGAGAAAGAAGAAGAGAAGTCTGCTACCTCTCTACTCTAGTATCCAGTTTCTTTCTAAGGTAAGGGATATTATTATTATAGTAAGGGGTGTTATTTCTTTCATATTCATGAAGAGAGCTATTGTTATTCCATTCCTTATTATTCTGTTGGAATAACTTGTATACGCAGACTACCATATATATGGTGAAATTTTTCTGTTATTCTATTCTTTATTATTATGTTGGAATAACCTGTCTATGCGAAGTACCGTATACATGGTGAAATTCTTCTGTTATTCCATTCTTTATTATTATGTTGGAATAACTCATATATGCCAAGTACCGCATACATGGTGAAATTCTTACGTTGTTCCATTCTTTATTATTCGTTGGAATATCACATGCATGCGGATTATGCATGACTCGGGTTCCATTCTTTATTATTCTTTGGAATATCACGCTCGTGCGGATTACATGATGATCGGTTCCATTCTTTATTATTCGTTGGGAATAACTTCGTTCATGCGGTCTATCGCATGCATGGTGAATTCTTCTGTTATTCCATTCTTTATTATTCTATTGGAATAACCTGTCTATGTGGATTACCGCATGCATGGTGAATGATCCTTTGTATTCATTCTTTATTAAATTATGGAAATGATCTGTCTACGTGGATTACCGCATGGCGGGTGAAAATCCATTTGCAGTTTTTCTTTTGTACTCGTCATGGAATATCATTTTCTTTGGTATTTTTTTACGAGTTACTATTCATGGGTTACTATTCACCTAATTACTATTCACTCTAGTATTATTCACTCGAGTATTCAGAGCACTTTTCGTGTCGGAGTACTATTCATAAGTTACTATTCATGGGTTACTATTCACCTAAATTACTATTCACCCAAATATTATTCACTCGGGTATTTGGGGTACTTTTCATGCTGGGGTACTATTAACGAGGTACTATTCCCGAAGTACTATTCATAGGGTACTATTGCGGGGTACTATTTACCCGAAAAATATATTTCTTTTCTGTCCAAATTATTTTTGGTACATGAATATTTTTCTTGAATTTTACTCCACAAAGCAGTTTCATGTTGACAATTTGGATATTTTTAAACTCTGGATAAATTTAAAGTCTTTGATATTTATCCTTGATTTCGTTTGATTAATGCTTATATCATTGTCATCATCCTCATGCTTATATTGTGATGAAAGTCATCTTTGGCTTACGTGCATAGATGAACTATTGATTATTGGTTTTCTGATTTGTATATCTTTGGCTTACGTGCAAAGATGGACTGTTGATTATTGGTTTTACTGATTTGTATATCTTTGGCTTACGTGCAAAGATGGACTGTTGATTATTAGTTTTCTGATTTGTATATCTTTGGCTTATGTGCAAAGATGAACTATTGATTGATGAGTATCTTTGGCTTATGTGCATAGATAAACTATTTATTGGTATGATTATGACCGAGGATCATTCGGTATAATCATAACCCGTAATGTTATAGATGATGTGGTAAAAGTCCTCATTGGCGCTCAGTAGTGCATTGATGGGCCGATTCGTATGATTATAACCGAGGATTATTCGGTATAATCATGACCATTGATGATTACATGAATATCCTTGGTAGTAGTGCAGGGATGATTCGATGATGTGGATTATTTATTAAGCTGAGTCTCAGCGATAAAATATTGATTATACACTTTTAATTCGTAAAAGATAGTAGATATCATACTCTACTTAACTCTTTTAAAATATAGTTGTATGTCTTTAGCCTGTAGTGCAAAGATGAATTGTTAATGAATATCTTGGTCGTAGTGCAAAAATGAATTTATTAGTATGATTATGAGAAGGAATTATGATTTGGTATAACCATAATTTTTGATGTTTGAGGTGAAGATAGGTGATGAAAATTATCTTCGTCCTGGGTGCGAAGAGGAATTTAGAACCACAATTATGATTATGAGTTATTCATATGATTGTGGGATGAGGCTGCTGATTGATGTTCTGAGGATAAAACATTGTTGGTGGACTTCTAACATGGAGAAGATAATATACCTTATGGTCTATTTGACTCTTTTAATGGATTACTCGTTCCGCTGCAACTATGGTTGAAAAGTTTTATCATCTACCATATATTCTAAATCTTTGATTTATTATTGATGAAAGCTACTGATAATTTAATTATCTTTAGTCATGATATTCTTTACTGGGCTAGTTGTGCTCACCCTTTTGCTTCATAATTCCTTTCAGGTAATAAAGGTGTAGCTGGGTCGAGCGGGGTATTAAGAGGATTAGAACAATGGTCTATAGCTGTTGAGGTTCTCCCTAAATAGTATGTAAATAATTTTATTGAGAACTTTAGATAAGTGTGTCGTATTGTATACGTCATTTGATATTTAATTTTGGTGAATCAAATAGGGTGAGGTGAACCCAACTTTGAAAGGGTGTTTTGCCACTATCATACAAGATGTCTAATGACATATAACCTCGTGTTATCATAAGAAAGAGTTGTGCACATCCACTTGCTGAGTATATCTACGAGCACTACCTATATAATCTTGGAGTTTATTTGAAATATAATTTTCAATTAGAGACAACGGAGATAATTATATGTCAAGAGAAGACTCACCATTAGAAAGAAGATGATAGTAATCTTCTCATTTTTCTTTGGGGTCTATTGGGTCAACCAAGGATAATTCTGTGGACATATGATATCTATCATAACCTAGACGCATGGCCTCCCATGTACGAAAGGTTCCTTGAGCACTTCCCAAATATTTTAATTTCTAAAATAGTTTTTGACTGTACTTTTGTGTAAAGTACCATTGTAAGGTTGTGGTCGAGGCACCATGAGAGTTACATACATTTGTATTAAAACTCACAGTTTAAGCGTGTGGGTCGATTCTCGCATTTGACAGTTCAACAGTTGTATAAATGAAGTTTGCATTTGATTTTTATAGTATGATATCTGGCGACTCAAAATGGGTCGTGTGGACCTATTTTGGGGACGTCACATAAAAAGTTTATCATCAAGTTTGTCGCTGAGACTCAACACAATAAATAATCCACATCACTGAATTATCCATGCACTATGGGCCAAGGATATTCATTAGTCTCACGTCCACGAATTATCCATGCACTACGGGCCAAGGATATTCGTGTAATCCCCAATGGTCATGATCATGCCAACAACTGTCCAGCAATGCACTACGGACCAATGATGACTTTTACCACATTACGAGTTATGACTATACCGAATAATCCCTGGTCATAATCATACCAATTAACAGTCCATCTATGCACTACGACCAAAGATGACTTTCATCACAATATAAGCATGAGGATGATGACAATGATATAAAAATTCAATTAAATGAAAGCAAATTATAAATTTTAAAGATTTATAATTTAATTTATCCAGAATTTAATAATGTCCAAATTGTCAACATGATACTGCTTTATAGAGTAAAATTCAAGTATAATATTGTATCAAAAATAATTTGGACAGAAAAGAAATCAATTTTTGTCATGAATAGTTACCGGGTGAATAGTACCCGAGTGAATAGTACCCCGCGAATAGTACTTCATGAATAGTACTTCGAGAATATTATTTTTTGAATAGTACCCCATGAATAGTACTTTATGAATAGTATCCCGTTAATAGTACTTTGTGAATAGTACCCCATGATTAGTACTTCGGCATGAAAAGCTTAAAATTTAACAAGAATGTTCAGAAAATTATCCTTGTGAAACGATACTAGATGAAACGTAAATTTCAAGGATATTCTACTAATTTCACAGAGTATAGAAACAATACTATAACAAAATAGGTGTAGAATTAGGAATACGAAACAAAATAATATTACTTACATACTACAGAGTATGGAAAAAAATATTATTTCATACAAATATTGAACAAAATAATATCCCTTACCTTAGTAGAAGGCTAGATACTACAATAGTAAAGTAGCAGAATACTCTTCTTCTTTCTCTTTATAGCTTCTCTCTCTATAATTGCTCTTGTGAGTCTTAGTGAATTGGTGAGAATGAAAGAAGAATGAGCTTCTATTTATAGAAAAATATAGTTTCGATAACTGCACGTTTAAGGGCTCGAATTATTACAGTATAGTACCCCCATCTTTACCTTCATTTTTAATTTAGTCCTTCAAGTATTATCAATCTTGCACCACCTCCCCTAATAGTACATGCATGTGAATCAATAGTTCCATACATGTGAACCAACAGTAATTTGCATGTGAACCAATAACAATTAATTGCTCATTTATCCGATTAATTGCCCATTTGGTCAATAAAACCAACCAATCACAGAAATACCTCCATTAAGGGTAATTGGGTCACAGAAGAGTTAAAGAAAACTAAATGAACAACATCTTTAATCAAGAGGAACTTATTTATCATTAATATTATAACTCATAATATTTAACAAACAGATCATTTCCAGGAAAGAGGGGGCTTTTCGATAAGGATTTCTCCCTATTGACGCGCAATTAGGTGACCAAACTCCTTTCATCGGCAGAACTTTCTAGACATCGTCAATAATGTAAATAATAATATGAATAAATTTGTCATCTTAATTATTGATTTAATTATATAAAATATTATGCAGATGATACTATGACAATAATAGAATCAATAATATGAGAGATACTATGCAACAATTACTGTGGCAATAATTGAATAAAACTCAGTGACTTCTCATGTAAGCATCAATAATCAAAGATACTGTACAATACCGTGTGCTACTATGCAACCACACATATAACTGTACTTTTACCACCGGGTATTTCAATAGTCTAACGGTAAAACTTTCACCGTTATTTTTATAAAAAGATATTTCTGTCGTTTTCTAACTCCAAAAATACTTCCGTTGTGGGGTCCACCAATGATTATGCCGTCGTACAAATATTCCCTGTTAAAACGAATATTCCCCGACCAATCGAATATTTTATAACAACTTGCTTACTTTATAAAATTTATAAATATTACCCACAACTATAACATTAAATCAAATCCACACTATAATATTCAAAAATATATTTCGAAAAAAATTAATCTTTATTCATAAAAGTTGGGGTCTTACATGGAAACACTGGAAACTCTTGGACGGTCACCGCTAAGCAATTCAAGGAGCTGGGACCACCGGAGTTTTTGGGAAAGCCAGAACCACTTAAGGCAAAGACATGGATAAAGTAGATCACCAAGATATTTGATGTCTTGGGATGCTCCGAGGAGCAAAATGTTCATTTTTCCACCTTTATGTTGCGAGGAGAGGCAAATTATTGGTGGGAATCTGTAAAACGTACTCAACCTGCCGCATTAAAGATGCATTGGGAGAAGTTACAAGAATTAATCAATGATAAGTACTTTCCCGAAAGTATTTGTCACACGAAGGAGGTAAAGTTCATCAAGCTGGAGCAAAATAATATGACCGTGTCGCAGTACGAGGTTAAGTTTGCCGAGTTATCCCGGTTTGCATCCCATTTGGTAGATAATGAGGAGAGAATGACGTAAATGTTTCTGCGAGGTTTGAAACCCGAAATACGTCAATACCTCATTTCTCACAAACTTTGCTTGTATTCAGATTTTGTGAATATGGCTCAGTTATTGGAGCTCGATAATGAGTTAACCCAACTAAGAGAGAGAAGCCGAAAAATTGATAATACCAGTAGTAGCAGTCATCGAAGCGGTGATAACAAACGTGGAGGGAATAAACATGCCAAAAATGGTAACCGCTTCGATGGTAATCATGGACAAGACAATAAAAGTGGAAATTTTAAGAAGAGAAGGTTCAACAATGATGGAAAGACAACAACACCAACACCCGTATTCAAGGAAAGAGAACGACCACCAATCGTATGCTTCAAATACGGAGGGGAGGGATACATCAGTCCAAACTGTACGATGCAGTCCAAACTGTGTTGTAATTACGGAAGAGAAAGTCAACTAGCCCAATTTTGTCATGCAGTGAAGTCATGTCCAGCTGGGATGGAGACACCAAAGGCCGTCCCAAACAAGTCAAAACCGGTAGTTCAAGTGAGAGCATTTGTCGTGACCTCCCAAAAAGTGAGGACCCCAAATGAAGTTATCACGGGTAAGCTAATCATAAATTCTTGCGAAGTCTATAACTTATTTGATACCGGTTCTACCCATTCTTTTATTTCTCCTATTTGCGCTCAACGTTTAAATTTGACTCCGAAGAAATTAGACTTCGACTTATCTATTGAAACTTCGTTGGGAGAAACCTTCATTACATCCACTGTTTATAAGTCTTCTTTGATTCAAATCGGCACTCGCACATTACCTGTCGATCTTATCTCTTTGAAAATACTTGCATTTGATGTGATTTTAGGGATTGATTGGTTAACTACTCATCATGCTAAAATTGATTATTTTCTTAAGGTTGCTAGCTTTCATATTCCTAACTAACCTATTATGCGAATTCAAGCAACCAAACCACTAAAGTCAATCACTTTCATATCAAGCCATAAAGCCATTCGTTTATTAAAAAATGGATGTCAAGCTTTCTTAGCCCATGTCACGGATCTAAATAAAAATACATCAGATTTGAATGATATTTCTATTGTTAATAAATTTCCTGACGTATTCCCTGAAGAACTTCTTGGCCTACCCACAGAACGTGAAATTAAATTTTTTATCGACCTTGAACGCGATACAAATCCCAACTACAGGATGGCTCCTATTAAAATTCAGGAGTTAAAAACCCAACTACAGGAATTTTTAGACATCAGTTTCATTTGTCCTAATACGTCACCTTGGGGTGCTCCTGTTATATTCGTAAAGAAGAAAGATGTGAGTATGTGACTTTGTATTGATTATCGGGAGTTGAATCATGTCACCATAAAAAATAGGTACCTGTTGCCTCTCATTGACAATCTGTTTGACCAGTTGTAAGTTGCTATATTCTTTTCAAAGATTGATATTTGTTCCAGATATCATCAGTTAAAGATTAAAACTGATGACATTCCAAAGACTGCTTTCAGAACTCGGTACGAGCATTACGAATTCCTAGTCATGTCTTTTGGATTGACTAATGCTCATGCCGCCTTCATAGATACGATGAACCGAGTATTCAAGGAATATTTGGATCATTTTGTGGTTGTCTTTATTGATGACATCCTCATTTACTCCAAAAGCCGTGAAGATCATCAACAACACTTGAGGCTGATACTCCAAAAGCTTCGTGAAAACAATATTTATGCCAAGTTGAAGAAATGCGAGTTCTGGCTTGAGGAAGTAGCATTCCTTGGGCACGTGATATCAAATCACGGAATATCTGTTGACCCAGAGAAGATTGAAGCAATACAAAGCTGGGAGCAACCTAAGTTAGTAACCAAAGTACGTAGCTTTCTGGGCTTAGCTGGTTATTATCGAAGATTCGTGGAAGGATTTTCTCGAATCGCTCCTCTATTAACTCAGCTGACTCAAAAAGATACAAAATTCAGTTAGAGCGAAGAGTGTGAGAAGAGATTTCAAGAACTCAAAAGGAGACTCATTTCAGTACCTGTTCTGACAATACCATCTAGTTCGGAGGGATTTGTTGTTATGCCCCCAAAATAGGTCCAATCCATCCAACCTATTCTGAGTCGCCAAATACATGGTACAAAAGATAACTACAACTCTAATACTACAACAACACATATGCTGTGAGTTTTGATACAAATATATACCAACTGTGACTCATGTCCCAACCGTGGACAACACCTCACAGTGATACCTTACATAAAGGTGCAGTCAATAACTGTTTTAGAAATTAAAATCTTTGGAAAGTGCTCAAGGAAACCTTCGTACATGGGAGGCCATGCGTCTTGGTTATGATAGATATCATATGATTCGAGAATTATTCTCGGTTGACCCAATAGACCCCAAAGAAAAACGAGAAGATTGCTATCATGTTCTTTCCAATGGTGAGTCTTCTCTTGACATATAACTATCTTCACTGTCTGCAATTGAAAATTATATTTCAACCAAACTCCAAGATCATATAGGTAGTGCTCGTAGATATACTCAGCAAGTGGATGTGCACAACCTTGTCTTATAATAACTCGTAGGTCATTAGACATCTTGTATGATAGTGACAAAACACTCTTCCAAAGTTGGGTTCGCCTCACCCTATTCAGTTCAGCAAAATTAAATATCAAATGACGTATACAATACGACACACTTATCTAAAGTTCTCAATAAAATTATTTCCATACTATCTAGGGAGAACCTCAACAACTATAGACCACCGTTCTATTTCCCTGTTACCCCCGCTCGACCCAGCTACACTCTTGTTACCTGAAAGGAATTGGTGAAGCAAAAGGGTGAGCATAAATAGCCCAGTAAAAAATATCATGACTAAAGATAATTATATTATCAATAGCCTTCGTCAGTAATAAATCAGAGATTTAGAACATATGGTAGATGATAAACTTTTTCAACCATAGTTGCAGCGGAATGAACAATCCATTAGAAGAGTCAAATAGACCATAATGTCTATTATTTCTCTATGTTAAAAGTCCACCAATAATGTTTTATCCCTGTAACATCAATCAACAGTTCATGTCCACAATCATATGAATAACTCATAATCATATTTATGGTTCCAAATTCCTTTTCTCATCCAGGACGAAGATAATTTTCATCATCTGTCTTTACCTGAAACATCAAAGATCATGGTTATACCAAATCACAGTTCCTATTCATAATCATACTAATAAGTTCATCTTTGCACTACGGGCCAAAGATATTCAACAACAGGTCATCTTTGCACTACAGACCAAAGATATTCAACAACAGGTCATCTTTGCACTACGGGCTAAAGATATTCATATCTCAAAGAAATATATAATCATTTCAGAATTTATATAAACAATAATTATAACCATGTTGATCAATTCACCTTTGCACTTTAAGCTAAAGATATTCAATTATAAATTCAATGGTCATGATCATACCATTCAATAATTCAACTTTGCACTACTGGCCAAAGAGAACCCATAGTCATGATCATACCAATAATCTACCCATCTTTACACTCAAGTCAAAGAGAAATTTCATCACCAATATTATAAAAATGTTATACATGATAATAAAAACAATATGATCAAAATATGGATTTAATTCAAGAGTAAGATTCATAAATCCATGATTTCATAACACCTTAATCCAAATGTTATAAATCACTTAATAATCTCATAATCTAATATTATTAAATATTTTAATCATTTCTTAAACTTATAAACAATTTATTTTAATTATTTACACTTTACTAATTAATGCATTTAATCATCCTAAAATGCCAAACTCATAAAACTTCAACACCAATAACCAAAACCCTCATCAAAAATCTGCATATACCTTATATAGGATTCCCAAGCCATAAAATCCTATTTTCCAATTTTGTTACTTCACATAACATATTTAATTCATTTACTCATAACTAGTCCATTTTTATGAAAAATACCAAATCAATACAAACAAATTTTCTTTTCTGGGATTTAGCAGAACATAGTCCCATATTGAACATATATTTTTCTCGGAATTTTTAAAATTCATTTACTATTTTTCATATGGCCAAAACTGTCGAATATTTAGACATTTATCATAAATTATACTTTTATCCAAAACTTCCAAAATTTACTGGGTATACTGATATTATATAGATGTACTCCCCATAAAAATTTCATCAATTTTGGAGTTAACCACAAGGAGCTATAAGGGTTTACTTTTAAAATAGTCTTTTTTCATAAAATTCATAACTCTTAATCTATACTTCCAAAAATCACCATTTTTGGACACAATCAAGAAAACTCATCAAATTATCATTTCAAATTTTTCCAGAATTTTTGAGGGTCGGAAAAATTACGAAATTGAAAAACATAATAACCCTTAAAATCCCTTATCCCAAAAGAGCAGTACTTCTGACTGGAATATCGGATGTAAAGCCGAAGAAAACTTGCACTGATTAGCAACTCTCAAAGTATCAAAATATTGACAAAAATACGCTCAATAATATAGGGAGAGAAAACTTATGTTTCTGGTGTGATTTTTAATTCTAACTTAAGCATCTATTTATAGGAAAATGCTAGAACGTCAAAGCAGACTAAAATAATAAAATAATAATATTATTTATCTTCCTTCTACGCACCAACCAAGACTAGCCTCCATCCTTGAACCAAGAATTCTAGCACATATTATCTACACCAACCAAAAAGTGGGGCCCGCCTTCTAGAAATCTCCACCAAAATCATTTATAAAAACAATTTCTGAATCAGTCAACTCTTAAAATTCATAACAAATCATACGTTAATTTTTAACGGTTCAAAATTTGTGGACATATACTCAACTTATATATGTATAACATATCCAAAAATCACAACGATCCAACAGTCGGATTAAAATTATAACTCACACAATAGAGCTTTAAGAACAGTGATTTGATTTTTAATACCTCCATTCCGATAAAATACAGATAAAACACCTCAACACTAATTCCTTCATTTATAACCGCATAAATAAATCTATTATTTATATCCACATCAAATAAATATTTTCTTATCATATAAATCAATAATTAATTATTCACAAATAGTATTACAGAATCACAATTATGATGACAACCAGGCCGTTCCCAGGAAAGAGGAGGATTTCCGATAAGGATTTCTCCTTACTGGTGCGCAATTAGGTGACCAAACCTCTCCTTGACAGAACTTTCTAGACATTGCCAATAATGTTATCTAATAATATTATTCAAATAATATGAATTATTGATCTGATAATGGAAAATACTATGCCGTGATAATTATTGAAACAACAATAATAAAAAATATCAACGCAACAATTATTGAATTAATAAAATAAAATATTGAACAGTAATTACTGTAACAATTATTTAGTAGTGCCTTCATACGTAAGAATCAATAATTCCAAAAATACTGTGCAATACCGTGTGCCATCTTTGTGCAACCACGCAGTACATCGTATTTTAACCACCGTGTATTTCAACAATGTTAATTCAGAATAACTATGCCGTTATTTATAAAAACTCAAACTTGTCGTTTTCTTCATCCGATAGTTATTCTATTATGGGGCCCACAAATGGCTGCACCGTCGTACGAATATTCACCGACAACAAGAATATTCCACGACCAAACGAATATTCCCCAACAGAAATTAGTATTTTATAACCACTTGCTTATTTTGAAAAAAATTTCATATATCACCCTTAACTTTAACTTTTTATAAATTTAACCATTTACTGAATAATAATTATAAGAAAAATTAAATACTTTTATTTCATAAAATTCGGGGTCTTACAATCTCCCCTCCTTATGAAATTTCATCCTCGAAATTTACGTACCTGGTATTTCAAAGAGTTGAGAATACATTGCTTTCATCTCAGATTCCATCTTCCCTATCATCATGATTTCTCCATTGCTCATCTCCTGTATTTCAGATATCATTCTAGAATACAACTTCAAAACAAAGGTTAATTGACATATCACAATTTGTCAACTTATGTAAGAAAATTCAGCTTAGGTAGGACACACACTAGCGAAGGATATTACTCGCCTCCTTCCTAGTTCTAATCCCGGATCTAAAATCGAGATCATATCCCTAAGCTCGATACCAACTATGAGCGCCCCAAAATAGGGTCCCAGAACGCCCGAAATCCGGGTTTATCTTCACACCGGATTACAGACGTTATTGAGTACATCATTCATCCAAACATACATCATTATATACTGAAATATAATAACATACATTCTAAATTCCCAGGTTCTAAAACCTTATAACCTTTCTCATTACAAATAATGATAATTACATTATTCCTTTCATCTTACAAGAGTGACTTTTATCTGCCACCAAGGATACATAACCGTTCATTAAACTAGTCTATAGTTTAATTTTCATCTTTCTACATTACAAGTCTTCACTTGATCTTCTCACTCATTCACATTATGAATAGCACTTCATCTGGATACCATCAGCTTGATCCTTACGGGATCCTTAAGTTCTTCTAACACTGTTTGCTAAAAATGTTTTTCATTTAAAGAAAGTTTGAGCATTCAATTGCTCAGCAAGTCTTAGCAGTTGAACATACAACTTCAAGAGTTTAACATTCCTTTGGAACTTTGATAATCGAACAAAGGTTATGAAGCAGCTTGAACAATAGGAATAATCTCGATTCCTATCATTTTAAAACATTAGTCACCTTCACTTTGAAATACTTTCATTCTCTACTCTCTTTCATACACATTCTGTCTAGATAGAATGAATAGCACAGACTTAACAATAATGGTTCATGTATAAACAGAACATTCTTTTATTGAATAGTTCAATCATAGAATAGTTTATCTCACAAAAACACCGAAGTGTTCAAATTATGGCTCAAGGCCTCATACATTATACAACCTTGTACAAATATCACACATTTGCACATAGACAGAACTTCTCAAGTTAAACATCTGAGAAGTTTAAAAAACTAGCATTCATTTAAAATATGAATGAAGTTAGGAAACTTGCCTTACGCCCAGCTACAGCTTACACCGAACTACTCATTTCAATTCCTATATAACACATAATGAAATAACACATACACCAATTAGTCATATACTTGATTTCCTCATTGGTTTACTTAACTTTACTTCTTAGGGTTCGCGTTCTTGCAATATAATTTTACACGACTAACTTTCATTACCAGTTTACGGCTTCATGACATACAGAGATGTCTTACTCAAAACGTTCTTCATCTTTGATGATTTACATTCTTATCTTCTTCTTATAACTTCTCTAGGACTCAAGACACATCGCTTCTCTCCTTTGGTAATCCATATGGTACTGAGGTGGTTTCCTACAAACAACCAACTAACAAGTTCCTCGTCTCATCTACATCGCCATCACGAGTGAGTTAGATCCGTTGCCGATTTCAGATATACCTTCGCTCACTTTGAAGGAATTGTTTTTAGCCCAATTCATATATGTCAACCATCAAAGGTTACGATTGTACCATAACCTAAATTTATCTTAACTTATACGAACTATTAACTATAATGTTCGATAAGTCAATTTCTTATTCCTTTTGGCTTTCTGGCAAGTAATTGCCATACCTCAGGACTCATTCTTATCCGACTCACATTCGGCTTTCATTAATCTTATTACCATTCGTTACGGCTTTCTTGATAATTCATATCTTACTTATTACCTTCGTCAACGTCAACGTCAACGTCATATAACCAGGGTATACTTAGAACGTTCGTCCAACGCGAATACGATTCACGAGGATCGTTTATGTATTCAACGTTCACGTTTCTCATCTCTTAACCTCTCATTCAACCTTTACTCAAGGTTTTAATCACTTTCAATCGTTATCCATCCCATGAATCCCATGTTCTTTATTCTTTCTTAACGTTGAAGCCATACCGATCGTTGTATGCTAAGACCGATCGTTCATCACAACAACGTTGCATTCACAGCGTCTATACTCTTTACACTTATCTCTCATTACCACAACATAACATCAAAATGTTATTCATTAATTTCGTCACTCAATGTCTAAGGAATCACAATTATAGCAATCCCTCACATTCGTTTATTGCGACTACGATCCCCGGATCTCGGTTCCGTAATCCGCAATTATATTCTTTTAATCTCGGTTAATCTTTCCGTTCAACCTTCATCAAAGGTTTAACACTTGATTAAGTGTTACATTAGGCGAACTACATGTTCATATTTCTTTCTTGCACATCCCCCAGCAGTTGAGCACTTAAAAGCTCAATACTGGCCTTTTTCCCTGTACCGGCGCTGCGGCGCCACTCTCTTCACTAAGACTCGCGCTGCAGCGCGATTTAGCAGTGTTTGGCTCTCTGGTCTATAGCTTATTTCACATTACAAAGGCATATGTTCAGAAATGCATGGCAAGCCCTTCTTCTCGAAAATTTTTCTAAGTGTTAACTTCATTTTGAGACGCTTACTTTCCGATCTCATAACTTCTTCGTTATAACTCGGAACAAGGTCGTTCTAAAGCCATTTTCTTCCTTATCTTACGTACTTTGATTACCCAGAGACAGAACTTCGTTCTGAATCCGTTAACATGCCATTCAATTGGCTTAATCTTAGCCTTTTATTCATTTTACATTATTAACGTTCTTCGTTCGTTCATCCGTAATTCGGTCATCAGAACTCAGAATTCATTCGTTCTTGAGTCTATGAATCACATTTTATACGTTCTCTTACTTTCTTATGAAACCCTACACGTTCGGGTTCATTTAGTAACTTCTAATTCTCGCTCGTATTTTACAAAATGTTTGCCATAACTTCGGTATAGCTCCGTTTTAATCCGTTCTTCATGAACGTTTCTACTGTTCCTAACCAAACAATAAGCATCTAACTTATACGTGATGGTTTTAAACTTTTTCATCAACAACAATTATACTACGACGGTTTTAAATTTGTCCATCAACAACGTTCTTCGTGTTCTTCGTTCGTTCTTCATTTTTAATCAATATTTTGGATTACGAGTTCACTTTTTCCTAGAATTTGATGTTATAGAACATCATTCCTTACTTATTTGACCTACTCATTCATAAAATTCATTCGAATCGCTCAAAATCCTTACGGATCTTATACTTCCTTAAGAAATTTATAAAATAAACTTCAAATTCTTATTTCTTAATTTTCTTACGATTTCAACCATATGAAATCATTTCTAACTTAGTCTACTTCTTATCTTCATTAAGTTATGTTTTTGAACATATTAAACTTAAAGAAAATTAGAAGAAACTAGGGTTCGGATTACCATTCTTCATTAATCTCCTTCCGTCGGACAAAGCGTGCACTCTGGAGAGTTTTTCCTCTTCCTCTTCCTCTTCTTCTCCCATCCAAACTCTCTCTCTTTCTCTCTCAAGTGTTGGTTGAAATTTTCAATCAAACAAATGAGCTTAAGGCTTGTTTATATAGAAAACCAAGGCTAGGGGCATTTTAGTCATTTCACCCTCCCTAACCTCCTTACTATTCAAGGCTTAAGGACTAAGTTAAATTAGCCCTCAAGTGTGCTTAGCCCTTAAGTTTCGTAGTTCCGTCTTTTGGGTTTCGTCTGACAGTTTTAAAAACTGCGATTCTCGGAATCCAAATATTTTTGGATATTTCGTCTTTCCTTTACCGATTAACTTTTACGTATTCTTCAAATTTCCAAAAAACTAAAAAACACTTTTTGGTGTCAAGCGTTTTCCTTCACGTTTTCCCCTAACGTAGCTAAACAAATGAAAAGAACATTACAGTAATTTTTGTCATTTTTATTTCGTCCGATTTCTGCACGTTTTTTGAGAAAAACTTTTATCGGCTTACTTAACTTTTCACGACATATTATCGTCAAATCTTTCGACGGAATGTCATTCTGACATACCAAACTCTCGGAACAGCTTAGGTTATTCAAACCCTACCCTAAGGTTTCGTCGAGTGAATAGTGCCTATTTCGTCTTTTTCCCCAGAAATATTTTGTTCTCTGGAAATTTTTATTTTTGTCTTGAAAATTCTTACTTGTTCAATCTATCTCGTAGCCAGAATCCTCCCGGTTTATAATCATCCTAGGTTCCAGAACAATTAATAAATATATAGCACATAATATTATTAATAAAAATTCCTTTTTATTAATAACTAATTCTTTAAATCTAAATTTCTGGACAATCTAGATTTTCGGGTTGTCACATCCTTCCCTCCCTTATAAAAATTCCTCCTCGAAATTTCTTCAAACCACACCCATACCCGGGTCATCACATTCACCCCTTCTTCATACAATTTCGTCCTCAAAATTTTAGCCTACCTTTCTTCTCAACTTCTCTTCAAAGAAGTTCTTATCTTTCAAACATTCTCTCACCTTTACAACTTATCAAGAATTATGAAGTAGAATGAACAACGAGGAATATAAGAATTCCTTTAAAACATTTCATACTTTTGTTGAGGGGTCAAATTGACCATGAACTCTTACTAGGTTTACAAGCATGACGCCGTAACCATTCTTTCCACGGTCAGTTTACAATCACCAAGAAGGTAAACTACCTCTTTCATACGTAGGCGATCAACCCATTGTATAACCCCATTTCAGGGTATGTTCACCTTAGACTTAATCATTTAATTCCGCACCAAAACAATTTAATTTGGCACAACTTCTCAAAGAAAGCTCAATTTTCTTTTTTAAACATAATATACCATTTGTCTAGCCGAATCAAATAGCATAGACCATACCAATAAATTGGACATCAACTTGAAAAATTTGTCTAGTCAACTCACTTGACATCGACCAATTCTTTAAATTCTTTTACAATACATCAAAACGTTTTATGACATCATGATACCGCACTTTTCACAGTATATTGAGGACTTCGTCAGTTTATGACTTCATCATTATGCATCATACCATGGTGGGTTGTTGATCCTAAGATCAAATCCAACACCAGATTCAATTACATTAATAACTCCATCCTTTTACCATCTCTGAATTAAATGCACTGATGATATAAAATTCATTTTGATATTTCAAATCAATTTCTATCTAGCCGAAACAATTAGCATAAATATACCAAGAATAGTTCTTTTAAAATCCATTGGTTCCAAAAATTGAACCAATTCTTTCATTTTCAAAACGCGCACATCAGCACAATTTCAAGAAACTTCGAAATCTAGCATAGCTAGATGACTTGGAATATCCTATTCTATATCTTCCTTCATTGTCTTACTTGCGACAATACTTAATCTTCTCTAGCACCTTCAATGCTAAGTCTACTGAAAATACTTACTTTCAATCTAAACATTCCTATACCTTAGTATAGTTCATCAACTTACCACACTTTATGTGTTTAGAAACTTTCCACAACCATATGTGTTTAAGAACTTATCTTTGCAATATGTAATCAAAGAACAAATTAAGGACTATCCATATGCTTAGGGCTCAGAAACATAACATATAACTATGAGTCACAAACTTTTCATAAGGTCTATTATCTTCACCATGTTAAAAGTCCACCAACAATATTTTATCCCTGTAACATTAATCAACAGTTCCTATCCACAATCATATGAATAACTCATAATAATATTTGTGGTTCCAAATTCCTTTTCTCATCCAGGACGAAGATAATTTTCATCACTTGTCTTTACCTGAAATATCAAAGATCATGGTTATACCAAATCACAGTTCTTATTCATAATCATACTAATAAGTTCATCTTTGCACTACATGCCAAAGATATTCAACAACCGGTTATCTTTGCACTACAGGCCAAAGATATTCAACAACAGGTCATCTTTGCACTACGGGCTAAAGATATTCAACAACATGTCATCTTTGCACTATGGGCCAAAGATATTCAACAACCGGCCATCTTTGCACTACAGGCTATATCTCAAAGAAGTATATAATCATTTCAGAATTTATATAAACAATAATTATAACCATGTTGATCAATTCACCTTTGCACTTTAAGCTAAAGATATTCAATTATAAATTCAATGGTCATGATCATACCATTCAACAATTCAACTTTGCACTACTGGCCAAAGAGAACCCATAGTCACGATCATACCAATAATCTACCCATCTTTACACTCAAGTCAAAGAGAAATTTCATCACCAGGATTATAAAAATGTTATACATGATAATAAAAACAATATGATCAAAATATGGATTTAATTCAAGAGTAAGATTCATAAATCCATGATTTCATAACATCTTAATCCAAATGTTATAAATCACTTAATAATCTCATAATCTAATATTATTAAATATTTTAATCATTTCTTAAATTTATAAACAATTTATTTTAATTGTTTACACTTTACTAATTAATGTATTTAATCATCCTAAAATGCCAAACTCATAAAACTTCATCACCAATAACCAAAACTCTCATCAAAAATCTGCATATACCTTATATAGGATTCCCAAGCCATAAAATCTTATTTTCTAATTTTGTTACTTCACATAACATATTTAATTCATTTACTCATAACTAGTCCATTTTCATGAAAAATACCAAATCAGTACAAACAAATTTTCTTTTCTGGGATTTAGCAGAACATAGTCCCATATTGAACATCTATTTTTCTCGGAATTTTTAAAATTCATTTACTATTTTTCATATGGCCAAAAATGCCGAATATTTAGACATTTATCATAAATTGTACTTTTATCCAAAAATTCCAAAATTTATAGGGTATACTGATATTATATAGATGTACTCCCAATAAATATTTCATTAATTTTGGAGTTAACCACAAGGAGTTATAAGGGTTTACTTTTAAAATAGTATTTTCTCATAAAATTCATAACTCCTAATCTATACATCCAAAAATCACCATTTTTGGACACAATCAAGAAAATTCATCAAATTATCATTTTAAATTTTTCTAGAATTTTTGAGGGTCGGAAAAATTACGAAACTGAAAAACATAATAACCCTTAAAATCCCTTACCTCAAAAGAGCAGTACTTCTGACTGGAATATCGGATATAAAGCCGAAGAAAACTTGCACTGATTAGCAACTCTCAAAGTATCAAAATACTGACAAAAATATGCTCGACAATATAGGGAGAGAAAACTTATGTTTCTGGTGTGATTTTTAATTCTAACTTAAGCACCTACTTATAGGAAAATGCTAGAACGCCAAAGCAGACTAAAAGAATAAAATAATAATATTATTTATCTTCCTTCTACGCACCAACCAAGACCAGCCTCCATCCTTGAACCAAGAATTCTAGCACATGTTATCTACACCAACCAAAAAGTGGGGCCCGCCTTCTAGAAATCTCCACCAAAATCATTTATAAAAACAATTTCTGAATCAGTCACCTCTTAAAATTCATAAAAAATCATACGTTAATTTTTAACGGTTCAAAATTTGTGGACATATACTCAACTTATATATGTATAACATATCCAAAAATCACAATGATCCAACAGTCGGATTAAAATTATAACTCACACAATAGAGCTTTAAGAACAGTGATTTGATTTTTAATACCTCTATTCCGACAAAATACTGATAAAACACCTCAACACTAATTCCTTCATTTATAACCACATAAATAAATCCATCATTTATATCCACATCAAATAAATATTTCCTTATCATATAAATCAATAATTACTTATTCACAAATAATATTACAGAATCACAATTATGACAACCAGACCGTTCCCAGGAAAGAGAGGGCTTTCCGATAAGGATTTCTTCTTACTGACGTGCAATTAGGTGACCAAACCTCTCCTTGACAGAACTTTTTAGAAATTACCAATAATGCTATCTAATAATATTATTCAAATAATATGAATTATTGATCTGATAATGGAAAATACTGTGCCGTTATAATTATTGAAACAACAATAATAAAAAATATCAACGCAACAATTATTGAATCAATAAAATAAAATATTGAGCAAAGAATTATCGTAACAATTATTTAGTAGTGCCTTCATACGTAAGAATCAATAATTCCAAAAATCTTTCGTGTAATAACGCGTAGCATCTTTGTGTAACCACGCCGTACATCGTATTTTTAACCACCGTGTATTTCAACGGTGTTAACTTGAATAACAACTACGCCGGTATTTATAAAAACTCAAACTTGTCGTTTTCTTCATTCGAAAATTATTCTATTATGGGGCCCACAAATAGCTGCGTCGTCGTACGAATATTCCCCGACAATAAGAATATTCCACGACCAAACGAATATTCCCCAACAGAATTGAGTATTTTATAACCACTTGCTTATTTTGAAAAAAATTTCATATATCACCCTTAACTTTAACTTTTTATAAATTTAACCATTTACTGAATAATAATTATAAGAAAAATTAAATACTTTTATTTCATAAAATTTGGGGTCTTACATTTGTCATCTACAATGATGCTTCAGGCAGAGGGTTAGGATGTGTTCTCATGCAACATGGTAAAGTCATAGCCTATGCCTCACGACAACTCAAAGAATATGAAAGGAATTATCCTACTCATGATCTAGAGTTGGCAACAGTCATTTTTGCGCTAAAGATCTAGAGAAATTACCTGTATGGGGAGTGGAGATCTATACAGATCATAAAAGCCTAAAATATTTCTTCACCCAAAAGGAACTCAACATGCGGCAACGACATTGGCTCGAGCTGTTGAAAGATTACGATCATACCATTCAATACCATCTTGGAAAAACGAACGTGGTAGCTAATGCGTTGAGTAGAAGATCATATGCTGGTACGAGTGCGATATTGTCAACGCAAATGCCCATTTGGTATGACTTACAAAGGATGACAATAGAGTTAAAAACTCTAGGGACCCACGTGATGATTTCAAATAAGTTAGGAGATTGCATATTTAAAATTTGATGTTGAAAGTTAATAGTCATGATTATATGTAAAGTCCTTCAAAGGAACACATGTACAAGGACTTAGTGATTGATCAAATTTGTTAGGTTGATCTGGACTTTAATGTTATCATTCTATAAATGAATGTATAGAAGAAAAGATCAAAGCTGTTAGGTTGATCTATATCTTGAAATGTAATAGATAGGCTTCAACTGAATCGTAGTCTATCAAGATTATCAAAAGATTGCAGAAGACAAGGAAGAATCGTAGAGCATTGAGGATCGTGGTGTATCTACTTTGAAGGGCCTCTCCAAAATCGTAGAGTAGTTCTAACGCTTGTCGAGCCAAGTCAGAGTTTGTAGAGTCTTCAAGTCAAGCAAGTGAAGATTGTAGTGTACCAGTACTTAAGAGAAATCGTAGTGTTCTCATCTATCAGCACCATACTAAGTACCAAGGTGGCATGACACTACGATCAGAATCATAGAGCTTCATCTGTCTGTGTCAGAAGCATTGAGCCTCGTCCACTTGTTTAAAGATAAATCACAACAAATATGGAATGAGCTATAGACGTTGAAGACCTCGGGAGTCCCAATGACACAAGTCATCCTTAATATATAACAAAAAAACATATTGAAGAAGCTAAGGAAAGTACTATGGGTCAGCAGAAAACACCTTTTCAGGTGTTAGGTGAGATAGCAGTCTGCTGTGTCAGTTGGCCAGTCTGCTAATCAGAAGTTATGCAGAAAGTCTCCATCAAAGCTCAAAAATGTCAAATGCATTTAATTCTTCAACGGATGTCTTCAACAGATATATTTTGAAGGCATCATATATACAAAACATCAGCAGATGAAAGAATAAAGCAAGTACTGAACAAAAAGCTGAAGAACACTCAACGATCAAACTCTATGATCTGAAAAAGGAAAGCTTGCTCAGTGTTGATCGATTTCACAATCAAAGCAAACGTGCAAGTATACACGGTCAACAAGTAATAGAGTGATAAGATAGAGTGTCGATCCTACAGAGAATTCTAATTAATAAATTCCAACTACTAGCACTATATCAATTCAATTTTATTTAAACAACCAATAATTGTGATTTTTCAAATTAAGAAAACTAAATTAAACAATTAAAAGAGATTAGTCTAAAAGAAATCAAATAAATAGAACTAAGATTTGATTGAATTTAGGTAAATAAGGATTAAGACTCCAATATCCCCAATTATGAACTATAAATCAATTATCCAATTATCTCAATTATTATGTCTACTGAATTGTTAACAGGAATTCTCAAATGCCAAAAGTCTTTTTCCAAGTGATCAATTGCCTTCTATTTAATCCAGATTAATCTTGCTATATTCCTACGCAAAACAATTGAATTAAACTATTTTCAATCCCAATTCCTTATGTGTTACATGCGGTGAACAAATATTTCCATTTAATTCACAAACCTAATTATTCACTGTGCAAATAACTAAGTCATATGTCATCATGCCCAGTTTTAACCCTAGAATTCCTCTTTCAATTCCTTCTAGAGTAACAAGATAATTATTGGCCAGATAATTAATCAATAAATGCAAAGCAAGATGAATAATTCATTTCAATATAAATAATTGGAATAAATCAAATAATTAATTCATAATCATAAAAGGTTCAATTGGAATCTTAATTAAAGAAATTAGTTCATAGCAAAAATTAAAACCAACAATATTTGAAAAAATCATCCTTAATGAATTACACAAATTAAAAGAATAAAGAAGAAGAAAAAAACTCCAAGTGAAAATCTTCAAATTCTCCTCTTGCTCCTTGATCAGCCCCCAATTGTGTATATTCGTTCCACTATTTCAATGTAACTTCCCATCTTGTGCTCCAATCCTTCTCCAAATAAACTTTGTTAAATAACCTCCCTTTAGCAAATCAACCGCCTGGTCCACGCCTTTGCATTAGTCAACGCCAAGAAGACCAGTAGCCCATTGAGTCGGAGTCGAAATTTCCACAACTAACCCTTGTTCAGCCCAAAATGCCCCTGTTGATCCTACAACTCCCTCATCTGCGAAACAACACCTAAACATAGTAAAATAATTCTTAAATGACCTGAGAATGCACAAATTTAAGCTCAAATGTATCCGATTCATGGGTTTATCACCCAATCATCAAATACGCCCAAACTTAAATCGTTGCATGTCCCCAGGCAACAAGACACAAGACACAAAAGACAACTAAACAACCATGAAACATGTAAATTATCTATATGTACTTAATCCCAGTAATCCAATTAGCACAAATAAATTCATTAGGCCTCAGAAAAATCACAAAAACATGCTAATACATCATGTTACTGCAGTTCAATAATATCCCAACAATCAATGAATCTAAATCTATTATTACTGATATTGTGAGTGTGTGTTCAACAACCATGCTAACCAATGAAAAGCAAAATATGAAAGATAATAAATTTCTTAATAAGCATCATACAGTTTCAACTCGAGAACTCATCAAATAAACTTGAGTCAACTGAAATTAAACAATCACCAAAGTCCAGGGGTCAAAATGGAATACTTATGTTTGTTTTTGTTATACGGGAGCTTTTTGCACTTTCCTGCTTTATTATATTTTTTTTCTTATGACTATGCATTGTCTTATTCCCTTAGGCTTTTCAGTGTTACCTTAACGAGCTTTCGACCAACGACTCCCAAGCCATTAAGACCTTAGGGCGCTAGGTGTAGAGACAATCCCCTCAGGCTTACTTACTCAAGTAACAAAGGCCACAAAACTAGACAAGCATGCCACATTTTTTTTTCTTTTTTCAAAGCTTATATACTCCAAATATTTTCCCCCCAAACTTGAGTTTATATCTAAATTCAGTCTTCACTAGCTATTTAAATTGTTCCTTCATTTCACAAGCATTCATCCTTTAGAACTCTATTATCTATCCATTTAAACTATCATAGCCAACATGGTCTTTTTTCAAAACGTGCTATCCTTATAATATCAGTGTCAATCAGATGAAGATTTAAATCATGTCAAGAAAATCATATCACTAGCTTAACAATCCTTACTGGACTTGTTCATGTAATTTTTAATTTCATCATTGGCCCCAAACATACGTACTATCAAAGGCTGGAATTAACATGCGATCCTAAATACAACACATATTTTTTTTTAAAACCATCAACAATCTAATAATTCAAAATAAAAATTAACTACCCCCAAACTTAACAAGAGCAATGTCCTCATGCGAAAGATAAAATAATATAAAATAGAGGACTTCCCTGACGAGCTTATTCCTCAGGTGGAGCATCCTCATCCTCGCTCATCTCTTGATCAGAAGGGGGAAACACAGGCAGAATTGGAGTAGGGGAGGCGGCTAAGAGTAACAATTGTGTACAGTTTAGGCGTGCATGGCATTCTCGAAAGCAAATAAATTGGTCGACCATATATTTGTAGATGACATCTTGATATTCTGAAAGACGGACATTCTGAGATTCACTATTGTAAAACCATCCGTCTATTTCGCGCTGGACTGCTTCTGGAACCACACCACGGTGAGCTGCGGAGGAAGGGCCATAAGTAGGTGGAGCTTGATAAGCTTCAACTTGGGGAATTATGAGACCCAATCCCCTAGGGTGGTTTGCCCCACCTGTCCACACTTTATACCTGCTTATCAACTTATGGTCCAAAATGGGCATTGGCGTTTGAATCATCTCGTCTGATTTCTATTTGACCCCAAACTTAGCACACAAGACACAAATGAGAGACGGATGGGGTAAACCTCCTGTGGTCCCTCCTCATGACGCTCTGAGAATAGACTGCTGGATAAGGTGGCCAACATCAATTTTTAGGCCTTGAATGATTGAATATAGCAAAACAGCCCTCTCTTTGGTGACATGGCTCACATGTTTGCATGGCATGAGTTTAGCGCAAATGAAGGCATACCACGCCTTTCCATATAGACTAAGATTGGAGAGGGGAAAGGTCATGTTGCCCCATTCATGCAATGTCCATGTGGTGCCCGATTGATAAAGCTCGCGAATTATCTTTTCATAGTTTGGCCCATCACTCACAAGTCTTGCATATTCGTCGTTCAGTCCCTCTAATGGTAGTTGATAGCACCCGTTTATGTCCCCGTCACTAATTTCAACAGTTTTTCCCCTCACAAACACCCCATAGTGGAAGTGTTTGGGCACGTTGGCGTAGAACTCTTTAACTACTGCAATGACTGCTGGGTCTGGTTGTTCGGTGAGGGTGAACCAATTTTGCTCAGCTATCATAACTGCCATTTCTCCATCCTTTGATTGATCGGGTCTCAAACTGCATTCTGTGACTAGTGAACGTGTAGCCATGCGATTGTAGCATTCTTGAGCAGCTGCACTGACAAAACGGCGGCTGTCGAATTTTGGAGGTGGAGTCGAAGCGGTCCCTGAACCTTCACCACGTTGACGCTTGGAAGCCATGTAGAAAATTCTTTGACGATGAACGTGAGAGATAAAAATTACGGAACACAGTGATCACAGACAACAAGATATGAAGTTGTGTCTTTGAGTTATGCAGATATCCACTTTCCAAGTTTTGGTTACCTTATGAGAGTCTTAGAGACATGTGAGAGAGTTTGTGAGAAGATGTGAGGACAATTGAAAAGAAAGAGATGTAACCGTTCAGTGTTTATGTTCTTGTAGGAGTACTATTTTAAACCGAAGCGCCGGGGCGCTAGTTTTCTTCATGGTTGGAGCGCCAGTGCTGGACAATGTGTTTTGAGTCGAGTCTCAAGTCTTGGGCAATGTAAGTGTATAGAAATTGAAGCGCTGTGTATGCTTATAAAGCAAGATCTAGTAATTATCCCGGTACACGGGCCTTTTTCTAAAGGGTGAACATAGTACTAGGGCGCTATCCAGCAGAACGTGGCATTGACCCCTAGCGTCGGGGCGCTATGTTTGTGAGCAATTCAAGCGCCGGGGCGCTGTCATTATCCTAGCCCTGCCCATTTAACCTCTTTCTTGCAATTTTCCTGGGAACACAAATTTTAATTGTAAGGTCATGCAAGGGAATATACTTACCACGAAATTAAAAATGAAATAAATTGAAGTATAACTAATTGGACTAAAGTAAATCTAAATAAATTAAAACTCTCGGGGTTGCCTCCCTGAAGCGTTTGGTTTATAGTCTTCAGCCTGACTGTACTGTGTTGTTTAATTGTCCACTGGTTCGGAGAGGTACACGGCCATAGATTGTCGATCAATGGGTCCACTCCAGTAGTGTTTAAGTCGTTGACCGTTAATCTTGAATGTGCATTTTGAATTTGGTTCCTCGACTTCGATATTATCGTGAGGTGCAACAGATACAACTTTGAAAGGTCTCGACCAACGAGATTTCAATTTGCTAGGGAATAAACGTAATCGAGAGTTGAAAAGCAAGACTTGTTGTCCTGGTTCAAATGTTCGATCCAGAATTTTCTTATCGTGCCAGGCTTTGACTTTCTCCTTGTAGAGTTTTGCATTTTTATAGGCATTGAATCGAAATTCATCCATCTCGTTTAACTGCAGTAACCTTTTCTCACCAGCTGCTTGTAGATCAAAATTAAGTTTCTGAATGGCCCAGTGTGCACTGTGTTCTAGTTCAACTGGGAGATGACATGCCTTTCTGTAAACCATTCGATAAGGTGACATGCCGAGCAGATTCTTATATGCTGTTCGATATGCCCATAGAGCATCGCCAAGATGCAAAGACCAATTTTTCATGACGGATTGACCACCTTTTCTAGAATTCACTGGACCTCCCTATTAGAGACCTCCGCTTGACCATTGGATTGGGGATGATACGCGGCTGCAATTTTATGACGAACCCCATACGTTACAAGCAATTTAGTGAACTACTTATTTCAGAAATTAGTTCCCTCATCACTTATTAACGCCCTTGGCGTCCCAAATCATGTGAAGATGTTTTTCTTTAAGAATCGAAGGACAACGTTGGCATCATTCGTGGGTAAAGCTACGACTTCTACCCATTTGGAAACATAATCGACCGCCAACAAAATGTACTGATTATTGAAAGATGATGGGAAAGGTCCCATAAAATCGATTCCCCATACGTCGAACAGTTCTACCTCCAAAATTGAGTTGAGTGGCATTTCATTGCGCTTGGAGATATTACCTACGCATTGGCACCGATCACACTTTAACACATAGAGGTAAGCATCCTTGAATAGAGAAGGCCAGAAAAATCCTGATTGTAACACCTTGGCTGTAGTTCGATCACCGAAATAATGGCCTCCATAATCTGATGAGTGACAATGACCCAGTATGCTGTCCATCTCTTAATGTGGTACACAATGTCTAATCATTTGATCCGCGCAGGCCTTAAATAGAAATGGTTCATCCCAATAGTACTGCTTAACATCGTGGAGGAACTTCTTTCGTTGTTGTGAGTTTAAATCCGGTGGTAACACTTTAGCAACCACGTAATTCACATAATCAGCATACCAAGGCAGTATTGTGATTACTCGGAGAAGTTGTTCATCCAGAAATTTCTCATTAATCATTGCATTGTCTTTCCTCTGTACCTCTGTGTTTTCCAACCGAGAAAGATGATCCGCCACTTGATTTTCTGTACCTTTTCTATCCCGGATTTCCAAATCAAATTCATGTAATAACAGAACCCACCGTATTAACCGCGGTTTAGCATCCTTCTTCTCAATCAGATATTTGATAGTAGAATGATCCGTGTAGACAATTACCTTGGTCCCAATCAGATATGCTCTGAATTTGTCGAAGGCAAACACAACTGCAAGTAATTCTTTTTCGGTTGTTGTGTAGTTCAACTGGGCATCTGTCAACGTCTTGATGGAGTAGTAGATAGTGTGAAAAATCTTGTCGTGTCGTTGTCCCAATACTTCTCCAACTACGTAGTCACTGGCGTCACACATCAATTCGAATGGTAGAGACCAATCGGGTGCCACAATAATTGGCGTAGAGACTAATTTCCTCTTTAGTACCTCAAATGCCTCGATACATGACTGATCCATCTTGAAAGGCACATCTTTCTCTAGCAAGGAATATAAGGGTTTTGAAATTTTTGAAAAGTCTTTAATGAAGCGTCTGTAGAAACCCGCATGTCCCAAGAAGCTCCGAATTCCCTTCACAGATGATGGAGGAGGTAATTTCTCAATTGTCTCAATCTTCGCTTTGTCCACCTCTAACCCTGCTGCAAAAACCTTATGCCCCAGAATAATCCCTTCTTTCACCATAAAATGACATTTTTCCCAATTAAGAACCATATTAGTCTCCACGCATCGCTTCAACACTAAAATTAGATTTTTCAAACATAAATCAAAGCTATCACCGAACACAGAAAAGTCATCCATAAATACCTCCAAATTCTGTTTGACCATATCGGAGAAGATAGCCATCATGCACCGTTGAAAGGTTGCCGACGCATTACATAACCCAAAAGACATGCGCCGGAATGCAAACATGCCATAGGGGCATGTGAATGTAGTTTTTTCTTGATCCTCAGGTGCTATGGAAATTTGATTATACCCAGAATATCCATCTAAAAGACAATAGAACTGATGTTCCGCTAGCCTATCCAACATCTGATTAATGAACGGCAAGGGGAAGTGATCCTTGCGTGTGGCTTTATTCAGCTTGCGGTAGTCTATACATACTCTCCATCCTGTAACTGTTCTAGTAGGGAAGAGCTCATTAGCTTCATTCTTCACCACTGTCATACCCCCTTTTTTGGTACACATTGTACAGGACTAACCCATAAGCTATCCGAGATTGGGTAAATAATGCTGGCATCCAACCATTTTATGATCTCCTTTTTCATTACATCCTTCATAATGGGGTTTAGCCTTCTTTGCATCTCAATGGTTGGTTTTGCCCCCTCTTCCATTAAAATTTTATGCATGCAATATGATGGACTAATTCCCCGAATATCCGCTATAGACCACCCAATTGTTGTTTTGAACTCTTGCAAGACCCGTAGCAGTTTCTCCTTTTTCGTGTCAGTTAACTCCGTTGAAACAATAACTGGTAGAGTAGCATCTTTTCCCAAATAAACATACTGCAGATGAGATGGAAGTGGCTTTAATTCTAACACTGGTGGCTTTTCTATCGAGGGTTTAAACTTTTTACCTTCCGTTTCAAGCATATCAAGGGTGTCAAATGTTTGATTGCTTTTCTGGAAGACAGATGATGTATCTAGCCATTTGGCATATTCAATGTCGCAGTCATCTGTCCCAAGAAAAATGGATTCAAGCGGGTCCTCCGAATAATTTCCACAGAACTTGTGATTAATCAATTCCTCCATGATATCAACCCTCAAACATTCACCTTTTTCTTTCGGATAAGACATTGACTTAAAAACATTAAAGGTGACCTATTGATCTTCAACTCGCATCGTCAATTCACCTTTTTGAACGTCAATCAAAGTTCTACCCGTTGCTAAAAATGGTCGCCCAAGAATGATTGGGATTTCGCTATCCACTTCACAATCCAAGATGAAGAAATCCGTGGGGAAGATGAATTTATCCACTTTAACTAAAACATCCTCAACAATACCTCGTGGATATGTAACTGATTGATTCGTCAACTGCAAATTGATATTTGTCGGTCGTGGAGCCTGAAGTCCAAACTGGCTGTAGATGGATAATGGCATCAAATTTATACTGGCCCCCAAATCACACAATGCTTGACCCGAAAACTGATTTCCAATTTCACATGGTATATTAAAGCTACATGGATCCTTAAGCTTCGGTGGTAACTTATTCTGAATGATCGCGCTACATTCTTCAGTCAATGCTACTGTCTCAAACTCACCCAATTTCCTCTTTCTTGATAGAACCTCTTTCATAAACTTAGCGTAACTCGACACTTGTTCCAAGGCTTTGGCAAAGGGGATGTTGATATGCAGTTTTTTGAAAATATCCAAGAATCGTGAAAACTGCTTATCCAACTTGGATTTCTGAAACCTCTACGGATACGGTATGGGAGGCATTGTGATGGTTGGTTTCGGTTCTTTTTGCTCTAAGGTCTCATCTTGATGTTTTTCGGTGTCCACAACTTCCTCTATTGTACTTATTGCGTTGTCCCTTTTTTCCTTATCCTTGACTGTATCTTGCAAATCCTTTCCACTTCGTAGAGTTACGGCCTTGAAACGCTCATCTCTGCCCGGATTTTTCTCTGTGTCACTCGGAAGTGTTCCAAGTGGTCGGTTATTAAGTGCAAGTGCTATCTGCCCCACTTGATTTTCCAGATTCTTGATCGACGCACCTTGGCTTTGCATATGCAGCTCCATTTGATTAAATTTTTTTTCATGTTCCTCATTCTTTTTTTCAGAAGCTTTAATAAATCTATCCAAGGCTTCTTCCCAACTTGCTTTCCGCTCTGGTTTTTGTGTTTGATTTTAAAATCCGGATGTGTTTTGTTGTCTCAACGCTTGAGCTTGAGCTTGAGCTTGATTGTTCCTCCATGAAAACCCCAGATGATTTCTCTAACCCGGATTATATGTGTTTTGATTCGAGTAAGGTTGGGTAGATCGATTATAGCTCCCTATGAACTGAGCTGATTCAGAATTTATAGCACATTAATCCATAGCATGACCCCCAGCACATAATTCACAAACCATTGCTACCTGCTGTGTGGATTGTGGACGCCATGTTTCCACTTACTTAGCTATTGCGGCCACTTGTGCTGCTAATGCTGTCATAGCTTCTATGTCAAACTTTCCCGGTGTTTTTAGAGGGTTAGACCTAGTCATGGGCCACTGATAGTTGTTGGTGGCCATTATCTTTAACAACTGATATGCCTCATCAAAACTCTTGGACATGATCTCTCCCCCTGTTGCTGCATCAATACTGGCCCTCGTGGACGCGTGCAAACCATCACAAAATATCCCTAATTGCATCCACTGCGGAATTCCGTGATGAGGGCACTTACAAAGCATATCCTTAAATCTTTCCCACGCCTCATGTAACGATTCTGAGTCAAATTGTTCAAAGGTGTGAATATCGTTCCGTAGTTTTGTCGACTTCGCTGGTGGGAAAAACTTAGCTAGAAATTTTTGAGCTAAGTCGTCCCAAGTTGTGATTGAGCCAGGAGGCAAAGAGTGTAGCCAACTTTGCGCTTTATCTTTCAAGGTAAACGGGAACATCCTCAACCTTGTAGCATCCTTCGATACATTATTGAATTTGAAGGTGTCGCAAACTTCCAAGAAACTTAAGATATGCTCATTCGGATCATCTATCGAACTACCCCCAAACTGACATGTATTTTGTAGCATCTGAATCGTTCCTGGTTTAATCTCAAAACTGTTTGCATTGATCATCGGCCTCCTAATACTCGACAGTATATCCGTGACATTCGACATGGCATAGTCCCTAAGTGATTTCTGGTCGTTCCCTGGCATGTTCGCTGGAATTTCTTGTTCTACCAGTTCTTCTTCCACGGTGTGACCTTTGCCTTGATCATTGCAATTTTACGGAACTTCCTTTCAATATCGTCCGTATAAGGAAAAAGTTCCTTTTTCGCCCTTGATCTAGTGTTCATACACTCGCAAAGAATTCCTACAAATATAAGAAGAAAAGTAAGTAACATTTAAATTAAGATCGAATTGATTATAACTAATATAGAATTAATACTAATAAAGAAGTCCCCGACAACGGCGCCAAAAACTTGTTGATCGATTTCACAATCAAAGCAAATGTGCAAGTATACACGGTCAACAAGTAATAGAGTGATAAGATAGAGTGTCGATCCCACAGAGAATTCTAATTAATAAATTCCAACTACTAGCACTATATCAATTCAATTTTATTTAAACAACCAATAATTGTGATTTTTCGAATTAAGAAAACTAAATTAAACAATTAAAAGAGATTAGTCTAAAAGAACTCAAATAAACAGAACTAAGATTTGATTGAATTCAGGTGAATAAGGATTAAGACTCCAACATCCCCAATTATGAACTATAAATCAATTATCCAATTATCCCAATTATTATGTCTACTGAATTGTTAACAGAAATTCTCAAATGCCAAAAGTCCTTTTCCAAGTGATCAATTTCCTTCTATTTAATCCAGATTAATCTTGTTATATTCCTATGCAAAACAATTGAATTAAACTCTTTTCAATCCCAATTCCTTATGTGTTACATGCGGTGAACAGATATTTCCATTCAATTCACAAACCTAATTATTCACTGTGCAACTAACTAAGTCATATGTCATCATGCCCAGTTCTAACCCTAGAATTCCTCTTTCAATTCCTTCTAGAGTAACAAGGTAATTATTGGCCAGATAATTAATCAATAAATGTAAAGTAAGATGAACAATTCACTTCAACATAAATAATTGGAATAAATTAAATAATTAATTCATAATCATAAAAGGTTCAATTGGAATCTTAATTAAAGAAATTAGTTCATAGCAAAAATTAAAACCAATAATATTTGAAAAATCATCCTTAATGAATTACACAAATTAAAAGAATAAAGAAGAAGAAAAAAAACTCCAAGTGAAAATCTTCAAATTCTCCTCTTGCTCCTTGATCAGCCCCCAATTGTGTATATTCGTTCCACTATTTCAATGTAAAAAAAACTTATATACTTCCTATCTTATGCTCCAATCCTTCTTCAAATCAACTTTGTTAAATAACCTCCCTTTAGCAAATCAACACTTTGGTCCACGCTACCGCATTGTCGTCAACGCTACCAAGACCAATAGCCGGTCTTTGGGATTAAGACGTGAGAGAGCGCCCCGGATCTGGAGTCCAGAATTTCCACAACTAGCCCTTGTTCAACCCAAAATGCACCTGTTGATCCTACAACTCCCTCATCTGCGAAACAACACCTAAACACAGTAAAATAATTCTTAAATAACCCGATAATGCACAAATTTAAGCTCAAATGTATCTGATTCATGGGTTTATCACCCAATCATCACTCAGCTAATCAGTTCTCTCGAACACAAGCTTAACGGCAACTGAGTAGCACCATTCAAGAACTCAACTATTATCTAGTGAAGGATGAAGTTCCAAGTCAGAAGGACTTGAAGAGTTCTAAGTGAACTGAGAAGTACCAAGTCTGCTGGACTTGAAGAGTTCAACAGTGAACTAAGAAATTCCAAGACTGCTGGTCTTGAAGGAATCTATGAGATTCAGAAGTTGTAAAGATATCCTTAGTGGATTTCCTACTCGAGGAATAGAAGAGTGGACTAGGAGCTTTGAATGCTCTGAACCACTTAAAATCACTGTGTCCCTTATATTCTTGCCATAACTGCTATAACTGTCATAACTGCTTTACTCCTAATTATTTATTATATCTTGAAGGGAAAACAAACAAATCTTAATTTCGCTGTGCTTAAATCATTATCAAAACTAAAAAGTATTTTGAAAAGAAAGATTTTAAAATATCTATTCAACCCCCCATTCTAGATAACAATTGTGCCTTTAGGAACTAACAAAATATACGAGTAGAACCGACTTTAATCGATAAAGTTAAAGATGCTCAAACTATGGACCTGGAGCTGATGCATATGAGGAAGAATGTACAAGAAGGTATTATTCCAGAAGCAAGAATTGATGAAGAAGGAATAATTCGAGTCAAATCCAGACCTTGTGTTCCTAACGACTTTGATTTAAAGTATAAAATCATGATGGAGGTGAACAACACACTGTTCGCAATCCATCCTAGGAGTACCAAAATGTATCGTGATCTTTGACATATATTTTGGTGGAGCAATATGAAGATAGAGATAGCATAGTTTATCTCAAGGTGTTTAACTTGTCAACGTGTCAAGGCAGAGCATAAAGTGCCAAAAGGTCCATTGAAACCACTTGAAATTCCAGAATGGAAGTGGGAGCACATTACCATGGACTTCGTTACTGGTCTTCCCAAGGTTTCTCAAGGTATAGATGCAATTTGGGTCATTGTTGATAGATTAACCAAGTCTGCTCATTTCTTACCTATACGAGAAACTTATTTACTTGCGTCTTGCTCGTATATACATAAATGAGATTTTAAGACTGCATGGTATGCCAGTATCCATAGTTTCTGATCGAGACCCAAGATTCACTTCACGATTTTGGGTTAGTTTACAGAAAGCTATGGGCACAGATTTACGATTCAATTCGGCATATCATCCTCGACCAGACTGGGCAAATGAGAGGACTATTCAAACTCTTGAAGATCTATTAAGACTCTGTGTCCTATACTTCAAAGGAAGTTGGGACAAGTTCTTGCCATTAGTGGAATTCTCCTACAACAACAGTTATCAAGCAAGCATAGACATGGCTCCATTCGTGGAGTTGTATGGATGCAAGTGTCGTTCTCCAGTATGCTGGGATGAGGTGGGTGAAGCAACATTGTTGGGACTGGATTTGGTACGCATGACTACAAAAAAGATTCAAATGATCCGGAAATGTATAAAAACCTCACAAGATCGACAAAAGAGTTATGTTGATCTTCATCAAAGAGACATGGAATTTAATGTTGGAGAGAAGGTGTTGTTACGTGTTGCTCCATGGAAAGGAGTTACAAGATTTGGAAAGATAGGAAAGCTCAATCCTCAATTTATTGGCCCATTTAAAATCCTCGATTGAGTAGGAACTGTAGCTTATAGACTCGCTATACCGCCAAGTATGTCTCGTGTTCATAACGTTTTTTACATATTTATGTTACGTAAATATGTGGAAGACCCGGACAACATTATTGAGTTAGAACCAGACGATATAACGGAAGATTTAACGTACGAAGAGGTACCTATTAAAATCTTGGATAAGAAGGAACATATTATACGCTCCAAGGTTATACCTCAAGTCAAAGTTTTGTGGAGAAACCATGATGTTGAGGAAATGACCTGGGAGTTAGAATCTGAAATGAAATTAAGGTACCCTTACCTCTTCGATATACCAGGTATGTACACCAATTTGGAGGACTGAATTTCATAAGAAGGGGAGGCTGTAAGACCCCAACTTGTATGAATAAAGATTTAATTTCTCAAAATATATTTTTGAATATTATGGTATGGATTTGATATAATGGTATAGTTATGGGTAATATTTATAAATTTTGCAAAGTAAGCAAGTTGTTATAAATATTCGATTGGTCGGGGAATATTCGTTTTAACAGGGAATATTCGTACGACGGAACAATCATTGGTGGACCCCACAACGAAATTATTGTCGGAGTTAGAAAATGACAGAAATATCTTTATAAAAATAATAAGAAAAGTTTTACCGTTAACTAATGAAATACCCGGTGGTAAAAGTACAGTAATACGCATGGTTGCATAGTAGCACACAGTATTGTACAATATCTTTGATTATTGATGCTTACATGAGAAGTCACTCAATTTTATTTAATTATTGTCACAGTAATTGCTGCATAGTATCTCACGTTATTGACTCAATTATTGTCACAATATTTTATATTATTAAATCAATAATTGAGACGACAAAGTTATTCATATTATTATTTACATTATTGATGATGTCTAGAAAGTTCTGTCGAGGAAAGGAGTTTGATCACCTAATTGCGCGCTAATAGGGAGAAATCCTTATCGAAAAGCCCCCTCTTTCTTGAGAATGATCTGGTTGTTAATATCGCGAGTTATAATATTAATGATGAATAAATATTGTTAAAAATATTGAGGGAATTTTTATGAAGTATTTGTTATAAATTTTGTTTATTATATGAACCCCCACTTACCCATTTTTCAAAACTGTTGGTAGAAAGTTATCGTAATTTTGTTATATATATATTGGTCATGGGGAATAGGGGGGGGGTTCACGGGTTATATATATATATATATATATATATATATATATTATATTATAAGTTTTGTTTTTATGAAAAATAGAATATATTATATTTTATTATGCATAGTATTTGCATAGTAAAATCAATTTTTTTTTCTTCAGAAATTAGACGAATTTGAATTTCGCTCGTGAATCCCACTGTGCGTCCGTGATTTTTCTAAATAGTATCCTTCTATTCTCTTATAAATAGGATGCTTAGTTTAGAATTGAAAATTCCACCAGAATCAGAGAATTCTTGTTCTATAATATTGAGCGTATTTCTTTAGAGTTTAAGGAAGCTTTGAGTGTAAAAATAGTGCAAGTTTTCTTCAAAAATATCCCCGCCCTACCAGTCTGAAATACTCTCCTTTTAAGGTAAGGGATATTATTTTTGTTCAATATTCGTATGAAATAATGTTTTCTTCCATACTCTGTAGTATGTAAGTAATATTATTTCGTTTCAGATTCCGAATTTCATTTTGTTAAAGTATTGCTTCTATACTCTTTGAATTTAGTGGAATATCATTGAAATTTGCGTTTTATCTAGTATCGTTCCAATGAAATATTTTTCTGGACATTCTTGATAAATTTTGATCTTTTCTACCGGGGTACTATTCCCGAAGTAATATTCACGATAAAAAATTGATTCTTTTTTGTCTAAATTATTTTGATACGTGAATATTATTCTTGAATTTTACTCCACAAAGTAGTATTATATTGGCAATTTGGACATTATTAAATTTTGGATAAATTGAATTATAAATCTTTAAAATTTATCCTTGCTCTCATTTAATTGAATTCTTATATCATTGTCATCATTCTCATGCTTATATTGTGATGAAAGTCTTTATTGGCCCGTAGTGCATTGATGGACAGTTGTTGGTATGATTATGACCAGGGATTATTCGGTATAATCATGATCTGTAATGTTACAAATGATGTGGTAAAAGTCCTCATTGGCTCATAGTACATTGATGGACAGTTGTTGGCATGATCATGACAATTGGTGAAAATACGAATATCCTTGGCCCATAGTGCATGGATAATTCATGGATGTGATACTAATGAATATCCTTGGCCTGTAGTGCGTGGATAATTCACTGATGTGGATTATTTATTAAGTTGAGTCTCAGCGATAAAATTGATGATAAACTTTTAAATCATGGAAGATAGTAGATATCATGCTCTACTTGACTCTTCTAATGGATTATTTGCTCCACTGCAGTTAATTTTTTTGTCTATTGTACTGTTGAAGGCTAACGATAATTTGTTCTGCATTATCTTAGTCATAATATTCTTTACTGGGCTAGTTGAGCTCACCATTTGCTTTCATTGTTCTCTTCAGGAAATGAGAATATAGCTGGGACGAGTCGGAGAATGGAGTGATGGTCCAAGATAGGTGGCTATAGTAGTCCTCACTATTCTATGAAATAGTGTGATAATAAATGTAATGGGGACTCCATTTGAGTTTGGATATTGTCTATGAGACAATATTCATGTAAAAACTCTCAGCTAGGCTTTTGTTGTATTGTATAAATGAAGTTTGTATTTAAATTCTGTACCATGTATTTGGCGACTCAGAATGGGTGATGTATACCTATTTTGAGGGCGTCACACACCACCTATCTAAACTGTGCAGATATTATCATTACTAATGAAATTATATTACAACATAGTATTATATTATTTATAATTATATTATAACATAATATTATACAGTTTAAAACATTTAAAACAAAATTAAAATAACAAATGATATCAATCATAATTTACTATGTTGATTTTATAATCCTTAAAGCACTATTTTTTCAATCTAAACGATTTTTATATTATCGTTACTTTATTATTATCTCCTAATATCACTACTTTTTAATCTCACATTAATATTTTAATTTATAATCTCATAAATCACTACAAATTTAAATTGTTCTGATAATGTTAACTTTTCTAATATTATCATTACTAATTTAATTATTATCTTCTAAAATCACTAATTTTTTAATCCCAAATTAATATTTTGAATTTATAATCCCCTAAATCACTACAAATCTAAACTGTTTTGGTAATGTCAATTGTTCTGATATTATTCTTTTTAATTTAATTATTATATCCTAAAATCACTACTTTATTCTTTTTAACTGGGCCGAGTTTGTTCAAAATGAGTTGGGTTGAGGTCAAATTGGGCTGATGGAATGGAAACGCCAACAAAATGCCACTTTAAGGACCTAACTGACGAAAATTGAACTTTAGGGACGACTTTGAAAGTGGGTGGCAACTTGAAGGGACAGAAGTGTCTTTCAGTCGAAATTGAGCTATTATCATTACTCTCCGTTATTTAACCTAATTTCTCTCTATAAATACATACCAACAATTACGCAACAACTAATGCTAAAAACAATTCTAAATACTGTTGAAAGTGCAAAGGAGTTATATGGAGACCTTCAGATTATGGTGACAGTGCATTCAATGGAAGGGGCTATGGCTTCATTTTGTGGACTATATCTCATGGTGTTTATATTTATGGCTTCTTCATCTATTGCATTCTATTATCTGGATTGTGGCTTTGCATTATTGGTGAAGTACTAACATCCGGTAAATTATTTTTATCATCATTAATAATGTTTTTTGGCATTATGGTAATACTGTGAGTGCCTCTACAATTGTCAAAAATGGATAAAAAACTAATGAGACAATTAATGTATTTGTTTTTTAACTATAACATTGTGTTATTATGACACGATGCTATACTACTATGTTTTTAGACATGGTGTTTGTTTGTCATGAAGATCCAACATAATTATTAATGCTCGTGATTTTCAGTTTTCGCATTTAACATGTAATTTTCCTTAAGGTCTGAGGACCGAAACTGAGACATTCTTCATTTGTTTCCCCTTTCGTTTGGATATTTGAATTCCGGTGCAAGTAAGCTTATATGAGACATGAACTCTTTAAAATGCATCAAGTACCTATGTAAGATATTTGAGGCTTGGTGAGGTTTGTGTAATCTGTAATAGACTTCAAATATACCACTAACAATCATATCAATATAACAACTCGATGACATTGTGAATTACACTTTCTAAATATTTGTTAATGCTTATATAGACACACACACAACTGTTACATAATGTCCTGGGATTTAGTGATCAGATTAATTCTATACTTGGATATGTATTTGCGCACAAAACTTTTACCCAACTCTATGTAACATATGCTACCAAAATTTGATCATCGCACAACAATCTACTATCTTCTTATTATATTTTAATTTATTAATTACACGTATAAATTTATTATTAACAAAATGAATAATCCCGCTGCAACGCGCGGGTTTATATCTAGAACTTATACTAATTTGAATAGAAAAGAAAAGGATTTATTTTTCCTATTCTTCTTAGAGATATATATGAATTGTTTTTAAATTTATATAATATTTAATTGATACAAATTTGGATAGTGCTTATACTAATATAAATTTGAAAAGTTGTTCTAAAAATTAGTGAAACTTTGTGTTTTTAATTATATAGTTGATAAGTTTTATATGTACAAAAGATAAGATTATGATTTTTTTTTCTAGAAGAGATTATTAAGGCCCATATTTTTTTCTAGAAGAGAAAAGATAAGATACAAATTTTTTTCTCGTCTCTCCTCTCCTAGTTCTATTCCCCGATCTCCACCAGAGACCATATCCCTAAGCTCTGATACCAACTGTGACGCCCCCAAAATAGGTATACAACACCCATTCTGAGTCGCCAAATACATGGTACAGAAACAACTACAACTTTATTAATACAATTATCGTGCAAAATACGACAACACATAAACTGTGAATTAAAATATAAATATTGTCATCTAGACAATATCCACACCCAACTAAGTTCTCATCACAATTATTGATACACTATTTTACAAAATAGTGAGGACTACTATAACAACTGCCTTGGAACATCACTCCACACCCCGACTACTCTCCGCTATATTCTCGCTTCCTGAGAAGAAAAATGGAACAAAAAAGAAAAGGGTGAACTCAACTCGCCCAGTAAAGAATATTATGACTAAGATAATATAGAACAAATTATCGTTAGTCCTCAATAGGAAAAAATATGATAGAATACAATAGACAACAAGTTTTAAATCAATATTCGCAACGAAAATAACAATTCATTAGAAGAGTTTCGTAGAGAATGAATTCTACTTTCTTCTATGAATTTAAAAGTTTATCATCAATATTTTATCACTGTAACATCAATCAATATACATCT
The DNA here is from genome assembly GCA_020205605.1 of Panax ginseng. Classification (NCBI taxonomy): domain Eukaryota; kingdom Viridiplantae; phylum Streptophyta; class Magnoliopsida; order Apiales; family Araliaceae; genus Panax; species Panax ginseng. The sequence goes on from CM035134.1 coordinate 105,044,527, forward strand.
TGAATCAAATATTCATCTTTGCACTATAGGCCAAAGATATTCATCAGTTGGTCATGTTCATCTCAACACCTGTTCATCTTTGCACTACGAGCCAAAGATATTCATCAGAAAATTATTCATCTTTGCACTACAGGCCAAAGATATTTAGTTATATCATCATTTAGGACTGAGAATGATGAAAAATATTTTAAAGAAAACAAATCCAGTGAAACAAAAGAACAAATATTACGGATTCGTACTTCGGTTTATCCATGTTAAAAAATACTCCATAATAAACTATTGTGGAGCAAAATTCAAGAATGAAGTTCAAAACATGGATACAATCAAAGCTAGTAATCATAATAAACAACTTAGATGAAGAAAAGAAAATTTTAATTTTTCCGTGAATAGTGCCGTATATGTGAATAGTGATGTATACGTGAATAGTAACCCCGACACAAAAAGACAAGAATTTCATAAGAAAAATCTGACCAATATCCCGACATAATGATATTGAAAGAAATAATATCATTTTAAAAAAAAATAACATCCCTTAACTCGAAAGAATAATACTTCTGGCTGGAATATCAGATATAACGCTGAAGGAACTTGCAGCGTATAGCAACACTCAAAGTATCAAAATACTCACAAGAATACGCTCGATAAGGTAGAGAGAGAAAAGATTTCAGTTCCTGGTGTGATTTTCAATTCTAACCTAAGCACCATATTTATAGGAAAATACTTAGAACACCAAAGCAGAAAATTTAATAAAATAATAATATAATTAAAAAAAATTCAGGCCCACCTTAGACCTACTGAATTCAGCATATTTATATCACATGTGGGGCCCACTCAATTGCAAAAAATGTTTTTCTTAAAATAATTATTTAAAACTTCAAAAACAAATTATTTCGGAACTTCAACACCTCATAATAAATAGCCCTTTTATCAGAAAAATTTGAATCTTATGTCCATTCCATAGGAAATTCAATTCTCTACAAATTTGTAAGTTTAAGTTTTTCCAAATTCCAAGCAGAAGTTAACTGAAATCCACAAACGGACGATTTTGCAGGTTATAATCAAATTTCAGTCAAGAAATGGGGTCCACAAATATAAAAAACATGTTTTAAATATTCTTTTGTAACAAAAATACTCTTCCTCCTCATTTATCCATATATCACACATTCATTGTAAAAATATTACCATTATTATATTATTATATTATAATAATATATTTAAATGAATTATTTTATTAGAAAAGATAAAATATCAATTTTCAACAATTGTCACATTAAAAATTTTCTCCATCTATATCCACATAAAATGAATATTTTTTCTTATCATATAAATCAATAATTAATTATTCACAAATAATATTACGTAATCACAACATCGACAACCGGCCGCTCCTAGGAAAGGGGGCTTTCAATAAGGATTTCTCTCATTGGCGCCGCAATTTGGTGACCAAACCTCTCCTTAGATGTAACTTTCTAGACATTGGCAATAATGCTATCTAATAATATTATTCAAATAATATGAATTATTGATCCGATAATGGAAAATACTCGTGTAGTGACAATTATTGAAACAACAATAATATAAAATATCAACGTATCAATTATTGAATCAATAAAATAAAATATTGAAGCAAGAATTATCGTAACAATTATTGAGTAGTGCCTTCTTACGTAAGAATCAATAATTGGTGCAATACTGGTGTGCTATTGTGTTTTAACCACTTTGGGTATTCCAACAAGATTAATTCAGAATAACTACGCCGTAATTTATAAACAACTTATACTTGTCGCTTTCTTCATCCAATCGCTTTCCGTTATATGGGCCCACACAAGGTCGCACTGTCGCATTTAATTGTCCTGCATAAACGATAGAATATTCCACGACCAAATGAATATTCCCCGACAACAATGAATATTTTATAACCACTTGCTTATTTGAAATATTTGCGCGTTTTACCCATAACTAACCACATTAATCAAATCAACCCTTACTATTTCAAAATAATAAATAGAGGAAATTCAATTTTCATTAATAATAAGTTGGGGTCTTACAATCTCCCCTCCTTATGAAATTTCGTCCTCGAAATTGATGTACGTACCTGGTGTTTCAAAAAAGTGAGGATACCTCGCTTTCATTTCCGTTTCTAACTCCCAGGTCATTTCCTCAATAGCATGGTTCCTCCATAAAACTTTGACTTTTGGTATGACCTTTGTACGTAGGACATGCTCCTTCCTATCCAAGATCTTTACAGGTACCTCCTCATACGTTAAGTCTTCGACTATCTCATCCGGTTGTAACTCAATAATGTGGTTTGGGTCTGTCACATATTTACGAAGCACATATATGTGAAAAACATTATGAACACGAGACATACTTGGAGGTAAAGCGAGTCTATAGGCCACATTTCCTACTCGGTCAAGAATATGAAATGGACCAATAAATCATGGATTGAGCTTTTCTCTTTTCCCAAATCTTGTAACTCCCTTCCATGGAGCAACACGCAACAATACATGATCCCCAATACTAAATTCCACGTCCTTTCTATGAAGATCCGCATAACTTTTTTGTTGATCCCGTGCCATTTGTATACATTGTCGAATCATTTGGATCTTTTTTGTAGTCATACGTACCAACTCTAGTCCTAACAATGTTGCTTCACACACCTCATCCCAACATACTGGAGAGCGACACTTTCGTCCATATAATGCTTCGAATGGAGCCACACCTATACTGGCCTTATAACTGTTGTTGTAGGAGAATTCCACCAATGGTAAATACTTATCCCAACTCCCTTTGAAGTCTAGGATACAGAGTATTAATAGATCTTCAAGACTTTAAATAGTCCTCTCTGATTGTCCATCCGTTTGAGGATGGTATGCTAAACTGAATCGTAAATCCGTGCCCATAGCTTTTTGTAAGCTAACCCAAAATCGTGAAGTAAATCTTGGGTCACGATCTGGAACTATGGATACTGGCATGCCATGCAATCTCACAATCTCATTTACATACATACGAGCAAGACGTTCAAGGGAATAAGTCTCCTGTATCGGCAAGAAATGAGAAGACTTGGATAATCTATCAATAATAACCCAAATAGCATCTATGCCTTGAGAAACCGTGGGAAGACCCATAACGAAATCCATGGTAATGTGTTCCTACTTCCAGTTTGGAATCTCAAGTGGTTACAATGGACCCTTAGGCACTTGATGCTCCTCCTTTACACGTTGACAAGTTAAACACCTCGAGATAAACTTTGCAATCTCTCCCTTCATATTGTTCCACCAAAATGTATGTCAAAGATCACGATACATTTTGGTACTTCCAGGATGGATTGCAAATGGTGTATTGTGTGCCTCCATCATTATCTTGTATTTCAAATCAGAGTCGTTAGGAACACAAAGTCTGGAGTGGACTCGAAGTATTCCTTCTTCATCGATTCTTGCTTCTGGAATAGCACCTTCATGTAATTTCTTCTTCATACGCATCAATTTCAAGGTCCGTGGCTTGAGCAACTTTAACTTTTTTCGATTGAAGTTTGGTTCTATGTCGTATACTTGACATCATCGCATGGGTCCCCTGAGTCTTGAATTCTATCTTCGTCTTTTGTAAATCATACAAAATGGGCCTTTGTGTTGACAACATCGCACTCGTTCCCGCATATGACCTTCTACTCAATGCGTTAGCTACCACGTTCGCTTTTCCAGGATGGTATTGAATGGTATGGTCATAGTCTTTCAACAGCTCGAGCCAACGTCGTTGCCGCATGTTGAGTTCCTTTTGGGTGAAGAAATATTTGAGACTTTTATGGTCTTAATATATCTCCACTTTCTCCCCATATAAATAATGCCTCCAGATCTTTAGCACAAAAACGACTGCTGCCAACTATAGATCAGGAGTAGGATAATTCCTCTCATACTCTTTAAGTTATCGCGAGGCATATCTATGACTTTCCCATGTTGCATGAAAACACATCCTAACCCTTTGCCTGAAGCATCACTGTAGATAACAAATCCATCCGAACCAGATGGTATTGTTAGAATAGGTGTTGAAATGAGTCTCCTCTTGAGCTCTTGAAAACTCTTTTCGCATTCCTTGCTCCATACGAATTTTGTGTCCTTCCGAGTCAACTGAGTTAACAGAGTAGCAATTTGAGAAAACCCTTCCACGAATCTCCGATAATAACCAGCTAAGCCCAGAAAGCTACGTACTTCGGTCACCGTCTTCGGTTGCTCCCAAATTTGTATTGCTGCAATCTTCGCCGGGTCAACAGATACTCCATGTTTTGACACCACGTGCCAAAGGAATGCTACTTCCTCAAGACAGAACTCGAATTTCTTCAACTTAGCATAAATCTTGTTTTCACGAAGCCTTTGGAGTACCAGGTTCAAGTGGTGCTCATGATCTTCACGACTTTTGGAATATATGAGGTTGTCATCAATAAAGACAACAACGAACTGATCCAAATATTCCTTGAATACTCGGTTCATCATATCCATGAAAGCCGCAGGAGCATTATTCAATCCAAAAGACATGACTAAGAATTCATAATGCCCGTACCGAGTTCTAAAGGCAGTCTTCGAAATATCCTCAGTTTTAATCTTCAGCTGATGATATCCAGAACGAAGATCAATCTTTGATAAGAATTGTGCTCCTTGCAACTGGTCAAACATGTCATCAATGCGAGGTAGTGGATACCTATTCTTGATGGTGACATGGTTCAATTCTCAATAGTCAATACAAAGTCGCATACTCCCGTCTTTCTTCTTTAAAAATAAAACAGGAGCACCCCAAGGAGATGTACTAAGACGAATGAAACCGATGTCCAAAAACTCTTGTAGTTAGACCTTTAACTCCTGAAGTTCAATAGGAGCCATTCGATATGGAGTTTTAGAAATGGGCTTTGTACCAGGCTCAAGGTCAATAAAGAATTAACCTTCACGTTCTGGGGGTAGATCGGGAAGTTCTTCAGGAAATACATTAGGAAATTCACTAACAACAGAAATTTATTCAAATCTGACATGTCTTTATTCAAATCCATAACATGGGTTAAGAAAGCTTGACATCCGTTTTTTAATAAACGAATGGCTTTATGGCTTGATATGACAGTGATTGATTTTAGTGGTTTAGTTGCTTGAATTCACATAACAGGTTGGTTAGGAATATGAAAACTAACAACCTTACGAAAATAATCAATTTTGGCATGATGAGTAGTTAACCAATCAATCCCTAAAATCACGTCAAATGTAAGTATCTTTAAAGAGATAAGATCAACAGGTAATGTGATGGTGCCAACTTGGATCAAATAAAATTTATAAACAGTGGATGTAACGAAAGTTTCTCCTAACGGAGTCTCCACAGATAAGTCAAAGTCTAATTTCTCTGGAGTCAAGTTTAAACGTTGAGCACAAGCAGGAGAGATAAAAGAATGGATAGAACCGGTATCTATTAAGGTATAAACTTCGCAAGAATTTATGATTAGCTTACCCGTGATCACCTCGTTTAGGTTCCTCGCATTTTGACTAGTCACAACAAACGCTCTTTCAGGAACCGTTGACTTTGAATTTTCTGGGACAACCTTTTGAGTCACCATCCCCACTGGACTTGGTTTTGCTACCATATAATCTCGAGAAATATGTCAATCCTTTCCATAATTATAGCATACCTTGAACTGTTGTGGAGAGTTTGGGCTGATATGTCCCTCTTTTTCGCATTTATAGCATACGACCGGTGGTCATTCTCCTCCCTTAGAACCAGTTGCTGCTGGTGCTGACATCTTCACATTATCATTGTTGAATCTCCTCTTTTTAAAATCTCCCCCCGACTCACTTCTTCTATTTTCATGGTCATGATTACCACCAGAGTGGTTACCGCTTTTGTCCATATTTTTCTTTCCCTCACTTTGGTTATCGTTGTTCGATGATCGCCATCCATAGAAATATGACCTCGGTTGTGGTCCCTCGGTTGAACGTTCTCGTTATCTCGCTCTAATAATTGAGCCCTATTGACAACATCTGAATATAGAGAAAATTTATGAGAAATGAGATACTGACGTATGTCGGGTTTCAAACATCTCAGAAACATCCGCGTCATATGCAAACCTGGATAACTCCGCGAACTTCGCCTCGTACTGGGATACCGTCATGTTGTTCTGCTCCAATCTAATAAACTCTACCTCCTTCATATGATGAATACTTTCAGGAAAATACTTGTCATTGAACAGTTTCTGAAATGTTTCCCAAGACATGCTAAGTGCGGCTGGATGGGTACGCTTCACAGATTCCCACCAGTAATCTGCCTCATTACGGAACATAAAGGTGGTGAATGGAACCTTCTGTTCCTCCGTGCATCCCAAGACATTGAATATCTTGGTAATTTGCTTGACCTACGTCTCCGCCTTATTCAGATCCGGCTCTCTCCAGAATTCTGGTGGTCCCAACTTTGTGAACTGCTTGGCTGTGACAAACCATGCGTTGTTATCATTTCCACCTGTGTTTTGTACACGAGTCTCCTTCGTCTGATTTTTGCATGAACTAGAAAAAAGCTTTTAAAAATCCCATCGTTCATCGTTTGATCAGTGGTGTTATTTACAGGAGGAACATTGCTGGCCTGTTGCACGTTCTCCTCATTGGTGAGTAAAGGAGTCTCCACGGTCTCATTTACTCCACTGTTAACATTCTTAGTTGCCATTCTCAAATAGTTCCATAAAACAAGGGTTAATTAAAGAAATTAACATATCACATAAACCAACAAATAAGCTTAGGTAGGACACACTAGCGAAGGATTTTCTCGTCTCTCCCCTCCTAGTTCTATTCCCCGATCTCCGCCAGAGACCATATCCCTAAGCTCTAATACCAACTGTGATGCCCCCAAAATAGGTATACAACACCCATTCTGAGTCGCCAAATACATGGTACAGAAATAAATACAACTTTATTAATACAACTGTCGTGTAAAATACGACAACACATAAACTATGAGTTAAAATACAAATATTATCATCTAGACAATATCCACACCCAACTAAGTTCTCATCATAATTATTGATACACTATTTTACAAAATAGTGAGGACTACTATAACAACTGCCTTGGAACATCAGTCTACACCCCCACTACTCCCCGCTATATTCTCGCTTCCTGAGAAGAAAAATGGAACAAAAAGGAAAAGGGTGAGCTCAACTAGCCCAGTAAAGAATATTATGACTAAGATAATATAGAACAAATTATTGTTAGTCCTTAACAGGAAAAAATATGATAGAATACAATAGACAACAAGTTTTAAACAATATTCACAGCGAAAATAACAATTCATTAGAAGAGTTACGTAGAGAATGAAATCTACTTTCTTCCATGAATTTAAAAGTTTATCATCAATATTTTATCCCTGTAACATCAATCAATATACATCTTGAATCAAATATTCATCTTTGCACTACAGGACAAAGATATTCATCAGTTGGTCATGTTCATCTCAACACCTGTTCATCTTTGCACTACGAGCCAAAGATATTCATCAGAAAATTATTCATCTTTGCACTATAGGCCAAAGATATTAAGTTATATCATCATTTAGGACTGAGTATGATGAAAAATATTTTAAAGAAAACGAATCCAGTGAAACAAAAGAATAAATATTACGGATTCGTACTTTGATTTATCCATGTTTAAAAATACACCATAATAAATTATTGTGGAGCAAAATTCAAGAATGAAGTTCAAAACATGGATACAATCAAAGATAGTAATCATAATAAACAACTTAGACGAAGAAAAGAAAATTTTAATTTTTTCGTGAATAGTGACGTATACGTGAATAGTGCCGTATACGTAAATAGTGCTGTATACGTGACTAGTAACCCCGACACAAAAAGACAAGAATTTCACAAGAAAAATCTTACTAATATTCCGGCATAATGATATTGAAAGAAATAATATCATTTTTTAAAAAATAACATCACTTACCTCGAAAGAATAGTATTTCTGGCTGGAATATCAGATATAACGCTGAAGGAACTTGCACCGTATAACAACACTCAAAGTATCAAAATACTCACAAGAATACGCTCGATAATATAGAGAGAGAAAAGATTTCAGTTTCTGGTGTGATTTTCAATTCTAACCTAAGCACCCTATTTATAGGAAAATTCTTAGAACACCAAAGCAGAAAATTTAATAAAATAATAATATAATTAAAAAAAATTCAAGCCCACCTTAGACCAACTGAATTCAGCACATTTATATCACATGTGGGGCCCACTAAATTGCAAAAAATGTTTTTCTTAAATTAATTATTTAAAACTTCAAAAAACAATTATCCCGGAATTTCAATACCTCATAATAAATAGATCTTTTATCAAAAAAATTTGAATCTTATGTCCATTCAATAGGAAATTCAACTCTCTACAACTTTGTAAATTTAAGTTTTTCCAAATTCCAAGTAGAAGTTGACTGAAATCCATAAACGGACGATTTTGCAGGCTATAATCAAATTTCAGTCAAGAAATGGGGTCCACAAACATGAAAAACTTGTTTTAAATATTTTTTTGTAACAAAAATACTCTTCCTCCTTATTTATTTATATATCACACATTCATTGTAAAAATATCACCATTATTATATTATTATAATATAATAATATATTTAAATGAATTATTTTATTAGAAAAGATAAAATATCTATTTTCAATAATTGTCACATTAAAAATTTTCTCCATCTATATCCACATAAAATGAATATTTTTCTTATCATATAAATCAATAATTAATTATTCACAAATAATATTATAGAATCACAATACTGACAACCAGGCCATTCCTAGGAAAGAGGGGGCTTTCCAATAAGGATTTCTCCTTACTGGCGCGCAATTAGGTGACAAAACCTCTTCTTAGACATAACTTTCTAGACATTGGCAATAATGCTATCTAATAATATTATTCAAATAATATGAATTATTGATCTGATAATGGAAAATACTATATAGCGACAATTATTGAAACAACAATAATATAAAAAATCAACGTATCAATTATTGAATCAATAAAATAAAATATTGAACAGTAATTACTATAACAATTATTGAGTAGTGCCTTCTTATGTAAGAATCAATAATTGGTGCAATACCGTATGCTACTATGTTTTAACCACCGGGTATTCCAACAGTATTAACGGTAACAATTACGTCGTTATTTATAAACAACTTATACTTATCGTTTTCTTCATCCAATCGTTTTCCGTTATGGGGCCCACACAAGGCTGCTCCGTCGTATGAATATTCCTCGACAGAAAGAATATTCCACGACCAAACAAAAATTCCCCGACAACAATGAATATTTTATAACCAATTGCTTATTTGAAATATTTGTGCATTTTACCCATAACTAACCACATTAATCAAATCAACCCTTACTATTCCAAAATAATAAATAGAGGAAATTCAATTTTCATTAATAATAAGTTGGGGTCTTACGCATTCATATACTCCTAATTATTCAAAAGGCATTCATTATCATGTCTAACATGTTATACCCATCTTTTTTACTTTTGAGAAATAAAGCAATTTTATTCGATTAACATAGCATGACATAGTAAAGAAAACTACTAGTATTAATTAAGAGAGAATTTTGTCTTGGACTAAACAGGAAATGACATGTTTATTATTGTTGTCACACTTAAGTTTTGCTACTGTTTTTGTTGATTTGATATTTATATTTAGTTATTTAATTATATAAATATCGAACATTACAAAACTTAAATTTATTGTCCTTGGTATATATCGAGAAAGAATTACTTATCATGGACTCTTGATACTAATATTTATATAAAGACAAATTTGGAGATATAATTAAGATTGACAAATATGCATCCTTGCAGGATCATGCAAAATCAATTATTTTTATTCGTCATCATCTCCATGAAAAACAATATTGATAAAGACATGTTAGAAAAAATATTTATTATATTTCATGCCTTGAATATGCTCCTGCAACAGCAATATCGAGAGTGTTAGTTCAAAAAAATATTCCCTAAAGCGATAAATAAAATTATATTCCTAGAAGTGATATCATTTCTTCTAGTGACTGAACAAATAATGAGTTTTTGATGAAAACCAACACTCTCGCCCGATTGGTTCTACTGCATTCCCTGAAGTGAATGGAATCTCATTTGATAAACATAAAGGAAATTATGGTTATGGTCGTGGGTGTGAAAAGAACTATCAATATAGAAAATGGAATGTACCTGTCGTACTCCTAAACATTTGGTAAATTTATACCAAGACTCCATAAAAGAAAAGAAAATAAAATTGAAATAAATTTTATTGATCATAATGATCCTAAAGATCCCATGAATTATTTTGACTTTCAAATGGAATGGAAATAACTAATTTTGATATCTATGATTTCCTTGATGATATTGATAGAAATGTTCATACCAATTAATTATTTTTATTTTATTTTATTATGGCATTATAATAAGTATTTTTATTATATGTTTTATTTATGTTTCAAGTACTAAAGTTAAATTTATGTTTTTGCATATATAAAGATGTATGGGCCAGAAGCTCATCAAACTTAATTAAAGGCTCTGGAAGAGCGATTATTCATCAAACTTAATTAAAGGCTCTCGAAAAGCGATTATAATTTTGTCAAAGGGTACAAAACTTTGTATTGATGATTCTTTTATATTCTTCTAAGACAAGCAAAAATTTGTTCAGTTTTAAGGATATATGTTATAATGGTTATTATATTGAAACCAATAACTACGGCAGTGAAGAATTTCTTTATATTACTTTAATAGTATCGGGCCAGAGGCTCATATTAGAAAAATTATCTGTTTTCTCTTCTGGATTATATTGTCTGAAGCACGATGAGGGAGATTACTTGAAATTTTTTGTCGTTATCTTATCTTGATCCTCATACAAATAAATGTGAACTAGAAGTTCATTTGAAATGAATTGCAAATCAATTAGCAGAATTATTCACCGATAATAAGAAAATAGTGATATCTCACATTCTAGCTACTAATACTCTAGCAGGGATTGAAGTCCTTGTAGGAAAATCAGTTTATACAGTAACAAATGAATCAAAACCACACCTAAAGTGTGGAAGACCTATCGATGTTAAAAAAAATTAAATTTCCCAGTAATATAAAAAATCAACGTATCAATTATTGAATCAAAAAAATAAAATATTAAACAGTAATTACTATAACAATTATTGAGTAGTGCCTTCTTACGTAAGAATCAATAATTGGTGCAATACCGTGTGCTACTATGTTTTAACCACCGGGTATTCCAACAGTATTAACGGTAACAATTACGTCGTTATTTATAAACAACTTATACTTATTGTTTTCTTCATCCAATCGCTTTCCGTTATGGGGCCCACACAAGGCTGCTCCGTCGTATGAATATTCCTCGACAGAAAGAATATTCCACGACCAAACAAATATTCCCCGACAACAATGAATATTTTATAACCAATTGCTTATTTGAAATATTTGCGCATTTTACCCATAACTAACCACATTAATCAAATCAACCCTTACTATTCCAAAATAATAAATAGAGGAAATTCAATTTTCATTAATAATAAGTTGGGGTCTTATACATTCATATACTCTTAATTATTCAAAAGGCATTCATTATCATGTCTAACATGTTATACCCATCTTTTTTACTTTTGAGAAACAAAGCAATTTTATTCGATTAACATAGCATGACATAGTAAAGAAAACTACTAGTATTAATTAAGAGAGAATTTTGTCTTGGACTAAACAAGAAATGACATGTTTATTATTGTTGTCACACTTAAGTTTTGCTACCGTTTTTGTTGATTTGATATTTATATTTAGTTATTTAATTATATATTTATATAAATATAGAACATTACAAAACTTAAATTTATTGTCCTTGGTATATATCGAGAAAGAATTACTTATCATGGACTCTTGATACTGATATTTATATAAAGACAAATTTGGAGATATAATTAAGATTGACAAATATGCATCCTTGTAGGATCATGCAAAATCAATTATTTTTATTCGTCATCATCTCCATGAAAAACAATATTGATAAAGACATGTTAGAAAAAATATTTATTATATTTCATGCCTTGAATATGCTCCTGCAACAGCAATATCGAGAGTGTTAGTTCAAAAAAATATTCCCTAAAGCGATAAATAAAATTATATTCCTAGAAGTGATATCATTTCTTCTAGTGACTGAACAAATAATGAGTTTTTGATGAAAACCAACACTCTCGCCCGATTGGTTCTACTCCATTTCCTGAAGTGAATGGAATCTCATTTGATAAACATAAAGGAAATTATGGTTGTGGTCGTGGGTGTGAAAAGAACTATCAATATAGAAAATGGAATGTACCTGTCGTACTCCTAAACATTTGGTAAATTTATACCAAGACTCCATAAAAGAAAAGAAAATAAAATTGAAATAAATTTTATTGATCATAATGATCCTAAAGATCCCATGAATTATTTTGACTTTCAAATGGAATGGAAATAACGAATTTTGATATCTATGATTTCCTTGATGATGTTGATAGAAATGGTTATTATATTGAAACCAATAACTACGGCAGTGAAGAATTTCTTTATATTACTTTAATAGTATCGGGCCAGAAGCTCATATTAGAAAAATTATCTGTTTTCTCTTCTGGGTTATATTGTCTGAAGCACGATGAGGGAGATTACTTGAAATTTTTTGTCGTTATCTTATCTTGATCCTCATACAAATAAATGTGAACTAGAAGTTCATTTGAAATGAATTGCAAATCAATTAGCAGAATTATTCACCGATAATAAGAAAATAGTGATATCTCACATTCTAGCTACTAATACTCTAGCAGAGATTGAAGTCCTTGTAGGAAAATCAGTTTATATAGTAACAAATGAATCAAAACCACACCTAAAGTGTGGAAGACCTATCGATGTTAAAAAAAATAAAATTTCCCAGAAGAAGAAAATACAAGAAAAATAAGTTGCAGGCTATAAAGAGGCTATACCCTTAAAATAGGCTACAAAATTTATCGATCTATCCAAAATTTATGAACAAAAATCTCCTGTAAATAAAACTCTTGAAGAGTTATCCCCCGAAGAGGATGAGTTATCCCCTGAAGAGGATCAGGTACCTGAAAATAATGAGATCTTGATACATTATGTATATACAGGAGATGTATATATTGGATAGAAATAAAATCGTTGTCGACAACATATTTTCATATAAAGTTGCTATTGATATTACCAGAAGTAATGATCATGTATATGAACCACAAATCGTTGATGAATGTAGAAATATTTGGCCAATGTGAAAAGAGGCGATTCAAGTAGAACTAAATTCACAAAGTAAACGTGAAGTTTGGACCTGTAGTCTGAACACCTAAAGGTGTGATGCCTGTTGAATACAAATGGGTATTTGTATGAAATAACAAAAATGAAATTATATGGTATAAAGTGCGACTTGTAGCACATGGTTTCTCGCAAAGACATGGTGTTAATTATGAAGAAACATATGCTCCTGTAATGGATACAATTACATTCAGATTTTTAATTAGCTTGGTAGCAAGAGAAATTATTGGATGTTGTTACATCATATCTGTATGGATCATCAGATAATGATATCTACATGAAAATCCCTGAAGGATATAAAATGTCTGAAGCATATAGTTCTGCATCTCGAAGTATGTATTCTATCAAGCTAAAAAGATTCTTATATGAGTTAAAGCAATCCAGATGCATATTGTGGTATAATCGCCTGAGTGAATATCTTTTGAAAGAAGGATTTGAGAATAATCCAATTTGTGCATGCATTTTTATCAAAAGATCATAATATGGATTTGTTATTATTATTATTATTATATTTATTGATGAAAGATCTTGCTCTAGAAGAGTCGACAAAAACAACAAATTTGAGATAAAATAAAAACAACAAATTTGAGATGAAAGATATTAATAAGAAATTTTTTTGTCTTGGCCTACAAATTGAACTATGGAATTTTTTTTCATCAATTTACATACACAGAAAAAGTCATGAAGTAACTTTACATGGATAATGTTAATCCTTTGAATACTCCAATGATGGGTTGGTCACTTGATATCAAGAAAGATCCGTTTTGACCACAAGAAAATAATAAAGAAACTCTTGGTCCTGAAGTACCATATATTAGGTCCTAAAGTACCATATCTTAGTGCAATTGATGTTTTGATGTATCTTGCAAATTTCACATGACATGATATAACATTTGCAGTTAACTTACTAGCAATGTATAGTTATGCACAAACTCGAAGACATTGTAATAAAATTAAACATATTTTATGTTATCTTCGTGAGACTATTTATTTGGGATTATTTTATCCAAATGGTGATAGAACCAAGCATATTGTACCAAAATTATTTTATACACATGAGCCCCAGAAGAATGGCATATTGATATCAAGCATATATGATCATGTGATAATTTGGTTGATATATTCATTAAGTCATTACCAACTACGATTTTGAAGAAGATGGTGCACAATATTGGCATGCTTCGACTTAATGATATTTTTACCATGAACAATGGAAATTCTATATACTTATGAAGGGGAGTCAAAAGGATATGTGCTAATTGTACTCTTTTTCCTTCGCTAAGGTTTTTTCCCACTGAGTTTTCCTTTGCAAGGTTTTAATGAGGCAATCCCAAGGCACTAGAAGTTATACAAGAATATTGTACTCTTTTCCTTCGCCAATATTTTTCCCACTGGGTTTTTATTTGGTAAGGTTTTTAATGAGGCATATTCTTAGAAAATTGCTACAAAAGAACTCCATCCATTCTGTATGAAGACAATGCTGCATGTATAACTCAATTAAAGAGAGGATACATCAAAGGAGATAAAAGAAAGCACATATCACCGAAATTCTTTTTCACACATGACCTTGATAAGTGCAGTGAAATTGATGTTCAATAAATTTGCTTAAAAGATAATCTAGCAGATTTGTTCACCAAAGCATTACCAACTACAATGTTTGAAGGATTGTGTTGCAATATTAAAATGCTACAACTGAAGGACTTAAAGATACATTCATGAGGGGGAGCTAATACATGCTGCACTCTTTTTCCCTTAAGAAAGGTTTTTTTTCCCATTGGGTTTTTCCTGGTAAGGTTTTTAATGAGGCAGCTTTCAATTTGTATGGCTATACAATAGACATCCAAGGGGGAATGTTATAAAATTATACATTGTGTGGATGTCTAGATACATTCCTATCCATGTCTAGATATATTTCTACCCCTCTTTATTGTAATGACCTTTGAGCTTTGTAACTCTCATATCCTTTAAGGTTTGAAACTCATGACCTTTGAGTTTTGAAACCTCCAAATATTGATGTTAATGTACTATAAATAGTTGTATTGTCAAGAGGATGGTAGGCGATATGAAAATATAATGAGAATGCTCTCTCTTTTATACTAATCATCATTGTTCTTAATATTTAGTATAATCTTTTATAACAATTAACTAATTTTATCTATTTTTTGGTCGGTCCTAGTTATTAGAATCCTCTCCCTCTTTCTTTCGGTTGTCTTACTCGTTTCTTATGTTGTTTTTCTCCTAAAATAATGGACATACGGAACTGTATACGTGTCATGCTGGGGTATATTTTATTTTATTTTATGTGATCAAAAGTGTTATTCATTGTTGGTGGTTGGTACCTTAAAAGCTTAAAATGACATTGTACGCGTGTCCCTTCAGCCAGCTTAGGGGACAATCTATTAAAAACAATTTTTGTTTTAATTTTTGAAATTAGTTTTATTAAATTTTAAACGAATCTCGTTATGTATTGCTATAAATTTATTTTGAATTATAATTATAAAATTTATCAATACATGATATTAGTAAAAATTATAAAAGGACCCTAATTATTACATATTTCTCTAAAAATATTATTACTAATACTTATTCAATAATCAAAAGTCGACGTAAAAAAATTATAATAAATATCATTACTGATTTTTAAATTATTATAATAATTCACACATCGTAATTATGTTATTTAAAAATATACTCCATTCATTCCACAAAAGAAATCCATTTACTGAATTTATGTGATTCAAAAGTTGTGATCATTCTCATCCGCATAATTGTTATGTGAATGATGGACTCAATCCGCACAACAATTGTGTGGATGGAATATCACATCCACACGATAGTTGTGCGGATGAGATATAATTTCTGGATTCCCATCTGCACAATAGTTGTGTGAATGGTATATCTTATATATACAATTATTGTGCAGACGAGGTAAATCTTACGTCATTCGATCTTTTTTAAAATAGTCAGAGATGAGTTGGATAATATGAACTCCTACCTAACTTTGGATATAAATCATTATCCACACACACATATATATATATATATATATATACACACACACACACAATCCGGATCAGGTGCTCATTGTAAGACCCCAAATTTTATGAATAAAGATTTAATTTCTTAAAATATTTTTTTAATATTAAAGTATGGATTTGATATAATATTATAGTTTTGGGTAGTATTATAAATTTTGCAAAGTATGCAAGTTGTCATAAAATATTCGATTGGTTGGGGAATATTCATTTTAATAGGGAATATTCGTACGATGGCACAATCATTGATGGACCCCACAACGGAAGTATTGTCAGAGTTAGAAAACGACATAAATGTCTTTTTATAAAAATAATGGCAAAAGTTTTACCGTTAGACTGTTGAAATACCCGGTGGTAAAAGTACAGTAATACGCGTGGTTGCATAGCACACTACAGTAAAAAGGCTTATTTACGACTGCCTATCTGCGACCGCATATGGTCACAATGAGTATTAGCGACCGAATGCGGTTTCTGATATTAGTCATAGGTAATCTGGTCGCTAGATGGACATCATCGACCAATAATAGCTACCGACTTATTAGCGATCGCAAGCAGCGACCGCATCCATCGCTAATCTGACCCATGCTGAGTCATTTGTAAGGTGTGATGTGGTATACGTGTCGGCGACCGGTAATAGCGACCGCATCGGTCGCTAGGTTCCAAGAAGGTAACACGTTCGCTGTTACAGTATTAGCGACCGCATGCGGTCGCTAATGTGTTTTCTATTAAAAGTTTTTCCTGTTTTATTGATTTCCCAAAAATAACCTGCTTTGTACCTGCTTTCTATCCCAACACACATCAGTATATATAAGCATCTATATTAACATCCATCCATGATAACTACTATATGATAAACATTCATCCATGAATAAACATTCATCAAACACAATAAGTCTAGCTCTTCATCCAACATAACATAATACAACACAATACAATCATAAATAGTCATCCAGCACAACACAATACAATCGTAAACATCCATATAAACCAATACAATTGTCTAAAGAATGAATCTAAAAGAGTACAAGGCTTTAAAAATCTAAAAAAACAAGTCTAGCTCTTCATGGATCATCCAAATTAGGACCCTATAATTAGCAAAAGAATAAAACATATATATTACATGTGTTGATACTGCTATGACTTAGGGAAAGATAAACAATAGATAATGTAGTGAAACATATAAGTAAGACAGTGACAGTAACAATATCGATATATACCTGGTCACCATCCTGATGTTGTGTTTCTGCTGCTGCTGTTGTCGCCACTGCATCCGCCAACTCATCAGGACTCAGAGACTGCAGATACCTGCCCAGTATACGAAGAAGATCACGATCCTGACAGATCGCTCTCACATAGTTAGCAGGAGTATGATAGGCTGGATGACCTGATGACTGTGTAGACTAGGTAGCAGAGCTGCCTGTGTCACTGATGGTCGGGCGTCGTTTTTGTCCTTGGCCTTTAACATAATTTTTCTTTATGACGGATGCCCTCTCCCATAATTCTTGATCAATCGACGGACGCAGGGTGGCTTCAGGATAGCGCTCGTTCATTAAGCCCTTATAAGTGTCCTGTTAGAAGGTCAACAATTAAATAGTTAAAAATAAATAAAAAAAATGCTAAAAAAGGTCATCACAATTTATAAACAACATATTAGTATAAAGTGAACTTATTACCGCTATCTGAACAGCCTCAGGCAGACCATCGCGGGTGGCTACATACACATCCAACCAATTGATAGGTTGACCTTGAGACTGAGACTCCTACATTTTATTTTCTCATATTAATATGTAAACATATGATATTTTAGCTACAAAAGATGACTGTAAACATAACATGCGTACCTTGGCAGCAATATGCTGTAGCTATGATATACTGCCGCCCCAATATGTGCCTTTTGCCTTTTCACCTTCAGATACACCTGAGGATCTATTCGAGGCAGCAGTCTTGCGCCTCTTGACCCAGCTCTCAGCTCTCCACTGGTCACACATCTGCACCCATATGGTTTGTGCGCACCCCCAGGGGTTATGCTCATGCATATAATGCTCACCTTGTCCTATATGGTCAATCTCAGCATTATGCAGGGCTTTCTGTCGTTCCTTGTTTAGATTATCTTTAGTTCGGACGACGCACTTTTGCCAGAACAGTGTCTGAATAACCGATGCTTGCGCGTCGTCCCATCTATACCGTTCTTGCAAATAAAACAACAATAATAATATTAAAACTATTATATTACCATAATCCAACATTACTAAACAATATTATTTGATTAACTATGCATTATCTATCAGAGTGATAAAAAAATATACCTGAAATTCAGCCCAAACTGCATCCTTATTGGCGAGAGGTGTGCTCGCCCATATAATCACTGGCGTAGGCTAGTTCGGTAAGCATAATTGTGAAATGCACTTCACAATTTTACTATCTTGAAAATCACTACAATATATAATAATTTTACATTAAAATATAGCAATGGAAATATTAAATTGTTATATATACACGATGTTTAACTTACGTGCTTTCTGGAGGAGGACAGATCTGTATGAGAATGCGATCATTCGGATTAGCCGACGCCTTTGGCACATGATTAGGGCCCCGACCCAACCCGCGCTTTCGTGCTGCTGGTTCAGAAGACATCTATAAATAAAAAATTTAGGATGTTAGTATGAGTTATAAATGAAAGGTACATAAACATGTCAAGGATGTAGAGAACACGTATATATGTAATTGTATGTAATACTATTAAAACTAAACATACATTTTATAGAAAAGGACAATAATGACAATTAATTGTATGAAATAGTTAACTACGATTACAATAAATGGAAGGTACATAAACATGACTGCAAAATAGTTAACTACGACAACTATAAATGAAAGGTACATAAACATGTTAAGGATATAAAGAACATTCCTATATGTAATTCATTGTAATACAATTAAAACTAAACATACATTTTAATGAAAATCATTGTCTGAGTCAGAATCATTTTGTACAAGTATCGAAGATTCATAACCATCATCTTCTTCAGATTCCGTGTCAGTGTCGGTCAATAACTCTTCCTCAGTATCACTGTCATCTGACACAATAACTATCTTAGGATCTAATTCATCAGGTTCATCTCCACCCTTTAACTGGATTAATTCATTGTTGTCCTCTATATTGATTATAGGAGGTCTATGAAGCATCTCCTCTTGGTAGAAATCCTCGTCTATTACTTAGACACGACTGCGTGCGGGAGTATGAATTACAACTTGCCAATCTGTAGGCGGTCTATCCCTTTTCCTAATAGGACTAAGAGTGTAGTATACTTGTACTGTTTGAGTTGGTAAAACAAACGGTTCGTTGGAGTATGCAGACCTATGGAGGTCAATATCGACGATTCCATGTCTGTCAACACGTATCCCTTTTTCTGAATCAAACCAACGACACTTGAACAATTTAATATGACCCCCGTGCGTGCCCTTGTACGAAAACTCTATGATTTCCTCCAACTCCCCATAAAAGGCACGACCAAGCTCATTGTAACAATCTCCTTGAACACATACTCCAATATTAGTTATTCTTTTACCGCGAGCATATGTCTTTGTATGAAATTCACATCCATTTATTTGGTAACCATTGCGAATGACTTGGTCCCTGTCTGGACCCATAGCTAGGACTTGTATATTTGCAGGAATCGTTCCCTCATTAAGAGCCTAGAAAAAATTCTATTACTTTAAATACATTCATAAATTAATACGATATATGTCATTCTTAATTAACTTAACTTACTTTGTCCTTTAGCCAAAGAGCAAATTTTTAATCACGACTAACTTGAATATCTTTATCAGTGATGCCATGCTGATTTGCTTTTAACTCGTCATCGTATGTTCTATACAATTTTATAAACATTAAAATATATTAATATGAGAATGCAGGTTAAGATATAGGTCTAATACATATGAATTTTACATGTATACGTCACAAATTCATCAATCTCCTCGTAATTGAGAAGAATGTAAGTATGCGCAGCATGTAATTCTTGCTCAGAAAGGAATATGCACTTTCCTTTTCCATAAGCGCGACCCGGTAAACCAAATACAGAAAGCTGGCCATTTAGTTCAACATTTCCCCCATCATCATGTCTCGAAACTCGATTGGCCTTTATTAAGACTTCATCGGAAAAATAGTCTGAGACAAACGTAGATATCTCATCCAAACTATTTGCCTCACATATCAACCCCTCAACATAAGCTCTATTCTTCACCTTCCTCTTAAGGTTTCCCATGACCCTCTCAAAAGGGTACGTCCATCTATATTGAACTAGGCCACCAACACAAGCTTCATAGGGTAGATGGATTTTCAAATGCTCTATAGAGTCGAAAAAACCAGGAGGGAATATTTTTTCAAGCTTACACATGATCTCAATGATGTTCTTCTCAAGTATAGACATGTCCTTTTCATTTAACGTTTTTGAACATATGTCTTTGAAGAAACGACTAAGATCAGTCAAAGCATCCCATATTGGTTTATCAAGCAAGTCCCGAAATGCTATAGGCACGAGTCTCAATCCAACTACGGTCTGAATAAAGGTCCATGATACCACGGTACCTATGTTGACATGAATTATTGTATTCCCTTGTTAGAGATTTACAATTCAGCTCAATGCCATTTATGATGCTTATAAATACATATAGATGTATATGTACATATATAACATGAGTGTGCATCATATATGATTATTTAGGAATTGAACAAGGATACATGCCAAAACAAATTTACACAGCTTGAGATCGACTACCCAAAGATATGGTATATTGTTATGGATCTTAAATTAGAATGAGGTATGGTCTTATGTCATCCTACATATTTTAACTAACACCAACCTAAAGACAATAGATTCCTAGGGGTAGAATATGAATCATTGCATCATGCATGGTCTGCATATGCATTGGTACAAGTCTAAATTACCCGACCAATGAAATTTTTTTGGCAGAGTCTCCCCTATAATATGGACTATCCACATGCACGAGGGCATGCATACTTGACCATTTGTAGGCATATAAGAGTAATAAGAATGTATAAGCAATTAACATAACATCACATATACTCATTGCCTTTATATATTCTAGGGTCCATATCTAAACACAATAAAAACTCTTCTACATAGGATATGACATTAGGTGATGAAAATATCTTGATGGTCAAGTTTGAAGAACAACCAATGGACTTTGCAATGTGTTCTAGAAACTATAACGCTGCGTATATCAAGATTGCAGAAGAAGGCATACTATTAGTCCCTTAATGTGGGATTATTAGTCCTATAAAGTCATTTGATACCCAAAAATGTCTGAAACATTACATACTTGACCATTTGTAGGCATATAAGAGCAACAAGAACGTATAAGCAATTAACATAACATCACATATATTAAACACCAAGGAAGTATAACACAAATGTGAATACGAATGCATATATGGCCATTTGACTTATATATGAAGATTTAGACAAGTATGGATATTTTGGAAACAACTCATTTTTTTATGAACATTAATCGTGTGATTGAAGTTATGGTGCTTGTGTTTGTGTTTGTACTTTTCATTTTCTTTCTATTCTAAGCTAAGTCATACTTATAGCATACATATTTTTATTCATGATATCCTTTTATGCCAAGAGATAACAAACAAGAGAAGGACTGAAATCGATTTCTTGTAGAAAGAAGGCGAGTCAAGTTGTTTTTGGCTAGGAGGCACTCTAGTTTCTACAAGAGAAGGACTGAAATTGATTACTTATTTATTTGAAATTGTTGGAATCTTGATCTTCTCGACTGTGAATTATGGATAAACTTCTTTGAACCTTCTTCTTGATTTAATTATGGATAAACTTAATTCCTAGTTATGTTTTATGTCATACTCATGTTCATGATATTGGATTGGTATAAGTATGATCATATATTGCAACCAAGGTTTTGGGTTAAGCCCTAATATTTAAGATTATGTTTATTGCCAAGGAATTCTTTTTGATATTCAGAAGTATCATAATTGTTTGTTTTCAAGTGGATACCAAAAGTGATGTTCATAATCTTAGTAAGCCACTAATAGTTAGAAGTATAGTAAATTTTACTTAGTTTGTTTTTATATTGAGAGTTTAAGTAAAATACATAAATAATTAATAGGCCCACAGATTTCCAAATAATATGAAGTCCCAAATCAAAGGATGTGAATTCCAATTTCAGCAAAATATAATCCCAACAATAAAACAGAATGTGCACAACTATAATTCAGGGCATAATTTAGGAGAATCCAATATTAGTAACAATAATAAGAAGCCTACAAATTGTCCCAATTTCAGCAATATCAACAACAATTTATCTAAATTTCAGCAACAATATATTCAGTAGTAATGTTATATTCAAAAATTTTCCAAATTTCAGCAACTGTTATTCAGTAATAACAAATTATCCAACTTCAGATAATCTCATATTAAAACACATATTAACCCTAAAAATAATTTAACCTAAAAATTTCAGTAATCTCATAAAATTGTTTGCAACAATTTCAGTATATTCCCAATTTCAATAAGAAGCTATAAATTTCAGTAATCCCAAATTCAGAAATTCCAAAATCATTTTCATTCATTCAACTCTTTGCAATAAATTAACCCTTCAAACAAAAATTAATAGCAAACATACTAATTTGGAGAAGAACGAACAAACATAACAAACATCAAAAAACAAACATAACAAACAACAAAAAATCAAAAAAAGAAGAATAAGAAGTTAAAAAGTATTTCTTACTTCGAAAATTGGTCCCTGATTTGGAGAAGCCTGTGCCGCACGAACGTGATGAACCAACCGGCCTCCCTCTTCTCTTCTCCCCCTTCTCCCTATTCTCCCTCTTTTGTCGCCCTCTTTTTTTTTTTCGTTCTGCTGATCGAGCGAACGCCTGAGTCTGAATATGTTTAAGAGAATCCGCGACCGCCATCAACGATCACACGCGGTCGCTAATTTTTAATGACGTGGACATGTCAGCGACCGCCAGGCGGTCGTTGATAAAAATTAGTCACAAAAAAAACCGTGCCAAAGTTTTGCACCAAATTTTTGGGAGGGAATTTTATACCAGCGACCGCATGCGGTCGGTGATAGGAACTAGCGACTAAAACTAGTCCCGGTCGCAGATGGTAGTCGCTATTAGTAATATCAGCGACCGCATAGGGCGGTCGCTGAAAGCGTTGGTCGCAGATAGCAATTTTTCTTGTAGTGGTAGCATACGGTATTGATTATTGATACTTACGTGAGAAGTTACTTAGTTTTATTCAATTATTGCCATAGTAATTGTTGTATAGCATCTCTCATATTATTGATTCAATTACAGTCACAGTATCTGTGACAACCCGAGAAATTAGAAAATTATTAAAATCTTAAATGATTGGTTTAAGGTCAAATAATAGACCTAGACATAAAATAAGTTCATGTGTTTGATATTTTCAGAAAGGAATTTTGAGGATTTAAAATTTCTTTTAGTGAATTATTCAGGATTAAGGGTATATGAGTATATGTTCAGGATTACGGTATCATGTGTACAGAATGTGGTTAAGGGTCAAGGGTTGACCAAATAAATTAAACCTGTGTCAAACCCTAATCGTATATATTAAGAACGTCCACGTTCAGTTATAAAAAAATTATTACGATTTATAAGAAACCCTAGAAATCGGTTCTGGAAACCCTAATTTCAGTATCGGGAATTCGAAACCCTAATTCGGTATTAGAAACCCTAATTTGGGAAGTCAAAGGCTAAATATAATGGCTTAAGTATTTTGATTATATATTAGGATAACCCTAATTGTTAAATTAGAAATCCTAATGTTTTGTATAAAACCCTAAGGGATTAAAAGTTATGTGTGTAATGAATATGAATATTATGTGTTTGTTTGTTTATTATATAAACAAATAAAATAAACTAATGTAATCCTAATTATATATTAAGAATGAATGATTGAATAACTTAAGAGTTATGAGTTGGGGGAAGTAATAGTATTTAGATGTATACTAACTCTAAGAGATTTATTTTATACATCTCAGTTAATTAATTTTATAACCTAATTTTAGCAAGTCTAATTGGGTTAAGGAAATAAATGTGCATGAGTAAGGATTTAAGTTATAATTGAGGAAAATGAAAACCCTAATTTAATGATTTGGGTTGGAAAAGAATTAATAGTATTGGACTATGTTAATTTACATGGCCCAAAGAATTAAATTTTAAGTCCAATATATTATTTATTGATAGCCCAAAAGATGGAAATGGTTGCCCAAATTTAAGCCCAATTAAGGAGGGACATATTGGACATTTGGTATGCTAAATAAGAATTAAAAAAAAAATCAATTATTGATATGGAAATGTCCATTTTACCCTTTTTGTCCCATTTTGGTGAATTATTTCCTAGAGAATCCTATGAGCAATAATTTAGTTGGTTGATTGAGTGGTGACTCTATATCTCTAGCAATAATCAACCCTCAATCAATTGCAATCAATTTTATAAAGATTAGAAAGAGAAAGTTCATCCATGGAAGAAGGAAGAAGGAAGAAGGAAGAAGGAAGAAGAAAGAAGGCTTAAGAAAAAGGTAAATCCTAAAATTAGTTTATGCAATTGATTTTAGTTTTCCAAATCAAAGCTTGGATTTATGTTTCTAAACTCAAAAACCTTAGATATATGTGTTAATGAGTGTTTCATGTTTAGATATAACCATATTGGGTGTTGATTTGGTGGGAATCAAAAGAATAAGGAAAAATAATTTTCTAGTTTTGAAAATCAAAATTTCTATATACTTTGAAATTTCACCGTTTTAAATCTAAAATTCCTTTTTGCGATCCGTCAAAGAGGGGTGCTAGATATATGTGTTTAGTAGTTAACCCAAGTGGTAGAACTCAAAAATCACGTTTCTAAAAGTCGTGGTGTTGATTTATGTGAAAACAGTCCCGTTTCTAGGAACTGTTTTGGATCAGTCCGTAGCAGGGGCATTTTCGTCCCCTTTTTGTGCTTTATAAATTCTGAAAAAAAATTTTGGGTTGTTAATATCAGTAGATATGCAGGTTGTGTAAAAATTGAGAATTTTTGGCCATACGGTTTGAGAGATATGGATTTTACGGTGAAGGATCCCAAAACTGTTTTTTTTGGCCAAAAAGTTGCTGCCACAAAAAGGAAGTTTCGGGGTTAGCTAGCTTGCTCTAAAAATTCTGAGCTTTTGGTATGTTATAGTACACTCAATAAGCTTTTCATAGACTCTGAAACGGACTAAATCCGACATCGGAGGAGAGAGTTATGAAATTTCTCCCAAACTACTCAAAGGTAAGAAAAACTGTTAGAGTAACAGTTTGTAACAGCCACTTCCGGGCTAATTTCCGGGAGCTTAACATGTCCAAATATGGATTGTGATAGATGAAAACTGTAGTTAAGAAAGATAAGAATCCAAAAAAATTGACGGATCATTAATCGGAGTTATAGATTTCATTTTATTTAAGTTTTGGTAAAGGACTCCAAAACTGCATATGTGCAAAAGTAAACTGCCAAAAATTTTCCGGAGGCTGTTTCGGTAATTTATTTTGTGAGAAAAATTCTGGGCTTTCGGGAAATGAAAATATGTGGTATTATGTAGCTCGTGTCCAAAAATGAGCTAATTCCGAGTTAAAACGGCCAAGTTATGACTATTCTAATTTTTGTGATTTTCCGACGGAAATCGCTATAACCGGAGTTCTACAACTCCGATTGCCACGAAATTTAAAATGGAGCATCACGTTAACATATATAAGGTTATGTCAAAAGATGGGCATCTCTGGAGTTAAGCACGAGGTAGCTAAATTTCTTAAGTCACGCACTATTTATGATTTTTGAAAAATAGTAAAAGAAATTGAAAAATTACGGAAAAATATTTTTTATGTATGAATTACATGTATATATGTTTGACCAAAGGATAAAAAATAATAAGTTGATTTGATATTTTTCGTGAAAAAGAATATTGATTTCAGGATACTGAAATGAAATCCGCCTCTTCTTGAAATGGTATTTTCGGTTTACTAAGATGTTATCTAATTTACTAGGATAACATATAAAATGAATAACTTATAAGTATAAGTTATGATGTGATTAAAAGAATATCAAAGTATAATAATAATATTAATACTTAAAACTAATGTCTAATACTTAACTATATGTTATTATAGCAAGAAAGATCTATTATAGGTTTTATATGCTGTATAGACTGATAGGATTATGTGTTTAAGTTATTTTATAACGGTGATGATATTATTCTAATATTGGAGATCTATATTATTAATATTAGGTCTTCAGGAGAAGCTTATTATATTGCGTTACAGTAATCAATGGTTCAGGCAAGTTTTTCAAGTTCTTTTTACTTAAACTCTTTTAAGAGTGGTTTCAGACAGATATGCTTATGAATTGTACTATGTACATCTTGCATGTATAAGTTAGGTATGAAAGGCTGATCACCTTCATTACCAGTTGGTCCAGATATACTATTGTTCCTGTTCAATACTTGTTCAGTCAAAACTTTGTTCATGCTAATTCACAAATACATTGTGAAGGATAGCCAGCTTATTATTCAAACTCTTTCCATCATGATATATCTTTACCTTGTTTTTAAACTTGTTGGGCAACTTTCATGCTCACCCTTGCTATATCATGATAAAACATTGCAGATAAGGCGAATACGACCAGTTATAGGAAAAGGAAAATGCCAAGTTCAGCTTGGGATAGAATGTGCAGCTAATTTGTAAAAGTATGGTTGAAGAATAGTATTGTTATGTGTTAGATAGTTTATGATTTGTGTATAAGTTAAGGTTACTCGATTTTGGGAATAGTGTAATGTATAAACAATTTATATTTATATCTTCCGCAAACAGTTGTAGAATGATTGTACCGGATCCGCGGCGATTAGGACCCGGATTTGGGGCTATCACAGTTGGTATCAAAGCTGTTGGTTATGAAGCTTAGGTAGCAATACCTGAGACCAATAACCGCAGTGATTAGGATAAGTACTAACTCACATAGAGTTAGTTGAAGAATCTCATGCAGGTCAAAAAAATTAGGTTTAAGTATGGTACCATTGTACTCGAAACTAGTTGATGTATGGTATCTGGGCTAAACGATTCCTTCATAGAAGCGGAGGTATATACTGAACTAGTAACTCGGAACCTAGTTTGTTGGTTGTTTGTGGGAAAACACTCGGTACCATATTGAAAAGCTGTTAGAGACTCGATGTGTACCAAGTATAGGAAGTGGATAGATAGAGTCTAAGAGATTACAAGTGTAAGGATGGGATATCGTAAAACAAAACGATCACAGAATAGCAATGAATCGTAAATATATCGATGAGATCACCCGTGATCCGATAAGATTATGGTATGAAGAAAGATCAAGAGAATGATGAAAAGTTTACAGCAAGATTGCTGTGTATGAATTGTACTATAAATTGGTACAGATCTAGACGAGAATTATGAATACGAATTAAATTCGTATGGAGAAGGGGTTAGTGTTAGGTGGGGATTCAATTGAGGACTCATGTCGGGAAGTTGAGTTGTATGATTCTTCGTATGGGAGCTGAATTGTACTTGGTGTAAAAACCACTTAGTTTCTGGCATTGATAATCATTGAAATGTTTATGTCGCGCTATTTGTTATATGCACATTAAGAGGATGACTCCATTCTCGTGTGTATAATGATATAGATAGGTCATAAGTAGAGGATATAAGGATTAAATGCACGAGTTCTTAAAACTCATACTTATGGTAATGCGTTCGTGACTCATGATTATATAAAATGTTTATGGACCCTCTCGTGAATGGACGCCAAAGGTGCATGCAGGAAAGTTCTTAAACTCATATGATTGTGGTAAGTTCCGAACTCATAAGTGTGGTAAGTTTGATGAACTCGGGTATAGTCTTTTTGTGAATGAAGTGTTGTGGATTACGTAAATGCAGATAGATTGTTAAGCAAATGATTATTAGTAAAGGTGTTAGGTTTTCCTAAACTCCTAGCTATGCTAAACTTGAATTTTGACATCAAGCTAAATACGCACTATGTGCTTTTGAAAATGAATTTTATTCTCAACTCTCGGTGATTATTGTGTATGCGTGGACTTGGGCCATCGACACCTCGTTACCTGTTGAGATGATAAAACTGATTTGCAAAGATTTTTGAAACGGTTTAAAGTACAGTCTATGCTACTTATTTCGGCTAGACGCAGATGATTTGAAATGTCAAAAGTTATTTTTATTTATCACTTATGTACCATGTAACCTGGTGCAGAGATGATAAAAAAATGATGAAGTCATCAATGCAGTATTACTTAGTGTTGGATGTGATCTCAGGATCGTCAGCCCGCTATGGTATGATGTAGTATGATAAAATCACCAAATGACGAAATCCTCAACGGACTGTAAATACGATACGGCAAGATCATGACGTCATTCTCGAAAAATGTTTTCAAAATTTTAATTTGCCAACGGGGTTTGGCTATACTTAAATAATTCTATTGAACTGAATTATCGATATGAGTCTATGTTATTTGATTCAGCTAGACAAATGTTTATGAAAACTCTAAGTGTTCATTGAAAGAAATTTCCCGAACCAAATTGTTTTGGTTGGGAATCCTATACTAAGTCTGAGGTGAACAACCCTGAAAATGGGGATATACTAATTGGATAGAATATTCCAATTTAAGGACGCATATAGTCGTTCGGATTACTAAGGTACAATAGTGATCATCTAAAGTACCGTAATCGGTAGTTTACCTTCTTCGTGATTGTAAACATACCTATTAAAGAAATGTTTAAGAGGTAGAGTACCTTTCTTTCTTAATTGAAAGAGGTAGCGGTAGAAATACCCCTAAACCCTCGGAGTTCAAAGTTCATAATTTTTATGATCCCTCGCATGATATGAAAAGTTTTTTTAACTCTTCGTGAGTAATGTTGTGGTAGAATGTGATGATGGATGTGAAATAGTGAAAACTCGTTGCATTTGAGTAGAATCGAGATGATTAAATAAAGGTTATTATGACAACCTAGTTTTGATGAATGTTTAGAAGATGTAAACTCCTAGTGAGTAGTTATGGTGAAATGTGATAATAGATGAGAAATCCTCGAATGAGGAAATTGTAAAGGTTAAATTGAAAACCTAGTTTTGATCAAGAGAATGAGCAGAGATTAGGATGCTTTAATTTGAGAGGACGAAATTCTTAGAAGAAGGGGTGAATGTGACAACCCGAGAAATTAGAAAATTATTAAAATCTTAAATGATTGGTTTAAGGTCAAATAATAGACCTAGACAGAAAATAAGTGCATGTGTTTGATGTTTTCAGAAAGGAATTTTGAGGATTTAAAATTTCTTTTAGTGAATTATTCGAGATTAAGGGTATATGAGTATATGTTCGGGATTACGGTATGTATCATGTATACGAATGTGGTTAAGGGTCAAGGTTGACCAAATAAATTAAACACGTGTCAAACCCTAATCAGATATATTAAGAACGCCCACGTTCGGTTATAAAAAATTATTACGATTTATAAGAAACCCTAGAAAATCGGTTTGAAACCCTAATTTTAGTATCGGAATTGAAACCCTAATTTAGGTATTAGAAACCCTAATTTGGGAAGTCAAAGGCTAAATATAATGGCTTAAGTATTTTTGATTATATATTAGGATAACCCTAATTGTTAAATTAGAAATCCTAATGTTTTGTATAAAACCCTAAGGGATTAAAAGTTATGTGTGTAATGAATATGAATATTATGTGTTTGTTTGTTTATTATATAAACAAATAAAATAAACTAATGTAATCCTAATTATATATTAAGAATGAATGATTGAATAACTTAAGAGTTATGAGTTGGGGGAAATAATTGTATTTAGATATATACTAACTCTAAGAGATTTATTTTATACATCTTAGTTAATTAATTTTATAACCTAATTTTAGCAAGTCTAATTGGGTTAAGGAAATAAATGTGCATGAGTAAGGATTTAAGTTATAATTGAGAAAAATGAAAATCCTAATTTAATGATTTGGGTTGGAAAAGAATTAATAGTATTGGACTATGTTAATTTACATGGCCCAAAGAATTAAATTTTAAGTCCAATATATTATTTATTTATAGCCCAAAAGATGGAAATGGTGGCCCAAATTTAAGCCCAATTAAGGAGGGACATATTGGACATTTGGTATGCTAAATAAGAATTAAAAAAAATCAATTATTGATATAGAAATGTCCATTTTACCCTTTTTGTCCCATTTTGGTGAATTATTTCCTAGAGAATCCTATGAGCAATAATTTAGTTGGTTGATTGAGTGGTGACTCTATATCTCTAGCAATAATCAACCCTCAATCAATTGCAATCAATTTTATAAAGATTAGAAAGAGAAAGTTCATCCATGGAAGAAGGAAGAAGGAAGAAGGAAGAAGGAAGAAGAAGAAGAAGAAGAAGGCTTAAGAAAAAGATAAATCCTAAAATTAGTTTATGCAATTGATTTTAGTTTTCCAAATCAAAGCTTGGATTTATGTTTCTAAACTCAAAACCTTAGATATGTGTTAATGAATGTTTCATGTTTAGATATAACCATATTGGGTGTTGATTTGGTGGGAATCAAAAGAATAAGGAAAAATAATTTTCTAGTTTTGAAAATCAAAATTTCTATATACTTTGAAATTTCACCGTTTTAAATCTAAAATTCCTTTTTGCGATCCGTCAAAGAGGGGTGCTAGATATATGTGTTTAGTAGTTAACCCAAGTGGTAGAACTCAAAAATCACGTTTCTAAAAGTCGTGGTGTTGATTTATGTGAAAACAGTCCCGTTTCTAGGAATTGTTTTGGATCAGTCCGTAGCAGGGGCATTTTCGTCCACTTTTTGTGCTTTATAAATTCTGAAAAAAATTTTTGGGGTGTTAATATCAGTAGATATGCAGGTTGTGTAAAAAATTGAGAATTTTTGGCCATACGGTTTGAGAGATATGGATTTTACGGTGAAGGATCCCAAAACTGTTTTTTTTGGACAAAACGTTGCTGCCACAAAAAGGAAATTTCGGGGTTAGCTAGCTTGCTCTAAAAATTCTGAGCTTTTGGTATGTTATATTACACTCAATAAGCTTTCCATAGACTCCGAAACCGACTAAATCCGACATCGGAGGAGAGAGTTATGAAATTTCTCCCAAACTACTCAAAGGTAAGAAAAACTGTTAGAGTAACAGTTTGTAACAGCCACTTCCGGGCTAATTTCCGGGAGCTTAACATGTCCAAATATGGATTGTGATAGATGAAAACTGTAGTTCGGAAAGATACAAATCCAAAAAAATTGACGGATCAATAATCGGAGTTATAGATTTCATTTTATTTAAGTTTTGGTAAAGGACTCCAAAACTGCATATGTGCAAAAGTAAACTGCCAAATATTTTCCGGAGGCTGTTTCGGTAATTTATTTTGTGAGAAAAATTCCGGGCTTTCGGAAAATGAAAATATGTGGTATTATGTAGCTCGTGTCTAAAAATGAACTAATTCCGAGTTAAAACGGCCAAGTTATGACTATTCTAATTTTTGTGATTTTCCGACGGAAATCGCTATAACCGGAGTTCTACAACTCCGATTGCCACAAAATTTAAAATGGAGAATCACGTTAACATATATAAGGTTATGTCAAAAGATGGGTATCTCTGGAGTTAAGCACGAGGTAGCTAAATTTCTTAAGTCACGCACTAATTATGATTTTTGAAAAATAGTAAAAGAAATTGAAAAATTA
This sequence comes from Panax ginseng, assembly GCA_020205605.1. NCBI lineage: Eukaryota > Viridiplantae > Streptophyta > Magnoliopsida > Apiales > Araliaceae > Panax > Panax ginseng. Next base: position 105,076,706 of record CM035134.1, read on the forward strand.
CGGAAAAATATTTTTTATGTATGAAATACATGTATATATGTTTGACCAAAGGATAAAAAATAATAAGTTGATTTGGTATTTTTCGTGAAAAAGAATATTGATTTCGAGGATCTTTGAAATGAAATCAAAATCTTCTTGAAATGGTATTTTGGTTTACTAAGATGTTATCTAATTTACTAGGATAACATATAAAAATGAATAACTTATAAGTACAAGTTATGATGTGATTAAAAGAATATCAAAGTATAATAATAATATTAATACTTAAAACTAATGTCTAATACTTAACTATATGTTATGACTAAAGAAAGATCTATTATAGGTTTTATATATTTGTATAGATGATAGGATTATGTGTTTAAGTTATTTTATAACGGTGATGATATTATTCTAATATTGGAGATCTATATTATTAATATTAGGTCTTGGGAGAAGCTTATTATATTGCGTTACGGTAATCAATGGTTCGATAAGTTTTTCAAGTTCTTTTTACTTAAACTCTTTTAAGAGTGGTTTTGAGACGAGATATGCTTATGAATTGTACTATGTACATCTTGCATGTATAAATTCGGGTATGAAAGGTCGATCACCTTCATTACCAGTTGGTCCAGATATACTATTGTTCTGTTCAATACTTGTTGTTCAAAACTTTGTTCATGCTAATTCACAAATACATTGTGAAGGATAGCGACTTATTATTCAAACTCTTTCCATCATGATATATCTTTACCTTGTTTTTAAACTTGTTGGGCAACTTTCATGCTCACCCTTGCTATATCATGATAAAACATTGCGAGATAAAGCGAATCTGACCGATTCTTGAGGAAAAAAAAATGCCAAGTTCAGCTTGGGATAGAATGTGCAGCTAATTTGCAAAAGTATGGTTGAAGAATAGTATTGTTATGTGTTAGATAGTTTATGATTTGTGTATAAGTTAAGGTTACTCGATTTTGGGAATAGTGTAATGTATAAACAATTTATATTTATATCTTCCGCAAACAGTTGTAGAATGATTGTACCGGATCCGCGACGATTAGGACCCGGATTTGGGGCTATCACAGTATCATCTGCACAATATTTTATATTATTAAATCAATAATTGAGACGACAAAGTTATTCATATTATTATTTATAATATGGACGATGTCTAGAAAGTTCTGTCGAGGAAAGGGGCTTGGTCTCCTAATTATACGCCAATAGGGAGAAATCCTTATCGGAAAGCCCCCTCTTTTCCCGGGAATGATCTGGTTGTTAAATAATGTGAGTTATAATATTAATGATGAATAAGGTTGTGTTGATTAAAGATGAAATTGATATTTTCATTGTGTTGGGATTATTAGTATTAATGGAAATCGATATTTATTTCGATAATAATTGATTTCTGGAGGTTAAATTGACCAATCGGGTAATTAATTAGATAAATTAGCAATTAATTGCTATTAGTTCACATGCATATAACTATTTGTTCACATGAATGGAACTATTAATTCACATGCATGTACTATTAGGGAGGTGGTGCAAGTTTGATAATACTTGTATGACTAAATTAAAAATGGAGGAAAAGATGAAGGTACTACACTTTAATAATTCGAGCCCCAAAACGTGTAATTATCGAAACTATGTTTTCCTATAAATAGAAGCTCATTCTTCTTTCATTCTCACCAATTCATTAAGACTCACAAGAGCAATTATAGAGAGAGAAGCTATAGAGAGAAAGAAGAAGAGTATTCTGCTACTTCACTATTCCAGTATCCAGTCTTCTTCTAAGGTAAGGGGTATTATTTCTTTCTTATTCATAAGGGATATTATTTTTGTTCAATATCCGTATGAAATAATATTTTCTTCCATACTCTAGTATGTAAGTAATATTATTTCGTTTAAGATTCTGAATTTTACACTCATTTTGTTAAAGTATTGCTTCTATACTCTGTGAAATTAGTAGAATATCCTTGAAATTTGCGCTTCATCTAGTATCGTTTCACAAGGATATTTTTCTGAATATTCTTGTTAAATTTTAAGCTTTTGATGCCGGAGTACTATTCACGGGTACTATTCATTTATACGACACTATTCATATGTACGGTACTATTCACAGAGTGTAATTCATAAATACGGTACTATTCATAAATATGGTACTATTCATGAATTACTATTCACGGGGTACTATTCATAAAGTACTACTCACGAATTACTATTCATAAAGTACTATTCATGGAATATTATTCACGGGATACTATTCACCCAGAGTACTATTCATTACAAAAATTAATTTCTTTTCGGTCCAAATCATTTTTGATACAATATTATTCTTGAATTTTACTCCACAAAGCAGTATCATGTTGACAATTTGGATATTATTGAATTTTGGATAAATTAAATTATAAATATTTAAAATTTATCTTTGCTTTCACTTAATTGAATTCTTATATCAATGTCATCATCCTCATGCTTATATTATGATGAAAGTCATCTGTGGCTTACGTGCATAGATGGACTGTTGATTAGTATGATTATGACCAGGGATTATTCGATATAATCATGACCGTTGTCGACATCAGGATTTTTATTTGTCCCTTTTCGTTACTTGTTCTTTGGTGTTCTCATGTTATGTGAGATTTGTTTGAAAAAATAAGTGAAAAAGGTCCGACATGTATAATTTTGACGATTTGACTTTAAGAGTCGCCAGTTGGTGTTTTTAACTGGTTGCAACAATGCAACCGAAAAAGGTTTGTACATTGACCTAATGATGTGATACTGCTAAACGGGTCTGTGAAACCGAGATTCATTTTGGGTTCGGGGGCTTGATTATGCAGAGGGAAGGTGTTAGGCACCCCCCAACATCTGTGTTGCCACAATGATCGCCACTTTTCAAGAAACTGTTATATGAATGTGTGTGTGGATCAATGTGCAATTTATTTGGAAGTAGTACGAGGCCTCGTTCACACCTATATACAAAGGGTTTGAATTTGTAGAAAAATTCAGTTTTAAACAGAATATAGCAATGAAGTTTTGTGAAAGAGGTTTTTCAAACCCTGTGCTTAATAGTAATTGAGACCTTTTCATACTTCCATTTTTTTATTAAATGTTTGGCTTATTTGCTTTTATTTTCGAGATGCGAAGCATCTTCGAGAAAATAATATGTAGCAGTGCCGAACTCCTCATGGGCATGAAAGCTATCAAAGGAAATTCAGACACCGTAAATAATGTACAAGCTGCTTACAGATAAAAATGTCCATCACGGGAACCGAATCTAGATTCAGTAGATTGAATCTGTGATCACATGATTCCTAGGCTCACATGAGAGGTATAGATTTATATAAAGCAAGAAATGATTATATATATAAAAGCTGTAAATATATATATACAGACATGATCAACCACCACGAAGCAACTCCATGGGGGATCGGAAATGTAAATATATAAAAGCGGTAAATATATATATAGACATGATCAACCACCACGAAGCACCTCCATGGGGGATCAGAAAAGTAAATAAAGCTGTAAAAGATGATCAACCGCCACGAAGTAAACTCCAGGCGAGACTAAATGTAAAGAAAGTAGTAAATATGATCAACCGCCACGAAGTAAACTCCAGGCGGGACTAAATGTAAATAAAGCAGTAAAAGGCCTCGAAGTAAACTCTAGGCCTGACAGAAATATATATATATATATATATATATATATATATATATATATATATATATATATATATAAAAAGTAAACGCTCAGGATGTAAAATCCGTGCTCAATGCAGAGTCGACAGCGATTTATATATATATATATATATATATATATATATATATATATATATATATATATATATATATATATATAAAAGCAAGTAAACGCTCCAGACATAAGTCTAGGCTCAATCGAGGCATAACTCGATAATGTTAGTCCATATATAAATATATGCATATATAAGTATATATATATAGACAGAAATTAAAACCATGGACTGAAGTCCGGGCATACACACACAACACGACTCTCAATGTGAAGAATAGTGTATGCAAAGATGAAGAGAAAGGCTTTATAGAGTGTGAGAAGGCTAACAGTGGGCTGCCAAAGCAGGCTTCTACTCTAGATGGATAAACACTCAGCTCCCGCCGGTAAAATATAGCTATATGTGAGCTAACAGGTGTTTAAAATGAGAAAGCACTCAAGATGGGGTATGTACAGAGCAAATTGGACAGGGCTTCCTCGCCTTTTTTTCTCTTAAAAATGGCCACCCCAAGCCCTCTATTTATAGATGGGGAGCCGCAGGTGTACCTGCGGCAGCCTCAGATGCACTTGCGGCTGCCCGGGATGCCCCAGGCTCCGCAGGTCCCACCGTCTCGAAGTACATGCACTCGTGCACTGTGATGTCTGCTCAAACTTGCAGAACATCAATCCGAGCACCGAACAAGGTGTACAAGACCTCCTTCGGACTGCTTTTGTTGAGAGTTATGCAATGACATGGGATTAGAGGTTATACGAAGTCAGGAAGAGGGGACCATGCCCATGGTCTTCAAGCTTCAAATTCTATTCGGTGTGCTGCCACGCGTAATAGTCACTCGGGATTGGAACTCCTTGGCTTTTGTGGGACATTGTTGTGTAGCAATGTATGTATGAAATGTGGAGACAGCGCGCAGGGGTTGAGGTGACAAGATGACAATTTGACTCCTCACCGGGGTTATCTCCGATTTGAGCTGATAGCTGACGTTGCTCAGGGTTACATCTGAGATTGGATTGCTGCAAGTGTTTGAATTCCGCAAGGTCATCTGTAAGTGTGCCTGTCTTCCTGGTGTTAGCTCCGGGTCTTTGGTATGAGTGCCTCGGCAGGAGGTCTGAGATTGAAGCTGATCGTATGCATTTGAAACAAGCATTTTCGGAGTTATCGCCGAAACTGCAACAATATTCCTTGGGGTTATCTCCAAGGATGAAACTCGGGGTTATCTCTAAGGTTGGAATTGATACTCCCGGTGTGTGTTCCGGGGTTGAGACTGAACTTTTGGTAGTATCCAGAATGGATGTGAACTATCTTCTAGGGTTATCTCCGAAAGACGAATTTGCCCTCCTACAATGTTAGTAACAGGTGTGCAAAAAATTTTGAGTGTCTACAGATGCCCCTCTTTATCATATTCATGCAATGCAAGGCATGGATAGGATAAAGAATCCTAGACACTTGAAATGAAACAAGATAAATATGATGCTATGTGCAGCAACATGATGCAAATGTGTGATGCATGATGGAATGATTTCTGGTTCCTTGTTAATCCTACCGGGGATGACAATCAGTAATGTCTTGGACATGAGATCCAAGTCTTCAAGGATGTTAACATTGGGGCTATCACCAAAGTCCTGGATCCTTGATACAGACCTTTTCTCCATTGAGGTGCCTCTCGTGTACAAGAGATCTGTGGGGATAAAGCTTTGTCTGTTTGAGGATGTGTATAACATATTCCATCATCGGTCCTTTCTGATGAGGATGGTCTTTTCTGGTTTGTGTCACCAGTATATACCATGATCCTGTTAGAGTTATCGCCAACAAGATATATATTTTGAAATTTGCGACCTTCGACGATGTGTGTATCACCGGATAGTCCCTGTTGGGCAAACTGTCAAGGCTGCTTAACGTTCATTGATGTGTGTATCAATGATTGTATTACCTTATGACCTTTACTGGGGAGCATGTCAAGGCTACTTGACCTACATTGATGTGTATATCAATGGTTGAATCGCATTGTGATCCTTGCTGGGGAAGGTTGTGGGTAAGTCCCTCCGATGCTTCGATGGGTTTACTTGCCATCGGTTGAAATGACGTCAAGGCTGCTTGACCTTCACTGATACGTACATCAATAGTTGAATTGCGTTGTAACCCTTGCCAGGGATACGTGGATGTTTGAAATTTTGCGCTGTGACCCCCGCCGGGGATACGTGGATATTTGAAAGTCTGCGTTGTGACCTTGGTCAGGGATACTTTATCAATTTATAACATCGGCATTGTAACCCCCGTCGGGGAAGATTTTAGGGCTATGACCCAGCACTGACGGCATCAGACCTTTGTGAGGTATTGCCGAGCATGATTTGCAAAAGCTGAGACCACTGGTATAGTATACCTTGTATGCATGCGAATACCAATGAGTGATATATGGAGCCAAAGTTTGGCCCGTGAAAACCAGGATTCCAGGCTATTTTACTCAATCGGGTAACATTTTTATTCTTGATTTGGTCTTTTTAGCTTGCGAGACCTCCTTTGCAACTCAAACTGAACATAGTCGGAGGGGTGGGACCTATATATGGGTGTTGTAGGTACACCTCACGGTAGAGCAAGTACACTTTTTTGGTGTAGTAGAGGTAGACTGCTGACCAACAAAGTGGTATGAAAAGCCTGCGGTTTGCTTTCTTAAGTCACTTTTAAGCTGCGCCGCGAAGGAAATCTGAGAGCTCTTCTTCAGACCTGCTGAGTTCGGGTGACTTTCTACACATTCTTCCACCGTACAAGTGTTCTTCACTGTCCTGGTAACATATGCATGTATTCTTTTCCAGTTTCTATCCGTTTGAAAATGACTTATCACATGAAATGCACTTAGACACATAGTAGTGAATATGCATGCTAATATGACTTGAAAAAAAATATTCAACACAGTAAATGTTAGTATTAATCATGCTGAACATAATGATGTGAAAAAATTTGACTTTTAAAACAGTCAAATTGGCACCCTTTTACTGTCATTTCTTATCCTATTTGAGGACAAATGAGTAATGGTAGAAAAGTAAAATAATCTTGGTAATTAGACTACACTTACGGATTTTTTATTATGATATATTAATGCATGTAGGATGTATATGACTATGGGCAGGTGTGCTACTGAATGGCCACCTAGTCATGCCTTTGTGCATGTGGATAGTCCCATTTACAAAGGGGACTATGGCAAAAATTTTCCAAAACGTAGGCATTGAGTAGTCATGCATTTTTTACTCTACTGTTGATGTATGTTAAAATAATGCATGCATGTATGTAGTCATAAAATACATCTTGAAAAGCTCCAGATAAGAATTTACCACACCCTTTTTGAGGTGATTTGGAGACTTGTTGTCCAGATATTATGGATCCAGATCAGCCGAGTAGTTCCGTTGGACCACTTCTAGTGTATGGAGGAGGGCTTCTAATATGCCTCGACCCCGTTCTGTTAGACAACCTCATCGTTTGGTGGAGGCGGTGATACCTCCTATGCGGGTTGAAGTGTCGGACATAGAGGACGAGGATGAAGATGTACCAGTTGAGGTTCCTGCTCCTGCTGCACGTGTTCCCCGTAGGGATTTTCCAGGTATTCAAGTGGCGATCCCAGAGCTTTTGGGCGACTTGAGTTGACATCCTTCAGTCTACCTGCATGTAAACGAGGTATAAAGTTAGATCTTAATCTTCCTTGTTTCCTATTAATGAGGAGTAAAGGGTTCTGATGTGATCTGCATTAGATGTAGGTTCCCAGCTTTACACAGCCTCGAGGGAACTAGTTCAGCATCCACTCTATATATCAGGCTTTGGATGATGACTATAGAGTGATTGTACATGGCTGAGGATTCAGGATGTTCTTTTCCATTCTTCCCCTTCGTTGTCCCTGGGGTTACCTCAAGGCATTGTCTAAGCGCTGGTTTCACCAGACTCGGTCACTCCATTTGCTGGACTATGAGGTGATGATGACGCCGATAGATTGGCGATTTATCATAGGTATGTAGTTTAGAAGGGATCTAGTGCCTTGTACGGCGAATATCACCTCTACTGCCGTCAAATCCTTGTTAGGAGTCCCAGACGGAACACTCAAGGGTAGGACTGTACGTACAGGTCCTCTGAGCGTAGATGCTATGAGCGGGCTGTTGAGTGAGCCCATAGCCGATGATGTGAGAGTCAGGGATTGCATTCTTCGGCGATTGTTCCTGATGATCATTAGGGACTGCTTCATAGCAGTTAACTTTTCTACGGTGTCCTTCGCTTTGATCAGTGCCACTCGACATGTGGACCGTATAGGAGATTATGATTTGGGTTTCTACACCTTCGCCTACTTCCTCAGGGGAATGCGCATGCGATCACAGGGCTTGACTGAGGCTTGGTTAGTAGTCTACCCGTTTCTGCTGGTGAGTATTTCTCTTGTCTTTTCCCATGTATAGGTTAAGAGTGTTGACTGACAACAGATGTTGCCTTTGTGTTGACAGTTTTGGGCCTATGAGAGGCTTCCATGTTTGTGTCCTGTGAGCGTGTTAGGTTTAGACACCTATCCATGAGGACGGAGATGGCATCATTCCATACTGGCGGAGGTCCCTGTTGTTGAGGGTTTCACTCATTGCCACCGACAGTTGGAGTTGTTGACAACGGATGTCATCACATGGGTTCCCTACTCTAGGGAGCACTTGAGTGTTGGATTTGAGGATGGATACCCGACTGGGGTCTAGCACGTGATTTCCACCCATAGGATTCCTCTCTTTACAAATGGAGGATGGGAGCTCTATTTAGGAGAGCATGCTATCAGGAGCACTACAGGAGAGATTCACATGCCGATCTTGCCTCCTGCCAGGCGTTATTGGCCTGTTTTGCAGTCACCCGTCATTGATATCCCATTGTTGGGGATTGACGGTTTTACATTGTCAAAGGGTCCCTGTACTAAGGAGATGTTCCAGCATTGGTGGTTGCGCCAGTTCATGGGGGATATATTTCCAGGATCCGTGATGATGACAGATTGGCTAGCTTGTGTCTGAGATCTGACTCATTTGACACAGATTGACAGTTTGACCCGGCAGTTGGACCGGGCACATTTCTTTATCCGACACTTGGGTAGAGATCCTTCAGAGGCAAATACTTTTGATCCTTCCAGCTCTAGCGCTGGCCCCTCAAGTGACCCATATGGCTTTGCCAGTGCAGATCCTCCCTTGTATAGGCCTGACATCCCTGTAGATAGAAATCCAATAACTCAGGAGGAGTTACATCAGGTGGACAGGATTGACGATGTAGACATCGATACCATTGACTTCTTCTGATGTATATTCTCATTATTTATTTTGATAGGCCTCTGTTAGATGTTGGGTAGCTTCGGCCAATTCTCGGTATATCTTTTAATAGGCCTCTGTTAGATGTAGGGCAGTTTTGCCCCATTTCCCTGTATTTTAGCTGTACAGAGATGTATTAGATGATGCTATACTTAGGAATGTATGTACAGTTCCATTCCCTATATCATATTTCCATCTATTGTATCATGCATGTTATTATGTTATGCATATATATGTATGTCCAGAGATATTCAGCATTGACCCCTGGATAGTCTTATGACATGGCCCGTACAGATGTCTTCCTCGACAGTTAGCCGTATTGATCATACCCCACCATTATTAGTGGCATTGGGTATGCGATCGTGGTATGATAGCATGTCACCATCAGACAGGGTGACTGTAGATGGTTTGTTGCGACATCTACTATGACCTCGTTGATGTTTGAGTTCCTCTGAGATTCATAGAGGGTATGCTAGAGCACTGGGTATCGGGGAGGCAGGTTTTCTGATTTGGGACCCAGGAGTTGACTCTTACTCTTGAGGAGTACGTATGTTTGACGATGTTGTCGTTGGATAGACCTTGCGTGCACATGGCGATCGGAGACATGAGTAGGCGATTCATGACCCTCACCGGATTGAGGCGTAGGGTGGTACATGATGAGATCACATCTGGCCACGTTATATCCCAGCATTTTTTGTTTGACAGATTTGGCTCTGAGGATAGTTATGCATAGCATTTTGGGGATTTTACCACACCAGAGGATCATTGGCGTTTAGCCAGAGTGGATGTACTGCTGTTATGCGCACTGTCATATGTCTACATGCCATTATGGCAGTGAGAGCTCTCAGGGAGGGTCACACCATTATACCGATGATTATGGAAGAGACTCTGAAGTCGGCCATATATTGCTGCACTTATCCGATATGAGTGTTTATAGGCAGCTCGGTCATGCTATACGTGTGGTTTATGTCACACTTGAGACCGATTGGCACTTTTAGACGACATGGGTATTGTTTCACCCATGATGCAGCCATGTCGTACTCCTTCCAGCCTGCGGAGTGTACAAATGTTACATCTTGGTCAGCTTTCTTGGTAGGGATTGGAGATCCATTCGCTATATTGTCGTGTACATGGCTTAGTTCACCCTAAAACTTTATTACTCATGCTCCGGGCATGGATTATCTTCCTCTGGCTGGTTTGAGAGGCATGATTACCTACCATCCGCTGGTCGTGATGTGTCAGTTTGACCAGTTTAAGGATTTCCATCCATTTGAGGGGGCATCGAGTCAGCGCTTTGCTTCACGCCATTTATCAACGGAGGACAGATCCAGGTTGTATGCCTGTTGGGATCAGCGAGAGCTAACATCATTTTCGGTCAGTCATCTAGGTTGTTCTGCAGAATATTCTGCATGGATGGAGACAAAGACTGCATCGGATGTGGTAGTATCCATAGTGCAAGAGACTGATTCCGACGATGAGGAGCCTATGGAGGAGACTGATATTCCCATCAAGGAGGACTTGACTGCTGGGTTGCCAGCATTTTTGATGGATTCTCCCACCATGAGTGCTACTGTCATTCAGCATTCATCATAGTATTTGGAGTAGAGTCTACATCTGATGACCTTTGAGAGAGATCAGACGAGGGCCTTGATGTTGACAGCTCTTGATGAGAGAGATGCAACTCTATTAGAGAGAGATGAGGCCAGATCAGCAAGAGATGCAGTGATTGTAGAGTGGGATACTGCCCTATCTACCCGGGTTGTGGCCGTCACAGATAGTACTTCAGTGAGATCCCATACGACTGGCATCCTTGCCGATATGAGTGCATACATCGATGAGAATCATGCCACCATGCAGTTAGCCTCTGATCTGCTAGCTCGTGTAGATACCATTGGGCATGAGCTTGCAGATTTACCTCCTTCTTCGGAGAGGGATGCTATGTTAGATCTGACAGTCCGTATACACACAAATCCATAGATAGACTTGTATTTTTCCTGCACAGACTAGTTTAGCCATTTTGTCATGTACAACACATATTGTATATATCAAACAGTATTATATATGGCAGAGAAATATATTTTGATTTACTTCCCTTTTAGTTATGCCTTGATACTTGCTTGATATTTTCCTATTTCTTCAGGGCTTCTGATCTTGATGCATTTTGATCTCATCCTTGATGTGTGGACATTGAGACGTCACAGGATCTTTTAGAATTGATCATTGATCTGTGTGTATCCCTACCATCTTTGGTGTCTTGGGACTGGTTTCTGTATGGAAATGTGGAGAGGAGTGTGGCTTTTCCTCTCTGAGATTGACCGCACCATAGATGGTCGCCAGTACTTCTATTTGTGAGAAGCCTAGTTAATTCCACCTCTTATGGATTGGTGTTTCTCTTTGAGGCACAACCGCAGCTTAGATGGTCACCGAATCTCCTATTTGTGAGGAGAGGTTGGGTAATTCCATCCCTTTGGTCTGAAGCCGATGAAATGTGATGGATTGAAGGTTGATCCTAGTACCGTGTGATGAGTATTTTTGTTCTGGTAGAGGTTAGACTAAACCATAAATGGCTGCCTACGTACTCCTATTGAAGAGGAGATCAAGTCTATGTAGTTCGAACCTGGTGTAAGAGCTTCAACGCTGAATGTGAAAGGCAGATGGGTGTAGAAGCTTTATTGATGAAGAAGGGTGTAGAAGTGTTTTTGTGGTTTTTGTTTTTATAGAGAAAGGGCAGAAATGTTTTTTTTTGTTTATTGTGACCGGGCCATATAGAATAAGGTTGCCTACGTACTCTCGTGTATCAGGGAGATTAGGTCGACGTAGTTCACCCCTCAGGACAAATTGCAGCCAAAGAGAAGTATGAATCCCATGTGCAGGCTATACTACGGGGAGAAGAAAGTTGATCCCATGATTGGGACAAACTGCAGGTGTGGAAAAAATTTGATCCTGTCTTCAAGGAAAACTGCAAGCGTAAAAAGTTTAATCCCGTCTTCAGGATAACCGAAATTGTGTGAAAAGTTTGAAATGAGGTGAAACCAGGCTGCTAGTTTGAAGTGTATGTTTCCGTGAGGGGCAGAAGAGATTGTAAAAAGAGGGTTAGAAAACTGGAATGACTGGTGATTTGATGATCCAAATCAGGATATTTGTTTGATAGAAACCTCAGACATAGTACCGTTTCATAGTGTCTGAGTTGATAAGCTGTGGAAATTCATCGCCATCCATTTCCTGTAGTCTGAGAGCGCCTCTTGTCAATACCTCCTTGACAACAAACAAGCCTTCCCAATTAGGAGCGAATTTTCCCTTAGATTGATCTTGGTTGTCAATGATCTTCTTCAAAACCAAGTTATGTTGTTTGAACTGCCGTATTCAGACTTTCCTATTATAGGATCTGGCGATCCTTTGCTGATATAACTGTCCATGGAAGATAGCCGCGGTTCGCCTTTCGTCTATTAGAGACAATTGGTGATACTTGTCTTGTACCCATTGGTCTTCATCCAACTGAGCATCCATCAACAATCTGAGGGATTCCATTTCCACCTCTATGGGGAGCACTGCTTCCATCCCATAGGCTAATGAGTATGGGGTTGCCCCAATGGAAGTACGCATGGAAGTTCTGTTGGCTAATAAAGTCAAAGGCAAGAGGTCAGGCCATCCTTTGTGATTGGCGAACATTTTCTGCATGATCTTCTTGATATTTTTATTAGCCGCTTCAACAGCACCATTCATCTTTGGATGGTAGATGACGGAGTTAAGGTGTTTGATGTGGAAGTTACTGCATAACTCCTCCATCATTTTGTTGTTGAGGTTTTTTGCATTGTCTGACTCAATGACCTCTGGTTGTCCATATCGACAGACGATATTGTTTCTGATGAAAGCAATGATGAATTTTTTGGTAACCCTGGGGAAGGAGGCTGCTTCTACCCATTTGGTGAAGTAGTCGATCATGGTGAATATGAATCGATGTCCATTACTGGCTTTGGGCTCGATGGGCTTGATCATGTCCATTCCCTACATTGAGAAGGGCCACGGCGAACTCATATTGTGGAGTTCCTATGGAGGGGCGTGGATAGCATTCCCATGAATTTGGCATTGATAACACCTCTTGATGTGATCATCACAGTCAGCTTTGAGTGTAATCTAATAATGCCCTGTTCTGAGGATCTTCTTGACAAGTAGGGGTCCGCTCATGTGTGGGCCACATACTCCACCACGGATCTCATCCATGAGCCTCTAAGCTTGGTTTTTGTCCAGACATCTGAGGAGACCTAATCTTGCATCTCTCTTGTAGAGTGCATCTCTGCTCAGGTAGAATTTCATAGCAAGTCGATGGATCTGCCTCTTTTCAGTTAGGCTCGCCTCAGCGGGTGTAGATCTAACTCGTAGATACTCCTTGATATACTGATACAAAGGATTGTGGATGGGAGGTAACTCATCTGATACTTCTCCAACATAGTTCCCATAAGTTGGGGCCTTTTGTAGGGTAAATATGATGATGGGCATGTTTTCCTTGTCAGGTATATGAATCAAGGAGGCCAACATTGCTAGTGCATCCGCAAAATCATTCCTATTACGAGGAATGTGTAGAAAGGAGATTTCTTCGAACTCTAAAGCCATCTGTAAAACTTGCCGATGGTAAAGCAGAAAATGTAGTTCCTTGGTTTAATTGATTCCCGTGGATTGTTTGATTACCAATTTGGAATCCCCAAAGATAGTTAACTGCCTGATGCCCATTGAACGGGCAAGTTTTAGCCCCATGATACAGCCTTCATACTCAGCTGTGTTGTTGCTGCTGACAAACTATAATTTGATGGCGACGGGATACTGCTCCCCCGTACCGGACACTAGAATTGCTCCAGCTCTAGAGCCTTCCATGTTAACAGGTCCATCAAAATACATTTTCCATGTGTGGCATGCATTGTACTGATGGTATTGCTGAACTGCCATTACCCCTTCATCGGGGAAGTATTTTTCCAAGGGTTTGTAGTCCCCTGTAGGTGCGGAAGCCAGTTGATCTACGATTCCTTGACCTTTGACAGACTTTTGCGTCACATAGACGATGTCAAATTTCTGTAGGATCAACTGCCATCTGGACAACCTACAATCCAGTATGGGCTTACTGAACACATAGTTGAGAGGATCCACGTGGGATATGATATGGGTTGTTTGACCATGGAGGTAATGTTGTAAACTCATGAAAGCCCATGCTAAAGCACAACAAGTCTTATCAATCAGAGTGTACTTGTGTTCACTACTGCTGAATCTTTTGCTGAGGTAATAGATAGCTCATTCTTGGCCTCTATCGTGTTTTTGCCCCAGCATATAGCCCATGGCATTGTCATTAATGGACAGGTTCATGAATAAGGGAACATCATCCCTGGGTGGTACCAAAATAGGAGCGTTAACCAGCTGCTCTTTAATGGTAAGGAAGGCTTTTTGACACTCATCGTTCCATCTCATGGAGGAGTTCTTCCTTAACAATTTGAAAATGGGCACACAGGTTGCTGTGAGTTGAGAAATAAACCTGCTAATAAAGTTGATTTTTCCCAAAAATCTCCGTATTTCCTTCTCTGTCTGAGGAATGGGCATTTCCTTGATGGCCTGAATTTTGGTGGGATCCAGCTTAATCCCTTTGTAGCTGACTAGGAAACCTAGCAACTTGCCTGATTTAACGCCAAAGGCGAACTTAGATGGATTCAACTTTAAGTTGTACCTACGCATCCTGTTGAAAAGCTTTTTGAGATGGTCTAAGTGGTCTTCATCCTTTCGAGATTTGATGATGATGTCATCCACATAGATCTCTATCTCTTTATGCATTAAATCGTGAAAAAGAGCCATTATAGCTCGCTTATTGGTTGCCCCAACATTGATGAGGCCGAATGACAACCGTCTGTAGCAAACGATTCCCTAAGGCGTGATGAAAGCAGTTTTCTCACGGTCCTCCTTAGCGACCATAATCTGATGGTACTCCGCGAAGCAATCCGCAAAGGAGTATATGCCGTATTGAGCAGTATTGTCAATGAGAATGTGGATAAAGGGTACGGGAAAGCTATCTTTAAGGCAAGCTTTGTTCAGATCCCGGTAATCCACGTAAACTCGCACCTTTCCTCCTGGTTTAGACACGAGAACAATATTGGATATCCATTCTGGATATGTAGACACCATGATAATGCCAGCTTGAAATTGTTTCACAATTTCTTCTTTTACCTTTAAACTCCACTCAGGTTTCAATCGCCTGAGCTTCTGCCTGACTGGCTTGAATCCCTCCTTAATGGGAAGGCGATGAAGGACAATGTCAGTGGACAAACCCACCATGCCTTCATGAGACCATGCAAACACATCTTGGAATTGGGTTAATAGCGCAACCATGTCATTCCGTTGGTTTGGGGTAAGGTCTGAACCAATCTGGATTAGCTTAGGATTTTCTAAGGTTCCAAGATTGAAAGAAGTGGTTTGATCAAGGTTGGGTTTAGGTTTGTCTGCGACCCATTCCTTAATTTCCTGAGCTGTCTCAATGTCCTCTTGTATTTCCATCAAGTCTGAGTCCAACTTTGCATCAAAGTTACAGTCCTTGTGGAGAAAAGGCACCTCATCGCAAAAAGTACAGGCACATCTAAATTTGAGTCACGAAACAAAATATGCTTTCACTTAATATATGAAACTATTTAATCATACACAAGTGTTAGCATGTCTTGATAAAATAAGCGCTAATCTTTGTATAGAAAAGTAAGCAATTAAAGTTATCTCTGAGGCGAGGAGGATTTTTACGCCTGCGTTTTACCCTCGTCGACCAATGCATGGAGTGCTGCTCCAATTATTGATGGCAAAGTCCTGATGGACTGCAGTGATGGAGGGATTGTAATTGTCCTCCTTCTCTAGAATGATAACCATGACATCTGTGCAATCATCGTCTGGGGTGTATCTTTTTGTATGTTCATCATGGACAATGATGCGTATGCCTGACATCATCAAGGCGATGTAATGTTTACGTTTCTGTTCCCTTTCTTCCACTTCAGGATTAGGAATCAGAACCTCTTTTGCTTTAAACGATACTGGTTTGGGAAACAGCATAGCCATAACATGGGTTGGCACTTTTATTGGAGACTGTATCAGTTCATGCAGTGCAGATGGAGAAAATCGTAGTGTGGCAGAAGCTTGAGGAACCTATTTGTGCTTATGAGGATTCCTGTGACTGGAACTGGCAGAATAGCCTAGTCCGGCTGTCCTAATTTGACTGGACAATTGAATAAGGTTCTTAATACCCTGTTAATTTTTACCAAGCCCTTGTCTAGGCTGATGACCCAATGACATCATTTTTTGAGTGACCAACATAACCTCGGCAAAAATATTGGGTACGGGAAGTGGCGCTCCAATAGGATGGTATTGCGTCTCCCCAATAGCAGGTTATATCCTAAATCTATCTTGAGGACGTGGAAGGATATATTGAATTTATTTAGACCAATCTCAATTGGCAGCTCAATCTCTCCAACAAAATTTCGTCGGGATCCATAAAAAGCTTTGATAACCGTATGGCTGCCTCAGATCCTTTTGAGATTTGATGTGGAGCTTCTTTTAAGCTTAAAGCCACCTTGGCTTCATTATGGCCCATAGTGCGAAGGAATGTTTCAATCTTCTCCATGGGAATCTTCCCCTTTACTTTGATGGCAGGCTTCATCACCCTCTGAGGAAGATACAGTGGATTTTCCTTCGATACTGTAGCAGTAGTATGAGACGTGGATCCTTCAGCTTTTCCATAATTCCATGGAACTTTGTGTAAGCTGACAACAGGATACTGTGGTCTGAAGGGTAAAGAAATTGGCTCTGGTGCGGCCACTTTCAAAGGATTGTCAGCGTGACGCCCCCAAAATAGGTATATATCACCCATCTTGAGTCGCCAAATACATGGTACAAAATTCAAATACAACTTAATTATACAACAGTCGTGTAAAATACGACGAAACATAATCTAAGAGTTTTAATAAGAATATTGTCATCTAGACAATATCCACACTCAATGGAGTCATCATTACATTTATTGTCACACTATTTAACAGAATAGTGAGGGCTACTAATGCTATCATCTGGACCGTCAATCCGTTCTCCGACTAGTCCCGACTACGTTCTCATTTCCTGAGGAGAACAGTGAAAGAAAGGGTGAGCTCAACTAGCCCAGTAAGAAATATTATAACTCAGATAATGTAGAATAAATTATCATTAGTCTTCAGCAATGTTAAACTGATAAAATACAATAGACATTGTGACACCCCAAAATAGGTCCAATCCATCCAACCTATTCTGAGTTGCCAAATACATGGTACAGAAAATAACTACAACTTTATTATTATAATTGTCGTGCAAAATACAACAATACATATACTGTGAGTTTTAATACCAACTGTGACTCATGTCCCAACTATGGACAACACCTCACAGTGATACCTTACATAAAGGTACAATCTAGAACTGTTTTAGAAATTAAAATCTTTGGGAAGTGCTCAAGGAAACCTTTGTACATAGGAGGCTATGAATCTAAGTTATGATAGATATCATATGTCCAGAGAATTATCCTTGGTTGATCCAATAGACCCCAAAGAAAAATGAGAAGATTACTATCATGTTCCTTCCAGTGGTGAGTCTTCTCTTGACATATAACTATCTCCACCGTCTACGATTGAACATTATGTTTCAACCCAACTCCAAGATCATATAGGTAGTGCTCGTAGATATACTCAGCAAGTGGATGTGCACAACCATTTCTTATGATAACACGAGATTGTATGTCATTAGACATCTTGTATGATAGTGGCAAAACACCCTTCCGAAGTTGGGTTCACCTCACCCTATTGTTGTTCACCAAAATTAATTATTAAGTGACGTATAATATACGACACACACATCTTAGGTCCTCAATACAATTATATATTGTATGTCATGCCATTTTATAATGTGTTGAGAAACTTTGATAGTCTCGGACCACCATACTATTCCCCTGTTATCTCCGCTCGACCCAGCTACACTCTTATTACCTGAAAGGAATTGTGAAGCAAAAGGGTGAGCACAACTAGCTCAGTAAAGAATATTATGACTAAAGATAATTAAATTATCAATAGCCTTCATCAGTAATAAATCAGAGATTTAGGACATATGGTAGATAATAAAACTTTTCAACCATAGTTGCAGTGGAACGAGCAATCCATTAGAAGAGTTAAATAGACCATAAAGTCTATTATCTTCTCCATATTAAAAGTCCACCAACAATGCTTTAACCCTGTAACATTAATCAACAGATCCTATTCACAGTCATGTGAATAACTCATAATCATAATTGTAGTTCTAATTTTCTCTTCTCATCCAGGACGAAGATATTTTTCATCACATGTCTTTACCTGAAACATCAAAGATCATGGTTATACCAAATCACAGTTTCTGTTCATAATCATACTAATAAGCTCATCTTTGCACTACGGGCCAACGATATGCATCAACAGTTCATCTTTGCACTACATGCCATAGATATTCAACAAAAGGTCATCTTTGCACTACAGGTCAAGGATATTCATCAATAATTCATCTTTGCACTACTGGCTAAAGATATTCAATCAACAAGTCATCTTTGCACTACGGGCCAAAGATATTCAACAACAGTTCATCTTTGCATTACAGGCAAAAGATATTCAATCAATAATTGATCTTTGCACTACAGGCCAAAGATATTAATATCTCAAAGAAACATACAATCATTTCAGAATTTATATAAACCATAATTATAATCATGTTGATCAATTCACCTTTGCACTTAAGCTAAAAATATTCAATTGTAAATTCAATGGTCATGATCATACCAGTCAACGATTCAACTTTGCACTACTGGCCAAAGAGAACCCATAGTCACGATCATACCAATAATCTACCCATCTTTACACTTAAGTCAAAGAGAAATTTCATCACCGGGATTATAAAAATGTTATATATGATAATAAAAACAATATGATCAACAACTGCATTTAATTTCAAAAGTAAGATTCATAAATCAAGGATTTCATAACACCTTAATCCAAATATTATAAATCACTTAATAATCTCATAATCTAATATTATTAATATTATCACAATATCTAAATCATTCCTTAAACTTATAAACAATTTATTTTAATTGTTTACACTTTACTAATTAATGCATTTAATCATACTAAAATGTCAAACTCATAAGATTTCATCACCAATAACAAACAACCTCATCAAAAATCTGCATATACCATATATAGGATTCCCAAGCAATAAAATTCTATTTTTCAATTTTGTTACTTCACATAACATATTTAATTTATTTATTCATAACTAGTCCATTTTCATGAAAAATACCAAATCAGTTCCAAAAATATTTTTTTTCTGGGATTTATCATAATATAGTCCCATATTGAACATATATTTTTCTCGGAATTTTTAAAATTCATTTACTATTTTTCACATGGTCAAAACTGCCGAATATTTAGACATTTATCATAAATTGTACTTTTGTCCAAAAATTCTAAAATTTACAGAATATACTGATGTTATATAGATGTACTCCCAATAAAAATTTCACCAATTTTGGAGTTAATCACAAGGAGTTATAAGGGTTTATTTTTCAAATAGTCTTTTCTCATAAAATTCATAACTCCTAATCTATACATCCAAAAATCGCCATTTTTGGACACAATCAATAAAACTCATCAAATTATCATTTCAAATTTTTCCAGAATTTTTGAAGGTCGGAAAAATTACGAAACATGAAAAACATAACAACCCTTAAAATTCCTTACCTCGAAAGAGCAGTATTTCTGACCGGAATGTAAAGCCGAAGGACACTTGCACTGAATAGAAACTCTCAAAGTATCTAAATACTCACAAAATACACTTGATAATATAGAGAGAGAAAGAGAGAAAGCTTATGTTTCTGGTGTGATTTTCAATTCTAACTTAGCCCTCTATTTATAGGAAAATGTTAGCACGCCGAAGTAGACTTGACCTGCTACCTGATGGCTTAACCTGCTACTATTGCCACCCACCACATTTGAAATACAATTTCAGCATATTTCTTCACCAACCATCATGCATTCTAGAATTTTTCACCAAAATGATAAATTTTAAAACTTCAACAATTTCTGAACCAGTCACCTCTTAAAATTCATAACAATTTATATGTTCATTTTTAACGGTTCAAAATTTGTGGACATATACTCAACTTATATTTGTATAACATATCCAAAAATCACAACGATCTAACGGTCGGATTAAAAATTATAACTCACGCAATATGTCATAAAAAAATACTGATTTGATTTTATTCCGACAAAAATACTGATAAAACACCTCAACATTAATTCCTTCATTTATAACCACATAAAAAAATCCATCATTTATATCCACATCAAATAAATATTTCCTTATCATATAAATTAATAATTAATTATTCATAAATAATATTACAGAATCATAATTATGACAACCAGGCAGTACCTACGAAAGAGGGGGCTTTCCAATAAGGATTTTTCCTTATTGGCGCGCAATTAGGTGAACAAACCTCTCCTTGACAGAACTTTCAAGACATTGCCAATAATGCTATCTAATAATATTATTCAAATAATATGAATTATTGATCTGATAATAGGAAATACTGTGTAGTGACAATTATTGAAACAACAATAATATAAACTATCAACGCAACAATTATTGAATCAATAAAATAAAATATTGAACAGTAATTACTGTAACAATTATTGAGTAGTGCCTTCTTACGTATTAATCAATAATTCAAAAATACTGTGCAATACCGTGTGCTACTGTGCAACTAAGCGTATTACTGTATTTTAACCACCGGATATTCCAACAGTGTTAACGGTAACAACTACACCGTTATTTATAAAAACTCAAACTTGTCGTTTTCTTCATCCGACAGTTATTCTGTTATGGGGCCCACAAATGGCTCCGCCGTCGTATGAATATTCTCCGACAACAAGAATATTCCATGATCAAACGAATATTCTCCAATAGAAATGAGTATTTTATAACCACTTGCGTATTTTGAAAATTTTATATATATCATCCTTAACTTTAACTTTTTTTTAATCAATTTAACCATTTACTAAATAATAATTATAAGAAAAATTGAATAATTTATTTCATAAAATTCGGGGTCTTACAGACATCAAGTTTAACTGCAGCGGAATAAGCAATCCAGTAGAAGAGTCAAGTAGAGCATGATATCTACTATCTTCTATGATTTAAAATATTTTCATCAATTTTTATCGCTGAGACTCAGCTTAATAAATAAACCACATCATCGAGTCATCCCTGCACTACGGGCAAATGATATTTATTAAATCATCAATGGTCATGACTATAATGAATAATCTCTGGTCATAATCATACCAAAAACTGTCCATCAATGCACTACAGGCTACTGAGGACTTTTACCACATCATTTATAGCATTACAGGTCATGATTATACCGAATATCCCTGGTCATAATCATACCAAGCCCATCTATGCACGTAAGCCAAAGATGACTTTCATCACAATATAAGCATGATGATGATGACAATGACATAATAATTCAATAAAATAAGTTCAAGAATAAATTTTAAAGATTTATAAGTTAATTTATCTTGAAATCAATTACGTTCAAATTGTCAACATGATACTGCTTTGTGGAGTAAAATTCAAGAATGCTCAGAAGAATATTTCCATGAAAAGATACCGGATTAAGCGCAAATATCCAGGATATTCTATTAATTTCATGGAGTATAGAAGCCAAAACTTTAACCAAATGAGTATCATAGAATATATGAAACTGCAAATGGATTTTCACCCGCCATGCGGTAATCCACATGCACAAATCATTTCAAAATTTAATAAGGAATGAATACGAAAGATCATTCACCATGCATGTGATAATCCACATGTATGAAAGTTATTCCAACAGAATAATAAAGAATGGAACCAGGTCATGCGTAATTCGCACAGACAGGATATTCCAACAGAATAATAAAGAATGGAATAACAAAAGAATTCACCATGCATGCGATAGACCGCATGCATGAGTTATTCCAACGTAATAATAAAGAATGGAACCGGTCTAGCGTAATCCAATATAAACGAGGATATTCCAAATGACTAATAAAGAATGGAATAATGAAGAATTTCACCATGTATGCGGTACTTAGCATGACAAAAGTTATTCAACATAATAATAAAGAATGGAATAATAGAAGCTCTCTTCATGAATACGAAAGAAATAATACCCCTTACCTTAGAAAGAAACTGGATACTGGAGTAGAGAGGTAGCATTCTTCTCTTCTTCTTTCTCTCTATAATTTCTCTCTATAATAATTGCTCTATAGCTTTAGTGAATTGGTGAGAAATGAAGGAAGAATGAGCTTATATTTATAGGAAAATATAGTTTCGATAATTGCACGTTTTGGAGATCGAAATATTACTATACAATACCTTCAAATTTTCTTTCATTTTTAATTTAGTCCTGTAAGTATTATCAAACTTGCACCACCTCCCCTAATAGTAAATAATGTGAATCAATAGTTCAATCGTGTGAATCAATAGTTATAATAATGTGAAAATACGAATTACAGTATAGTACCATTTCCTCTTTTTCAGTTCTGATGAAAGAGCTCTAACTCATGCAAGCATACATGTGTCAACAAGTAATACAGAGTAAGTAGAGTATCGATCCCACAGAGAAAGTTGTCAACTTTAAACTACTATGAATTAATTAAATCACTATATTTATATGCTTAAAGTAATAACTATATTGGTGAATTAATCTAATTGCAAATAACAACTAAAACAAGAATAATAACAGAATAAACCAAATCTGGAAAGAAGGTGATCCTAACTTCATTTAATATTTCATCTAATTACTACTATCATGTAAGAATTGTTCACATATCACAGGAAAGTAGCCAAGAGCACTAATAGAGTCATAGCCATTTTTCAATGTACTAAGACCTACTTAAACAGCATCCACAAATGATAGACTCCATGTAATCATCAATATAACCAAAATCACTATATGTCTATGTGAAATTGCAATCATACTGAATTTAAGCACAAGCCCTTATTTTAACTCATACGGTGAAACAGTATATGTCTATCTGGTTCACGAAATACACAAGCCATATAAAAGCATTGTATATATGTATGCTACAATGATTACAATCCATACTCGCATGTTCATTGTCAATTCCATACAAGTACTGAAACGAATGGTGATCAAGCATTCATACATGTAAAACAATCATGATAGAAATTCCATATGATATATAAAACAGCCCCAGCATTCAAGCATGCAACTAAACTACATATTAAAATCCGTTAGAATCCCATAATGGAGTTTAGTTCATGACTGAACCAAAAGCCATTATGGGATCAAAGCTAAACATGGTTAATAAGCAAACAATTGAAAGGTGAAGGATAGAAATGATCAAACCCAATTGCTGATTATAGACAAATATTAAGTTCAAATCCTCATATAAATCCTCGCGCGAGCGCGAGACTTGCAATATGTAGAGTTATGCTGGTTTGGGTGCTCATAGCAGCACGCATCATCAAGCGTGTTCTACCTTTCGCCGTAGCATGACTTGAAAGTCTGTGTGTTACGGATTACCGCTGCTGAAGTGATCCATTCTGCTTGCTCCTTCCTTTGTCCATCCATGCTTGGTCTTCTGCTCCACTTGATCCTCATGCCATGCATATCCCAGCTTGTGCCTCGCTTCATGCGTCCATTAGCCTCGTGCCCTCTAATACCACTAAATTAGGCCATTTTTTGCACTTTTTCACCAAAAAGAGTTTTAAGTAAATGCAATGAAAAATAACATAAAATACAACTAAAAATACACTAAAATGTGCTTGAGATGGGCATAGTTCGCGTGAATTGGTATTCAATAAGTAGGTATAAATCCTACTTATCAAATATCCCAAAACTTGAACTGTTGCTTGCCCTCAAGCAATGCATACTAAATAACAATGAAAATGCAGCTACAATACTATGCAACTAAGCTATGATGCAAACTAGTCTCACATAGTTCCAACTCGAACAGAATTTCAGTCCAACTCGCCTTATTGAATTATCCAAATTCAAGAATACCATTTCAAACCAAACTATAGGCATAATATCATGCACTCAGATAACTCATATATGCTATAGAGATGCTATGTGTGTGTGTGTGGTGTTCACCAAAACTTGACTTAAGCAAAGAATACACATGCTATATTGCTCAAAACAAAAAATTATAGTCTAAATCAAGACTCATGTATACTCATGCAACACAGACTGTTTCAACATATCAACACAAACTAAGGTTCAACAATGGGTTTAACTACTTTATTACTACTCACGAGGATGATTTTTCGCTCTTTCCCGCGGTGTTTATTGCTATTTTTCTTTTTCATTTTCTCTTTTTTTTTCACATGACTGTGCAATGTCTTATTCCATTAGGCAACACTGCTACCCCTTAACGAGCTTTCAACCAATGACTCCCAGACCATGAAACACCTTAGGGCGCTAGGTATAGAGACAATCCCCTCGGGCGTACTTACTCAAGTAGCCAGGGCCCCGAAATAAGACTAGCCACGTTACTGCTATTTGATTTTTTTATACATAGCCTACCCATGTTTTCCACAAAGTTTGAATATCAATGTTTCATACAATCTAAGATCACTTTCCACATATTTCTCTTTTTAAAACTACATTTTCTATCGAACAATGCAACACATACTTCTTATACCTACAAGTGATTGTGAACACATTCGTGCAAACCGAAAGCATTTAAACAACAATATGAATTTCATTGTGTGAAACATTATATCTCAGCTCATGTTATCCACAATACTCAAGATATTTCAAAATTCACTATTAACATTGGCTAGACAAAATTTCCATAAAGCTAAACATTGTGAGACATGCAAACTAAAACATACTAGCACAAGCAATAATAACTAAAAATTAAAAAAATTTTGCAAATTTTTATCTAACACATAAACATGCAAAATTAAAACTAAACATGCAAAAAACTAAATGAAACTATATGCAACTATACTACTACCCCAATACCCCCAAACTTATAATATTCAATGCCCCATTGAATGAAGGTAAAGGGTACAGAAAACTCCCCTAATGATCGGCTATACCACCCTCCTCGGGTGGTGAATCTGGTGGTGGATATGGCACTGTTGTCCCAAACTGAGGCCACTCGAGCATTGTTCCTTGCTGTGAAAAAACCTTGGCCAAGGCTCTCATGAGACCCGTAGCAAACGTTTCAAAATTATCATACATGGCGTCGACTTTACGCTCCAACCTTCGGAGCTGTCGATCGCTAGGAACAGTGTGTGCTTGGGTGGATGGGCCGGCTTCGTCTGTCTAAGTGGGCTTCTGTTACGATTCTGGAAATGTAGGCCGGAGAATAAATCCTCTACCACGGGGATGCGGTTCACCACCCGCCCAATCTTCGAATTTCGCAATGGTGGCGTGAGTGATGTCTTGGCTCGGGTTTTGCATCTGTTCATTGTCCCAATGGCAGCCCTGCTGAACACATAACATAGCTACAACTGACGCGTGTGGAATGCTCCCTGTAGTGCTGCTCCGCAGATACCGCAATATGTTTTGGTGGATGAGATGGACCACATCAATGTATTTTCCGGTGATTATGCTCCACAGAATTATGGCCCTCTCTGCTGTGATCTCGTATTGATGCGACGACGGTAATAGCATGACATAAATAAACAAATTCCATGCCTTTGCATATCGATTCAGGGCGGCTGCTGGGAATATGTGAGGCTGGTTCGAGCCGACTTTATAAGTCCACTTCGTGCCTGGCACGCACAATTCAACAATAACAAGCTCCAAGTATGTTTCCATATGTGCCCCTATGATCCAATTGGTAGCCCCTGTTGGTGGTGTCTCAGTGAGTCTGAAAATGGTTCTTATGGCGGGGGGTCTGTAGTTTATCTCGAAGCCTCGAACTATAGCGATACCACTCATGGTGACTTTGGCATTGGCGTAAAACTCTCGGACTATGCTCATCGGAATGGGCGTGGGAGTGGCAGTGAATCCCAGCCATCCGCGTTCACGAATCATAGCGCATAACTGTCCATCTTGTTGCTCAGGCTTGAACCCTCTTTCTTTCACAAAAGTCTTTGCCACAATTCTGTAATACTCCTGCTGAGCTTCCAAATTTAGAAATTTGTTGTGGTCGACAATATCTTCCCCTTGACTGCCGGAGGAAGATGATGAGGAAGAAGATGATTGTGCTCTCTTTGGACCCATTTACAGATGATTGAGAGAGAATGCAGATGAAATTACTGAGAGTGAATAAGAGCTTGTGATGTGATACCCCTCAAACATGTTTCTGCCAACCCAATCAGAAACCCTAGCTTTATATTGCAGTGATAAGACGTGGGTAGATGTAGAACGTGGGAGAAATCGTGGATGATTACGTGGTGGACAGATTGATGGCTTGAATTTGTAGCTGATATTGGGGCAAGAGACGCGTGTTATAGAGAGATCCTCTAATTTTGCGTCTATTATGTTTTCAAATGAGAGCCCAAATAACCTCAAACACGTTTTTAAAACTTTTAAAATGTCTAAGTTCAGTGTTGTTACTTGGCAGCTGGACGGATATTCGATTTATTATAATGCTGTGGTAGCATAAAGAAAGAACTTGTTCAAAGACAGAAACTTTGAGTAGCTTTGGCGCACGAGTTGTTTAGTATATTCATGCTGCGTGCATGGATTTAAGAAACTGATCTTCTTTTTTTTTCATCTTGTCAAGCAGTATTGCATTTTGATCATTCACCTGCAAACACCAATAGACACTAATAAGGTGTGATTTACTAAATAAACATGAGTGTCTATTGTATCACCCTCAGTTTAATGCAATGCATAAACACACTCCTATTCAATCTCAGCTATTATGCTAATTATGCAGAGATAATCACATGGTCCTAACTAAGATTGAAAATGAGCTAACAAAATAACTTGAACTCAATAAGTAAGGAATAAAAGAAAAATTTAGAGATAGAAAATAATGGGTTGCCTCCCATCAAGCGCTAAGTTATAGTCAATTAGCTTGACTGTCTCTGATTCTCATGTTGAAGAAAGAGTTGAGGCGACTTTCTGTCTGTCCTCCTCATCCCAAAATTTAATGACTTAAACTTTCGTCAATGGCTCTACCTTCAACTCTGAATTTGCACCAATCCCACAACTCAACGACTCATAGTTTACCAACTTTTGTATCTCATCATTTAGGCCTCTATCCACCAAATCAACCCAAAAACAATCTTCTTCATCTGTTGGGAACTTCATGGGTTTGAAGACGTTAAAGGTGACCTCTTGATCATGTACATGCATCGTAAGTTCCCCTTTTTGCACATCTATAGAAGTCCTACCTGTGGCTAAGAATGGTCTCCCCAGTATGATTGGTATTCTTTTGTCTTCCTTGTAGTCTAAGATGATGAAGTCAGCCGGAAAGATAAACTTGTCCACCTTAACCAACACATCTTCAAAAATTCCCCATGGGTGCGTGATGGATCTGTCAGCTAGCTGTAATGATATGTTTGTTGGCCTTGGAGCCGACAATCCCAACTGATTGAATACTGGTAAGGGCATCAAATTTATACTTGCCCCAAGATCACATAAACACTTATTGAAGTTCATCTTCCCAATTGTGCACGGGATTGTGAAGCTGCCCGGATCCTTCAGCTTTGGAGGTAATTTCTGCTGAAGCACTACACTGCATTCCTCTGTCAAGGCTATTGTCTCAAACTCCTCTAGTCTTCTCTTCCTTGACAATATACCCTTCATAAACTTTGCATAGCTTGGCATTTGTTCCAATACCTCGGCGAACAGTATGTTGATCTGTAGCTTTTTTAATACCTCCAAGAACTTACTGAATTGTTTATCTTCCCTCTACTTATTTAATCTCTGCGGATACGGTACTTGAGGGTGAATTGGTGGCACTGAACTCTTGAGCTTCTCCTCTGCACCTGCTTTATCCTGCCCGACTTGTTGTGAGTTAGATTTTTCCAACTTCTCTTTTCTTCTTGGTCCAATTATTCATCTCGGCGTGGCCGCTTAAAGTATCCCCAATGTAATCACATGCGGTATGCGACTTGTAGTGCTTGTAAGATTTTTCCCAGATCTTAACGTGCTCGTTTGGCACTATTCCTTCTCGTCTCTTCGTAGATTTGGTTCTGTGTTACTTGGTAATGAACCTTGGGGCCTGTTCTTAAGCATGCTTGCCATTTGCCCCATCTGAGTCTCCAAATTCATAATAGCCACTACTTGGCTTTTGATCATCACCTCTGTGTTTGCCATGTATTTCAACATCATCTCCTCCATTTTTGAGTTCTTTTCTGGCTGTGGTGCAGCTGGAGTGTGATATTGTTGTTGTTGAGAAAATCCCGGTGGAAATGGTGGTTTTGATGAAAATCAGAATGAGATGACCGTGGGTCAAACTGTTGGTTCATTTAAACCGATTCTCATTGATGTCCTTGGTTATTTGACCAACTAAAGTTTGGATGATTTCGGTTATTGGGGTGGTATGTGTTCTGAAACTGTCCTTGATCTTTCCTGTAATTGCCCATATAATGTACCGACTCTGAGCTGATAGCACACTGATCCGTTGAGTGTGACCCCGCACAAATCTCACATACAAAAGCAACTGTTTTCATTTTGTTGTCTGCAAGTGTATCTATTTTCTTTTTCATCGCTTCCATCTGTGCCGACAACTGGGTAATAACATCAACCTCCAACACACCTGCAACCTTGGGCTATGGCATCTGAGTTGTAGGATTCTGGTAATCATTTGCAGCCATATTCTCGATAATGTTGGGCTTCGGCACAGAAACGCACAGCAGAAATTAAAATTTTAAAGCAATTTCCGAAACCCTAAAACAGGATCCATGCGAAAATCAATTAATTCAGAGGTTTAGAGATTATACCAGATATAAACAAAAGCGAGAATCAAACCGATCGCGCCTCAAATCTCCAACCTTAATACAAACCGATGCGCCTCTACGGTATCCACACGAACGCCGCACGAACCGTCGAACGATTCTGCAATAAGAAGGACTTGCGGTACTAGCCACCAAAAGGAATGGATTTTGAAACTGTTTTCTCTCTAGTCTCTCTCTAAGAGCGGCTAGGGTTTTTCAATTATGATATCTTACCCTAAGTAGCTGCTATATATCATATATATAGTAGTTAAAAGGAATTAATCAAATCAAAACCTAATTTTATAAAATCCAAATTTATATATATATATCTCTTAATTAAGTCTTACTTAATTAATATACATATATACAAATTATCCTTTTAATTTAAATTCGTGATTTAAATACTATTAATCATATTAATATATTTAAATCCTTAAAATTTAAATTAATTCCCTTTTAAATAACGTTCTATGTGTGTGACCCTATAGGTTATTATTACGTTGGCAATAATTTTAAAATCATATTATAAAATTATAATCAGTGAGCGACATCTAGTAATGCATCACTGCTACCCAAGTAATAATAAGATCGATGATTCGATGCAACCTTTTTGTGACCAATGTTTCAATATAATTTAATCCTTTTAACCTTAATATCCTAGATTAAACTCGAGTCATGGAATGTGTCATACTCTTCATAATTTAATCTGAGTTTTCTTGATCAATGAGTAGACTATATGAAACAAATCACTATTTGAGCATGGCCATGCATTTCATAGTCCTACTCAAACAAGAGGCCTATGGATATCACCCATAATATATAGGATGGTTAAATTCCATCTAGATCACTCATATTTCTCACACGATTAATGATGATCCCAATAATCACCTTTATAGTCCACCCTATTGAAGGTGACATTTAATGATATCAAAGTACATAAATTCTCGTGTAGTAATATAGCGATTTCAGGTCGGAGGGCCATTATATCATTGTCACTATGAGAATTGCTAATGACACTTCGCATAATGCTCCATATAGAATTCTCATGGTGGGTCTGTCCAGTACATCGTTCTCTAACATGTACCTATGCATTGACTTAATATCTCATATATTTATGACCAATGAGATTTGGTCATCAATCAATCCACATATATTAGTCTCAATGCATCATTGTTGTCCCATCAACAATGATACTCGATTAAGGACATTTAAGAACAACGATACTAATGGTAATATATAATCTCATGTTCAAGTCACATACTTGAAACTATATAATTTGTATCACTATTCTAAGGAATTTTATTATGTTAACAATTATATTACGCAGTAAATAAAACCATAATAAAATCATATATTTATTCAATCAAATATAATATCAAAACGTTAAGCAATTATATCAAATAATTGGCCTCTAGGGCATAAACTCTAACAGATAAGTGTATAGGCCTCGTTATAGCTCTTTGCCCATAATGCCCCTCCTGCAGCTGCATCCACAATAGGTCTCGACCGACATCCCAATCCATTATAAAATGAGTTGATCACCATCCAATCTGGCATACCGTGATGCGGACACTTCCTCAGCATCTCCTTATATCTCTCCCATGCCTCATATAAGGACTCGCCCTATTGTTGCTCAAACTGAGAGATAGTTGTCCTCATTTTTGCAGTCTTAGCCATCGGGAAGAACTTGGCCAAATTTTTTTGTGCTAAATCCTCCCATGTAATGATTGACCCTGACGGCAAAGAATGTAGCCAACTTCTAGCCCCTCAATAAGAATGGGAATAGCCTAAGTCTGATAGCATCCTCCGTCACACCGTTGTATATGAATGTATCACAAATCTCGATGAAACTCAACAGGTATTCATTCGGATCATCCGTAGCAGCACCCCCAAACTGTACCGAATTCAGCACCATCTGAATAGTGCCCGGTTTAATCTCAAAAGTATTGGTTGCTATTGCTGGCCTGACTATGCTAGACTGTAGTCCGTTTATATTTGGCATGGAATAATCCCTTAGAGTCCGGTGCTCTTTTCTTTGCTCAATTCTCTGTTCTTCTGCCATACTGGTTGTTGTACTTTCTAACTGAGCTTGCAAATTTCTTCGCACACTTGCTTTCCAACCTCTTTCGTTAATGTTATCATGTGCTGGTGTTAATTCTGAGTTGGATGATCGTGTGTGCATAAAAATCTACAAGTACCTGAAACTAAAAACAAAACAAAAATAGAAATAAGAAACAATCAGAATTGTCTAAGTCATACAATATAGCCTGAAACTGATGATAATTATTTAAATTAAATGTCTTTCCCCGGCAACGGTGCCAAAAACTTGTTGCCTCTTTTTTAGTTCTGATAAAAGAGCTCTAACTCATGCAAGCATACATGTGTCAACAAGTAATACATAGTAAGTAGAGTATCGATCCCACAGAGAAAGTTGTCAACTTTAAACTACTATGCATCAATTAAATCACTATATTTATATGCTTAAACTAATAACTATATTGGTGAATTAATCTAATTGCAAATAACAACTAAAACAGGAATAATAACGTAATAAACCAAATCTGGAAAGAATGGGATCCTAACTTCATTTAATATTTCATCTAATTACTACTATCATGCAAGAATTGTTCACATATCACAGGAAAGTAGACAAGAGCACTAATAGAGTCATAGCCATCTTTCAATGTACTAAGACCTACTTACACAACATCCACAAATGATAGACTCCATGTAATCATCAATATAACCAAAATCACTATATGTCTATGTGAAATTGCAATCATACTGAATTTAAGCACAAGCCCTTATTTTAACTCATAAGGTGAAATAGTATATGTCTATCTGGTTCACGAAATACACAAGCCATATAAAACAACCACATATACGTATGATACCATGATTACAATCCATACTCGCATGTTCATTGTCAATTCCATACAAGTACTGAAACGAATGGTGATCAAGCATTCATACATGCAAAACAATCATGATAGAAATTCCATATGATATGTAAAACAGCCCCAACATTTAAGCATGCAACTAAACTACATATTAAAATCCGTTAGAATCCAATAATGGAGTTTAGTTCATGACTGAACCAAAAGCCATTATGGGATCAAAGCTAAACATGGTTAATAAGAAAATAATTGAAAGGTGAAGGATAGAAACGATCAAACCCAATTGCTGATTATAGACCAATATTAAGTTTAAATCCTCATATAAATCCAGCAAAATAATAATGAAAATCCACAATGATAGAAAACCCCAA
The DNA here is from genome assembly GCA_020205605.1 of Panax ginseng. NCBI lineage: Eukaryota > Viridiplantae > Streptophyta > Magnoliopsida > Apiales > Araliaceae > Panax > Panax ginseng. The sequence goes on from CM035134.1 coordinate 105,108,981, forward strand.
GAAGAATTGGAGAAATAGGCGTTTAAGCTTCGTTCTACGTTGAAATCTCCCTTAATATGAAAACCCTAGTTCTTACTATGAAAATACGTCAAAAGTTCTCAAAGATATATCTGACACCGGTCAGATATCGTTTTAATCAAATTAAAACCCTTTTAATTAAAAATTAAAATAAAATAAATCAGCCATCGCACGCGGCCGCGCGCTCCCCCAGTATAATCCTCGCATTGGCGCGAGACTTGCAGTATGTAGAGTTGTTCGTAGGGTGCTTGCTCGTCTTCGCTGCGTCCTCAGCGTTTTTTCTTGCCATGGCGCTTGCGCTTGAAGTCTGTGTGTCCTGGTTCTGCTGCTGCAACTGATCTATTCTGCTACTCCTTCCTTTGTCCATCCATGCTTGGTCTTCTGCTTCACTTGATCCTCATACCATGCATATCCCAGCTTATGCCTCGCTTCATGCGTCCATTAGCCTCGTGCCCTCTAATACCACCAAATTAGGCCATTTTCTGCATTTTTTCACCAAAAGGAGTTTTAAGTAAATGCAATGCTAAATAACATAAAATGCAACTAAAAACACACTAAAATGTACTTGAGATGGGCATAGTTCGCGTGAATTGGTATTCAATAAGTAGGTATAAATCCTACTTATCAAATACCTCCATCTTTAACTTAGTCATGCATGTATTATCAATCTTGCACCAACTCCCCTAATAGTACAAGAATGTGAATCAATAGTACACACATGTGAACAAATAATTATAATCATGTGAATTAATAGCAATTAATTGCTCATTTATCCGGTTAATTACCCGACTGGTCAGTATAACTTCCAGACATCAATTAATATCAAAATAAATATCGATTTCCACTAACACTAATAATTCCAACACAATGGAACTATCAATTTCATCTTTAATCAACACGAACTAATTCATAATTAATATTACAACTCACAATATTTAACAACCAGGTCGTTCCTAGGAAAAAGGGGGCTTTCCGATAAGGATTTCTCCTTATTGGAGCGCAATTAGATGACCAAACCTCTCCTTGACAGAACTTCTAGACATTGTAAATATTTCATTTTAATAATATGAATAACTTTGTCGTCTCAATTATTGATTTAATAATATATTATATTATGCAGATGATACTGTGAAAATAATCGAATCAATAATATGAGAGATATGATGCAGCAATTACTGTAACAATAATTGAGTATAACTGAGTGACTTCTCACGTAAGCATCAATAATCAATACCGTGTGCTACTATGCAACCACGCGTATTACAGAACTTTTACTACCAGGTAGTTCAACAGTTTAACGGTAAAACTTCCACCGTTATTTTTATAAAAAGATAATTATGTCGTTTTCTAACTACGACAATACTTTCGTTGTGGGGTCCACCAATGATTGTTCCGTCGTACGAATATTCCCTGTTAAAACGAATATTCCCCGACCAATCGAATATTATATTACCACTTGCTTACTTTGTAAAATTTATAAATATTACCCACAACTATAACATTATATCAAATCCACACCATAATATTCAAAAATATATTTTGAGAAAATTATTCTTTATTCATAAAAGTTGGGGTCTTACAACCTCCCCTTATGAAATTTCGTCCTTGAAATTAGGGTGCTTACCTGGTATGTCGAAGAGGTGAGAATACCTTGATTTCATCTTAGATTCTAACTCCCAGGTCATTTCCTCCACATCGTGGTTTCTCCACAAAACTTTGACTTGAGGTATAACTTTAGAACATAGAATATAATCCTTCTTATCCAAGATTTTAATAGGTAACTCTTCATACGTTAAATCTTCATCTATCTCGTCTGGTTCTAATTCAATAATATGGTTCGGATCTTTCACATATTTACGTAACATAGATATGGGAAAAACGTTATGAACACGAGACATACTTGGCGGTAAGGCGAGTCTATAGGCCACAGTTCCTACTCGATTGAGGATTAAAAATGGGCCAATGAATCAAGGATTGAGCTTTCCTCTCTTTTCAAATCTTATAACTCCTTTCCATGGAGCAACACGTAACAACATATGATCTCCAATATTGAATTCCACGTCTTTTCGATGAAGATCAGCATAACTCTTTTGTCGATCTTGTGAGATTTTTATACGTTGTCGGATCGTTTGAATCATTTCCATAGTCATACGTACCAAATCCAGTCCCAACAACGTTGCTTCACCCACCTCATCCCAGCATACTGGAGAATAACACTTCACCCACCTCAAATGGAGCCATGCCAATACTTGCTTGATAACTATTGTTGTAGGAAAAATCCACCAATGGTAAGAACTTGTCCCAACTTCCCATGAAGTCAAGGACACAGAGTCTTAATAAATCTTCAAGAGTTTGAATAGTCCTTTCCAATTGCCCATTTGTTTGAGGATGATATGTCAAACTAAATCGTAAATCCGTGCCCATAACTTTTTTCAAACTAACCCAAAATCTTGAAGTGAATCTTGGGTCTCGATCAGAAACTATGGATACTGGCATACCATGCAATCTTACAATCTTGTTTATGTACATACTAGCAAGACGTTCAAGTGTAAAAGTTTCTCGTATCGATAAGAAATGAGCAGACTCGGTCAATTTATCAACAATGACCCAAATCGCATTTATGCCTTGAGAAACCTTGGGAAGACCAGTAACGAAATCCATGGTAATGTGATCCCACTTCCATTTTGGAATTTCAAGTGATTACAATGGACCTTTTGGCACTTAATGCTTTGCCTTGGCTCATTGACAAGTTAGACACCTTGAGATAAACCCCGCTATCTCTCTCTTCATATTGCTCCACTAAAATGTATGTCAAAGATCACGATATATTTTGGTACTCCCATGATGGATTGCAAACGATGTGTTGTGCGCCTCCATCATGATTTTATACTTCAAGTCAGAATCGTTAGGAACACAAAGTCTGGAGGTGACTCAAATTATTCTTTCTTCATCGATTCTTACTTCCGGAATAGCACCTTCTTGCACTTTCTACTTCATACGCATCAGCTCCAGGTCTGTAGTTTGAGCAGCTTTAACTTTATCGATTAAAGTCGGTTCCACTCGTATATTCGCCATCATCACATGGGTCCCTGGAGTGTTTAACTCTATTTCCATCCTTTCCAAGTTATACAAAATGGGTCTTTGCGTTGACAATATTGCACTCGTACCCGCATATGATCTTCTACTCAATGCGTCGGCTACTACGTTCGCTTTTCCAAGATGGTATTGGATGGTATGATCATAATCTTTCAACAACTCAAGCCATCGTCGTTGCTGCATGTTGATTTCCTTTTGAGTGAAGAAATATTTGAGGCTTTTATGATCCGTATAGATCTCCACCTTCTCTCCATACAGGTAATGCCTCCAAATCTTAAGCGCAAAAATGACTGCTGCCAACTCTAGATCATGAGTAGGATACTTACTCTCATATTCTTTGAGTTGTCAAGAGGCATAGGCTATGACTTTCCCATGTTGCATGAGAACACATCCTAACCCTTTGCCTGAAGCATCATCATGAGATGACAAATCCCTCAAGAGCGGATGGTATTGCCGAGCGGTGTTGAAATGAGTCTCCTCTTGAGTTCTTGAAAACTCTTTTCACATTCCTTGATCCAATCGAATTTTGTATCTTTTCGAGTCAGCTGAGTTAATGGAGTAGCAATTCGAGAAAACCCTTCTATGAATCTATGATAATAACCAGCTAAGCCGAGAAAGCTACGTACTTCGGTCACTTACTTAGGTTGCTCCCAGCTTTGAATTGCTTCAATCTTTGTCGTGTCAACAGATATTACATGATTTGATATCACGTGCCCAAGGAATGCAACTTCCTCAAGCCAGAACTCGCATTTCTTTAACTTGGCATAAAGCTTATTTTCACGAAGCTTTTGGAGTATCAGCCTCAAGTGTTGGTTATGGTCTTCATGGGTTTTGGAGTATATGAGGATGTCATTAATAAAGTCGACCACAAAGTGATCCAAATATTCCTTGAATACTCAGTTCATCATATCCATGAAGGCAGCAGGAGCATTAGTCAATCCAAAAGACATGAATAGGAATTCATAATGCCGTCTGCAGGGAGTTACGAAAGCAAGATTTGGAATGTCATCAGTTTTAATCTTCAACTGATGATATCCGGAACAAAGATCAATCTTTGAAAAGAATTTGGCTCCTTGCAACTGATCAAACAGGTCATCAATGCGAGGCAACGGGTACCTATTTTTTATGGTGACATGATTCAATTCCCGATAATCAATACAAAGTCGCATATTTCCATCTTTCTTCTTTACGAATAGAATAGGAGCACCCCAAGGAGACGTACTAGGACAAATGAAACTGATGTCTAACAATTCCTGTAGTTGGGTTTTTAACTCCTGAAGTTCAATAGGAGCCATTCGATATGGGGCTTTGGAAATGGGTTTTTTACCGGATTCAAGGTCGAAACAAAATTCAATTTCATGCTCTGGGGGGTAGGCCAGGAAGTTCTTCAGGGAATACGTCAGGAAATTTATTAACAATAGAAATATCATTCAAATCTGACGTATTTTTATTTAGATCCGTGATATAGGCTAAGAAATCTTGACATCCGTTTTTCAATAAATGAATAGCTTTATAACTTGATATGACAGTGATTGATTTTAGTGGTTTGGTTGCTTTAATTCGCATAATAGATTGGTTAGGAATATGAAAGCTAACAACCTTATGAAAATAATCGATTTTAGCATGATGAGTAGTTAACCAATCAACCCCTAAAATCACATTAAATGCAAGTATTTTCAATGAAATAAGATCGACAGGTAATGTGCGGTTACTGATTTGAATCAAACAAGACTTATAAACCATGGATGTAATGAAGGTTTCTCCCAACGGAGTTTCAACAGATAAGTCAAAGTCTAATTTCTCTGGAGTCAAATTTAAATGTTGAGTGCAAGTAGGAGAAATAAAGGAATGGGTAGAACCGGTATCAAATAAAGTATAAACTTCGCTAGAGTTTATGATTAGCTTACCCGTGATCACCTCGTTCGGATTCCTCGCTTTTTAGGAGGTTACGACAAACGCTCTCCCTTGAACTACCGGTTTTGTCTTGTCCGGGACACCTTTTGATGCCTCTATCCCAGCTAGACTTGACTTTGGTGCACGACAAAATTGGGTTAGGTGACCTTCTTTTCCACAAAAATAACAAGCTTTGGACTACATCGTGTAGTTTAGACTTATGTGTCCTTCCCCTCCACATTTTTAACATACGACCGGTGGTCGTTCTCCTTCCTTAACAACAGGTGCTGGTGCTGACGTCTTTCTATCCTTGTTGAATCTCATCTTCTTGAAATGTCCACTCTTATTGTCATGGCCATGATTACCACCGAAGTGATTATCATTTCTGGAATGTTGATTCCCTCCACATTTGTTGTCACCGCTTCGATGAATGCTACCACTGGTATTATCGACTTGTCGGTTGCTCTGTCTTGGTTGGGTTAACTTATTATCACACTCCAATAACTGAGCCCTATTCACAACATCTGAATATAAACACAGCTTGTGTGAAATTAGGTATTGACGTATCTCGGGTTTTAAACCTCTTAGAAACATCCGCGTCATTCTCTCCTCATTATTAACCAAGTGGGACGCAAACCGAGATAACTCGACAAACTTAGCTTTGTATTGTGCCACTGTCATATTTTTTTGCTCAAGCTTGATGAACTCTACCTCCTTCATGTGACGAATACTTTCAGGAAAGTACTTGTCATTGAACAGCTCTTGGAAATTCTCCCAAGACATTTTGAGTGCGGCAGGTTGAGTACGCTTTACAGATTCCCACTAGTAATCTGCCTCTGCTCGCAACATGAAGGTGGAAAAGGGAACCTTTTGCTCCTCAGAGCATCCCAAGACATCAAATATCTTTTTGATCTACTTTATCCACGTCTCCGCCTTAAGTGGTTTTTGCTCTCCAAAAAACTCTGGTGGTCCCAGCTCCTTGAACTGCTTAGCGGTGATCGTTTGAGAGTTGTCAGTGTTTCCACCTGCATTTTGGACAGGAGCCACTTTCGCCTGATGTTACATGAATTGCATAAAGCCTCTGAACATCCCATCGTTCACCATTTCATTGGTGTTATTGTTTATATGAGGATTATTGTCTTCCTGTTGCACATTATCCTGGGCATTAATCTGTAGTGACTCAACGGTCTCATGTGCTTCATTGTTTATCTCAACATTTTTGGATGCCATTTTCAAATACTACCACAAAACAAGGGTTAATTAACATATCACATATTATCCCTATACTCTGACTGACCAATTAAATACTAAATAAACTTAGGTAGGTCATACTAGCGAAGAAATTCCCCGTCTCTCCCCTCCTAGTTCTTGTCTCACATCTCAGCCAGGGATCATATCCCTAAGCTCTGATACCAACTATGACACCCCCAAAATAGGTATACATCACCCATCTTGAGTTGCCAAATACATGGTACAAAATTCAAATACAATTTAATTATATAACAGTCGTGTAAAATACAACAAAACATAATCTAAGAGTTTTAATAAGAATATTGTCATCTAGACAATATCAACACTCAATGGAGTCCTCATTACATATATTGTCACACTATTTAACAGAATAGTGAGGACTACTAATGCTATCATCTGGATCGTCACTCCGTTCCCCGACTAGTCCCGGCTACGTTCTCATTTCCTGAAGAGAACAGTGAAAGAAAAGGTGAGCTCAACTAGCCCAGTAAGACATATTATAACTAACATAATGCAGAATAAATTATCATTAGTTTTCAGCAATGTTAAACTGATAAAATACAATAGACATCAATTTTAACTGCAGCGGAATAAGCAATCCATTAGAAGAGTCAAGTAGAGCATGATATCTACTATCTTCTATGATTTAAAATGTTTTCATCAATTTTTATCGCTAAGACTCAGCTTAATAAATAAACCACATCATCGAGTCGTCTCTGCACTACGAGCCAATGATATTCATTAAATCATCAATGGTCATGACTATACCGAATAATCCCTGGCCATAATCATACCAAAAACTGTCCATCAATGCACTACAGGCTATTGAGGACTTTTACCACATAATTTATAACATTACAGGTCATGATTATACCGAATAATCCCTGGTTATAATCATACCAAGTCCATCTATGCACGTAAGCCAAAGATGACTTTCATCACAATATAAGCATGATGATGATGACAATGACATAATAATTCAATAAAACAAGTTCAAGAATAAATTTTAAAGATTTATAAGTTAATTTATCTTGAAATCAATTACGTCCAAATTGTCAACATGATCTTCGCTTTGTGGAGTAAAATTCAAGAATGCTCGGAAGAATATTTCCATGAAAAGATCTGGGATGAAGCGCAAATATCCGAGGATATTCTACTAATTTCATGGAGTATAGAAGCCAAAACTTTAACCAAATGAGTATCATAGAATATATGAAACTGTAAATGGATTTTCACCCGCCATGCGGTAATCCACGTAAAATGTGTCATTTGCACAATTTAATAAGGAATGAATACGAAGGATCATTCACCATGCATGTGATAATCCACATAGACAAAAGTTATTCCAATGAATAATAATAAAGAATGGAATAACAAAAGAGAATTCACCATGCATGCGATAGACCGCATGCATGAGTTATTCCAACAGTAATAATAAAGAATGGAACCAGTCTAGCGTAATCCGCATGAATAGGATATTCCAATAGAATAATAAAGAATGGAATAATGAAGAATTTCACCATGCGTGGTACTTGATAGACAAAGTTATTCTAACATAATAATAAAGAATGGAATAACTGAAGCTCTCTTCATGAATACGAAAGAAATAATACCCCTTAACTTAGAAAGAAACGGTATACTGGAGTAGAGAGGTAGCAGACTTCTCTTCTTCTTTCTCTCTATAATTTCTCTCTATAATAATTGCTCTATAGCTTTAGTGAATTGGTGAAAAATGAAGGAAGAATGAGCTTCCATTTATAGGAAAGTATAGTTTCGATAATTGCACATTTTGGGGCTCAAAATATTACAGTACAATACCTTCAACTTTTCTTTCATTTTTAATTTAGTCCTGCAAGTATTATCAAACTTGCACCACCTCCCCTAATAGTAAATAATGTGAATCAATAGTTCAATCATGTGAATCAATAGTTATAATCATGTGAAAATATGAATTACAGTATAGTACCTCCATCTATACCTCTATTTTTAACTTAGTCATGCAAGTATTATCAATCTTGCACCAACTCCCCTAATAGTACAAGAATATGAATCAATAGTACACACATGTGAACAAATAATTATAATCATGTGAATTAATAGCAATTAATTGCTCATTTATTCGGTTAATTACTGATCGGGTCAAAGATAACTTCCAGACATCAATTAATATCGAAATAAATATCGATTTCCACTAACACTAATAATTCCAACACAATGGAACTATCAATTTCATCTTTAATCAACACGAACTAATTCATCATTAATATTACAACTCACAATATTTAACAACCAGGTCGTTCCTAGGAAAAAGGGGGCTTTCCGATAAGGATTTCTCCTTATTGGCGCGCAATTAGATGACCAAACCTCTCCTTGACGGAACTTCTAGACATTATAAATATTGCATTTTAATAATATGAATAACTTTGTCGTCTCAATTATTGATTTAATAATATATCATATTATGCAGATGATACTGTGACAATAATCGAATCAATAATATGAGAGATATGATGCAGTAATTACTGTAGCAATAATTGAGTATAACTGAGTGACTTTTCATGTAAGCATCAATAATCAATATCGTGTGCTACTATGCAACCACGCGTATTACTGTACTTTTACTACAGGGTATTTCAATAGTTTAACGGTAAAACTTCCGCCGTTATTTTTATAAAAAAGATAACTATGTCATTTTCTAACTACGATAATACTTCCGTTGTGGTGTCCACTAATGATTGTGCCGTCGTACGAATATTCCCTGTTAAAATGAATATTCCCCAACCAATCGAATATTATATAACCACTTGCTTACTTTGCAAAATTTGTAAATATTACCCACAAATATAACATTATATCAAATCCACACCATAATATTCAAAAATATATTTCGAGAAAATTATTCTTTATTCATAAAAGTTGGGGTCTTACAGTCAGCTCCTTTGAGTTGAATTACTTTTATGGGAAATGATTTGATAGTCTCATCAGCCTCAGCGGATATAACTGCTACTGATCCCTTCCATTTGGTAGGACATGTATTCCCACTCTCGAGTAGCACAGTGTCATTATCTGCCAATTGTAGGACACCGCTATCAATTAGATTTTGAATAAGGTGGCGGAGTGCCCAGCATTCTTCTGTGCTGTGACTGCGAGAATGTGAATGATATTGATATACTCCATCGGAGTTGAACCGTCTTAAATGGGGATTAATTGGAGGTAGAAGGGATGTAATTCTTCCTTCGTTGATTAGTATCTGAAATATCTCCTCCATAGGTTGGCCCAGGCATGTAAATTCCCTTTGATTGGCAAAATCCCGACGGACTTTAGCATTTGCTCTCTTTGCAACCTTATCCTCCATAGCTTCGCTTTCTGAAGGTGATGGTGGATCATTCATAACAAAAGGAAGGAGAGAGGCATGCTTGTGGCTGACTAATTGGCGTATGACTTGATGCTGATGGGTCACCAATTCTACCAATTGCTCAATTTTCTTGCAAAGAGCTTTCATCTTTCATTCCATAGCAAATTGAAACTTTGCGTAATCCCATCTGTCAACACTGTCTTTGATGGTCTGGGATGATTCACCACTAAAATTGGAACTCTGTCATGCGCTCCAACTGATCATGTTGACCTCTTCTTCTTTGTGTTGAGGAAGAAGGTTGTCTTGTATATGAGGCTAATCTGGTTCGGTAACCACGATCTCACCATTGTCTATCAAATCTTGGATCTTGTGTTTCAAGGACAACAATCTTGAGTATCATGTCCAGGTTCCCTGGCATGATAAGCACACTTCTGAGTAGCATTAACCCCCCCACCCATTAGGGTTGGCTGATGGAAGAAGACGTGTGATTTTCTTCTGAGTAGTCAGAAGAGAAAGAATATTCTCGAGTGAGTCCCCTAAGGGTGTGAACATTTGAGGGCGCTTTGCTTCTCCACTTTTAGATAATAGAGGGTTTGAAGACTGTGCTTGGAAAGGGGAGTAGTTTCTCCTCTATATAGGTATGTTCTGATTGCCTTTTTGACCTTGTAGTATCAAGGAAACATCCTCCTCTTTCTTTTTATGGACCCTCTGGGGGTTGTTTCCATAAGATCCGGACTGGATGTGCTCAGCAACTACTTTAAGAGCGACTAGGTCTTGAATCTTACCTGACTTCAATCCCATCTCAGCCATTTCTCCATGTTTGATCATTTTAGAGAATGGTTTGCCAATACCAGCTAAGACACTCTCATAGAAAGGAGCTTCCTGTATGTCTATGAAAGTCATGACCATTTCTGACTTTGTCATGGAAGGAATAACTTGAGTAGCAAGGCGCCTCCACCTTTGAGCATACTCTCTGGAAGACTCATTAGACTGTTTCTTGACCTTGGTAATCTGGTACCGGTCAGGAGCCATCTGAGATTGAAAACTGTATTGAGTGAGGAAGGTGTGAGCTAGCTCTTCCCAGCTATGGATCTTTGAGTTGTCTAATCTGGTATACTATGAACGTGCTTTTCCAGTTAGACTCTTCTGGAATAGCTGCATTCTGAGCTTCTCATTTTCCGCATAAGATCCAAGTTCTCCAATGAACACCTTCAAATGTGTGTAAGGATCCCCTAACCCATCATACATTTCAAAGTCAGGGGTTTTGAATTTCTCTAGGTAATGAACACCAAGGAATATGCAAAGGTCAGCATATGAAACACTTCCATGTGTTTCAATCCCTTTGAGAGCATGGATAGTTTCTTCCATTTGAAGTACCTTCTTCCTGATATCACCGGTGTCTGGATCTCCTTTAAGAGTGGTGTTTTCAGGGTCTTTGTTAGTCGTATCCAACTGAGGTTCTGGATTTGTTTTATCTAAACCTTGTGCTCCTCCTTGTGTAGAAGATTCTGTATGTGTAGGCATCTTTGTACCCTGAGTAGATTGATGCAATTCTTTTAAAAGAACAACCAAATCTATAATTTGTTTACTCAATCTGTCAAATTCTTCTCGAGAAACGGCATTAGACTGGTCAGAAGAAGACATGATTGGCTGTAGGCTCGTGGCCTTTTTGGATTTTGAGCGGGTAATAGGCCCAATTATTTCCCTATAAAAGACTTATGTAGTTTAGTCTTAGGGATAATGTAAATGCTATCATAATGTGTCCATTTTAGGAATATCATCCTGCAAAAACGGGCGTTATTTGATAGCATGTCATGTATGCACAAATATTATCCATATTTTCCATTACATATAGATGAACATGGATGAAATTACAAGTAAATGCTTTTACAAGTAATTGAAAATGGAAAGCATAAAGAGACTTTCCTCCACGTTTGGTTTATCAGAGGTTAACCTATCTTAGGATTACTCTCGCGGCTTTTTGTCATGAAGGTCCTCAGATCATCGCAATTTACTTGACAGGAAGTTAATCCAGTCTTTTAACTGGAGCAAATCTGGGTGGTACCTTTCCTGAGCCTCGTTGGAATTAGTCTCCCTACGAGTCCAGTAATCAAACATCGATAGGATAACCTCCTAATGGAGGAACGACACAACATACATTCACATATAATGTGTCTTACCGTCTATGAAAATGATGACATATGCAAAGCACTAATATCACAGATAGATATTTCACAGTGCAGTAATTAAAATGCATTCGTACACATTCATCATAAATTTAAATAATTCACACACAAGCATATAAAAGTTTTTAAAAGCTTGTAGTAGCGGCTTAAGCCCTCTTACTGGAATCCCTAGCAGAGTTGCCACATGTCGACGTTGGGATTTTTATTTGTCCCTTTTCGTTACTTGTTCTTTGGTGTTCTCATGTTATGTGAGATTTGTTTGAAAAAATAAGTGAAAAAGGTCTGACATGTATAATGTCGACGATTTGACTTTAAGAGTCGCCATTGGTGTTTTTAATCTGGTTGCACCAGTATGAATCGAATAAGGTTTGCACATTGACCCGATGATGTGATCATTGCTAAGCGGTAATCGTGAAACCAAGAGATTCATTTTCGGTTCGGGGGCTTGATTATGCGGAGGGAAGGTGTTAGGCACCCCCCGACATCCGTGTTGGCACGGTGACCCCAACTTTTCAAGAAACTGTTATATGAATGTGTGTGGATCAATGTGCAATTTATTTGGAAGTAGTGCGAGGCCTCGTTCGCACCTATATACAAAGGGTTTGAATTTGTAGAAAAATTCAGTTTTAAACAGAATATAGCAATGAAGTTTTGTGAAAGAGGTTTTTCAAATCCAGTGCTCAATAGTAATTGAGACCTTTTCATACTTCCATTTTATTATTAAATGTTTGGCTTATTTTCTTTTATTTTCGAGATGCGAAGCATCTTCGAGAAAATAATATGCAGCAGTGTCGAACTCCTCATGGGCATGAAAGCCATCTAAGGAAATTCAGACACCGTAAGTAATGTATAAGCTGCTTACAGCTAAAAATGTCCATCACGGGAACCGAATCTAAATTCACTAAACTGAATCTGTGATCACATAATTCCTAGACTCACATGAGGCCGCAATTTATATATAAAAAAGTAAGCAGTTATATATATAAAAGCTGTAAATATATATACAGACATGATCAACCAGCACAAAGCAACTTCATGGGGGATCGGAAGTGTAAATATATAAAAGCGATAAATATATTTATATAGACATGATCAACCACCACGAAGCACCTCCATGGGGGATCCAAAAAGTAAATAAAGCTATAAAAGATGATCAACCACCACGAAGTAAACTCCAGGGGGGACTAAATGTAAAGAATGCAGTAAATACGATCAACCACCATGAAGTAAACTCTAGGCGGGACTAAATGTAAATAAAGTAGCAAAAGACATCGAAGTAAACTCCAGGCCTGACAAAAATGTAAATATATATATATGTATATATATATATATATATATATATATATATATATATATATAATAAAGCGCCTGGATGTAAAATCGGGCTCATCATCGACAGCAGTTATATATATATATATATATATATATATATATATATATATATATATATATATATATATATATATATATATAAATGCAAGTAAACGCTCCAGACCTAAGTCTAGGCTCAATCGAGGCATAACTAGATAATGTTAGTCCATATATAAATATATACATATATAAGTATATATATATATAGACAGAAGTTAAAACCACGGACCGAAGTGCGGGCATACGCACACAACACAACTCTCAATGTGAAGAATAGTGTGTGCAAAGATGAAGAGAAAGGCTTTATAGAGTGTAAGAAGGCTTACAGTGGGCTGCAAAGCAGGCTTCTATGACTCTAGATGGATAAACACTCAGCTCCCGCCGATAAAATATAGCTATATGTCAGCTAACAGATGATTAAAATGAGAAAGCACTCAAGATGGGGTGTGTACAGAGCAAATTGGACAGGGCTTCCTCGACTTTTTTTCTCTTACAAATGGCCACCCCAAGCCCTCTTTTTATAGAGGGGGAGCCACAGTGTACTGCTGACGACCACAGATGCATGCACTGCGGTGCCCGAGGTTCCCAGGCTCTGCGGGTCCGTATTGTCTCGAAGGCGTGCCTTTGTGTTATCTACTCGAACTTGCAGAACTTCAATTCGAGCATCCGAACGAGGTGTACAAGACCTTCTTCAGACCGCTTTTGCTGAGGGTTATGTAATGACATGTGATTAGAAGTTGCACAAAGTCAGGAAGAGGGGACCATGCCCATGGTCTTCAAGATTCAAATTCTATCCGGTGTGCTGCCACGCGTAATAGTCACTCGGGATTGGAACTCTTTTGTTCTTGTGGGACATTATTGTGTAGCAATGTATGTATGAAATGTGGAGACGGCGCGTAGGGGTTGAGGTGGCAAGATGATGATTTGAATCCTCACCGGGGTTATCTCCTGTTTGAGCTGATAACAGATGTTGCTCAGGGTTACATCTGAGATTGGACTGCTGCAAGTGTTTGAATTCCGCAAGGTCATCTATAAGTGTGCCTGTCTTCCCGGTGTTAGCTCTAGGTGTTTGGTATGAGTGCCTCGACAGGAGGTTTGAGATTGAAGCTGATCGTATGCATTTGAAATAAGCATTTCCGAAGTTATATCCAAAACTTCAACAACATTCCTTGGGGTTATCTCCAAGGACGAAACTCGGGATTATCTCCGAGGTTGGAATCGATACTCCCGGTGTGTGTTTCAGGGTTGAGATTGAACTTCTGTTAGTATCCAGAATGGATGTGAACTATCTTCCAGGGTTATCTCTGAAAGATGAAACTGCCCTCCTACAATGTTAGTAATAAGTATGCAAAAAATTTTGAGTGTCTACAACTGTAATGTTACAAATGATATGGTAAAAGTCCTCATTGGCCCGTAGTGCATTGATGGACAGATGTTGGTATGATCATAACCATGCGTTCTTTTCGGCCAAGGGTGCAAAGATGAATTGTTGTTTGGCATGATCATGACCATTGGTGAAAACACGAATATCCTTGGCCCGTAGTGCATGGCTAATTCATGGTCGTGATACTAATGAATATTCTTGGCCCTTAGTGCATGGATAATTCAGTGATGTGGATTATTTATAAAGCTGAGTCTCAGCAATAAAATTAATGGTAAACTTTTAAATCATAGAAGATAGTAGATATCATGCTCTACTTGACTCTTCTAATGGATTGCTTATTCCGCTGCAGTTGTTGATCTAAAACTTGTTGTCTATTGTATTCTATCAGTTGTTATATTGTTGAAGGCTACGGATAATTTATTCTGCATTATCTTAGTCATAATATTTCTTACTGAGCTAGTTGAGCTCACCCTTTTCTTTCATTTTTCTCTTCAGGAAATGAGAATATAGCTGGGACGAGTCGGGGAATGGAGTGATGGTCCAGGATAAGTAGCTATAGTAGTCCTCACTATTTTATGAAATAGTATGATAATAATTGTAATGAGGACTCCATTGAGTGTGGATATTGTCTAGAAGATAATATTCGTGTTAAAACTCTCAGCTTATGTTTTGTCGTATTGTACACGACAATTGTATAATTAAGTTGTATTTGTATTCTATACCAAGTATTTGGCGACCCAAGATGGGTGATGTATACCTATTTTGGGGGCGTCACAGTTCGCATCAAAGCTTAGGGATATGATCCCTGGCTGAGATGTGAGACTAGAACTAGGAAGGGAGAGACAGGTAAATCCTTTGCTAGTATAACCTACCTAAGTTATTTGTTATTTAATTGGTCGGTCAGAGTATAGGGATAATATGTGGCATGTCAATTAACCCTTGTTTTGTGACAGTGTTTTAGAATAGAATCTGAAAAAGTTAAGATAAGCAATGAAGCACATGAGACCGTTGAGTCACCGACGATCAATAACCTGGATAATATGCATTAGGAAGGCAATAATCCTCGTGTAAATAACAACACCGAGCAAATGACGAACGATGGTATGTTTAGTAACTTTTTAGAATTTATGCAAAACCAAACAAGAGATACTCCTATTCATAATACAGGTGGAAACACTGGCAACTCACGGCTGGTCACCGCTAAGCAGTTCAAGGAGCTGGGACCACCGGAGTTTTTGGGAAAGCCAGACCCACTTAAGGCGGGGACGTGGATAAAGCAGATCACCAAGATATTTGATGTCTTGGAATGATCAGAGGAGCAAAAGGTTCCCTTCGCCACCTTTATGTTGCGTGAAGAAGTAGATTACTGGTGGGAATCTATAAAACGTACCCAGCCTACCGCACTCAAGATGTCTTGGGAGAAGTTCCAAGAATTGTTCAACGACAAGTACTTTCCCAAAAGTATTCGTCACATGAAGGAGGTAGAATTCATCAAGCTGGAACAAAATAATATGACTGTATCGTAGTACGAGGCTAAATTTGTGGAGTTATCCCAGTTTGCATCCCATTTGGTAGATAATGAGGAGAGAATGACGCGAATGTTTGTGCGAGGTTTGAAACCCGAAATACGCCAATACCCCATTTCTCATAAACTTTGTTTATATTCAGATGTTGTGAATATGGCTCAGTTATTGTAGCGCGATAATGAGCCTGCCCAATCAAAAGGCAACGACCAACAACACGATAATAATCGTACTAGTGGCAATGACCATCAGAACAACGATAACCATCGTAGAGGCAATTATCATGCTAGAAATGGTAACCACTTCGATGGCAATCATGGCCAAGATAATAGGAAAGGTGAACTAAGTGAAAATAACTTTAAGAAGAGAAGATTCAAAAATGATAGAAAGACAGTAGCACCAGCACCTGTTTCAAAGGAAGAAGAACGACCACCGATCGTATGTTTCAAATATGGCATGAGGGACACATCCTTCCAAACTGTACACAGCAACCGTGTTTTAATTGCAGAAGAGAAGGTCACCTAGCTTGATTTTGTCGTGTAGTGAAGTCAAGTTCAACAAGGATGGTGACGCCAAAGGATGTCCCAGACAAGTCAAAGTTGGTAGTTTAAGTGAGAACGTTTGTTGAGGAACCCGAATGAAGTTATCACAGGTAAGTTAATCATAAACTCTTGCAAAGTCTATACCTTATTCGATACTGGTTCTACCCATTCTTTTATTTCTCCTATTTGCGCTCAACGTTTAAATTTGACCCCAAAGAAGTTAGACTTTGACTTATTGGTTTAAACCCCGTTAGAAGAAACCTTCGTTATATCCGTTGTTTATAAATCTTGTTTGATTCAAATCGACACCCTCACATTACCTGTTGATCTTATTCCTTTAAAAATACTTACCTTTGATGTGATTTCAGGAATCGACTGGTTAACTACTCATAATGCTAAAATTAATTATTTTTGTAAGGTTGTTGGCCTTCTTAACCAACCTGTTATGCGAATTCAAGTAACCAAACCACTAAAGTCAATCATTGTCATATTAAGCTATAAGTAAAGAGCCCTGAGCCTTTCGTTGGTGACTTCTAAGTCTTGGAATGGATCGAAGCCAGAATTTTCGTAGGGGAAGCCGTGAATAACGGTGGCAAGTTTATAGGTATCAATGTGATGTGCTATCCAAGTCTTGGATGAGAGTCACAGTTTTGAATGATATTTCTATCGTTAATAAATTTCCTGACGTATACCCCGAAGAACTTCTTGGCCTACCCCCCAGAGTGTGAAATCGAATTTTCTATTGACCCCAGTACAAAACCCATTTCTAAAACCCACAAATATATCTTCACATAGAATGAACGTATCATGCACCAAAGACGTTGGCTCGAGCTGTTGAAGATTATGATAATACGATTCAATACCATCCTAGAAAAACGAACGTGGTAGCTAACACATTGAGTGGAAAATCGTATACAGTTACGAGTGTGACGTTGTTAACACAAAGACCCATTTCGTATGACTTACAAATGATAGAGATAGAGTTAAAGACTCTAGGACCCATGTGATGATATACGAGTAGAATTGACTTTAATCGATAAAGTTAAAACCGCCCAAGCTACAGACCTGGAACTGATGAATATAAAGAAGAAAGTATAAGAAAGAGTTATTCTAGAAACAAGAATCGATGAAGAGAGGAAATCTCAATCCTCAATTTTATTGGTCTATTTGAAATCCTCGATCGAGTAGGAACTGTGGCCTATAGACTCGCCTTACCGCTAAGTATGTCGCGTGTTCATAACATTTTTCACGTATCGATGTTACGTAAATATGTGCACGACCCGAACCATATTATTGAATTTGAACTAGATAAGATAACAAAAGATTTAACGTATGAGGAGATACATGTTAAAATGTTGGATAAGAAGGAATATATTCTACGCTCAAAGGTTTTACCCCAAGAGTTAGAATCTGACGAGGTATCTTCACCTCTTCGGAATACCAGGTACGTACGTAAATTTTGAGGGCAAAATTTGTGATGCCCCCAAATTCAGGTACTTAAAACCCGAACTCGGTGCTTCACGATACCATTTCTATGAGCAGAATAATACTAATAATAATAACAATAATATATATTATCAAATTTAATTTATAAATTATCAGAGTTTTCAATCCCAAGTATGAAACCTTTAAACATTCGTTACATGATAATTAATATATATCATCTTTATCCTAATAAAGTCTAGATATTACATAAGATAGCATAAACATTCATTCAGCGACCTTCCCTTTTCCCTTGTTCTTGGCAGATCCTTCAGGTTATTCACACTAAGCTGAAAACATTTAAATTAAGCAAGGATGAGCATTTGAGTGCCCAACAAGTAATAGCAAGCAATAACAGTTAGCTAAAAGAATTAAATGTTTTCTTTGAACGATACTTCTACAATGAATCAACAGTTGTGAAGTAAACTGAACCAATAATAAACAACATATCATTTCGATTTCAAAATTTTAAAACTACGTACTGACTATAAATGAGGATCAGTTGACAGACTATGAACATTGTTTTCTATTTTTGAAAAGGTTAAGCAGAACTTCATCTGTAAACCGTCATAACTTATGGGCATGGGGGTGATCAGCCCGTTATGCCCTGTATTGATCAATACTACATTCACGGATGATATTTTCGTCCAGCATATCCGCCTTAGGCGCATAAACGTTTCCCATATTTGGGATGTTCATACCAGTCTAGAATCCTAACCAAAATAAATTGGTTGTATAATAATAAAGTTTTATCTTGTTTAACAGCAATTTTAAATTTGTGTCTAGCCGGATCAAATAGCTTAGACGACTTTTAATTCAACATATACATAATGGAAAGCGATAAGTATGTATCAACATGTGATAAAATATAATGATTATACAAGTGAAGACACTTGTATAACCATGTTTGGAAATTAACGATCAGAATATATATCTTGATCTACAATAACGAAATTAAGGAACTTGTACAACAAATTATAATTTAATAATTTATTTATACAGAATAATTGCATAAGTATATACAAAGGTTGAAATATTTGAACAATGAAAGGGTATAACTCAGATATTATCTTACGTATGTCCATTGCATAAAGTAAATGCAAAGGGTTAGAAACTTTCCTTGTCTGCTGCTTACAGAACTTAATTTTATCTTTTATATCAAGCCCTATCATTAATAAAATAATTTATCCGATTAGAATAACATATCATATCACATTGTACTGCTATTTGCAGTCAGCACATAACCTAATCACATTATCACATAGTTATATCAGTCATTGAACCATAAACAAACATTAACACAGTCAAACTATCTAAGTCTAGATCAATTTCTGAAATATGTCGGTATACCGACAATTTTATTGGGTATTTATCGAGTCTAAGACTCTAAATAGTAGTTCAATATCCATTTAGATAACTTATATATCAGTCGCATTATTTTTCATGGCCTTATAATAATTTTTAAATAATTATTACAATTTATCATGATTTTTGAAACACCGGAATCATTATTAGATGATTTAAATATTAAATAATTCCATTATCATTAATATTTAATTAATATTAAACTATTAATGAAACCATTTCAAAAATATTAAGTTATTAAAAATAACTTCAAATATTTTTAAAGTATTTATTTTACCTTTAAATGATTTTTAAAATAATAAAAATCATTTTAAATAATTACCATTAATATTAAAATATTAATTTATTATTTATCCAAATATTAAAAGTCATTACTTATAACTTAAAATATTTTTAATTCATTTATATCCCTTTTAAATGCTTTTTAAATCAATAAAATTATTTTTAAACTATTTATTTAATATAATTATTAAATAAATTTAGTATCATTATTATTAAATTATTAATAAAATCTAACTTTAAATATTAAAAGTTATATTTTATAACTTTAAATATTTTTATAACACTTAAATAATTTTCATATTATTTTAAAATCATTAATTCTATTTTTCCATAATTTATTTAATATATTTATTAAATAAAATAATTATCATTAATATTAATTTATTAATAAAATTCATCACATAATATTAAAAGTTATAAAAATAACTTAAAATATTTTCTTATATCATAATATATTTTTAAATGATTTTTCATGTATTAAAATCATCTTTAAATAATTTGTTTAATATTTTAATTAAATAAATTAAATACCTTTAATATTCCAAAAATATCAAATATTTATGAAATATATTAAAAATAATTAAAAACTAATTTTTAAGCTTTAAAATAATTTTTAGTAATTTATTTTGTATTTTTAATAATTAAAAACTAATTTTCTATATTTATTTAATAAAAAATATAATTTTATAAATAAAGTGTCATTGAAGATCGCTTATAAATGACAGTAACTATCATTTATAGGTGTTCTTCATGTTCTTGATGAAACCCAGATCTGCATAAACAGTTTACCAGATGCTTACTTTGACTAGTAATTATTCAGTGCGTATTGTGTTTCTGGATTAGATATTAATCAGATCTTGTAGTGTTAGTGTAAGACTACAAGTATCAAGCAAGTTCTAACTCGGATTACAACACACATGAAAGATACAAAGCATTGAACAAGCTGTCAGAGCTGTTCTTCATTTTCTAGGTTACCCAAAAATGAAGAACAGTTCGACCAGCCACTTTTGGGCTTCCACAACTTGCTAATCGTGTAATGTTTTTGTGATTTAAATGTTGCAGTGTCTAGACAATATGCCAAGGAAGAGATCCATCACAAAACATAAGCAAAACAACAACAGAATCACAAGATCCATGCTGGTCAAACCCTATCAGAGATCACGTTCTTAAGTTTTTACGGGTTACCTGTAAACTCGGCTCGATTCGATGATCATCCGCTATTTTGACCGACCAACCACTCTATCCATTTGATGTTTAGGAGATTTTAAGGCATAAACATGTAGTAAAAATATCAAACTATAGACTAGATACAACAATAAACATAAATCAACCAACACAAGACAGATCCGAGAGCTTGAATATGTTGTCTGGCCCTTTCTGGGCAGTTTCTGGGTTACCCAGAAATGCCCAGTCATGGCCGGTCAACGTGGTTTGACCACGATTATCTTACAACTTAGGTCAGATCTAAGCATGATTTCAACTCCAGGTTAAAGACCATATTACATACTATAAGTCAAAACTTTTAAAACACTAAAACATTACACAGAATGAAATCTATGGGGTCTGACATTCATTGTCAGACCATTATTTAATGATTTTCCAGATTATGAAAAACTTCAAATTTGAGCCTATAGATGTTATGGATCTAGCATCTATCAACCCAGATCATCATTTTATACCACATACAACATATTCTAACACTCAAACATAACATCTAACACAAGATTAAAGTTCAGAATATAGCTAGGGTTTTTATACCTTCAATGATCCAATTCTGATTCTAGCTTCTGATTTGGTTAAAGATGATAGTGGGACT
Organism: Panax ginseng; assembly: GCA_020205605.1. Classification (NCBI taxonomy): domain Eukaryota; kingdom Viridiplantae; phylum Streptophyta; class Magnoliopsida; order Apiales; family Araliaceae; genus Panax; species Panax ginseng. The sequence continues at coordinate 105,130,545 of CM035134.1, forward strand.
TGGTTTGTGACTGATATATCTTGATATTTTTGGAGGTGAGAGCTTGAGAGAGTTTAGATGGGTGTTGTGCACAAAATAATCTAGCAAATGCCATTTCTCTCTCCTCCAATCTATTTATATAATTGAGATGCAATGAATCTAACTTGCAAGGTGTCAAAGAGGATAAGATTGAATGAATTTTAGGGCATGTGCTATAAATCTAGAGTGGTGACTTTGCAAGCTAGCTTATTAAAATAAATATAACAAGGCTATTTTAGTAAACTAACAAAGCATTTTAAGGGTATTCTTGTCCATGGTGCTTGAATCTAGGTTAAAATCAATAGATCTTAAACCTTAAGGTTTCCCAAATAATTTCTAGGGTTTAAAAATTCAAGTTTAAAGTTTAATAAAATTTTAATTGGAACTTACTAATTAAAATTAGAGTTTTTAATAGAAAATTTGGGTTTAAAATAATTAGGGTTCCTTAATATCATTAGGGTTCACAAATTAACAATTAGGGTTTCTAATTAACATTATAATTTACTAAAATAATAATTAAGATTACCATTTTAGCAATTAGGGATTACAACTAGCAAATAGGTTTTATAATTACTAATTAGGGTTACCTAATATAGAAATTAGGATTCCAAAATATTAATTTAGGGTTTTCCTAATTAATGTTAATATTTATTTCAATAATAATTGATTTTTGGAGGTTGAATTGACAAATCGGGTAATTAATCGGATAAATGAGCAATTAATTGCTATTAGTTCACATGTATATAACTATTTGCTCACATGAATGGAACTATTGATTCACATGCATGTACTATTAGGGGAGGTGGTGCAAGTTTGATAATACTTGTAGGACTAAATTAAAAATGGAAGAAAAGATAAATGTGCTATACTTTAATAATTCGAGCCCCAAAACGTGCAATTATTAAAACTATATTTTCCTATAAATAGAAGCTCATTCTTCTTTCATTCTCACCAATTCACTAAGACTCACAAGAGCAATTATGGAGAGAGAAGCTATAGAGAGAGAAGATGTAGAGAGAAAGAAGAAGAGTATTCTGCTACTTCACTATTCTAGTATCCAGTCTTCTTCTAAGGTAAGGGGTATTATTTCTTTCGTATTTTCTAAGGTAAGTAATATTATTTCGTTTCAGATTCCGACTTCTACACTCATTTTGTTAAAGTATTGCTCCCATGCTCCGTGAAATTAGTATAATATCCTTGAAATTTGCGCTTCATCTAGTATCGTTTCACAAGGATATTTTTCTGAACATTCTTGTTAAAATTTAAGCTTTTCATACCGGAGTACTATTCACAGGTACTATTCATTTATATGGCACTATTCATACGTACAGTACTATTCATAGAGTACTATTCATAAACACGGTACTATTCACGAAGTACTATTTATGGGGTACTATTCATAAAGTACTATTCATGAATTACTATTTATAAAGTACTATTCATGGGGTACTATTCCTAAAGTACTACACGGGGTACTATTCAAAAAGTACTATTCCCAAAGTATTATTCACGGGGTACTATTCACTCGGGTACTATTCACCCAGAGTACTATTCATGACAAAAATTAATTTTTTTTCGGTCTAAATCATTTTTGTTACAATATTATTTTTGAATTTTACTCCACAAAGCAGTATCATATTGACAATTTGGATATTATTGAATTCTGGATAAATTAAATTATAAATCTTTAAAATTTATCCTTGTTTTCATTTAATTGAATTTTTATATCATTGTCATCATCCTCATGCTTATATTGTGTGAAAGTCATCTGTGGCTTATGTGCATAGATGGACTGTTGATTGGTATGATTATGACCAGGGATTATTCGGTATAAGTATGACCGTAATGTTATAAATGATGTGGTAAAAGTCCTCATTGGGCCGTAGTGCATTGATGGACTGATGTTGGTATGATCATAACCGTACGTTCTCTTGACGAGGGTGTAAAGATGAATTGTTGTTTGGCATGATCATGACCATTGGTGAAAACACGAATATCCTTGGCCCGTAGTGCAAGAATAATTCGTGGTCGTGATACTAATGAATATCCTTGGCCCGTAGTGCATGGATAATTCAGCGATGTGGATTATTTATTAAGCTGAGTCTCAGCAATAAAATTGACGGTAAACTTTTAAATCATAGAAGATAGTAGATATCATGCTCTACTTGACTCTTATAATGGATTGCTTATTCCGATGCAGCTCTTGTTCTAAAACTTGTTGTCTATTGTATTCTATCAGTTGTTATACTGTTGAAGGCTAAGGATAATTTATTCTGCATTATCTTAGTCATATATTTCTTATTGGGCTAGTTGAGCTCACCCTTTTCTTTTATTGTTCTCTTCAGGAAATGAGAATATATCTTAGTCTCCAGGATAAGTGGCTATAGTAGTCCTCACTATTCTATGAAATAGTGTGAAAATAATTGTAATGAGGACTCCATTGAGTGTGGATATTGTCTAGAAGATAATATTCGTGTTAAAACTCTCAGCTTATGTTTTGTTGTATTGTACACGACAGTTGTATAATTAAGTTGTATTTGTATTCTGTACCAAGTATTTGACGACCCAAGATGGGTGATGTATATCTATTTTGGGGGCGTCACACTCACCCCTTATTTTGCTGACGCAACTCACCTATTTAAACTCCCCTTATTTCTTCTCTCTTCTCACTTTCTTATCAGGACAGAAAAAACAAAGGCCCATCCCCTCGCAATCAACTCAGCCATCTCTCTCTCTCTCATCGCTTCCTAACTCGAAAATTTCTTCTGTGCCCTTCTCGTGGAGCCTTGATCGAAGTGTTGCAAGCCATCTCGTGGACATTCAGACTATCACCGCCGCTGGTCCTTAACCATCTCACACCACCTTCGACAAGCATGTATGAATCTAGGGCTTAGATTTTTTTTAATTTTGTTCATCTCTTTAAAAATCTCAGCCCTAACATAAACAAAACAGACCAAACTTCTCTCTTCTCCTAATTCGGGCCCAAAATTTGGCCCAAAATTTGAACAAATTCAGCCCCAATTTTTGACCTATTTTAGGCACTAATATTGGTTGAGAAATATGTGGGTTGAAAGTATATGTATGCATTAATTTGTGGCTAAAAAAATTCGGTAAAAAATAAACTTCAGAACTATTTTCACTCGAATTTTGTGCTGAAATATGTTTTATTGCAACAGGACAAGTTTTCATATTGAATTTATACTATTTTTTCTGAAGGAATGGAGGATACCAGGATTTGTTTGGTTTGGTTCTAAATCTAACATGTTTTTTCACCATCATACCATAAAAAGAAATTATGTTTTATTCATCACAATAAAATTTGTATGTGGACAAGATTTCAGGTTTTTTTTTGCCAAGTAAGATTTTAGAATTTTTTTTCTGCCTTTTCCATCTTTATATCTTTGTAATGTGGCCCTCCTTTTTTCCTTGATTAGGACTTGTGGCCCTCTTTTATTCCCTTTTATATGATATTGACAATCTATGTAAATTAACATTGATAATTCTTATTGTTAAAGTAGTTTTGGTTAGCCCCAAATGTATGAGTTTTGATAAAAGAACAGATGCTAACAAGGGTAAAAGCCAATGCTTTCTTTGGAAATAGGGGTAGCATTGACATTTTAGGGAGATATGTAATGCAACTCAATAATGGAGTTCTTGTATGTAGTTTTCCTTGTATTAAAGTGGACCATGGAAATGAACTAGCTCATTCTTTTTGTTTGAGATTAAAACATAATGAACTTCAACTTGGTACAACAACTTGAAATTATAGATGAAGTGTCCTAGTTTCTAATTTTCATCTTCATACAGTCTTTCTTTAACTAACTTTAATCATATAGCCTATTATACTTGCTTATGGTTATTTTTCGCACATGAATTGTAACTTACCTCTTAGTTGTTCTCTAAGTAGAGTCTTGATTAGTTTAATTTAGCTTACTCTCAAGGTGATTATGTATTTATAATACCTCGATTGGCACATTCAGTGGTACTGGTTTCAAAATTCAAATACCTTTATAGTCAAAATTTTCTTGCTTTTGGTCTCTTAATTTACAAGGATGATTTCATGTTTTGTATTTGTAGCCATGAACGCACTGTGATTGTGAGAGGCAAGCTCAACTAAAAGCAACATGGACCGATACAAACCCATGAAGAGGGTTTTTATCATGTTCGAATTATGAAAAATTAGTAAGTGTGTTAGGGTTCCAATTTTGTCTCTTATCTCTTCCATTCTTTTTACTTGCACATAAAATTGAAAACTTCTTTGTTTATAGAGCAATGCTTTTCAGTTTTTTGGTTGGTACGATCCTTCGATGTGTGACAAATTAAAGCAAATAATCCCCAGATTACTTCGAAAGATTAAGGTAATGGAGCAAGAGATGGATAACATGCGTGAAATAAGCAACAAAGAAAGAATAAAATTAATTATTGCACTTTTTTTGTTCTTGTAGATGGAGTTTTTATTGTCATTTGGGTTTATTAAACTTCTAGTATAGTTTGTTCTAACCTTGAATTAGTATAGTTTGTTTTGATGAGTCTTTTGGAAAGATGAGTAAACTATTTTGTTTGTCGTTCCAATGTGCTTTAGAAGACAGTTTGATTAATCGAAGTAAGTCGTTAAGTGTGCAAGTGCATGTTGCATAATCCCAAGATTTGTCATAATGAATTTCTCTTACATTACACTTGTTGACATTCCTTCGGCAAATCTTATATACATGGTAGTTAACATCCTCCTTCATAAGTTCAAACTTATATTTCAAGGTCTCACACAACTCATCTTCAAATTTATAATACATAGAGTATGTATAAATGTCAACCATTTGACTTAAGAAGTGATTGGCAATTTTCATTTTCGGTATCTCAATCTAATCTTTATTATCTGATTCCAACTCTACATGTCGTTGATGTTGAAGGCCCCAACAAAATTGAATCATAAAATCCACTAATGGATTTCCTTTAGAAATAAGTTTTTTTTAAAAATGCATGAGAACTCTCCGCTCGTTGACTACTTGACATGTCGGCTGAGAAAATATGATTCACATGTGCGAGTACCCATCTACAACGGATGTCCTACATTGATTGTGGCCATTAATTAGTACTCAACCCACTTTTCTCCACCAGCTCCACCCAAGTGGATTCAAACTTTTCTAATCTCTGAATTCCAAATGCAATCTGAAAACTCTTTATAATAAGCACTGAATTTTACTAAGTCAATCTTCTCTGAAAATTTGGTCAAAATGTGCCAACTACAATACCTATAAAAAGTCTTAGGAAGGATCTATGAAATGGCATTTGTCATAGCTAGATCCTGATTAGTGATAATCATCTTAGGTGCATCACCTGTCATTGCTTCCAAAAAACACTTGAAAAGCCAAACAAAAGTATTTATGGTCTCATCACTTAAGAAAGCACAATCAAATATAATAGTTTGGTCGTGGTTATTAACCCAAATTAGTGGTGCAAATATCATTCCGTAACGATTAGTGTTGTATGTGGTATCAAAAATGACAACATCACCGTAAAATCTATAAGCCCGTCTAGATGTTGCATCAGCCCAAAAATAGCGAGTAATCTTTTTTTCATCGTCTGTGTCAATTGTAAAAGTGAATGAAGGATTTTTTTGTCATTCTAACTTAAAGTACTCATTCAACATATCACCATCTTGTCCCTTCAACTAATTATGATCGTCTCTTTCAAAGTTATACAAATCTCGTTGCGTGCAACCAGTATTTTCAATCCCTCCCGCCTACACTGCAAGAAATTTGTATTGTTTGCATTGTGTTATATTCACCATGCCAAGTTGTTGACTCAAAGATTTTTGGGTAGCTGACACATTATGATGATATTGTAAAAGATGCCTCTTATGTGGGGTTGACAATGGGTGACAATGGCCATCCTCAGTTATAGTAACTACGCACAAGTCATTTATTTTTACCACTACAATTCTTGCACTGCAACCTTCTTTGATAGATCCACGTTTTCTTTTTGCATCCACATCGGCTAATAGTTTGCCCTTTCCTTGCTTATAACACACATACTCATTCCTACAAATCTCACTGCTTCCCTCCTTTTTTTTTCTTAGTATGATTTCGCACACTAAAACCTGTATGCATTGAATATGTTTTGTAAAAAGTGTGACTGTCGTCTAATGTTTGAAATTTTTGACCTAGCTTAGGCGTAAACTTATCGGCTACTTGAGGATAGTAGACAACAATTTTAACGTTGTTCACATCCAACCCCTCTTCACTCAAGTCATCCCTCTCCAATTCCATTTCAAAATTGTAAATGCAGTTTAAATTCATTTCTGCATTATCCCCACAACTATCTATTTCATGGTTCATGGCATCCATTTTTTTAAATTTTATCCATAATAAATTTAAAAGAATGATTAGGTTCACACTTAATAGAAATAATGTAGCAAGCAGAAATGATGTATAAACAACAGTTCCTTGAGAATAAATATCAGAAAAAGAAGAAAAAAAAACTCCTGATGTATAAATTGGTTACAAACTGTGGTAAACATGGAGCCAACTTTTATCAAAACTCATACATTTGGGGCTAACCAAAACTGCTTTAACAATAATCAATGCTAATTTGCATAGATTGTTAATATCATAAAAAAAGGGAATAAAAGAGGGCCACAAGTCCTAATCAAGGAAAAAAGGAGGGCCACATTACAAAGATATAAAGATAGAAAAGGTAGACACAAATCTGAAATCTTACTTAGCAAAAAAAAAATGAAAATCTTGTCCACATACAAATCTTATTGTGATGCATAAAACATAATTTCCTTTTAATGGAGACCTGAAGATTATCATGATGGTGAAAAAACATGGTAGATTTAGAACCAGACCAAACAAATCCTAGCATCCTCCATTCCTTCAACAAAAATAGTATAAATTCAATAAGAAAACTTGTCCTATTGTAACAAAACAAATTTCAGCATAAATTTCGAGTGAAAATAGTTCTTGTTTTTAATCAAAAAAATTTTTAACCATAAATCAATGCATACATAGATTTTCAACCCACATATTCTTCAACTAATATCAGTGCCTAAAATAGGTCAAAATTGGGGCTAGATTTGTTCAAATATAGGGCCCAAATTGGGAGAGGAGAGAAGTTTGGTCTATTTTTTTGTGTTAAGGCTGAAATTTTTAGAGAGATGAAAAAAATTGAAAAAAATTTAAGCCCTAGATTCATACCTGATTGTTGACAGTGGTGTGAGATGGTTAAGGGCCAGCGGCGATGATGGTCTGAATGTCCACGAGATGGCTTGCAACACTTTGATCGAGGCTCCACGAGACAGGTACTGTGACGCCCCCAAAATAGGTATACATCACCCATTCTGAGTCGCCAAATACATGGTACAGAATTTAAATACAAACTTCTTTTATACAATACGACAAAACGTAGCTGAGAGTTTTTACACGAATATTGTCTTCTAGACAATATCCAAACTCAAATGGATTCCTCATTACATATATTACAACACTATTTCATAGAATAGTGAGGACTACTATAGCCACCATCTCAGACCATCACTCCGTTCCCCGACTAGTCCCGGCTACGTTCTCATTTCCTGAAGAGAACAATAAAAGCAAAAGGGTGAGCTCAACTAGTCCAGTAAGAAATATTATGACTAAGATAATACAGAATAAATAATTATTAGCCTTCAACAGTGTTAAACTAATAAATAACAAGTTTAACTGCACCAGAACAAGCAATCCATTAGAAGAGTCAAGTAGAGCATGATATCTACTATCTTCTATGATTTAAAAAGTTTATCATCAATTTTATCGATGAGACTCTACTGAATAAATTATCCACATCACTGAATTATCCATACACTGCGGGCCAAGGATATTCATTAGTATCACGTCCATGAATTATCCATACACTATGGGCCAACGATATTCATGTAATCACCTGTGACACCCCCAAATTCGGATACTTCAATTCCACGGGATTTTGTGTTCACTGCACAAATATCATCTATCTATCTACCCATAATAAATGCAAACCATGCAATAGATAGAAATAAATCCTCTCCTTAAGGAGTTACATCATCTAAATTAAATACATAAATCCCAGGTCATTCTAACCTTAAATCTCAAATGCGGAAATATAAACAAATAATAGTCTTACACAACATTAACATAAGTCTGAAACATAAAAACATAATCACATAAACAACAAGTCTTCATTACTTGTTAATCTTGCCCTTGCCTTTGCTAGTAGAACGCTCGTCGGACCTTTCGTTCTTAACTGCAATATTATTATTATGCAAGAGTGAGCACGGTTGCCCACAAGTATAATAGTACAACAATAAAATAATAACATGCGAGTGAATCAAAAACTTCTGTAACAAGAAAACTCTGCTTTTGAATTAAGAATGAATAACAAGAATCAAAAGAACTTCTGAGGGTCATAAGACCTTGAATTATGTCCTAGGTTGTCAAGTGTTATACTTGAAACCTTTAACAGTCATAAGACTATGAACTCTTCTCGTACTTAGGGGGATCAACTCTTAGTACCATACTGTGCACAATATCTTAACGCTAAAGCGTAAATAATTCCCTATTAAAGGGTTGTTCATCTCAGTTTGACATCGGAGTCTGCACCAAAGGAAGTTTGGTTTGGATAAGCTCAATAAAAGTTCTAGAATTTATAACACTCATCAACTATGGACTAGTCGAATCAATAAGGGTTCGCTAGTCTTACAAGGTTCAAAAATAATTAATAATCAATTTGAATAATAAAATTCAAGGTGTATACAATCGAATAAGTATTGTATAACAGGAATCGTGCTTTTAAAGAATGATAAGATCTAATATGAAATCTTGACTTGAACAATAATAAACAAGATAGAATAATGAACTTGCTTTATGTAAAGAATCAAGGTTTAGGAACTTGCCTCGTGTGTGTAGGCTAAGCGATTACTACTCCGCGTTCACCACAAGTCCTACACACATACCATATGTATTCATGACATTCATTAGTTACATTTTCACTTAATTATTTAATGTAAACTCCGGTTTATTTAACAAATCATTACCCTTTTAATTTAATTACTTAATTAAATTAGAATATTTTCATTCCTTACTATTATTACACTCGAATAAATTATTTCATAATAATTTCCATCGAATATTTATTTTATTCCATAAATATCTCAATTAAAATATTTATTTTATTTTATAAAAATTTTAATAATAATTTTCATCGAATATTTATTTTACTCTATCAATATCTCAATTATAATATTTATTTTATTTTATATATATTTTAATAATAATTTCCATCGAATATTTATTTTATTCCATAAATATCTCAATTAAAATATTTATTTTATTTGATAAATATTTTAATTAATTATTATTATTTAATTTTTTTTTGTTTGCCCACCAGGGCGGGGTAATTTAGTTTGGTACCACCCGCTGGGGGCGGGGTTACCCAGACTCAGTTTTTACGGTTTCTGCAGTTCACACGTAACAAGGTTGGGCCAAAAAAATCTCCCAAAGTTCACCCATATGTTCTTGTGAAGAACACAGAGAACATGGCCATAACTTCCAATTTCCTTGTCTATATATTAATTTATGCATACCCAAATACTATAATTCATATATGATCATTACCAACCTTTCTAACATGATTTTAACAAGTTAAAACACATAATTTACGAAATCAACACATGTAATTTCACTATTCTTGATGTTCTTGAAGGTTTTGAACATAAAACATAAAATTAACACTACGGATTCATTATAACACCAAATCCATCCATTCGAAGTTTGTTTTCTTTGTATTTATAAACATAGTATATACAAGCATAAAAATTTAGGAGATAATATATGATTGACGCATTAATTTTGTGCGTAAGGGCCATATGGCCATAATTCTACACTGTAATTTTGAAGCAATTATATACGGCATATTTTATGAAACTGATAATATGGGATCATACAATATATAATAAAACACATTATAACAACATCTTATCCTATATATACATGTAATTATTACTCTTTCCAATTACATGAATTTAACATAAACTTGAAAGCCAAAAACTTAAACCACGTAAGTTTGAGATTTGGGGAAGAAGAGGTTACCCTATTACGAATAAATAAGAGTGACGTTCATTCTCAGATTCTTCTCGACTCTTACAATTTCTCTTAACAATCCTCTAAATTTCTCTCTATAATTTGGTTTTCTTATTTCTAGACTTAGAGAATAAAGAAGGAAGAAAACGTATATAAGAATTTAGAACTGACGCGTTGTGGAGGTCAGTTACCCATCATGGGTTAACTGCTACTAACTTATCTTAGGGCCTCGTTTGGCTGGTAATAATAGGCTCCAAAACCATTTAATTTAATGATTCTCATATACTATAGTTTAAATCATGTCACACCCAATTGCACAATAAATCAAATATCTTTTTTAATTTAATTTGAATAAAATATAATAATTTCTCATTTAATTCATATAGTCACATAATTAAATTTCTCGTTCATCAATTATGTCAAACTTATTAATTCGCTCATTAATTAAAATAATATTAGGCTTATTAAATATTTCTTTTAATTCAATAAGCTCACATAAATACATACTTTGTAAAATAAAATTCTCCACATTAACTTAATAATATAACACATATAATTAAATTAATATACCACAACTTCATCAATTAATTATTTAATCTAATAATTGAATCCTCAGAAAATATTTATTTAATTCAATAAATATAAAAATTAAATTACAAAATCTCGTTTGTCACATCTTTCCCCCCTTAAAAGGATTTTGTCCTCAGAATCACGATTCAATCAATTTGACCCGTTACATTCTCCCCCCCCCTACAAAGATTCTGTTCCCAGAATCGCTTACACATAATTTAAGTAAATAAATGAGGATAATTCTTCATCATATTCTCTTCGAGTTCCCACGTAGCTTCTTCAGCGTTGTGGTTCCTCCAAATTACTTTAATAGAAGGTATTACTTTATTTCTTAAAACTTGTTCTTTCCTGTCGACAATCTGAACTGGAATTTCTTCGTAAGATAAATCTTTTTCGAAATGTAGGTGTTCATGTTCAATCACGTGCTTGTAATCGGGTTTGTAGGGTCATAGAACTGAAACATGGAAAATGTTGTGGACATTTTCTAGAGCTGGAGGTAAGGCTACCTCATACGCAACCTCTCCGATCCTTCACAGTACTTCAAATGGTCCAATGAATCTTGGGCTTAATATCCCTTTCTTTCCGAACCTGATCTTTCCCTTCCAGGGAGAGACCTTTAAAAATACATAACTACCCGATTCAAACTCAACATTTTTACGATGTGGATCGATGTATTTCTTCTATCTATCTTGAGCTGCTATTTTATGATTGGGTAATATACCCATGAATTGGATATATTTGGGCTTAATTTATTGTATTCTCAAAGCATTTAGATTTGTTTTTACTGTGTTTAGTTGTTTTATTGCAGATTTGGGAGCTGTAAGAACACTTGGGGAATTTTAAGTTGAAAAAGGGTATAATAGCCACTTTCTGCTTCCTAGCACCGGGGCGCTCAACATAGTGCAAGTATCAGCGCCGGGGCGTTAGGCCGGAATCCTGGTTGACTGGGACGCGCGTTGACTTTTCGTTTGACTGCTCAATTGGAGGTTTTTTGAAGCCAAATGGGATTTGGATTGCTAGAGTTGGACAAGTGAAGTATATAAGGATTATTTCTATTGGAGTAGGGAACTATTCTACACAATTGGGGGCTGATCAAAGGTTCAAGAGGAGAATTTTGCAGAATATACTTAGAGTTTTTTTCTCTTCTTCTTTATTTCTTTTAATTTGTGTAATTCTTTAAGGATGATTTTTCAAAGATTGATGGTTTTAATTTCTGCTATGAGCTAATTTCTTTAATTAAGATTCCAATTGAACCTTTTATGGCTATGATTTAATTATTTGATTTATTCCAATTATTTATATTGAAGTGAATTGTTCATCTTGCCTTGCATTTATTGATTAATTGTCTGGCTAATAATTACCTTGTTACTCTAGAAGGAATTGAAAGAGGAATTCTAGGGTTAGAACTAGGCATGGTGACATGTGACTTAGTTATTTGCACAGTGAATAATTAGGTTTGTGAATAGAATGGAAATATCTGTTCGCCGCATGTAACACATAAGGAATTGGGATTGAAAATAGTTTAATTCAATTGTTTTGCATAGGAATATAACAAGATTAATATGGATTAAATAGAAGGCAATTGATCACTTGGAAAAGGACTTTTGGCACTTGAGAATTCATGTTAACAATTCAGTAGACATAGTAATTAGGATAATTGGATAATTGATTTATAGTTCATAATTAGGGATATTGGAGTCTTAATCCTTATTTATCTGAATTCAATCAAATCTTAGTTTGGTTTATTATTTGCTTTCTTTTAGATTAATTTCTTTTAATTGCTTAATTTAATTTTCTTAATTCGAAAAATCATAATTATTGGTTATTTAAATAAAATTGAATTGATATAGTGCTAGTAGTTGGAATTTATTAATTAGAATTCTCTGTGGGATCGACACTCTATCTTATCACTCTATTACTTTTTGACCGTGTATACTTGCACGTTTGCTTTGATTATGAAATCAACTAACAAGTTTTTGGCGCCGTTGCCGGAGAACTTCTTTATTAGTATTAATTCCATATTAGTTATAATCAATTCGGTCTTAATTTAAACGTTACTTATTTTTCTTCTTGTATTTGCATGAATTCTTTGCGAGTGTATGCACACTAGATCAAGGGCGAAAAAGGAACTTTTTCCTTATACAGACGATATTGAAAGGAAGTTCCAGAAATTGCAGTTGACTAGTGCAGTGTCACCTATGGAAGAAGAACTGGCAGAACAAGAAATTCCAGCGAACATGGCAGGGAACGACCAGAAATCACTTAGGGACTATGCCATGCCGAATGTCACGAATATACAGTCGAGTATTAGGAGGCCGGCGATCAATGCAAACAGTTTTGAGATTAAACCGGGAACAATTCAGATGCTTTAGAATACATGTCAGTTTGGGGGTAGTTCGATAGATGATCCTAATGAGCACATCTTAAGTTTCTTGGAAGTTTGCGACACCTTCAAATTCAACAATGTATCGGAAGATGCTACAAGGTTGAGGATGTTCCCGTTTACCTTGAAAAATAAAGCGCGAAGTTGGCTACACTCTTTGCCTCCTGGCTCAATCACCACTTAGGACGACTTAGCTCAAAAATTTCTAGCTAAGTTTTTCCCACCCACGAAGTCGGCAAAACTACGGAATGATATTCACACCTTCGCACAGTTTGACTCTGAATCATTATATGAGGCATGGGAAAGATTTAAGGATATGCTCCGTAAGTGCCCACACCACGGAATTCCGCAGTGGATGCAATTAGGGATATTTTGTGATGGTTTGCACGCGTCAACGAGGGCCAGTATTGATGCAGCAGCAGGGAGAGCGATCATGTCTACGAGTTTTGATGAGGCATATCAGTTGTTAGAGACAATGGCCACCAACAACTATCAGTGGCCCATGACTAGGTCTAACCCTCCGAGAACAAGGAAAGTTTGGCGAGATGCGATGATGATGATTAATAAAGACAAGTGGCATGATGGCTAAGCGAGATGGAAACATGGAGTCCACAATCCACACAGCAGGTAGCAATGGTTTATGAATTATGTGCTGGGGGTTATGCTACGGATCAATGTGCCATAAATTCTGAATCAGTTCAGTTCGTAGGGAGCTATAATCGATCTACTCAACCTTACCCAAATCAAAACGCATATAATCTGGGTTAGAGAAATCATCTGGGGTTTTCATGGAGTAATAATCAAGCTCAAGCTCAAGCTCCGAGACAACAAAACACATCCGGATTTCAAAATCAGACACAACAACCAGAGCGGAAAGCAAGTTGGGAAGAAGCCTTGGATAGATTTATTAAAGCGTCTGGAAAAATGAACGAGGCAAATGAGAAAAAAATTAATCAAATAGAGCTGAATATGCAAAGCCAAAGTGCGTCAATCAAGAATCTGGAAAATCAAGTGGGGCAGATAGCATATGCGTTGAATAACCGACCACTTGGAACACTTCCGAGTGACACAGAGAAAAATCCGGGCAGAGATGAGCATTGTAAGGCCGTAACTCTATGAAGTGGAAAGGATTTGCAAGATATAGTTACGGATAGGGAAAAGAAGGACAACGCAATAAGTGAAACAGAGGAAGTGGTGGACACCGGAAAATGTCAAGATGGGACTTTAGAGCAGAAAGAACCGGAACCAACCATCACAATACCTCCCATACCGTATCCGTAGAGGTTTCAGAAATCCAAGTTGGATAAGAAGTTTTCACGGTTCTTGGATATTTTCAAAAAGCTGCATACCAACATTCCCTTTGCCAAAGCCTTGGAACAAATACCGAGTTATGCCAAGTTTATGAAGGAGGTTTTGTTAAGAAAAAGGAAATTGGGTGAGTTTGAATTAGTGGCATTGACCGAAGAATGCAGCGCGATCATTTAGAATAAGTTACCACTGAAGCATTGTGTGATTTGGGGGCCAGTATAAATTAGATGCCATTATCCGTCTACAGCCAGTTTGGGCTTCAGGCTCCATGACCGACAAATATCAGTTTGCAGTTGGTGGATAGATCAGTTACATATCCACGAGGTATTGTTGAGGATATTTTAGTTAAAGTGGATAAATTCATTTTCCATGCGGACTTCTGTATCCTGGATTGTCAAGTGGACAGCGAAATTCTAATAATTCTTGGGCGACCAATCTTAGCAACGGGTAGAACTTTTATTGATGTGCAAAAAGGTGAATTGACGATTAGAGTTGAAGATCATGTGGATTCGTTGTGGGAACAGGAACATGACGAGAGAGTTTTAGCCAAGGACAAGGTCAATGAGCTAAAACAGGAGGTCTTTCAACTCAGGGGGGGGGGGGCTAAAGGCCAAGAAACAAAAGATAGGGATAATGTCCTATATTCATAAGAGTTCTCATAAGGATTTCCAGCAGCAGGTAGTTGGGTATCCAATAGAGGCTGGGCAGACTCGACATACTATCAACTGTGATGTTATCATCGGTCTTGCCACCATGGATTCTGATAATGCCTTGCGGCAGATGTATTCTAGTAGTAGCTAGAGTAGTTTTAGATATGTAAATTAATATTGTGTATCTAGTATTGACGTAAAACCCTCTTTTGTATAGCAAAGGGTAAACTTTTATAAATCCCAATTTTTGGAAAGCAATTGCGGGATAGTAATGTAATCAGCTTAGGATGTATAATGTAAACGATGTAGTATTATATAACAAGGAATAAATCAATATAAGCCTTTTTACGGAACATATTGAGTGATGAATGTTGAAATTATTGTTTAATCTTGAATAATAACTAAGTAATAAGAAAAGAGTAATAATGATGTGTTGTTTATTGTAACAGCAAAATGCCGCCAAGAAGGAGACGACAAAACCAAGATGCTAATGTAAATCAACCGGAGGGAGGTCTGGTAAACCCAATGCTAGAATTTTTTAACTTGTTAACAGCCGCGTTTAATGGGAATGGGGATAATATCCCCATAAATCATGGAGTAGTACGAGCTACTACTTTTAAGGATTTTAAGAGTGTCAGTCCGCCAGAGTTCAAAGGAACTACGGACCCCATAGAAGCCCAAACGTGGGTGAAAGAAATCGAAAAGGCATTTGTCATTGCAAATGTCGATGAGGGTCAGAAGGTTGCTTTTGTAACCTATATGATGAAAGGAGAAGCCAATTTTTGGTGGGAGGCTAACCAGGCTAGAGCTGGTATAGAGAACCTAATGTGGGTGTGGTTTAAGTAGATATTCTTCGAGAACTACTTTCCCATGAGTATGCAGGGAAGAATGGAGATGTGATTTCTTGATTTGAAATAAGGGGAAATGACGGTTCCCCAATACGCTACCAAGTTTAATGAACTGGCGAGGTTTGCTTTACACCAAGTGGACACCGAGGTTAGGAAAGCTAGACGATTCGAGCAGGGCTTGAAACCCTATCTCTATAATTGGATATCTGTGTTCCAAAGTACTTCATTTGGGACCATACTAGAGAAGGCAATAATCGCCGAAGGTGGGAGTGAGGCTTTAAGCCAGTACCACAAGGACAAGAAGAATAAGGGAAAGGTCGATGGGGGAGTGAAGATTGAGGGAGCCAACATGAGTGACAAAGGATAGAAATGGAAAGGGTTTAACTATGGGAATACCAGAGTGAAAAAAGGAGATCCGAAGAGGAGAATGGAGGCTTGAAAAACCTGTGGGAAGACTCATTTATGAGTCTGTCTCAAGGGAAAGGTTGTATGTTATAACTGTGGACAGGAAGGGCATATTTCACCTAACTGTCCAAGTCTGAAGAAGAATCAAGGATGCTTTTTATGTGGGTCAACTGACCACATAGCAAAGAACTGCACGAAGAAGTGGACGGACGGGAATAAGGGCGCTAATAGCAGTAAGTTAGCTATTAGTGGTCCAGTGCAGCCAGGTAGGCCGATGGCCCACACCTTTAACATGACAGTCCAAGATGAAGTTGCATCAGGGGACATAGTCACATGAATTATTCTGATCAACGACATAAATGCTTATGTGCTGTTTGATTCGGGTGCTACTTGTTCGTTTATAGCATGTGATTTTGCTAGACGATTAGGATTACTTCTCGAAAAGTTACCTATACCTTTAAATATTAAGGTGGCAAATGAAGAGATAATTCCTGTTGAATATGTTAATTCCCAAAGGCACAATAGTTATCTAGAAGGGGGGGGGGGAGGGTTGAATAGATATTTTAAATTCTTTTGTTTCAAAATACTTGTTAATTTTGAGAATGATCTAAGCACATCAGAATTAAGATTTGTTTGTTTTCCCTTTAAGATATAGCAAGTTAATGAGAGTGAGGCAGTTATAACAGTTATAGCAGTTATAGGAGACACATAGATTTTAAGTGGTTCAGAGCATTCAAAGCTCCTAGTCCACTCTTCTACTCCTTAGTAGGAAATCCACAAAGGATATCTTTACAACTTTTGAATCTCACAGATTCCTTCAAAACCAACAGTCTTGGCACTTCTTAGTTCACTTTTGAACTCTTCAAGTCCACCAGACTTGGTTCTTCACAGTTCACTAAGAACTCTTTAAGTCCTTTTGACTTGGAACTTCTTACTTCACTTGACAGTAGTTGGTGAGTTCTTGAATGGTGCTATTCAGTTCTAGTTAAGCTTTTATTTGAAAGAACCGAATAGCTGAGCAAGCTTTCTCTTTTTAGATTGTAGAGTTTGATCGTTGAGTGTTCTTCAGCTTTTTGTTCAGCGCTTGCTTAATCTTCTTCATTTATTAAATTTGTGTATATAAGATGTCTTTGAAATGTATCCGTTGAAGACATCCATTGAAGCATTAAATGCATTTGACATTTCTGAGCTTTGATGGAGACCTTTTGCACAGTTTCTAATTAGTAGACTGGTCCACTGACACAGCAGACTGTTATCTCACCTAACACCTGAAAAGGTGTTTTCTGTTGACCTATAGTACTTTCCTTAGCTTCTTCAATACGCTTCTTTGTTACAAACTAAGGATGATTGTTGTGTCATTGGCACTCCCATGGACTTCAACATTTATAATCCTTTCCTCATTTGTTGGGATTTATTCTTACGATGCTTCTGACACAGACAGATGATGCTCTACGATTTTGATCGTGTTGTCTTGCCACCTTGGTGCTTGATCTGATACTGGCAAATGAGAACACTACAATTTCTCTTAAGGACTGGCACACTATGATCTTTACTTGCTTGTCTTTGCAGACTCTATGTTTATGAGAGCATACTACGATCTCTGAGTTGGGTCGGTAAACATTTAGACCACTCTACGATTTCAAGAGAGGCCCTTCAAAGCAGATACACTATGATCCTCGATGCTCTACGATTCTGCCTTGGCTTTTGCAATCTCTTGATCATCTTAATAGGCTATGATTTAGTTGAAACTATTACATCTCAAGATATAGATCAACCTAACAGTTTTGATCTTTTCTTTTATACATTCATTTACAGAATGATAAACATTAAATACCAAATCAGCCTAACAAGTTTGATCTATCACTTAGTCCTTGTACATGCATTCATTCAAGGACTTTGCATATAATCATGAACATTAACTTTCAACATCAAATTTAAATATGCAATCTCCCAACAATCTCCCCCTATTTGATGTTGACATAACCAAGGAGATTTGTATCATGATTATAAATTTCTAGATGAAGTTGCTAGAAAGTAAATATGACTTAGTGTTTCAGTGAGCAGCTACAACTTCTAGAGAATAAACATGAATTTATTGATATTTGTAAAGATAGATATTACTATTAATCTTAGTTATATCAATAGGAATTGAGTTTCAACTTATCTCTATTTCTTTTGCCTTTTGCTTCTTGGAGGATTTGCATATTCTTTAGCTCTTCTTCTCTTATTCGCTTCGTCTCTCCGTGTTATTTCTTCCAGCTCGCTTTGACTTAGTCTTTCATTATGATCATGCCTATTCATGAATGTAGGATCTCCAATTAGCATTCTTAGGCCTGTGGTGGTCATCTCGTGTGAGCTGGGAGAAGGCCCTTGGCTCCTCAGTGGTTGTGCCATGATAATCTGCCTTTGTTCAGATCGTGGAGTCTGATAGTAAGGCTATCTTGTAGGAGAACTTTTTGATGATTGAGATGTGAATGTGCGTATGCCTCTGCCTTTGCCTTTTTCTCCTTTCCCTGTATTCTCCCCCTTTATGTCAGCATCAAGGGCTCGAATGTCTTCAGTTAGGCGAGTCATGCCTTGGACAAGCTCGTTGAGCTGATGCTGGGATTGAGCAATGTCTTCACGGTTCTCTTTAATTAGAGAATCAGATCGAGCTTCCCTCTTTTGGAGAATGGCCAAGATATTTTCTGTCTGTTTCATTTGACTCATTGATAATTTTTGAAATTCTTTCACTGCAGTTTATAGATTCATGATACTTTGTATCATAAGGTTGTTCTGGGACTCCCGAGTGGTCTGTAAAATAAGAACATCTTCCCTGTGTTTCTTAGCATCTTGAAAGTGCATTTGATCCCTTTCATTTATGCTCTGAATCATCTCCTTTATGATCTCCTTAAGCTTCTTTGTGAGCTCAGAACTTAGGGTGCTTGGGAGAGTGTTGGCAGCATCGATCAAATGAGTTAGTCTTAGTTGAACAAGGTCTGATTGAACTTCAAGTTCTTCCTGGATGTCCGTGGTCACCTTTTTGGCTGCTTTAGACAACTATATTTTGGTGGGAAGATCTGATATGAGTGCAAGGAGTTGCGAACTATTTGGAGGGATCCTTGTGTATTGATCTTGCATAGTGTAAAGAGC
Organism: Panax ginseng; assembly: GCA_020205605.1. Classification (NCBI taxonomy): domain Eukaryota; kingdom Viridiplantae; phylum Streptophyta; class Magnoliopsida; order Apiales; family Araliaceae; genus Panax; species Panax ginseng. The sequence goes on from CM035134.1 coordinate 105,149,953, forward strand.
AAGATCAAGGTTGAAATATTCATTAGAGGACGAAGAAGGGACATCTGATGGAGGGGCTGGTGTGTGGGGTTGAGCTTCAGGATGTGGTGATTCTACGACTTGAGCATATGACTCTACGATTGGGCTTGGATCAGTAATCGTAGAGTGAGAGAAGATAGGAGATTGTATTAAAGGAAAATTTGGCACATTTGGTACATCAATTATAAAATGTTGAGATTTTGTAATTGGGAATTGATTAAGTGGATGAAGAATCACTTCCAACCATCTTAGTAATTCATAGAATTGGTTGAAACATGATGGACAGTGATTAACCCTGAAAGAGATGGGAATAGTTTGTACCTCATGCCTGTTTACTGAAGAAGGACCATTTGTGATCAGCTTTTGGGCAAAGTTGAGGTTGCTTGGGAATCCATGAGCTAGCACCAAGATTGCTAGATAGGCTTTGAAGGTCCAGAACATGTGATCCAAGGAGTTGAGAATTTGGGCTCTATGAAAGGGCATCATAGGTAGGTAGGAGAATAGTTGATTGTAGTTGGCCCTTCTATAAACATCACATCCCACAGCTATAATCTCAACCTCATCATCCTCTTCTTCTTCTCTGTCTTCGTGTGATGATTCCACTTCAACAATTACCTCCACTGCTCTTCCTTAATTTTCTTCTCTCTCTATTTCTGCAGTTTCTGAAGCCAGAATTTCTTGAGGAACTGAGGAAGATTTTTGACGATCTCTTGGCATATCCTCCTCAAGAGTAACTTCTTCTGTTATGAGGTCTTCATGATGCTCCCCCTCAGCTAGATCATTCATTTGTAATTCAAACAGCTCCCCCTCAGCTGGAGCAGTCTCTAGAGTAGGAGCTTCTGGCAGCTCCCCCTCAGTTTGAGTTGTGTTCTTCTGACTTGCTTCGAATAGCCCCTTCTCTGCAGCTATCCTTTTGTCTTCCTCATTTAAGGCTTTTTTATTGACAAGAATATATTTCTTGACAAGTTTTCTTTTTGACTTCTTAGGCTGAGCCACAGCCTCAGCACTTTTTTCAGCTTTAGCTCTGAATGGTTGATCAGCCTGAGAAGCTATTACAGCATTTTCTTTAGGAGTGGTGTCCAATCTGGTCTCTACAATCGGTAGTGACTCTACGATCGAAGAGACAATTATCTTCTTTGACTTGTGATTGTGTTTTCTCTTCTTAAGTAGTTGAGAGATGGTGGCTCTGTCTTCATCTTCATCAGACTACTATTCTTTCCTTTTCAAGTTCTTCAGAGTTTCAGTGCTAGAACACTCTTGAGGTTGATCAGTAGATGATCCTTGAGGCTCCTCTGCCATTTGAGCCTTCATTTTCTTTAACCCTTACTTTTTCTGACTAAAGTAATGTGTTCTTCCTTGTTGATTTCTTCTTCTTCTTCTCCAGTCTCCTTTACAACTGACATGTTTCCTAGAATCCCGGATTCCTTTGCATCACCAGTTCATCCACTGGACTCAGACATCATCCTTATATTTACTGCTAGATTTCTTTTCCTGTTCTCAAACAACAGCTAGGTCATTCTTCTGTTTGGATTGATGGGTTCTCCTTCATCATCCCCAATCTTATCTCCCAATGCTGACTGAAGGATGATGCTTATATATTGCCTGTAGAACATCTTTTCAGAGCCCTTTGATTTCTTCGAACTGAGTATCCATTTCCCAATCCAGTCGAGTAGTAGGGCTCCATAGTTAAGTTGAATCCCACAATTGATTGCTGTCATGAGCTTAAGCTATACTTCGTTCACAGATTCATGGCCAGAAATCTTGCAGCATATGCATTTCCCAACAATGTCATCTAAAAAATCATACCTTTTGGGGAACTCCTTTTTATATCCTCTGACAGTTGGAAGCTTTTTGTGGTGCATCTTCTTTAATCCTTTATGAAAATCATTTCCCTAAATGAATGGAAATCCTTTCGATTTGAAACCTAGGGCTAGGTTTATATCCTCAGCTTTGAGTTTAATTTCCACCCCTTTGACCCTTGTGGTGATGATATCGTTCTCAAACATCCCATTCCTGTAGAATTCTTTTATTAGCTTTGGGTAAATCCATGTGCTAGTACCCAGAGCTTCTTCAAGACCAGCTTTCTTTATCAGAGATAATGTTTTGTAAAATTTGGGATCAGCTGTCTTGAACTCATCAAAATAGAGTCGGTACCCAGAGATGACATTTGAAGCCGCCATTGATTTCTTTGCACTGAGGATGATTTAGCAATTTGAAAGCTAGGGTTTCTACTGGTAGAGAGAGAGATAAGCTTTTTGAACTTTTGAGTTTTCAAAAAGGCTTTTTAAACTATACTTATAACTTCCTTCAACTCGATCTGGTTAGAGGGGCATGTGTCGAGTTTTTCTTGGCTCCATGATTTTAACTTGTGTGGGAAAATACTGATTTACCCTTAGCTCCTCCTGAGCTGATGCGTCCTTTGAGAAGTCTACGATTGTCAAGGTTGCACTACGATCATTGAGTTTAATTCTGAATCTGCTCTACAAACGTTGTCTGCTCTGGTCCTTGTGATGAACTTTTAACTTGGTATTTCTTTCGAGTTAAGGTAGCTCAGGAAGGGCCAACCTCTTATAATGAATTAAGGGTTTGGTTTGTCCCTGAGGCGCTTGACAGAGAGATTTCTTTGATTTGTTAGAACTTGGTTATCACAGGATGCTTATTTTGTTCTGTTGATGGAGCTCTACGATTGTGGGTTTTCTTTGTTCATGTCTACGATTTCGAACATAGCCTTTATATCTGCATGGTTAGCACAAACTAGAGCGTATATTTTATAGTTGTAAATTTAGCATGCCTAGTTCACTTATTAATTTATTAAATCTGGATTCATCTAAAGGCTTTGTAAAAACATCAGCAAGTTGATTTTTAGTAGGGATGTATTGTAGAGATATGGTTCCATTTTGAATATGATCCCTAATAAAATGATATCTTATTTCTATATGCTTAGTCCTAAAATGCATGACAGGATTGTGTGTTATTGCTATAGCACTTGTGTTATCACAATGAATTGGTATAGATTTGAAATCAAAACCATAGTCTGCTAACTGATTTTTCATCCATAAGATTTGAGCACAACAGCTGCCAGCAGCAATGTATTCAACTTCTGTTGTAGGTGTAGATACTGAGTTTTATTTCTTGCTAAACTAGGACACAAGTCTGTTTCCCAGTAGTTGACAGGTGCCACTAGTACTTTTTCTATCAATTTTATAGCCTACAAAATTAGCATCTGTATATCCTATCAGTTTAAAAGAGGACTCCTTGGGATACCAAAGCCCCAAGTGAGGTGTGCCTTTGAGGTACCTAAAAATCCTTTTTATAGTAGTTAAGTGTGATTCCTTAGGATTAGCTTGAAATCTAGCACATATACATGTTGCAAACATTATGTCTGGTCTATTGGCAGTTAGATATATAAGAGAGCCTATCATACCTCTGTATTGAGTTATATCAATACTTTTACCCTTTTCATCTTGGTCAATCTTTGTTGCTGAGGCAATTGGGGTTTTCATGGGAGAGGCTGATTCTATGCCATACTTTTTAAGTAAGTCTTTAATGTATTTGGCTTGGTTTATGAAGATTCCTTCATCAGTCTGCTTTACTTGCAGTCCAAGGAAGAAATTCAGCTCACCCATCATGCTCATTTCAAACTTGCTCTTCATAAGCGTGGCAAATCTCTTACATAATTTTTCATCAGTAGAGCCAAAGATAATGTTTTCAACATATATTTGAACTAATAAGATTTTGTCTTTATGCTTTCTAAGAAATAATGTGGTGTCTACTCTACCTCTAGTGAACCCATTTTCAATAAGAAAGTTAGTTAATGTTTCATACCATGCTCTAGGGGCTTGTTTAAGACCATATAAGGCTTTGTCTAATATATAAACATAATTAGAGAGAGTTGGATTGATGAAAACTGGAGGTTGTTCCACATATACTTCTTCTTGAAGTTCACCATTCAGGAATGCACTTTTGACATCCATCTGAAAGAATTTGAATTTCATGTGAGCCGCAAAGGCAAGGAATATTCTGATGGCTTCTAATCTGGCAACAGGTGCAAAGGTCTCATCGTAGTCAATGCCTTCTTCCTAAGAGTAACCTTTGGCCACTAGTCTTGCCTTATTCCTTGTTATTACTCCATCTTCATCCATCTTGTTTCCTAAAAACCCACTTGGTGCCAATGACAGGATGACTTTTTGGTCCTGGAACTAATCTCCATACTTTGATTCTTTCAAACTGATTTAGTTCTTCCTGCATGGCTTCTATCCAGTTGGAGTCTTCCATAGCATCTTCTATCTTCTTGGGTTCTATTTGTGACAAAAAGCTTAGATAGAAACACTCATTTTGTGTGGCAGCTCTTTTTTTGACTCTTGCATTTGGGTCTCCAATGATTAAGTCTTGAGTATGATCCCTTGCCCATCTATTTTCTGTTGGAACATCTGTCCTGATGCCTTCTTGTCTGAGACCTTCAAGATAAATTTCAGTTTCTTAATGTGGAGGTTCGTTGTCTTGCGTAGTTCTCTCTACGATCTCCTCTAATTCCTCAACGATCTCATTTTCTGGAACTATGATCATGGTGTTGGGCTCGAGGACTTCGTTCTTAGTGTCTGAACTATCATTCGTAGTGTCTTCAGACATTGTTTTGTCCAAGTCTGTTTCATCAAAGACGATGTGAATTGAGACTTCAACACTCAGTGTTTTTTTGTTGAACACTCTAAGCTTTACTGTTTGTGGCATATCCGAGAAAGATTCCTTTGTTAGGCTTGGGTTAGAACTTTGTCAGATACTATTTTCCATTGTTGAGTATATAACATGCACAACCAAACACATGAAAGTAGCTGACACGTGGCTTTCTTCCTCTCCACATTTCATAGGGGGTCTTCTTTAACTTAGAGTGTATAAGAGATCTGTTTTTAGTGTAGCATGCAGTGTTGATAGCTTCTGTCCAAAAGTATTCAGGCAGATGAGCTTCTACTAGTAGAGTTCTTCCAGCTTTTATTAATGTTCTATTCTTTCTCTCAGCTACTCCATTTTGCTGAGGGGTTCGTGGAGCTGAGAAGTTGTGGCTGATGCCATTGTCTGTGCAGAACTGGTCCATCTCATAGAATTCAAATTCTCTACCATGATCACTTCTTATATCCTTGATTTTTGCCCCTCTCTCATTCATCACTTGTCTGAACATTTTGATTAGTTGGGATCTAGTTTCATCTTTTGAGTTTAAAAAGAACACCCATGTGAATCTGGTGTAGTCATCCACTACGACCAGTGAGTATTTCTTCCCTCTAAGGCTCGTTGTTGGAATTGGCCCAAATAGATCAATGTGAAACAGCTACAGGGGCTTGTCAATTAAGTTGAAAGTTTTGTTCTTAAATGAGCTTCTCGTCTGCTTTCTAAGCTGACAGGCATTATAAGGCCTTTCTTTGACGAAACTGAACTTGGGTAAGCCTGCAACTAGATCTTTTGAAGTCAGTTTAGACATGCTTTTGAAGTTGAGATGAGACAGTCTTCTATGCCATAACTAGCTCATTTCTTCAGATGCTTTAGCTAAAAAGCATATCGTGTCGTCTGAGCTTAGTTGACCAAGATTTACAGTGTAGACATTTCCTTTTCTTATTTCGGTCAGTTTTATTGATGATGTCTTTAGATCTCTAACTTAACATTGATTGTTGAGGAATGTGACTTGATGAACCTTGTCGCAGAGTTTGCTTATGCTCAGAAGATTGTGTTGTAATCCTTCCACATAGGCTAATTTATTGAAGGACACTGCACCATTCCCAGTTGAGCCATAACCTCTTGTCTTGCCAGAGCTATTGTCTCCAAAGATGAATGCATGACCTTCCTTCTCTATAAAGTTAGACAGAAGGGCTTTGTTCCTTGTCATGTGCCTTGAGCAACCACTGTCCAGGTACCAGGTTGTGATTGTGGAGCTTGGTTCCTATGGTAAGATAAACTCTCATTTTGGTACCCATACTTGCATGGGTCCTACTTTGTTAGTATCCTTGGGAGCCCAAATTTGCTTAATTCTGGGTCTCATATGCATAGGATTATGCTAGCATATTGCAGCCTTGTGACCAGTCTTATTACATACAAAACATCTAATATAATGCATGCTTATGTGTGTGTGTCGATTCTTCCTCCATTTGGACTTATGAGGGTTTTCAGCGATCCTTTCTTCCTTTTTCCATGTGTCCTTGTGTTTCATGATTTGTGACGAGTGAGGCTTAACTCTATTATTCCTTCCCAGTTGGTTCGTAGAGCCAATTTTACTTGACTCTACGACTCTTCGAGGTTGGAGAGTAGAGACTGAGTTACTCTTCTCTTTTCTGAAACCTAGGCCATCATGATATCCTTTATTCCTTGGAACATAGGTTGGATCTGACGAAGAGAGTTGAACTGGTTCTTCCTTCTGTGAGGATTTAACAAATATAATGCTTCTACTGAAACTTGGAGCATTACTAGGGCTAGTTTCCTTTATCTTTTCCACATATGGCTCTGAGATGGATTCCACAAAGTCTAAACCTATTTTATCATATGCGCTTCTTTGACTATAGATCAGGGAGTCCATGGATGAAGAGGATTTATTCCATGTAGAGATTGTCCTTTCTAGTTCCTCAATTTTAGAGGTTAGACTTGACTCTCTTTGTGCATTGAGCTCATTGGTGTGTTTTAAGAGCTTATTTTCAGCTTCAAGCTTGGAGAGAGAGTCAGTACTTCGAAGGGTTGTTTCCAGTTCTTCCTAAACTTTCTCTTTCTCCTTTTGAAGAAGTGAATAATCTTTGGACAGAACATTGAACCATTTCATGTACTGATGCAGATTAGATGTTATGCCATGCAGTGCAGTTCTTAAATCATCAATGTCTACATCTGGAGATTTAAAGTCAAATACCTCATTTATACTTACTTCATGAATATTGGGGTTCTTTTTATCCATATCATGTTTGGCCATTAGGCAAATATTTTCCATTTGAGGATCTTCATCATCTCCAGATTCGGGAGTTGAGTCGTTGTCTGAGTCACTCCACGATCCTCCAGATACAAGACCTTTGTCTTTCTTCTGAAGCCTCTTGTTTCCTTTGAATTCTTTCTTTGAATTTGATCTTTTCTTGAGTTCTTCTCTAAGAGGCTTGTTGTAGTTTGCAATGAAATGGCCAAGCTTTTTGCAGTTATAGCATAAGTCATTTATTTGTTCCTGGCTGTTGTAGTTGTTGAACTTCTTAGGTTTGCTGCTTTTGCCTTGACGCATGAACTTGCTGAGTCTTTTTACCAATATTGCAAAGTCCTCATCATCATCTTCATCATAGTCAAAGTCATTCTCAATGTTAGCTTTAGAAGTGTTGTATGTTGCTTTTAGAGCAACTCCCTTGTCTTTCTTTCTTCCTTCAGATAGAGTTTCTGCTCGTTGAGTCAGCTCCAGTTCGTATGTGAGAAGGTTGCCATATAACTGTTGAACAGTCATTTCATGGAGATTCTTTGACTCTCTGATGGCAGTGGTTTTGGCACCCCACTTGCTAGGTCAAGCTCTCACGAACTTTATGATTAAATCTTTATTTGGATAGATCTTTTCACATGCTCGGAGAGAGTTGAGCAGTACATTGAATCTTTTGTAGGTGGAAGTGACATTTTCTCCTTGAACGTGTGCAAACATTTCATATTGCTGAGTTAGGAGAGATTGCTTATTTTCTCTGACTTCTTCTGTTCCTTCATGCATAATGAGCAATGCTTCCCATACTTCCTTTGCTGTTTTGCTATTGACCACATTCTCAAATAGGTCATCTTCTAAAGGTTGGAACAAAATGTTCTAGGCCTTTTTGTTGAGTTGGACAGCTTTCTTTTTGTTGTCAGTCCATTCTTCTTTGATCTTGATCTAGATTTTGTTTGGATCGCCTATAGTAGGAGCAAGCTTGGTAGGAATGTAGGGCCCATTTTGAATAGTTTCAAATAGATCTTCATCTATTGAGTCCATATAGGCTTGTATACGAACTTTCCAGTTGGCGAATTTATCTTTGTTGCACATTGGAGGCTTGCTGCCTCCTCCAGTCTTTGATTCTCTTATCAGATGTGCTATTGGATCTACTTAAGCTTTGTAGGCTTGTTTGATAGAACCTGCTCTGATATCAATTGTTAGTTCCCAGAGGCACAATAGTTATCTAGAAGGGGGGGGGGGGGGGTTGAATATATATTTTAAATTCTTTTGTTTCAAAATACTTGTTAATTTTGAGAATGATCTAAGCACGTCAGAATTAATATTTGTTTCTTTTCCCTTTAAGATATAGTGAGTTAATGAGAGTGAGGCAGTTATAACAGTTATGGAAGTTATAGGAGACACATAGATTTTAAGTGGTTCAGAGCATTCAAAGCTCCTAGTCCACTCTTCTACTCCTTGAGTAGGAAATCCACTAAGGATATCTTTACAACTTTTGAATCTCACAGATTCCTTCAAGACCAGCAGTCTTGGCACTTCTCAATTCACTTTTGACCTCTTCAAGTCCAGCAGACTTGGTTCTTCATAGTTCACTTAGAACTCTTCAAGTCCTTCTGACTTGGAACTTCTTACTTCACTTGACAGTAGTTGACGAGTTCTTGAATGGTGCTATTCAGTTGCAGTTAAGTCTTATTCGAAAGAACTGAATAGCTGAACAAACTTTCTCTTTTCGGATAGTAGAGTTTGATCGTTGAGTGTTCTTCAGCTTTTTGTTCAGTGCTTGCTTAATCTTCTTCATTTTCTGAATCTATGTACATAAGATGTCTTTGAAATGTATTCGTTGAAAACATCCGTTGAAGCATTAAATGCATTTGACATTTCTAAGCTTTGATGGAGACTTTTTGCACATTTTCTAATTAGTAAACTGGCCCACTGACACAGCAGACTGTTATCTCACCTAACACCTGAAAAGGTGTTTTCTGCTGACCTATAGTACTTTCCTTAGCTTCTTCAATACGCTTCTGTAAGAACCCGAAATTTTAGAAAATATTAAAATAAGAATTTAGTTGATAAAATTCTTAAGGCATGTGAAGGGTTCAAATAAAAATATATAATGTGTTACGAGGTATGTGGTATTGTGTTACATAGGGTAATATGCGCTATGTAGTAAGTGATATTGTGTTGAATAAATATATATAGCATTATTATATATTTGTTATAAACTATAGAGATGAATTTGCAAAGAAGATGGATAAGATTTATCTATCGATATTAAATAATTTATAGAATTATTTTGTAATAGTTGGTGACATTGAATATCTTTGATAATCACCAATTTCTTGAGTATATGTACGAGTAAGTATCAAGTCTAAGATAGTGCAACCGTACTCTTTAATGGTGGATGTATAGAAGCTGGGCTAAACAATTCCTTCAGAGAGCGGAGGTATATACGAATTAGTAACCGATCTAACTCACTGTGAAAATAGTGTAGACGAGACAGAAACTAATTTGTTGGTTGTTTTGTGGGAAACCACTCAGTGTACTATATTGAATACTATTAAAGACTCGATGTGTGCTAGGTTTAGACTTGTATATATGTAAGTTGTGGATGAGAGAAGAAAATCGATATATCTTTAGATAAATATTGGTTAGAGATTTATTGATTAATATTAAGATATGGCTAAATGTATAGATTAAAGAATGGAATTTAGATAATTTATAGAAAGGAAAGAGAAATAATTATGATATATTTCTAATAAAGGATATTAAAATAAATTGTTGCATTTGATGATTTTAATAATAGGGGGAATATTATTTTGAAATTACCTTATAGGTAATGTGTGTGATTAAGTAATATGGTAAATATATTAAAACCTATTTGTTATATAAGTTTATGGAAACAATTTATCATAATAGGAAATAAACTTAATTTGTACATATAGTGTGTACGTGTGTCGTGCATGTAAATATTTTAATAATACATAGATATTATATTAAGAATAATATCTTAAGAAAATGAGTAAATCATTTTATTATGATTAGTTCCTATATTTAGAGAAAACATAATAAAAACATCTTATGTTATGTTATGGCGAAGTACATAATTTTCATTATAGTAATGTGGTGGGAAATGAATAAGTAATAAGCTTAATGTAAGCTTGTGTGATATGCCTAGTGTGGCAAAGTGATGGAATAAGCATTCATTGAATAATTTAATGAATGAATAATTTAATGAATGAATAATTGAAGGAATTAATTTGTATGTGCAATGATTTTATATTATATAGTAGGTACATCTATATGATATGAAATGAAGTGGGACACTTCAATGGTAACTATATAATATAGGAAGTATTTGAATATATATGTATAAAAGTTTGTATGTTAGCATTACGTACAAGTGAGATAATAAAATATAATATGGTGCAATAGACCACTTCCATGACCATATTATAAGATGTAAAGTTAAGAATAATATTATTTTGTGAGATTATATTATTATAAGTTTGTGGACTATTAATTACAAAGTTCACATAATTATGTCTTCTGTGGCATAACTAGGGAAGTTAAAACAAAGGGAGATTTAATGGAAAGTATTAAAAGAAAATAAATGGTGAGTTAATAAATAATTGATATTAATTATCATTATAATAATTGAGTGTATTTGAGATGATAACTTTTATGGAAAATGTTGGATTGAGAATATCCAACTATTTTATAATTAGCCCAATTAAAATATTAATTGGAATAAAACATTGTACATGAGATATAAGATTATATTGATGTATATTTAAAATATAAGTATACTTCTTGTATGTAGGTAGGTGCATATATATGTGTATATATGTGCCCATAACTTAATGTAGCAATATTGAGCTAGGAAAATTACTAGATGAGCCAAATTGCTAAAATGTTGAGTTATAAGCTTTTGTCCCAAATAGATAGTCTCATTTCTCTCATACACATGAATAGGCCATTGGCCTATCCACCCTCTATTGCGTATAAGCAAGGAGACTAGTGATGGCTAGAACATTGAAGGGGAGGGAGTTGGTATCAACTTTCCAACAACTTCTCCTTAACCAACATCTTCTTCCATCTCCCATTGGATTCAATCATTGAGGTAAAGCCATGGTCTAGGTAAGAGATTCTCTATAAATTAGAGCCTTTTCTTCTCTAAATGGGTTGATTGGGTTCTTGATGAGTTCTATATAGAGAGTAAGTGGAAATTAGAGTGAGCAATCTGAGATTGGAAGATTGAAGAGCAATAGTTAGCCAATCAAGCATTAAGAAGGTAACATCCCTCTATGTGTTCTTAAATTCAAGTTTTATAAAGTTCTTAGAAAAAATAGCTATTAAGTCACAAAATTAATGGCTAAGGGTTGTTACAATCCATGAATTGATGCTAGGTACTGTTAATATAGTCAAATGCGAAAACAACGAAAGTTAAACGAACCAATTTGGTTGAGAAACGAATTCGTGGTGAATGAATTCGCTAAACTTTTCAAAAACATGAAAATTTAATATGAATATGAATTTTGGATTAATCTTTGGGTTTTTAATGTTTTTATAGTGTTATAATTACTCTATAGATGAGTTGTTAAGAGTTTAACGAATCGAAAACAAACTAATTCGGACTTAAAATGAGAAAGTTATGTCAAAAAGCGTGTTTTTTATGCTTGAAACCCTGTGGTAGTTGCTACGCGATGCTCGCATGGTCTTGTGCGCAAATGGGTGGAGTTATTATGCGGGCGCACTTGCATGGTAAAGAAAATGGGCGCAGTCGCGCCCCATGTGTCCTGACTGTGACTGCTATGACCTCTTTTGGTAAAACGAGCATAACATTTTCATACGAACTCCGATTGAGGTGATTTAAGATGATCCGGATCGAGGACGAATAGACCTACAACTTTTGTTCTTTAAGTTTTTCGATTTGAGGCCGTTAGGAAGGATCAAAATAGTCATCTTTGTGACTATTACGTAATAGGAGGCGATCGGAGGGTGTCGAACGAGCACATACGCAAGTATAGTGCTCCCGACGATGAAATATGTTATTCTAAGTGATAAAACATAAATATTCATGATAATAGACATGTCATATAACTAAGATTACTTTAATCATTATGGAATGCCTTCACATGATTTTGTAAAAGAAAACTTAAAGTTTTTGAGAAACGGAAGTTGATGAATTTGGTGTCCTTTGAGTTCTAACCTTGGACCCTATGTATGCATATCAACGGACATGAAATGTAGTTTTAAAGTTACCTTGTATATAATAGATTGATATAGCTTGGTTTAAAGTGTTTTGAAAGAAAAACTAGAAGTTTTGAAAATGAAACTTGACGAACTTTGTGTCTTTTAAGTTCCGACCTTGGAAACATGTGAATGTGGCCTAGTTATGTCCGCGGATGGATAAAGAATGTAATTCCAAGATGTATTGCATAGAAAAGGTTGTCAAGCTCGGTTTAGTACGTGTTTTAAAGAGAAATTTAAAAGTTTTAGAAACTAACTTTGATGAACGTTGTGTTACTTGCATTATGACCTTATAAGCAAGCATGATAGAGTTATTTATGCCTTTGAACATGAATGATACGTGCACTCAACTAGTTAAGAATGACATAAGTTATTTAATCATGTTTTAAAAGTATGAACTATGCTATGTCTATGTAAATGGGATAGATACATGTGAACATGCGTATTAAAGGCTGGTTAGTACCCATATAAGGTTTAAAAGCTTATAAACATTGAACTATTGTTAAAAGAAGTTGTTAAGCCTTGTTATTTTGAATAATTCAATATAGAACTATGTAATTCAAAACTAAATGATTTGAAATGTGTACTTGAAGAAATATTAGAACCTACTTGATGTATGTTTCTGATGACGTATCGTAATACATGTCGTCTTTAGGAATTATGTTGGGCAATAAAAAGCCTAAGTGCAGTTACGGGTTTGGAGTAAGCGCGCGCACACCCAAGCTTAAATGTAGTCTTGATCATTGATTCTGCAGAGTGACCAAGAGCAGTTTGTTAACTTCATGGTCTTAAATTATGGTTATATGTTGTCCTTAAGGACTACAAGTTATGAAACACGATTGTTTAGATAATTATGATAGTAAAATGAGTTAGTCTTATGGTTATCTTAAGTTCAAGTAAAAATGAAACCAAGTTAGGAAACAATATTTGTTCTTATATTAAGAGCGTATGAAATGTATGACTGATGAATATGAATCCATGATTATATAACTGTGTAGGAATACACACAGTGCAGATAAGCTTTAAGCAGTTAAGTCGTAGTTGATAAACTATGAATCAGGCAAGTCTTTCAGTTCCTATTTGTTATATGAATTCGATAACTGTTAGTTGAGCTATATTATGCTATGTAAACGTTGATGTATATATATGAAATGCATATGAGATATGTATGAAATGTGAAAGTTGATCTTTGATGATATGCTTGTGATGAAAATCTCTATGAGTGTTATGTGTGAAGTAACATGCTTAGTAAAAATTAATTGATTATGAATGCGTGAACTGAATATGTTATTATATGCTATGTGCTGCATGAAAACTGTTAGAATTGTTGGGCTGTCGAGCTCACCCTTGCAAATAACCACTTTTGCAGGTTAAGGACTCATGGTAAAGTTACGTGTTACTTGATTGATAAAGTTCAATAGTATTGAAGGAGATTGATTTATTATTGAAATAGATGTTTTTGAACCATGTTTAGGTTCTAGCTGATGTACATGATAGTAGTTTATGATGTGTAATACATGTTAAGTTGTAAAGTTATACTAGGCAGTACTTAGAGGAATTCAAATTGAGATGTAAAAAATTATACAGTAATTTGAATAGACTGAATCATAACATAAATTAATTCAAGGATATGTAATTGATTCAAGTTAAGATATCAATAAAAGATTTTTTTAAGGAGATTGAAAAAGTTTAAATTATTCCGCATATTTATATAACATCAAATGTGATGTAAGACAGGAATAGTATATGACCAAGATTAAAAACTTATAAAAGTTAGGGTCATTACATAGATCTTGGAATTGGAAAGAATTTATATTCTAATTTGTAATAAGCAAAGTTATATTCATTAAGTTATGAATAAATGATATAAATAGTTTGACGATAGTAGTATAGTGGCGGACCGGATCCGTGGTTTGAAAGGACCCGAATTTGGGGGCGTCACAGCTTTTTTGTTACATACTAAGGATGACTGTTTTGTCATTGGGACTCCCTAGGACTTCAATGTTTATAAGTTGTTCCTCATTTGTTGGGATTTATTCTTAAACAAATGGACAAGGCTCGATGCTTTTGACAGAGACAGATGATGCTCTACGATTTTGATCGTGGTGTCTTGCCACCTTGGTGTTTGATCTGATACTGGCAAATGAGAACAATATGATTTCTCTTAAGGACTGGCACACTACGATCTTTATTTGCTTGTCTTTGCAGACTCTTTGTTTACGAGAGCATACTACGATCTCTTAGTTGGCTCGGAAAACATTTGGACCACTCTACGATTTTAGGAGAGGCCCTTCAAAGCAGATACACTACGATCCTCGATGCTCTACGATTCTTCCTTGGCTTCTGCAATCTCTTGATCATCTTGATAGGCTATGATTTAGTTGAAACTATTACATCTCAAGATATAGATCAACCTAACAGTTTTGATCTTTTCTTCTATACATTCATTTACAGAATGATAAACATTAAATACCAGATCAACCTAACAAGTTTGATCTATCACTAAGTCCTTGTACATGCATTCTTTCAAGGACTTTGCATATAATCATGAACATTAACTTTCAACATCAAATTTAAATATGCAATCTCCCAACAGAATATATTCATAGGAGTTGTTGTGTAGACATACGGGGTTGTAAATTATTAGTAGATTTTATACTGATAAGGTTAGTAGAATTCGATGTAATTCTCGGAATGGATTGGTTGTTTAACCATTGGGCAATTATAGATTGTCAAAAGAAATGTGTGAATATTAGAACGTTGAGATAACCTCATGTAGTTTTTTATGGTAATAGATCGCCGGGGCATTCGTGTTGTCTTACCATAACACGAGTGGGATGTGTGAGTTATCTGGGCCATGTTGTTGATACCCAGAGAGTGGGAGTAACCATAGAATAAATACCTATAGTTAAAGAATTCACGGATGTATTTCCCAGTGAATTGTCGGGTCTTCCACCGGATAGGGAGACCGAGTTTGTAATAGACATTATGCCAGGAGCGGCACCAGTTTCTAGGGCACCGTATCGTATGGCGCCAGTGGAAATGAAGGAGTTGATGGTCCAATTACAAGAGTTATTGGATAGAAAGTACGTTCAACCGAGTGTTTTGCCATGGGGAGCACCTGCATTGTTTGTAAAGAAGAAGGATGGATCGTTAAGACTTTGTATTGACTATCGAGAGTTGAAAAGGTTAACGATAAAGAATAAATACCCATTGCCCAGGATCGATGATCTTTTTGATCAGTTAAAAGGGGCAAAGTATTTTTCTAAAACAGATTTGAGGACGGGGTATCACCAGTTGAAGGTAAGGAAGGAGGATGTACAAAAGATGACATTCAGAACTCGTTATGGTCATTACGAGTTTCTGGTAATGTCATTTGGGTTGACTAATGCACCAACTGCATTTATGGATATAATGAACAGAGTGTTCAAATAATATTTGGACAAGTTCGTCGTAGCGTTTATCGATGATATTCTAGTCTATTCTAAGACGCCAGAAGATCATGTTGAACACCTAAGAATAGTGTTGGAGACACTAAGGAAGGAGAAGTTGTATGCGAAGTTCACTAAGTGTGAATTTTGGCTAGAAAAGGTACAGTTTTTAAGTCATGTCATTGACTATGAGGGTATTTTAGTAGATCCAGCAAAGGTGGAAGCCGTGATGAATTGGGAACAACCAAAAATGCTGACTGAGGTATGGAGTTTCCTAGTGTTAGCGGGATACTATCAGAGATTCATCCAGGATTTTTCGAAGATAGCTACTCTATTGACTAACTTAACAAGGAAGACGGTGAAATACGTGTGGACTGAGAAATGTGAAGACAGTTTTCAAGAACTGAAGAAGAGGTTGAGTGAAGCGCCTGTTTTGTCATTACTCGATGACACATGAAATTTCGTAGTTTATAGCGATGCTTCGCATAGAGGACTTGGTTGCGTGCTCATGCAGCATGACAATGTCATTGCGTATGCATCAAGGCAGTTGAAGGATTATGAGAAAGTTTACCCTACTCATGATCTGGATTTGGCCGTAGTAGTTTTTGCCTTAAAGATATTGAGACATTATCTTTACAGAGAAAAATGTGAGATATACACGGACCATAAGAGTCTAAAATATATCTTCACACAGAAGGAGTTAAATATGAGACAAAGGAGATGGCTGGAGTTGATAAAGGATTATGACTGTGAAATCCTGTATCACCCTAGAAAAGCTAATGTAGTTGTCGATGCCTGAAGTAGAAAGGGTCGGGAGAAGTTGTATATGTTAACGGCTCAAACTGAGTTAATAACAGAGATGGCTAGGATGGAGATAGAGGTGAAGTTGCCAAGTGAATCTGGGCAGAGACTGTTTGTGACAAAGATTCAATCTAGTATTTTGGATAGAGTCAAGGAGGTGCAGCTCAAAACTGATGAGTGTGACCAGGTAAAGAAGAGGTTAACCAATGACAAATATTTAAAGTACAATCTCGATAACGAGGGGTTATTGAGATTTGAAGGAAGAATTTGGGTTCTGAATGAGACGGAATTAAAGGAGTAAGTATTATAAGAGGATCATAGTTCGAGGTACTCGATTCATCCTGGTAGTACTAAGATGTATCAAGACCTTCGACAGAGTTTTTGGTGGCCGAACATGAAGAAAGAGATTGCCGAGTATGTGAGTAGGTTCTTGACTTGTCAGAAAGTTAAGGTCGAACATCAATGACCAAGTGGCTTGTTACAGTCATTGGAGATTCCAGAATGGAAGTGGGAGCATATCACAATGGATTTTGTTGTGGGACTTCCGATTACAATGAAAGGGTATGATGCGATTTGGGTAATAGTGGACCGGTTGACGAAGTCAGCTCACTTCTTGCCAATTAGGGTAAAGTATATCTTAGACCAGTTAGCTAAACTTTATGTTAAGGAAATAATTTCCAGACATGGAGTATCAGTTTCGATTGTGTCATATTGTGATCCACGATTCACATTGAATTTTTGGAGGAGTCTACAAGAACAGTTGGGGACGTAGCTGAAGTTAAGTACAACGTATCATCCATAAACCGATGGATAGAGCGAGAGGACGATTCAGATGTTAGAAGATATGTTAAGATCTTGCGTCCTGAATTTTAAGGGTAGTTGGGATGATCATCTACCATTAGTAGAGTTTGCATATAACAATAGTTATCATGCAAGCATATGTATGCCGTCATACAAAGCTCTATACGGAAAGAAGTGCAGAACACCATTGTATTGGGACGAAGTGGGAGAACGCCGAATTCTAGGGCCAAAATTGGTGCAGCAAACAGCGGATATAGTGAAGTTGATACGAATGTGTCTCGTAGGAGCTCAAGACAGACAGAAGAATTATGCGGACTTGCATCGAGAAAATAGGGAGTGAAGTAGGCTCTTATGTGTTTCTAAAGGTTTCTCCCTGGAAAGAAAAGATATGCTTTGGAAAGAAGGGAAAGTTAAGCCCTAAGTTGATAGGACCTTTTGAAGTGTTAAAACGGGTAGCTGAGGTAGCTTATATGATAGCATTACCTCCAAACCTAGAACGAATACATAACGTGTTTCACGTATCTGTGTTATCCTTATAAGCCAGATTATAAGCACGCAATAGAGTATGAGCCTATTCATATCGAGAAGGACTTAACGTACGAAGAGATGCCGATTCAAATTATCAATAGAAAAGAGCAAGTTTTGCGGAACAAAGTTATACCTTTTGTGAAGGTGTTATGGAAGAACCACGATGCAGAAGAAGCAACGTGGGAATTGGAAGAAAAGATAAGAAAGGATTACCCTCATTTATTTGCGTAATGTGAGACGAGATTCTGGGGACATAATCTTTATACGGAGGGAAGAATGTAACGACCGAGAAATTGGATCTATTATAAAATAATTTTATTTAATTAAATAATAAATAAAATTATATTATTTGTTATTATTATGTGTTAGTAAGATGAATGTCGTTCTATAACCTAGAAACGTCGGAACGTCGTAGTATTTCGACTACATGAAGGAATTAAAGTGTTTGAATTTCTAAGACAAAAATAAAGTCTTTCGAGAAATTTTCTAAAAAACACTATTCATCAATTTCTGCTTGGGAATTATTTTTGAACTTCCGAGAAATATGTAACGATAGAATATCGAGGTAAGATGGATTATGTAATAATAATTTAAGTATGGAAAACGTAGTTTTCGCATGCTGACTTAATTCGAGAACGTTAGGGAAGATAAAGCGTTAAGGAGCTAAAGTGATGATCGTATAAAACATAGGTATTGTATGAGGAAATGAATACAAGTATGATATGAAGTATTATACGAGTATGTATGAATGATGGTAGGTCGTATATGTTGAATAAGTATATGAGTGAGAATAACAATACGTAGAGTATATGTTCTAAGACTTTAAGCCAAACGAAATGGACTTGTATGATTGTGTAGCAATTTATAAAGTCCAATATAAGTTAATGTGCAAGCCCAAGTGTAAGCAATGGTAAAGCCCAAGTGAGTTTATTAATACAATCCCAAAGTGTAAGATAAGTTAATTAAACCTAAAGCCCAAATTATTAATCCAATGGATTAGGGTGACCCATGGGGCAACCCATGATCATATGGTTGAATGTGATGACCAAGAAAATAATGTAATGGCCAAGCAAAGGAAGTATTGAGCAAGTAAACTTAATTGTGAAGTAATGAATAGTAAGGAGGTTTACTAAGGAGGTGGGATTGGCTATGTGCTAAAATACCCTAACTTTAGTTTTCCTATAAATAGAGAACCTTGGATTTCATTAGTTATTTGTTAACTTTCACCAACAACTTAAGTGCTTAATTGTTAGAGAGAATAAGTAAGAAAAAGTTAGACTTCCATTGTTAGAAAAGAAGAAGAAAAGCTTGATCATCAAAGGTAATGATCCTATGTCATTAATCTTTTATCTCTAAAATTTTAGGTTGATAAGAGAAGTGTTGATTGATTGACATGTATGCTAAGAAATGATAAGAATGAATAATCTAAGGAGTTAAGTCTTAATAAGTGTGACAACCCGAATTTTTATAAATTATTAAAATAAGAATTTAATAATTAAGATTCTTATTATGAGATGTTTTGAGTTTGAGTATGTATATATACATGTTATATATTTTGAAATATGTGATCTGGTGTGTAGAGAAATATATATTCATATATTGGGGATGTGAGGTTTAATAGTTAAGTTAACTATTGAAGAAACTAAATGAATTTTTAATTAATTTTAAATATTTATTGAGTTAAATAAATATTTTAAATAATTTATTTATTGAGAAAAAATAAATAATTTATGGAATTATGATGCAAGAATTTAGCAACTAAATTGGTTAATGTTAATTAAATTGAATAATGGTAATTTTATTTTAAGATTTAATTTAATGAAATAATTAGATTAAATGAATTATTTGATATTTAAGAAAAATAAATAAATTAAATAATTAATGTTCTAGTCTAATTTAATAATTAAATTAGATGTATAATAATTTATTAATCAGAAGTATTATTATAATAAAGATTATAATTATTATAATTACTATTATAAATCATTTAAATTAACTAAAGTGTGACAAGTGAAACTATATAATATAATATTATTAAAATAAATTAGTATGGGATTTGTGTGTAGCCAAATGCAACTATATCAGTTTATGCTATATCAGTTGTGGCTTTTGGCATAACGTAACTGATTTGGCGTATTGTATTTTAACCTGACGTTAGTGGGTTAAAGCCATATCAATTTGTTTATGCGTATATCCTAAAACCAAGAAAGAAACATAGAGATTAGGAAGAGAGATTGGTTAGCATAATTGCATAAATTTTTGGATAAGAAAGTAAACACAATGGTTTTAAGAGAAGGGTTTTCTAAATCAAGGTATAATCTATTCTCAATTTTAACTCTTAGTTTTGGTAGTGTTTATGCTATATAATTTGGAAATCACGTTGGGTTGATATATATATATATATATATATATATATATATATATATATATATATATATATATATACATGTATGCATGGTTTACAATCTGTTAATAATCGTGTGTGAGTGATATTTGATGATTAAAATACGTGAAAGTAGGATTGTAGGAAGAATTTGAGAAAATAGTGTTATATGTATGAAAATGGCTTAAGAAAGCATGAAATTTTATATCCAATATGTGTTATAATCTACAAATTGATGTTTGATTATGATAATATGTGAAGAAACGAAAACAACGAAAGTTGAATGAATCGAAATGGTTGAGAAACGAATTCATAGTGAACGAATTCGCTAAATTGTCAAAACATGAAAATTAGTATGAGCATGAGTTTTGGATTAAGAATCAGGTTAGTTAGGGTTTCTGTAAATTGTTATAGTTCTAGTATGTTGTAGTTCTGTAACGCCCCAGAAAATCGAACCTTTTGTAAATACTTTTATAATGAATAAAATAATCTTATGTGGTAGTAAGATGAATGTCGTTCTATAACCTAGAAATGTTAGAAAGTTGTAGTATATTAACTACGTGAATGAATTAAAGTGTTTTAATTTCCAAGATGGAAATAAAAGCTTTCCGAGAAATTTTCTGAAAAACACTATTCATCGATTTTCGGTCGAGAATTATTTTTGAACTTCTGAGAAATCCGTAACGTTATAATATCAAGGTGAGATGGATTATGTAATAATAATCTAAGTATGGAAAATGCAATATTTTTCATTCGGACTTAATTAGAGAACGTTAGGAATATTAAGCGTTAAGAATAGAGTGTATTGGTCGTACGATACGTAAGTATTGTACGAGGTATTGAATACAAGTATAATACGAAGTATTATACGGGTATGTATGGAGAATGAAATAACATATATTACGAATTAATATACGAGCTAGAATATGAGAATTATACGTATAGTATATGTTATAAGACTTTTAGTTAAATGGAATGGGCTAATGGAATGGGCTAATAGAATTGTGTAACAATGGAAGAGTCCAATAAGAATTAGATGTGCAAGCCCAAGTGTTTGTTAATCAAAAGTCCAAACTAAAGTAATGCAAGCCCAATAGGAATAAGCTAAGTTAAATAACTTAAGCCCAATGTAATGATCCAATGGGTTCGACATGATCCATGGAGCAAACCAAGGTTAGTGTGGGTTAAACTTGGTGACCAAGTACTTTATGTGATGGCTAAGCATATGATATGTTTTGTGGTGGCCAAGTAGTGTGAGTGATTAGAAAGTATACTTAATTGTTAAGCAAATGAATAGTAAGGAGGTTAGTTGAGGAGGTGGGATGTTATAATGACCATAATGCCCTAACTTTGCCAAGTCTATAAATAGCAAGCTCACAATTCATTTGTTGGTTGTTAGTTTTCATCCAACATTAAAGCAACTTATTGGTTAGAAATAATAAGCACTTTTAAGACAAACTTTCGTATTTGTTTCAAGAAGGAAAAGAACTAGTTCATCAAGGTTAAGACTCTTGCCCTATATTCTTCTATCTCTACCATGATAGCTTGATAGGAAAATGATGATCATGTATGCTAAGCAATCATAAGAAGTAAATAAGCAATAGACTTAAGACGAATAAGTTGTGAATAAGTAACTTGAATCTAAATAAGTTGATAACTTATGATAAACTTGTCATATGAAGTTAGTATGTTTGATAAGATGTGAGAATGTTGATTAAAGGACTTAAAGCTATAGTAAGTCATAAGGAATGAAGAACTTGTAATTTATAAGTTATTAAGTCATAAACATATGAAGAATAAGTCAAAATCTAAATTGAAAATAAGTTGATGTAATAAGTAGTTTAAAATGTTCATATGATGGTTAGAATCCATTTAGAATGTTGATCAAATCGTTAGTAATGAAGTTTCACCGGAATTCACACGATTAGACGATATTCGTCGAATTCGTGAAATTCTCAGAATAAAAGTCAAATTTTGTGTTTGAACTCGGAAATGTTGGTTTTCAATGGAGACAATTCATATTTGGCATTATAGAGTTGCGGACTCGAAAATGAGCGGATTCTGACTTAGAGCGAAAAAATGAGCGTTGAACGTTCACGAACGTTTATCATTTTTGTTAAAAATGAACTAATAGGTGAAATTTTAGCAAACGAAGTTAAATAGATAAAATTCTTGCATGAACGTATAGAGTATGTAAATTGTGAACCGTAGGCTCTTGAACGAGCCAATTCAGACTTATAACGAAGAAGTTACGAGTCCGAGAATTTCTCAAACTTGAAAATCTATCAAAGCTTTTCGAGGCACAGAGTTGGAGCCGCGGCGCCAACCCAAGGCCAAATGGTGGTGCTGCAGCGCCGAGCATAGTGTCATAACCTACTGCAGAGTCACGCCGCGACGCGACTAAGAGAGTAATGAGTGGCACCGCAGTGCTAGAGCCGGTTGCCAGGTACTGCTAACTCACGCCGCAGCGCGACATAGAGAAGGAAGGGTGGCGCCGCAGCTCCAACCCTAGGGTTTGGACAGTAATAAAGGTTTACAAGTATGAAATGAATATTAACTCTTTAGTAATGAACTAAGGAACTTAATAAGGCATTGTAAGGTATTGTTAAACCTTATTTATGTTGTCTAAAGGTTGAAGATAATTAATCAAACATAGACTTAATGTGTATGTAAGAATGATGTAACGAAAAGCTTGAACCAATAATAACAAATCTAAGTCATAATTAGATTGAGAAGAAGGGTAAGATTCATTAGGAACCATGTATGTTCATTCATGCCCTAATGTGTTATGTGATGTTATCATTTACTGTAGAGACTTAAAGACTTAAACAAAAACGTGTTATTAACTATAGCAAACACTAAAGGCAAGTATTCTAACCCTTGTTCCATTTCAATCTGGACAAGCTTTGTAATTCATGTATTCTTACACATGAAGTATTGTATGAAGAAGTCCAAGCCAATTATTTCGGCTAGACTTATATTATGTTTCTATCAAGCATGGTCAATGTTTACCAAGTTATATTGGTGTGGTTTTCAATTGAAGACTGAGTATGCTAAAATGTTTTATCGTCTAATGATAGGCACGTGAGGTTGCCACAACTTAAACGTACATACATTTAATAAAGGTAGTGTTGATCAACATAGAGTACTATAGGCTGATCACCTAGACATGCTCGTAAGTAATGTCAGACTTACGGACTTAGTGTCGGGATGTTCTTTTCAAAAGAACTTATGAACTTGGACCGGAATTGATGTTTTACTGAATATTGTTGTTGTAAAACGTTTTGAAGGAAAAGAAGTGTTATTTTAAATTATTGATAGTACTTCATAACTATTGTTCAGTTATTGAAGATACACGATTCCTATGTTTCAAACATGTTGTTTATTAGAAATGTTGTACTTGTTGAGCTAATCGTACTCACTCTTGCTTGAACCATATAAACACAGCTAAGATCGAACGGACAGAAGGCTCTGGCAAGGATAAAGGCAAGGCAAAGACGAACCCATAGAATACTTAATAGTATAGGGTGAATGATTGTAATATATTTTTTATTATGACAAGAACAATCTAATGGTTATAAAGAACCTGGGGGAATGTTAATATTATTTTGAATTTATAGAAGACATATTCGTTCCTTTGAGACTTTTCAATTGAATGTATGTGTGAATGGTAGTACTGTGTAGCACCATCTGTCGGGTTGGAAGATACCCGAATTTGGGGGCGTCACAGGTTGGTATCAAAGCCTTAGGTTATAAAACTTAAGGGGGGATTAAAAACCTTAAGTCATAACCTTAAGAGAAGTCAAAGAAGAAAATAACCTTATAAAAATGCATTATGATTATGTTATGTGTTTTTATTATTCTACTAACGTGTACTAATCAACTTAATTGTTTTGTGTAGATGTCAGGAGTAAATAGAATGCATTTAGATGGACAGGAAGTTAGTGAAGAGTCGGTGAACCAAATAGAGGTTATACCGAACCCCAGAGCGGCAGAGCTCGAGATAGTTATCATTGAGTTTGGAGACTCAGAGGATCCTATCCTCATGTTAGTATTCGATGGTATGATAGAAGAGGAGCTGGAGGTAGTGTCCTTCAACCCGGTAGCTATAGCAGCAGAGATGGCTCCTGGGGAGTCAATGATGTCATTATTCATGTCAGTATTGGATAGAAATATCCATTACTGTTAGGAGGTTAAGGAGCTGAAGGCAGAGCTCCAAGCTGTCATAGAGGACAAGACGCACGTGGAGTCTATGTGGGAGTAGGAGCATGATGAGAGGAATTTGGCTAAGGACAAAGTCCACGAGTTGAAGCATGAAGTTTTTGAGCTCAAGGAGGAGCTAAAGACCAAACAGTAGAAAATAGGGAGAATGTCCTATATTCACAGGAGTTCTCACACAGATTTCCAGCAGCAGGTAGCTGGTTATCCTATAGAGGCAGGGTAGACGCGGCATACTATCAGCCATGATATTATTGCCGGTCTTGCGAAGGCATATTTTGATAATGTCTTGAGGCAGAAGTAATCTAGTAGTAGCTAGAGTAGTTTAGGTATGTAAATATTTTATATCTAGTAGTGACGTAAAACTCTCTTTTGTATAACAAAGGGTAGTCTTTTATAAATCCCAATTTTTGGAAAGCAATAGCAGGAAAGTAATTTAATCAGCTTAGGCTGTGTAATGAAAACGATGTAGTATTATACTACAATGAATGAATGAATATAAGCCTTTTTATGGAACATAATGAGCAATGGATGATTGAAGTTATTGTTTCATATCAAATAATAACTAAATAAGAAAGAAAGAAATAATAACGAAATGTATTGTTTATTGTATCAGCAAAATGCCGCCCAGAAGATTACAACGTAATCAAGGAGCTAATGTAAATCAACCGGAGGGAGGTTCGGTTAACCCTATGCAGGAGTTTGTTAATCTCTTAACAGCCGTATTTAATAGAATTAGGGCTAATATTCCCGTAAATCCAGGAGTAGCACGAGCTACTACCTTTAAGGATTTTAAGAGTGTGGGTCCGCCAGAGTTCAAAGGAACTACGGACCCTATCGAAGCCCAAACGTGGGTGAAAGAAATAGAGAAGGCATTTGTGATAGCAAATGTCAACGAGGCCCAGAAGGTTGCCTTTGCAACCTATATGATGAAGGGAGAGGCCAAATTTTGGTGGGAAGCCAATCAGGCTAGGGCCGGGATTGAGAATCTAACGTGGGTGAGGTTCAAGGAGATATTCTTCGAGAACTATTTTCCCACGAGCATGCAGGGAAGGATGGAGATGCGGTTTCTCGAATTGAAACAAGGGGACATGATGGTTCCCCAATACACCGCCATGTTTAATGAACTGACAACGTTCGCTCCACACCAAGTGGACACTGAGGTTAGGAAGGCACGATGGTTTGAGCAGGGCTTGAAACCCTGGCTCTATAACCGTATTTCGGTGTTCCAAAGTACTTCATTTGGAACCATTTTAGAGAAGGCGATAATCTCCGAAGGTGGTAGTGAGGCTCTAAGCCAATACCACAAGGATAAGAAGAGCAAAGGGAAAGTGGATGGGGGAGTGAAGGTCAAAGGAGACAGCGGTAGTGGCGAAGGACAGAAGAGGAAAAAGTTCAGCTCTGGGAATACCGGAGTGAAGCAAGGCGACCGAAAGAGGAGGATGGAGGCCAGCAAGCCCTATGGGAGGACTCACTTAGGAGTTTATCTCAAGGGGAAGGCCGTATGCTATAAATATGGATATGGAGGGCATATTTCGCCTAACTGTTCAAGTTCGAAGAAGAACCACAGATGCTTTGTGTGTGGGTCAACTAACCACATACAAAAAGAACTGCCCAAAGAAGGGGACAGATGGGAACCGGGGCACTAATGGCGGTAAGTTAGCTATTAGTGGTCCAGCGCAGCTGGGTAGGCCGATGGGCCGTACCTTTAACATGACAGTCCAAGATGCAGTTGCATCAGGGGACGTTGTCACAAGTATTATTCCGATCAATGATATAAATGCTTACGTGCTGTTTGATCCGGGTGCTACTTGTTCGTTTATAGCATGTGATTTTGCTAGACGATTAGGATTACTTCCCGAAAAGTTGCATATACCTTTAAATATTAAGGTAGCAAACGAAGAAATTATTCTTGTTGAAGATATTCATAGGAGTTGTTGCGTAGATATACGGGGTTATAAATTATCGGTAGATTTGATACCGATAAAGTTAGGAGAATTCGACGTAATTCTCTGAATGGATTGGCTAGTTAACCATGGGACAATTATAGATTGTCAGAAGAAATGTGTGAACCTTAGAATGTTAAAACAACTAGAAGTAGTATTTTACGGGAATAGATCGTTGGGACGTTCGTGTTGTCTAACCATGACATAAACTAGGAAATTATTGAGGAAAGGATGTGTAGGTTATCTGTGTCATGTTGTTGCTACCTAGAGGGTGGTAGTAACCATGGAACAAATACCTATAGTTAGAGAATTCGTCGATGTATTTTTGAGTGAATTGTCAGGTCTTTCGCCGGATAGGGAGACATAATTTGTAATAGTCATTGTACCGGGAGCGGTACCAGTTTCTAGGGCACCGTGTCTAAAATTTAAATAGATACACTTAGAAGGGGCGTTGAATAAGTGTAGGCACAAACTATGTCCAACTTTTGTTACTTATAAGAATTCCTTTGGATATTTAATGCAGCAAGCTGGATTATCAAGATATTATTTATTTTTGAATCAACCAATTTACTGATATAAGTGGATATAAAATGCAGGTTGCCGGATAGATATCAGAATAGTAAAGTACAAAATGTAATCACATAAACACCAGAATTTTTGTGTGGTTCAACTACTACCCTCTAGAATAGTAGCATAATCCACGTCCAATACCAACTAGTATTGGAGACTCACTTTTATTAAACTCTTCCAATTACAATAAAAGTTCTAGCAATTTGAACACCTTTGTTCCCTATGCACCTATGCACTCTTAAGCACTTATGCTTTCCTCAAACTTGACTGTAATGAATTATCAACACAAACAGAATTACACACAATAAAATATTGATTGAGATAAGGAAAATTAAGATACACACTAGAGGTCTAATGATAAAGTAATATATCACTTACCAACATAAGGCTCTGGTATGAAATGATATGCAAGAAGAATATTACTAGAGTATGTTCTATACGATCTTCTTAACTGAAGCTCTTTTCTTAATGCAATCAATATCGATCAAGGAGAAAAACAACTTTGTGGCTTGTATGCTTTGAAGATACTGTATGTGTTTTTCGTGTCTTTCTCGTTAAAGAAATCAGTTCATTTATAGGCTTTTCTAATATATTACCGTTGCTTGTTGTCTATGTGAGATATGATCATTACAAACAGTATACACAAGTCATGTAATACATAGACAATCATCCGGATATCGTGCTAAAGATCAAGACATCATATATATGTCTTTTAGTATAGGACATGTCATGATTTAGTATACAATATAGGCGTATTATAGTTATGACAGAGGAAATCTTACTTAATAGATAGTCCATCACATTTAGTCTATATCTTTTATGGTTTCTGCATTTAGTAGCCATCTTGTCATATGGCAGCTTTCTTTTTGGCAATTACCGGATATAATCAATTATCATCATGGAGCAGATTTTCTTTAACACTCTAGTAATGTTCCTTAATTTTAGCTTTTATATTACACATGAGATTAGCTGGTTACCTTATTTGATTACTCAGAATTAAGGTCCTTGATTTATGAAACATGATTTATGATGCATGATCTATGATATGTCATGTTTTGTGCTTACCACAAAATATCTGATTGCCGGTGTCCATATATTGGACCGTTGGAGACACCCAATTAGATTCCTTGAATCGTGGGACAATATTACGGTGCATGACTCCTGCTATCCCATATTTGTCTTAACCGTGAACTTAGATTGATGGAGGAATTTAATGCATAACTTATGGTAATTTATCCAATCAATTTTCTTTCTCTACCGTATATATGTTGTTTAACAAGATTTGATTCCTTAACTTATGTTGAGCAATTTTGGCCATACATATTATGAGCTAGTTAATTAATATGTGACATCAAATATGAATACGAGTATATATGTAATGCACATGTCCTAGAGCCTTATTTTGGAAAGTAATAAATGCTAAGATCTTACATATATTCCTAGGACTCAAATTTGCTTTTCTTTCTTCAAGGACATTTTGGCTCTAAATCTTCCTCATTGATGTTCCTGAAAGATCATATCTTTTTTGAAATGTTATATAGCATGATTAGTGAAATAATATGGTCATCATCAAAACATGGAGTTTGACATAAGTCAACATTCTCCCCCTTTTTGATGATGACAACAAAATAATTATGGCTCCCCCTAAAACCATGCATTTCAAGAGAGTTACAACTCCCCCTAAATTCATGCATATCCATACTTGTTAGAATTAACTTTTGACTGCAAATATGCAGTGTTTGAGTAACCCTGCATTTTCTAGTTGCAAATATGAGAAGTAAAAAGTAACCCTGCAGTTTCTGGTTAGTCCAAAATATGTTAAGCAAAGGAATATAATAGACTATTAAACCATCATCCAGAAACTTTTAAAAAATATAACAGCCATTTAAACCATAGTTTTTAAACCAGAAGTCATCATGCATGAAAAGTAACAGAAAATTGAAAAGATTATCTTGAAAGAAATCATGCAAGCATAATTCATCTCCCCCTTTGGCATCCATCAAAAAGAGGTGTCCACAAGGCCAAAAGGGGCAGGGTGTCTAATAATCGTCCTCATCAATATGAACGTGGTTGGCTTCGCGGGCAGTGAAATATGGCCAGTGGAGCCCGCGGTGTTCAATCTCTTCCATGGAAATGGTGTTGGCAAATCTGGGAGGACGAGCAATGAGGGTAGGAGGTGGTAAAGGCAAGTCCAGAAAGTCGCCTTGATATTCGGCCATCCAATTGTATTGTGGCCATTCAGGTAGCGAGATTGGACTTGGTCTGCTTGCAGCTATTCACTGAGGTCATTCATGCGACACTCAGTAACACGTCCAAGAGTCCCAATCTGATTGCTGATGAATTTAAGTTCAGTGCTCAATTGACAGGCATTACGGTTCATCTTCCTTTGCAGGGCTTCTACCATAGCTCGAGTGTGCAACTCGAATCCAACTTGGAGGTCAATGAACTCATCCTCGACATTACAAAAAACAGAATGAAGATCATTTCTATGAATAGGGAGTTTGCCTTTTTCAAGCACGGAAAGACGAATTTGGATATCTTTAACATCAGCAGTGATTGTGGCTTGATTGTTCGCGATGGTATGAAGAAGATTGAGAATCTTAGGGGAGGGAGGTAGTGAAGTAGGAGGTGTGGGATTTGGAATTTCGGGTACCACACATATGAACTTTCCTTTAAGCAGTGTGATATGAGCACCCTTGAGATAGTTAGAGTCGATGGAATCAATTATTTGGATGGAGCCCTCATTGTCGAGTGGAATTTGAAAGTGAGTAAATAATTTTTTGAGGAAGCAGCTGTAAGGCAAGCACTTTTTGGAAAGTTTGATACAGTTAACCATATGTTTAAGCATCATGTGGGAAAAATTGAATGGTTGGCATGTCATGATTAAGGCCACCAAAATCAAATCCTGGTAAGTGAAGTCAGCTCCACTACCGAGACGAGGGAGAAGATTGTACCTTAGAAATTTGTGAAGGACTATTGCAATAAGAGATACTTCGGTGGTTTTAGGAAGGGTGACTATGGACATAGTTGGGTCATTAATGACAATGCGAAGCTGGACAAGAGGAGACAAAGGAGTAGAAATATGTCCCTTAAGTGTAAAGGGACAGTCACCGGTGTATGGAATTGACAATATGCTCCCTAAATCCATAGTAGTAAAGAACATAGATTTACCTTTAATAAATGAGGTGTAGCAGTCGCCATTATTTTCAAGGTTTGTATAAAATTGCTGGACTAATTTTGGGTAAGCTGTTGAGGGAAGAGCACTTAAAGAAGATAGACCATATGACTCAAGGAGATGTTGAAGAGGAGAGTTTTGGTAGTAAAACATGTCAACTAATTTTTCATAGACGAAGGATTTTTGACAAATAGAAGATTTAAACCGAAGTTCAAAATTATGACCTATAAAAAAATCTTTAGGAACAACATGCAAGGAAACGGATAAAGGAGTTACCGTTATCGGAGGTGAGCCATGTGAAGAGTCTTTGAACTTTCGTCATTTGGTACCAGTCGATGTCTTGATTGGTGGAGGAGAAGGCAAGCTCGCTTCAGATTCGGCAGGGGATGATTCACCGGAGATGATAGTAATAGAGGATTGCTTTCGTTTAATTTTTTGAGTGGCAGGAGGTTGAGACGGTGGAGAAGGGGGTGAGACCTCGTCCTCAGATTCATCACGAAGCTGTTTGGCACGCCTAGTTCTCATTGTCGCATAGTAGGGTTGAGTCGATTGAGATATTCAGAGACTGGAAAGTCAGAGATGGAACAAGAGAGTAAAGTAGCTTCTGTATTTAATTTGGGAACAAGTTATCGAGATATGGGAAGTTTTGAAGCCGTGTTCGGGAAGGAGAATCTGAGTAGATTTTAATTTGCGTAATTATGGTATGAAGATATGCCAGTGATTTGTCTGTCTAATGTCTGTAAGGCATGCAGTTCATATCTATATTAGACACATCCTGAGTTCTCTTCTTAGAGTACTGAAGCGTTCTTCCCCTAGAGGTTTCGTAAATATATCTGCTAATTGGTGCTCAGTGGGAATGAATATTAATCTTATTATTCCTTTGGATACATTGTCTCTAAGAAAATGGTGGCGAACTTCTATGTGTTTTGTGCGAGAATGTAGCACTGGATTTTTAGAGATGTCTATAGTGCTTGTATTATCTCAGTATATGGGCACATTCTCATACATAATATCAAAGTCACACAGTGTTTGACGCATCCACAAAATTTGGGAGCAGCAAGTTCCTGCTGCTAAATATTCACCCTCAGTAGTGGATAGGGCAACTACGTTTGCTTCTTGATATGCCATGAGACAAGACTTTGTCCCAAAAATGTACAAGCATCGCTTGTGCTTTTTCTATCTATTTGACAACCTGCATAGTCAGCATCTGAATAACCCATTCGATCAAAATTGTCACATTTTGGGTAAAATAATCCTAAGTTAGTAGTACCACTCAAATATTTAAATATTCGTTTAACAGCCTGTAAATGGGATTCTTTGGGTTTGGCCTGAAACCGAGCACATAGACACACATTGTACATTATATCAGGTCTAGAAGCAGTTAAATATAGTAGGGATCCAATCATACCTCTGTATTTTGTTACCTCTACATCCATATCTTTTTCATCTGCTGTGAGTTTTATTGATGTACTCATTGGCGTGGTCTTTGAATTTGAATTCTCAAAGCCGAATCTCTTGAGTAGCTCTTTTGTATACTTGGTTTGATGAATGAATATACCTTCATGATTTTGTTTAATTTGAAGGCCCAAAAAGTAGTTGAGTTCTCCCATCAAGCTCATGTCAAACTCCTTGTGCATGCATTTGGAAAACCACTCACAAAGAAAATTATTAGTAGCGCCAAATATTATATCGTCTATATATATTTGTACAACAATAATATCTTTATTTTGACGTTTAATAAATAGCGTAGAGTCGATTTTACCTCGTATGAACCCATTTGATAGGAGGTACTTACTTAATCTCTCGTACCAAGCCCTTGGGGCTTGTTTGAGTCCATAGAGTGCCTTCTTGAGTTTGTATACGTAATGCGGGAACTTGTCATGCTCGAATCCAGGTGGCTGTTTTATGTAGACTTCTTCATTTATGTAAACATTGAGAAGAGCACTTTTGATGTCCATTTTGTGTAGCTTGAACTTTATGAAACAGGCAACTACTAGTAATATATGAATGGATTCCAAACGAGCTATGGGGATAGCTTGTCTAGCTTTGTTTCTTGTAATTGTTTCGTACTCGTCAAGCTTGTTTTTGAATACCCATTTAGTCCCAATAATGGATACATCTTTTGGAGGAGGTATCAACTCCCACACTTGACATCTTTCAAATTGTTGTAGTTCTTCCTGCATTGCTAGAAGCCAATTTTCATCAAGTATGGCTTCTTTGGCGTTTTTTGGTTCAACTTGGGATAGAAATGCTGAGAAAGCACACATATTTTGTGCTTTTCTTCTTGTAATAACTTTGTCATTTATATTTCCAATGATGTTCTCAAGAGGATTGTTTTTGATGTATCTTGCTGATTTTGGAAGTTGAATATCATGTATAACTTCTTCAGTAGTTTCTGAATAGTGGTCTTGTTGTTCGTCCATTTCAGCTTGCTGGATATGTTCCTGATTTTCGTATTCAGCTTGTTGGATAGAATCTTGGTCATGCTGTTCTTCTAATCCATCCTGCTGGATTGGTTCCATGATTTTGCTGTTTTGCTTTATCTGGTAGGCTGGATTTGCAACAGTCTCTAAATTTCCTTCTTCTTCTTCTCTTTCTTTTGGAATATCACGGTTAGATTCGTTAAATTTGACATGTATATATTCTTCGATACACATCTTTTGCACATTATAAATGCGATATGCTCTACTGTTTTGTGAGTAGCCAATGAATATTCCTTTATATGATCTAGCATTAAACTTGCCCAGATTTTCATTAGTGTTAAGAATAAAACATTTAGATCCAAACACTTAAAAATAGCTTATGTTAAGAAGACGATTATTTAATAATTCATATGGTGTTTTCAAAATGATTTGACGAATCAACACTCTATTTAGCACATAACATGTCGGTTTGTGTTCTGACCGACCCCAAAATTTCTTAGGGAGTTTACTTTCTTGAATTAGAGTTCTAGCTGTTTCTTGTAATGTTCGATTTTTCCTT
The DNA here is from genome assembly GCA_020205605.1 of Panax ginseng. NCBI lineage: Eukaryota > Viridiplantae > Streptophyta > Magnoliopsida > Apiales > Araliaceae > Panax > Panax ginseng. The sequence goes on from CM035134.1 coordinate 105,182,969, forward strand.
TCTACCACTCCATTTTGTTGTGGAGTTCTAGGTGCTGAAAATTCTTGAGTGATTCCTTTTTTATTTCAAAATATAATAAAATCCTATTGAAATTCAGTACCATGGTCACTTCTGATTTTTATAAGATTAAGACTATATTTAGTCTCCAAACACTAATACAAAACAGTAAATAGATAATGTGGAAAAATCGTTGTGGTTTCAGTCAGAAAAACGTCGTGGTTAAGGGTGTCATCTATTTGACACCCTTACACAATGTTTTTAAAACGTTGTAGTTAAGCACATTACACAACATTTTTTAAGAAAAAAACGTTGTAGATTTGTTTTCCATAAATTAATAGATGCTTAAAAATGCTGTAAAAAGTATGATTCCACAACGTTTTCTGGATAAAAAAGTTGTAGTTTAATATATCAGACAACGTTTTTAACCAATTTATACAACGTTTAGAAGGTGTCATTTATTTAAACAAATATACATCATTTTTAAAATGTTTTAGATAAAGAAAAAAAAAGAAAAAAAATGTTGTGGTTCACCTATATTACCAATGCACCTGCAATATGCTAATGCCATGATATATAGCTAAAAGGTCTAAATTCTCATTTAAATTTAAAGCCAAATTGTATCAACCATTCAAAATTCAAAATGCATTCCAATAATATCATTCGTTTACAATTTCAAATTACTACATCCACAAAATATATACCAAACTATCCATATATACATCTCAAATTCACTTTTCAATATAAATTTCTACTATATTGAATTGTGAATTTGATTACATGCATCCACAAAATAAACCAAACTATCCATAAAATTAAGCTACTACCTAATCATGTGCAAAAAAGCCTAGTTCACCCAAAATACGTACATTCATCTAACATATTCACCGTTAACTCGAGACTCTACATGTAGCTGCTCACATACGTTGCCCACTCATCCCATACTTCGTTAATTTGTTCTTGTGTGTACGCTAATCCACATGCCTTATCCCACTGAAATAAAAGAACAACAAATTTAGTAGACATGAAGCTTGGAAATTACTTATTTGCAAGGCCACCCTAACTGACGTCAACAAATACAGGTTCATCAATCTCTAACTGACATGATATGTAAAGGCTTTCCTAGCTTTATACAGCTACACTTTCTCTGAACTTCAAACCCCATTGATGCACTCAACAATTGTTTTGATAATACATTTATGTAAAACTACAACATGAATGCGATAGGAGTGTGGAGGTGCTTTGGCCCTCTTGCTCACCTAATTTCTCAAAAAGTTGACATGCTCAAGAGTTGCGACTTTATTGGATAATGAGTTAGAACTAAAGCATATTTAAGTCACTGGCTATCAGGCTCACCTGGGCATTGACGGCTCCAATTACCCATACCAGCTTTACGCTCCCCTCGCTTCCTTTTATTCTTGGGAAAATTGAAATCCGAGGCTGAATGTGGTTTCGGAGGTGCATGCTCCTGAGAATTGGCATATTTTGGCAGGTTGTCGGGTTCCAATGTTAGAAAGACTGGATTGATGGTGCTTTCTTCTTCACCAATTTTCTCAGGTTCGCGCTGAGTATTGCTATTTATGAGAGTATGTGTCCCGGCATTATCACCACCTCCACCATTACCACGTGGCCCGGCATAATCCCTAGCAATATGACCCATCTGTCCACACAAGAAGCATGCACCAGTGAGTCTGTGGCACTGCTTCCCCGGATGATTTGCCCCACAAGTAGCACAAGGAGCTATCGGAATTAGATTCGGGTCACCCCCACCAGCTGGTCCTGGATAACAACCCTGATTTTGACCCTGCAGACGATTCTGTCCCTGCTGATGATTTTGTCCATACCAAGGTAGTTGAAGCTGATGATTTTTCCCTTGCTGAGGCATCTGCTGATAACTCCTGTTCTGATCCTGGCCACGCCACTGCCCCAGCTGGCCACCATGGTTCCTATTCCACTGACCACTCTGATTCTTCCCGTGATGACCGGAAGTTTGACCCTGCTGGTCATCTCTGTCCCTCTTTCGATTCCCTTCCAGTTTAGAAGACCAAAAGTCCTGTCGCTCCATCTTAATATTTTTGGCCACATTGGCCACTGCTGACACGTCTGGAAACTTGTTGTTAATGAGATGATGCTGATACCTGAAATGAATTCTCCACTTAAACTTCTCTGCCTGTTCTGCTACGGTCCCTGCTGAGGTTCCCGCAAATCCTGCCACCCTGGTGAACCTCGTCATAAAATCTATGATGGACTCGATATCTTTCTGCCAAATAGACAGATAATCTCTAGCATAGGCCTCTTTATCAGCAGCTGGGAAGTACTGCTGATAAAAGACCTCACAAAACTCTGCCCAACTAAGTGTCTCGACATAACCATCACCCTTTGTTGTTTTCACTGCCTTCCACCACCTCTGTGCATCCCCTTCCAGCTTGTAAGCAGCAAGTAGCACTCTATGATTATCTGAGCACCCCAACACATCAAAAATCTTCTCTAGATGGGCAATCCAATTCTCTGCATCAATTGGAGTCGGAGCGGAACTGAATGATTGTGGTTTCTGCTTTTGAAACCTTTCCAACCACACATACATTAGAACCACCTGCTGATCAATACCATCTGCATTCCCTTCCTCAACGTTTGCATGCTGACCATTATTTCTCGGATTCTCCTGTTCTGGAATTTCTGGTGGCGGCTGCTGCATTGCCTGTACAACCTGTGCCACCAACTGAGGTAACGCCTAATTCACCGTCTGATTCACCAAGGTAGCCAATTGAGCATTTATCTGATCATTAGGTTGCTCATTGGACCGACCTTCACCTCTTCCCCTGCTGTTACCTCGCCTTCCAGGAACTCTAGCTGATCTTCGAGCCATCTAAGAAAGAGATCACGAATAGATAACGAAGCAAAATTAGAGACAGATTCGAATATAGCTGATATGATAGCTGAACAGAAAATTAAACAAAACAAAAACATAACCCAGAAGTTTACCCATAACTCACAAGTCAAACATCAATAGGTTTTCTACAAGAAAGAACCTTGCTTTGATACCAACTCTGTAACACCCCCTTTCCGAAATAGAAAGAGAGGTTACTCAAAACACAACAAAACTAAAGAAGATCACAACGCTCTAAACCACAAAAGAATAATCTCATAATAATTCAATGTCATAAGACAGACCATAATAAATGCCACACTGGCTCAATCCACAATCTAAAATAATTATTACAACTTAAATAAATCAATGTATCAAAGCCTAACAAAATATATCAAAACTATTGGATTAAAGGAAGCTCTCGTCACACTTGCCCTTGATCCCCCTGATTACTTGTCGGAAGAAAAACACAGCATGAGCCTAACGCCTAGTACGGATATGGAATACAAATAATGAACCGAAATAAACTAACTCAATTAAATAAAATGAGACGAAATGAACTGAAACGAAATGAACAAAACTAACGCAACGAAATAATATGCTGAATCAAATGGTTGGGTGTTATTTCATACCGAGTTCAAAATAAATAATAATATACCTTACCACACAGGAAAGTCAAATAATGCCACACATGCAATCAAAATAATGCCACACAGGCAATCCCACATCGGACTGCACAATCCAGATGCGTGTAAAATCGGAAGGCGTGTTTGGCACAAACATCACCACTCCGCAAAACAGAACAAAACAGAAAACTAGGGTTGACCCATACGCCTCCCACAACAAAACACCAAATGGCCAACTCCCACCGGAGCACAAAACGGAGACGCCGTGGACTGATCACATCGCCACGAAAGGTGTCATGCCTCGGTGCCAAGAGGACATGCCTGTGGTACCCCCACAGGTGGTTATAGCTCAGGTATACCCTATGGTATTCTAACAAAATATAATGTCACAACACATGCGACACAACAAAGGGGTTCTAACATGTACATGTTAAACTGCAACGATAGATCAACACAAAGTCTCCAAAATATTAACATGTACTTTCTGCAAAGAGCTAAATAAATATTACCCATGAGACACTAGACCAAAGAGTACAAATACTAGTTTCAAATACTAATGCCAAAATGAAACATTCTCACGAATTTAAGAAGGAACAATCATGTGAAACAATAACAAATTTCTAAACGAAAAGCGAAACGAACAAATCAAAATTAAAGGATTATCGCGAAAGAAGTACGGAATCCGTACCTGGGTTAAGTAATGTAATACCCAAAATATAGTTCCCAATATAGTTCGTTAAATTCCTTCCGTCCGATCTAATAATAAAATAATACCATAAAATTTATTATAAATCTAGTCGTTACAAACATAATATCATTTAATTTATTAATAAGAACTTTTATAACTATGCCGGCAAAATTAATACTATAAATAACTTAAATAAACATGTAAATTCCGTATATACTATTTCTTGGCCAAAAATCAAAGCTGGAAGTTAATGGGTAAATCTAATCCTTATAATAATAATAATAATAATAATAATAATAATAATAATAATAATAATAATAATAATAATAATAATAATAATAATAATAATAATAATAATAATAATAATAACGTAATGATTGATTTGCAGCAACTAAGTAATTATACATATATTATATATATAGAATAATGGCTGTAAAGAACCTAATCAATATATAATATTCATATACTATACTTCCTTGTTCCTACATAATTCGGTTAACATATATACACAAATTCGGCAGTTATCATTTAGAATTATTATTATTATTAGCAACCTTAGATAAACAATTTCATGAAGAAGACATATAATTCAAGTTGCAGACTAACCTTTGCCATGTTTCTTTACTCCCCAAAAAAATTGCTTTTACCTTTGCCCAGTTCGTATAAAAGAAGGAGAACAACCGCAATAATTTTTCTTTTAAATAGTTCGTATTAGATAAAAGAAGTAGTTAGGGTTTACCTATTTATTAATTATATATTATACTAATCCTCTTAATTAATTGGATTTAAAAAAATAAATAAATTTACACAAATATAAATTAGCCCAAATAATATAAAGGTCCAAATTAATATAATCCATTTATTTATTATAGTCCACAAATTTTACTGATTAATCTGGCCCAAACAAAATAATAGCCCAAATAAGAAAACAAAGTCCAATTAATAAGTTTTAAAACAAAAATAAATTTATATTTATATATTTTTTTTTCATATAATATTTTTTTTTTGGGTATTACATGTATTATATCAGATCTAACATCAGAGTATCAAGGCATATTTTGATTGGCATAATTATGTAGTAATGGGTTTTAGTTGTATACCCCCATGGAACATCTCCAACGAGCTTCTAGTCTCCTTCTTTATCTTCGTAAGTGAGCACAAATTCAGAGGATCCATCCAAAAGTTTTGAGGGTTGTACTGTTTGAGAATATGTAAAATATGTAAAATGAGTAGGAGAATGTAACAGTATATCTTTTGTGCATCAAAATTAAGCCTCAAAAAGGTAGGACATCACATTGAGCTACACATTTCAACATTTTGTGGTCTTTATCTTAATTATTAAGTAGAAACAATTCATATTCTCTAAATTACAAGAACTCACACCAACAGAATTAAGGTTATTGAACTGAAACACTATTTTAAAACAACAAATAACAGGAATATAACAAGAATACAGGGTAAAAAAATGAAATTGGATAAAATTATATGAAAATATAAGAAACAAAGATATGGGGTTTAAGGGAGAGATTTATCTTGATGAGAGCGAGATTGTAATGGTCGGCTCTTTGTCTTAGCATTAACGAAGACTTCAAGGAGAACCCTTTTCCTCCCATTCTCATCTTGTTCTTCTTCATCGTCTTACGATTGATTGATTCAAGGCCGTTCATTTCCTTCTAGTTTTCATTAGGGCCATTTTGGGACTATTCTTCTTCATTGCGCGATTTCTCCATTATTATACACCAACTTACGACCACCATGAGGACCCCCCGAAAAGACCCACGAGGCCCAAACCCTAGAATTTTGTCTGACCAGACCGGACCAGACAAATCAAAGGCGTTTTCTGATCTTTTCTAGCTTGAATCGAAACATCTCCGACTGGTATGTGCCTCCTCAGCTGATGGCCACAGTGGTAGCGTTTGGATCGTAGGAGAGCACCCGCTTCGTAGAGAGAGAAAGTACAGCGATAGGAGAGAGAAAAGTTCCGTGATTTAATTTCAAATTCTCAACTCCGTGTTTTTATTTTTTGCTCAGTGTTTTTTTTATATAGATAACATTTTTGTTTAAAAAATGTTATCTATTTAAAACCAAAAATTGCCCTTATAAAATACATAACGTTTTTGTGTGTCTACAACGTTTTGTTAAAAAACGTTGTAAGAAAAAATACCACAACATTTTTTATAAAAACGTCATCTTTTAAGTGTTGTCTTTTTATGGTTTTGTAGTAGTGAAATTTTTAATCAGTTTTTCAAATTCTTTAAATGCCTCATCTTTTGTTCTAAGAAAGAGTACCAATGTATATCTAGAGAAGTCATCGACTATCACAAAAGCATAGAATTTACCATTTAGACTAGCATGCCTTTCAGGTCCAAATAAATTGAGATGGAGCAATTGTAAGGGAGAAGAAGTTGATACCATGTTTTTGGCTGTGAATGATGTTCTTACTTGTTTTCCAAGTTGACAAGGTTCGCATATACCTTTCTTCTCAAAATTCATTTTGGGTAATCCTCTTACTAAGTTCTTTGATGACAACTTTTTGATGAGGTCCATATGAACATGGCCCATCCTTCTATGCCATAGATTCGCTTCATCTTGAATGGTTGCGAGACATAATTCTTCCTCCTGTTGCTCAAAATCAAGAGTATATATATTCCCTTCTCTTCGGGCAACTAAAGAAGCATTGTTAGTACCATGTGAAATTATACATTTATCTTTTTCAAAATTTACTTAATGTTCATTATCCATTAATTGACTAACACTGATAAGATTGAACTCTAGACCATTAACAAGATGAATATTATTAATGTTAACCTTACCATTATCGATTTTACCTTTCCCGATTATTTCGCATGACCGATTATCACCGAATGTGATAGTTCCATGTTTCTTTTTGACATTTAGTTCCACGAACTTAGATTTGTCACCAATCATGTGACGTGAACACCCACTATCACTTTTGAGAGGATACTTTGGCTTTGAAACATACCTGTATAAGAGAGATACAATTTATCTTTTTGGTACCCATATCTTTTTGGGTCCACTAGTGTTAGTTGAAATCAAATCACTTTTCTTTACCCATACGGCTTTACTTCGATTGTTATTTTTCTTTCTTGAGCAGTTTATCTCTAGATGTCCTTTAATGCCACAATTTTTGCAAGTAGTAAAAGACGTGTAATAATTTAATTTAAATGATGATTTAGATTTGAGCATTTCAACTTCCTTTGTATATGTTGGGTTATAACCTATGCCTTGTTATCACAACTGGGTCTTTATTTTCCCAGCATGACATTTAGATTTTCTTCCCCATGAACAAATTTAGCTAGAGGTTTTTAATGACTCTATTTCCTTTTGCAGTTCATTAGTTGGTTGTGTTTTATTAATCGATTCATCACCAAATGCATCAATGCACACATCTCTCATTTTTATTTCATATGTTAATTTTTTAACTTCATCATTTAACTGTTTTACCTTGTTGAACAATATTTTATTGTAATTATCTAAATAATCATTTTTTGTTGCTAACACTTTTTCCTCATTTGTGTGTGTTAATTTTTCTAATTCTTTCTTTTCATCTATCAATGCTTCCACTTCGCCCATTAGAGTGTTTACTAAATCTTTTAAGTACATATTTTTTCTTTTAATTTTTAATTTTTATGTTTCAAAGTAATAACATCAGAAAGAGGTACCTCACTGGATTCACCTTCAAGTCCCATGAAGCATATTTGAGCCAGTTCATCATTTGCTTCTATTTCCACTTCGGATTCTTCATCATCACTCCACGTTAGGAATGCTTTATGCTTTTTAAACTCCTTATTGCCTTGTTTTCCTTTGTTTTTGAGTTGGAAGCAATCCTTTTTAAAGTGCCCTGGTCGTCCATACTCGAAACAGGTTTCTTCGGTTGGCTTGGCTTTGTGTTTGTTTTAGTTGAATGTATTTTTCTTTTGATTTTTTCTTTGAAGTAGTCCCTTAAGTCTTCTTGATATCATGGCTATTTCATCATCCGAGTTGTTTTCAAGTTCTTCTTCAATTCCTACATTTAGAGCTAGCACTTTCTTTCTAGGAACTTCTTCCTCGTCATCATATCTTTTCAATTGATGTTCATATTCTTCTAGTTCACTAAAGAGAGTTAATGTATCCATTGAAGAAATATTGACGGAATCTTGAAGAGTAGTAATTTTAGATGTAAACCTTTTGGGCATAGCCCGAAGTAGCTTATGATTGATTTCACTTTGTGGAATTGACTTGTCGAGCAACTTCAAGGAATTTATAAGTACCAAAAATCATGTTTGAGCCATCTTGATTGTTTTGTCTCTTTTCAGTTTGAACATTTCATAGTCATGCATGAGCATAGTTAACTTAATTTCTCAAACTTTGGAAGTTCCTTCGTGACTTACCACTAGGGTATCCCAGATCTCCTTTGATGTGTTGCATGAGGAGACTTTATCTATTTCGGATTGCATCATGCCGCTGAGTAGAGTGTTCATTGCTTTTGAATCGTATGACACCATGTATGTTTCGGTTGAGTCCATCTCGAGTAGAGTTTTTGGAGTGTCATCATCTTTCCTTGGGATTACCAGTCCATTCTCTACCACCCACCATTCCCATGGGTCTCGCTTAAGATATATCCTCATCCAAAATTTCCAGAAATTATAGTTCTCTGTTCCAAGGAGTAGTGGAGGTCGGTTTGTTGATTGGCCTTCGTGATGAGCATTTCCAAGTTGTGCCATGTTAGAATCTTTCCCTACAAATCACCTTTAAGACCAAGATAAGTAGAGCCAGGCTCTGATACCAAATGAAATTTAAATAGATACACTTAGAAGGGGGGGTTGAATAAGTGTAGGCACAAACTATGTCCAACTTTTATTACTTATAAGAATTCCTTTGGATATGTAATGCAGCAAGCTGGATTATTAGGATAGTATTTAACTTTGAATCACCCAATTTACTGATATAAGTGGATATAGAATGCAGGCTGCTGGATAGATAATATAATAGTAAAGTACAAAATGTAATCACATAAACACCATAATTTTTACGTAGTTCAACTACTACCCTCTAGAATAGTAGCCTAATCCACATCCAATACCAACTAGTATTGGAGACTCACTTTTATTAAACTCTTCCAATTACAATACAAGTTCTAGCAATTTGAACACCTTTGTTCCCTGTGCACTTATGCTTTCCTCAAACTTGATTGTAATAAATTATCAACACAAACATAATTACATACAATAAAATGTTGATTGAGATAAGGAAAATTAAGATACACACTAGAGGTCTAATGATCAAGCAATATATCACTTACCAACTTAAGGCTCTAGTATTAAATGATATGCAGGAAGAATATTATCAGAGTATGTTCTATACGATCTTCTTAACTGAAGCTCTTTTCTTAATGCAATCAATATCGATCAAGGAGAAAAACAACTTTGTGGCTTGTATGCTTTGAAGATATTGTATGTGTTTTTCGTGTCTTTCTCGTTAAAGAAATCAGTTCATTTATAGGCTTTTCTAATGTATTACCGTTGCTTGTTATCTATGTCAGATATGATCGTTAGAGACAGTATACACAAGTCACGTAATACATAGACTGTCATCTGGATATCGTGCCAAAGATCAAGACATCATATATATGTCTATTAGTATAGGACATGTCATGATTTAGTATATAATATAGGCGTATTATAATGATGACTGAGGAAATCTTGCTTAATAGATAGTCCATCACGTTTAGTCTATATCTTTTATGGTTTCTGCATTTAGTAGTCATCTTGTCATATGGTAGCTTTTTTTTTGGCAATTACCGGATATAATCAATTATCATCATGGAGCAAATTTTCTTTAACACTCTAGTAATGTTCCTTAATTTTAGCTTTTATATTACATATGAGATTAGCTAGTTACCTTATTTGATTGCTCAGAATTAAGGTCCTTGATTTATGAAACATGATTTATGATGCATGATCTATGATATGTCATGTTTTGTGCTTACCATAAAATATCTGATGGTCGGTGTACATATATCTTACCATATATTGGACCGTTGGAGACACCCAATTAGATTCCTTGAATCGTGGGACAATATTATGGTGCATGACTCCTGCTATCCCATATTTGTCTTAACCGTGAACTTAGATTGATGGAGGAATTTAATGCATAACTTATGGTAATTTATTCAATCAATTTTCTTGCTCTACCGTATATATGTTGTTTAACAAAATTTTATTCCTGAACTTATGTTGAGCAATTTTGGCCATGCATATTATGAGCTAGTTAATTAACATGTGACATCAAATATTTGAGACCCCAGATTTTATGAATAAAGATTTAAATTTCTCGAATTTGTTTTTTGAATATTATGGTGTGGATTTGATATAATGTTATAGTTGTGGGTAGTATTTATAAATTTTGCAAAGTATTCAAGTTGCTGTATTATATTCGATTGGTCGGAGAATATTCGTTTTAGTAGGGAATATTCGTACAACGGCGCAATCATTGGTGGACCCCACAACGAAATTGAGAAAATGAAAAAAATATTTTTATTGAAAATAACGGCGAAAGTTTTACCGTTAATATTGTTGAACTACTCGGTAGTAAAAGTACAGTAATACGCGTGGTTACATAGTGGCACACGGTATTGATTATTAATACTTACGTGAGAAGTCATCTCAGTTTTGTTTTATTACTTATATATATATATATATATATATATATATATATATATATATATATATATATATATATATTAGAGTTATATATATATATATATAAGGTATGTATTTATATATATATATATATATATATAAGTAAAGTGGTTAAGTTGTCAAGTTGACAAAATTGGGTGGGAGATTGATGTTTTCGGGTGGAGTAGTTTTTCAAAGACATGTGTTATATATATATATATATAAATATTATATAATAGGTTTATTTTATTTGATGGTATCAATTGAGTGCTAGGCATTTATTGATCAACAGAATCAATCGTGAATTATCAGACGTAATTGTTAAGCGCCCGTGAGTTTATATATATATATATATATATATATATATATATATATATAATATAATATATATTATATTTTATTTAAAGGATTTTGCTTTAAATATGGACCGTCAGATTAAAAGTAAATCAATTTGGACCGTTCATGAGTTAGTTACTATGCATTCCATTTTTCTATAAATAGAAGCTCATTCCTACATTATTTTCTTACGAATTCACTGAACTCCAGAGAGAAAAAATTTTAGAGAGAAAGAAAAAGAGAAGTTTGCTACCTTTCTTTTCCTATATCAAGTTTCTTTTACGGTAAGGGATATTATTCTTTTGTATTCAAGAAGAGAACTTCTATTATTCCATTTTTTTATTGTTCTATTGGAATAACCTGTATACGCGGGCTACCCTATACTTGGTGACATTCTTCTATTATTACATCTTTATTATTACATTGGAACATCACATGCGTGTGTTTTACGGACTGGTTAAAATCTTTATTATTATTACTGTTGGAATATCATATACGTGTGTTTTACATCGGACCTAGTTCCGTCTTTATTATTATTACATTTGGAATATCACATGCGTGTGTTTTACAGGACTGGTTCCATTACTTATTATACTGTTGGAACATCCCGCCGGTGTGAATTTCACGACTGGTTAGATTATTATTATTACTGTTGGAATAACTTTATACATCATGCAATCACCGCATGCATGGTGATTTCTTTTGTTATTCCATTCGTTATTATACTCGGTTGGTTAAAATTTTGACTTCTATACTCTATGAAATTAGTGGAATATCCTTGATATTTTGCGCTTCATCGATATTTTCATGGAAATATTCTTCTGAGCATTCTTGAATTTTACTCTACAAAGCAGTATCATGTTGAATTTGGACGTTATTAGTTCCTGAATAAATTAATTCGTGAACTTGTTTTATTGAATTCTTATATCATTGTCATCATCCTCATGTTTATATTTTTTTTTTGAAAGTCATCTATGGCCTGTAGTGGTTAGATGGACTTGGTATGATTATGACCAGGGATTATTCGATGTAATCATGACCGTAATGTTACAAATGATGTGATAAAAGCCCTCATTGGTCCGTAGTGCATTGATGGACAGTTGTTGGCATGATCATGACCATTGATGAATACACAAATATCCTTGGCCCATAGTGCATGGAATTTGTGGTGCATTGACCTAATGAATATCCTTGGTAGTAGTAGGTGGGGATGATGTGGATTATTTATTAAGTAGTAGAGTCTCGTGATAAAAGTGATGAAAAACTTTTTAAATCATAAAAGATAGTAGATTTTATTCTTTACTTGACTCTTTTAATGGATTGCTTATTCCGCTGTAGTTAAACTTGATGTCTATTGTATTTTATCAGTTTAACATTGTTGAAGGCTAATGATAATTTATCCTGCATTATCTTAGTCATAATATTTCTTACTGGGCTAGTTGAGCTCACCCTTTCTTTCCTTTGTTCTCTTGGGAAATGAGAACATACATTTGAGAGGCAGTCGGGGAACGGAGTGATGTTCTGGATGATAGTGTTAGCTAGTAGTCCTCACTATTCTGTTAAATAGTGTGACAATAAATGTATTGAGGACTTATTCTAAGAGTGGATATTGTTTAGAAGGCAATATTTGTATTAAAACTCACAGCATGTATTTTGTTGTATTTACACGACTATTGTATAATTAAGTTGTATTTGAATTTTGTACCATGTATTGACGACTCAAGATGGGTGATGTATACCTATTTTGGGGGCGTCACAGTTGGTATCAGAGCTTAGGGATATGATCCCTGGCTAAGGTGTGAGACAAGAACTAGGAGGGGAGAGACGGGGAATTCCTTCGCTAGTATGACCTACCTAAGTTTATTTGTTATTTAATTGGTCGGTTAGAGTATAGGGATAATGCGTGATATAATTTAACTCTTATTTTGTGGCAGTATTTGAAAATGGCATCCGAGAATGTTGAGAGCATCAATGGAATACAGGAGACCGTTGAGTCTCCACAGATCAATAGTCAGGATAATGTGCATCAGGAAGGCGACAATCCTCATGCAAACAACAACACTGACCAAATGATGAATGATGGAATGTTCTGAGGCTTCATGCAATTCATGCAACATCAGGCGAGAGTGGCTCCTGTCCAAAATACAGGTAAAAACACTGGAAACTCTCGGATGGTCACCGCCAAGCAGTTTAAGGAACTGGGACCACCAGAGTTCTTTGGAGAGCCAAAACCACTTAAGGCAAAGACATGGATAAAGCAAATCAACAAGATATTTGATGTCTTGGGTTGTTCCGAAGAGCAAAAGGTTCCTTTTGCCACCTTCATGTTGCGTGCAGAGGCAGATTACTGGTGGGAATCTGTAAAACGTACTCAACTTGCCGCACTGAAGATTTCTTGGGAGAAGTTCCAAGAACTGTTCAATGACAAGTACTTTCCCGAAAGTATTCGTCACATGAAAGAGGTAGAGTTCATCAAGTTGGAACAAAACAACATGACCGTATCGCAGTACGAAGCCAAGTTTGCCGAGTTATCCCGGTTTGCGTCCCATTTGGTTGATAATTTGGAGAGAATGACACGAATATTTTTAAGAGGTTTGAAACCTGAGATACGTCAATATCTTATCTCTCATAAACTGTGTTTGTATTCAGATGTTATTAATAGGGCTCAGTTATTGGAGCGTGATAATGAGTCATCCCAACCAAAAAAGAAGCGCAAAAGCAAAATGATATATACCGGTGAGAACAATCATCGAGCGGTGACAACAAGCGTGAGAGGAATCAACAGGCGAAATGGTAACCACTTGGTGGTAATCGGGGCCAAAACAGTAAGAATGGACATTTCAAGAAGAGAAGATTCAATGATGGAAAGACGTCAGCACCAGCACCCGTTGTTAAAAAAGGAGAACGATCACCTATCATATGCTTCAAATGTGGAGGGGAGGGACATATTAGTCCAAACTGCGCGATGCCGTCCAAAGCATGTTATAATTGTGGAAAAGAAGGTCACCTAGCCCGATTTTGTTGCTTATCGAAGACAAGTTCAGCTAGGATGGAGGCACCAAAGGTCGTCCCAGAAAAGTCAAAGCCGGTAGTACAAGGGAAAGCGTTTGTTGTGACCTCCCAGAAAGCAAGGAACCCGAACGAGGTCATCACGGGTAAGCTAATCATAAACCCTTGCGAAGTTTGTACCTTATTCGATATCGGTTCTACCCACTCTTGTATTTCACCTAGTTGTGTTCAACGTTTAAACTTGGCTCTTCAGAAATTAGACTTTGACTTATCTGTTGAAACTTTGTTAGGAGGAACCTTCGTTACCTCCACTATTTATAAATCTTGTTTGATTCAAATCGACACCTATCGATCTTATCTCTTTGAAAATACTTGACTTTGATGCAATTTTGGGAATCGATTGGTTAATTACTCATCATGCTTTTTGTAAGGTTGTTAGCTTTCATATTCCTAACCAACCTGTTATACGAATTCAAGCAACCAAACCCTAAAGTTAAACACTGTTATATCAAGCCATAAGTAAAGAGCCCAATCCTTTCGTTGTTGACTTCCTTGTGTGGAACGCACCAAAGCTAGACTTTCTGTAGGCGACATCGTGAATGAAGATGGCAAGTTGATAGGTATCAATATAACGTGTTATCCAAGTCTTGGATGAGGGTCACAGTTTTGAATGATATTTCTATTGTTAATAAAGTTCCTGACGTATTCTTGAAGACTTACTGGCCTACCCTAGAGCGTGAAATCGAATTTTGTATTGACCCCAGTACAAAACCCATTTCTTAAACCCTCAAATATTTCTTCAACTAAAATACACGTAATATGCGCCAAGGACGTTGGCTCGAGCTGTTGAAGATTACGATCGTACAATTCAATATCATCGCGGAAGAGAAAACGTGGTAGCTAACGTGTTGAGTAGAAGATCGCATGCGTTTACAAGTGCGAATATACGAGTAGAATCGACTTTAATCGATAAAGTTAAAGCCGCTCAAGCTACATACTCAGAGCAGATGAATGAAGAAGGTTCAAGAGGGCGTTATTCTAGAAGCAAGAATCGACGAAGAGAGGAAATCTCAACCCTCAATTTAATTGACCCATTTGAAATACTTGATCGAGTAGGAACTATAGCTTATAGACTCGTTTTACCGCCAAGTATATCGCGTGTTCATAACATTTTTAACGTATCAATGTTACATAAATATGTGGACGACCCGAACCACATTATTGATTTAAAACCGAATGAGATAGCGGATGATTTAACGTATGAAGATGTACCTGTTAAAATCCTGGAATATATTCTACATTTAAAGGTTATACCTCAAGAGTTAGAATCTGACAAAGTGTCCTCATCTGTTCGATATACCAGGTACGTTCGTGAATTTCGAGGGCAAAATTCCATAAGTAGGGGAAATTGTGAGACCCCAGATTTTATGAATAAAGATTTAAATTTCTTGAAATATATATATTTTTTTTGAATATTATGGTGTGGATTTGATATAATGTTATAGTTGTGGGTAGTATTTATAAATTTTGCAAAGTATGCAAGTTGCTGTATTATATTCGATTGGTCGGGAAATATTTGCTTTAGCAGGGAATATTCGTACAACGACGCAATCATTGGTGGACCCCACAACGGAATTATTGTCGGATTGAGAAAATGACAAAAATATTTTTATTGAAAATAACGGCGAAAGTTTTACCGTTAATACTGTTGAACTACTCGGTAGTAAAAAGTACGATGTCTGGCGTGGTTGCATAGTGGCACACGGTATTGATTATTAATGCTTACTTGAGAAGTCATCTCAGTTTGGTTTTATTACTTATATATATATTAGTTATATATATATATATATATATATATATATATATATATATATATATAAGTAAAGTGGTTAAGTTGTCAAGTTGACAAAATTGGATGGGAGATTGATGTTGTCGGGTGGAGTAGTTTTTCAAAGACATGTGTTATATATATATATATGGGTTTCCATCCTGAGCCAACAGGGTTGTTGAGAAGCAACCCATTTTGGCCGACCAGTAGAGCTTATGCAAAGGCTTAAAAAAAAAAAAAATTTGTAAAAGGTCTACAAGCTCTCCCCAATTTGGCCAAAATGGGTTGCTCCCCCAACAATAGGTTCTTTGTGGATGGAGACCCTATATATATATATATATATATATATAAATATTATATAATAGGTTTGTTTTATTTAATGGTATCAATTGAGTGTTAGTCATTTATTGATCAACAGAATCAATCGTGAATTATCAGACGTAATTGTTAAGCGCCCGTGAGTTTATATATATATAATATATAATATATATTATATTTGATTTAAAATATTTTTCTTTAAATATGGACCGTCAGATTAAAGTAAATCAATCTGGACCGTTCATGAGTTAGTTACTATGCATTCCATTTTTCTATAAATAGAAGCTCATTCCTACATTATTTTCTTACGAATTCACTGAACTCCAGAGAGAGAAAATTTTAGAGAGAAAGAAAAAGAGAAGTCTGCTACCTTTCTTTTCCTATATCCAGTTTCTTTTACGGTAAGAGATATTATTCTTTTGTATTCAAGAAGAGAACTTCTGTTATTCTATTTTTTTATTGTTCTGTTGGAATAACCTGTATACGCGGGCTACCCTATACTTGGTGACATTCTTTTATTATTATGTCTTTATTATTACATTGGAACATCACATGCGTGTGTTTTACACGGACCTAGAATTAAAATCTTTATTATTATTACATTTGGAATATCATATACGTGTGTTTTTTACAGGACTGGTTCCATTACTTATTATACGTTGGAACATCACCGTCGGTGTGAATTTCACGACGACCTAGTTCCGTTATTATTATTACATTGGAATAACTTTGTCTACATCGAAAGTACCATATGCATAGTGATTTCTTTTGTTATTCCATTCGTTATTATACTCAGTTGGTTAAAATTTTGACTTCTATACTCCATGAAATTTGTGGAATATCCTTGATATTTGCGCTTCATCCAGTATTTTTCATGAAAATATTCTTCTGAGCATTCTTGAATTTTACTCTACAAAGCAGTATCATGTTGAATTTGGACGTTATTAGTTCCTGAATAAATTAATTCGTGAACTTGTTTTATTGAATTCTTATATCATTGTCATCATCCTCATGTTTATAATTTTTTTGAAAGTCATCTGTGGCCTGTAGTGCTTAGATGGACTTGGTATGATTACGACCAGGGATTATTCGATGTAATCATGACCGTAATGTTACAAATGATGTGATAAAAGTCCTCATTGGTCCGTAGTGCATTGATGGACTGTTGTTGGCATGATCATGACCATTGAAGAATACACAAATATCCTTGGCCCATAGTGCATGGAATTTGTGGTCGTGACCCTAATGAATATCCTTGGCCGTAGTGCAGGGATGATGTGGATTATTTATTAAGCCGAGTCTCAGCGATAAAAGTGATGAAAAACTTTTTAAATCATAAAAGATAGTAGATTCTATTCTTTACTTGCCTCTTTTAATGGATTGCTTATTCCGCTGTAATTAAACTTGATGTCTATTGTATTTTATCAGTTTAACATTGTTGAAGGTTAATGATAATTTATCCTGCATTATCTTAGTCATAATATTTCTTACTGGGCTAGTTGAGCTCACCCTTTCATTCACTGTTCTCTTCAGGAAATGAGAACATAGCTGGGACGAGTCGGGGAACGGAGTGATGTTCTGGATGATAGTGTTAGCTAGTAGTCCCCACTATTCTGTTAAATAGTGTGACAATAAATGTATTGAGGACTTATTCTGAGAGTGGATATTGTCTAAAAGGCAATATTTGTATTAAAACTCACAGCATGTATTTTGTCGTACTTTACATGACTATTGTATAATTAAGTTGTATTTGAATTTTGTACCATGTATTGGCAACTCAAGATGGGTGATGTATACCTATTTTGGGGGCGTCACAAAATATGAATATGAGTATATATGCAATGCACATGTCCTAGAGCCTTATTTTGGAAAGTAATAAATGCTAAGATCTTACATATATTCCTAGGACTCAAATTTGCTTTTCTTTCTTCAAGGACATTTTGGCTCTAAATCTTCCTCCTTGATGTTCCTAAAAGATCATATCTTTTCCTGAAATGTTATATAGCATGATTAGTGAAATAATATGGTCATCATCAAATCATGGAGTGTGACATAAGTCAACAGTATCGTATGGCGCCAGTGGAGATGAAGGAGTTGATGGTGCAGTTACAATAATTGTTGGACAGAAAGTACATTCAACCGAGTGTTTCGTCGTGGGGAGCGCCGGTACTGTTTGTCAAGAAGAAAGACGGATCATTAAGACTTTGTATCAACTACCGAGAGTTAAACAAGTTGACGATAAAGAATAAATACCCATTGCCCAGGATCGATGATCTCTTTGATTAGTTAAAAGGGGCTAAGTATTTTTCTATAATAGATTTAAGAACGGGGTATCATCAGTTGAAGGTTAGGAATAAGGATGTACCAAAGACAGCATTCAGGACTCGTTATGGTCATTACGAGTTTCTGGTGATGTCATTTGGGTTGACTAATGCACCAGCTGCATTTATGGATATGATGAATAGAGTGTTCAAGCAATATTTGGACAAGTTCATCGTGGTGTTTATCGATGATATTCTAGTCTATTCTAAGGCGCCAGAAGATCATGTTGAACACCTAAGATTAGTGTTGGAGACACTAAGGAAGGAGAAGTTGTATACGAAGTTCACTATGTGTGAATTTTGGTTGGAGAAGGTACAATTTTTAGGTCGTGTCATTGACCATGAGGGGATTTTGGTAGATCCATCAAAGGTGGAAGCCGTGATGAATTGGGAACCACCGAAAATGCCGGCTGAGGTACGGAGTTTCCTAGGGTTAGCGGGTTACTATTGAAGATTCATCCAGGATTTTTCGAAGATAGCTACCCCGTTAACTAACTTGACAAGGAAGACGGTGAAATACGTGTGGATGGATAAATGCGAGGACAATTTTCAAGAACTAAAGAAGAGGTTGAGTGAAGCGCCTGTTTTGTCATTACGTGATGACACAAGAAATTTTGTAGTTTATAGCGATGCTTTGCATAGAGGACTTGGTTACGTGCTCATGCAGCATGGCAAAGTCATTGCGTATGTATCAAGGAAGTTGAAGGATTATGAGAAAGTTTACCCTACTCATGATCTGGAACTGGCCGCAGTTGTTTTTGCTTTAAAGATATGGAGACATTATCTTTATGGAGAAAAATGTGAGATATACACGGACCACAAGAGTCTAAAATATATCTTCACCTAGAAGGATTTGAATATGAGACAAAGGAGATGGCTGGAGTTGATAAAAGATTACGACTGTGAAATCCTGTATCACCCTGAAAAAGCCAATGTATTTGTCGATGCCTTAAGTAGGAAGGGTCGGGAAAAGTTGTCTTTGTTAACAGCACAAACTGAGTTAATAACAGAGATGGATAGGATGGAATTAGAAGTGAAGTTACCAAGTGAAGCAGGACAAATACTGTTTTCGACAGAAATTCAATTTACCATCGTAGAGAGAGTTAAGGAGGTGCAACTCAAAACTGATGAGTGTGGCCGGATAAAGGAGTGGCTAGCCAATGAAAAAGATATTAAGTATAGTCTTGATAATGAGGGATTATTAAGATTTGAAGGAAGAATTTGGGTTCCGAATGACACGGAATTAAAGGAACAGGTATTACAAGAGGCTCATAGTTCGAGGTTTTTGATTCATCCTGGTAGTACTAAGATGTATCAAGACCTTCGACAGAGTTTTTGGTGGCCAAACATAAAGAGAGAGATATCAGAGTATGTGAGTAGGTGCTTGACTTGCCAGAAAGTTAAGGCCAAACATCAACGACCAAGTGTCTTGTTATAGTCATTGGAAATTATGGAGTGGAAGTGGGAGAATATCACGATGGATTTTGTGGTGGGACTTCTGACTACAACGAAAGGGTATGATGCAATTTGGGTAATAGTGGATCGATTGACGAAGTCGGCTCATTTTTTGCCAATTAGGGCCAAGTATAACTTAGACCATTTAGCTAGACTTTATATTAAGGAAATAATTTCCAGACATGGAGCACCAATATTGATTGTGTCAGATCGTGATCCCCGATTCACATCGAACTTTTGGAGAAGTCTACAGGAGCAGTTGGGAATGCAGTTGAAGCTGAGTACGGCGTATCATCCTGGCCCGATGGATGAGGCGAGAGAACAATTCAGACGTTAAAAGATATGTTGAGATCTTGCATCATGGATTTCAAGGGTAGTTGGGATGATCATCTACCATTAGTAGAGTTTACGTATAACAATAATTATCGTGCAAGTATAGGTATGCCGCCTTACGAATCTTTGTACAGAATGAAATGCAGACCACCATTGTATTAGGATGAAGTAGGAGAACGCCGAATGCTAGGACCAGAATTCGTGCATCAAACAACGGATATTGTTAAGATGATACAAATGCGTCTCTTAGCAGCTCAAGACAGAATAAATTTACGGATGCGCATCGAGAAAATTGTGAATTTGAAGTAAGTTCTTACGTATTTCTAAAGGTATCTCCATGGAAAGGAAAGATACGCTTTGGAAAGAAGGAAAAGTTAAGTCTGAGGTTTATAAGACCTTTTGAAGTATTAAAACGGGTGGGTGAGGTAGCTTATATGATAGCATTACCTCCAGACCTAGAACGAATACATAATGTGTTTCGTGTATCCGTGTTACGTCCTTATAAGCCAGATTATAAACACGTGATAGAATATGAGCCTATCCATATCAAGAAAGGCTTAACGTACGAAGAAACGCCAATTCAAAATGTCGATAGAAAAGAACTAGTTCTGCAGAACAAAGTCATACCTTCCGTGAAGATGATATGGAAGAACCACGATGCAGAAGAAGCAACGTGGGAATTGGAAGAAAAGATGAAAAAGAATTACCCTCATTTGTTTGTGTAATTTTTTTTATAGCAAGATTCTAGGGACAGAATCCTTATAAGGGGGAGAGAGTGTAACGCCCCAGAAAATCGAACCTTTTGTAAATACTATTATAATGAATAAAATAATATTATTTGTTATTATTATGTGGTAGTAAGATGAATGTCGTTCTATAACCTAGAAATGTCAGAAAGTCATAGTATTTTAACTACATGAATGAATTAAAGTGTTTGAATTTCCAAGACGAAAATAAAAGCTTTCCGAGAAATTTTCCAAAAAACACTATTCATCAATTTCCGCTCTGGAATTATTTTTGAACTTCTGAGAAATCCGTAACGTTATAATATCAAGGTGAGATAGATTATGTAATAATAATCTAAGTATGGAAATACAATATTTTGCATGCGGACTTAATTAGAGAACGTTAGGAATATTAAGCGTTAAGAATAAAGTGTATTGGTCGTGCGATACGTAAGTATTGTACGAGGTATTGAATACAAGTATAATATGAAGTATTATACGGGTATGTATGGAGAATGAAATAACATATATTACAAATTAATATACGAGCTAGAATACGAGAATTATACATACAACATATGTTATAAGACTTTTAGTTAAATGGAATGGGTTAATAGAATTGTGTAACAATAGAAGAGCCCAATAGGAATTAGATGTGCAAGCCCAAGTGTTTGTTAATCAAAAGTCCAAACTAAAGTAATGCAAGCCCAATAAGAATAAGCTAAGTTAATTAACTTAAGCCCAATGTAATGATCCAATGGGTTAGACATGATCCATGGAGCTAATCAAGGTTAGTGTGGGTTAAACTTGGTGACCAAGTACTTTATGTGATGGCTAAGCATAAGATATGTTTTGTGGTGGCCAAGTAATGTGAGTGATTAGCAAGTATACTTAATTGTTAAGAAAATGAATAGTAAGGAGGTTAGTTGAGGAGGTGGGATGTTATAATGACCATAATGCCCTAACATTTCCAAGTCTATAAATAGCAAGCTCACAATTCATTTGTTGGTTGTTAGTTTTCATCCAACATTAAAGCAACTTATTGGTTAGAGATAATAAACACTTTTAAGACAAACTTTCATATTTGTTTCAAGAAAGAAAAGAACTAGTTCATCAAGGGTAAGACTCTTGTCCTATATTCTTCTATCTCTACCATGATAGCTTAATAGGGAAATGATGATCATGTATGCTAAGCAATCATAAGATGTAAATAAGAAATGGACTTAAGTCAAATAAGTTATGAATAAGTAACTTGAATCTAAATAAGTTGATAACTTATGATAAACTTGTCATATGAAGTTAATATGTTTGATAAGATGTGAGAATGTTGATTAAAGGACTTAAAGCTATAATAAGTCATAAGGAATGAAGAACTTGTAGTTTATAAGTTATTAAGTCATGAACTTATGAAGAATAATTCAAAACCTAACTTAAAAATAAGTTGATGTAATAAGTAGTTTAAAATGTTCATATGATGGTTAGAATCCATTTAGAACGTTGATCAAATCATTAGTAATGAAGTTTCGCCAGAATTCATACGATTGGACGATATTCGTCGAGTTCATGAAATTCTCGGAATAGAAGTCAAATTTTGTGTTTGAACTCGGAAATGTTGGTTTTCGATGGAGACAAGTCATATTTGGCATTATAGAGTTACGGACTCAAAAATGACCGAATTCTGACTTAGAACGAAGAAACGAGAGTTGAACGTTCACAAACGTTTATCGTTTTTGTTAAAAATGAACTAATAGGTGAAATTTTAGCAAAAAAAGTTAAATAGATAAAATTCTTGCATGAACTTATAGAGTATATAAATTGTGAACCGTAGGCTCTTGAACGAGCTAATTCGGACTTATAACAAAGAAGTTACGAGTCCGGGAATTTCACAAACTTGAAAATCTGTCAAAGCTATTTGAGGCACAGAATTGGCACCGCGATGCCAACCCAAGGCCAAATGGTGGTGCTGAAGCGCCGAGCATAGTGTCATAACCTCATCGCAGAGTCACTTCTGCTGGCACGACCGAGAGTAATGAATGAGTGGCGCCATGCGTGCGCGGCCGGGTTTCAGTAATCGCTAACTCGCACCGTAGTACCTTTATAGAGAAGAAAGGGTGGCGCCGCAGCGCCAACCCTAGGGTTTGAACAGTAATAAAGGTTTAAAAGTATGAAATGAATAGTAACTCTTTAGTAATGAACTAAGGAACTTAATAAGGCATTGTAAGGTATTGTTAAACCTTATTTATGTTGTCTAAAGGTTGAAGATAATTAATCAAATATGAACGTAATGTGTATGTAAGAATGACGTAACGAAAAGCCGGAACCAATAATAACAAATCTAAGTCGTAATTAGATTGAGAAGAAGGGTAAGATTCATTAGGAACCATGTATGTTCATTCATGCCCTAATGTGTTATGTGATGTTATCATTTACTGTAGAGACTTAAAGACTTAAACAAGAACGTGTTATTAACTGTAGTAGACGCTAAAGGCAAGTATTCAAACCCTTGTTCCAGTTCAATCTGGACAAGCTTTGTAATTCATGTATTCTTACACATGAAGTATTGTATGAAAAAGTCCAAGCCAATTCTTTCGGCTAGACTTATATTATGTTTCTATCAAGCATGGTCAATGTTTACTAAGTTATATTGGTGTAGTTTTCAATCGAAGAATGAGTATGCTAAAATGTTTTGTCGTCTAATGACAGGCACATGAGGTTGCCACAACTTAAACGTACATACGTTTAATGAATGTAGTGTTGATCAACATAGAGTACTATAGGCTGATCACCTAGACATGCTCTTAAGTAATGTCGGACTTACGGACTAAGTGCCTTTGAGACTTTTCAATTGAATGTATGTGTGAATGGTAGTACCGTGTAGCACCATCTGTCAGGTTGGATGATACCCAGATTTGGGGGGTCACAAATTCTATGAATTAAAAATTCATAGAATCGAAAACGGACTAATTTGGACATGTATAACTTAAATTATGAAGGTTAGAAAGAATTTTTGGCATAATGTTTCATAACTGAGGATGAAATTTCAAGTTCACTGACTAGGCCTTGGGAGGGCTATTTTAAGGAAAAACCCAATCTGGGAGAGGGGTGGTCTAATGTGCAAATATTGAGAAAATTCTAAGAGAACATGTTTTACTAAAACAACCATAACTTTTTTATACGAACTCCGATTGAGGTGATTCAAGATGATCCGAAACGAGGACGAATAGACCTACAACTTTTGTTCTTTAAGTATTTTAATTTTAGGTCTTTAGGAATAGACCATAACTTTTGTTCTTTGTGACTATTAAGTATTCGGAGGCGATTAGAGGGCGTCGAACGAGCACATACACAAGTATAGTGCTCCTGACGATGGAATATGTTATTTTAAGTGATGTAACATGAAAATGCATGATATTATACATGACATATAAAATTTCCTTGCTCATAATAGAAAGCATTGGCATGCCTTAGTATGTGTTTTGAAAAGAAACTTAAAGATTTAAAAAAAACAAACCTTGTGGAAACTTATGTTCTATAAGTTTTGAACTTAGTGATTTATATACATGATTGAGTTCAAATATAAATGATTATGATATGGTGTTTATATTGTCTTGTTCATGATAAAACTTGTTAGACCTTGTGTTACAAAAGTTTTCAAGAGAAACTTGATATAATAGAACTAAGGTGCATGAATGCTACATGAGGTAGGTTTTGAACTTGAGAAGATGTTATCATGACTTAGTTAATTATGATAAGAGTTTTAAAAGTTGTCTTATATGTGCTATACTACATCATTCATGATAAAATGATTTCAAAGACAAACTCCATTATCTTTTGTAAACTAAGTATTAAAATATGAATGATATGTGCAATCAACTAGTCAAGCATGACATAAGTTATTTAAGCATGTTTTAAAAGTATGAGCTATGCTATGTCTATGTAAATGAGATAGATACATGTGAGCATGCTATTAGAGGCTTATTAGTACCAATATATGGTTTAAAAGCTTATAACATCAAATCTTGTTAAAGAAAGTTGTTAAGCCTTATTGATTGAAATAAATCATTATGGAGCTAAAGTAATTTGAATGTGAACTTGAAAACAGATCACAACCTATTTGATGTCAAGTACGGATGGTTAAGGTATACTTATGCATGCCTAGCTATTCTAAGAGTATGATGAGAAAGTAAAATGAAGGTTTTACAAACCTAGTTAGGAAACAATGTAACGTTACTATTATATTAAGAATGTATGAAATATATGACTAATGGATGTGAATCCATGATTATATAACTGTGTAGGAATACACGAAGTACAGATAAGCATTAAGCAGTTAAGTCATAGTTCATAAACTACGGATTAGGCAAGTCTTTCAGTTCCTATTTGCTATGTGAACTTGATGATTAACTGTTCTAAATCTTTATTGCAAAGAGCATGATGTGTTATATATATGTTGAAAGTATGAAATGTTAAAGTCAATTTATGACTACGTTGATTGATTAAAGCATGCTGATTGAGTAAGGAACTCAATATTTATACTTTTTATATGAACTGCAACATGTATGTTATATGTTGAACATGTTATTATGTGCTATGTGATGCATGAAAATTATTAGATTTTGCTGGGCCGTCGAGCTCAACCTTGCAAATAATCATTTTTACAGGTTCAAGATTCAAGGTAAAGTTATGTGTTACTTGAAAGACATGAATCAGATGTGATACTTGAGGATTTATACACTTTGGTTGTGTTATTATTATTTGAACCATGTTTAAGGTTCCGAATAATGTATTAATTGTGAATTGTATTATCGTTTAATGATGTAAAATTTTAGGTTGAATGCATTGTTAACGACCGATGTCGAGAATTAAATTATTTAAATTTTGTGGTTGTTACAGTTGGTATCAAAGTCGTAGGTTATAAACCTTAGGTAAGAGTACCCTAGGCTATAACCTTATAGAATAAAGGAGAAGATGATAAAGAAGTTAAAAATCAAAAAGTTATATTTAAGTATGGTACAATTATACTCTTTAATAGTTGATGTATGGTATCTGGGCTAAACGATTCCATCATAGAGCGGAGGTATATACGAACTAACAACTCGGAACCTAGTTTGTTGGTTGTTTGTGGAAAACCACTCAGTGTACCATATTGAAACTATTAGAGACTCGATGCGTACCAAGTATAGAAATGGATACGTATGATAAAAATGTGGAACTTAAATGAAATGTTGAGAAATGTAAATGAAGTTAGAAATTCTTATAGGAAGAATTGTTATATAAACTAGAAAATTCAAAGAAGAATCTTGAAGTGATATAAAGATAAGAAATGGGAGTTGCCTAACTCCAATAGCCAAGACAACGAATAATGATGAATAGACAAAGTCTGTAAGATTAAAAGCATAAATGAAATCGTAAATGATGAAAAAGGAAAGAAAGAGGATCGTAAAACAAAACAATCACGAGTGAAGAAAAGAATTTTAAGGGAGATGATTATAAAATAAGATCACGACGTGATCTGTTTAAGTTATAAAAGAAAGATGGTCTATAATGTTTGAATAATTATAGCTTGATGCTATGAAGATAATGTACTATGATATAGTACGAGATAAACTCACAAGAAGTTATAGATAATGTGATACGAGGAATTTGTATCGAGCAAAGAGAAAGTTATAAGCAAGTTAGAGTTAGGTGGGAGTTCAATTGAGGACTCATGTGATGGTTGAGTTGTACAAACCTTTGTATGAGCAAGGGTTTTGTGCTTGCACTCAGTTTATCACATTAATAATCATTGGAATGTCGATGTTGCGCTATCAATGTATATGGGGTGAAAAGGTGATTCTTTTCTCATGTGTATATTTGATAGTTAGAAACTATTAAGATTAGTCAATATTATTAGGATTAGGTGCGGTTCTTAAACCTAATGCATGTGGTAAGTTCGTGACTCATAATAATATGGTATGTTTTGAACCCCTCAACGAATGGACGCCTATGGTCTGACTAGGATAAGTTCTTAAACTCATATTATTGTGGCAAGTTCCTGAACTTTCAATGTGCGGTAAGTTTGATGAACTATACTGGGGGTATAGGAAGATTGTAAGTTGAAATACAAGAATATTTAGTATAAAGATTTAAATTGATGGAGAAAATTAGATATTCTAAATCTACTAGGTATGCTAGACTTTCGAGATTTATTGACTTCGTGTTGATGGTTGTACTTTTGATTTTTGGAAAAAATGTTGGATCACACTAGTGAACCAAAGAATTTTTTTTAAAATAGTGTTATTATTCGCATATCTATGCTGTTTGTTTCGGCTAGATAAAAAAATGATTTTTAAAATTTCAAAATATATTTTAATTATATGTATCGGGTGATATGATAAACGATGGAGTCATCAATGTAATGGAACCTGGTGTTGGATGTGATCATATGATCGTCAGCCCACTATGGTGAGATGTAGTATGACAACGTCATAATCATGATGCCATAAAAAGATTTTTGAGATTTATTTAAGATATGAGAATATATATTTATATATATATATATATATATGTATATTACTTGTAACCATGGACATAGTTCGTGGTCTTATGACCCTTAGTTACATCTCTAAAAACTGTGAAGAACAACCCTATTATGGGGGAATTATTTTTACGCGATGCATTTAGATGTTTGTGCACAATACATCGTACAAATGGCTTAACACCCTAAGTACGAGAGTCCCTATAGTCTAATGATTGTTAAGGTTTAAGTTGAAAGAGTACTTATAACCGTGGACGTAGTTCAAGGTCTTATGACCCTCAACATTATTTGGAGTCTTTTAAATTCATGTTATTCATATTGCTTCCCAATTATTGAGCAATTGTGGAAGATTTTTATTATTCTAAAAGGTGAAAGTGGAAAGGATGAGAAAATTAAGCAAAACATAATAATTTCAAAAAAGAATTGAAACTCCAGAAAGAAGAAAAATGTGAAACTCTTAGAAGAGGAAGATGTGCGGAATATGATGATCTTAGAAAGATCCTTAGAGAAAGTGTAACAACCCGATATTGCCAAGGTAATGTGTGTGTGTATATATATATATATATATATATATATGTGTGTGTGTGTGTGATAAATAAAAATATATTTATTACATGAGTATCTACACATGATTTTATTTTAGAATTATTGATCATTATAAATTATATTTTTATAATAATTAATTTTATTGTAAAAATGTTTTTATTAATTATTTTCCATGAAAATATATTTATATATTATTTAAATAATATATGAATTGATTTTTAGAATAAATATAATAATTATTTTATTATATGAATTTTAGTACATATTATTAAGTTAATTATTTTAACTTAATTAATAATGTTAAGTATGGCAGATAAATCAGATATGGAATCCAAATCCAAATTTTTGATTTTGATCAAGGAATGAGAATAATAATATAATATTAATTATATTTTGATTTTTCAGTGCTATAAATATGTACGGTATATTTGTGGACTGACAATGATTGGTCAATTATGGTGCAGTATTTGAAAACCCTTGTTTTACTGTGGGAAACCCTAAATTGAAACTCAATTGTTAGTTTAAGACTATTATATAACTGTGTTATATGATTTTATAATTAATTAGGTCAACCCTAATTAACATTTAGATATATTAATTTCTAGAAACACTAATGTTTGAATTATAAACCCTAATTGTGATTTGGTAACCCTAATTACCAAAATTATAAACCCTAATTGCTAAATTAGCAATGTTAATTATAATTAGTATATAATACCCTAATGTTCATGTATAATTAGAACCCTAACCTAATTAAGAAAATCCTAATTACAAATTTTAGAAACTAAAATTTTTATTTTTGTACAAACTGTGACGCCCTCAAAATAGGTATACATCACCCATCTTGAGTCGCCAAATACATGATACAAAATTCAAATACAACTTAATTATACAACAGTCATGTAAAATACGACAAAACATAATCTAAGAGTTTTAATAAGAATATTATCATCTAGACAATATCCACACTTAATGGAGTCCTCATTATATTTATTGTCACACTATTTAACAGAATAGTGAGGACTACTAATGCTATCATCTGGACCGTCACTTCATTCCCCGACTAGTCCCGGCTACGTTCTCATTTCCTGAAGAGAACAGTGAAAGAAAGGGTGAGCTCAACTAGCCCAGTAAGAAATATTATGACTAAGATAATGCAGAATAAAGTATCATTAGTCTTCAACAATGTTAAACTAATAAAATACAATAGACATCAAGTTTAACTGCAGCGGAATAAGAAATCCATTAGAACAGTCAAGTTGAGCATTATATCTACTATCTTCTATGATTTAAAATGTTTTCATCAATTTTTATCGCTGAGACTCAGATTAATAAATAAACCACATCATCGAGTCATCCCTGCACTACGGGCCAAAGATATTCATTAAATCATCAATGGTCATGACTATACCGAATAATCCCTGGTCATAATCATACCAAAAACTGTCCATCAATGCACTACAGGCTACTGAGGACTTTTACCACATTATTTATAACATTACAGGTCATGATTATACCGAATAATCCCTTGTCATAATCATACCAAGTCCATCTATGCACATAAGCCAAAGATGACTTTCATCACAATATAAGCATGAGGATGATGACAATGACATAATAATTCAACAAAACAAATTCAAGAATAAATTTTAAAGATTTATAAGTTAATTTATCTTGAAATCAATTACGTCCAAATTGTCAACATGATACTGCTTTGTGGAGTAAAATTCAAGAATGCTCAGAAGAATATTTCCATGAAAAGATACAGGATGAAGCGCAAATATCCAGGATATTCTACTAATTTCATGGAGTATAGAAGACAAAACATTAACCAAATTAGTATAATAGAATATATGAAACTGCAAATGGATTTTCACCCGCCATGCGGTAATCCACGTTGACAGATCATTTCCACAATTTAATAAGAAATGAATATGAAGGATCATTCACCATGCATGTGATAAACCACATAGATAGGTTATTCCAACAAAATAATAAAGAATGGAACCAGGTCATGCGTAATCCGCACAGACAGGATATTCAAACAAAATAATAAAGAATGGAATAACAGAAGAATTCACCATGCATGCGATAGACCGCATAGACAGGTTATTCCAACAGAATAATAAAGAATGGAACCAGGTCTAGCGTAATCCGCACAGACAGGAT
This sequence comes from Panax ginseng, assembly GCA_020205605.1. NCBI lineage: Eukaryota > Viridiplantae > Streptophyta > Magnoliopsida > Apiales > Araliaceae > Panax > Panax ginseng. Next base: position 105,213,383 of record CM035134.1, read on the forward strand.
ATTCTAATAGAATAATAAAGAATGGAATAACAAAGAATTCACCATGTATGCGATAGACCGCACAGACAGGTTATTCCAACAGAATAATAACGAAGAATTTCACCATGTATGCGGTACTTCGCATAGACAGGTTATTCCAACATAATAATAAAGAATGGAATAACAGAAGAATTTCACCATGTATGCGGTACTTCGCATAGACAGGTTATTCCAACATAATAATAAAGAATGGAATAACAAAAGCTCTCTTCATGAATACGAAAGAAATAATATCCATTACCTTAGAAAGAAACTGGATACTGGAGTACAGAGGTAACAGACTTCTCTTCTTCGTTCTCTCTAATAATTGCTCTATAGCTTTAGTGAATTAGTGAGAAATGAAGGAAGAATGAGCTTCTATTTATAGGAAAATATAGTTTTGATAATTGCACATTTTGGGGCTCAAAATATTACAGTACAATACCTTTAACTTTTCTTTCATTTTTAATTTAGTCCTGCAAGTATTATCAAACTTGCACCACCTCTCCTAATAGTAAATAATGTGAATCAATAGTTATAATCATGTGAAAATATGAATTATAGTATAGTACCTCCATCTATACATCCATTTTTAACTTAGTCATGCAAGTATTATCAATCTTGCACCAACTCCCCTAATAGTACAAGAATGTGAATTAATAGTACACACATGTGAACAAATAGTTATAATCATGTGAATTAATTGCAATTAATTACTCATTTATCCGGTTAATTACCCGACTAGTCAGTATAACTTCCAGACATCAATTAATATCGAAATAAATATCGATTTCCACTAACACTAATAATTCCAACACAATGGAACTATCAATTTCATATTTAATCAACACTAACTTATTCATCATTAATATTATATCTCACAATATTTAACAACCAGGTCGTTCCCAGGAAAGAGGGGGCTTTTCGATAAGGATTTCTCCTCATTGGCGCGCAATTAGATGACCAAACCTCTCCTTGATAGAACTTCTAGACATTGTAAATATTGCAATTTAATAATATGAATAACTTTTTCGTCTCAATTATTGATTTAATAATATATCATATAATGCAGATGATACTGTGACAATAATCGAATCAATAATATGAGAGATATGATCAAAGCAATTCTTTGTAGCAATAATTGAGTATAACTGAGTGACTTCTCACGTAAGCATCAATAATCAATACCGTGTGCTACTATACAACTACGCGTATTACTGCACTTTTACTACCGGGTAGTTCAACAGTTTAACAGTAAAACTTCCGTCGTTATTTTTATAAAAAGATAATTATGTCGTTTTTTAACTACGACAATACTTCCGTTGTAGGGTCCACCAATGATTGTCTTTGTAAATACGAATATTCCTATTAAAAGCGAATATTCCAGACCAATCGAATATTATATAACCACTTGCTTACTTTGCAAAATTTGTAAATATTACCCACAACTATAACATTATATCAAATCCACACCATAATATTCAAAAATATATTTCTAGAAAGTTATTCTTTATTCATAAAAGTTGGGGTCTTACACAAACCCTAATTACTAGATATTACAAATGCTATATTTTAAACCTTAGGGTTAAACCCTAAGGGTCAAACCCTATGGGTTTGCTAAGTTTACATTTATGCCATTAAAATTACAATAAAATTGACTATAATACCCTTTTTGTGCATTAAAGAAGCTAGCATGTAGGTTCTGACATTAGATGGGAGTTGGTGACCTAATGCAACTACTCCATGTGACTTAAATTGACAAATATCAGCCTCTAGGTCAGCCAATTCATGCATCTTGGACTTCTATAAATAGATTTGAGAGAGAGAGAGAAAATCATTTGCTAGCCTAATTTTTTGCACAACACTCAACCAATCCTCTCTCTCACTAAAACCAATGAAATATAGAAGTATTTTAGTCACATAACCTAGCCCCACTAACACCACAATCAAATCAGAAAGATAGAAACAAGAATTGATCATAGAAGGTATAAAAACCCTAGCCATGAAATCTGATCTTGATCTACATGTTAGATGTTATGATTCTGTGTTTTAACATGTTATATATAGTGTATAATGATGATCTGGGTTGCAAGATGTTAGATCCATAACATCTATTGATCTCAGATTTGAAGTTATCAAAAAATCTAGAAATTTTGTTTTGATGTCTGACAACCAAATGTCAGGTCTTGTAGATCTCTGGCTGTTAATGACTTTTATGTTTTAAGTGTTTAATCTTGTAGTATGTCATGAGATCTGTACTCTGGAAGTTAAATCAAGGTCATAGCTTGAACATATTGCAAGTTATTCTTGGTCAAAGGTCGTTGACCGACCATGACCAGACCATTTCTGGGTAACCCAGAAATGGGTTTTCAGTGTCTGACAACGTATTTAACCGCTTAGATCTGACAGGTTTTGCAAGATTTGATGTTGTTGTTGTATCTAAGTTGTAGCTTTCTATTTTTACTGCATATTTATGCCTTAAAATCTCCTAAACATCAAGTAGGATGGATTCAGTGGCCGGTCAAAGTGGTCTGTTCGAACACAGTTCATGTTTTTCGGGCAACCCAGAAAACTGATGAACATGTGTTCTGACATGGGTTGACCGATCAAGATCTTGCTAGTGTTTTGTTGTCATGGTGATTTGTTTAATTAGATCTGTAATATTACATGCTAGCTACAATCTGGATGTCTTCAATCACATAAACAATAACAGGATTTCAAGTTGTGGAAGCCCAAAGTAGGCATGTCGTACTGTTCTTCATTTCTGGGCAAACCCAGAAATGAAGAACATCTCTGACAGCTACTTTAGGCTCTTAGATCATTCAATTGGTGTATTGTTTGATCATATTTGTTGTTGGGTCTTGTAGTGGTGCATTTGTACTACATGATCTGATCAACAACAAGTCCAGAAACACTTTGTGGGAAGAATTATTAATGGTCAAACATGGTCCCTCGAAACTGTGTATGAAGATCTAGGTTTACATGAAGAACACCTATAGCGACGGTTCTGTCGCTATAGGTGGTCTTTAGCGACAGATTATTTATAAAAAATTATATTTTTATTAAATAATTATAGAAAATTAATTTTTAATTATTAAAAATACATAATAAATTATTAAAAATTATTTTAAAGTCTGAAAAATAGTTTTTAATTATTTTTAATATATTTCATAAATATTTAATATTTTTGAAATATTAAGGGTATTTAATTTATTTAATTATTATATTAAATAAATTATTTAAAAATGGTTTTAATATTTGAAAAATCATTTAAAATTATATTATGGAATAAGAAAATATTTTAAGTTATTTTTAATGAGTTTTAATATTTTGTGATGAAATTCATTAATAAATTAATATTAATGATAATTTAGTTATTTAATAAATGAATTAAATAAATAAATTAAAAATCATTTTATTATATTAAAAATTATTTTAAATAATAATAAGATATTTAAAAATATTTTAAGTTATAAATATAACTTTCAATATTTAAAGATAAATTTCATTAATTAATTATTATTAATGATATTAAAGTTATTTAATAATTATATTAAATAATTTAGTTTAAAATGATTTTAATATTATAAAATCATTTTAAATGAAAATAAAGTGTTTAAAAAAATATTTTAAGTTATAAAATATAACTTTTAATATTTAAAGGATAATTTCATTAATAATTTAATATTAATGATATTTATTTAACATTAATGATATTAAATTTAATTAATAATTATATTAAATAAATGGTTTTAAAATGGTTTTATTAATTTAAAAATCATTTAAAAGGATATAAATGAATTAAAAATGTTTTAAGTTATACTTAATAACTTTTAATATTTTGGATAAATGGTACATTAATATTTAAATATTATTGGTAATTATTTATAAATGATTTTAATTGTTTTAAAAATCATTTAAGGGTAATATTAATATTTTAAAAATATTCTAAGTTATTATAAATAACTTTAATATTTTGGCAATGGTTTCATTAATACTTTAATATTAATTAAATATTAAAGATAATAGAATTATTTAATATTTAAATCATTTGATAATGATTCCGGTGTTTGAAATTCATGATAAATTATAATAAATGTTTATTAAGTCATTTAAAATAATATGACTGATACTTACGGATATTGAGATACAGAATAGAGTCTTAGACTCGATTATTACCTCGGTAATAGCAGTTTAAAAGACAATTGTTAATGCGTATTTGAAATTGATCTGGATTTAGATAAGATGACTTGATAGTGTTTATTTGTGATTCAATGGTTGTTGAATATATGTGACAATGTGATTAGGTTATGTGTTGACTGCGAAATGCAGTAATATGTGTTATAGTATATTGTTCTAATTGAACGAATGACCTGATTAATGATAGGTCGTGATATAAAAGATAAATCTAAGTTGCATTTTGTAAGCAGCAGACCAGACAAGTATCTTACCTTTGCATTTTCTTTATGCAATGGACATGAGTAAGAATGTTTTAGAATTATATTATTACTGTACAGATTATTAACCCTATTGTTATATATATTATATACGCCCATTGATTATCAACATGTTAGTATATGGTAATTCAGATATATATTCTGTTCGTTAATTTTTATAAATGGTTTTACAAGTGTCCTCACTTGGATAATCATTGTATTTAATTATATGTTGATACACCTTTGTTAATTACCCATATATATATATATATATATATATATATATATATATATATGTTGAATTATAGATTATTGTTGAACAAAATAAAACCTTTGGTTTGGAACCCCGACAAGTATGACCATCCCGTACACGGGAAAACTTTTTATGCACCCAAGGTGGACAGAGTGAACGATAACATCGTTCTTTCATGTAGTATTGATCAATCTGACAGGTATATGAAATTTGATCACCCCTGCGCGTGCGTAAGTTATGACGGTTTACTGATGAAGTTCTGTTTAACCTTTTCGAAAATGAAAACAATGTTCATAGTATGTCAGCTTAACCCTATTTATAGTCAGTATGTAGTTTCAAAAATTTGAAAGAGGGTTGTTATGTTATTATTATCGATTCAGATTACTTCACAACTATTGATTTGTTGTAGAAGGGTAGTATAAAGAAAATATTTAAATTCTTTCAGCTTATAAATATATAATTGTTAATACTTGCTGGGCACTCAAATGCTCATCCTTGCTTAATTTAAATGTTTTCAGCTAAGTGTGAAGAACAAGAAGGCTCATGCAGAAACAAAGGAAAAGGAAAGCTAACCAAATAAGATTTGTGGTAGTTTATGTAATAGTTTGATATTATTAAGACAATGATATATATTATCTATAATGTTATGTAATGAATGTATTAAAGGTCTCGTACCTGAGGATTAGACTCTGATAATTATGTAAATTAAGTTTGTTATTTATATTATTGTTATTATTATTAGTATTATTTCACTCATAGAAATGGTATCGTGAAGCACCGAGTTTGGGTTTCAATGTAAGACCCCAACTTTTATGAATAAAGAATAATTTTCTCGAAATATATTTTTGAATATTATGGTGTGGATTTGATATAATGTTATAGTTGTGGGTAATATTTACAAATTTTGCAAAGTAAGCAAGTTGTTATATAATATTCGATTGATCGGGGAATATTCATTTTAACAGAGAATATTCGTACGACGGCACAATCATTGGTGGACCCCACAATGGAAGTATTGTCGTAGTTAGAAAATGACATAATTATCTTTTTAAAAATAACGGCGGAAGTTTTATTGTTAAACTGTTGAACTACCCGGTAGTAAAAGTACGGTAATACGCGTGATTGCATAGTAACACACGGTATTGATTATTGATGCTTACGTGAGAAGTCGCTCAGTTATACTCAATTATTGCTACAGTAATTGTTGCATCATATCTCTCATATTATTGATTCGATTATTGTCACAGTATCATCTGCATAATATGATATATTATTAAATCAATAATTGAGACGACAAAGTTATTCATATTATTAAATTGCAATATTTACAATGTCTAGAAGTTCTGTCAAGGAGAGGTTTGGTCATCTAATTACGCGCCAATAAGAAGAAATCCTTATCGAAAAGCTCCCTCTTTCCTGGGAATGACCTGGTTGTTAAATATTGTGAGTTATAATATTAATGATGAATAATTTCGTGTTGATTAAAGATGAAATTGATATTTCCATTGTGTTGGAATTATTAGTGTTAGTGAAAATCGACATTTATTTTGATATTAATTGATATCTGGAAGTTATACTGACCAGTCGGGTAATTAATCAGATAAATGAGCAATTAATTGCTATTAATTCACATGATTATAACAATTTGTTCACATGTGTGTACTATTGATTCACATTCTTGTACTATTAGGGGAGTTGGTGCAAGATTGATAATACTTGCATGACTAAGTTAAAAATGAAGGTATAGATGGAATTACTATACTATAATTCATATTTTCACATGATTATAACTATTGATTCACATGATTGAACTATTGATTCACAGTATTTACTATTAGGGGAGGTGGTGCAAGTTTGATAATACTTGTAGGACTAAATTAAAAATGAAGAAAAAGAGGAAGGTATTATACTGTAATATTTCGAGCCCCAAAATGTGTAATTATTGAAACTATATTTTTCTATAAATAGAAGCTCATTCTTTCTTCATTTCTCACCAATTCACTAAAGCTATAGAGCAATTATTATAGAGAGAAATTATAAAGAGAAAGAAGAAGAGAAGTCTGCTACCTCATTATTCCAGTATCCAGTCTTCTTTTGAGGTAAGGGGTATTATTTATTTCGTATTCATGAAGAGAGTTATTGTTATTCCATTCCTTATTATTCTGTTAGAATAACCTATCTATCTGATACAATCGCATACATGGTGAAATTCTTACATTATTCCATTCTTTATTATTACATTGGAATAACTTTGTATATCACTCTTAATCGCATACATGGTGAAATTCTTCTGTTATTCCATTCCTTATTATTATGTTGTAATAACCTGTCTATGTGAAGTACTGCATACATGGTGAAATTCTTTTGTTATTCCATTCTTTATTATTCTGTTGGAATATCCTATCTGTGCGTATTACGCATGACCTAGTTCCATTATTTATTATTATGTTGGAATATCCTGTCTGTGCGGATTACGCATGACCTAGTTCCATTCTTTATTATTCTGTTTGGAGTAACCTGTCTGTGCGGTCTATCGCATGCATGGTGAATCCTTATGTTATTTTATTCTTTATTATTCTGTTGGAATAACCTGTCTATGTGGATTACCACATGCATGGTGAATGATCCTTTGTATTCATTCCTGATTAAATTATGGAAATGATCTGTCTACGTGGATTACCGCATGGCGGGCAAAAATCCATTTGCATTTTCATATATTCTATTATACTCAGTTGGTTAAAGTTTTGGCTTCTATACTCCATGAAATTAGTAGAATATCTTGGATATTTGTGCTTCATCCAGTATCTTTTTATGAAAATATTCTTTTAAGCATTCTTGAATTTTACTCTACAAAGCAGTATCATGTTGACAATTTGGACGTAATTGATTTCAGGATAAATTAACTTATAAATCTTTAAAATTTATTTTTGAATTTGTTTTATTGAATTATTATGTCATTGTCATCATCCTCATGTTTATATTATGATGAAAGTCATCTTTGGCTTACTTGCATAGATGGACTTGGTATGATTATGACCAGGGATCATTCGGTATAATCATGACCTGTAATGTTATAAATGTTGTGGTAAAAGTCCTCAGTGGCCTGTAGTGCATTAATGGACAGTTTTTGGTATGATTATGAACAGGGATTATTCTGTATAGTCATGAACATTGATGATTTAATGAATATCCTTGGCCCATAGTGCAGGGATGACTCGATGATGTGGTTTATTTATTAAGCTGAGTCTCAGCGATAAATATTGATGAAAACATTTTAAATCATAGAAGATAGTAGATATTATTCTCTACTTGACTCTTCTAATGGATTTCTTATTCCGTTGCAGTTAAACTTGATGTCTATAGTATTTTATCAGTTTAACATTGTTGAAGAATAATGATAATTGCATTATCTTAGTCATAATATTTCTTACTGGGCTAGTAGATCTCACCCTTTTTTTCACTATTCTCTTCAGGAAATGAGAATATAGGTGGGACAAGTCGGGGAACGGAGTGACGGTCCAGATAATAGCATTAGTAGTCCTCACTATTCTGTTAAATAGTGTGATAAAAATGTAATGAGGACTCCATTGAGTGTGGATATTGTCTAGATGACAATATTTATATTAAAACTCTTAGCATATGTTTTGTCGTATATTACACGACGTTTGTATAATTAAGTTTTTATTTGTATTTTGTACCATATATTTGGCGACTCAAGATGGGTGATGTATACCTGTTTTGGGGGCATCACAGTTGGTATCAAAGCTTAGGGATATGATCCTTGGCTGAGGTGTGAGACAAGAACTAGGAGGGAAGAGACGGGGAATTTCTTCACTAGTATGACCTACCTAAGTTTATTTGGTATTTAATTGGTCGGTCATAGTATAGGGATAATATGTGATATGATAATTAACCCTTATTTTGTGGCAGTATTTGAAAATGGCATCCGAAAATGTTAAGATAAGCAATGAAGCACATTAGACCGTTGAGTCACCACAGATTAATACCCAGGATAATGTGCAATAGGAAGACAATAATCCTCAGGAAAATAATAACACTGATCAAATGATGAACGATGGGATGTTCAGAGGATTTATACAATTCATGCAACATCAGGTACGAGAGACTCCTGTTCAAAATATAGGTGGAAATAATGGCAACCCACGGTCGGTCACCGCTAAGCAGTTCAAGGAGCTAGGACCACCAGAGATTTTGGGAAAGTCAGAACCACTTAAGGCGGAGACGTGGTTAAAGCAGATCACCAAGATATTTGATGTCTTGGGACGCTCCGAGGAGAAAAAGGTTCCCTTTGCCACCTTTATGTTGCGTGAAGAGGCAGATTACTGGTGGGAATTTGTAAAACGTACCTAGCCTGACGCACTCAAGATGTCTTGGGAGAAGTTCTAAGAGTTTTTCAACGACAAGTACTTTCCTGAAAGAATTCGTCACATGAAGGGGGTGTAGTTTATCAAGTTGGAGCAAAACAATATGACCGTGGCGCAGTACGAAGCTAAGTTGGCCGAGTAATCTCAGTTTACGTCCCACTTGGTTGATAATGAGGAGAGAATGACGCAGATGTTTCTAAGAGGTTTGAAACCTGAGATATGTCAATACCTTATCTCCCATAAACTGTGTTTGTATTCAGATGTTGTGACTAGGGCTCAGTTATTGGAGCGCGATAATGAGTCAACCCAACCAAGAGAGAGCAGCCGGCAAGTTGATAATACTAGTGGTAGCAGTCATCAAATTAGTGACAACAAACGTGGAGGAAATTAACATGCCACAAATAATCATGGCCAAGACAAAAAGAGTGGAAATTTCAAGAAGAGGAGATTCAACAATGATGGAAAGACATCAGCACCAGCACCCGCTGTTAAGGAAGGAGAACGACCGTCGGTCGTATGTTACAAATGTGGAGGGGAAGGACACATAAGTCCAAACTGCACGATGCAGTCCAAGGCATGTTACAATTGTGGAAAAGAAGGTCACCTAGCCTGATTTTGTCGTCCACCAAAGTCAAGTCCAGCTGGGAAGGAGGCATCAAAGGGTGTCCCAGACAAGACAAAACCATTAGTTCACTGGAGAGCGTTTGTCGTAACCTCCCAAAAAGCGAGGAATCTGAACGAGGTGATCATGGGTAAGCTAATCATAAACTCTAGCGAAGTTTATACTTTATTTGATACCTGTTCTACCCATTCTTTCATTTCTCCTACTTGCGCTAAACGTTTAAATTTGACTCTGGAAAAATTAGACTTTGACTTATCTGTTGAAACTCCGTTGGGAGAAACCTTCATTACATCCACGGTTTATAAGTCTTGTTTGATTCAAATCGGTAATCGCACATTACTTGTCAATCTTATTTCCTTGAAAATACTTGCATTTGATGTGATTTTAGGGATTGATTGGTTAACTACTCATCATGCTAAAATTGATTGTTTTCGTAAGGTTGTTAGCTTTCATATTCCTAACCAACCTATTATGCGAATTTAAGCAACCAAACCACTAAAATCAATCACTATCATATCAAGTCATGAAGCTATTCGTTTATTGAAAAATGGATGTCAAGCTTTCTTAGCCCATGTCACGGATTTAAATAAAGATACGTCAGATTTGAATGATATTTCTATTATTAATAAATTTCCTGACGTATTCCCTGAAGAACTTCCTGGCCTACCCCCAGAGCGTGAAATTAAATTTTGTATCGACCTTGAATCCGGTACAAAACTCATTTCCAAAGCCCCATATCGAATGGCTCCTATTGAACTTCAGGAGTTCAAAACCCAACTACAGGAATTGTTAGACATCGATTTCATTCGTCCTTGTACATCTCCTTGGGGTGCTCCTATTCTATTCGTGAAGAAGAAAAATGGAAGTATACGACTTTGTATTGATTATCGGGAGTTGAATAATGTCACCATCAAAAATAGGTACCCGTTGCCTCGCATTGATGACCTGTTTGACTAGTTGCAAGGAGCCAAATTCTTTTCAAAGATTGATCTTCGTTCCGGATATCATCAGTTGAAGATTAAAACTTATGACATTCCAAAGACTACTTTCAGAACTCGGTACGGGCATTATGAATTCCTAGTTATGTCTTTTGGATTGACTAATGCTCCTGCTGCCTTCATGGACATGATGAACCGAGTATTCAAGGAATATTTGGATCACTTTGTGGTCTTCTTTATTAATGACATCCTCATATACTCCAAAACCCGTGAAGACCATGAGCAACACTTGAGGCTGATACTCCAAAAGCTTCGTGAAAACAAGCTATATGCCATGTTGAAGAAATGTGAGTTCTGGCTTGAGGAAGTTGCATTCCTTGGGCATGTGATATGAAATCATGGAATATCTGTTGACCCGGCAAAAATTGAAGCAATTCAAAGCTGGGAACAACCTAAGTCAGTGACCGAAGTACGTAGCTTTGTTGGCTTAGCTGGTTATTATCGGAGATTCGTAGAAGGGTTTTCTCGAATCGCTACTCCATTAACTCAGCTGACTCAAAAAGATACAAAATTCGATTGAACAAAGAATGTGAAAAGAATTTTCAAGAACTCAAGAGGAGACTCATTTTAGCACATGTTCTGACAATACCATCTGGCTCGGAGGGATTTGTCATCAACAATGATGCTTCAGGCAAAGGGTTGGGATGTGTTCTCATGCAACATGGGAAAGTCATAGCCTATGTAACGATCGAGAAATTTGTAATTTAATTTAAATATTTATGGAATTAAATAGATATTTAAAATAATTTATTTATTGAGGAAAATAAATATTTGATGAATTGCCATGAATTAATTTAGTATTTAAATTGATTAATGTTAATTGAATCGAGTAATGATAATTTTATTTGTTGAATTTAATTTAAGGAGATAGTTAAATTAAATCAATTGCTTAATATTTAATAAATTAGTTAAATTGAATGAATTGTTTAATTTAAAGGAAATAAATAAATTAAATATAGTGACGTGTCTAATTTATTAATTAAATTAGATATATAATTATTTATTAATGATAATAAGATTTTTATTATTAGTATTATAAGTTATTTAAATTAACTAAACTAAGTTATTTAAATTAATCAACTAAAAGTGTGACATAAAACTATATAATATAAATGTTATTAAAATATTTTAGTTTGGGGAAAGTTGGTTAGCCAAACAAGGCCTTATGGCCTTTGGCATTATTCAACTGACGCTGCCTTTTTGTGTCTTTCCCTGACGTTAGTGGGAGTCAACTTATATTTTTCCTACGCGTTTATTTTCTAATGCTAAGTTCAGAGAAGGGTCTAGTGAGAAGGAGAAAGAACAGAGTGTGGAGAGAGCTTGGTAAGAGAGTTTTCTCTGTAATTGTGCTAAGAAAGGAGTATCAAGAGGGAACGCAATTCCTTGTCATCCTTCTTCTCATCAGTCAAGGATTTAGCTAAATATTCACCCTTAATTCTAAAATTTACTTTTCTAATTTCTAGTTCTTTGTAAACGATTATGTTGAATTATTGTTTCAAACGTTGTGTATATGATATGGGTTATATTGTAGAATCTGTTGTCGTCATGTATGAGTGATGTATCAGTTATCAAATTCGTAAGCAATTGGTGTGTAGAAAGATAATGAATATCAGTGTTCATATTTGAAAAAAATGACCTTAGAAAGTATCAATTTTTGTGGTCAATTTTTGTATAAAACTGTAAATTGATGCTTGCATATGGTAGTTCATTGAGATACGAACATAATGTAATTTGAATGGAATTATTTGGCCAAATAACGAATTCGTAGTGATGATTTTTGGGATAGACTATCAAAAATGGAGTTTAATATGAAAAACATGAAAATTGAGAAATTAAAATAGTTCTAATTGTTGTTAAATTGCATTAAGTGGTTGAATATGTTAGCAATCATGTTTTTCTTAGTTGTATATTTATTTTACATGTTGTTATCACCATTTGATTGGTAAAATTTATGTTTGTTGGGCTAAAAACGGCTCTTGTTCATTCTTGTCTCTCGTCGTCTGTCTGAACATCTTGCATTGCAATTACTTATGGGTAAAAAAAAAAATGGCGCATTGCTCAAGACAACACTTGCATGGATCCCAAGCCTAAGCGTGCAGGCAAATTACACACACCTGAACTGTAATAATGAGGTCTCCTTGTTTGCAGGTCAGGCCTATCGGACTTGTGTTGGTTTAGCGTGTATGTTAATGATGTTAAAACATGATATAAACTATAATAACAGGTGTTAATGTGTTGAAATGCAAAGTGCAAAGATTTGAAAGAATTATTTAAATAAGTTATAAAATGAAACCAAATGAGATGTTTTCGAAAGATAGAGTTGAACGATTAAGTTATGTTGATAAATGTGTAATTTCAGAAGCGTTAAGTATATTAACCTATGTGGTTAGGTGCTAGGTTAGGGTTATGACCTAAATGATGGTTTAAACCCTAAAAGCTAATATTCATACAACTAATTATGGCTGCGATTTCAATGATGTATGTAGGGTAATTGGAGATTATTTTTCATTTGTGTAGCTTACAATCAAGGTAAGTTTCTAAACCTTATCTCTTTACGATTGAGAAAGTTTTCTAACTCTACCTTGTTATTATTGAACAAGTTCTTAAATCTTAAGTCTTTACATTGAGAAAAGCTTTCTAACTTCATTCTTTTCGTATTGAATGCAAGTTCCCATTCCTAAATTATTATTGTGCAAGTTCCTAACATTCTTTATGAAGTTGAGCAAGCTTAACCTATCTTGCGTATGTTTGTACAAGCTTATATAACCTAATTTTACATCGAGCGAGATCTAGTTTCCTAATTATTATTCAAAGCATATATTGTTCTAATACATTGATTCAAGAGAGATTGTTTTAACTCTTCTATAGCGCTTTGCATGTATATCATGTTTACTCAATTATATATTATTGTTATTCAAACTTTAACTTTGATAACCTTGTTCAAAGCTTTATCGTTGTATTAAACCTTCAAGTAGTAAGCAAACCTTTATTGGTTGAATTAATCTATATTCGAATAGTGTTCTAAAATTCTAGAAACACTGATAAGCTAGTTCCAAACTAAATTTTCTTTAGTGCAAAAATTCTAAATCCAAACTGAGACGAACAACCCTAACATAAGGGATTTTGTATGTGTGACGTTTAGATGTTTGTGCACAATACATAGTACAAAGGTCTGATCCCCCTAAGTACGTTAAGAAGGGTCCGTATAGTCTAAATAACTGTTAAGGTTGGGTAATAATACCTAAGTACCGAGGGCATAGTTCGTGGTCTTAAGACCCTCAGATAAATAAAGTTCAAACTTGTTTTCTATTTTGATTTGTATTACAAGTTCCTTATTGTTCATCTTTCGTTGTTCACTCTCATGTTACTATCATTGCTACTTTCTATATCAGTGAGCATTTGTTTGCCCACTCTTGCATTTAACACCACAGCTAAGGTTGAAAGAGTCGATGAGCCATCTACCAGCAAAGGGAAGGGCAAGATGCCTAAGAACTGAAGAATTAATGAAGTTAATTTAAATGTTTCATGTTATAAGACTTGTTTAATTTTATGATGTATTCCGCAACTAATGTAATAATTTTAAGGTTAGATTACTTGGGATTTATTTAGAAATGATGATGTAACCCTTTAATGGGAGAGATTATTATTTAAGTTATTTTAATTACGTTTTTATCCTTTATGATGGGTAGCTAGATGTAATGTTTTGATAAGTGAGCACCAAATCCTGTGGGAATGAAGTACTTGGATTTGGGGGTGTCATAGGTTGGTATCAAAGCTTTAGGTTATGAACCTTAGGTGGGGAAACCTTAGGAAGTAACCTTTAAGGAGATAGAAAACATAGAGGTGTTCAACTCTTATCTGGTTTTAAGGAATGGATTAAGGTATCCATTGAAGTTGAATAATAAAAGACATTATGTGCTATGTGTTAATAACTTATGTGCTCGCGTGTATCGAAAAATGTTAAGTAAAACTTAAAATATTTTGTTGTCAAGATGTCTAACGAAGGAGGATCCAGTCCAGCTAGAGAGGTGATACCTCAGATACCTAGAGAGGATGAACCCCGGGATATTCATGTAGTACGGGAGCAGTTGATCCAGGAGGATGAGCCTGTGACCGATCCCATGGAGGATAATTCTGAGGAGGTAGAGGAGGATGATGAGGAAGAGGATCCTGAGGAGTTTCCACCAAACTCCATATCAGTGGAGATGTATGATGCTTTGTATGACCGTAATGTAGAAATAAAGGATGAGGTCGAGGAGCTGAAGGAAATGTTTGAGATGCATCACGCTTCGATGGAGCAGAAGGATGCAGAGATTCAGGAACTTGATTCAAAACTTGGAAACATGGAGTGGGAACTGGTTCATACAAAGGGTCAGCATGAAGACACACTGGCAAAGGTACGAGAAGATGAAGACTGACATGGAGAAATTGAAAGATGATTTCAAGGAGGAATCAGCTAAGCATGCAAGAGCGGAGGATGCGTGGATGAAGGCGACTCAACGTGCAGATCGTGCTGAGGCTAAGGTTCAAGTGAAGAAAGCCAAAATGAAAGAGATGGATTATGCTTTTAATTCGGCGATTGATAGGCGCCCAGGATCGAGTCTACTATTATCTACCTCAGTATGAGTATGTAATCCTAAAACGTGTTTAGTTCAGGAAAGTGGATGTTATAACGATTATGTTATCTTTATCATGTTTTAAAACGTTGTGAATGAATAAAATATTAAAGTTTATTTGAAATGTTGTGTGTTAAAACTTTAATCTTGGAATGTTTAAGTTAAACTTTAAATACCCAAGAAGTTGAGTAATGAGCTAATAAGCGTATATTTTAACAGAAAATGCATCCTAGAAGAAGACAACCATGTCAGCAAGCACCTCTTGAGGGGTCTACGAATAATAACAATGAGACCAACGCTAATCCGATTCAGCAGTTGGTAGCTCTGTTGGCGAGTGCACTTGCGAATCAACCGCAAGTTCAAGTCACGACTTTCAAGGAATTCAAAGCGGTTGGACCGCCAAAATTTCAAGGGTCTATGAATCCAGTGGAAGCCCAAACCTGGATCATGGAAATGGAGAAGGTGTTCGATGTTGCTAGAGTTAATGAAGATCAAAAGACTGCGTTCGCAACGTTTATGCTAAAGTCTAAAGCTAGCTACTGGTGGCAAGCAAATAAGGTTCGTGGAGGACAAGGAGTGATAGCGTGGGATAGATTTAACGAGATGTTCCTTGAAATGTACTTTCCAGCGAGTTCTCGAAATCAGTTGGAAGTACAATTTCTTGAGCTAAAGCAAGGAACAATGACAGTGCCTGAATATGCTGCGAAGTTTAACGAGTTGGTAAGATTTGCCACTTATCAAGTCAATACTGATGAACGCAAAGCAAGAAGATTCGAACAAGGATTGAAGCCCTGGCTTTATAGCAAGGTTTCAATGTTCCAGCTGAACACATTTGCGGCTGTGCTGGAAAAGGAAATTATCGCGGAAGGTGGAAGCGATGCCTTGACCAAGTACAACCAAGAGCAGAAGAACAGGAAGAATGAGAATGAGAATAAGGCGGGTGGTAGTAATATTGGAAGTAATAGTCAGAAAAGGAAATGGACCGAGAATTCGACTGCGGGAGGACAACAAGGAAAACAGCAGAAGAAAAAGTTTGAAGCTTGCGCAACTTGCGGGAAGAACCATACTGGGGTATGCTTGAAGGGAAAGAGGGTGTGTTTCAACTGTGGTCAGGAGGGACACATTGCACTGAATTGTTTTAGTCTGAAGAAAGGAGCATGTTTTACCTGCGGTTCGAAGGATCACATGGCTCGTGATTTCCCTAAGAAGCCAGTGGGAAGTGCAAGTGGCAGAAAAGGAAACAACAACGAAAGTGGTGCATTGACTATCACTGGACCAACTCAATCAAGCCTACCTACTGCAAGGACTTTCAATATGACCGTGTAGGATGCTGTACAGTCTAAGGATGTGGTGTCAGGTATCATTCTAATTAATGGTATTAATGCTTATGTACTATTTGATTTGGGTGCTACTTGTTCATTTATATCCGACGAATTTGCTCAGAATTTAGATTTGCCTTAGGAAGAATTAGAATTTCCCTTAAGTATAGAGATTGTGAATAGGGAAGTGATTCATGTTAAATTCATATATAGGAATTGTAGAGTGGTTATAAAAGGTCATGAGATGATGTTAGATTTGATACCAATTAGACTTGGTGAATTTGATGTTATTTTGGGAATGGATTGGTTATTCAATTACGGAGCAATAATTGATTGCCAAAGGAAGTGTTTTAACCTTATGACTCCGTCAAAGGTTATGTTCTTTGGTAGCAAGTCACCTTGACAAGCAAGTGTCTGACGGTGATGCAAACCAAAAAGTTGTTGAAACAAGGATGTGTAGGATACTTAGCCGACATCGTTGATAAACATAAGAAGAGTGCGAAGTTGGAATTGATACCGATCATAAGAGATTTTGCAGAGGTATTTCCAGACGATTTGTCGGGTTTTCCGCCGGATCGACAAATCGAGTTCGTGATTGACTTACTACCAACAACGCCCCCCATATCTAAGGCACCATATAGAATGGCCTTGGTAGAAATGAAAGAGTTGATGGTGCAATTTCAAGAATTGCTTGACAAAAAGTATATTCAGCCGAGTGTGTCACCATGGGGAGCACCAGTGTTGTTCGTTAAGAAGAAAGACGGATTAATGCGGCTCTCCATTAATTACCGAGAATTGAATAAGGTCACAATTAAAAACAAGTATCCATTACCTAGAATCGATGACCTATTCGATCAGTTGAAGGGAGCAAGGTATTTCTCGAAGATAGACTTGAGAAGTGGTTATCATCAGTTGAAGGTGAGGCCGGAGGATGTACCAAAAACAGCGTTCAGAACTCGGTATGGTCATTACGAGTTTCTGGTTATGTCTTTTGGTTTAACTAATGCACCTGCAGCGTTCATGGACTTGATGAACATGGTGTTTAAACCATTATTAGACAAATTTGGGGTGGTGTTTATTGATGATATATTTGTATATTCCAAAACCAAGGAGGAGCATGTGGAACATTTAAGGGTGACGTTGGAGACGTTGAGAAAAGAGAAGTTGTATGCTAAGTTCTCAAAATGTGAATTTTGGTTGGAACGTGTACAGTTTCTCAGACACGTTATTGATAAGGACAGAATTTTGGTAGATCCATCAAAGGTTGAAGCTGTAAGAAACTGGGATCAACCAAAGACACCGTCAGAAGTAAGGAGTTTCTTAGGATTGACAGGATACTATAGACGTTTTATTCAAGACTTTTCCAAGATCGTGACTCCGTTGACGAATTTAACTAGGAAAGTGGTTAAGTTTTTTTGGACAGAGAAGTGTGAGGAAAGTCAAGAATTAAAGAAGAGGTTGAGTTCAGCACCTGTGTTGTCGTTGCCTGATGATACAGGAAATTTTTTGGTGTACAGTGACGCATCGCATAAAGGACTAGGATGTGTGCTTATGCAAAATGGCAGAGTTATTGCGTATGCATCAAGACAGTTGAAAGATTACGAGAAGGGATATTCGACCCATGACTTAGAGTTGGCAGCAGTGGTGTTTGACCTGAAAATTTGGAGACATTATCTTTATGGAGAGAGGTGTGAGATATATACCGACCATAAAAGTCTGAAGTATATCTTTACACAAAAAGATTTGAACATGCGACAAAGAAGATTGTTGGACCTGATCGAAGATTATGATTGCGAGATTTTCTATCATCCCGGAAAGGCGAATGTTGTTGCTGATGCCTTAAGTAGGAAGGGATGGGAGAAGTTAATGATATTAACTGATCAAGAGAAGATAGTGTGGGAAATGGCTAAGATGGAGTTAGAAATAAAAAATCTGACAGAATCCGATGAAAAGTTATTCCAGATGGGAAATAGTTCAACGTTGGTAGATGTGGTGAAGAATGCACAACTTCAGGATGAAGACTACGACAAGATAAAACAGAGGATATCTGAAGGTGGGGAAAACAAATTCAAAATCGATTCGGAAGGACTACTTCGATTCGAAGGGAGGATTTGGGTTCCGCCAGTACCAGAGGTTAAAGAAGAAATTTTGAATGAAGCTCACAACTCACGATATTCTATTCACCCTGGGAATACAAAGATGTACCAAGATCTTAAACATCATTTTTGGTGGCCGAATATGAAGAGGGATGTGGCTGAGTGTGTGGCGAAATGCTTAACGTGTCAGAAAGTCAAAGCTGAACATCAAAGGCCAAGTGAATTGTTACAACCATTGGAGATACCAGAATGGAAATAGGAGCATTTCACAGTGGATTTTGTGGTAGGTCTTCCAACGACTCAGCAAGGTTACGACGCCATTTCGGTGATTGTCGACCGACTAACGAAGTCGGCACACTTTTTGCCAATCAAGATTCGGTTTACCCTAGACCGGTTAACAAAACTATACTTGAAAGATTCGGTGTACCTGTGTCTATTGTATCAGACAGAGATCCACGTTTCACATCTAATTTTTGGAAACGATTACAAGAGTGTTTGGAAACACAACTGAGAATGAGCACAGCGTACCATCCTCAGACTAACAGACAGAGTTAAAGAACCATCCAAACACTAGAAGATATGCTCAGAGCATGTATCATGGATTTCAAAGGAAATTGGGATGATCATCTACCATTGGTAGAATTTGCTTATAATAATAGTTATCACGTGAGTATTGGCATGCCGCCTTACGAAGCGTTATACTACAGGAAATACAGAACTCCATTATGTTGGGACAAGGTTGGTGAACGTCAGTTATTGGGTCTAGAATTGGAACAACAGACTGTCGAGATCATCAAAGTAATTCAAGCAAGATTGATAGCAGCACAAGATAGATAGAAGAAATATGCTGATCAACATCGACAAAATCTGGAATTCGATGTCGGTAGTTATGTTTTCTTCAAAGTGTCTCCCTGGAAGGGGAAAATTTGATTTGGCAAGAAAGGGAAATTGAGCCCTAGATTTATAGGACCTTTCGAAGTGCTTCGACGAGTTGGCGAAGTGGCGTACGAAGTAGCCTTACCTCCGGAGTTAGAGCATATTCATAATGTTTTCTATGTTTTGGTATTGAGACAATATAAGCCTGATTATAAGCATGTTATAGAATATGAGCCCTTACAGTTTGAGAAGGATTTGTCATATGAAGAAGTCTTTGTTCAAATTGTTGACAGAAAAGAGCAAGTACTGAGGAATAAGGTAATACCTTCTGTTAAGGTAATCTGGAGAAACCACAATGCTGAGGAAGCTACGTGGGAACTTGAAAGCGTTATGATGAAGAATTATTCTCAGTTATTTGCTTGATCTTGTATAGCGATTCTGGGGACAAAAGGAGGGAAGAATGTAACGAATATTTTTTTTTTGAGTTGTGATTCTGGGGACAGAATCCTTTTAAGGAGGGAAGGATGTAACAATCGAGAAATTTGTAATTTAATTTAAATATCTATGGAATTAAATAGATATTTAAAATAATTTATTTATTGAGGAAAATAAATATTTGATGAATTGTCATGAATTAATTTAGTAATTAAATTGATTAATGTTAATTGAATCGAGTAATGATAATTTTATTTGTTGGATTTAATTTAAGGAGATAGTTAAATTAAATCAATTGCTTAATATTTCAGAAATTAGTTAAATTAAATGAATTATTTAATTTAAAGGAAATAAATAAATTAAATATAGTGATATGTCTAATTTAGTAATTAAATTAAATATATAATTATTTATTAATGATAATATGATTTTTATTATTAGTATTATAAGTTATTTAAATTAACTAAACTAAGTTATTTAAATTAATCAACTAAAAGTGTGACATAAAACTATATAATATAAATGTTATTAAAATAATTTAGTTTGGGGAAGTTGGTTAGACAAACAAGGCCTTATGGCCTTTGGCATTATTCAACTGACGCTGCCTTTTTGTGTCTTTAATTGACGTTAGTGGGAGTCAGCTTATATTTTTCCTACGCATTTATTTTCTAAGTCTAAGTTCAGAGAAGGGTCTAGTGAGAAGGAGAAAGAACAGAGTGTGGAGAGAGGTTGGCAAGACAGTTTTCTCTGTAATTGTGCTAAGAAAGGAGTATCAAGAGGGAACACAATTCCTTGTCATCCTTCTTCTCATCAGTCAAGGATTTAGGTAAAAATTCACCCTTAATTCTAAAATTTAGTTTTCTAATTTCTAGTTCTCTATAAACGATTTTGTTGAATTGTTGTTTCAAACGTTGTGTATATGATATGGGTTATATTGTAGAATCTGTTGTCGTCATGTATGAGTGATGTATCAGTTATAAAATTCGTAAGCAATTGGTGTGTAGAAAGATAATGAATATCAGTGTTCATATTTGAAAACAATGGCCTTAGAAAGTATCAATTTTAGTGGTCAATTTGTGTATAAAACTGTAAATTGATGCTTGCATATGGTAGTTCATTGAGATACGAACATAATGTAATTTGAATGGAATGATTTGGCCAAATAACGAATTCTCAGTGATGATTTTTGGGATAGACTGTCAAAAATGGAGTTTAATATGAAAAACATGAAAATTGAGAAATTAAAATAGTTCTAATTGTTGTTAAATTGCATTAAGTGGTTGAATATGTTAGCAATCATGTTTTTGTTAGTTGTATATTTATTTTACATGTTGTTATCACCGTTTGATGGGTGAGATTTATGTTTGTTGGGCTAAAAACGGCTATTGTTCATTGTCGTCTCTACGTCTGTCGAATACGAACAACAAGTAAGAAATTGCCACGGTCCCAAAGCTAAGTGTGGGTAATTTGTGCACACACTGAAACTCGAATAATGATAATGAGGTCTGCTTGTTTGCAGGTCAGGCATATCGGACTTATGTTGGTTTAGCGTGTATGTTAATGATGTTAAAACATGATATAAACTATAATAACAGATGTTAATGTGTTGAAATGCAAAGTGCAAAGATTTGAAAGAATTATTTAAATAAGTTATAATATGAAACCAAATGAGAGGTTTTTGAAAGATAAAGTTGAACGATTAAGTTATGTTGATCAATATATAATTGCAGAAGCATTAAGTATATTAACCTACGTGGTTAGGTGCTAGGTTAGGGTTATGACCTAAATGATGGTTTAAACCCTAAAAGCTAATATTCATACAACTAATTATGGCTGCGATTTCAATGATGTATGTAGGGTAATTGGAGATTATTTTTCATTTGTGTAGCTTACAATCAAGGTAAGTTTCTAAACCTTATCTCCTTACGATTGAGCAAGTTTTCTAACTCTACCTTGTTATTATTGAGCAAGTTCTTAAATCTTAACTCTTTACATTGAGCAAAGCTTTCTAACTTCATTCTTTTTGTATTGAACGCAAGTTCCCATTCCTAAATTATTATTGTGCAAGTTCCTAACATTCTTTATGAAGTTGAGCAAGCTTAACCTATCTTGCGTATGTTTGTACAAGCTTATGTAACCTAATTCGTTACATCGAGCAAGATCTAGTTTCCTAATTATTATTCAAAGCATATATTGTTCTAATACATTGATTCAAGGGAGATTGTTTTAACTCTTCCATAGCGCTTTGCATGTATATCATGTTTACTCAATTATATATTATTGTTATTCAATTTTTGACTTTGATAACCTTGTTCAAAGCTTTATCGTTGTATTAAACCTTCAAGTAGTAAGCAAACCTTTATTGATTCAATTAATCTATATTCGAATAGTGTTCTAAAATTCTAGAAACACTGATAAGCTAGTTCCAAACTAAATTTTCTTTAAAATGAAAATTCTAAATCCAAACTGAGACGAACAACCCTAACATAGGGGATTTTGTATGTGTGACGTTTAGATGTTTGTGCACAATACATAGTACAAAGGTCTGATCCCCCTAAGTACGTTAAGAAGGGTCCGTATAGTCTAAATGACTGTTAAGGTTGGGTAATAATACCTAAGTACCGAGGCTATAGTTCGTGGTCTTAAGATCCTCAGATAAATAAAGTTCAAACTTGTTTTCTATTTTGATTTGTAGAACAAGTTCCTTATTGTTTAGCTTTATTTGTTCACTCTCATGCTACTATCATTGCTACTTTCTATATCAGTGAGCATTTGTTTGCCCACTCTTGTATTTAACACCACTGCTAAGGTTGAAAGAGTCGATGAGCCATCTACCAGCAAAGGGAAGGGCAAGATGCCTAAGAGTTGAAGAATTAATGAAGTTAATTTAAATGTTTCATGTTATAAGACTTGTTTAATTTTATGATGTATTCCGCAACTGATGTAATAATTTTAAGGTTAGATTACTTGGGATTTATTTAGAAATGATGATGTAACCCTTTAATGGGAGAGATTATTGTTTAAGTTATTTTAATTACATTTTTATCCTTTATGATGGGTAGCTAGATGTAATGTTTTGATAAGTGAGCACCAAATCCTGTGGGAATGAAGTACCTGGATTTGGGGGTGTCACAGCCTATGCCTCGCGACAACTCAAAGAATATGAGAGGAATTATCCTACTCATGATCTAGAGTTGGCGCCTGTTGTTTTTGCACTTAAGATCTGGAGGCATTACCTGTATGGAGAGAAGATGGAGATCTATACGGATCAAAAAAGCCTCATATATTTTTTCACTCAAAAGGAACTCAACATGCGGCAACGACGATGGCTTGAGTTATTGAAAGATTATGATCATACCATCCAATACCATCATTGAAAAGCGAACGTAGTAGCCGACGATTGCGCGTTGAGTAGAGAAGATCATATACTGCATGAAAGTGCGATATTGTCAATGCAAAGGCCCATTTTGTATGACTTACAAAGGATGGAGATAGAGTTAAAGACTCTAGGGACCCATGTGATGATGGCGAATATACGAGTCGAACCGACTTTAATTGATAAAGTTAAAGTTGCTCAAGCTACAGACCTGGAGCTGGTGCGTATGAGGAAGAAAGTACAACAAGGCGCTATTCCGGAAGCAAGAATCGATGAAGAAGGAATGCTTCGAGTCAACTCCAGACTTTGTGTTCCTAATGATTTCGACTTGAAGTATAAAATCATGATGGAGGCACACATAACACCTTGTTTGCAATCCATCACAGGAGTACAAAATGTATTACGATCTTGACATACATTTTGGTGGAGCAATATATGAGAGAGAGATAGCGGGGTTTATCTCAAGGTGTCTAACTTGTCAACGAGTCGGTATGGAGCATCAGTGTGCCAAAGGGTCCATTGCAACCACTTGAAATTCTAGAATGGAAGTGGGAGCACATTACCATGGATTTCGTTACTGGTCTTCCAAAGGTTTCTCAAGGCATAGATGCAATTTGGGTCATTGTTGATAGATTGACCAAGTCTGCTCATTTCTTACCGATACAAAAATCTTTTACACTTGAACGTCTTGCTAGTATGTACATAAACGAGATCGTAAGATTGCATGGTATGCCAGTATCCATAGTTTATGATCGAGACCCAAGATTCACTTCAAGATTTTGGGTTAGTTTGCAAAAAGCTAAGGGCACGGATTTACGATTTAGTTTGGCATATCATCCTCAAATGGATGGGCAGTCGGAAAGGACTATTCAAACTCTTGAAGATTTATTAAGACTCTGTGTCCTTGACTTCAAGGGAAGTTGGGACAAGTTCTTACCATTGGTGGAGTTTTCCTACAATAATAGTTATCAAGCAAGTATTGGCATGGCTCCATTTGAGGCATTGTATGGAAGAAAGTGTCATTCTCCAGTATGCTGGGATGAGGTGGGTGAAGCAAAATTGTTGGGACCGAATTTGGTACGTATGACTACGGAAAAAATTTAAACGATCCGACAACGTATAAAAACCTCACAAGATCGACAAAAGAGTTATGATTATCTTCATCGAAAAGACGTGGAGTTCAATATTGGAGATCATGTGTTGTTATGTGTTGCTCCATGGAAAGGAGTTACAAGATTTGGAAAGAGAGAAAAGCTCAATCCTCGATTCATTGGCCCATTTATAATCCTCGATCGAGTAGGAACTGTGGCCTATAGACTCGCCTTCTCGCTAAGTATGTCTCGTGTTCATAACGTTTTTCACATATCTATGTTACGTAAATATGTGAAAGACCCGAACCACATTATTGAATTAGAACCAGACGAGATAGAGGAAGATTTAACGTATGAAGAGTTACCTGTTAAAATCTTGGATAAGAAGGATCATATTCTACGCTCTAAAGTTATACCTCAAGTCAAAGTTTTGTGGAGAAACCACGATGTGGAGGAAATGACCTGGGAGTTAGAATTTGAGATGAAATCAAGGTATCCTCACCTCTTCGACATACCAGGTACTCACCCTAATTTCGAGGACAAAATTTCATAAGAAGGGGAGTTTGTAAGACCACAACTTTTATGAATAAAGAATAATTTTCTCGAAATATATTTTTGAATATTATGGTGTGGATTTGATATAATGTTATAGTTATGGGTAATATTTACAAATTTTGCAAAGTAAGCAAGTGGTTATATAATATTAGATTGGTCGGGGAATATTCGTTTTAATAGGGAATATTCGTACGACGACACAATCATTGGTGGACCACACAACGAAAGTATTATCGTAGTTAAAAAATGACATAATTATCTTTTTATACAAATAACGACGGAAGTTTTACCGTTAAATTGTAACTACCCGGTAGTAAAAGTACAGTAATACGCGTGGTTGCATAGTAGCACACAATATTGATTATTGATGATTACGTGAGAAGTCACTCAGTTATACTCAATTATTGCTACAGTAATTGCTGCATCATATCTCTCATATTATTGATTCGATTATTGTCACAGTATCAGCTACATAATATGATATATTATTAAATGAATAATTAAGATGACAAAGTTATTCATATTATTAAATTGCAATATTTACAATGTCTAGAAGTTCTGTCAAGGAGAGGTTTGGTTATCTAATTGCGCGCCAATAAGGAGAAATCATTATCGGAAAGCCCCCACTTTCCTGGGAACGACCTGGTTGTTAAATATTGTGAGTTATAATATTAATGATGAATAAGTTCGTGTTGATTAAAGGTGAAATTGATAGTTCTATTGTGTTGGAATTATTAGTGTTTGTAAAAATCGACATTTATTTTGATATTAATTGATGTCTGGAAGTTATACTTACCAGTCGGGTAATTAATCAGATAAATGAGCAATTAATTGCTATTAATTCATATTATTATAACTATTTGTTCACATGTGTGTACTATTGATTTACATTCTTGTATTATTAGGGGAGTTGGTGCAAGATTGATAATACTTGCATGACTAAGTTAAAAATGGAGGTATAGATGGAGGTACTATACTGTAATTCGTATTTTCACATGATTATAACTATTGATTCATATGATTGAACTATTGATTCACATTATTTACTACTAGGGGAGGTGGTGCAAGTTTGATAATACTTGCAGGACTAAATTAAAAATGAAGAAAAAGAGGAAAGTATTATACTGTAATATTTTGAGTCCCAAAACGTGTAATTATCAAAACTATATTTTCCTATAAATAGAAGCTCATTCTTCCTTCATTTCTCACCAATTCACTAAAGCTATAGAGCAATTATTATAGAGAGAAATTATAGAGAGAAAGAAGAAGAGAAGTTTGCTACCTCACTATTCCAGTATCCAGTCTTCTTTTGAGGTAAGGGGTATTATTTCTTTCGAATTCATGAAGAGAGCTATTGTTATTTCATTCCTTATTATTCTGTTGGAATAACCTGTCTATGCGAAGTACCGCATACATGGTGAAATTCTTCTGTTATTCCATTCTTTATTATTTTGTTGGAATAAACTGTATATGCGAAGTACTGCATATATGGTGAAATTCTTCTGTTATTCCATTCCTTATTATTATGTTGGAATAACCTGTCTATACGAAGTACCACATACATGGTAAAATTCTTCTATTATTCCAATTTTTATTATTGTGTTGGAATATTCAAAAATATATTTCGAGAGGAATTAATCTTTATTCATAAAAGTTGGGGTCTTACAAAATTCTTCTGTTATTCCATTCTTTATTATTCTGTTGGAATAATCTGTCTGTGCGTTCTATCGCATGCCTGGTGAATCCTGTTTGTTATTCTATTCTTTATTATTCTGTTGGAATATCCTGTCTGTGCGGATTACGTATGACCTAGTTTCATTCTTTATTATTCTGTTGGAATATCCTGTCTGTGCGGATTACGCTTGACCTGGTTCCATTCTTTATTATTCTGTTGGAATAACCTGCCTGTGAGGTCTATCGCATGCATGGTGAATCCTTCTGTTATTCCATTCTTTATTATTCTGTTAGAATAACATGTCGATGTGGATTACCACATGCATGGTGAATGATTATTTGTATTCATTCCTTATTAAATTGTGGAAATGATCTGTCAACGTGGATTACCGCATGGCAGGCGAAAATCCATTTGCAGTTTCATATATTCTATTATACTCAGTTGGTTAAAGTTTTGGCTTCTATACTCCATGAAATTAGTAGAATATCCTGGATATTTACGCTTCATCCAGTATCTTTTCATGGAAATATTCTTCTAAGCATTTTTGAATTTTACTCTACAAAGCAATATCATGTTGACAATTTGTACGTAATTGATTTTAGGATAAATTAACTTATAAATCTTTAAAATTTATTCTTGAATTTGGTTTATTGAATTATTATGTCATTGTCATCATCCTCATGCTTATATTGTGATGAAAGTCATCTTTGGCTTACGTGCATAGATGGACTTGGTATGATTATGACCAAGGATCATTCGGCATAATTATGACCTGTAATGTTATAAATGATGTGGTAAAAGTCCTCAATGGCCTGTAGTGCATTGATGGACAGTTTTTGGTATGATTATGACCAGGGATTATTCGGTATAGTCATGACCATTAATGATTTAATGAATATCCTTGGCCCGTAGTGCAGGGATGACTCGATGATGTGGTTTATTTATTAAAATTCGAGTCTCGTGATAAATATTGATGAAAACATTTTAAATCATAGAAGATAGTAGATATTATGCTCTACTTGACTCTTCTAATGGATTGCTTATTCATTGCATTAAACTTGATGTCTATTGTATTTTATCGGTTTAACTTTGTTGAAGACTAATGATAATTTATTACGCATTATCTTAGTCATAATATTTCTTCTTGGGCTAGTAGAGCTCACCCTTTCTTTTCTTTATTCTCTTCGTGAAATGAGAATATAGCTTGGACCGAGTCGGGGAAGCGGAGTAGCGGTCGAGATGATAGCATTAGTAGTCCTCACTATTACATTAAATAGTGTGATAATAAATGTAATGAGGACTCCATTGAGTGTGGATATTGTCTAGATGACAATATTTATATTAAAACTCATAGCATATGTTTTGTCGTATATTACACGACGTTTGTATAATTAAGTTTGTATTTGTATTCTGTACCATGTATTTGGTGACTCAAGATGGGTGATGTATACCTGTTTTGGGGGCGTCACATTCAAGTACCTGAATTTGGGGGCTTTACAGAAAGAAATTGGTTGTAGAACCCAACGAATGAATAAAATATTAACGTAAAATCTATTTTGATAGATTGAATTAATAAATATTAATAAATAAAATTTTGAGGACGAAATTCGTAGAAGAAGGGGTGAATGTAATGTCCCGAGAGCTTGAGAATCTAGTATATGGTAATGATCCTTAGAGAAAGATAATGAACGTGTTAAATAATATGTGATACTCAAATATAATTAAGTCTAAGTAAAGGATATGAAATAAAACTTATAAGAATTTATTATGAATAATGGTGGGAGTAGGAAATATAAAACTTATATTAAGGTAATGCGTTGAAGTTATTCAATGATAAATTTTTTTAAAGAGATTTGATGAAAACCTTAATAAGGTAGGGTTTCGTTGATTCTGAGGACGGAATCCTTATAAGGGGGAAGGATGTGACAACCCGAATTTTTATAAATTATTAAAATAAGAATTTAATAATTAAGATTCTTATTATGAGATGTTTTGAGTTTGAGTATGTATATATACATGCTATATATTTTGAAATATGTGATCTGGTCTGAAGAGAAATATATATTCATATATTGGGGAAGTGGGGTTTAATAGTTAAGTTAACTATTGAAGAAATTAAATGAATTTTGTAATCAATTTTAAATATTTATTGAGTTAAATAAATATTTTAAATAATTTATTTATTGAGAAAAATAAATAATTTATGGAATTGTGATGCAAGAATTTAGAAACTAAATTGATTAATGTTAATTAAATTTAATAATGGTTATTTTTATTTGAAGATTTAATTTAATGAAATAATTAGATTAAATGAATTGCTTGATATTTAAGAAAAATAAATAAATTAAATAAGTGATGTTCTAGTCTAATTTAATAATTAAATTAGATGTATAATAATTTAATAATCAGAAGTATTATTATAATAAAGATCATAATTATTATAATTACTATTATAAATCATTTAAATTAACTAAAGTGTGACAAGTGAAACTATATAATGTAATATTATTAAAATAAACTAGTATGGGATTTGTTTGTAGCCAAACATAACTATATCAGTTTATGTTATATCAGTTGTGGCTTTTGGCCTAACGTAACTGATTTGGCATATTGTATTTTAACCTGACGTTAGTGGGTTAAAGCCATATCAGTTTGTTTATGCGTATAT
The DNA here is from genome assembly GCA_020205605.1 of Panax ginseng. NCBI lineage: Eukaryota > Viridiplantae > Streptophyta > Magnoliopsida > Apiales > Araliaceae > Panax > Panax ginseng. The sequence goes on from CM035134.1 coordinate 105,242,802, forward strand.
CCTAAATCCAAGAGAGAAACACAGAGATTAGGAAGAGAGCTTGGTGAGAAGAATTGCAGAAATATTTGGAGAAGAAAGTAAACACAATGGTTTTGAAAGAAGGGTTTGCTAAATCAAGGTATAATCTATTCTCAATTTTAACTCTTAGTTTTGGTAGTATTTATGCTATATAATTTGGAAATCACGTTGGGTTGATATATATACATGTATGCATGGTTTACAATCTATTAATAATCCTGTGTGAGTGCTATTTGATGATTAAAATACGGCAAAGTGGGATTGTAGGAAGAATTTGAGAAAATAGTGCTATATGTACGAAAATGGCTTAAGAAAGTATGAAATTTTATATCGAATATGTGTTATAATTTGCGAATTGATGTTTGATTGTGATAATATGTGAAGAAACGAAAACAACAAAAGTTAAATAAATCGAAATGGTTGAGAAATGAATTTGTAATGAACGAATTCGTTAAATTATCAAAACATGAAAATTAATATGAGCATGAGTTTTGGATTAAGAATCAGGTTAGTTAGGGTTTCTATAAATTGTTATAGTTCTAGTATGTTGTAGTTCTATGAATTACGAAATCATAGAATCGAAAACGTACTAATTTGGACATGTATAACTTAAATTATGAAGGTTAGAAAGAAATTTTGGCATAATGGTTCATAATAGAGGATGAAATTTCGAGTTACAACAGCTAGGCCCGCCCCGACGGGCTATTTTAAAGGCAAAACCCCCCACCGAGAGAGGTGGGTCTAATGTGCATATGTTGAGAAAAATCTGACAAAACATGTTTTACTAAAACAACCATAACGTTTTCATATGAACTCCGATTGAGGTGATTCAAGATGATCCGGAACATGGACGAATAGAACTACAACTTTTCTTATTCAAGTCTTTTAATTTGAGGTCTTTAGGAAGGGTAAAAATAGTCATCTTTGTGACTATAAAGTATCCGGAGGCGATCAGAGGGCGTCGAACGAGCACATACGCAAGTATAGTGCTCCCGACGATGGAATATGTTATTCTAAGTGATGTAACATGAAAATGCATGATATTATACATGACATATAAAATTTCATTGCTCATAATAGAAAGCATTAGCATGACTTAGTATGTGTTTTGAAAAGAAAATTAAAGATTTAAAAAAAAAACAAACCTTGTGGAAACTTATGTTCTATAAGCTCTGAACTTAGTGGTTTATATACATGATTGAGTTCAAATATAAATGAGCATGATATGGTATTTATAGTGTCTTGTTCATGATAGAACTTGTTAGACCTTGTGTTAGAGAAGTTTTCAAGAGAAACTTGATATAATAGAACTAAGGTGCATGAATGCTACATGAGGTAGGTTTTGAACTTGAGAAGATGTTATCATGACTTAGTTACTTATGATAAGAGTTTTAAAAGTTGTCTTATATGTGCTATACTACATCATTCATGACTTATTAGATTTTGCATGGCCGTCGAGCTCAACCTTGCAAATAACCACTTTTGCAGGTTCAATATTCAAGGTAAGTTATGTGTTACTTGAAAGACATGAATCAGATGTGATACTTGAGGATTTATACACTTTGGTTGTGTTATTATTATTTGAACCATGTTTAAGGTTCCGAATAATGTATTAATGTTAAATTGTATTATCTTTTAATGATGTAAAATTTTAGGTTGAATGTATTGTTAACGACCGATGTCGAGAATTAAATTATTTAAATTTTGGGGTCATTACAATAAGTCGTGAATAAGCACTATGTTCATAGATAAGTTATGAACTAAGGAAGAAATTGTAACATGTTTACATGAATGAAGTTTGTATGAGAAGAAGAGGTATGGATGATGGTTAGAAGACTTAAACTATCACGAGTCATGTGAAATGAAAGCGTAAGTAGTTTATACTTTTATAAGTTATAAGCTCATGAAGAAAAAGTAATAACTTATCATGAAAATAAGTTAATGAAATGATTAGGTTAAGATGTTAATATGATGGAAATAATTCATTTGAAATGATGAACAAATCATAAGTAACGAAGTTATGCCGGAATTCACACGATTAGACGATAATCGTCGAATTCGTGAAATTCTCGGATTAGAAGTCGAATTTTGATATTGAGCTCGGAAATGTTGGTTTCAATGGAGGCAAGTCTTATTTGGCATTATAGAGTCACTGACTCAAAAATGACCGAATTCTGACTTAGAACGAAGAAACGAGCGTTGAACGTTTACGAACGTTTATTGTTTTCGTTAAAAATGAACTAATAGGTGAATTTTGAGTTAACGAAGTTGAAAATGGAAAATTTTTGCATGAACACGTAGAGTATGTGATTTGTGAGCTATTGGCTTTTGAACGAGCCAATTCGGACTTATAACGAAGAAGTTACGAGCCCGGGAATCCCATTTAAGAAAATTTTCTATCAAATTTTTATATGCCTCAGAGCCGGTGCCGTAGCGCCACTCAAGGCATTGTCCTTGGCACCGCAGCGCCATGCTTGACTATCACCCACTATAAAGTGATACCATGCAGTATGGCGAATTTAATCTGAGGACTCATGCAAACGTCAAATCTGAGCCTTATTGTAAGACCCCAACTTTTTTGAATAAAGAATAATTTTTTCTTGAAATATATTTTTGAATATTATGGTGTGGATATGATATAATGTTATAGTTGTGGGTAATATTTGGAAAATTTTGCAAAGTAAGCAAGTTGATATAAAATATTCGTTGTGTTAGTGAATATTCGATTGGTCGGGTAATATTCGTTTTAGCAGAGAATATTCGTACGACGGACCTATCCTTAGTGGACCCCACAACGGAAGTATTTTCGTAGTTAAAAAATGACAGAAATATCTTTTTATAAAAATAACAGCGGAAGTTTTACCGTTAAACTGTTGAACTACCCGTTGGTAAAAGTATAGTAATACGCGTGGTTGCATAGTAGCACACGGTATTGATTATTGATGCTTACTTGAGAAGTCACTCAGTTATACTCAATTATTGCTACAGTAATTATTGCATAGTATCTCACATTATTTGATTTAATTATTGTCACATTATCATCTGCATAATATTTTATATTATTAAATCAATAATTGAGACAACAAAGTTATTTATATTATTATTTGTAATATTAACAATGTCTAGAAAGTTTTGTCGAGGAGAGGTTTGGTCACCTAATTGCTCACCAATAGGGAGAAATCCTTATTGGAAAGCCCCCTATTTCCTGGGAATGATCTGGTTGTTAAATATTGTGAGTTATAATATTAATGATGAATAATTGTTGAAGTATTAAGAACGTGTTTATTGAAGATAAGTGAATTACAAAAGTTAGAGGGGAATAATGCAAACTTGGAAAACTTTAGGGGTACTAAAGTGTAATAAGTTAAATCAATCTAGACCATTGGTGGTGGTTTTAATAGTAAATCAATCTGGACCATTGATGGTAGTTTTAAAAGTAAATCAATTTGGACCATCGGTGGTGGTTTTAAAAGTAAATCAATATGGACCATCGGTGGTGGTTTTAAAAGTAAATCAATCTGGATCGTCGGTTGTGGTTTTAATAGTAATCAATATGGACCGTCCATTCTAATAGTGAATCAATCTGGATCGTTCGTGAATTAGTTACTTTTTAGTCCATTCTCCTATAAATAGAAGCTTAATTCTTCTTTCATTCTCACCAATTCACTGAGATTAAAAAAAGACACTATAGAGAGAGAAAACTATAGAGAGCAAGAAGAAGAGTATTCTGCTACTTCACTTTTGCAGTATCCAGCCTTCTACTAAGCTAAGTGATGTTATTTTCGTTTAGTAAGGGATATTATTTGTTGTATTTGTAAGGGATATTATTTCTTTCGTATTCATAAGGAATACTATTTTTTGTATTCATCCTTTAGTATGTCGGAATAACCTGTCTACGTGGATTACGTACCGTATGACAGGTGAAAATCCATTTGCAATTTTTGTATGTTAATTCTTTTCATATTCTTAAATCTAAACTTACTATGGTAAGTATTGCTTCTATAATCCTTGAAATTAGTGGAATATTCATGAGTTTTGTGCTTCATCCAGTATCATTTTATTGGAATATTTATATGAACTTTCTTATTAAATATCAATATTTTCACCCGAAGTATTATTCACGAGTTACAATTCACGGGTTACTATTCACCCAGTGACTATTCACTATAATATTATTCACTCGAGTATTCGGGGCACTTTTCATGTTGGGGTACTATTCACGAGTTACTATTCATAAGTTAGTATTCACCCGATTACTATTCACTATAATATTATTCACTCGGGTATTCGGGGCACTTTTTATGCTGGGGTACTATTCACGAGTTACTATTCATGGGATTACTATTCACCCGATTACTATTCATTCAAATATTGTTTAATCGGGTATTTGGGGCACTTTTCATGTCGGGGTACTATTCACGGGGTACTATTCCCGAAGTACTATTCATAGGGTACTATTCACGGGGTACTATTCACCAAAAAAATTTATTTCTTTTCTATCTAAATTATTTTTGATACATGAATATTATTCTTGAATTTTACTCCACAAAGTAATATCATGTTCAAAATTTGGACATTGTTGAATTCTGGATAAATTAAATTATAAATCTTTAAAAATTTATCCTTTATTTTCTTTTAATTGAATTCTTATATCATTGTCATCATCCTCATGCTTATATTGTGATGAAAGTCATCTTTGGCTTACGTGCATAGATGGACTTTTGATTGGTATGATTATGACCAGGGATAATTCGGTATAGTCATGACCATTGATGATTACACGAATAATTCTTAGCCCGTAGTGCAAGAATAATTTGGGGACGTGATACTAATGAATATCCTTGGCCCGTAGTGCAGGGATGATTCGATGATGTGATCTACTTATTAACTGAGTCCTAGCAATAAAGTTAATGATAAACTTTTTAAATCATAGAAGATAGTAGATATCATGCTCTACTTCACTCTTCTAATGGATTGCTTGTTCCGCTGCAGTTAAACTTGTTGTCTATTATATTCTATCAGTTTAACATTGTTGAAGGCTAATGATAACTTATTCTGCATTATCTTAGTCATAATATTTCTTACTGGGCTAGTTGAGCTCATCCTTTTACTTCCATTGTTCTCTTCAGGAAATAAGAACATAGCCGGAACTAGTCGGGGAACGGAGTGATGGCCCGAGATGGTGTTATAGTAGTCCTCACTATTCTATAAAATTGTGTGCTAATAAATGTAATAAGGACTCTATTTGAGTTTGGATATTGTCTACATGACAATATTCGTGTAAAAACTCTCAGCTCATGTTGTATAATTAAGTTTGTATTTGTATTCAGTACCATGTTTTTGGCGACAAAAGATGTGTTATATATACCTATTTTGGGGGTTTCACAGTTGGTATCAAAGCTTAGGGATATGATCCCTGACTGAGATGTGAGACAAGAACTAGGAGGGGAGAGACGTGGAATTCCTTCGCTAGTATGACCTACCTAAGTTTATTTGGTATTTAATTGGTCGGTCAGAGTATAGGGATAATATTTAGCATGTCAATTAACCATTGTTTTGTGGCAGTATTTGAAAATGGCATCTGAAAATGTCGAGATAAGCAATGAAGCACATGAGACCGTTGAGTCACCAACGATCAATACCTAGGATAATGTGCAATAGGAAGATAATAATCCTCAGGTAAACAACAACACCGATCAAATGATGAACGATGGGATGTTTAGAGGCTTCATGCAATTCATGCAACATCAAAGAGAGCACTCCCTGCTCAAAATGCAGGTGGACACACTGGCAACTCACAGATGGTCACCGCTAAACAATTCAAGGAGCTGGGTCCATCGGAGTTTTGGGGAGAGCCAAAACTGCTTAAGGCCGAGACGTGGATAAAGCAGATCACCAAGATATTTGATGTCTTGGGATGCTCCGAGGAGCAAAAAGTTCCCTTTGCCACCTTCATGTTGAGAGGAGAGGCAGATTGCTGGTGGGAATCAGTAAAACATACTCAGCCTGTTGTACTCAAAATGTCCTGGGAGAAGTTCCAAGAGCTGTTCAATGACAAGTACTTTCCCGAAAGTATTCGTCACATGAAGGAGGTGGAGTTTTTCAAGTTGGAGCAAAAAAATATGACCGTGTCGCAGTACGAGGCTATGTTTGCCGAGTTTTCCCGGTTCGCATCCCATTTGGTTGATAATGAGAAGAGAATGACGCGAATGTTTCTGCAAGGTTTTCGACCCGAAATATGTCAATACCTCATTTCTCATAAACTGTGTTTGTATTCAGATGTTGTAAATAGGGCTCAATTATTGGAGCGCGATAATGAGTCAACCAAACAAAGAGAGAGCAGGCAGCAAGTCGATAATACCAGTGGTAGCAGTCATTGAAGCGGTGACAACAAACATGGAGGGAATCAACATGCAAGAAATGGTAACCACTCCGGTGGTAATCATGGCCAAGATAATAGAAGTGGAAATTTCAAGAAGAGGAGATTCAATAATGATGGAAAGACATCAGCACCAACACCTTTTGTTAAGGAAGGAGAACGACCACCGGTCGTGGGTTACAAATACGGATGAGAGGGACACATCAGTCCAAACTATACGCACCAGTCCAAAGCATGTTACAATTGCGGAAGAGAAGGTCACCTAGCCCGATTTTTTCGTGCACCAAAGTCAAGTCCAGCTGGGATAGAGGCATCAAAGACCGTCCCAAACAAGACAAAACTAGTAGTTCAAGAGAAAGCATTTGTCATAACCTCCCAAAAAGTGAGGAATCCGAATGAGGTGATCATGGGTAAGCTAATCATAAACTCTTGCGAAGCTTATACCTTATTTGATACCGGTTCTACCCATTCTTTTATTTCTCCTAATTGCGCTAAACGTTTAAATTTGACTCCAAAGAAATTAGACTTTGATTTATCTGTTGAAACTCCGTTGGGAGAAACCTTCATTACATCAACTATTTATACGTCTTGTTTGATTCAAATCGGTAACCACACGTTACCTGTCGATCTTATCTCTTTAAAAATACTGGCATTCGATGTGATTTTAGGAATTAATTAGTTGACTACTCATCATGCTAAAATTGATTATTTTCATAAGATTGTTAGCTTTCATATTCCTAACCAACCTATTATGCGAATTCAAGCAACCAAACCATTAAAGTCTATTACTGTCATCTCAAGTCATAAAGCTATTTGTTTATTGAAAATGGATGTCAAGCTTTCTTAGCTCATGTCACAGATTTAAACAAAAATACGTCAGTCTTGAATGATATTGCTATTGTTAATAAATTTCCTAACGTATTCCCTGAAGAACTTCCTGGCCTACCCAGAGCGTGAAATTGAATTTTGTATCGACCTTGAATTTGGTACAAAACCCTCAAATATTTTTTTCACCCAAAACGAACGTAATATGCGTTGAAGACGTTGGCTCGAGCTGTTGAACGTTACAACCATACCATTCAATACCATCGTGGAAGAGCAAACTTGGTAGCTGACGAGTTGAGTAGAAGATCGTATGCGGTTACGAGTGTGACATTGTTAACACAAAGACCCATTTTGTATGACTTACAAATGATGGAGATATAGTTAAAGACTCCAGGGACCCATGTGATGATGGCAAATATACGAGTAGAACCGACTTTAATTGATAAAGTTAAAGCTACTCAAGCTACAGACTCAGAGCTGATAAATGTGAAGAAGAAGGTACAAGAAGGCATTTTTCTAGAAGCAAGAATCGATGAAGATAGGAAATCTCAACCTTCAATTTTATTGGTCTATTTGAAATCCTTGACCGAGTAGGAATTGTTGCTTATAGACTTACTTTACCGCCAAGTATATCGCGTGTTCATAACATTTTTCACGTATCGATGTTACGTAAATATGTGGATGACCTGAACCACATTATTGAATTAGAATCGGATGAGATAGCGGAAGATTTAACGTATGAAGAGGTAGCTGTTAAAATCTTGGATAAGAAGGATCATACTCTATGCTCCAAGGTTATACCTTAAGTTCAAGTTTTGTGGAGAAACCATGATGTGGAGGAAATGACCTGGGAGTTAGAATCTAAAATAAAATCAAGGTATCCTCACATCTTCGACATATCAGGTACGTACCCTAATTTCGAGGACGAAATTTCATAAGAAGGGGAGGTTGTAAGACCCCAACTTTTTTGAATAAAGAATAATTTTTTCTCGAAATATATTTTTGAATATTATGGTGTGGATATGATATACTGTTATAGTTATGGGTAATATTTGAAAAAAATTTCAAAGTAAACTAGTTGATATAAAATATTAATTCATTGTGTCAATGAATATTCGATTGGTTGGGGAATATTCGTTTTAACAGGGAATATTCGTACGACGACACAATCATTGGTGGACCCCACAATGAAAGTATTGTCGTAGTTAGAAAATGACAGAAATATCTTTTTATAAAAATAAAAGCGGAAGTTTTACCGTTAAACTGTTGAACTACCCAGTGGTAAAAGTACAGTAATACGCGTGGTTGCATAGTAGCACACGGTATTGATTATTGATGATTACATGAGAAGTCACTAAGTTATATTCAATTATTGCTACAGTAATTGTTGCATAATATCTCACGTTATTTGATTCAATTATTGTCACATTATCATCTGCATAATATTTTATATTATTAAATCAATAATTGAGACAACAAAGTTATTCATATTATTATTTGCAATATTGACAATGTCTAGAAAGTTTTGTCGAGGAGAGGTTTGGTCACCTAATTGCTCACCAATAGGGAGAAATCCTTATTGAAAAGCCCCCTATTTCCTGGGAATGATCTGGTTGCTAAATATTGTGAGTTATAATATTAATGATGAATAATTGTTGAAGTATTAAGAACGTGTTTATTGAAGATAAGTGAATTACAAAAGTTAGAAGGGAATAATGCAAACTTGAAAAACTTTAGGGGTACTAAAGTGTAATAAGTTAAATCAATTTGGACCATTGGTGGTGGTTTTAATAGTAAATCAATCTGGACCATTGATGGTGGTTTTAATAGTAAATCAATCTGGACCATTGATGGTGGTTTTATAAGTAAATCAATTTGGACCGTCGGTGGTGGTTTTAAAAGTAAATCAACTCGACCGTTAGTTGTGGTTTTAATAGTAATCAATATGGACCATCCGTTCTAATAGTGAATCAATCTGGACCGTTCGTGAATTAGTTACTATTTAGTCCATTCTCCTATAAATAGAATCTTAATTCTTCTTTCATTTTCACCAATTCACTGAGATTAACAAGAGACACTATAGAGAGAGAAACTATAAAGAGCAAGAAGAAGAATATTCTGCTACTTCACTTTTGCAGTATCCAACCTTCTACTAAGGTAAGGGATGTTATTTTCGTTTGGTAAGGGATATTATTTGTTGTATTCGTAAGAGGTATAATTTCTTTTGTATTCATAAGGATTACTATTTTTTGTATTCATCCTTTAGTATGTCGGAATAACTTGTCTATGCGGATTACGTACTGTATGATAGGTGAAAATCCATTTGTAATTTTTGTATGTTAATTCTTTTCATATTCTTAAATCTAAACTTACTATGGTAAGTATTGCTTCTATAATCCTTAAAATTAGTGGAATATCTGTGAGTTTTGTACTTCATCTGGTATCATTTTATTGGAATATTGATATGAACTTTCTTATTAAATATCAATATTTTCACCCGAAGTACTATTCACGGGTTATTATTCACCTAGTTACTATTCACTATAATATTATTCACTCGGGTATTCGGGGAACTTTTCATGTCGGGGTACTATTCACGAGTTACTATTCACGAGATTATTATTCACCTGATTACTATTCACTCAAATATTGTCTACTCAGGTATTTGGGGCACTTTTCATGTCGGGGTACTATTCACAGGGTACTATCCCCGAAGTACTATTCACCAAAAAAATTTATTTCTTTTCTATCCAAATTATTTTGGATACATGAATATTATTCTTGAATTTTACTCCATAAAGCAATATCATGTTGAAAATTTGGACATTGTTAAATTCTGGATCAATTAAATTATAAATCTTTAAAAAATTATCATTTATTTTCTTTTAATTGAATTCTTATATCATTGTCATCATCCACATGTTTATATTGTGATGAAAGTCATCTTTGGCTTACGTGCATAGATGGACTGTTGATTGGTATGATTATGACCAGAGATAATTCGGTATAGTTATGACCATTGATGATTACACGAATAATTCTTGGCCCGTAGTGCAAGAATAATTTGTGGACGTGATACTAATGAATATCATTGGCCCATAGTGCAGGGATGATTCGATGATGTGATCTATTTATTAAGCTAAGTCCCAGTAATAAAATTAATGATAAACTTTTTAAATTATAGAAGATAGTAGATATCATGCTCTACTTCACTCTTCTAATGGATTGCTTGTTCCGTTGTAGTTAAACTTGTTGTCTATTATATTCTATCAGTTTAACATTGTTGAAGGCTAATGATAACTTATTCTGCATTATCTTAGTCATAATATTTCTTACTGGGCTAGTTGAGCTCACCCTTTTACTTCCATTGTTCTCTTCAGGAAATGAGAACTTAGCCAGAACTAGTCGGGGAACGGAGTGATGGCCCGAGATGGTGTTATAGTAGTCCTCACTATTCTATAAAATATTGTGCCAATAAATGTAATGAGGACTTTATTTGAGTTTGGATATTGTCTAGATGACAATATTCGTGTAAAAACTCTCAGCTCATGTTGTATAATAAAGTTTGTATTTGTATTCAGTACCATGTTTTTGGCGACCCAAGATGGGTGATGTATACCTATTTTGGGGGCGTCACACTTACACACTGGAGAGTGGCGCCGCAGCGCGGCATAGAGAGGAAGAAGTGGTTCCGTAACGCCAAAAGTGAGAGAACCCTACTGGAAACTCACATCGTAGTGCGAGTTGTAGAGCAATAGTTGGCGCCGCAGCGCCAGCTTTAGGGTTTTCACAGTGAAGAAAGGTTATGAAGATAAAATGAAATGTAGTTGGTTAATGATAAAGTACAACATTAATTAACTTAATGTAGCATTGTTTAAAGTATTTTAAACCTTAAAGTATGATCACTGAAGGTTGAAGATAATCAATCAAACATAAACGTAATGGTGATGTAAACTATAAATGGCAAGCCGGAACCAATAGTAACAAATCTAATACATGATTAGATTAAGAAGAAGGGTAAGATTAATTAGGAGTCATGTATGTTTATTCATGACCTAACGTGTTATGTATGTGATCATCTATTGTAGAGACTTTAAAGACTTAGAGTGAACGTGTAATAACAAGCAGACACTGAAGGCAAGTATTCTAACCCTTGTCTATGTTCAACCTAAACAAGTTTTGTGATTCATGTATTCTTATGCATGAATTGATGTATGATGAAGTCAAAGTCAATTCTTTCGGCTAGACTTAAGATGTTTGGATTTCTTATAATCTATCGATGTATGGTCAATGTTATGAAACTATATTGGTATGGTTTTCAAATGAAGACTGAGTATGCTAAACAAATGTTTTGTCGTCAAACGACAGGCACGCGAGGTTGCCACCACTTAAACGTACATATGTTTAAAGAATGTAGTGTTGATCAACATAAAGTACATAGGCTGATCACCTAGACGTGCTCGTAAGTAATGCCGGACTTACGAATTTAGTGCTGGGTTGTCCTTTTTCAAAGAAAGTATGAAATTCTCAAGGTCTTGGACCGAAATTGATGTTTTACTGAATGTTGTCATCGTAAAACGTTTTATAAAAAAGAGAAGTGTTATTTTGAATTATCGATAGTACTTCATAACTATTATTCAGTTATTGAAGATATATGATTTGTATGATTCAACCATATTGTTAAATAGAATTGTTGTACTTGGTGAGCTAGTTATGCTCACTCTTGCTTGAACCATATGAATGCAGCTAAGACCGAACAGACCGAAGGATCCGACAAGGATAAAGGAAAGTCTAAGGCGAACCTGTAGATAACCAATATAATAGTATAGGTTTGTAATGATAATATTTGATATTATGACAAGAACAAATGTAACGGTTATAAAGAACCCGGGGAATGGTAATATTGTTGGAATATATATAAGACATATTCTGTAACGACCCCAAAATCCATACAATTTAATTCTCAACTTTGGTCGTTAATAACACATCTACCTTCTGATTTTACTTCGTTATTCAATGTTAAACTTTATGTCTTCTTACTTTAATTCCCTGAATCAAAACCTTTATCATCTACATGTCTTTGAATCAACCTTATTTTATGATTCGCTTTGTCACTATTATTATATAAAATTTTACATTTCAATCTGATAACCTTTACATATAAGATAACTCTAACTTTAGCTTTACAACTCAACATAAAATAGTATATCATAAAACCTTTAATACATCTCATGAATCGTTACAACAAAATGACTATACAAAGTCTTACATCATAAATAGATATTCAAATGCACCGGATAACTTAACTTACAATTCAACGCACATGTTACATTCAAAATATTAAATACTATTCTCATAAAACAAGTAACTTAAAGGCTAAGTAAAGTGCTTATGTGTGATGAGCAAACAAAGTGCTTATATGTGATGGCCAAGTAATTAATTTGATGAGAAAGTAAAGGATAAGCTATGTGCTAAGCAAGTATACTTAAGAGCTAAGTAAGTGTGGTGGCCAAGTTAACTTAATACCTAGGTAATGAATAGTAAGGAGGTGATTAAGGAGGTGGGTTGGATTAATGACCCTTATGCCCTAACTTTAGAAATCCTATAAATAGCAAGCTTAGATTTCAATTGTTGGTTGTTTATTTCATCCAACTCTTTACAACTAATAAGGTGCTTATTGGTTAGAGAGAAAAAGCTACAAAAGCTAGAACAAGTTAGCCCTTGATAATTCAAGAAGTAAGAAGAAGGTTAAAGCTTAATTAAGTGATTATCAAGGGTAAGAACTTAAGCTATGAATCTCTTTCTCTTCAATTATTAGAGAAGTGGGTAGTGGAAGAACATGTATGCTAAGGAATGATAAGAATGATTAATTAATGGACTTAAACCGTATAAGTCATGAATAAGTAATTCAAACTTAATTAAGTTATGAATGTATTAAGAGCTTATATGAATTACTCATATGTTTACCTTAATAAGATGGTATGATAAGGAGATATGAGAATGATGGTTAGAAAACATAAATCATTATAAGTCATGAGAAATGAAAGTGTAAGTAGTTTATACTTTTATAAGTTACAAACTCACAAAGAACAAGTAATAACTTATCATGTTTATAAGTTAATGAAGTATGTATATCAAGATACTAGTATAATGGATTGAAGCCATTTGAAACGATGATCAAATCTTTAGTAATAAGGTTTTGCCGTAATTCACACGATTGGACAATAATCGTCGAATTCGTGAAATTCTCGGAATTGAAGTCGAATTTTGATATTAAGCTTGGAAACATTAGTTTTCAATGGAGGCAAGTCTTATTTGGCATTATAGAGTTGCGAACTCGAGAATGATCGAATTCCGACTTAGAACGAAGAAACGAACGTTGAACGTTCATGAACGTTTATCGTTTTCGTTAAAAATGGACTAATAGGTGAATTTTTAATTAACAAAGTCAAATAGATAAAATTCTTACATGAACACATAGGGTATGAAATTTATGAACCGTAGGCTCTTGAACGAGCCAATTCGGACTTATAACGAAGAAGTTATGAGCCCGGGAAGTTCATTAAAAAATTTATTTGTTAAATTTTTCTGGGACTGAGGTCTGGCGTCGCAGCGCCATACATAGCTTTATAGGTCGCGCCGTAGCGCCGATGTAAAGGGAGTGGTCACTGCAGAGTCGCGCTGTAGCACCACTCAAAGGTATAATACTTGCACCGCAGCGCCATGAACAGTTGGGTCGGGTACTAGAAAGTGGCGCCGCAGAGCCACTAGTACAAAGGGATGCCGTGCCGCGGCGCCGACAATGGACTTTTGTTGACTAAGTTGTTTGTAAACCCAATGGGTTGCAAAAAAAGTATGGGACATATAATTACTAAATGAACATGATAAAGAACTTTCCTAAATCACTTCTATGGTGATGACTTTAGGAATTTAATGTTGTGTAATGAATAGTTAAATGACGTACGTAAAGTATAAGAATGTGATCATGAACGGTATATAATAAGTGTACTTAACCGATGACGATCAAGTCTCGGATAGTAACGTAGGGACAGTAGTAAGCTGTGAGGAAGGATGATTAACTCGAAATGAGTTGTATTAATGAAGTAATTCCACGTAAGACATAGAAGAGAAAGAAGTTGGTAAGAACGATGTAAAATATAATGGCAAGCCAGAACCAATAATAAAAAATCTAATATATGATTAGATTGAGAAGAAGGGTAAGATTCATTAGGAACCATGTATGTTCATTCATGACCTAATGTGGTATGTTATATGGTTATGTGTTGTGGAGACTGTAAAGACTAAAAGGAAAAGTAATTTTACTGTAGCAGACGCTGAAGGAAAATTTTTCTTATCGCTTGTCTAACCTTCGTGTTAGCCAGGTTTTCAGTGATTCATGTTATGAGATGCATAAAATATTTTTCGAAAGGGTCGATGTCAGTTTTAGCTCGGCTTGACTATTCTTGAAAGATTGATTGATTTCTTTATAAGGTTCTCTATATAGAATTGATAACGCTATCCTAAGCTAATTGTTTCTTACGGATTCAAGGTAAGCCTGATTATGAATAAACAAATCTATTTTTCATCGATTATTCGATGGGCACGCGAGGTTGCCAAATTTTAAACGTACACACGTTTAATAAATGTAGTGTTGATGAACATAGAGTACTATGGGTTGATCACCTAGAAGTGCTCGTAAGATATGTCGGACTTACGGACTTAGTGTCGGGTTGTCCTTTTAAAAGAAATTATGAAATGCTCATGGTCTTGGACCAGAATTGATATTTTACTGAATATTGTCATTGTAAAACGTTTTGAAGGAAAAGAAGTGCTATTTTAAATTATCGATAGTACTTCATAACTCTTATCCAGTTATTAAAGATATATGATTCCTATGTTTCAAGCATATCGTTTAAAAGAAATTATTGTACTTTCTGAGCTTGTTATGCTCACTCTTGCTTGACCATATGAATGCAGCTAAGACTGAACGGACCGAAGCATCTGACAAGGATAAAGGCAAGACGAAGATGAACGATTAGTTTACCTTGTAATAAACTAGTAAGTTGTATATATCATAGTATAATGAACAAAGAATGTAATGATTTTAGAACCTGGGAACGCGATGTAATATTATTAATGTAATAAGAATGTCGTTGATACACACATTTTGATGTCGTTTCAATAGAATGAATGTACAATTATGAGTACCGTGTAGCACCATCTGTCGGGTTGGAAGATACCCTGATTTGGGGGCGTCACAGGTTGGTACCAAAGCATTAGGTTATAAAACTTAAGGGGGGAAGAACCTTAGGCTAATAACCTCGTTAAGGAAGAAAAGTCCGAAGGAAGTAAACTCAAGCTTTACTTAAGTTGAATGAGTCAATATGGTATTAAGTAAACTCAGTACCGAAAGATTTAAAAGATGGAAAGTAACCCTAAATAAATTAAATGTGATTTGTGCTTATACTATTGTGTGTTATGTACTAATCAACATATGTGTTATTGTAGGATGTCGATCGATAGCTTGATGTATAGAGATATACACGCGGTGAGCGAAGAAATTGTGAATAGAGTTGAGCCTGTACCTATGCCGGTGGCGGAGGTACCATTAGTGATTCTAGAGGAGTCGGAGACAGACGAGTACTTTTTTGAGGAAGACTACTCCGAGGGAGATATGGATATAGCGTCATACCTTAGTATGATGAACGATGTGGAGGAAGGGATGGAGGTAACATTGCTTGATACGGTGGTACCTACACTAGAGTCATCACCTCCAGATGCAATGAGATCATTGTATCTGGCAGTACTTGACAAGAATGTGCAACTGGGTACAATTGTGCAAAATCAGAATGAAGAGATTAGTGCTCTTTATGTAGCGAAGGAGTCTGCAGAAGCAGATTTTGAGTTAGAGTATGATGAGAAGGTGCTAGTGATAAATAAGACTAGGGATTATAGGAACGAGGTGGTAGAGCTTCGTAAGAATTGGAGGAGAAGGACTGTAAGATAGCACGTAAGTCTTACATCCAAAAGAGTGATCATAAGGATTTCAAGTTAAAAGTTCCTTGTTATTCCATAAAGTCGAGGGCAGACTCGGCATACTATTAGTCGAGATACTATAGCGAAGATTGCGAATGAGAAACACAAGGACGTTGTTATGCATTATTAGAAAGCTAGAGTTATAAATATGTGTGTAGTGACGTAAAACCCTCTTTTGTATAAAAGGGTAGTCTTTTTGTAGATCCCAACTTTTGTGAAGTTCAATTGCGGGATAGAAATGTAATAGCCTTTAGCTATGGAAGAAAAGTGAAAATAGTTTTGACTCTAAAGAAGCATATGAATATAATGAAGTTTTCATTTAATATGCTTTGTTATGGTATGAGTTGTTATGTGGTGAATAATAACTAATTATTTAAATAGATAATAATGAAATTTTAGTTATTTAAATCAGAAAATGTCGCCAAGGAGAAGACAACGTAATCAGTACTATGGGTTTAATAAATGTAGTGTTGATGAACATAGAGTACTATGGGTTGATCACCTAGAAGTGCTCGTAACATATGCCGGACTTACGAACTTAGTGTCGGGTTGTCCTTTTCAAAGAAATTATGAAATGCTCATGGTCTTGGACCAGAATTGACATTTTACTGAATATTGTCATTGTAAAACATTTTGAAGGAAAAGAAGTGCTATTTTAAATTATCGATAGTACTTCATAACTCTTATCCAGTTATTAAAGATATATGATTCCTATGTTTCAAGCATATCATTTAAAAGAAATTGTTGTACTTGCTGAGCTTGTTATGCTCACTCTTGCTTGAACCATATGAATACAGCTAAGACTGAACGAACCAAAGCATCTGACAAGGATAAAGGCAAGACGAAGATTAACGATTAGTTTACCTTGTAATAAACTAGTAAGTTGTATATATCATAGTATAATGAACAAAGAATGTAATGATTTTAGAACCTGGGAACGAGATGTAATATTATTAATGTAATAAGAATGTCGTTGATACACACATTTTGATGTCGTTTCAATAGAATGAATGTACAATTATGAGTACCGTGTAGCACCATCTGTCGGGTTGGAAGATACCCAGATTTGGGGACGTCACAGGTTGGTATCAAAGCATTAGGTTATAAAACTTAAGGGGGGAAGAACCTTAGGCTAATAACCTCGTTAAGGAAGAATAGTCCGAAGGAAGTACACTTGAGCTTTACTTAAGTTGAATGAGTCAATATGGTATTGAGTAAACTTAGTACCGAAAGATTTAAAAGATGGAAAGTAACCCTAAATAAATTAAATGTGATTTATGCTTAAACTATTGTGTGTTATGTACTAATCAAAATATGTGTTATTGTAGGATGTCGATCGATAGCTTGATGTATAGAGATATACACACGGTGAGCGAAGAAATTGTGAATAGAGTAGAGCCTGTACCTATGCCAGTGGCGGATGTACTATTAGTGATTCTAGAGGAGTCGGCGACAGACGAGTACTTTTCTGAGGAAGACTAGTCCGAGGGAGATATGGATATAGCGTCATACCTTAGTATGATGAACGATGTGGAGGAAGGGATGGAGGTAACATTGGTTGATACGGTGGTACCTAAACTAGAGTGATCACCTCCAGATGCAATGAGATCATTGTATCTGGCAGTACTTGACAGGAATGTGCAACTGAGTACAGTTGTGCAGAATTAGAATGAAGAGATTAGTGCTCTTTATGTAGCGAAGGAGTCTGCAGAAGCAAATTTTGAGTTAGAGTATGATGAGAAGGTGCTCGTGATAAATAAGACTAGGGATTATATGAACGAGGTGGTAGAGCTTCATAAGAATTGGAGGAGAAGGACCGTAAGATAGCACGGATGTCTTACATCCAAAAGAGTGATCATAAGGATTTCAAGTTGAAAGTTGCTTATTATTCCATAGAGTCGGGGGCAGACTCGACATACTATTAGTCGGGATACTGTAGCGAAGATTGCAAATGAGAAACACGAGGACGTTGTTATGCATTATTAGAAAGCTAGAGTTATAAATATGTGTGTAGTGACGTAAAACCCTCTTTTGTATAAAAGGGTAGTCTTTTTGTAGATCCCAACTTTTGTGAAGTTCAATTGCGGGATAGAAATGTAATAGCCTTTAGCTATGGAAGCAAATTGAAAATAGTTTTGACTCTGAAGAAGCATATGAATATAATGAAGTTTTCATTTAATATGCTTTGTTATGGTATGAGTTGTTATGTGGCGAATAATAACTAATTAATTAAATAGATAATAACGATATTTTTGTTATTTAAATCAGAAAATGTCGCTAAGGAGAAGACAACGTAATCAATACTATGGGTTTAATAAATGTAGTGTTGATGAACATAGAGTACTATGGGTTGATCACCTAGAAGTGCTCGTAAGATATGCCGGACTTACGGACTTAGTGTCAGTTTGTCCTTTTCAAAGAAATTATGAAATGCTCATGGTCTTGGACCAGAATTGACATTTTACTGAATATTGTTATTGTAAAACATCTTGAAGGAAAAGAAGTGCTATTTTAAATTATCGATAGTACTTCATAACTCTTATCCAGTTATTAAAGATATGTGATTCCTATGTTTGAAGTATATCGTTTAAAAGAAATTGTTGTACTTGCTGAGCTTGTTATGCTCACTCTTGCTTGAACCATATGAATGCAACTAAGACTGAACGAACCGAAGCATCTGACAAGGATAAAGGCAAGACGAAGATGAACGATTAGTTTACCTTGTAATAAACTAGTAAGTTGTATATATCATAGTATAATGAACAAAGAATGTAATGATTTTAGAACCTGGGAACGAGATGTAATATTATTAATGTAATAAGAATGTCATTGATACACACATTTTGATGTCGTTTCAATAGAATGAATGTACAATTATGAGTACCGTGTAGCACCATCTGTCGGGTTGGAAGAAACCCAGATTTGGGGGTGTCACAGGTTGGTATCAAAGCATTAGGTTATAAAACTTAAGGGGGAAGAACCTTAGGCTAATAACCTCGTTAAGGAAGAAAAGTCCGAAGGAAGTAAACTCGAGATTTACTTAAGTTGAATGAGTCAATATGGTATTGAGTAAACTCAGTACCGAAAGATTTAAAAGATGGAAAGTAACTCTAAATAAATTAAATGTGATTTGTGCTTATACTATTGTGTGTTATGTACTAATCAACATATGTGTTATTATAGGATGTCGATCGATAGCTTGATGTATAGAGATATACACGCGGTGAGCGAAGAAATTGTGAATAGAGTTAAGCCTATACTTATGCCGGTGGCGGAGGTATCATTAGTGATTCTAGAGGAGTCGGAGACAGACGAGTACTTTTTTGAGGAAGACTACTCCGAGGGAGATATGGATATTGTGTCATACCTTAGTATGATGAACGATGTGGAGGAAGGGATGGAGGTAACATTGGTTGATACGGTGGTACCTACACTAGAGTCATCACCTCCAGATGCAATGAGATCATTGTATCTAGCAGTACTTGATAGGAATTTGCAACTGAGTACAGTTGTGTAGAATCATAATGAAGAGATTAGTGCTCTTTATGTAGCGAAGGAGTCTGCAGAAGCAGATTTTGAGTTAGAGTATGATGAGAAGGTGCTCGTGATAAATAAGACTAGGGATTATATGAACGAGGTGGTAGAGCTTCGTAAGAATTGGAGGAAAAGGACCGTAAGATAGCACGGATGTCTTACATCCAAAAGTGTGATCATAAGGATTTCAAGTTGAAAGTTGCTTGTTATTCCATAGAGTCGGGGGCAGACTCGACATACTATTAGTCGGGATACTATAGCGAATATTGCGAATGAGAAACACGAGGTTGTTGTTTTGCATTATTAGAAAGCTAGAGTTATAAATATGTGTGTAGTGACGTAAAACCCTCTTTTGTATAAAAGGGTAGTCTTTTTGTAGATCCCAACTTTTGTGAAGTTCAATTGCGGGATAGAAATGTAATTGCCTTTAGCTATGGAAGCAAATTATAAACAGTTTTGACTCTGAAGAAGCATATGAATATAATGAAGTTTTCATTTAATATGCTTTGTTATGGTATGAGTTGTTATGTGGCGAATAATAACTAATTAATCAAATAGATAATAATGAAATTTTAGTTATGTAAATCAGAAAATGTCGCCAAGGAGAAGACAACGTAATCAGGAAGCGGAATCACTTAATGATAACCAAGAGGGGTCAAAAAAACCCTATGCAAGATTCGTTAATTTATTAACGGCTGCATTTAACTAAACTGGGGGTAGAGTACCAGCGGTACCTAGGGTAGCCCGAATGACTACCTTTAAAGAGTTTAAAAGCATAGGTCCACCAGAGTTCAAAGGAACGACGAACCCAATAGAGGCCCAGACATGGGTAAAAGAAATAGAGAAGTCGTTTGTTATTACAAACGTAGTTGAGGCGCAAAAGACTTCTTTTGCGACCCATACGAAGAAGGAAGAAGCTAACGTTTGGTGGGAGGGTCACCAGGGTGGGGCTAGAATTGATGTGGTAACATGGAAACAGTTCAAGAAGGTTTTCTTTGAGAATTATTTCCCTACAAGCATGCGAGGGAGGATGGAAATTAAGTTCTTAGAACTTAAACTAGGGGACATGATGGTTCCCCAACACGCGGCCAAATTCAATGAATTGGAAAGGTTTGCTCCACAACAGGTGGACACTGAGGAGAGAAAGGCTCATAGGTTTGAGCAGGGCCTGAAACCCTGGTTCTATAGTAAGATTTTGGTGTTTCAGATTGTTTCTTATGGGACCATTCTGGAGAAGGTGATTATAGCAGAGGGTGGTAGTGAGGCGTTGACTCAATACCACAAAGAGAGGAAGAATAAAAGCAAGGGAGAGAGAGGAACCAAGATAGAGAATGCCAGTGGCAGTATGCCAAAAAGAAAGAATTTTAACTCCGGGAATACTGGAAGACATGTGGAAAGACTCATCTAGGAGTCTGTCTGAAAGGGATTATAAGTACCTTTAAACATTATGGTAGAGGAGGAAGGAATACCTTTCGTTGATTATATTCCTGGAAATGGTTTCATGGATAATAATGGTAAGCAAGTGTCGGTAGATAAGCACCGATAATGTTGAGAGAATTTGAAGTAATTCTCGGTATGAATGAGTTAATTAATCATAGAACTTTAATAAATTGTTAGAATAAAAGTATGAATCTTCTGTTTTCTAAGAATATCCAAGGTAGTAATTAACGGTAATAAAATATCGTAACGCTCTTATTGTCTAACCATGACGCAAGTTAGGAGGATGTTAAGGAAGAGGATGAGTTGTTACATTTGCGTATCGACTATCGTAAGGGGAGTAAGTTACCGGTTGAGAGTAAATACCTAGTGCCTGGGATTGATGATCTATTTGATAAGTTGAAAGTGGTAAAGTATTTTTCTAAGATAGATTTATGTGTGGGGTATTATTGGTAAAACGTAAGGAAGGACGAGGTACCTAAGATGACGTTCAAAACTCATTATAGTTATGATAAGTTTCTGGTTATGTCATTTGGGTTAACTAATATGCATAAGTTAGACTTTCCATAAGGGGTGCCGAGCAAGTGGGTGGCAAATTGATAGGTACTCTTGTTAGTCGCTATGGTTGAAAGTACCATTAGCGTCACAAAGTGTTCAAATATTATTTGGACGAGGGTGTCATAATGATCATTGGTGATATTCTACTCTAATTTAAGACATCAGAAGATCACATTGAATATTTGATAATAGTGTGAGAAACACTACGGAATGAGAATTTGGATACGGAATTCACTACGTGTGAATTGTTGCTTAAAGAGATAGACAGATTTGTTATTGAGAAGTATGTTGGGAATGAGAAGTGAGAAAATAGTTTTCAGGAACTAAAAAGTTGGTTAAGTAAGGCTCTTGTATTGTCTTTATCAGATGATACGAGGAATTTTGTAGTGTATCTCGATGTTTCACATAGATGACGGGGTTGCGTGCTCATGTAGCATGGCAAGGTCATTATGGATGTGTCACACCAGTTAAGGATTATGAGAAGGTTTATCCTACTTATGATCTAGAATTAGCAGCTGTAGTTTTTGAATTAAAAATTGGAAGATAGTATTTATACGGGGAGAAGTGTGAGATATACACGGACTCTAAGAGTCTGAAATATATCTCCACAAAGAAGGAGTTGAATATGAAGTAGAGAAGGTGATTAGAATGGATAAGAGATTATGAATGTGATATGTTATATCATTCAGGGAAGGTAAACGTAGCAGCCAAGTAGGAAGGATAGGGGAAGTTATCAATGTTAACAACTCAGAATGAGTTAATAACGGAAATGACGAAAATGGAGCTAGTAGTTAAATTACGGAATGAAGAGGTAGAAATGTTATTCACAACGTAGATTCAATCCACGATAATGGAACGAGTTACGAGGAGTGCAAGCGAATGAAGAAGAGGATGCAAGATAAAGAGAAGATTAAGTATAATATTGTTTTGAAGGAGGAATTTGAGTTTCAAATAATTTTAAAGTTAAAATGAAGAAAAATATTTCTCATTTGTGTATGTGTTGTAGTGAGATTCTGGGGACAGAATCATTATAAGGGGGAAGACTGTAACGCCCCAGAATAAAATCGGATTTTTGAGAATTAAATTTTTATTTTTTTTATTTGATTATGTGGATTAAATGAATTTAATTAATTAGTTATGGGAGTAAGATATTTGAAGGTCGTTCTATGACCTAGACATATCAGAACGTCGTAGTATTTTGGCTACGTGGTAGAATTAAAGTGTATGAATTTCCAAGACGAAAATAAAAGCTTTCTGAGAATTTTTTTGAAAAACACTATTCACGTATTTCTGCTCGGGAATTATTTTCGAACTTCTGAGAAATACGTAATGATTGAATATCGAGGCGAGATGGAATATCTAATAATATTTCAGTTATGGCAAATGCAGTTTTTCGCCTACGGACTTAAAAACCTAACGGTTAGGGAAAGTGATTTCCAAGAAGGAATTTAAATGTGTATAATGAATTAAATCAATGTTCGTATAATACGTAGGTATTGTACAAAGTAATGAATCCGAGTATGATATGAAGTATTATAAAAGTATGCATGAATGAGGGTATGACGTACATGAATAGGTATATGAAGTGGAATACGAGATTAATACGTAAATTATATGTTATAAGGCTTTAAGCCAAATGTAATGGACTTGTAGGATTATGTATGAGATTGTAAAGTCCAATGGGAATTGATAAGGCCCAAATGAAGGAATGGATAAGTCCAATTGGAATTAAAGTTTAAGGTCCAAATATGAATCAAGGAATAAGCCCAATGTTTGTTTAATGTAAAGCCCAAAGTAAGAATCCAATGGATTAAGAGGATCCATGGGACAACCCATGATCACATGGGTGATCTTGGTGGCCAAGAAATAAGTGTGATGAGCAAGTAGACTGTCGACGTCAGGATTTTTAGTTGTCCGTTTTCGTGACTTGTTCTTTGGTGTTCTCATTTTATGTGAGATTTGTTTGAAAAAATAAGTGAAAAAGGTCTGACATGTGTAATGTCGACGATGGACTGTTAAGAGTCGCCAGTTGGTGTTTTTAACTGGTTGCAGCAACGCAACCAAAAAAGGTTTGCACATTGACCCAGTGATGCGACACTGCCAAACGAGTCTGTGAAACCAAGATTCATTTTGGGTTCGGAGGCTTGATTATGCGGAGGGAAGGTGTTAGGCACCGCTTCGAAACATCCGTGCCATTACAATGGATCGCCACTTTTCAAGAAACTGTTATATGAATGTGTGTGTGTGTGTGGATCAATGTGCAATTATTTTGAAGTAGTACGAGGCCTCGTTCGCACCTATATACAAAGGGTTTGAATTTATAGAAAAATTTAATTTTAAATAGAATATAGCAATGAAGTTTTGTAAAAGAGGTTTTTCAAACCCTGTGCTCAATAGGAATTGAGACCTTTTCATACTTCCATTTTATTATTAAATGTTCGGCTAGTTTGCTTTTATTTTTGAGATGCGAGGAATCTTCGAGAAAATAATATATAGCAGTGCCGAACTCCTCATGGGCATGAAAGCCATCCAAGGAAATTTAGACACTGTAAATAATGTACAAGCTGCTTACAGCTGAAAATATCCATTACGGGAACCGAATCTAGATCCAGTAGACTGAATCTGTGATCACATGATTCCTAGGCTCACATGATACCACAGTTTACATGAAAAGCAGTAAGCAGTTATATATATATAAAAGCATATATATATATACATACATGATCTACCACCACGAAGCACCTCCACGGGGATCGGAAATTTAAATATATAATATATATATATATATATATATATATATATATATATATATATATATATATATATATATATATATATATATATGAACATGATTAACCACCACGAAGCAACTCCATGGGGATCGAAATGTAAATAAAGCAAGAATGTGATCAACCGCCACGAAGTAAACTTTAAGCGGGACTAAATGTAAATAAAGCAAAGAAAAGGCCTCAAGTAAACTCTGTATTTATGAAATGTAATATATATATATATATATATATATATATATATATATATATATATATAAACGCAATGTATATAAAATCTGTGTTCATCGGATATGCCCGACAACAATTATATATATAAATATATATATATATATATATATATAAAAGCAATAAATTCAGATATAAAATCCAGGCTCATCAGACAAAGTCTGACAACAGTTTATATATATATATATATATATATAAGCAAATAAACGCTCCAGATGTAAAATCTAGGCTCATCAGACAAAGTCTGACAACAGTTTATATATATATATATATATATATATATATATATATATATATATATAAAAGCAAGTTAGCACTCCAGACATAAGTCTAGGCTCAATCGAGGCATAACTCGATAATGTTAGTCCATATATAAATATATACATATATAAGTAATATATACAAACAGAAATGAAAATCATGGACCGAAGTCCGGGCATACGCACACAACACGACTCTCAATGTGTAGAATACTGTGTACAATGACGAAGAGAAAGGCTTTATAGAGTGTGAGAAGGCTTATAGTGGGATGCCAATGCAGGCTTCTATGACTCTAAATGGATAAACACTCAGCTCCCGCCGGTAAAAATATAGCTATATGTGAGCTAACAAGTGTTTAAAATGAGGAAACACTCAATATGGGGTGTGTACAGAGCAAATTTGAGGTCAGGAAGAGGGGGCCATGCCCATGGTCTTCAAGCTTTAAATTCTATATGGTGTACTGCCACGCGTAATAGTCACTCGGGATTGGAACTCCTTGGTTCTTGTAGGACATTGTCGTATGTATGTATGTATGTATGAAGTGTTGAGACGATGCGCAGGTGATGAAGTGGCAATATGATGTTTGACTCCTCACCGGGGTTATCTCCAGTTTGAGTTGAGAGCAGATGTTGCTCAGGGTTACATCTGAGATTGGACTGTTGCACGTGTTTAAATGTCACAAGGTCATCTGTAAGTGTTCTTATCTGCCTGGTGTTAGCTCCGGGTCTGAGGAATGAGTGTCTCGGCAGGAGGTCTGAGATTGAAGCTGATCGCATGCATTTGAAACAAGCATTTTCGGAGTTATCACTAGAACTGCAACAATATTCCTTGGGGTTATCTCCAAGGATGAAACTCGGTGTTATCTCCGAGGTTGGAAATGATACTCCCGATGTGTGTTTCGGGGTTGAGACTGAACTTCCGGTAGTATCCAGAATGGATGTGAGCTATCTTTCAGGGTTATCTCCGAAAGACGAATCTGCCCTTCTACAATGTTAGTAACATGTGTGCAAAAAAATTTGAGTGTCTACAGATGCCCCTCTTTATCATATTCATGCAATGCAAGGCATGGATAGGATAAAGAATCCTAGACACTTGAAATGCAACAAGATAAACATGATGCTATGTGCAGCAACATGATGCAAATGTATGATGCATGAATGAAATGATTGTCGGTTCCCTGTAAATCCTGTTGGGATGACAATCAGTGATGTCTTGGATATGCGATCCAAGTCTTCAAGGATGTTGACGTCGGGGCTATCACCAAAGTCCTGAATCCTAGACACAGACTTCTACTCCATAGAGGTGCCTCTCGTGTATAAGAGATCTGTGGGGATAAAGATTTGTCTGTTTTGAGGATGTGTATAACATATCCCACCATCCTATCGGAGTTACTGTCAACAGTGTAAGACCCCAACTTTTATGAATAAAGAATAATTTTCTCGAAATATTATGGTGTGGATTTGATATAATGTTATAGTTGTGGGTAATATTTACAAATTTTTCAAAGTAAGCAAGTGGTTATATAATATTTGATTGGTGAGGGAATTTTCATTTTAACAAGGAATATTCGTACGACGGCACAAACATTGGTGGACCCCACAACAGAAGTATTGTCGTAGTTAGAAAATGACATAATTATCTTTTTAAAAATAACGGCAGAAGTTTTACAGTTAAACTGTTGAACTACCCGGTAGTAAAAGTACAGTAATACGTGTGGTTGCATAGTAGCACATGGTATTGATTATTGATGCTTACATGAGAAGTCACTCAGTTATACTCAATTATTGCTACAGTAATTGCTGCATCATATCTCTCATATTATTGATTCGATTATTGTCACAGTATCATCTACATAATATGATATATTATTAAATGAATAATTGAGATGACAAAGTTATTCATATTATTAAATTGCAATATTTACAATGTCTAGAAGTTCTGTCAATGACAGGTTTGGTCATCTAATTGCGCGCCAATAAGGAGAAATCTTTATCGAAAAGCCCCCTCTTTTCTGGGAACGACCTATTTGTTAAATATTGTAAGTTATAATATTAATGATGAATAAGTTCGTGTTAATTAAAGATGAAATTGATAGATCCATTGTGTTGGAATTATTAGTGTTAGTGGAAATCGACATTTATTTCGATATTAATTGATGTCTAGAAGTTATACTGACCAGTCGGGTAATTAATCAGATAAATGAGCAATTAATTGCTATTAATTCACATAATTATAACTATTTGTTCACATGTGTGTACTATTGATTCACATTCTTGTACTATTAGGGGAGTTGGTGCAAGATTGATAATACTTGAATGGCTAAGTTAAAAATAGAGGTATAAATGGAGGTATAGATGTAGATATTATACTATAATTCATATTTTCACATGATTATAACTATTGATTCACATGATTGAACTATTGATTCACATTATTTACAATTAGGGCAGGTGGTGCAAGTTTGATAATACTTGCAGGAATAAATTAAAAATGAAAGAAAAGTTAGAGGTATTGTACTGTAATATTTCGAGCCCCAAAACGTGCAATTATTGAAACTATATTTTCCTATAAATAGAAGCTCATTCTTCCTTCATTTCTCACAAATTCACTAAAGCTTTAGAGAAATTATTATAGAGAGAAATTATAGAGAGAAAGAAGAAGAGAAGTCTGCTACCTCACTATTCCAATATCCATTTCCTTCTAAGGTAAGGGGTATTATTTCTTTCGTATTCATGAAGAGAGCTTCTGTTATTCTATTCTTTCTTATTATGTTGGAATAACCTGTCTATGCGAAGTACCACATACATGGTGAAATTCTTCTGTTATTCCATTCTTTATTATTATGTTGGAATAACCTGTCTATGCGAAGTACCACATACATGGTGAAATTCTTCTATTATTACATTTGGAATATATCCATGCTCAGGCGGATTACGCTAGACACTGGTTCCATTCTTTATTATTACATTGGAATAAACATGCATGCGGTCTATCGCATGCATGGTGAATTCTCTGTTATTCAATTCTTTATTATTTTATTGGAATATCCTGTCTGTGCGGATTACGCATGACCTGGTTCCATTCTTTATTATTCTGTTGGAATAACCCCTCTATGTGGATTATCACATGCATGGTGAATGATCCTTCGTATTCATTCCTTATTAAATATTGGAAATGATCTGTCTACGTGGATTACCGCATGGTGGGTGAAAATCCATTTGCAGTTTCATATATTCTATGATACTCATTTGGTTAAAGATTTGGCTTCTATACTGTGACAACCCGAGAAATTAGACAATTTATCAAAATCTTAAATGATTGATTTAAGGTCAAATATTAGACCTAGATAGAAAATAAGTGTATGCGTTTGATGTTATTGGGAAGGAATTTTGAGGATTTCAAAATTTCTGTGAAGGATTTAGGTGAATTATTCAAAATTAAGTTTATATGTGTTTATGTTCTGTGTATATGGTTTTATATGTGTTTAGAATGTGGTTAAGGGTCATGGGTTGACCAGATAGATTATATCTGTGACAAACCCTAAGTTATATTAAGAACGACAACGTTCAGTTAGAAAACCCTAACGTCTGATAAGAAAACCTAGAAATCAGTTCTGGAAACCCTAGTTTCAGTTCCGGGAGTCTGAAACCCTAATTCGGATATTAAAAACCCTAGATTGGGAATGCAATGCTATATATAAGGTTTAATGTTATTAATTATAACTTTAATTAGTAAAAAAAAACCCCAATGAATTATTGGAAACCCTATTTGAGTATTAGAAAACCCTAATACCATATCTGAAAATCCTAATTTCAGATTTCGAATATTTGAAACCCTAATCTGGGAATATAACGAAGATTTATAATGCTCAAGTGATTTAAATTATAAGCTTAATAGGGTAAAGCTTAATTATTTAGCAAACCCTAATTTCCAAAATTTGAACCCTAATTATTCTGTCTAAAACCCTAAATCGGGATATTAAAACCCCAAGTGGGAAGCTTGAAGATAAGTATAGAGTTTCTATGTTATTAATTGTAAGTATAATTAGGGATAACCCTAATTGATTAATTGGAAAGCCCTAATTTCTAATGTAGGAAACCCTAGCATGCAATTAGAGAAAACCTAATTATTAGCTTATAGAATGTAATGTTAATTAGGAAGCTTTAACCCTAATTAGCAAGCTTGAATGAGATTAGTAAACTTTACTGTAATTAGGGAACCCTAATCAAAGAAACGAAGATTTCCATATTTTCCCTTAATACACAACTCTAGATTTAGAGCTTATGAAACCCTAGGGTCAAACCCTAAGGGTTAAAACCTAATAGGTGTGAGAAGTTACCAAAGTACCATGCACTTTATGAGCCAAATGACCAAAATGCCATTTTAGCATTATTTAATAAGATAACTTATGTAGGTTGCCATAACTTTAGTTGGTGACCAACCTTTGCTAGGCATGTGGTCTATGTCCTAGCCTTTAATCATCAACCATCAACCATCTAGCATCCTATAAATACATTGGACCTAAGATCAAAGTTCAAAAGTAAGCAAAATTTACTTACTTTATTTTTTCAAGCTAGCCAAACCTTCTCTCTCTCTCCCATCCGAAATTGTAGAGTGAGTGTGATTAATAAGCTAAGCCAAGATCATGTGTTAGCTTGCCAAGAACAAACACCAAAGATCAGATTCAAAAATTGAGCATTTATGAGGTATAAACCCTAATTCTAGAAATCCTTAGATCTGTTATTTAGATGTTATGATTTTAGGTTTATATGTGTAGTATGTTGTATATATTAGTGATCTGGGTTGTAATATCACAGATCCATAACACTTAAGTGCTCGAAATTAAAGTTTTTCAAAATCTGGAAAATTTCATTTTTTGTGCTCTGACAACTAATGTCAGAGGCTGTAGATCTCAGCCTGTTAAGTGTTTTTGATGTTTAAAGATTGTAACATGTAGTCTGTTATATGGTCTTTACACTGGAATTGGAATCAAGCCTAGTTGATGTCTAGATCAAAAGATATGAGCAGTTAAACATGGTTGACCGGCCACGATTTCTGGAATCTGGGCAAACCCAGATTTCCAGATCGCATGACAAGCCTTTTAGCAGTCCCAGATCTTGCTACTGTTAATGTTAATTACCATGTTAGTGTTAGATCTTGATAGTATGACATGTGATCTACACATAAAAGTCCTTATGTCACCAGATCATGATCAGGATCGATAATATTACTGGTCAAACAGCATTGACCGATCAGCCGGAAGAAAAATCTGGAAAACCCAGATTGTTCATCACCCGTTATTTTTGTCAGACTTTGACCAACTTTTATATCTCAATTCTGATGTTTTTATGTTGATGTAGAGTAATAAAGTTCTACCCTGTAATATGGGCTACACGATGAAACCTTTATATTGCACAAAGAGAACACAAAACACAAGTTATAAGAACCCAAAGTAGGTAGCTTGATTCTGGTAAACCCAGAATCCTAAGAAACAGTCTCTGACAAGGATTTGTGAGGCTTATATCTCACTGGTCGTGTGTTGTATAGCCATGAACTTAGTATGATATTGTAGAATTACATTTCCACTACAGAATCAATGTCTTAGATTTCCCAGAAACCTTGTGATTAATGAATTATACTTGGTCAAACGTAGCACCTTAGCGGTGACAACAATGTGTTTCTCAAGGTGCTCAACAACACCTATAGCGATGATTTACTGTCATTATAGGCCCTTTAATGACGCTTATTTTTAAAATAGATTATTTTAATAAATAAATAGAAATAAATGGTTTTAAATTATTAAAAATACATATTAAATTACGAAAAATTATTTTAAAGCCACGAAAAATAGTTTTTAATTAATTGGAGTATATTTCAAAATATTTAATATTTTGGAATATAAATGGTATTTATTTATTTAATTATATTATTAAATAAATTATTTTAATTCATGAAAATCATGAAAAATTATATTATGGTGTTAGAAAATATTTTAAGTTATTTTTAATGACTTTTGATATTTTGTGATGAAATTCATTAATATTTATTATTAATGGTAGTTAATATATTTAATGAATATATTAGATAAATTATGGAAAAATAGAATTATTGCTTTAAAAATCATATAAAAATAATTTAAGTGTTATAAAAATATTTTAATTTATAAAATATAACTTTTGATATTTTGGCATGAAAATATTAATATTTTAATTATCGGATAATGGATTTGATTGTTTAAAAATCATATAAATATGATTTTAAGATATTAAAATACTTTGTGATATTATAATTATATTATAATATTATGTTATGATTATCATTAAAATTTAATATTAAATAAATGTTAATGATCAAGGAATAATGTGGTATTTATATTAATATCGCTTATTGATTAATATTTTTAATTACTTTAAAAACATTTAAAGGAAATAATAAAGTATTGAAAATACTTTGAGATATTATAAATATGATATAATATTATGGCATGTAATTCATTAATGTTTAGCAATAAATAAATATTAATGACTAAGGAATTATGTGGTATTTAATTCATTTAAATACGGTATAAGTGATTGAAAAATTATGATAATGATATTAATTATCTGAAAATTATTACAAGTTTATGAAAATTATTTTTGACTGATAATATGATTATCTAAGATTATTGTTAATTGTTTAGGCAGAGTTTAATTGAACTTAAACTCGATATTTGTCCGATTAGACCATCGGGATGATTGAATTGTGTCGGTTTCAACTTAGACTTAATTAGTCTGTTTGATGCTAAGTCTTATGTGTTGTATAGACTGATAGGATTATGTGATAATGTGTTTAGGTTATTTTATACTATGATGATATTATTCTAATATTTGGAGATCTTTATTATCTATATTAGGTCTTCGGATAAAGCTAAGTTATATTTCGTAATGATAATCAACGGTTCAGGCAAGTTTGTTTTCTTAACTCTACTAAGAGTGTTTCATTCAGATATGCTTATGATTAATCGTTACTGATTACCATGCAGAATTGTACTCTGTACATCTTGTATGTATTCATGTAATACTTGTTCAGTCAAAAGTTTGTTCATGCTAATTCATAACTACATTGTGAATTATAGCCAGCTTATTATTCAGACTCTTTCAATCATGATATATCCTTAAATTGTATTTAAACTTGCTGGGAAACTTTCATGCTCACCCTTGCTATATCATGATAAAACATTGCAGATAAAGACGAATGCTTCGGATACAAGGAAAGTTAAAGACAGTTTCAGCTAAGAGTTAATATGCGCGATTAGATTTGTAATAGTCTTGTATGATGATAATATCATATGTCAGATAAGTTATGAAATGTGTATAAGTTATGGTTACTCGACCTTGGGGATAGTGTATAATGTTTAATGTATAAACAATTTATGTTTATATCTTCCGCAACAGTTATAGAAATAGCGAACTGGATCTGCGGCAATTCGGGGCCGCTACATAAACTCCATGAAATTGGTAGAATATCCTTGATATTTGCGCTTCATCCGGTATCTTTTCATGGAAATATTCTTCTGAGCATTCTTGAATTTTACTCCATAAAGCAGTATCATATTGGCAATTTGGACATAATTGATTTCAATTAAATTAACTTATAAATCTTTAAAATTTATTCTTGAACTTGTTTTTTTGAATTATTATGTCATTGTCATCATCCTCATGCTTATATTGTGATGACAGTCATCTTTAACTTACGTGCATAGATGGACTTGGTATGATTATGACCAGGGATTATTCGATATAATCATGACCTATAATGTTATAAATGATGCGGTAAAAGTCCTCAGTAGCCTGTAGTGCATTGATGGACAGTTTTTGGTATGATTATGACCAGGGATTATTCAATATAGTCATGACTATTGATGATTTAATGAATATCCTTGGCCCGTAGTGCAGGGATGACTCGATGATGTGGTTTATTTATTAAGTTGAGTCTCACCGATAAAAATTGATGAAAACATTTTAAATCATAGAAGATAATAGATATCATGCTCTACTTGACTCTTCTAATGGATTGCTTATTTCGCTGCAGTTAAACTTGATGTCTATTGTATTTTATCAGTTTAATATTTTTGAAGACTAATGATAATTTATTCTGCATTATCTTAGTCATAATATTTCTTACTGGGCTAGTTGAGCTCACCCTTTCTTTCACCGTTCTCTTCAAGAAATGAAAAAGTAGCCGGGACTAGTCGGGGAACGGAGTGACGGTCTAGATGATAGTATTAGTAGTCCTCACTATTCTGTTAAAAAGTGTGACAATAAATGTAATGAAGACTCCATTGAGTGTGGATATTGTCTAGATGATAATATTCTTATTAAAATTCTTAGATTATGTTTTGTCGTATTTTACACTACTGTTGTATAATTAAGTTGCATTTGAATTTTGTACCATGTATTTGGCAACTCAAGATGGGTGATGTATACCTATTTTGGGGGCGTCACAGTTGGTATCAAAACTTAGGGATATGATCCCTGGCTGAGATGTGAGACAAGAACTAGGAGGGGAGATATGGGGAATTCCTTCGCTAGTATGACCTACCTAAGTTTATTTGGTATTTAATTGGTCGGTCAGAGTATAGGGATAATATGTGATATGTTAATTAACCCTTATTTTGTGGCAGTATTTGAAAATGGCATCCGAAAATATTGAGATAAACAATGTATCACATGAGACCATTGAGTCACCACAGATTAATGCCCAGGATAATGTGCAACAGGAAGACAATAATCCTCATGTAAACAATAACACCGATGAAATGGTGAACGATGGGATGTTTAGAGGCTTTATGCAATTCATGCAACATTAGGCGAAAGCGGCTCCTGTCCAAAATGCAGGTGGAAACACTGACAACTCTTGGATGGTCACCGCTAAGCAATTCAAGGAGCTGGGACCACCGGAGTTTTTTGAAGAGCCAAAACCACTTAAGGCGGAGATGGGGATAAGGCAGATCAACAAGATATTTGATGTCTTGGGATGCTCCGAGGAGCAAAAGGTTCCCTTTGCCACCTTCATGTTGCGGAAAGGTAGATAGATTATCGGTGGGAATCACGTGCAAAGCGTACTCAACCTGCCACACTCAAAATGTCTTGGGAGAAGTTCCAAGAGCTGTTCAATGACAAGTACTTTCCCGAAAGTATTCGTCACATGAAGGAGGTGGTGTTCATCAAGATTGAGCAAAACAATATGACCATGGCGTAGTACGAAGCCAAGTTTGCCGAGTTGAAACCCGAGATACGTCAATACCTAATTTCTCATAAACTGTGTTTGTATTCAGATGTTATGAATAGGGCTCAGTTATTGGAGCGCGATAATGATTCAACCCAACCAAGAGAGAGCAACCGACAAGTCGATAATACCAGTGGTAGTAGTCATCGAAGCGGTGACAACAAACGTGGAGGGAATCAACATGCCAAAAATGATAATCACTTCGGTGGTAATCATGGCCATGACAATAAGAGTGGACATTTCAAGAAGAGGAGATTCAACAAGGATGGAAAGACGTCATCACCAGCACCCATTGTTAAGGAAGGAGAACGACCACCGGTCATATGTTATAAATGGGGTGGGGAAGGACACATAAGTCCAAACTGCATGATGCAGTCCAAACTGTGTTATAATTGTGGAAAAGAAGGTCACCTAGCCCAATTTTATCGTGCACCAAAGTCAAGTCCAGCTGGGATGGAGGCATCAAAGGGTGTCCTAGACAAGATAAAACAGGTAATTCAAGGGAGAGCGTTTGTCGTAACCTCCCAAAAAGCGAGGAATCTGAACGAGGTGATCTCGGGTAAGCTAATCATAAACTCTAGCGAAGTTTATACTTTATTTGATACCGGTTCTACCCATTCCTTTATTTCTCCTACTTGCGCTCAACGTTTAAATTTGACTTCGGAGAAATTAGACTTTGACTTATCTGTTGAAACTCCGTTGGGGGAAATCTTCATTACATCCACGGTTTATAAGTCCTGTTTGATTCAAATCGGTAACCGTACGTTACTTGTCGATCTTATTTCTTTGAAAATACTTGCATTTGATGTGATTTTAGGGGTTGATTGGTTAACTACTCATCATTCTAAAATCGATTGTTTTCGTAAGGTTGTTAGCTTTCATATTCCTAACCAACCTATTATGTGAATTTAAGCAACCAAACCACTAAAATCAATCACTATCATATCAAGTCATAAAGCTATTCATTTATTGAAAAATGGATGTCAAGCTTTCTTAGCCCATGTCACGGATTTAAATAAAGATACGTCAGATTTGAATGATATTTCTATTGTTAAAAAATTTCCTGACGTATTCCCTGAAGAACTTCCTAGCCTAACCCTAGAGCGTGAAATTGAATTTTGTATCGACCTTGAATCCAGTACAAAACCCATTTCCAAAGCCCCATATCGAATGGCTCCTATTGAACTTCAGGAGTTAAAAACCCAACTACAGGAATTGTTAGACATCGGTTTCATTCGTCCTAGTACGTCTCCTTGGGGTGCTCCTGTTCTAGTCGTAAAGAAGAAAGATGGAAGTATATGAATTTGTATTGATTATCGAGAGTTGAATCATGTCACCATCAAAAATAGGTACACGTTGCCTCGCATTGATGACCTGTTTGATCAGTTGCATGGAGCCAAATTCTTTTCAAAGATTGATCTTCGTTCCGGATATCATCAGTTGAAGATTAAAACTGATGACATTCCAAAGACTGCTTTTAGAACTCGGTATGGGCATTATGAATTCCTAGTCATGTCTTTCGGATTAACTAATGCTCCTGCTGCCTTCATGGATATGATGAACCGAGTATTCAAGGAATATTTGGATCACTTTGTGGTTGTCTTTATTGATGACATCCTCCTATACTCCAAAACTCGCGAAGACCATAAGTAACACTTGAGGCTGATACTCCAAAAGCTTCGTGAAAACAAGCTTTATGCCAAGTTGAAGAAATGCGAGTTCTGTCTTGAGGAAGTTTCATTCCTTGGGCACGTGATATCAAATCATGGAATATTTGTTGACCCGGCAAAAATTAAAACAATTCAAAGCTGGGAGCAACCTAAGTCAGTGATTGAAGTACGTAGCTTTCTCGGCTTAGCTGGTTATTATCGGAGATTCGTAGAAGGGTTTTCTCGAATCGCTACTCCAATAACTCAGCTGACTCGAAAAGATACAAAATTTGATTGGAGCGAGGAATGTGAAAAGTGTTTTCAAGAACTCAAGAGGAGACTCATTTCAACACCTGTTCTGACAATACCATCTGGCTCGGAGGGATTTGTCATCTATAGTGATGCTTCAGGCAAAGGGTTAGGATGTGTTCTCATGCAACATGGGAAAATCATAGCCTATGCCTCTCGACAACTCAAAGAATATGAGAGGAATTATCTTACTCATGATCTAGAGTTGGCAGCAGTCGTTTTTGCGCTTAAGATTTGGAGGCATTACCTGTATGGAGAGAAGGTGGAGATCTATACGGATCATAAAAGTCTCAAATATTTCTTCACTCAAAAGGAACTCAACATGCGGCAACGACGATGGCTTGAGTTGCTGAAAGATTATGATCATACCATCCAATACCATCCTGGAAAAGCGAACGTAGTAGCTGAGGCATTGAGTAGAAGATCATATGCGGGTACGAGTGCAATATTGTCAACGTAAAGACCCATTTTGTATGACTTGGAAAGGATGGAAATAGAGTTAAAGACTCCAGGGACCCATGTGATGATGACGAATATACGAGTGGAACCGAATTTAATCGATAAAGTTAAAGCTGCTCAAACTACAGACCTAGAGCTGATGCATATGAAGAAGAAAGTGCAAGAAGGTGCTATTCCGGAAGCAAGAATCGATGAAGAAGGAATACTTTGAGTCAACTCCAGACTTTGTGTTCCTAACGATTCTGACTTGAAGTATAAAATCATGATGGAGGCGCACAACACACCGTTTGCAATCCATCCTGGGAGTACCAAAATGTATCGTGATCTTCGACATACATGTTGGTGGAGCAATATGAAGAGAGAGATAGCGGAATTTATATCAAGGTGTCTAACTTGTCAACGAGTCAAGGTGGAGCATCAAGTGCCAAAAGGTCCATTACAACCACTTGAAATTCCATAATGGAAGTGGGAGCACATTACTATGGATTTTGTTACTGGACTTCTCAAGGTTTCTCAAGGCATAGATGCGATTTGGGTCATTGTTGATAGACTGACCAAGTCTGCTCATTTCTTACCGATACGAGAAACTTTTACACTTGAACGTCTTGCTAGTATATACATAAATGAGATTGTAAGATTACATGGTATGCTAGTATCCATAGTTTGTGGTCGAGACCCAAGATTCACTTCAAGATTTTGGGTTAGTTTGCAAAAAGCTATGGGCACAGATTTATGATTTAGTTTGGCATATCATCCTCAAACGGATGGGCAGTCGGAAAGGACTATTCAAACTCTTGAAGATTTATTAAGACTCTATGTCCTTGACTTCAAGGGAAGTTGGGACAAGTTCTTACCATTGGTGGAGTTTTCCTACAATAATAGTTATCAAGCAAGTATTGGCATGGCTCCATTTGAGGCATTGTATGGAAGAAAGTGTCGTTCTCCTGTATGCTGGGATGAGGTGGGTGAAGCAACATTGTTGGGACCAGATTTGGTACGTATGACTACGGAAAAGATTCAAATGATCCGACAACGTATAAAAACCTCATAAGATCGACAAAAGAGTTATGCTGATCTTCATCGAAAGGACGTGGAATTCAATATTGGAGATCATGTGTTGTTACGTGTTGCTCCATGGAAAGGAGTTACAAGATTTGGAAAGAGAGGAATGCTCAATCCTCGATTCATTGGCCCATTTTTAATCCTCGATCGAGTAGGAACTGTAGCCTATAGACTCGCCTTACCGCCAAGTAGGTCTCGTGTTCATAATGTTTTTCACATATCTATGTTACGTAAATATGTGAAAGACCCGAACCATATTATTGAATTAGAACTAGACGTGATAGAGGAAGATTTAACATATGAAGAGTTACCTGTTAAAATATTGGATAAGAAGGATCTTATTCTACGCTCTAAAGTTATACCTCAAGTCAAAGTTTTATGGAAAAATCCCGATGTGGAGGAAATGACCTGGGAGTTAGAATCTGAGATGAAATCAAGGTATCCTCACCTCTTCGACATACCAGGTATGCACCCTAATTTCGAGGATGAAATTTCATAAGAAGGGGAGGTTGTAAGACCCCAACTTTTATGAATAAAGAATAATTTTCTCGAAATATATTTTTGAATATTATGGTGTGGATTTGATATAATGTTATGGTTGTGGGTAATATTTATAAATTTTGCAAAGTAAGCAAGTGGTTATATAATATTCGATTGGTCGGGGAATATTCATTTTAAACAGAAATATTAAATTTGCAAGACAATCATTAGTGGACCCCTAAACTAAGTAGTATTGTCGTAGTTAGAAAATGATATAATTATCTTTTTAAAATAACGACGGAAGTTTACCGTTAAATTGTTGAACTACCCGGTAGTAAAAGTACAGTAATACGCGTGGTTGCATAGTAGCACACGATATTGATTATTGATGCTTACGTGAGAAGTCACTCAGTTATACACAATTATTGCTACAGTAATTGCTGCATAATATCTCTCATATTATTGATTCGATTATTGTCACAGTATCATCTACATAATATGATATATTATTAAATCAATAATTGAGATGATAAAATTATTCATATTATTAAATTGCAATATTTACAATGTCTAGAAGTTCTATCAAGGAGAGGTTTGGTCATCTAATTGCGCGCCAATAAGGAGAAATCCTTGTCAAAAAGCCCCCTCTTTCCTGGGAACGACCTAGTTGTTAAATATTGTGAGTTATAATATTAATGATGAATAAGTTCATGTTGATTAAAGATGAAATTGATAGTTCCATTGTGTTGGAATTATTAGTGTTAGTGGAAATCGACATTTATTTCGATATTAATTGATGTCTAGAAGTTATACTGACCAGTCGGGTAATTAATTGGATAAATGAGCAATTAATTGCTATTAATTCACATAATTATAACTATTTGTTCACATGTGTGTACTATTGATTCACATTCTTGTACTATTAGGGGAGTTGGTGCAAGATTGATATTACTTGAATGGCTAAGTTAAAAATGGAGGTATAGATGGAGGTATTATACTATAATTCGTATTTTCACATGATTATAACTATTGATTCACATGATTGAACTATTGATTCACATTATTTACAATTAGCGGAGGTGGTGCAAGTTTGATAATACTTGCAGGAATAAATTAAAAATGAAAGAAAAGTTAAAGGTATTGTACTGTAATATTTCGAGCCCCAAAACGTGCAATTATTGAAACTATATTTTCCTATAAATAGAAGCTCATTCTTCCTTCATTTCTCACCAATTCACTAAAGCTTTAAGGCAATTATTATAGAGAGAAATTATAGAGAGAAAGAAGAAGAGAAGTCTGCTACCTCACTATTCCAATATTCATTTCCTTCTAAGGTAAGGGGTATTATTTCTTTCGTATTCATGAAGAGAGCTTCTGTTATTCTATTCTTTATTATTATGTTGGAATAACTTTTCTCATACAAAATCTAGCATACATGGTGAAATTCTTCTATTATTCCATTCTTTATTATTCTGTTGGAATAACCTGTCTGTGCGATTTATCGCATGCATGGTGAATTCTCTGTTATTCCATTCTTTATTATTCTGTTGGAATATCCTGTCTGTGCGAATTACGCATGACCTGGTTCAATTCTTTATTATTATGTCGAATAACCTGTCTATGTGGATTATCATATGCATGGTGAATGATCCTTCCTATTCATTCCTTATTAAATTCTAGAAATAATCTGTCTACGTGGATTATCGCATGGTGGGTGAAAATCCATTTGCATTTTCATATATTCTATGATACTCATTTGGTTAAAGTTTTGGCTTCTATACTCCATGAAATTGGTAGAATATCCTGGATATTTGCGCTTCATCCGATATCTTTTCATGGATATATTCTTCTGAACATTCTTGAATTTTTCTCCACAAAGCAGTATCATGTTGACAATTTGGACGTAATTGATTTCAAGATAAATTAACTTATAAATCTTTAAAATTTATTCTTGAACTTGTTTTATTGAATTATTATGTCATTGTCATCATCCACATGCTTATATTGTGATGAAATTCATCTTTAACTTACGTGCATAGATGGACTTGGTATGATTATGACAAGGGATTATTCGGTATAGTCATCACCATTGATGATTTAATGAATTTCCTTGGCCCGTAGTGCAGGGATGACTCGATGATGTGGTTTATTTATTAAGCTGAGTCTCAGCGATAAAAATTGATGGTAACATTTTAAATCATAGAAGATAGTAGATATCATGCTCTATTTGACTCTTCTAATGGATTACTTATTCTGCTGCGGTTAAACTTGATGTCTATTGTATTTTATCAGTTTAACATTTTTGAAGACTAATGATAATTTATTCTGCATTATCTTCGTCATAATATTTCTTACTGGGCTAGTAAAGCTCACCCTTTCTTTCACTTTGTTCTCTTGTGAAATGAGAGCGTGGTAGGAACTAGTCGGGGAACGGAGTGACGGTCCAGATGATAGTATTAGTAGTCCTCACTATTCTGTTAAATAGTGTGACAATAAATGTAATGAGGACTCCATTGAGTGTGGATATTTTCTAGATGACAATATTCTTATTAAAACTCTTAGATTATGTTTTGTCATATTTTACACGACTATTGTATAATTAAGTTGTATTTTAATTTTGTACCATGTGTTTGGCGACTCAAGATAGGTGATGTATACCTATTTTGGGGGCGTCACAAACAGTATGTATCGTCAGGGTTGCCTGACCTTCACTGATGTGTGTATCACCGGATAGATCCCTGTTGGGCAAACTGTCAAAGCTGCTTGACATTCATTGATGTATGTATCATTGATTACATTGTGTTGTTATCCTTGTTGGGGAGTATGCCAAGGCTACTTGACCTTCATTGACACGTATATCAATGGTTGCATTGCGTTGTGACCCCCGCCGGGGATACATGGATGTTTGAAATATTTTCGCGTTGTGACCCCCGTTGGGGGTACGTTATCAATTTATAACTTCGGCGTTGTAACCCCAGTCGGGGATACGTCTTTAATTCATATCCTCGACGTTGTAACCCCGTCGGGGATACGTCTTTAATTCATAAATTCAGCGTTATAACCCCCCGCTGGGGATACGTCTTTAATTCATAACTTCGACGTTGTAACCCCCGCTAGGGATACGTCTTAGGGCTGTGACCTTGCACTGACGGCATCGAACCTTTGTGAGGTATTGCCGAGCATGATTTGTAAAAGCTGAGTCCAATGGCATAGTATACCTTGTATGCAGGTGAATACCAATGAGTGATATATGAAGCCAGAATTTGGCCCATGAAAACCAGGATTTTAGGCTATTCCGCTCAATCGCGTACCGTTTTTATTCCTGATTTGGCCTTTTCAGCTTGTGAGACCTCCTTTGCCACTATAACTAGACCAAGCCATAGGTTTGGGACCCATGAAGGGGTGTTGTAGGTACACTGCAGATGCGCCTGCAGTGGACTTCTTGATCGGCAAGTGGCTATGTAAAACACTGCAGGTTGCTTTCATAAGTAATTTTCAAAATTGCGCATGAAAAGAAATCTTAGAGCTCTTCTTGAGATCTCTTTGAGTTGAGGCGACTTTCTACACGATCGCCCATAGTAGAAGTGTTCCTCCTCAACATCTGGTAACATATGCATGTATTTTTTTCTAATTTCTATCCGTTGGAAAATGACTTATCACATGAAATGCATTTAGACACGTAATAGTGAATATGCATGCTGATATGACTTTATAAAAAATATTCAACATAGTAAATGTTAGTATTAAACCATGCTGAACAAAATGATATGAAAAAATTTGACTTTTGAAACAGTCAAATTGGCACATTTTATTGTCATTTCTTATCATATTTGAGGACAAATGAGTAAAGGTAGAATAGCAAAATAATCTTGGTAATTAGACTACACTTACGAATTTTTTACTGTGATGTATTAATTCATGTAGGATGTATATGACTATGGGTAGGTGTGCTACTGAATTGCGACCTAGTCATGCCTATGTGTATGTGGATAGTCCCATTTACAAAGGGGGTTATGGTAAAAATTTTCTAAAACGTAGGCATTGGGTAGTCATACATTTTTAACTCTACTGTAGACGTATGTTAAAATAATGCATGCATGCATTTAGTCATAAGATGCATTTTGAAAAGCTCCAGATAAGAATTTACCACACCCTTTCTGAGATGATTTGGAGACTTGTTGTCCAGATATTATGGATCTGGATCAGCCGAGTAGTTCCCGCAGGATTACTTCTGGTACAGAGGAGATCTTCTAAAGTGCCTCGACCCCGTTCTATTAGACAGCCTCGTCGTTTGGTGGAGGTGGTGATACTTCATATCCGGGATGAAGTGCTGAATGTCGATGATGAGGAGGAGGATGTATCGGTTGAGGTTCCTGCTCCTACTGTACGTGTTCCCCGTAGGGATTTGCCAGGTATTCAAGTGGCGAACCCAGAGCTTCTAGGTGACTTGAATCAACATCCTTCAGTCTACCTGCACGCAAATGTGGTATGAAGTTAGATCTTAATCTTCCATATTTCTTATTGATGAGGAGTAAAGGGTTCTGATGTTGATCTACATTTGATGTAGGTTCTCGGCTTTACACAGCCTCGAGGGAATTGGTTCAGCATCCACTCTATGTATCAGGCTTTACATGATGACTATAGAGCGATTGTACATGGCTGGGGATTCGGGACGTTCGTTTCCATTCTTCCCAATCGTTTTCCCTGGGGTTACCTTAGGGCATTGTCTGAGCGCTGGTTTTACCAGACTCATTCACTCCATTTGCTGGATTGTAAGGTGATGATAACACTGATGGATTGGTGATTTATCACAGGTATGGAGTTTGGAGTGGATCCAGTGCCTTATACGACGGATATCACCCCTACTGTCGTTAGATCCTTGTTGGGAGTTCCGGTGGAGGCGCTCAAGGGCAGGACTATTCGTACAGGTCCTTTGAGCGTAGATGCTATGAGCGGGCTATTGAGTGAGCCTATTCTCGATGATGTGAGAGTTAGGGATCGCATTCTTCGACGATTATTCCTGATGATCATTAGGGATTGCTTCATAGCAGATAACTCTTCTACGGTGTCCTTCACTTTGATCAGCGCCACTAGACACGTGGACCGTATAGGAGACTATGATTGGGGTTCCTACACCTTCGCCTACTTCCTCAGGGGAATGCGCATGAAATCGTAGGGTTTGACCGAGGCTTAGTTAGGATTCTACCCATTTCTGCTGGTGAGTATTTCTCTTGTCTTTTCCCATGTACAGGTTAAGAGTGTTGACTGACAGCAGATGTTTGCCTTTGTGTTAGTAGTTTTGGACCTATAAGAGGCTTCCATGTTTGCGTCATGTGAGCGTGTTTGGTTTAGACACCTATCCATGAGGACAGAGATGGCATTATTCCATACTGGTTGAGGTCCTTGTTGCTGAGGGTTTCACTCATTGCCGCCTACAGCTGGAGTTATTGATAGTGGACGTCATCACATGGATTTCCTATTCTGGGGAGCACTTGAGTGTTGGATTTCTGGATGGATACCCGACTGGGGTCAAGTATGTGATTTCTACCCATAGGATTCCTCTCTTCATAGATGGAGGATGGGAACTCTATTTAGGAGAGCGTGATATCAGGAGCACAACATAAGAGATTTGCATGCTGATCTTGTCTCCTGCCAGGCGTTATTGGCCTATTTCACAGTCACCCATCATTGATATCCCATTGTTAGGGATTGACGGTTTCACATTGTTAGAGGGTTCCTACACTCAGGAGATATTCTAGCATTAGTGGTTCCCTCGTACCATTGGAGCTCAGACCCGCGCCACTCAGTTCATGGGGGATATGGTTCCAGGATCCATGATGATGATGGATTAGATAGCCTGTGTCAGAGATACAACTCATGTGAAACAGATTGACAGTTTGACCCGGCAGTTGGACCGGGCACATTTCTTTATCT
Source organism: Panax ginseng (assembly GCA_020205605.1). NCBI lineage: Eukaryota > Viridiplantae > Streptophyta > Magnoliopsida > Apiales > Araliaceae > Panax > Panax ginseng. The sequence continues at coordinate 105,287,024 of CM035134.1, forward strand.
GGCACTTAGGTAGAGATCCTTCAGAGGCAAACACTTTTGATCCTTCCAGCTCTGGTGCTGGCCCCTCAGGTGACCCATATGGCTTTGCCAGTGCAAATCCTCCCTTGTATAGGCCTTACATCCCTGTAGATAGAGATCTAGTGACTTAGGAGGAGTTACATCAAGTGGACAGGATTGACGATGTAGACATTGATACCATTGACTTCTTCTGATGTATATTTCTCCTTATCTCTTTTGATAGGCCTATGTTAGATGTTGGGTTGCTTCGCCCCATTCTCGCTATATCTTTTGATAGGCCTCTGTTAGATGTTGGGTAGCTTCGCCCCATTTCCCTGTATTTTAGTTGTACAGAGATGTATTAGATGATGATATACTTAGTAATGTATGAACAATTTTCCATTCCCTATATCATATTGCCATCTATTGTATCATGCATGTTATTATGTTATGCATATGTATGTATGTCCAAAGATATTCAGCATTGACCCCTGGATGGTCTTATGACAATGCCCGTACAAATGTCTTCATCGACAGTTAACCGTATTAATCATACCCCACCATTTTTGGTGGCATCAGGTATGCGATCGTGGTATGATAGTATGTCACCATTAGACAGGGTGACTATAGATCATTTGTTGCAGCATACTATGACCCTGTTGATGTTTCAGGTTCCTACAGGATTCGTGGAGGGCATGCTAGAGCACTAGGTATTGGAGAGGTAGGTTTTTCCGATTTGGGACCCAGGAGTTGACTCCTACTCTGAAGGAGTATGCACAGTTGACGATGCTGCGACTGGACAGACCATGTGTGCATATGGAAATTGGAGACATGAGTAGGCAGTTCATGACCCTCACCGAATTGAGGCGTAGGGTGCTACAGGATGAGATCACATCTGGCCACGTTAAATCCTAACATTTTCTGTTTGATAGATTTGGCTATGAGGATAGTTATGCACGGCATTCCGGGGATTTCACGACACCGGAGGATCATTGGGGTTTGGCCAAAGTAGATGTACTACTATTATGCGTACTGTCATATGTCTACATGCCACGTTACATGGATGAGTTGGACATTATCGTCATTACGGTAGTGAGAGCTCTCAGGGAGGGTCACACCATTATATCGATGATCATCACAGAGACTCTGAGGTCAGCTACATACTGCTGCACTTATTCGGCATGAGTGTTTACAGGCAGCTCGGTCATGCTATACGTGTGGTTTATGTCACACTTGAGACTAATTGGCACTTTTAGACGGCATGGGTATTGTTTCACCCATGATGTAGCCATGTCGTACTCCTTTCAGCCTGCAGAGTGTATAGACGCTGCATCTTGGTCAGCTTTCCTGGCAGGGATTGGGGATCCGTTCGCTATACTGCCGTGTACATGGCTTAGTTCACCCTACAGCTTCATTACTCATGCTCCGGGAATGGATTATCTTCCTCTAGCTGGTTTGAGAGGGATGATCACTGTGAGACCCCGAATTTTATGAAATGAAAGTATTAAATTTTCTTATAATTATTATTAGATTTAGTAAATTATTAAATTGATAAAAGGTTAAAGTTAAGGGTGATATTTGAAAATTTTGCAAGTAAGCAAGTTGATATAAAATATTCGTTGTGTCAGGGAATATTCGTTTTGTCAAGGAATATTCTTTTGCCGGGGAATATTCGTTCGACGACACTATCATAGGTGGACCCCACAATGGAAGTATTGTCGTAGTTAGAAAATGACAGAAATATCTCTTTATAAAAATAACGACAAAAGTTTTACCGTTAAACTGTTGAGATACCGGTGGTAAAAATACAGTAATACGCGTGGTTGCATAGTAGCACACGGTATTGATTATTGATGCTTACGTAAGAATCCACTTAGTTTACTCAATTATTGCTACAGTAATTATTGCATAGTATCTCACGTTATTTGATTCAATTATTGTCACAGTATCATCTGCATAATATTTTTTATTATTAAATCAATAATTGAGACAATACATTTATTCATATAATTATTTACATTGCGAATAATGTCTAGAACGTTCTGTCGAGGAAAGAGGTTTGGTCACCTAATTGCGCGCCAATAAGGAGAAATCTTTATTGGAAATCCCCTTCTTACCTGGGAATGATCTGGTTGTCAATATTATAAGTTATAATATTAATGATGAATAATTGTTGAAGTATTAAAAATGTGTTTATTGAAGATAAGTGAATTACAAAAGTTAGAGGGCAATATTGTAAACTTGGAAAATTTTAGGGGTATTAAAGTATAATAAGTTAAATCAATCTGGACCATTGATGGTGGTTTTAATAGTTAATCAATCTGGACCATTGATGATGGTTTTAATAGTAAATCAATCTAGACCATTGATGGTGGTTTTAATAGTAAATTAATCTGGATCGTCGGTAGTGGTTTTAATAGTAAATCAATATAGACCGTCGGTGGTGGTTTTAATAGTAAACCAATCTGGACCATTGATGGTGGTTTTAATAGTAAATCAATCTGGATCGTCGATGGTGGTTTTAATAGTAAATCAATCTAGACCGTCGCTGGTGGTTTTAATAGTAAATCAATCTGGACCGTCGGTGGTGGTTTTAAAAGTAAATCAATCTGGACCGTCGGTGGTGGTTTTAAAAGTAATCAATCTGGACCGTTCGTTGTGGTTTTAATAGTAATCAATCTGAACCATCCGTTCTAATAGTAAATCAATCTGGACTGTTCACGAATTAATTACTATTTAGTCCATTCTCCTATAAATAGAAGCTTAATTCTTCTTTCATTCTCACCAATTCACTGAGATTCACAAGAGAAGTTATAGAGAGAGAAACTATAGAGAGAAAGAAGAAGAGTATTCTGCTACTTTACTATTGCAGTATCCAGTCTTCTACTAAGGTAAGGGATGTTATTTTCATTTGGTAAGGGATATTATTTGTTCTGTTTGTAAGAGGTATTATTTCTTTCATATTCATAAGGAATATCCTTGAGTTTTGCGCTTCATCCAGTATCATTTTATTGAAATATTGATCTAAACTTTCTTATTAAATATCAATATTTTCAATCGGGGTACTATTCATGGGTTACTATTCACCCAGTTACTATTCACTATAATATTATTCACTCGGGTATCTGGGGCACTTTTCGTGCCAGAGTACTATTCACGGGTTACAATTCACCCAATTACTATTCACTTAAATATTATTCACTCGGGTATTCGGGACACTTTTCGTGCTGGAGTATAATTCACGAGTTACTATTTACGGGTTACTCTTTACTCGATTACTATTCATTCTAGTATTATTCACTCGGGTATTCGGGGCACTTTTCATGCTGGGGTACTATTCACTCGGTTACTATTCACTTGGGGTACTATTCACGACAAAAATTAATTTCTTTTCTGTCCAAAATTATATTTGATATGTGAATATTATTCTTGAATTTTACTACACAAAGCAGTATCATGTTGACAATTTGGATATTTTTAAACTCTGGATAAATTTAAAGTCTTTAATATTTATCCTTGATTCTGTTTGATTGATGCTTATATCATTGTCATCACCTCATGCTTATATTGTGATGAAAGTTATCTTTGGCCCGTAGTGCATATATAGATGGACTGTTGATTATTGGTTTTACGGTTGTATATCTTTGGCTTACGTGCAAAGATGGACTGTTGATTATTGATTTTACAATTTTATATTTGATACGTGAATATTATTCTTGACTGTTATAATATTAATGATTAATAAGTTCGTGTTAATTAAAGATAAAATTGATATTCCATTGTGTTGAGATTATAAATTATAGTGGAAATCGACATTTATTTCGATAATAATTGATGTCAGATAAATGAGCAATCAATTGCTATTAATTCACATGCTTATAACTATGTGTTCATATGTGTGTACTATTGATTCACATGATTTAATATTAGGGGAGTTGGTGCAAGATTGGTAATACTTGGATGACTAAATTAAAAATGAAGGTATAGATGAATGTACTATACTATAATTAATTTTTTCACATGTTTAGAACTATTGAGTCACATGATTTACTATTGATTCACATGATTTACTATTAGAGGAGGTGGTGCAAGTTTGATAATACTTGCATGACTAAATTAAAAATGAAGGAAAAGATAATGGTATTATACTGTAATATTTCGAGCCCCAAAACGTGCAATTATCGAAACTATATTTTCCTATAAATAGAAGCTCATTCCTTCATTATTTTTCACCAATTCACTAAGTCTCACAAGAGCAATTATAGAGATAGAAGCTATAGAGAGAGAAGCTATAGAAAGAAAGAAGAAGGAAAGTCTGTTACTTCACTACTCCAGTATACAGTCTTCTTTTGAGGTAAGAGATATTATTTTTTTTTATTCTGAAGAGATATTATTTTTTTGTATTCGTATGAATATTATTATCGTTCAATATTCATTATATTCGTTTAATATTCGTAATGAATATTATTTTTGTTCAATATTCGTAAGGAATATTATTTTTGTTCAACCATTATAAGTAAGGGGTTTCTTCCAGGGGCAGTTTTGAAATTTTTTCAACCCTAAAAAATTCTTGGAAAATTTTAAATGATACTTTGATGAGTTTTCTAGATTGTGTCCAAAAATGGCGATTTTTGGATGTATAGATTAGGAGTTATGAATTTTATGGGAAAAGACTATTTTAAAAGTAAACCCTTATAACTCATTGTGCTTAACTCCAAAATTGGTAAAATTTTTATTGGGAGTACATCTATATAACAGCAGTATACCCTGTAAATTTCGGAATTTTTGGGCAAAAGTACAATTTTTGATAAATGTCTAAATATTCGGCAGTTTTAGCCATATGACAAATAGTAAATGAATTTTAAAAATTCTGAAAAAAATATATGTTCAATATGGGAATATATTCTGCTAAATCTCAGAAAAGAAAATTTGTTTGTGCTGATTTGGTATTTTTCATGAAAATAGACTAGTTATGAGTAAATGAATTAAATATGTTATGTGAAGTAAGAAAATTGGAAAAATATGATTTTATGGCTTAAGAATCCTATATAAGGTATATGCAGATTTTTTATGAGAGTTTTGGTTATTGGTGACGAAATCTTATGAGTTTGGTATTTTAGGATGATTAAATGTATTAATTAGTAAAGTAAAACAATTAAAATAAATTCTTTATAAGTTTAAGAAATGATTAAAATATAGTGGTAATATTAATAATATTAGATTATGAGATTATTAAGTGATTTATAACATTTGGATTAAGGTGTTATAAATATTGATATGGATTTTATTGTGAAACTTTATCTTTTTGTGTCAGGGTTACTATTCACGTATACGACACTATTCACGTATACGGTAGTATTCATATAAATGACACTATTTGCGTATATAACATTATTTATATATACGGTACTATGTACGAATACGGAGTACTATTTACGAGTTACTATTCATGAATTACTATTCACGAGTTACTATTCTTGAGTTACTATTCATGAGTTACTATTCACGAGTTACTCTTCATGAGTTACTATTCACAGGGTACTATTTACCCAAAAAAATTCTTTTCTGTCCAAATTATTTTTGGTACATGAATATTATTCTTGAATTTTACTCCACAAAGCAGTATCATGTTGACAATTTGGATATTTTTAAACTATGGATAAATTTAAAGTCTTTAATATTTATCCTTGATTTTGTTTGATTAATGCTTATATCATTGTCATCATCCTCATGTTTATATTGTGATGAAAGTCATCTTTGGGTTACATGCAAAGATGGACATTTGATTATTGGTTTTACAGTTGTATATCTTTGGCTTACGTGCAAAGACGAATTGTTGATTATTGGTTTTATAGTTGTATATCTTTGGCTTACGTGCATAGATGGACCGTTGATTATTGGTTTTATAGTTGTATATTTTTGGCTTACGTGAAAAGATGGACTGTTGATTATTGGTTTTATAGTTGTATATCTTTGGCTTACGTGCAAAGATGGACAGGTGTATGATATGACCATAACCACTGTTGATAATAACGAATATCCTTGGCCCGTAGTGTATAGATAATTTGATGATGTGATTTGCAGGATCATGACCATTAGTTAACAGTTGAATGTCTTTGGCCATAGTGCACTGACAGACAATTGATTGGTATGATCATGACGATTGGTTTTATTGTTGAATATCTTTGGCCCGTAGTGCAAAGGTAGACAACTGATTGGTATGATCATTGTTATTACATTTGAATATCTTTAGCGTTTGGGGTACGGATATTGAGTAAAGTTCTATTAAGCCTTTGTGGCAAGGAGAAATTGTTTATTTACATGATTATAAAAATAAATTATGGATTTAACTATAATCTTTGGTGGTTCAGGTGAAGACAGGTGATGATAGTTCTTTTTGTCTTAGGTATAACAAAGAACTGTTGATGAGTATTACTGGAATGAAATATTAATGATGGACTTTTAATCTAGAGGAGATAGTAGACATTATGTTCTACTTGACTCTTCTAATGGATTGCTTATTCCACTGCAGTTAAACTTGATGTTTATTGTATTTTATCATTTTAACACTGTTGAAGGCTAAGGATAATTTATTCTGCATTATCTTAGTCATAATATTTCTTACCGGGCTAGTTGAGCTCACCCTTTCTTTCACTGTTCTCTTCAGAAAATGAGAATATAGCTGGGACGAGTCGGGGAACGGATTGACGGTCCAGATGGTTGTTTTAGTAGTCCTCACTATTCTATAAAATAGTGTGACAATAAATGTAATGAGGACTCCATTGAGTGTGGATATTGTCTATATGACAATATTCTTATTAAAACTCTCAGCTATGTTTTGTCGTATTTTTACACGATTGTTGTATTAAAGAAGTTTGTAGTTGATTTCTGTACCATATATCTGGCGACCAAAGATGGGTGATGTATACCTGTTTTAGGGGCGTCACAGTTGGTATTAAAGCTTAGGGATATGATCCCTGGCTGAGATGTGAGACAAGAACTAAGAGGGGAGAGACGAGGAATTCCTTCGCTAGTATGACCTACCTAAGTTTATTTGGTATTTAATTGGTCGGTCAGAGTATAGGGATAATATGTGATATGTCAATTAACCCTTATTTTGAAACTATATTCTAGAATGATATTTGAAATACAGGAGAAAAGAAATGGGAAAATCATAATAGAGAGGAAATAACCGGGAAGGTACAATCCAAAAAGAAAGCAAGGTATTCTCATCACTTCGAACTACCAGGTACGTAAATTTTGAGGGCAAAATTTCATAAGGAGGGGAGATTATGAGACCCCAAATTTTATGAAATGAAAGTATTCAATTTTTTTATAATTATTCTATTTAGTAAATGGTTAAAGTTAAGGGTGATATTTGAAATTTTTTCAAATTAAGCAAGTTGTCATAAAATAATCGGTGATAAAAGTACAGTAATATGCGTGGTTGCATAGTAGCACATGGTATTGATTACTGATGCTTACGTGAGAAGTCACTCAGTTTTATTCAATTATTGTCACAATATATTATATTATTAAATCAATAATTGAGATGACAAAGTTATTCATATTATTATTTGCAATATTAACAATGTCTAGAAGTTCTGTCAAGGAGAGGTTAGATAATCTAATTACGCGCCAATAAGGATAAATCTTTATCGGAAAGCCTCCTCTTTCCTAGGAACGACCTGGTTGTTAAATATTGTGAATTATAATATTAATGATGAATAAGTACGTGTTGATTAAAGATAAAATTGATAGTTCCATTGTGTTGGGATTATTAGTTGTAGTGGAAATCGATATTTATTTCGATAATAATTGATGTCTGGAGGTTATATTGACCAATCGGGTAATTAATCGGATAAGTGAGCAATTAATTGCAATTAATTCACATGCTTATAACTATGTGTTCACATGTGTGTACTATTTATTCACATAATTTACTATTAGGGGAGTTGGTGCAAGATTGGTAATACTTGCATGACTAAATTTAATATGAAGTTATAGATGAAGGTATTATACTATAATTAATTTTTTCACATGTTTAGAACTATTGAGTCACATGATTTACTATTGATTCACATGATTTATTATTAGGGGAGGTGGTGCAAGTTTGATAATACTTGCATGACTAAATTAAAAATGAAGGAAAAGATAATGGTATTATACTGTAATATTTCGAACCCCAAAACGTGTAATTATCAAAACTAGGTTTTCCTATAAATAAAAACTCATTCCTTCATTATTTTTCACCAACTCACTAAGTCTCACAAGAGCAATTATAGAGATAGAAGCTACAGAGAGAGAAGCTATAGAGAGAAAGAAGAAGCGAAGTCTGCTACTTCACTACTCCAGTATATAGTCTTCTTATAAGGTAAGGGGTATTAATTTTTTTTATATTCTGAAGAGATATTATTTTTTGTATTCGTATAAATATTATTATCGTTCAATATTTATTATATTCGTTTAATATTCGTAAGGAATATTATTTCCGTTCAATATTCGTAAGGAATATTATTTTCGTTTAACTGTTGTAAGTAAGGGGTTTCTGGCAGGGGCAGTTTCATAATTTTTTTGACCCTCAAAATTTCTGGAAAAATTTGAAATGATAATTTGATGAGTTTTCTAGATTGTGTCCAAAAATGGCGATTTTTGGATGTATAGATTAGGAATTATGAATTTTATGGAAAAAGACTATTTTAAAAGTAAACCCTTATAACTCCTTGTGGTTAACTCCAAAATTGGTAAAATTTTTATTGGGAGTACATCTATATAACAGTAGTCTACCCTGTAAATTTTGAAATTTTTGGACAAAAGTACAATTTTTGATAAATGTCTAAATATTCGGCAGTTTTAGCCATATTAAAAATAGTAAATGAATTTTTAAAATTCTGAGAAAAATAAATGTTCAATATGGGACTATATTCTGCTAAATCCCACAAAAGAAAATTTGTTTGTACTGATTTGGTATTTTTCATAAAAATGGACTAGTTATGAGTAAATGAATTAAATATGTTATGTGAAGTAAGAAAATTGGAAAAATAGAATTTTATGGCTTGAGAATCCTATATAAGGTATATGCAGATTTTTTATGAGAGTTTTGGTTATTGGTGATGAAATCTTATGAGTTAAGCATTTTAGGATGATTAAATCATTAATTAGTAAAGTGTAAACAATTAAAATAAATTTTTTATAAGTTTAAGAAATGGTTAAAATATTGTGGTAATATTAATAATATTAGATTATGAGATTATTAAGTGATTTATAGCATTTGGGTTAAGGTGTTATAAATATTGATATGGATTTTATTGTGAAACTTTATCTTTTTGTGCTAGAGTTACTATTCACATATACGACACTATTCACGTATACGACACTATTCATGTAAATGGCACTATGTAAGTATATGACATTATTTATGTATACGGTACTATGTACGAATACAGAGTACTATTTACGAGTTACTATTCACAGGGTACTATTTATCCAAAAAATATATTTCTTTTCTGTCCAAATTATTTTTGGTACATGAATATTATTCTTGAATTTTACTCTACAAAGCAGTATCATGTTGACAATTTGGATATTTTTAAACTCTGGATAAATTTAAAATCTTTAATATTTATCCTTGATTTCGTTTGATTAATGCTTATATCATTGTCATCATCTTCATGCTTATATTGTGATGAAAGTCATCTTTGGCTTACGTGCAAAGATGGACAGTTGATTATTAGTTTTATAGTTGAATATCTTTGGCTTACGTACAAAGACGAATTGTTGATTATTGGTTTTATAGTTGTATATCTTTGGCTTACGTGCGTAGATGGACTGTTGATTATAGGTTTTACAGTTGTATATTTTTGGCTTACGTGAAAAGATGGACTGTTGATTATTGGTTTTATAGTTGTATATCTTTGTCTTACGTGCAAAGATGGACAGGTGTATGACATTGTTGCTTTGTTTTTATTGGATGGTTGTTTGAAATTAAGCATCCGTGATTCTCAAAGTTTTCATTCGTGAATTATACAATGATTGCATCCGTGATTTTCTTGCACAGTGCCCTTCTATTCTCCTATAAATAGGATGTTTAGTTAGAATAGAAATCGCACCAGAAATTCAGAGAAATTCTCTTCTATAATCTTGAGAGTATTTCTTTAGAGTTTTAAGAAGCTTTAAGCGTAGTGCTAGCTTTCTTAAAGAATATTCTCGCCCTACCAGTCAGAATACTCTTCTTTTACGGTAAGGGGTATTATTTTTTTATATTCATGAAGAGAACTTCTGTTATTCCATTCTTTATTATTACATTGGAACATCACGTCTCGTGTTTTACATTTGGACTTGGTTCATCTTTATTATTCTATTGAATATATCACATACATGCGTTTTATGCCGGACTGGTTAAAATCTTTATTATTCTATTGGAATATCACATGCATGCATTTTACACCGGACTGATTCCGTTATTTATTATTACATTGGAATAACTTTGCTCATCTGCCAAGCACCGTATGCATGGTGATTTCGTTGTTATTCCATTCTTTATTATTCGTTGGAATATCCGCTTGGTGCATATTACTTACCGACCGGTTCTCGTTATTTATTATTCATTGGAATAACCTATCATCATGCAAGCACCGTATGCATGGTGATTTCTTTTGTTATTCCATTCTTTATTATACTCAGTTGGTTAAAGTTTTGACTTCTATACTCCATGAAATTAGTGGAATATCCTTGATATTTGCGCTTCATCCAATATCTTTTCATGGAAATATTCTTCTGAGCATTCTTGAATTTTACTCTACAAAGAAGTATTATGTTGACAATTTGGACGTTATTAGTTCCTGGATAAATTAATTCTTGAACTTGTTTTATTGAATTCTTATATCATTGTCATCATCCTCATGTTTATATTTTATTGAAAGTCATCTGTGGCCTGTAGTGCGTAGATGGACTTGGTATGATTATGACCAGGGATTATTCGGTATAATCATGACCGTAATGTTAAAAAATGATGTGTTAAAAGTCCTCATTGGCCCGTAGTGCATTGATGGACAGTTGTTGGCATGATTATGACCATTGATGAATACACGAATATCCTTGGCCCGTAGTGCATGGATAATTTATGGTTGTGATACTAATGAATATCCTTGTCAGTAAAGTGTGGATGATGTGGATTATTTATTAAGCTGAGTCCCAATGATAAAAGTGATGAAAAACCATTTTAAATCATAAAAGATAGTAGATTTTATTCTCTACTTGACTCTTTTAATGGATTGCATGTTCCGCTGTAGTTAAACTTGATGTCTATTGTATTTTATCATTTTAACACTGTTGAAGACTAATGATAATTTATTCTGCATTATCTTAGTCATAATATTTCTTACTGGGCTAGTTGAGCTCACCTTTCTTTTCACCGTTTCTCTCTGTGAAATGAGAACATAGACGGGACTAGTCGGGGAACGGAGTGACGGTCCAGATGATAGTATTAGTTGTCCTCACTATTCTGTTAAATAGTGTGACAATAATTGTAATGAGGACTTATTCTGAGAGTGGATATTGTCTAGAAGACAATAATTGTATTAAAACTCACAGCTATCTTGTTCTATATTAAAGATTGTATTCGTATTCTGTACCATGTATTTGGCGACTCGAGATGGGTGATGTATACCTATTTTGGGAGCATCACAGTTGGTATCAAAGCTTAGGGATATGATCCCTGACTGAGATGCGAGATAAGAACTAGGAGGGGAGAGACAGGGAATTCCTTCGCTAGTATGACCTACCTAAGTCTATTTGATATTTAATTGGTCGGTCAGAGTATAAGGATAATATGTGATATGTTAATTAACCTTTGTTTTGTGGCAGTGTTTGAAAATGGCATCCGAGAATGTTGAGAACATCAATGGAGCACATGAGACCGTTGAGTCTCCATAGATCAATAATCAGGATAATGTGCATCAGGAAGACGACAATCCTCAGGCAAACAACAACACTGACCAAATGATGAACGATGGAATGTTCCGAGGCTTCATGAAATTCATGCAACATCAGTGAGAGAATCACTTGTCCAAAATGCAGGTGGAAACACTGGCAACTCTCGGACGGTCACCGCCAAATAGTTCAAGGAGCTGGGACCACCAGAGTTTTTGGAGAGCCAAAACCACTTAAGGCGGAGATGTGGATAAAACAGATCAACAAGATATTTGATGTCTTGGGTTGCTCCGAGGAGCAAAAGTTTTGGGAATCTGTAAAGCGTACTCAACATGCCGCACTGAAGATGTCTTGGGAAAAGTTTCAAGAACTGTTCAACGACAAGTACTTTCCCAAAAGTATTCGTCACATGAAAGAGGTAGAGTTCATTAAACTGGAGCAAAACAACATGACCGTGTCGCAGTATGAAGCCAAGTTTGCTGAGCTGTCCCGGTTTGCGTCCCATTTGGTTGATAATGAGGAGAGAATGACGCGAATGTTTCTAAGAGGTTTGAAACCCGAGATACATCAATATCTTATCTCTCATAAACTGTGTTTTTATTCAGATGTTGTTAATATGGCTTAGTTATTGGAGCGCGATAATAAGTCAACCCAACCAAAAGAGAGCAGCCGGCAAAATGATAATACCAGTGATAACAGTCATCGAAGCGATGACAATAAGCGTGGAGGAAATCAACATGCTAGAAATGGTAACCACTTCAGTGGTAATCATGGCCAAAACAATAAAAATGGACATTTCAAGAAGAGGAGATTCAACAATGATGGAAAGACGTCAACATCAGCACCTGTTGTTAAGGAAGGAGAACGACCACCTATAATATGCTTCAAATGCGGAGGGGAGGAACACATCAGTCCAAACTGTGCGATGCCATCCAAAGCATGTTATAATTGTGGAAGAGAAGGTCACCTAGCCTGATTTTGTCATTCACCGAAGAAAAGCTTAGCTAGGATGGAGGCGCCAAAGGACGCCCCAGAAAAGTCAAAGCCAGTAGTGCAAGGGAGAGCGTTTGTCGTGACCTCCTAGAAATCAAGGAACCTGAATGAGGTCATCACGGGTAAGCTTATCATAAACTCTAGCTAAGCATATACCTTATTTGATACCGGTTCTACCCATTCCTTTATTTCTCCTACTTGCACTCAACGTTTAAATTTGACTCCGGAGAAATTGGACTTTGACTTATCTATTGAAACTCCGTTGGGAGAAACCTTCATTACATCCACTGTTTATAAGTCTTGTTTGGTTCAAATCGGTACCCTCACATTACCTGTCGATCTTATTTCATTGAAAATACTTTCATTTGACGTAATTCTAGAATTCTAGGGATTGATTGGTTAACCACTCATCATGCAAAAATTGATTGTTTTCGTAAGGTTGTTAGCTTTCATATTCCTAATCAACCTATAATGCGAATTCAAGCAACCAAACCATTAAAATCAATCACTATCATCTCAAGCCATAAAGTTATTCGTTTATTAAAAAATTGATGTCAAGCTTTCTTAGCTCATGTCACAGATCTAAACAAAAATACGTCAGTTTTGAATGATATTTCTATTGTTAATGAATTTCCTGACGTATTCCCTGAAGAACTTCCTGGCCTAACCCCAGAGCATGAAATTGAATTTTGTATTGACCTTGAACCTGGTACAAAACCTATTTCCAAAGCCCCATATTGAATGGCTCCTATTGAACTTCAGGAGTTAAAGACCCAACTGCAGGAATTGTTAGACATCAGTTTCATTTATCCTAGTACTTCTCCTTGGGGTGCACCTGTTCTATTCGTGAAGAAGAAAGATGGGAGTATGCGTCTTTGTATTGATTATCGGGAGTTGAATCATGTCACCATCAAAAATAGGTACCCATTACCACGTATTGATGACCTGTTTGACCAGTTGCAAGGCTCCAAATTCTTTTCAAAGATTGATCTTTGTTCCGGATATCACCAATTGAAGATTAGAACCGATGACATTCCAAAGACGGCTTTCAGAACTCGGTACGGGCATTATGAATTCCTAGTCAAGTCTTTTGGATTGATTAATGCTCCTGCTGCCTTAATGGATATGATGAACTGAGTATTCAAGGAATATTTGGATCACTTTTTGGTCGTCTTTATTGATGACATCCTTATTAATTCCAAAAGCCGTGAAGATCATGAGCAACACTTGAGGCTGATACTCCAAAAGCTTTGTAAATATAAGCTTTATGCCAAGTTGAAGAAATGTGTGTTCTGGCTTGAGGAAGTAGAATTCCTTGGGCACGTGGTATCAAGTCATGGAATATCTGTTGACCCGGCAAAGATTGAAGCCATTCAAAGCTGGGAACAACCTAAATCAGTGACCGAAGTACGTAGCTTTCGCGACTTAGCTGGTTTTATAGGAGATTCGTAGAAGGGTTTTCTCAAATCACTACTCCATTAACTCAGCTGACTCGAAAAGATACAAAATTCGGTTGGAACGAGGGATGTGAGAAGAGTTTTCAAGAACTCAAGAGAAGACTTATTTCAGCACCTGTTCTGACAATACCATCTGGCTCGGAGGGATTTGTCATCTACAGTGATGCTTCAGGCAAAAGGGTTAGGATGTGTTCTCATGCAACATGGGAAAGTCATAGCCTATGCCTCTTGATAACTCAAAGAATATGAGAGGAATTATCCTACTCATGATCTAGAGTTGGCAGCTGTTGTCTTCGCACTTAAATTTTGGAGGTATTACTTGTATGGGGAGAAAGTGGAGATTTTTAAGGATCATAAAAGCCTCAAATATTTCTTCACTCAAAAAGGAACTCAACATACGATAGCGGCGTTGGCTTGAACTGTTGAAAGATTATGATCATACCATCCAATACAATCCTGAAAAAGAGAATGTGGTAGCTGACGCATTGAGTACAAGATTATATGCCGGTACGAGTGCGATATTGTCAACGCAGAGACCCATTTTGTATGACTTGCAAAGGATGGAGATAGAGATAAAGACTCCAGAGACACACGTGATGATGGCGAATATACGAGTAGAACCGACTTTAATCGATAAAGTTAAAGTTGCTCAAGCTACAAACCTGGAGCTAATGCATATGAAGAAGAAAGTACAAGAAGGTGCTATGCCGGAAGCAAGAATCGATGAAGAAGTAATATTTCGAGTCAACTCCAGACTTTGTGTTCCTAACGACCCTAATTTAAAGTATAAAATCATGATGGAGGTGCACAACACACCGTTTGCAATCCATCCTGGGAGTACCAAAATGTATCATGATCTTCGACATACATTTTGGTGGGGCAATATGAAGAGAGAGATAACGTTGTTTATCTCAAGGTGTTTAACTTGTCGACGAGTCAAGGCAGAGCATCAAGTACCAAAAGGTCCATTGCAACCACTTGAAATTCCAGAATGGAAGTGGGAGCACATTACCATGGATTTCATTACTGGTCTTCCCAAGGTTTCTCAAGGCATAGATGCAATTTGGGTCATTGTTGATTGATTGACCAAGTCTGCTCATTTCTTACCTATACGAGAAACTTATACACTTGAACATCTTGCTCGTATGTACATAAATGAGGTTATAAGATTGCATGGTATGCCAGTATCCATAGTTTCTGATCGAGACCCAAGATTAACTTCACGATTTTGGGTTAGTTTGCAAAAATCTATGGGCACAGATTTACGATTTAGTTTGGCATATCATCCTCAAACGGACGGACAATCAGAGAGGACTATTCAAATTCTTGAAGATTTATTAAGACTCTGTGTCCTTGACTTCAAGGGAAGTTGGGACAAGTTCTTACCGTTGGTGGAGTTTTCATAAAACAACAGTTATCAAGCAAGTATTGGCATGGCTCCATTCGAGGCGTTGTATGGAAGAAAGTGTCGTTCTCCAATATGTTAGGATGAGGTGGGTGAAGCAACGTTGTTGGGACCAGAGTTGGTACGTATGACGACGGAAAAGATTCAAACGATCCGGCAACGTATAAAAATCTCACAAGATCGACAAAAGAGTTATGCTAATCTTCATCGAAAAGACGTGGAATTCGATATTGGAGATCATGTGTTGTTACGTGTTGCTCCATGGAATGTAGTTACGAGATTTGGAAAGAGAGGAAAGCTAAATCCTCGATTCATTGGCCCATTTTTAATCCTCGATCGAGTAGGGACTGTAGCCTATAGACTCACTTTACCGCCAAGTATTGTGTTCATAACGTTTTTTATATATCCTTGTTACGTAAATATGTGAAAGACCCGAACCACATTATTAAGTTAGAACCGGAAGAAATAGCGAAAGATTTAACATATGAATAGGTTCCTATTCAAATCTTGGATAAGAAGGAAAATATGCTACGCTCCAAGGTTATACCTCAAGTCAAAGTTTTATGGAGGAACCACGATGTTGAGGAAATGACCTGGGAGTTAGAATCTGAAATGAAGTCAAGGTATCCTTACCTCTTCGACATACCAGGTACGTACCCTAATTTCAAGGTCGAAATTTCATAAGAAGGGGAGATCATAAGACCCCAACTTTTACGAATAAAAATGAATTTTCTATAATTATCATTTTTGAATATTATGGAATGAATTTGATATAATGTTATAGTTATGGGTAATATTTAGAAATTTTGCAAAGTACACAAGTTGTTTACAATCATTGGTTGGGGAATATTAATGTAATTATTGTCGAATGAGAAAAAAACGCAAAAAATATTTTATAAAAATAACGGCGAAAGTTTTACTGTTAACTGTTGAAACACCCGGTGTTAAAAGTACAGTAATACGCATGGTTGCATAGTAGTACACAGTATTGATTATTGATGCTTACGTGAGAAGTCACTCAGTTTTGTTCAAATTATTGCTATAGTAATTGTTGCATAGTATTTCACGTTATTTGATTCAATTATTGTCGATATTTTTATATATTATTAAATCAATAATTGAGACGACAGAGTTATTAATATTACTATTTGCAATATTAACGATGTCTAGAAGTTCTGCCAAGGAGAGGTTTTGTCACCTAATTGCGCGCCAATAGGGAGAAATCCTTATTGGAAAGCCCCGTTTTCCTGGGAACGAACTGGTCGATTAATATTGTGAATTATAATAATGATGATAAATATTGTTAAAAATATTGAGGGTATTTATATATATAAGTTTATAATGTGTGTGGTAGGTGGAATATATATATATATATATATATTAATAATATGTGTGTGTGAGTGGAAAATGGTGGAAAAGTGGAATTGGTGGATTGAGTATTAGTATTATATATATATATATATATATATATATATATATTATGTATATGTTTGAAAAGTGGTCAGAAGGTGGGGGATTTATGTTGGTTACGGGGGGAAGAAAAAAACCAAGTGGTGTATATAATATATATATATATAATGGCAGCATGTGTTTATATATATATATATATATATATTATTTTATTTTTGTTGCTTTGTTTTTATTGGATGGTTGTTTGAAATTAAGCATCTGTGATTCTCAAAGTTTTCATCCGTGAATTATACAAAGATTGCATCCATGATTTTCTTGCACAGTGCCCTTCTATTCTCCTATAAATAGGATGCTTAGTTAGAATAGAAATCACACCAGAAATTCAGAAAATTCTCTTCTATAATCTTGAGCGTATTTCTTTAGAGTTTTAAGAAGCTTTGAGCGTAGTGCTAGCTTTCTTAAAGAATATTCTCGCCCTACCAGTGGGAATACTCTTCTTTTACGGTAAGGGGTATTATTTGTATATATCCATGAAGAAAACTTCTGTTATTCAATTCTTTATTATTCTATTAGAACATCATGTTCAATGGCTTTTATTTCTGGGAATTGGTTCCAATCTTTATTATTACGTTGAATATCATGTCTCGTTCGCTTTTCGCTGGGACTGGTTCCGTCTTTATTATTCTGTTGGAATATCCTGTCTGTGCGTTTTACGACTGACCTAATTCCGTTATTTATTATTCTGTTGGAATAACCTGTCTATGTGAAGTACCACATGCATGGTGATTTCTGTTGTTATTCCATTCTTTATTATTCTGTTGGAATATCCGCCGGATGCATGACACTTTACCGACCGGTTCCGTTATTTATTATTCGTTGGAATAACTTCGCTCATAATGATACCGCATTCATGGTGATTTCTTTTGTTATTCCATTCTTTATTATACTTAGTTGGTTAAAGTTTTGACTTCTATACTCCATGAAATTAGTGGAATATCCTTGATATTTGCGCTTCATCTAGTATCTTTTCATGGAAATATTCTTCTGAGCATTCTTGAATTTTTCTCTACAAAGAAGTATCATGTTGACAATTTGGACGTTATTAGTTCCTGGATAAATTAATTCTTGAACTTGTTTTATTGAATTCTTATATCATTGTCATCATCCTCGTGTTTATATTTTATTGAAAGTCATCTGTGGCCTGTAGTGCATAGATGGACTTGGTATGATTATGACCAGGGATTATTCGGTATAATCATGACCGTAATGTTACAAATGATGTGGTAAAAGTCCTCATTGGCCCGTAGTGCATTGATGGACAGTTGTTTGCATGATCATGACCATTGATGAATACACGAATATCCTTGGCCCGTAGTGCATAGATAATTTATGGTTGTGATACTAATGAATATCCTTGGCCGTAGTGCAGGGATAATGTGGATTATTTGTTAAGCTGAGTCCCAGAGATAAAAGTGATGAAAAACCTTTTTAAATCATAAAAGATAGTAGATTTTATTCTCTACTTGACTCTTTTAATGGATTGCATGTTCCACTGCAGTTAAACTTGATGTCTATTGTATTTTATCGCTTTTAACTTTATTTGAAGACTAATGATAATTTTTTCTCGCATTATCTTAATCATAATATTATTTCTATTGGGCTAGTTGAGCTCACCCTTTCTTTCTTTGTTCTCTCTTGTGAAATGAGAACGAGCCGGGACTAGTCGGGGAACGGAGTGATAGTATTAGTAGTCCTCACTATTCTGTTAAATAGTGTGACAATAATTGTAATGAGGACTTATTCTGAGAGTGATTATTGTCTAGAAGATAATAATTGTATTAAAACTCACAACTATCTTGTTTTATATTAAAGATTGTATTCGTATTCTGTATCATGTATTTGGCGACTCAAGATGGATGATGTATACCTATTTTGGGGGCGTCACATATTATGTTCTACTTAACTCTTCTAATGGATTGCTTATTCCGCTGCAGTTAAACTTGATGTTTATTGTATTTTATCAGTTTAACACTGTTGAAGGCTAAGGATAATTTATTCTGCATTATCTTAGTCATAATATCTCTTACTGGGCTAGTTGAGCTCACCCTTTCAGTCATTGTTCTCTTCAGGAAATGAGAATATAGTTGGGACGAGTCGGGGAACGGATTGACGGTCCAGATGGTTGTTTTAGTATTACTCACTATTCTATATAATAGTGTGACAATAAATGTAATGAGGACTCCATTGAGTGTGGATATTGTCTAAATGACAATATTCTTATTAAAACTCTTAGATTATGTTTTGTCGTATTTTTACACGACTGTTGTATTAAAGAAGTTTGTAGTTGATTTCTGTACCATGTATCTAGTGACCCAAGATGGGTGATGTATACCTGTTTCGGGGGCGTCACATGACTGCTGGGTTGCCAGCATTTGTGATGGATTCTCCCACCCCGAGTGCCACTGTTATTCAGTATTCAGCACAGTATTTGGAGCAAAGCCTACATCTGATGACCTATGAGAGAGATTAGGCTAGGGCCTCGATGTTGATAGCTCTTGATGGGAGCGACGCCACTCTATTAGAGAGGGACGAGTCTAGATCAGCCAGAGATGCATTGATTATGGAGCAGGATGCTGCCCTATTTGCCAGGGATGTGGCCATTGCAAACAGTTCTTTAGTGAGATCCCATACGACTGGCATCCTTGTCGATATGAGTGCATATATGGATGAGCATCATGCCACCATGCAGTTAGCCTCGGATCTGCTAGCTCGTGTAGATACCATTGGGCAGGAGCTTGCAGCTTTACCTCCTTCTTCAGAGAGGGTTGCTATATTAGATCTGATAGTCCGCATACACACAGATCTGTAGATAGCTTTGTATTTTCCTGCACAGACTAGCTTAGCCATTTTGTTATGTACAACACATATGTATATATCAAACAGTATTATATATGGTAGAGAAATATATTTTGATTTACTTCCCTTTCAGTTGTGCCTTGATACTTGCTTAATATTTGCCTGTTTCTTCAAGGCTTGTGATCTTGATGCTTTCTTAACTCATCCTTGATATGTGGACATTGATCCATCATAAGATCTCTTAGAATGGATCATTGATCTGTATGTATCCCTACCATCTTTGGTGTCTTGGGACTAGTTTCTGTATGGAAATGTGGAGAGGAGTATGGCTTTTCCTCTCTGAGATTGACCGCACCACAGATGGTCGCTAGTACTTCTATTTGTGAGAACCCTAGTTCATTCCATCTCTTATGGATTGGTGTTGATCTTTGAGGCACAACAACAGCTTAGATGGTCACCGAATCTCCTATTGGTGAGGAGAGGTTGGGTAATTCCATCCCTTTGGTCTGAAGCCGATGAACTGTAATAGATTGAAGTTTGATCCCAGTACCGTGTGACAAGTATTTTTGTTCTGGTAGGGGTTAGACTAAACCATAAATGGCTACCTACGTACTCCTATTGAAGAGGAGATCAAGTCTGCGTAGTTAAAACCTGGTGTAAGAGGTTCAAAGCTGAATGTGAAAGGTAGATGGGTGTAGAAGTTTTATTGATGAAGAAGGGTGTAGAAGTGTTTTTGTTATTTTTGTTTTTGTAGAGAAAGGGTAGAAATGCTTTTGTTTTTTTTTGTTTATTGCGATCGGGCCATATAGAATATGGTTGCCTACGTACTCCCATGTATCAGGGAGATCAGGTCGACGTAGTTCACCCCTCAGGATGAATTATAGCCGAAGAGAAGTGTAAATCCCATGTGTAGGCTATACTGCGGGGAGAAGAAAGTTTGATCCCATGATGGGGACAAACTGCAGGTGTAGAAAACGTTTGATCTCGTCTTCAGGATAAACTGCAGGCATAGAAAAGTTTAATCCCGTCTTTAGGATAAACTGCAGTTATGAAAGGTTCAATCCCATCTTCAGGATAACCGAAATTGTATGGAAGTTATGAAATGAAGTGAAACCAGGCTGCTGGCTTGAAGTGTATATTTCCCTGAGGGGCAGAAGAGTATGTAGAAAGGGTTAGAAACTGGAATGACTAGTGATTTGATGATCCAAAACCCAGGATGTTTTCTTGATGGTAACTTCAGACATAATACTGTTTCACGGTGTCCGAGTTGATAAGCTGTGGAAATTCATCGCCATCCATTTCCTGTAGTCTGAGAGCGCCTCCTGTCAATACCTCCTTGACAACAAACGGGCCTTCCCAATTAGTTGTGAATTTTCCCTTAGATTGATCTTGGTTGTCAAGGATCTTCTTCAAAACCAAGTCATATTGTTTGAACTGTCGTAGCCAGACTTTTCTGTTGTAGGATCGTGCGATCCTTTGCTAATATAACTAACCATGGAAGATAGCCGCAGTTCGCCTTTCGTCTATTAGAGACAATTGGTGATACCTATCTTGTACCCATTAGTCTTCATCTAGCTGAGAGTCCATCAACACTCTGAGTGATTCCATTTCCACCTCTATGGGGAGCACTGCTTCCATCCCATAGGCTAATGAGTAGGGGTTGCCCCAGTGGAAGTACGCATGGAAGTTCTGTTGGCTAATAAAGTCAGAGGCAAGAGGTCAGGCCATCCTTTGTGATTGGCGAACATTTTCTGCATGATCTTCTTGATATTTTTATTAGCCGCTTCAACAGCACCATTCATCTTTGGATGACGGAGTTAAGGTGTTTGATGTGGAAGTTACTGCATAACTCCTCCATCATTTTGTTGTTGAGGTTTTTAGCATTGTCTGACTCAATGACCTCTGATTGTCCATATCGACAGACGATATTGTTTCTGATGAAAGCAATGATGACTTCTTTGGTAACCCTGGGGAAGGAGGCTGCTTCTACCCACTTGGTGAAGTAGTCGATCATGTTGAATATGAATCGATGTCCATTACTGGCTTTAGTCTCGATGGGCCCATTCACATCCATTCCCCGCATTGAGAAGGGCCATGGCGAACTCATATTGTGGAGTTCCCTTGGAGGGGCGTGGATAGAATTCCCATGAATCTGGCATTGATAGCACCTCTTGACGTGATCATCACAGTCAGCTTTGAGCGTAAGCCAATAATGCCCTGTTCTGAGGATTTTCTTAACAAGTAGGGGTCCACTCATGTGTGGGCCACATACTTCACCATGGATCTCATCCACGAGCCTCTAAGCTTGGTCTTTGTCCAGACATCTGAGGAGACCTAATCCTGCATCTCTTTTGTAGAGTGTATCTCCACTCAGGTAGAATTTCATAGTAAGTCGATGGATCCGCCTCTTTTCAATCAGGCTCGCCTCAGCGGGTGTAGATACATCTCGTAGATACTCCTTGATATGTTGATACCAAGGGTTGTGGACAGGAGGTAGCTCATCCGATACTTCTCCAACATAGTTCCCATAAGCTGGGGCCTTTTACAGGGCAAATATGATGCTTGACATGTTTTCCTTGTCAGGTATGTGAATCAAGGAGGGCAATGTTGCTAGTGCATCAGCAAAATCATTCCTATTACGAGGAATGTGTAGAAAGGAGATTTCTTCGAACTCCAAAGCCATCTGTAAAACTTTTCGATGGTAAGGCAACAAATGTAGTTCCTTAGTTTGATAGATTCCCGTGGATTATTTGATTACCAATTCGGAATCCCCAAAGACAGTTAATCGCCTGATGCCCATTGAACGGGCAAGTTTTAGCCCCATGATACAACCTTCATACTCAGCTGTGTTATTGGTGCTGCGAAACCGCAATTTATTGACTACGACGGATACCGCTTCCAAATTTCTAGAGCCTTCTATGTTAACATCTTCATCAAAATATATTTTTCATGTATGAAAGGCATCGTACTGATGGTATTGCTTAACTGTCATTACCCCTTCATCGGGGAAGTATATTTCTAGGGGTTTACTACCCTGCAGGTGCGGCGAGCAGTTGATCTGCAATTCCTTGACCTTTGACAGACTTTTACGTCACATAGACGATGTCAAATTGTTGTAGGATCAACTGTCATCTGCACAGTCGACAATTAAGTATGGGATTACTGAACACATACTTGAGAGGATCCACGCGGGATATGAGATGAGTTGTGTGACCATGGAGGTAATGCTGTAACTGATGAGTGAGTTTTATACACACGATTTGGATACATTCGGGCTTAATTTATTGTTGTTCTCAAGTCTTTTAGGATGTTTTTATGTGTTTGTGTCTATTCATGCATGTTTTATATTGTTTTGTAGGAATTGGGATAAAAGTTACTTGGATCGACGTTTAGGCTGGCTAGATTAGCGTTTTCGGCTTGCCATTTACACAGCAGTCACGTCAGAGCCAGTTTGACTATAGATCCGGACATTATTTCGAAAAACTCAAAGAATGAAAGATGTAGATCTACTTCTCTTCTTTTCGGATCATCTAGAATCATCAAAATTGGAGTTCGGACGAAGAAGTTATGGCTATTTTCCCAAAGGAAGTCGGAGCAGAAAATGTCAAAAAATGGGGCAGCGCCGGGGCGCCCATTTTAAGCCTATTTTCCAAGCCGGGGCGCTAAGGCAGTGTCTGAGCATCGTTCCCAACGCTGGGGCACTTGGGAAGAGGTTGGGTGCAGCCTGGATGCGTTTTGGGTGAATTTTAACACCTTTTTGACTCCAAATTGGATTGGATTTGTTCCTAAGCTAAAAATTAGACTTGTAACCTATAAATACATGATGTAAGGCATAAAATAAAGGGGGATTACATAGATTAGACTAGATTAAACACTCCTTTAGATTAGAACATAACCCTAGTTCTTATTAGTTTTGGAGATTGAAGCAACTTGGAGACCATATAAGATTCAAAGCATGAGCGAAAGAGAAGTCTCAACGCTACTAGCAATAGATTATATTCTCTTCTCTTCTCTTACTTTTATCTTTTAATGTCTATTCAATTGTGGATTCTTGATTTTAATTCATTAATTATGAACTAACTCTTTCATTAAGATTTCAATTGAACTTTTTATGATTATGAATTGATTATTTGATTTATTTTAATTATTTATGTTCTAGTGAATTGTTCATCTTGGTTTGTGCCTATTGATTAATTATCTGATCAGTAATTACCTTGTTACTCTAGAAGGAATTGAGAAAGGAATTCTAGGATTAGAACTGGGCATGGTGACATGTGACTTAGTTATTTGCACAGTGAATAATTAGGTTTGTGAATAGAATGAGAATATCTATTTGTCGCGTGTAACACATAGGGAATTGGGATTGTAGCGAGTTTAATTCAATTGTTTTGCATAGAGATATAGCAAAATTAATCTGGGTTAAATAGAAGGCAATTGATCACTCGAGAGAGGGCTTTTGGCATTTGAGAATTCCTATTAACAATTCAGTAAACATAATAATTGGGATAATTGGATAATTGGTTTATAGTTCATAATTGGGGATATTGGAGTCTTAGCCTTTATTTATTTGAATTCATTTAAAAAGTAACCTAGTTTTAATTGATTAAGTTAGTTTTCTTAATTAGAAAAATCATGATTTGAGATTGTTTAAATAAAATTGATTTGGTTAAGAATTAGTAATTGGTAATTTTTATTAAATAATTTCTCGTGGGAACGATACTCTACTTTCACATTATTACTTGTTGACCGTGTATACTTGCACATATGCATTGATTGCGAAATCGATCAACATATTTTTGGCACAGATAGAGACACTTTCGAGGGTGTTTGAAGCTTTTGAAGCTCAACGTCATCAAAGTGTGGCGGTTACTTGTGATTATTGTTCTGGAAATCATATGAGTCATCAATACGCCATCAGTTTCGAGCCGGTACAGTATGATGGTGATTACCCCAATAATTATGTTTATCCCAACAACTATCATCAGGATTGGGGGTATCACCCGGATTTTTCATGGAATATCAATCAAGATCAATTTTATGCTCCAAGTCTAACATACCCACCGGATTTCTCGTGTCCACCTCCACTACAACAGGAAGAACATTCAAATTGGGAGGAAGCCTTGGAAAAAGTTATTAAAGCTTCTGAAAAGAAACACGAAGAACATGAAAAGAAACTTAATCAAATGGAGCTGAGTATACAAAGTCAGAATGCATCGATCAAGAATCTGGAAAATCAATTGGGGCAGATAGCACATGCGTTGAACAATCGTCCTCAATACACTTGGATCTATGACATAAATTCTAAGACTGATGGTGAGCCCGAACCAAATCTGCAACTGGATGTGCCAAATGATATAGATGTTGAAAGAGAGGAAAGACTTGGGGACCAAGAAAAAGAGATCGACAAAGATCTAACTTTGAGTACCAACGAAGATGAGCCAATTTCATTAGTATCCCATGTGCTTCCTCCACCAAAGTTCAAGAATCCGGGCAGTTTTGCAAAACCATGCCCAATTGGAAGTCATGTCGTCGGCAAAGCTCTTTGTAATGTAAGAGCTAGTACAGTTGTGGAGTCATGGTGGGATGAAAAGGAGAAGATGGATGAAGATTCCATTATGTTTATTAAGCTTCAATGCCCTAATCTATTCATCGACATAATGGAGGAAACACCTAGTGGTTTGTCATTCTTAATGGGGATCCTATCTACAAAGAGCATGCTAGCTGACTTCAATTCAAGAGTTTTTGCTAATGGGAACCTCCCAAAAGAGACATTGCTTCTGATGGATGGAGGGTTTCTCAATTTTCGTAGGGGAATTGGATAGAGAATTGAAGAAGTCAGGCTAAGACTATAAAACAAGCGCTTATTGGGAGGCAACCCAAGTTCAATTTTTATTTTTAGTTTTTATTAAGTTTTATATTAGTAGTTTTGAATTTGCATTTATTTAGGATTTAATAAAATTGCTTCTATCATGGTTTTACAGGTTATTCAAGTCAAATTCAAGTGTGGTGCCCAATTTGTTCCATGTGCTTAGCCTATTCTCCAAACTTAGCGGTCAAGGAGGAAGATTGCTATATTTTCAAGGAAGTCCTCTGCTTTAATTTTTTTCTATTGTAGCCATTGAGGACAATGTCTAGATTAAGTTTGGGGGCATTTTAGTGTCGTACTGCATATAGTTAGTTATCTGCATAGTAGTTTATTTTTTTTATGTGTTAGCATTATGTTTTTTTAGGTTTCATATAATACATGGTATTTTTTTTGCATCTTCAAATATGTGTTCATGTAGTATAATTGCATTTTTTCTTATTTTTGCATGAATTTGTGTGATAGGTTGGTGTGGTCTTAGCTCGGCCTATGATAAGATTGGTTTTGCATGTTAACTTGAACAGTGTTGATAATTGATGATGAGTTCTAATTTTAATCATGATGATAATCTGAGCCTGTCTGAAACTTATGTAACTGGTTAGAACTTAAAGTTTAACTATTTTAATCCACTTGGTTCAAGGGTTTCATAATTTGTTTCTGAGGGAAAATCTTTGTTAAAATTTAAGGAAATTAGTGAACTGGCGGTAAAGGTTGGAATGACGTAAAAGCTTGAGTTTGGGGGAATCTATGAGATATATATACTAAAAAAAATTGATGAAGAGAAAAAAAAATAGAAAATCCAGAAAAAAGAAAAAAGAAAAAAAAAAGAAAAGATATGATGAAAAAAAAAAATAAGAGAAAAACCGTGGTTAGTTTTGTTTCGGGGCCTTTGTTACTTGAGCAAGAACGCCCGAAGGGGTGTCTTAACACCTAAGCGCCCTAAGGTCTTATATGGTGCGGGAGTCGTTGGTTGAAAGCTCGCTAAGGGTGGCTTTGTTAGCCTAATGGAATGAGACATTACACTGACCATTGAAAAAAAAAAAAATACACGGGAAAGAGCAAAAATGCCCTCGTGGTTGAATAAAAGTATAAATAAATCTTGTATTTACCCTTAGATTTGGTAATTGCTTAGTTTTAACCGGAGTTGTCATGTTCACAAAAGTAATTGCATTGGAACTAAAATTTTCCTTATAAGAAGTTGAAAGTTGTATATCTACTTTTCCTCTTTCCGGATCATCTTGAATCATCAAAATCGGAGTTCGGACGAAGAAGTTATGGCCATTTTCCCAAAGGACGCCTGGAAAGAGAAAATGTCATAAAATGGGCAGGCCAAGGCGCCAATTTTAAGTTTATTTGCAGTGCCGGGCGCTATATAAAGCGATGTTCGAGCGTCGTTCCAGTATTTGGGGTGCTTGGGAAGAGGTTGGGTGCGGCTTGGACGCGTTTTGGGCAAATTTTGACACCTTTTTGACTCCAAATTGGATTGGGTTTGTTCCTAAGCTAAAAATTGGACTTGTAACCTATAAATACATGATGTAAGGCATAAAATAAAGGGGGATTACATAGATTAGACTAGATTAAACACTCCTTTAGATTAGAACATAAACCTAGTTCTTATTAGTTTTGGAGATTGAAGCAACTTGGAAACCATTGAAGATTCAAAGCAGGAGCGAAAGAGGAGTCTCAAGGCTACTGACAATAGATTATATTCTCTTCTCTTCTCTTACTTTTATCTTTTAATGTCTATTCAATTGTGGATTCTTGATTTTAATTCATTAATTATGAACTAACTCTTTCATTAAGATTTCAATTGAACATTTTATGATTATGAATTGATTATTTGATTTATTTTAATTATTTATGTTGAAGTGAATTGTTCATCTTGCTTTGTGCTTATTGATTAATTATCTGATCAGTAATTACCTTGTTACTCTAGAAGGAATTAAGAAAGGAATTCAAGGGTTAGAACTGGGCATGGTGACATGTGACTTAGTTATTTGCACAGTGAATAATTAGGTTTGTGAATAGAATGAGAATATCTATTTGCCGCATGTAACACATAAGGAATTGGGATTGTAGCGAGTTTAATTCAATTATTTTGTATAGAGATATAGAAAAATTAATCTGGGTTAAATAGAAGGCAATTGATCACTTGAGAGAGGGCTTTTGGCATTTGAGAATTCCTGTTAACAATTCAGTAGACATAATAATTGGGATAATTGGATAATTGGTTTATAGTTCATAATTGGGAATATTGGAGTCTTAGCCTTTATTTATTTGAATTCATTTATAAAGTAACCTAGTTTTAATTGATTAAGTTAGTTTTCTTAATTAGAAAAATCATGATTTGAGATTACTTAAATAAAATTGATTTTGTTAAGAGTTAGTAATTGGTAATTTTTATTAAATAATTCCTTGTGGGAATGATACTCTACTTTCACTTTATTACTTGTTGACCATGTATACTTGCACGTATTCATTGATTGCGAAATCGATCAACAGTAACCTCATGGAAGCTCATGCTAAAGCACAACAAGTCTACTCAATTAGAGTGTACTTGTGTTCACTGATGCTAAATCTTTTGCTGAGGTAATAGATAGCTCGTTCTTGGCCTCTATCGTCTTTTTTCCCCAGCATGTAGCCCATGACATTGTCATTAATGAACAGGTACATAAATAGGGGAACATCATCCCTGGGTGGTAACAAAATAGGAGCATTAATCAACTGCTCTTTAATGGTAAGGAAGGCTTTCTGACACTCATCGTTCCATTTCATGGAGGAGTTCTTCCTTAACAACTTGAAGATGGGCTCACAGGTTGCTGTGATTTGAGAAATAAACATGCTAATGAAGTTGATTCTTCCCTAAAAGCCCCGTATTTCCTTCTCTGTCTGAGGAATGGGCATTTCCTTGATGGCCTGGATTTTGGTGGGATCCAGCTCAATCCCTTAGTGGCTGATTAAGAAACCTATCAACTTGCCTGATTTAACACCAAAGGCGCACTTGGCTGGATTCAACTTCAAGTTGTACTTACTCAACCTGTTGAAAAGCTTTTTGAGATGGTCTAAGTGGTCTTCCTCCTTTCGGGATTTGACGATGATGTCATCCAAGTAGATCTCTATCTCCTTGTGCATTAAATCATGGAAAAGAGTCATCACAGCTCGCTGATAGGTTGCCCCAGCATTGATGAGGCCGAATGACAACCGTCTGTAGCAAAAGGTTCCCCGAGGCGTGATGAAAGTAGTTTTCTCACGGTCCTCCTTAGCGACCATAATTTGATGGTACCCCGCGAAGCAATCCGCAAAGAAGTACATGCCGTATTGAGCAATATTGTCAATGAGAATATGGATAAAGGGTACGAGAAATCTATCTTTAAGGCAAGCTTTGTTCAAATCCCGGTAATCCATGTAAACTCGCACCTTTCCTCCGGGTTTAGGCACGGGAACAATGTTGGATATCCACTCAGGATATGTAGACACCATGATAATGTCAGTTTGAAATTGTTTCACAACTTCTTCTTTTACCTTTAAACTCCACTCAGGTTTTAATCGCCTAAGTTTCTGCTTGACTGGCTTAAATCCCTCTTTAATGGGAAGGCGATGAAGAACAATGTCAGTGGACAAACCCACCATGTCTTCATAAGACCATGCAAACACATCCTAGAATTAGGTTAATAGTGCAACCATGTCATTCCATTGGTTTGGGGTGAG
Source organism: Panax ginseng (assembly GCA_020205605.1). Classification (NCBI taxonomy): domain Eukaryota; kingdom Viridiplantae; phylum Streptophyta; class Magnoliopsida; order Apiales; family Araliaceae; genus Panax; species Panax ginseng. The sequence continues at coordinate 105,316,644 of CM035134.1, forward strand.
CTCTGAACAAATCTGGATTAGCTTAGGGCTTTCTGTGGTTCCAAGATTAAAAGAAGTGGTTTGGTCAAGGTTGGGTTTAGGTTTGTCTGTGACCCATTCATTAATCTCCTGAGGTGTCTCAATGTCCTCTTGTATTTCCATCAAGTCTGAGTCCAACTTTGCATCAAAGTTACAACCCTTGTGCAGAGAAGGCATCCCATCAGCAAGTACAGGCACATCTAAATTCAGAGTCCTGAAACAAAATATGCTTTCACTTAATATATAAAACTGTTTAATCATACACAAGTGTTAGCATTTACTGATAAAATAACTGTAAATACTGTATAAAAAAGTAAGCAATTAAAGTTATCTACAAGGCAGAGGGATTTTTTGCCCTTTTTACCCTCGTTGACCAATGCATGGAGTGCTGCTCCAATTGTTGAGGGCAAAGTCCTGATGGACTGCAGTGATGAAGGGATTGTCATTGTCCTCCTTCTCCCGAATGATAACCATGACATCTGGGAAATCATCGTCCGGGGTATGTCTGTTTGTATGTTCATCATGGACAATGATGCGTATGCCTGACATCATCAAAGCGATGTCATGTTTATGTTTCTGCTCCCTTTCTTCCACTTCGGGATCAGGAATCAACACCTCTTTTGTTTTGAATGGTACTGGTTTGGGAAACAACATAGCCATAACATGAGCTGACACCTTTATTGGAGACTGTATCTGTAAGACCCCAACTTTTATGAATAAAGATTAATTCCTCTCGAAATATATTTTTGAATATTATGGTGTGGATATAATATAATGTTATAGTTGCGGGTAATATTTACAAATTTTGAAAAGTAAGCAAGTGGTTATATAATATTCGATTGGTCGGGGAATATTCATTTTAACAGGGAATATTCGTACGACGGCACATGTGACGCCCCTAAAACAGGTATACATCACCCATCTTGAGTCGCCAAATACATGGTACAAAAATACAAATACAACTTAATAATACAACTGTCGTGTAATATACGACAAAACATAAACTGAGAGTTTTAATAAGAATATTGTCATCTAGACAATATCCACACTCAATGGAGTCCTCATTACATTTATTATCACACTATTTAACAGAATAGTGAGGACTACTAATGCTATAATCTGGATCATCACTCCGTTCCCCGACTCGTCCCAGCTACATTCTCATTTCTTGAAGAGAACAGTGAAAGAAAGGGTGAGCTCAACTAGCCCAGTAAGAAATATTATGACTAAGATAATGCAAAATAAATTATCGTTAGTCTTCAACAATGTTAAACTGATAAAATACAATAGACATCAAGTTTAACTGCAGCGGAATAAGCAATCCATTAGAAGAGTCAAATAGAGCATGATATCTACTATCTTCTATGATTTAAAATGTTTTCATTAATTTTTATCGCTGAGACTCAGCTTAATAAATAAACTATATCATCGAATCATCCCTGCACTACAGGCCAAGGTTATTCATTAAATCATCAATAGTCATGACTATACCGAATAATCCTTGGTCATAATCATACCAAATCCGTCTCTGCACGTAAGCCAAAGATATACAACAATAAAACCAATAATCAATATTCTATCTTTTCACGTAAGCCAAAGATATACAATTCAATAATCAAAAGTTCATCTTTGCACGTAAGCCAAAGATAACTTTCATCATCATATAAGCATGAGGATGATGACAATGATATAAGCATTAATCAAATGAAAATAAGGATAAATATTAAAGACTTTAAATTTATCCAAATATTATCAACCACTTAATAATCTCATAATCTAATATTATTAATATTATAATAATATTTTAATCACTTCTCAAACTTATAAACAATTTATTTCAATTGTTTACACTTTACTACATAATGCATTTAATCATTCAAAATGCCATACTCATAAGATTTCATCACCAGTGATCAAATCCTTTATCAAAAATCTGCATATACCATATATAGGATTCCCGAGCCATAAAATCCTATTTTTCCAATTTTGTTACTTCACATAACATATTTAACTCATTTACTCATAACTAGATTATTTTCATGAAAAATACCAAATCAGTCCTAAAAATATTTCTTTTCTTGGATTTAGCAGAATATAGTCTCATATTGAACATATATTTTTCTCGGAATTTTTATTATTCATTTACTATTTTTCAAAAATCAATTTCTAATTAATTCCTTAAGAAATTAGCTACCTCAAGGTTAACTCCAGAAATTTCCAAATCTTGGTAGGATCTTACACATGTTAACGTGAGCTTCCAGTTTAAATTTTATGGTCATCAGAGTTATAGAACTCTGGTTATAGCGTTTTTCGTCGAAAAAACTTAAATATTGAAATGTTCATAACTTGCTCATTTTAAGTCAGAATGAGCTCATTTTTGGACAGGAGGTACTTTATACCATATATTTTCATGTCCCAAAAGGCCGAAATTTTTCTCACAAATTAAGTGGCCGAGAATGCCCTTTTAAATTTCTGGGCAATAGCTTTTTACTATTTTGCAGCTTTTGACTCCTTTGCTAAAAACAGTCCACACGAAAATCTACAACACCTTTTTCCAGTGATTCCACTTGGGTAAGTTAGAAAACTTATAGATCTAACTCTAGAACTTAACCACACTCAAAAATTCAAAATATAATAGGAGATATGGTCAATCGAATTTCATGTTCCATTTTCACCAAAATTTGATTTTCAACTCTTTGTGATTTCTAAGAAACTTTCATGTTTTCACATAACAACCAACATAACTCATCATGACAATGACATAATAATTCAATAAAACAAGTTCAAGAATAAATTTAAAAGATTTATAAGTTAATTTATCCTGATCTCAATAACGTCCAAATTGTCAACATGATAATGCTTTGTAGAGTACAATTCAAGAATGCTCAGAAGAATATTTCCATGAAAAGATACTGGATGAAGCACAAATATCCATGATATTCTAATAATTTCATGGAGTATAGAAGTCAAAACTTTAACCAACTGAGTATAATAGAATATATGAAACTGTAAATGGATTTTCTCTCGCCATGCGATAATCCACGTATACAGATCATTTCCACAATTTAATAAGGAATGAATACAAAGGATCATTCACCATGCATGTGGTAATCCACATAGACAGGTTATTCCAGCAGAATAATAAAGAATGGAATAACAAAAGGATTCACCATGCGTACGATAGACTGCACAGACATGTTATTCCCAACAAAATAATAAATAATGAAACCAGGTCATGCGTAAACGCACTGACAGGATATTCCGACAGAATAATAAATAATGGAACTAGGTCCGACGTAAACGCACAGACATGATATTCTGACATAATAATAAATGATAGAACCTGGTCCAGCGTAAACGCACAGACAGGATATTCCGACAGAATAATAAAGAACGGAATAATAGAAGAATTTCACCATGTATGCGGATTAAGATAAAGCGAGTTATTCAACATAATAATGAAGAATGGAATAACAGAAGAATTTCACCATGTATGCGGTACTTCGTATAAACAGGTTATTCCAACATAATAATGAAGAATGGAAGAACAGAAGAATTTCACCATGTATGTGGTACTTCGCATATACAGGTTAGTCCAACAGAATAATAAGGAATGGAATAACAATAGATCTCTTCATGAATACGAAAGAATAATACCCCTTACCTCAGAAGAAACTGGATACTAGAATAGTGACGTAGCAGGCTTCTCTTCTTCTTTCTCCCTATAGATTTTCTCTCTATAGCTTCTCTCTATAATTTCTCTCTATAATAATTGCTCTATAGCTTTATTGAATTGGTGAGAAATGAAGGAAGAATGAGCTTCTATTTATAGAAAAATATTATTTCGATAATTGCACGTTTTGGGCCTCGAAAAATTACAGTACAATACCTCCAACTTTTCTTTCATTTTTAATTTAGTCCTACAAGTATTATCAAACTTGCACTACCTCCCCTAATAGTAAATAATTTGAATCAATAGTTATAATCATGTGAAAATACGAATTATGGTATAGTACCTCCATCTATACCTCCATCTTTAATTTAATCATGCAAGTATTATCAATCTTGCACCAACTCCCCTAATAGTATAAGAATGTGATTCAATAGTATACACATGTGAATAAATAGTTATATAAGCATGTGAATTAGTAGCAATTAATTGCTCATTTATCCGATAAATTCCCCGATTTATCAATATAACCCCTAGACATCAATTATCATCGGAATAGATGTCAATTTCCACTAACACTAATAATTTTAACACAATGGAACTATCAAAATCATCTTTAATAAACACGAACTTATTCATCATTAATATTATAACTCACAATATTTAACAACCAGGTCATTCCCAGGAAAGCGGGGGCTTTCTAATAAGGATTTCTCCCTATTAGCGCGCAATTAGGTGACCAAACTTCTCCTTGACAGAACTTCTAGACACTGTAAATATTGCAATTTAATAATATGAATAACTTTGTCGTCTCAATTATTGATTTAATAATATATCATATAATGCAGATGATACTATGACAATAATTGAATCAATACTATGAGAGATATGATGCAGCCATTACTGTAGCAATAATTGAGTATAACTGAGTGACTTCTCACGTAAGCATCAATAACCAATACCGTGTGCTACTATACAACCACGCGTATTACTGTACTTTTACTACCGGGTAGGTCAACAGTTTTAACGGTAACACTTTCGCCGTTATTTTTATAAAAAGATTATTCTGTCATTTTCTAAATACGACAATACTTCCGTTGTGGGTTCGCCAATGATTGTGCCATCGTATGGATATTCCCGACAAAAAGAATATTTCCCAACTAACCGAATATTTTATAACAACTTGCTTACTTTGCAAATTTATAAATATTACCCACAACTATAACATTATATCAAATCCACACCATAATATTGAAAAAAAACATTTCGAGAAATTTAAATCATTATTCATAAAATTTGGGGTCTCACATCACTATCATTGGTGGACCCCACAACGGAAGTATTGTCGTAATACGAAAATGACAGAATTATCTTTTTATAAAAATAACGACAGAAGTGTTACCGTTAAAACTGTTGAACTACCCGGTAGTAAAAATACGATGTCTGGCGCGGTTTCATATAGTAACACAAGATTGGTTATTGATGCTTACGTGAGAAGTCACTCAGTTATATTCAATTATTGCTACAGTAATTGCTACATCATATCTCTCATATTATTGATTCAATTATTGTCATAATATCATATGTATAATATGTTATATTATTAAATCAATAATTGAGATGACAAAGTTTTTTATATTATTAAATTACAATATTTACAATGTCTAGAAGTTATGTCAAGGAGAGGTTTGGTCATCTAATTGCGCGCCAATAAGGAGAAATCCTTATCGGAAAGCCCCCTCTTTTATGGGAACGACCTTGTTGTTAAATATTGTGAGTTATAATATTAATGATGAATAAGTTCGTGTTGATTAAAGATGAATTTGATAGTTCCATTGTGGTGGGATTATTAGTGTTAGTGGAAATCTACATGTATTCCGATGATAATTGATGTCTGGGGGTTATATTGATAAATCAGGTAATAAATCGGATAAATGAGCAATTAATTGCTACTAATTCCCATGATCATATAACTATTTGGTCACATATGTGTACTTTTGAATCACATTCATGTACTATTAGGGGAGTTGGTGCAAGATTGATAATACTTGCATGACTAAGTTAAAAATGGAGGTAAAGATGGATGTACTATACTGTAATTCGTATTTCCACTTGATTATAACTATTGATTCACATGATTGAACTATTGATTCACATTATCTACTATTAGGGGAGGTGGTGCAAGTTTGATAATACTTGCAGGATTAAATTAAAAATGAAAGAAAAGTTGGAGGTATTGTACTGTAATATTTCGAGCCCCAAAATGTGCAATTATCGAAACTGTATTTTCCTATAAATAGAAGCTCATTCTTCCTTCATTTCTCACCAATTCACTAAAGCTATAGAGCAATTATTATAGAGAGAAATTATAGAGAGAAAGAAGAAGAGAAGTTTGCTACCTCTCTACTCCAGTATCCAGTTTATTTCTAAGGTAAGGGGTATTATTTCTTTTGTATTCATGAAGAGAGCTTTTGTTATTCCATTGTTTTATTATTATGTTGAAATAACCTGTCTATGCGAAGTACCGCATACATGGTGAAATTCTTCTATTATTCCATTCTTTATTATTCTGTTGGAATATCCTATATGTAAGTGATTACGCTTAGACTGGTTCCATTCTTTATTATTACATTGGAATAACACCGTCTGCATGTGGTCTATAGCATGCATGGTGAATTCTTACGTTATTCCATTCTTTATTATTACGTTGGAATATCACATGCATGCTTGGATTACGCATGACTGGTTCCATTCTTTATTATTACGTTAAAATATAACATCTATGTGGATTATCACATGAATGGTGAATGATCCTTCGTATTCATTCCTTATTAAATTGTGGAAATGATCTGTCTACGTGGATTATCGCATGACGAGTGAAAATCCATTTACAGTTTCATATATTCTATGATAGTCATTTGGTTAAAGTTTTGGCTTCTATACTTCATGAAATTAGTAGAATATCCTGGATATTTGTGCTTCATCCGGTATCTTTTCATGGAAATATTCTTCTGAACATTCTTGAATTTTACTCCACAAAGCAGTATCATGTTGACAATTTGGACGTAATTGATTTCAAGATAAATTAACTTATAAATCTTTAAAATTTATTCTTGAACTTGTTTTATTGAATTATTATGTCATTGTCATTATCCTCATGCTTATATTGTGATGAAAGTCATCTTTGGCTTACGTGCATAGATGGACTTGGTATGATTATGACCAGGGATTATTCGGTATAATCATGACCTGTAATGTTATAAATAATGTGGTAAAAGTCCTCAGTAGCCTGTAGTGCATTGATGGACAATTTTTGGTATGATTATGACTAGGGATTATTTGGTATAGTCATGACCATTGATGATTTAATGAATATCCTTGGCCCGTAGTGCAGGGATGACTCGATGATGTGGTTTATTTATTAAGCTGAGTCTCAGCGATAAAATTTGATTAAAATAATTTAAATCATAGAAGATAGTAGATATCATGCTCTACTTGACTCTTTTAATGGATTGCTTATTCCGTTGCAGTTAAACTTGATGTCTATTGTATTTTATCAGTTTAACATTGTTGACGACTAATGATAATTTATTCTTCATTATCTTAGTCATAATATTTCTTATTGGGCTAGTTGAGCTCACCCTTTTTTTCACTGTTCTCTTCAAGAAATGAGAACGTAGCCGGGACTAGTCGGGGAATGGAGTGACGGTCTAGATGATAGCATTAGTAGTCCTCACTATTCTGTTAAATAGTGTGACAATAAATGTAATGAGGACTCCATTGAGTGTGAATATTATCTAGATGACAATATTCTTATTAAAACTCTTTGATTATGTTTTGTCGTATTTCACACGACTGTTGTATAATTAAGTTATATTTGAATTTTGTACCATGTATTTGGTGACTCAAGATGGGTGATATATACCTATTTTGGGGGCATCACAGTATCAACTCATGCGGTGCAGATGGAAAAAATCGTAGTGTGGCGGAAGCTTGAGGATCCTGCTTGTGCTTATGAGGATTTTTGTGACTGGAACTGGCAGAATAGCCTAGTCCGGCTGTCCCAATTTGACTGGACACTTAAATAGGGTGCTTAATACCCTGTTGATTTTTACCAACCCCTTTTCCAAGCTGATGACCCAATGACATCATTTCTTGTGTGGCTGACATAACCTCAGCAGAAATATTGGGTATCGGAAGTGGTGCTCCAATAGGTTGGTATTGCGTGTTACTCACTTCCAAAGTATGAAAACTGGCCGGCTCAACTTCTGAATTGAAGTTGATAATTGGTAGATTTCCTTGTTCGGGACATTCTGGCTCGGCATTGACAATGACTACACTGTTGTTGACAATGTATTTGAGTTGTTGATGTAGTGTAGAAGGAACAACTCCAGCCATGTGGATCCATGGTCTTCCCAATAGCAGGTTGTATCCTCAATCTATCTTGAGGACATGAAATGATACATTGAGTGTATTTGGACCAATCTCAATTGGCAGCTTAATCTTTTTGATGAAATTTTGCCGGGATCCATCAAAAGCTTTGATAACCGTATGGCTGCTTCGGATCCATTCGAGATTGATGTTCATCTTCACTGAGGTGGCATAAGGACAGATATTTAGAGACGAACCTCCATCTATTAAAACTCCAACTAGCATATATCCGGAGGATAAAACTGCAATGTGTAATGGCTTGCAATGATCGGTCCCTTCGGGCTGTATGTCGTCATCAGTGAAGGATATCACATTGTTATTGAAAATGTGATCAACCATATGTTGAAATTTTTTCACATCCACTGATTTCGGTTAGTAGGCTTCTTCCAAAACCTTCAATAAGATCTTCAGGTGATCCTCGTAAGAGAAAACTAAGTCCAGTATTTGATATCTGATGTGGAGCTTCTCTTAAGCTTAAAACCACCTTGGCTTCATTATGGCCCATAGTGCAGAGGAATTTTTCAATCTTCTCAATGGGAATCTTCCCCTTTGCTTTGATGGCTGGTCTCATCACCCTCTGAGGAAGATACGGTGTATTTTCCTTCAACATTGTTGCAGCAGTATGAAAGTAGATCCTTCAGCTTCTCCATAATTCCATGGAACTTTGTGTAAGCTGACAACATGATATTGTGGTCTAAAAGATAAAGAAATTGGCTCTAGTGCGGCCACTTTCAAAGGATTGTCAGCTCATTTGAGTTGAATTTCTTGTATGGGAAATGATTTGACAGTCTCATCATCCTCATCGGATATAACTGTTACTGATCCCTTCCATTTGGTAGGACATGTATTCCCATTCTCGAGTTGCATAGTGTCATTGTCTGCCAGCTGCAGGACACCACTATCAATAAGATTCTGAATGAGATGGCGGAGTTCCCAACATTCTTCTGTTCTGTGACCGCGAGAATGTGAATGATATTGACATACTCCATCAGAGTTGAACCGTCTTAAACGGGGATTGATTGGAGGCAGAAGGGAGGTAATTCTTCCTTCGTTAATCAGCATTTGAAATATCTCCTCCATAGGTTGGCCTAGATAGGTAAATTCCCTCTGGTTGGCAAAATCCCGATGGGCTTTAGCATTTTGCTCTCTTTGCAACCTTATCCTCCATAGCTTTGCTTTCTGAAGGTGATGGTAGAGCATTCATAACAAAAGGAAGGATATAGGCATGCTCCTGGCTGATTAATTAGCTTGTGACTTGATGCTGGTGGGTCACCAGTTCTGCCAATTGCTCAATTTGCTTACAAAGAGCTTTCATCTTTCGTTCCATAGTAAACTGGAAGTTTGCGTAATCCCATCTGTCAACACCATCTTTGATGGTCTGGGATGATTCACCATTAAAACTGGAACTCTGTCCAGTGCTCCAACTAATCATGCTGACCTCTTCTTCTTTGTGTTGAGGAAGAGGGTTGTCTTGCACATGAGGTTGATCTGGTTTGGTGACCATAATCTCTCTGTTGTCTATTAAATCTTGGATCTTGTGTTTCAAGGCCCAACAATCTTGAGTATCATGTCCAGGTGCTCCGGTATGACAAGCAAACTTTTGAGTAGCATTAAAATCCCTCCCATTAGGGTTAGCTGGTGGAAGAAGATGTGTGATTTTCTTATGAGTAGTCAGAAGAGAAAGAATATTCTCGAGCGAGTCCCCTAAGGGTGTGAACGTTCGAGGGCGCTTTACTTCTCCACTTTTAGGCAATGGAGGGTTTGAAGACTGTGCTTAGAAAGGGGAGTAGTTTCTCCTTTTTATAAGCATGTTCTAACTGCCTTTCTGACCTTGTAGTATCAAGGAAACATCCTCCTCTTTCTTTTTATGGACCCTCCGGGGGTTGTTTCCATAAGATCCCGATTTGGATGTGCTTTCAAAGAATCGCTTAAGAGCAAGCGACTAAGTCTTAAATCTTACCTGACTTCAATCCCATCTCAGCCATCTCTCCGTGTTTGATCATTTCAGAGAATGTTTTGCCTATACCAGCTAAGACTCTCTCATAGAAAGGAGCTTCCTGTATGTCTATGAAAGTCATGACCATTTCTGATTTTGTCATGGAAAGAATAACTTGAGCAGCATGACACCTCCACCTTTGAGCATACTCTCTGAAAGACTCCTTAGACTGTTTCTTGACCTTGGTAATTTGGTACTAGTCAGGAGCCATTTGAGATTGAAAACTGTATTGAATAAGGAAGGCGTGAGCTAGCTCTTCCCAGCTATGGATCTTGGAGTTGTCTAATCTGGTATACCATGAACGGGCTTCTCCAGTTAGATTTTTCTAGAACAGCTGCATCCTGAGCTTCTTGTTTTTCGCATAAGATCCAAGTTCTCCAATGAACACCTTCAAATGTGTATAAGGTTCCCCTAACCCGTCATACTTTTCGAATGCAGGGGTTTTGAATTTCTCTAGATAATGAACACCAGAAAATATGCAAAGGTGAGCATATGAAACACTTCCATGTGTTCCAATCCCTTTAAGAGCACAAATAGTTTCCTCCATTTGGAGGACCTTCTTCCTAATATCACCGGTGTCTGGATCTCCTTTGAGATGGGTGTTTTCAGGGTCTTTATTAGTCGTATCCAACTGAGGTTCTGGAATTATTTTTTCCAAACCTTGAGCTCCTCCTTGTGTAGAGGTTTGTGTATGTGTAGACATTTTTGTAACCTGAGTAGACTGATACAATTCTTTCAGCAGAACAGCCAAATTTGTAATTTGTTTACTTAATCCGTCAAATTCTTCTCGCAAAACAGGATTAGATTGGTCAGAAGAAGACATAATTGGCTGTAGGCTCGTGGCCTTTTTGGATCTTGAGCCGGTAACATGCCCAATGATTTCTGTACAAAATACTTAATGTAGTTTATTCTTAGGGATACTGTAAATGTTATCATAATGTCCCCATTTTAGGAATATTGTCCTACAAAAATGGGTGTTATTTGATAACATGTCATATATGCACAGATATTCATCATTTTTCCATTACATAAAGATGAACATGGAATAAAATTACAAGTAAATGCTTTTACAAGTAATTTAAAAATGGAAAGATTGAAGAGACTTTCCTCCGCATTTGGTTTATCAGAGGTTGACCTATATTAGGGTTACTCTTGCTGATTTTTGGCAAAAAGGTTTCCAGATCTTCGCAATCTACTTGACGGGAAGTTAATCCGGTCTTTCAACTGGAGCGAATCTGGGTGGTGCCTTTCCTGAGCCTCGTTGGAATTAGTCTCCCTACGAGTCCAGTAATCAAACACCGACAGGATAGCCTCCTAGTGGAGGAACCACACAACATACATTCACATACAACGTGTCTCACCGTTTATGAAAATGATGACATGTGAGAAGCACAATATCACAGATAGATATTTTGCAGTGCAGTAGGTAAAATGCATTCATACACAGTCATCATAAATGTAAATGCAACATTCACACACAAGCATATAACATTTTTGGAAAGCTTGTAGTAGCGGCTTAAGCCCTCTTACTGGTATCTCCAGCAGAGTCGCCACCTGTCGATGTCAGGATTTTTAGTTGTCCCTTTGGTGTTCTCATGTTGTGTGAGATTTGTTTGAAAAAATAAGTGAAAAAGGTCTGACATGTGTAATGTCGATGATGAACTATTAAGAGTCCCCAGTTGGTGTTTTTAACTGGTTGCACCAACGCAACCGAAAAAAGTTTGCACATTGACCTAGTGATGTGACCTTTGCTAAATGGTCTACGTGAAACCGAGATTCATTTTGGGTTCTGGGGCTTGATTATGCGGAGGAAGGTGTTAGGCACCCAGACATACTGTGTTGCCACGGTGTGACCGCCACTTTTCAAGAAAGCATTATATGAATGTGTGTGTGTGTGTGTGGATCAATGTGCAATTATTTGGAATTAGTGCGAGGCCTCGTTCGCACCTATATACAAAGGGTTTGAATTTATAGAAAAAATCAGTTTTAAACAGAATATAGCAATGAAGTTTTGTAAAAGAGGTTTTTCAAACCCTGTGCTCAATAGGAATTGAGACCTTTTCATATTTCCATTTTATTATTAAATGTTCGGCTGGTTTGCTTTTATTTTCGAGATGCGAGGCATCTTCGAGAAAATAATATATAGCAGTGCCGAACTCCTCATGGGCTTGAAAGCCATCCAAGGAAATTCAGACACTGTAAATAATGTACAAGCTGCTTATAGCTGAAAATATCCATCACGGGGACCGAGTCTAGATTCAGTAGACTAAGTCTGTGATCACATGATTCCTAGGTTCACATGATACCACAGTTTATATAAAAGCAGTAAGAAGTTATATATATATATATAAGTTGTAAATATATATATATATATATATATATATATATATATATATATATACAGACATGATCTACCACCACGAAGCACCTCTATGGGGGATCAGAAATGTAAATATATAAAAGTGGTAAATATATATACATATATATATATATGGACATGATCAACCACCACAAAGCAACTCCACGGGGGATCAGAAATGTAAATAAAGCAGTAAATGCGATCAACCTCCATGAAGTAAACTCTAGGCGGGACTAAATGTAAATAAAGCAGTAAAGACGATCAACTACCACGAAGTAAACTCCAAGCGGGACTAAATGTAAATAAAGCAGTTAAAGGCCTCGAAGTAAATTTTAGGCCTGACAGAAATGTAAATATATATATATATATATATATATATATATACTTATATATATATATATATATATAAACTATTGTCAGACTTTGTCTGATGAGCCTGGATTTTAATCCGGAGCGTTTACTTGCTTATATATATATATATATATAAGTAAGTGAACGCTCCAGACATAAGTCTAGGCTCAATCGAGGCATAACTCGATAATGTTAGTCCATATATAAATATATACATATATAAGTATATATATATACAAACAGAAATGAAAACCACGGACCGAAGTCCGGGCATACACACAACACGACTCTCAATGTGTAGAATAGTGTGTGCAAAGATGAGGAGAAAGACTTTATAGAGTGTGAGAAGGCTTATAGTGGGCTGCCAATGCAGGCTTCTATAACTCTAAATGGATAAACACTCAGCTCCCGCCGGTAAAAATATAGCTATATGTGAGATAACATGTGTTTAAAATGAGGAAACACTCAATATGGGGTGTGTACAGAGCAAATTTAACAGGGCTTCCTCGCCTTTTTGTTTTTCAAAATGGCCACCCCAAAGCCCTCCATTTATAGGGAAGTCGTGAGGTGTACTGCAGCGGTAGCAGTGTACTGCGGCGGTGTGAGTGCACTGCTGGCGGCAACTGTCACAGAATGCACACTTGGTATGCAGGGGTGCCGGGCTCTCTGGTCCCATCATCTCAAAGTACATGCACTCATGCACTGTAATGTCCGCTTGAACTTGCAGAACTTCAATTTGAGCATCCGAACGAGGTATACAAGACCATCTTCGGACTGTTTTTATCGAGAGTTACGCAATGACATGGGATTAGAGGTTGTATGAAGTCAGGAAGACGGGACCATGCCCATGGTCTTCAAGCTTCAAATTATATCTGGTGTGCTACCATGCGTAATAGTCACTCGGGATTGGAACTCCTTGGTTTTTGTTGGACATTGTCATATGTATGTATGTATGTATGTATGAAGTGTTGAGATGACGCGCAAGTGTTGAGGTGGCAAGATGACGTTTGAGTCCTCATCGGGGTTATCTCTGGTTTGAGTTGAAAGCAGACATTGCTCACGGTTACATCTGAGATTGGACTTTTGCACGTGTTTGAATGCCGTAATTTCATCTATAAGTGTGCCTGTCTGCCCGGTGTTATCTCCGGGTCTGAGGAATGAGTGCCTTGGCAGGAGGTCTGAGATTGAAGCTGATCGCATGCATTTGAAACAAGCATTTCCGGAGTTATCGTCGAAACTGCAACAATATTCCTTGGGGTTATCTCCAAGGACGAAACTCGGGGTTATGTCCTAGGTTGGAAATGATACACCCGATGTGTGTTCCGGGGTTGAGACTGAACTTCTGGTAGTATCCGGAATGGATGTGAGCTGTCTACCAGGGTTTTCTCCGAAAGACGAATCTGCCCTCCTGCAATGTTAGTAACAGGTGTGCAGAAAATTTTGAGTGTCTACATAGACTTAAGGGTTAAGCAAAGGATAAGTTAAGTAACTTAAAGGCTAAGTAAAGTGCTTATGTGTGATGTGCAAGCAAAGTGCTTATATGTGATGGCCAAGTAATTAATTTGATGAGCAAGTAAAGGATAAGCTATATGCTAAGCAAGTATACTTAAGAGCTAAGTAAGTGTGGTGGCCAAGTTAACTTAATACCTAGGTAATGAATAGTAAGGAGATGATTAAGGAGGTGGGTTGGATTAATTACCCTTATGCCCTAACTTTAGAAATCCTATAAATAGCAAGCTTAGATTTCAATTGTTGGTTGTTTATTTCATCCAACACTTTACAACTTATAAGGTGCTTATTGGTTAGAGAGAAAACGCTACAAAAGCTACAACAATTTAGCCTTTGATAATTCAAGAAATAAGAAGAAGGTTAAAGCTTAATCAAGTGATTATCAAGGGTAAGAACTTAAGCTATGAATCTCTTTCTCTCCAATTATTAGAGAAGTGGGTAGTGGTAGAACATGTATGCTAAGGAATGATAAGAATGATTAATTAATGGACTCAAGCCGTATAAGTCATAAATAAGTAATTCAAACTTAATTAATTTATGAACTTATGAAGAGCTTATATGAATTACTCATATGTTTACCTTAATAAGATGGTATGATAAGGAGATGTGAGACTGGAGACTGATGGTTAGAAAACATAAATCATTATAAGTCATGAGAAATGAAAGTGTAAGTAGTTTATACTTTTATAAGTTACAAACTCACAAAGAAAAAGTAATAACTTATCATGTTTAGAAGTTAATGAAGTATTTATATCAAGATGTTAGTATGATGGATTGAATCCATTTAAAACGATGATCAAATCGTTAGTAATAAGGTTTTGCCGGAATTCACACGATTGGACGATAATCGTCGAATTCGTGAAATTCTCGGAATGAAAGTTGAATTTTGATATTAAGCTTGGAAAAATTAGTTTTCAATGGAGGCAAGTCTTATTTGGTATTATAGAGTTGCGGACTCGAGAATGACTGAATTCCGACTTAGAATGAAGAAATGAGTGTTGAACATTTATGAATGTTTATTGTTTTCGTTAAAAATGGACTAATAGGTGAATTTTTAGTTAACAAAGTCAAATAGATAAAATTCTTACATGAACACATAGAGTATGAAATTTTTGAACCGTAGGCTCTTGAACGAGCCAATTCAGACTTATAACGAAGAAGTTATGAGCCCGGGAAGTTCATTGAAAAATTTATCTCATCAAATTTTTTGGGATCGAAGTGCAGCCGAATGTATTTGCTGACATAACTTTATATGTCGCCTGCATAATGCGGTGTGAAGGGAGTGGTCCTTTGTGAAGTAGCGTTGCAAAGACACCACTCAAAGGTATAATATATTGCAAGCCATATTTCACATGATCAATTGGGTCGAAATCTTTGGAAAGTGGTGCCGCAGTGCCACTAGTACAAAGGGATGCTGCACCGCGGCATCGACAGTGGACTTTTGTTGACTAAGTTGTTTGTAAACCCAATGGGATGCAAGGAAAGTGTTGGACAGGTAATTACTAAATGAACATGATAAAGACCTTTCCTAAATCACTTTTATAGTGATGACTTTAGGAATTTACAGTTGTGTAATGAATAGTTAAACGACGAACGTAAAGTATAAGAACGTGATCATGAACGATATACAATAAGTGTACTTAACCAATGACGATCAAGTCTCGAATAGTAACGCAGGGATAGTATTAAGCTGTGAGGAAGGATGATTAACTCGATACGAATTGTATTAATGAAGTAATTCCACGTAAGACATAGAAGAGAAAGAATTTGGTAAGAACGATGTAAAATATAATGGCAAGCCGGAACCAATAATAATAAATCTAATATATGATTAGATTTAGAAGAAGGGTAAGATTCATTAGGAACCATGTATGTTCATTCACGACCTAATGTGGTATGTTATATGGTTATGTGTTGTAGAGACTGTAAAGACTCAAAGGAAAAGTAATTTTACTGTAGCAGACGCGGAAGGCAAGTTTTTCTTATCGCTTGTCTAACCTTCGTGTTTGCCAGGTTTTCAGTGATTCATGTTATGAGATGCATGAATTATTTTACGAAAGGGTCGCTGCCAGTTTTAGCTCTGCTAGACTATTCTTGAAAGATGAATTGATTTCTTTATAAGTTTTTCCATATAGAATTGATAACGCTATCCTACGCCAATTGTTTGGTAAGGATTCAAGGTAAGCCTGATTATGAATAAACAAATGTATTTTTCATCGATTATTCGATTGGCACGCGAGGTTGCCAAAACTTAAACGTACACACATTTAATGAATGTAGTGTTGATCAACATAGAGTACTATGGGCTGATCACCCAGAAGTGCTCGTAAGATATGTCAGACTTACGGACTTAGTGTCGAGTTGTCCTTTTCAAAGAAATTATGAAATGCTTATGGTCTTGGACCAAAATTGACGTTTTACTGAATATTATCATTGTAAAACGTTTTGAAGGAAAAGAAGTGCTATTTTAAATTATCGATAGTACTTCATAACTATTATCCAGTTATTAAAGATATATGATTCCTATGTTTCAAGCATGTCGTTTAAAAGAAATTGTTGTAATTGCTGAGCTTGTTACGTTCACTGTTGCTTGAACCATATGAATGTAGCTAAGACTGATCGGACCGAAGGATCTGATAAGGATAAAGGCAAGACGAAGATGAACGATTAGTTTACCTTGTAATAAACTAGTAAATTGTATAAATCATAGTATGATGAACAAAGAATGTAATGGTTTTAGAACCTGGGAACGTGATGTAATATTATTAATGTAATAAGAATGTCGTTGATACACACATTTTGATGTTGTTTCAATAGAATGAATGTACAGTTATGAGTACCGTGTAGCACCATCTGTCGGGTTGGAAGATACCCGGATTTGGGGGTGTCACAACTTACAATTCAACACACATGTTACATTCAAAATATTAAATACTATTCTCATAAAACATAAGAAATCATCGCAAATATGGATCCTTAGAATTCAATTAGCACATATCCATACCTTGAAATACTATTCAACGTATATATTGTCGACGTCGGAATTTTTTAGTGTCCCTTTTCGTTACTTGTTCTTTGGTGTTCTCATGTTAATGTGAGATTTATTTGAAAAAATAAGTGAAAAAGGTCCGACATGTATAATGTCGACAATTTGACTTTAAGAGTCGCCAGTTGGTGTATTTAACTAGTTGCACCAACGCAACTGAAAATGGTTTACACATTGACCCAGTGATATGACACTGCTAAACGGGTCTGTGAAACCGAGATTCATTTGAGTTCGGGGGCTTGATTATGTGGAGGGAAGGTGTTAGGCACCCCCCGACATCCGTGTTGCTACCAGTGATTTGGCCACTTTTCAAGAAACTGTTATATGAATGTGTGTGTGTGTCTGGATCAATGTGCAATTATTTGGAAGTAGTGTTATGCCTCGTTCGCACCTATATACAAAGGGTTTGAATTTATAGAAAATTCAGTTTTAACCAGATATATCAATGAAGTTTTGTAAAAAGAGATTTTTCAAACCCTGTGTTCAATAGTAATTCAGGCCTTTGATACTTCTATTTTTTTATTAAATGTTCGGTTTGTTTGCTTTTATTTTCGAGATGTGAGGCATCTTCGAGAAAATAATATACAGCAATGCCAAACTCCTCATGGGCATGACAGCCATCCAAGGAAATTCAGACACTGTAAATAATGTACAAGTTCTTCTACAATTTGAAAAACGTCCATCACAGGAACAGAATATAGATTCAATGGGATGAATCTGTGATCACATGATTCCTAGGCTCACATGATACTTCAGTTTGTATGGAAAGCAGTAAGCAGTTATATATATAAAAGTTATAAATATATATATATCTACATGATCAACCACCACGAAAGCAACTCCATGGGGATCGAAAATTTAAATATATAAAAGCAATATATATATATATATATATATATATATATATATATGGACATGATCAACCACCACGTAAGTAAACTCCGTGTGGGACCGAAATTTAAATAAAGTTATAAAGCAATCAAGCGCCACTTAAGTAAACTCTGCAAGAGCGAAATATAAATATATATATATATATATATATAAAGCGAGTAAATGCTCTAGGATATAAAATCCAAAGGCTCATTAGATATGTTTGAAAAGCGATTATATATATAAGTATATATATATATAAAAGCAATGAAACGCCGGACATATAAGTCTAGGCTTATACATGTAGTTCGACCACAATTTATATATATATATATATATATATATATATATATATATATATATATATATATATATATATATATATATATATAAGCGAGGTAAACGCTCCAGACATAAGTCTAGGCTCAATCGAGGCATAACTCAATAATGTTAGTCCATATATAAAATATATACATATATATAAGTATATATATACAGACAGAACTAAAAACCATGGACCGAAGTCTGGGCAAACACACATAACATGACTCTCAATGTGTATAACAGTGTGTGCTAATATGAAAAGAAAGGCTTTATAGAATGTAAGAAGGCTTACAGTGGGCTGCCAATATAGAATTCTATGACTCTATATGGATAAACACTCAGCTCCTTCCAGATAAAAGTATAGCTATATGTGAGCTAACAGATGTTTAAACTGAGGAAACACTAAATATGGGTGTGTACAGAGTAAATTGGACTAGGCTTCTTCGCCTTTTCTCTCTCTTCTCTCTTCCCAAATGGCTGACCCCAAGGTCTATATTTATTGACTGATGGCCACAGGTGTACCTACGGCTGGTTGAGTTATCCCTGGGCTTCACATGTCCCATCGTCTCGAAATACGTGCACTCATGCACTGTAATGTTCGCTCGAACTTGTAGAACTTCAATCCGAGCATTCGAACGAGGTATTTGTGACCTTCTTCGGACTGCTTGTGTCGAGAGTTACACAATGACATGGATTAGAGGTTATATGAAGTCAGGAAGATGGGACCATGCCCATAGTCTTCAAGCTTCAATTTCTATCTGGTTTACTGCTACGCGCAATAGTCACTCGGGATTGTAACTCCTCGGTTCTTGTGGGACATTATTGTATGTATATATGTATGTATGAAGTGTTGAGATGACACGCAGGTGTTGATGTGGCAAGATGACGTTTGACTCCTCGCCAGGGTTATCCCCGATTTGAGTTGAAAGCAGACGTTGCTCAGGGTTACATCTGAGATTGGACTGCTGCAAGTTTTTGAATGCCGCAAGGTCATCTTGTGAGTGTGCCTGTCTACCCGTTATTAGCTTAGGGTCTGAGGGATGAGTGCCTCGGCAGGAGGTTTGAGATTGAAGTTGATAGCATGTATTTGAAATAAGCATTTTTGGAGTTATTGCCGGAACTACAACAACATTCCTTGGGGTTATCGCCAAGGATGAAACTCGGGGTTATCTCCGAGGTTGGAAATGTTCCTTCCGGTGTGTGTTTTGGTGTTGGAAATGATCTTCCCGGTGTGTGTCCCAGGTTTTGAACTTGAACTTTCGGTAGTATCCGGAATGGATGTGAGCTGTCTTCCAAGGTTATCTCCAAAAGACGAATCTGCTTTCCTGCAATGTCAGTATCAGGCGTGCAGAAAATTTTGAGTGTCTACAGATGCCCCTCTTTATCATATTCATGCAATGCAAGGCATGGTTAGGATAAAGAATCCTAGACACTTGAAATGCAAGTAAGGTAAACATGATGCTATGTGCAGCAACATGATACAAATGTATGATGCATGATGGAAATGGTATCGGTTCGGTAATCCTATTTGGGATGACAATCAGTGATGGCTTGGACATGCGATCCAAGTCTTCAAGGATGTTGACGTTGGGGCTATCACCAAAGTCTTGAATCCTAGACATTGGCTTATATTCCATAGAGGTGCCTCTTGTGTGCAAGAGATCTGTTGGGATAAAGCTTTGTCTTTTTGAGGAAGTGTATAACATATTCCCTCATTCTATCGGAGTTAATGCTAACAGTCTGTTGTTGTCAAGGTTGCCTGACCTTCGCTGATGTGTGTATCACCGGATAGATCCCTGCTGGGTGCATTGTCAAGGTTGCTTGACCTTCATTGATGTATGTGTCAATGGTCTCACTGCATTATAAACCCCCACCCGAGGATACATGGATAAGTTGCTTCGATGGGTTTACTTTCCATCGGCTGAAATGACGTCAAGGCTGCTTGACCCTCATTGATGTGTGTATCAATGGTTGAGAATGCGCTGTAACCCCCGTCGGGGATACGTATATGCTTGAAAGACGTGCGTTATGACCCCCACCGGGGATACTTCATCAGTTTATAACATCGGCGTTGTAACCCCCGCCGAGGAGGTTTAGCATTTCGTGGTTTTGCATTGTAACCCCCGTCGGGGAGGTTTAGGGATGTGACCCTGCAATGACGGCATCAGACCTTCGTGGGTTATTGCCGAGCATGATTTATGAAAGCTGAGCTCATCGGTATAGTATACCCTGCTTTCAGGTGAATACCAATGAGATGACGGGAGTTCAATTCTGACCCGTACAAAACTAGGATTCCAGAATATTCCGCTCAATCGCGTAGCATTTTTGTTCCTGATTTGGCCTTTTTCAGCTTATGCAACCTCCTTTGCAACTCTAACTGGAGTGAGCCGGAGGTGTGGGACCCATGTAAGAGTGCCGCAGATACACCTGCAGTAGCCGCAGGTGGACCTGCGGCCAACCTTGGCTATGTAAAGCCCAAAGGTTGCTTTCATAATTCATTTTCAAGCTGCATTGCGAAAGAAGTCTGAGAGCTCTTCTTCAGATCTGCTGAGTTCGGGCAACTTTCTGCATATTCTGCCACCGTACAAGAGTTCTTCACTGTCTTGGTAACATATGCATGTATTTTTTCCAGTTTCTATCAATTGGAAAATGACTTATCACATGAAATGCATTTAGACACATAGTAGTGAATATGCATGCTGATATAACTTAATAAAAAATATTCAACATAGCAAATGTTAGTATTAAACCATGCTGAACATAATGATGTGAATAAATTTAACTTTTGAAACAGTCAAATTGGCACCTTTTACTATCATTTCTTATCCTATCTGAGGACAAATGAGTAAAGGTAGAAAAGTAAAATAATCTTGGTAATTAGACTACACTTACAGATTTTTTACTATGATGTGATAATGCATGTAGGATGTATATGACTGTGTATATGTGTGCTACTGAATGGCCACATAGTCATGCCTATGTGCATGTGGATAGTCCTATTTACAAAGGGGCTATGACAAATGAGTCAAGGCATTGTCTAAGCGATGGTTTCACCATACTCAGTCACTCCATTTGCTGGACTGTGAGGTGATGATGATGCCGATGGATTGCCGATTTATCATAGGTATGGAGTTTGGAGGGGATCCAGTGCCTTGCACAGCGGATATTACCCCTACTGCTGTTAGATCCTTGTTGGGAGTTCCGGCTGAGGCGCTCAAGGGTAGGATTGTTCGTATAGGACCTTTGAGCGTAGATGCTATGAGTAGGCTGTTGAGTGAGCCCATACCCGATGATCTGAGAGTCAGGGATCGCATTCTTTGGCGATTGTTCCTGATGATCATTAGGGGCTACTTCATAGCAGATAATTCCTCTACGGTGTCCTTTGCTTTGATTAACGCCACTCGATACGTGGACCATATAGGAGAGTATGATTGGGGTTTCTACACCTTTGTCTACTTCCTCAGGGGAATGCGTATGCGATAGCAGGGCTTGACTGAGGCGTGGTTAGGATTCTACCCGTTTCTGCTAGTGAGTGTTTCTCTTGTCTTTTCCCATATATAGGTTAAGAGTGTTGACTGACAGTAGATGTTGCCTTTGTGTTGGCAGTTTTGGGCCTGTGAGAGGCTTCCATATTTGCGTCATGTGAGTGTGTTAGGTTTAGACACCTATCCACAAGGATGGAGATGACATCATTCCATACTGGCGGAGGTCCCTGTTGCTAAGGGTTTCACTCATTGTCGCCTATAGCTTGAGTTGTTGACAACAGATGTCATCACATGGGGTCCCTACTCTGAGGAGCATTTGGGAGTTGGAATTGAGGATGGGTACCCGACTGGAGTTGAGTACGTCATTTCCACCCACAGGATTCCTCTATTCACAGATGGAGGATGGGAGCTCTATTTAGGAGAGTGTGTTATCAGGAGCACTACAGGAGAGATTTCCATGCCTATCTTGACTCCTACCAAGCGTTATTGGTCTGTTTCACAGTCACACATCATTGACATTCCATTGTTGGGGATTGACGGTTATAGTTTGTCAGAGGGCCCCTGGACTCAGGAGATGTTCCAGCATTAGTGGACCCCTCATACCATTGGAGCTCAGACCCGCGCGACACAATTTATGGGGGATATGGTTCTAGGATCCGTGATGATGATGGATTAGCTAGCTTGTGTCAGAGATCCGACTCATGTGACATAAATTGATAGATTAACCCGGCAGCTGGACCGGACACATCTTTTCATTCAAGATTTGGGCAGAGATCCTTCAGAGGTAGATACTTTTGATCCTTCCAGCTCTGGCGCTGGCCCCTCAGGTGACCCATATGGCTTTGCCGGTGCAGATCCTACATTGTATAGGCCTGATATCCCCGTAGATAGAGATCCAGTGACTCAGGAGGAGTTAAATCAGGTGGACAGGATCAATGATGTAGACATCGACACCATTAACTTTTTTTGATGTATTTCTCATTATCTCTTTTGATAGGCCTCTGTTAGCTGCTGGGTAGCTTCGCCCCATTCTTGTTATATCTTTTGATAGGCCTTTATTGGATGTTGGGTAGCTTTGCCCCATTTCCCTATATTTTAGCTGTACAGAGATGTATTAGATGATGATATACTTAGGAATGTACAGTTTTCCATTCCCTATATCATATTTCCATCTATTGTATCATACATGTTATTGTTATGCATATGTATGTATGTCCAGAGATAATCGGCATTGACCCCTGGATGGTCTTATGACACAACCCGTACAGATGTCTTCTTCGACAGTTAGCTGTATTGATCATACCCCATCATTTTTGGTGGTATCTGGTATGCGCTCATGGTATGATAGTATATCACCATCAGACATGGTGATCATAGATGATTTGCTGCAGCATACTATGACCTTGTTGATGTTTCAGTTTCCCACAGGATTTGTAGAGGGTATGCTAGAGCACTGGGTATCGGATAGGCAGGTTTTCCGATTTGGGACCCAGGAGTTGACTCCTACTTTGGAGGAGTATGCACGGTTGACGATGTTGTCGTTGGACAGACCTTGCGTGCATATAGCTATCAAAGATATGAGCAGACAGTTCATGACCCTCACCGGATTGAGACGTAGAGTGGTACAGGACGAGATTACATCCGGCCACGTGATATCCCAGCGTTTTTTGTTTGACAGATTTGGCTCTGAGGATAGTTATTGACGGCATTCCAGGGATTTCACCACACCGGAGGATCATTGGCAATCAGGCAGAGTGGATGTGCTGCTATTGTGCGTATTGTCATACGTCTTCATGCCACGATATATGGATGAGCTAGATATCGGTGTCATTATGGCAGTGAGAGCTCTCAGGGAGGGTCATACCATTATACCAATGATCATTGCAGAGACTTTGAGGTCAGCTACATACTGCTGCACTTATCTGACAGGAGTGTTCAAAGGTAGCTCGGTTATGCTGTATGTGTGGTTTATGTCACACTTGAGACCGATTGGCACACTTAGACGGCAGGGGTTTTATTTCACCCATGATATAGCCATGTCATACTCCTTTCAGCTTGCAGAGTGTACAGATGCTGCATCGTGGTTAGCTTTTCTGGCAGGGATTAGGGATCTATTTGCTATATTGTCGTGTTCAGGGCTTACCTCACCCTACAACTTTATTACTCATGCTCCAGGCATGGATTATCTCCCTCTGGCTGGATTGAGGGGCATGGTTACTTACCATCCACTATTCGTGATGTGTCAGTTTGATCAGTTTTAGGATTTTCACCCTTATAAGGGGGCAATGAGTCAGCGCTTCTCTTCACACCGTTTATCAGCGGAGGACAGATCCAGGTTGTATGCCTGTTGGGATCAGCGAGAAAGAGTTGAGGTTTTCATCGGTCACCAAGGGTTGTTCTGCAGAGTATTCCGCATGGATGGAGACAGAGACTGCATTCACTGTGGTAGTATCCACAGTATAGGGGACTGATTCCGACGATGAGGCTGACATTCCCATCGATGACTTGGCTACTGGGCTGCTAGCATTTGTGATGGATTCTCCTACCTCGAGTGCCACTTTTACTCAATATTCGACATAGCATTTGGAGCAGAGCTTACATCTGATGACCTATGATAGAGATCAAGCTAGGGCCACGATGTTGACACCTCTTGATGGGAGAAATACCGCTCTGTTAGAGAGGGATGAGGCTAGATCAGCCAGGGATGCATTGATTGTGGAGCGGGATGCCGCCTTATCTGCTAGGGATGTGGCCATTGCATGTAGTACTTCAGTGAGATCCCAGATGACTGTTAGTCTTACTGACATGAGTGCATACATTGATGAACATTATGCCACCATGCAGTTAGCCTCTGATCTGCTAGCTCGTGTAGATACCATTAGGTAGGAGCTTGCAGTGTTACCTCCGTCTTCAGAGAGGGATGCCATGTTAGATCTGATAGTCCGCATATATACAGATCTGTAGATAGCTTTATATTTTCTGTCTGAGACTAGCTTAGCCATTTTGTCATATAACAACACATATATATATATCAAAGCGATATTATGTATGGCGAGGAAATATATTTTGATTCACTTCCCTTTTAGTTATGCCTTGATACTTGCTTGATATTTATGCATTTCTTTAGGGCCTTGTGATCTTGATGCATTCTGAACTTATCCTTGATAGGTGGACATTGAGACATCGCAAGATCTCTCAGAACGGATCATCTGCATCATATCTCTCATATTATTGATTCAATTATTGTCACAGTATCATCTGTATAATATGTTATATTATTAAATAAATAATTGAGACGACAAAGTTATTCATATTATTATTTGCAATATTGACAATGTCTAGAAGTTATGTTAAGGAGAGGTTTGGTCACTTAATTGCGCGCCAATAAGTAGAAATCCTTATCAGAAAGCCCCCTCTTTCCTGGGAATAACCTGGTTGTTAAATATTGTGAATTATAATATTAATGGTGAATAAGTTCATGTTGATTAAAGATGAAATTGATAGTTCCATTGTGTTGGAATTATTAGTGTTAGTGAAAATTGACATTTATTTCGATAATAATTGATGTCTGGAGGTTATATTGACCAATCGGGTAATTAATCAGATAAATGAGCAATTAATTGCTATTGATTCACATGATTATAACTATTTGTTCACATGTGTGTACTATTGATTCACATTTATTTACTATTAGGGGAGTTGGTGCAACATTGATAATACTTGCATGACTAAATTAAAAATGAAGGTATAGTTGAAGGTACTATACTATAATTAATTTTTACACATGATTATACTATTGAGTCACATGAATGAACTATTAATTCACATGATTTACTATTAGGGGAGGTGGTGCAAGTTTAATAATACTTACAGGACTAAATTAAAACTGAAGAAAAAGAGGAAGGTATTATACTATAATATTTCGAGCCCCAAAATGTGCAATTATTGAAACTATATTTTCCTATAAATAGAAGCTCATTCTTCCTTCATTTCTCACCAATTCACTAAAGCTATAGAGCAATTATTATAGAGAGAAATTCTAGAGAGAAAGAAGAAGAGAAGTTTACTACCTCACTATTCCAGTTTTCTTCTAAGGTAAGGGGTATTATTCTTTCGTATTCATGAAGAGAATTATTTTCTTTCAATACTCGTAAGGGGTATTATTCTTTCGTATTCATGAAGAGAGTTATTTTCTTTCAATACTCGTAAGGGTTGTTATTTCATTCTTTATTATTATGTTGGAATAATCTGTTTATGTAAAGTACCGCATACATGGTAAAATTCTTTTGTTATTCCATTCTTTATTATTACATTGGAATAATCATGCATCTGACGGTCTATCGCATATACGGTGAATTTCATTGTTATTCCATTCTTTATTATTCATTTGGAATATCACATCTCTGTAATGGATTACGTATGACTGGTTCCATTCTTTATTATTACATTGGGAATAACTCATCTGCATGCGGTCTATCGCATACCTGGTGAATTCTTCTGTTATTCCATTCTTTATTATTCTGCTAGAATAACCTCTCTATGTAGATTACTGCATGCATGGTGAATGACCTTTCGTATTCATTCTTTATTAAATTGTGGAAATGATCTGTCTACGTGGACTAGCGCCTAGCGGGTGAAAATCCATTTGCAGTTTTGTATGTTCTATTATACTCGTATGAGATATCATTTCTTTTGTACTCGTCATGGAATATCATTTTCTTTGGTATTTTTCTTTTACGAGTTACTATTCATGGGTAACTATTCACTCTAGTATTATTCACTCGGGTATTCGGGGCACTTTTCGTGCTAGAGTACGGGTTACTATTCACCCGATTACTATTCACTCTAGTATCATTCACTCGGGTATTTGAGGCACTTTTCGTGTTGGGGTACTATTCATGGGGTACTATTCTTGAAGTACTATTCACGGGATACTATTCACCCGAAAAATATATTTCTTTTCTGTCCAAATTATTTTTGGTACATGAATATTATTCTTGAATTTTACTCCATGAAACAGTATCATGTTGACAATTTGGACGTTATTGATTTCTAGATAAATTAAATTATAAATCTTTAAAATTTATCCTTGAACTTGTTTTATTGAATTATTATGTCATTGTCATCATCCTCGTGCTTATATTGTGATGAAAGTCATCTTTGGCTTACGTGCATAGATGGACTTGGTATGATTATGACCAGGGATTATTCGGTATAATCATAACCATAATGTGACGAATGATGTGGTGAAAGTCCTTAGTGGCCTGTAGTGCATTGATGAACAGTTTTGTGTATGATTATGACCAGGGATTATTCGGTATAGTCATGACCATTGATGATTACATGAATATCCTTAGTCGTGGTGCAAGGATGATTCGACTTTTATTTATTAAATTTGAGTCTCAAATGATAAAGTTGATGAAAAACTTTTTAAATCATAGAAGATAGTAGATTTTATGCTCTACTTAACTCTTTTAATGGATTGCTTATTCTGCTGCAGTTGTTGATCTAAAACTTGTTGTCTATTATATTCTATCGTTTCTTATATCTTTGTTGAAGGCTAAGGATAATTTATTACGCATTATCTTAGTCATAATATTTCTTCTTCGGGCTAGTTGAGCTCACCCTTTCTTTCTTTCATTCTCTTGAAATGAGAATATAGTTATTTGACGAGTCGAGGAAGCGGAGTGATGATCCGGATGATAGCATTAGTAGTCCTCACTATTACATTAAATAGTGTGATAATAAATGTAATGAGGACTCCATTGAGTGTGGATATTGTCTAGATGACAATATTTGTATTAAAACTCATAGCATATGTTTTGTCGTATTTTACAAGACAGTTGTATAATTAAGTTTTTATTTGTATTTTATACCATGTATTTGGCGACTCAAGATGGGTGATGTATACCTATTTTAGGGGTGTCACAACCGAACCATATAGAATATGGTTGCCTACATACCCCCGGGTATCAGGGAGATCAGGTCGACGTAGTTCGCCCCTCAAGACGAATCGCAGCCAAAGAGAAGTGTGAATCCCATGTGCAGGCTGTATTGCGGGGAGAAGAAAGTTTGATCCCATAATGGGGATAAACTGTAGGTGTGGAAAAAGTTTGATCCCGTCTTCAGGACAAACTACAAGCGTAGAAAAGTTTAATCCCGTCTTCAGGATAAACTGCAGGTGTTAAAGTTTAATCCCATCTTCAGGATAACCGAAATTGTATGAAAGATTTGAACTGAGGTGAAACCAGGCTGCTAGTTTGAAGTGTATGTTTCCCTGAGGGGCAGAAGAGTATGTAAAAAAGAGAGGGTTCAAAACCGGAATGACTGGTGATTTTATGATCAAAACCATGATGTTTGTTTGATGGTAACTTCAGACATAGTACTGTTTCAGGGTGTCCGAGTTGATAAGTTGTGGAAATTCATCGCCATCTATTTCCTGCAATCTGAGAGCACCTCCTGTCAATGCCTCCTTGACAATAAATGGGCTTTCCCAGTTAGGAGCAAATTTTCCCTTAGATTGATCTTGGTTGTCAATGATCTTCTTTAAAACCAAGTCATGTTGTTTGAACTGCCATAGTCGGACTTTTCTGTTGTAGGATCGTGCGATCCTTTACTGATATAACTAACCATGGAAGATAGCGCGGTTCGCCTTTCGTCTATTAAAGACAATTGGTGATACCTGTCTTGTACCCATTGATCTTCGTCTAACTGAGCATCCATCAACACTATGAGGGATTCCATTTCCACCTCTATGGGGAGCACTGCTTCCATCCCATAGGCTAATGAGTAGGGGGTTGCCCCAATGGAAGTACACATGGAAGTTCTGTAGGCTAATAAAGTCAGAGGCAAGAAGTCAGGCCATCCTTTGTGATTGGCGGACATTTTCTGCAAGATCTTTTTGATTTTTTTATTAGCCACTTCAACATCACCATTCATCTTTGGACGGTAGATGACGGAGTTAAGGTCTTTGATATGGAATTCTCTGCATAAATCCTCCATCATTTTGTTGTTAAGGTTCTTAGAATTGTCTGAAACAATGACCTTTGGTTGGCCATATCGACAGGTAACATTGTTTCTAATGAAAGTAATGATGACTTATTTAGTAACCCTGGGGAAGGATGCTGCTTCTACCCATTTGGTGAAATAGTCAATCATGGTGAATATGAATCGATGTCCATTACTGGCTTTGGGCTCGATGGGCCCGATCACGTCCATTCCCCAAATTGAGAAAGGCCATGACGAACTCATATTGTGGAGTTCCCTTGGAGGGGAGTGGATAGCGTTCCCATGAATCTAGCATTGATAACACCTCTTGACGTGATCATCACAGTCAACTTTGTGTGTAAGCCAATAATGCCCTGTTCTAAGGATCTTCTTGACAAGTAGGGGTCCACTCATGTGAGGGCCACATCCTCCACCATGGATCTCATCCATGAGTCTCTGAGCTTGGTCTTTATCCAGACATCTGAGGAGACCTAATCCTGCATCTCTTTTAAAGAGTGCATCGCCGCTCAAGTAGAATTTCATAGCAAGTCGATGGATCCGCCTCTTTTCTGTTAGGCTCGCCTCAGCGGGTGTAAATCCGTCTCGTAGATACTCCTTGATGTGTTGATACCAAGGGTTGTGGATGGGAGGTAGTTCATCCGATACTTCTCCAATATAGTTCCCATAAAGCGGGGCTTTTTGCATTGTAATTGTAATGCTTGGCATGTTTTCCTTGTCAAGTATGTGAACCAAGGAGGCCAACGTTGCTAATGCATCTGCAAAATAATTCCTATTACGAGGAATGTGTAGAAAGGAGATTTCTTCGAACTCCAAAGCCATCTGTAGAACTTGTCGATGGTAAGGCAGCAAATGTAATTCTTTGGTTTGATAGATTCACGTGGATTGTCTGATTACCAATTCAGAATCCCCAAGACAGTTAACCGCCTAATGCCCATTAAACAGGCAAGTTTTAGCCCCATGATACAGCCTTCATACTCAGTTGTTTTGTTGGTGCTGACAAACTGCAATTTGACGGCGACGGGATAATACTCCCCTATACCGGATACTAGGACTGCTCCAGCTCTAGAGCCTTCTGTGTTAACATCTCAATCAAAATACATTTTCCACGTACGGCATGTATCGCATCGATGTTATTCTTTGAATCTGTCATTACCCT
Source organism: Panax ginseng (assembly GCA_020205605.1). Classification (NCBI taxonomy): domain Eukaryota; kingdom Viridiplantae; phylum Streptophyta; class Magnoliopsida; order Apiales; family Araliaceae; genus Panax; species Panax ginseng. The sequence continues at coordinate 105,346,867 of CM035134.1, forward strand.
TCATCGGGAAGTATGTTTCAAGGGTTTGTAGTCCCCCACTGGTCGGTGGCGCGATTGATCCGCAATTCCTTGACCTTTGACAGACTTTTGCGTCATGTAGAAGATGTCAAATTGCTTTAGGATCAACTGCTATCTGGACAGTCGATAATTCAGTATGGGCTTACTGAACACATACTTGAGAGGATCAACGCGGGATATGAGATGGGTTGTGTGACCATGGAGGTAATGCTGTAACCTCATGGAAGCCCATGCTAAAGCACAGCAAGTCTTCTAAATCAGAGTGTACTTGTGTTCACTGGTGTTGAATCTTTTGCTGAGGTAATAGATAGCTCGTTCTTGGCCTCTATCGTCTTTTTATCCCAATGTACAGCCCATGGCATTGTCATTTATGGACAGGTACATGATCAGGGGAACATCATCCATGGGTGGTACCAAAACAGGAGCGTTAACCAACTGCTCTTTAATTGTGAGGAAGGCTTTTTGACACTCATCATTTCATTTCATGGAAGAGTACATGCCGTATTGAGTAGTATTGTCAATAAGAATGTGGATAAAGGGCATAGGAAAGCTATCTTTAAGGCAAGCTTTGTTCAAATCCCTGTAATCCACTCAAACTCGCACCTTTCCTCCTGGTTTAGGCACGGGAACAATGTTGGATATCCACTCCGGATATGTAGACACCATGATAATGCCAGCTTAAAATTGTTTCACAATTTCTTCTTTAACTTTTAAACTCCAATCAGGTTTCAATCGCCTGAGTTTTTGCCTAACTGGCTTGAATCCTTCTTTGATGGGAAGGCGACGAAGAACAATGTTAGTGGAAAAACCCCTATGTCTTCATGAGACCATGCAAACACATCCTAGAATTGGGTTAATAGTGCAACCATATCATTCCGCTGATTTATGGTAAGGTCTGAAACAATTTGGATTAGCTTATGGTTTTCTAAGGTTCCAAGATTGAAAGAAGTGGTTTGATCAAGATTGGGTTTGGGTTTGTCTGCGACCCATTCCTTAATCTCCTGAGGTGTCTCAATGTCCTCTTGCATAACCATCAAGTTTGAGTCCAACTTTGCATCAAAGTTACAGCCTTTGTGGAAAGAAGGCACCTCATCAGCAAGTACATGCACATCTAAATTTAGAGTCCTGAAACAAAGTATGCTTTCACTTAATATATGCAACTGCTTGATCATACAAAAGTGTTAGCATGTACTTGGTAAAATAACTGCTAGTACTATAAAGAAAAGTAAGCAATTAAAGTTATCTACAGGGCAGAGGGATTTTTTGCCCATTTTACCCTCGTCGACCAATGCATGGAGTGCTGCTCCAATTGTCGAGGGCAAAGTCCTAAGGGACTGCAGTGATGGAAGGATCGTCATTGTCCTCCTTCTCCTGAATGATAACCATAACATCTGGGCAATCATCGTCTGGGGTGTATCTATTTGTATGTTCATTATGAACAATGAAGCGTATACCTTCCATAATCAAGGAAATGTCATGTTTACGTTTCCATTCCTTTTCTTCCACTCCGGGATCAGTAATCAGTGCCTAGTTTGCTATGATTGCCACTGGCTTAGGAAATAGCATGGCCGTAACATGGGTTGGCACCTTTACTGGAGATTGTATCAACTCATGAGTTAAAGGTATAGAAAATCGACATGAGGCGGAAGCTTGAGGAACCGGCTTGTGTTTATAAGGATTCCTGCGACTGGAACTGGCAGAATAGCCTAGTCCGGCTGTTCCAATTTGATTGGACACTTGAATAGGGTGCTTAATAGCCTGCTTATCTTTACCAAGCCCTTGTCTAGGTTGATAACCTAATGACATCATTTCTTGAGTGGCCGACATAACCTCAGCAGAAATCTTGGGTACGGGAAGTGGCGTTCCAATAAAATGGTACTTCGTGGTACTCACTTCCAGAGTATGAAAACTGGCCGGCTTAACTTCAGAGTTGAAACTGATGATTGGCAGATCTCCTTGTTCAGGAAACTCCGGCTCAACATTGATAGTGATTAGATTGTTGTTGACAATGTATTTGAGTTATTGATGTAGTGTGGAGGGAATAGCTCCAGCCATGTGTATCCATGGTCTCCCCAATAGCAGGTTGTATCATGAATCTATCTTGAGGACGTGGAAGGATACATTGAATGTATTTGGACCAATCTCAATTGGCAACTCAATCTTTCTGACGGAATTTCGTCGGGATCCATCAAAAGCTCTGATAACCGTATGACTGCTTTGGATCCGCTTAAGATTGACATTCATCTTCACCAAGGTGTCATAAGGACAGATATTTAGAGACGAGCCTCCATCTATCAAAACTTCAACTAGTATGTACCCGAAAGACAAAACTGCAATGTGTAATAGCTTGCAATGACCGGTCCCTTCGGGTGGTATGTCGTCATCAGTGAAGGATATCACATTGTTGTTGAAAATGTGATCAACCAGATGTTGAAATTTTTTCACATCCACTGATTTTGGCAAGTAGGCTTCTTCCAAAACCTTCAATAAGATCGTCCTATGATCTTTGGAAGAGAAAACCAAGTCCAGTATATATATCTGGTGTGGAGCTTCTCGTAAGCTTAAAACCACATTGGCTTCATTGTGGCCCATAGTGTGAAGGAATTTTTCAATCTTCTCCATAGGAATCTTCCCCTTTGTTTCGCAAATAGGTTTCATAACCCGTTGAGGAAGATATAGTGGATTTTCCTTCGACACTGTAGTAGTATGAGACGTGGATCCTTCAGCTTCTCCATAATTCCATAGAACTTTGTGTAAGCTGACAACAGGATGTTGTAGTCTGAAAGGTAAAGAAATTGGCTCTGGTGCGACCACTTTCAAAGGATTGTTAGCTCCTTTGAGTTGAATTGGTTGTATGGGAAATACTTTGACAATCTCATCATCCACTTCGGATAATACTGCTACTGATCCATTCCATTTGGTAGGACATGCATCCCCACTCTTGAGTTGCACAATGTAATCATCTGCTAGTAGCAGGACACTGCTATCAATAAGATTCTGAATGAGATGGCGGAGTGCCCAGCATTCTTCTGTGCTGTGACCGCGAGAGTGTGAATGACATTGACACACTTCATCAGAATTGAACCGTCCCGAACGGGGATTGATTGGAGGCAAAAGGAAGGTAATTCTTCCTTCGTTGATCAACATTTGCAGTATCTCCTCCATAGATTGGCCCAAATATGTAAATTCTCTCTGATTGGAAAAATCCCGACCGACTTTAGAATTAGCTCTCTTTACAACCTTATCCTCCATAGCTTCTCTTTCTGAAGGTGGTGATGGAGCATTCATAACAAATGGAAGGAGATAGGCATGCTCCTACTTGATTAATTGGCGTGTGATTTGATGTTGGTGGGTCACCAGTTCTGCCAATTGCTCAATTTGTTTGCAAAGAGCTTTCATCTTTCGTTCCATAGTAAACTGGAACTTTGCATAATCCCATTTGTCAACAACATCTTTGATGATTGGGGATGATTCATTGTTGAAATCGAAACTATGTCCAGTGCTCCAACTGATCATGTTGACCTCCTCTTCTTTGTGTTGAGGAAGGGGATTGTATTGCACATGAGGTTGATCTGGTTTTGTGACCACGATCTCACCGTTGTCTATTAAATCTTGGATCTTGTATTTCAAGACCCAACAATCTTGATTATCATGTCTAGGTGCTCCGACATGATAAGCACACTTTCGAGTAGCATTAAAACCCCTCCCATTAGGGTTGGCTGGTGGAAGAAGATGTGTAATTTTCTTCTGAGTAGTCAGAAGAGCAAGAATATTCTCGAGCGAGTCCCCTAAGGGTGTGAACGTCCGAGGTCGCTTTACTTCTCCACTTTTAGGCAATATAGGGTTTGAAGATTGTGCTTGAAAATGGGAGTAGTTTCTCCTCTGTATAGGCATGCTTTGATTGCCTTTTTGACCTTGTAGTATAAAGGAAACATCCTCCTCTTTCTTTTTATGGACCCTCCGGGGGTTGTTTCCATAAGATCCGGACTAGATGTGCTCAGCAACAACTTTAAGAGCGGTTAGGTCTTGAATTTTTCCAGACTTCAATCCTATCTCAGCCATCTCTCCGTGCTTGATCATTTCAGAGAATGGTTTGCCAATACCAACTAAGACTCTCTCATAGAAAGGAGCTTCCTGTATATCTATGAATGTCATTACCATTTCTGATTCCGTCATGGAAGGAATAACTTGAGCAGCAAGGCGCCTCCACCTTTGAGCATACTCTCTAAAGACTCATTAGACTGTTTCTTGACCTTGGTAATTTGGTATCGGTCAGGAGCCATCTGAGATTAAAAACTGTATTAAGTGAGGAAGGCGTGAGCCAGCTCTTCCTAGCTATGGATCTTTGAGTTGTTTAATCTGGTATACCATGAACAGGCTTCTCCGGTCAGACTTTTCTGAAACAGCTGCATTCTAAGCTTTTCATTTTCCGCGCAAGAACCAAGTTCTTCAATGAATACCTTTAAATGGGTATAAGGATCCCCTAATACATCATACTTTTCAAAATTAGGGGTTTTGAATTTCTATGGATAATGAACACCAGGAAAGATGCAAAGGTCAGCATATGAAACACTTCCATGTGTTCCAATCCCTTTGAGAACACGAATAGTTTCCTCCATTTGGAGGACCTTCTTCCTGATATCACCAGTGTCTGGATCTCCTTTGAGATGCGTGCTTTCAGGGTCTTTGTTGGTCGTATCCAACTGAGGTTCTAGAATTGTTTTTTCCAAACCTTGAGCTCCTCCTTGTGTAGAGGATTCTGTATGTTGAGGCATCTTTGTACCCTGAGTGGACTGATGCAATTCTTTAAGCAAGACAACCAAATTTGTGAATTGCTGACTTAATCCGTCAAATTCTTCACGAGAAACAGGATTAGACTAGTCAGACGAAGACATGATTGGCTGTAGGCTTGTGGCCTTTTTGGACTTTGAGTGGGTAACAGGTCCAATGATTTCCCTACATAAGACTTATGTAGTTTAGTCTTAGGGATAATGTTAATGTTATCATAACATGTCCATTTTAGGAATATTGTCCTGCAAAACCGGGTGTGAATTGATAACATGCATGCACAGATAATCTTCATATTTTCCATTACATAAAGATGAACATGGAATAAAATTACAAGTAAATGCTTTTACAAGTAATTGAAAATGGAAAGCATGAAGAGACTTTCCTCCGCGTTTGGTTTATCAGAGGTTGACCTATCTTAGGGTTACTCTCGCGGCTTTTTGGCATGAAGGTTCCCAGATCATCACAATCTATTTGACGGGAAGTTAATCCGGTCTTTCAACTGGAGCGAATCTGGGTGGTGCCTTTCCTCAGCCCCGTTGGAATTATTCTTCCTATGTGTCCAGTAATCAAACACCGACAGGATAGCCTCATGGTGGAGGAACCACACAACATACATTCACATACAACGTGTCTCACCGTTTATGAAAATGATGACATGTACGAAGCACTAATATCACAGATAGATATAGTATAGTGCAGTAAGTAAAATGTATTCGTACACATTTATCATAAATGTAAATGCATTCACACACAAGCATATAATAGTTTTGAAAAGCTTGAAATAGCGGCTTAAGACCTCTTACTGGAATCCCCAGCAGAGTCGCCACCTGTCGACGTCCGGATTTTTTAGTGTCCCTTTTCGTTACTTGTTCTTTGGTGTTCTCATGTTAATGTGAGATTTGTTTGAAAAAACAAGTGAAAAAGGTCCGACATGTATAATGTCGACGATTTGACTTTAAGAGTCGCCAGTTGGTGTATTTAACTGGTTGCACTAATGTAACCGAAAAAGGTTTGCACATTGACCCAGTGATATGACACTGCTAAATGGGTCTGTGAAACTTAGATTCATTTGAGTTCGGGGGCTTGATTATGTGGAGGGAAGGTGTTAGCCACCCCCCGACATCCGTGTTGCCACAGTGACCACCACTTTTCAAGAAACTGTTATATGAATGTGTGTGTGTGTGTGTGTGTGGATAAATGTGCAATTATTTGGAAGTAGTGTTATGCCTCGTTCGCACCTATATAGAAAGGGTTTGAATTTATAGAAAAAATCAATTTTAACCAGATATATCAATGAAGTTTTGTAAAAAGAGGTTTTTCAAACCCTGTGCTCAATAATAATTGAGGCCTTTGATACTTCCATTTTATTATTAAATGTTCGTCTTGTTTGCTTTTATTTTTGAGATGCGAGGCATCTTCGAGAAAATAATATACAGCAGTGCCAAACTCCTCATGGGCATGACAACCATCCAAGGAAATTTAGACATTGTAAATAATGTACAAGCTGCTTACAGCTGAAAAACATCCATCACGGGAACCGAATCTAGATTCAATGGGCTGAATCTATGATCACATGATTCCTAGGCTCACATGATACTGCAGTTTGTATGGAAAGCAATAAGTAGTTATATATATAAAAGAAGTAAATATATATATATATATACAGACATGATTGACCACCACGAAGCAACTCCACGGGGGATCGGAAATGTAAATATATAAAAGCGGTAAATATATATATATATGGACATGATCAACCACCACGAAGTAAACTCTAGGTGGGACGAAATGTAAATAAATCTGTAAAAGCAATCAACTGCCACGAAGTAAACTCTAGGCAGATTTAAATGTATATATATATATATATATATATATATATATATATATAAGCGTGTAAATGTCTAGGATATAAATTCCAGACTCATCGGATATATCTCGACAATAGTTATATATATAAGTATATATATATATATATATATATAAAAGCAAAGAAATGCTCAGGACATAAGTACAGGCTCATCGATGTAGTCCACCACAATTTATATATATAAATATATATATATATATATATATATATATATATAAAACAAAGTAAACGCTCCAGACATAAGTCTAGGCTCAATTGAGGCATAACTCGATAATGTTAGTCCATATATAAAATATATACATATATGTAAGTATATATATACAGACAAATGAAAACCATGGACCGAAGTCCGGGCAAACACACACAACACGACTCTCAATGTGTATAAAATTGTGTGCTAATATGAAAAGAAAGGCTTTATAGAATGTAAGAAGGCTTACAGTGGGCTGCCAATGTAGACTTCTATGACTCTATATGGAAAAACACTCAGCTCCCGCCAGATAAAAGTATAGCTATATGTGAGCTAATAGATGTTTAAACTGAGGAAACACTCAATATGGGTGTGTACAAAGTAAATTGGACAGGGCTTCCTCGCCTTTTCTCTCTCTTCTCTCTTCCCAAATGGTTGACCCCAAGGTCTATATTTATAGACTGATGGCTGTAGGTGTACCTGCGACAACCGCAGTTACACCTGTGGCTGGTCGAGGTGTCCTCGGGCTTCGTGGGTCTCGTCGTCTTAAAGTACGTGCACTTGTGCACTGTAATGTCCGCTCAAACTTGTAGAACTTCAATTCGAGCATCTGAATGAGGTATATGTGACATTCTTCGGACTGCTTGTGTCAAGAGTTATGCAATGACATGGATTAGAGGTTGTACGAAGTCAGGAAGATGGGACCATGCCCATAGTCTTCAAGCTTCAAATTCTATTCGGTATACTGCCACGCGCAATAGTCACTCGAGATTGTAACTCCTCAGTTCTTGTGGGACATTGTTGTATGTATGTATGTATGAAGTGTAGAGACGACGCGCAAGTATTGATGTGGCAAGATGACGTTTGACTCGTCACCGGGGTTATCGCCGATTTGAGTTGAAATCAGATGTTGTTTAGGGTTACATCTGAGATTGGACTGCTACAAGTGTTTGAATGCCGCAAGGTTATCTTGTGAGTGTGTCTGTCTACCCGTTGTTAGCTCCGGGTCTGAGAGATGAGTGCCTCAGCAGGAGGTTTGAGATTGAAGCTGATAGCATGTGTTTGAAATAAGCATTTCCAGAGTTATCGCCGGAACTGCAACAGCATTCCTTGGGGTTATCGCCAAGGATGAAACTCGGTGTTATCTCTGAGGTTGGAAATGATCCTTCCGATGTATGTTCTGGGGTTGGAAATGATGTTCCCGATGTGTGTCCTAGGTTTTGAACTTGAACTTCTGCTAGTATCTGGAATGGATGTGAGCTGTCTTCCAGGGTTATCTCCAAAAGACAAATCTACTTTCTTGCAATGTCAGTAACAGGCGTGCAGAAAATTTCGAGTGTCTACATATATAACACATCATGCTCTTTGCAATAAAGATTTAAAATAGTTAATCGTTATGTTCACATAGCAAATAGGAACTGAAAGACTTGCCTGGTTCGTAGATTACCAATTATCAAAAAATAGCTTAATTGCTTTGCGTACACCCTACAACAGTTCAAAAGTTCAAATTCACATGCATTAGTTACACATATAACGAAACCACAATGACTCTTAGTCTTAATCTTTTATAACGTGCATCTCTTTAAAACTTAACACATATCTTCAGGTGTTTACTCCTCTTCATATGACATTTATCATTATATAATCCAATTTTCTGTTTCTTTATACTTCTTTCGAAACCGACACTTAACGTTCATTAAAGTTGTCATAGATTCCATTACCACATATTAGATGTATTACACTTGTTAACAACAACTAGGTTATATAACTCCACCTTATATCTCGTTACACTTCTCTTATAATTGACAATTAAGTCTTTTACCACGTAATTACATCCTTTTAAACATATATTAGATTAACTAATCAAGTTATCATTCAAATCGTTCTTTTAACTTATATCTCTCTATAAACCAACATAAACCTTATCATTTATCTTTAACTTTTGAAAATATCACATTTGGTTTCATTACATAACTTACTCAAGTGACAACTAAAATCTCTATATTTTGATATTATATCATACTATAATCTATTATTATAGTCCACATTATGTCTTAAACATCATTAACATGCTTGCCAAACTAGATTAAGTCCATTAGTCATGTCCTACAAATAGGCAGACTTCAATCGTCTCGAGATCGGGGAATGGCAATGTTGCCCCATACATAAGCACGGGAAGTAAGCATGCACCGGCGTGAAGTTCTGTAGATTTTTGGCCCTGGCACTGCCAAGCAAATTGTGCTGTAAATCTTGTGAATAGTAGCCGACTTTAGCCCAACTAACACGAATTTCACCCACCAAACAATGAATTTAAAACAAACAATTGATATAGAACTATTACAAACATGTTTCCTCACACCGAATCACTTCATTCAAACTATGTTTCCTTCGTTTCTTAATGAAATAGCATAAGTAAAACCCAATTTACAGTTTAGCATACTAATTGACCACTAAAATTGGTACTTATATAAGCCATATAAGAAAATATTCATAAAAACATACACTGTAATTATCTTTCCTACTTTTAACTGTAATTAGCATACAAATTTCTTGTTTAAACATAAACTCTAGCATTACACTTACATACAATTGCAATAACTCAGTTTTCTACAACAATTTGAGAGAATTTGAATTCACAGAGCACATATAAGTTATGTCGTAACCTCATATATACATATTCATATATAATTAGGGAAAATACCTTCAATTAGCTTGCTAATCCTTGCAATTGCAGACAATTCTCTCAATTCTCTCTCAGCTTTCTCTCTGTGAAATTGTAAGTAGTCTTCCTAGCCAACTAAGTTATGCGTAAGACCAATTGAGAGCCAAGCGTAAAAAAAATAAAACTGATAACCTTAATACGCATACTTATTAGAATATCAGTTATAGAATAACGTTTAGGTTATAATTATATTATATTTATTATTTAATTTATTTTACTTATTCTATTTATATTATTTACAAATTCAAAAATTAAAAATCCAAAAGCCATAAGGCTTTGTTTGGCAAAACCCTTTAAAATTTAAACACTTAATATATTTAAGCCTTATTTGGCAAAAACTAATTTAACCCACTCTAATTTTATTTTAATAAACCATTTAGTTTATAATTTATAATCACATATTATTTATTTGGATCTCCATATCCAATAATAATCAAATAAATTAGTTACACATACTATATTTAAAATAAATATTCCACTTAAACAAATATCACAACATTATAATCTCACTATACTTTTTTTTTATTTGATAACTTATCATACCATCTTAAATTATTAAATTAAAACAACAATATAACATCTCATATTATATTACAACTCTCTAAATTATGATTTAATTTAATTTAGAATATTATCTAGTCATAAATATTTACTAATAATAACCACATCAATAAAATATTTATTTCATTTAATAAATATTTTAAATTACAATTACTAAAATCTTGGATTGTCACATTCTTCCCTCCTTACAAAGATTATGTCCTCAGAATCGAAAATACAGATTAAACAAATAACTTAGGGTACTATTAAAACTCACTTTCCCAATATATGAATATATATTTCTCTTCACACCAGATCACATATTTCAAAATATATAGCACATACATATACATACTCAAACTCAAAACATCTCATAATAGGAATTTTAATTATTAAATTCCTATTTTAATAACTTCTAAAAATTTGGGTTGTCACATATTCATTCTGTTAAGGCTTTCCAATTGAATGTTTATGTGAACTATAACACCGTGTAGCACCATTTATCGGGTCGTAAGATACCCGAATTTGGGGGGCGTCACAACTTTGCATACTTGACTTATATGAAAAGTAATTTTATAAATTGAAAAAACTTGTAAAAGAAAAGAAGATGATCATTCAAAGAGTTGAATATATGTATTTGATGAAATACAAGTCTAAATCATTGGAAATGTTCAAAGAATTTAGAAGTGAAACTAGTTGGCAAAGTATTAAAATTCTTTGATTGGATCGAGGAACAAATATTTATGCAATAAGTTTCTAGGTCATCTTAAATGGTTTTCTCACAATGGAAGTTTTCCGATACACAATAATTGATTGGTGTGTCTGAAAGGAAAAATTATACCATGTTAGACACGGTGCGGTCCATGATGATTTTTACCGACATTCAAGTTTCCTTCTAGGGTCATGCCCTAGAAATAGATGTATATCTAAGATATAAGGTAACCTCAAAATCCGACCCCAAGACTCCATAAGAGTTATGGACAAGGAGGATTCCTAATCTTAATTATGTTAAGATAAGGGATTATCCAACTTATGTGAAAATTTTTCAAAAAGATAAGATTGGGACAAGATTTGACAAGTGCAAATTTATGGGACATCCTAAATTAAGTTTAAGGTAAATGTTCTATAATCCTACTTAGCAAAAGGTGTTTGTTGTAAAACATGATGCCTTCTAAGATAAAGGGGTTTATCATTAAAGGGGCTAGTGGGAGGATAATAGATCTTGAAGAGTTCAAGAACCACAAAGCACTATAAGTCAAAAAGGAGGAACCTGTAGATAGACCTATTGTACCACAACTTAATCATAAATCTGAAAGTACCAAAGATACCTGGGAGATTCATCATAAATGATGATGATGAGGTACACATCATAAAGATGATGATCCAATTAATACGATGAGGCTAAGAGTTGTAGACACTCAGAGAAATGGCAGATGACTATGAAATACAATATGGATCTTTGGATCAAATGGCAAGGTGGAGTCCTATAAGGCCTGACTGATGGGAAAAAGGTTTCATATAAAATCAAGGAGTTGACTGTGGTAAAACCTTATTACCGGTAATAATGTTAAAATCCATTTCGATTTTACTTGTGATTTTAACTTATTATTACTAAATCTGGAAAATGGACATGGAGACGCCCTTCCTCAAATATAAATTATTAGAGGAGAATGTATGTATAATGCATCCAGATGGATTTATTTCAATGGTTGAAGCAAATCATGTATATGAGCTACAACAATCCATTAATAGATTGAAGCAAGCTTCTCAAAGATGGAACATTCGTTTTGATGAGACAATCAAAAGAGTTTGATTTTATCAAAAATAACAATGAACCTATTGTGTACAAAAAGGTCAATGGGAGTGTTGTGACATTCCTAATATTATATGTTGATAGACTATGGATAAGGAATGACATACCAATGCTACAATCAGTAAAGATAAATGTTGTCTAAACATTCCTCCATGAATGATTTGGGAGGAACTGTGACACCCCCAAATCTGAGTACTTCATTCCCTCAAGACTTGGTGTTCACTTTCCATTCATTCATATCTAACTACCCAAATATAATTAAATTTAAACAATAAATCCTCCCATTAAAAGCATTACATAATTAAATTAATACGTCTCCTAGGTTATCTAACCTTAAACATACATCAAGTATGGAAAATTAAATTAGTTACATCACATCATTTAAAAATAAAGTCTATCATCATGACATTAAATAATTTATAATTCTTCAACACTTGTTCATTTTCCCTTTTTCTTTGCTAGTGGTAGGTTCATCGACCTTCTCAACCTTAGCTACAATAATTGTATATATGCAAGAGTGAGCAAAATAAATGCTCACTTGAAATAGCAATGAATAACAATAACATAATAACTGCCAATGAATAGGCTCAACAGAACTGAATAATACTCTATCAATGATAATTAAAAACTGAAATCAACATACAAAATGTAACTGGGGGTCACAAGACCACGAACTATGTCCAAGGTTATAAGTAATCTTTCAACTTAAACCTAAACAGTCATAACTGTAGGGACTCCCCGTACATAGGGTGATCATCCCTTCATACCATGTATTATGCACAAACATCTAAATGCATCGCATTAAATAATTCCCCTATAATAGGGTTATGTCGACGTCGGGATTTTTATTCGTCCCTTTCCGTTACTTGTTCTTTGGTGTTCTCATGTTAGGTGAGATTTGTTTGAAAAAAATAAGTGAAAAAGGTCCGACAGGTGTAATGTCGATGATTTGACTTTAAGAGTCGCAAGTTAGTGTTTTTAACTGATTGCACCAACGCAACCAAGAAAAGGTTTGCACATTGACCCGGTGATGTAACATTGCTAAACGGGTCTGTGAAACCGAGATTCATTTGGGTTCAGGGGCTTGATTATGCGGAGGGAAGGTGTAAAGCACCCCCCGACATTCATGTTACCACGATGACTGCCACTTTTCAAGAAATTGTTATATGAATGTGTGTGTGTGTGTGTGGATCAATGTGCAATTATTTGGAAGTAGTGTGAGGCCTCGTTCTCACCTATATACAAAGGGTTTGAATTTATATAAAAATTTAGTTTTAAGCAAGATATAGAAATGATGTTTTATAAAAGAGGTTTTTCAAACCCTGTGCTCAATAGGAATTGAGACCTTTTCATACTTCCATTTTATTATTAAATATTCGGGATGTTTGCTTTTATTTTCGAGATGCGAGGCATCTTCGAGAAAATAATATACAGCAGTGCCGAACTCCTCATGGGCATGACATCCATCCAAGGTAATTCAGACACCGTAAATAATGTACAAGATGCTTACAAGTGAAAATGTCCATCACGGGAACCGAATCTAGATTCAGTAGACTGAATCTGTGATCACATGATTCCTAGGCTCACATGATGCCGCAATTTATATGAAAAACAATAAGCAGTTATATATAAAAGCTGTATATATATATAGACATGATCAACCACCACGAAGCACCTCTATGGGGGATCGAAAATGTAAATTTATAAAAGTGGTAAATATATATATATATATATATATATATATATATATATATGAGCAAGTAAACGCTCCAGACATAAGTTTAGGCTCAATCGAGGCATAACTCAATAATGTTAGTCTATATATAAATATATACATATATAAGTATATATAAATAGATAGAAATTAAAACCACGGACCGAAGTCCGGGCATACGCACACAAAACGACTCTCAATGTGAAGAATAGTGTGTGCAAAGATGAAGAGAAATGCTTTATAGAGTATAAGAAGGCTTACAGTGGGCTACCAAAGTAGGCGTCTATGACTCTAGATGGATAGACACTCAGCTCCCGTCGGTAACAATATAGCTATATGTGAGCTAACATGTGTTTAAAATGAGGAAACACTCAATATGGGGTGTGTACAGAGCAAATTGGACAGGGCTTCCTCGCCTTTTTCTTTCTTAAAATGGCCACCCCAAGTCCTCTATTTATAAAGAGGGGAGCTGCAGGTGTACCTGCGGCAGTCGCAGATGCACCTGTGGCTGCCCGGGGTGCCCCAGGCTCCTTTTACCGTCTTAAAGTACGTGCACTCGTGCACTGTGATATCCGCTTGAACTTGCAGAACTTCAATCCGAGCATCCGAACGAGGTATACAAGACCATCTTCAGACTTTTTTTGTCGAGAGTTATGCAATGACATGGGATTAGAGGTTGTATGAAATCAGGAAGAGGGGACCATGCCCATGGTCTTCAAGCTTCAAATTCTATTCGGTGTGCTGCCACGCGTAATAGTCACTCGGGATTGGAACTTCTTGGTTCTTGTGGGACATTGTTGTGTAGAAATGTATATATGAAATGTTGAGGCGTTGCGCTGGGGTTAAGGTGGCAAGATTACCTTTTGATTCCTCACCGGGGTTATCTCCGGTTTGAGCTGATAGCAAACGTTGCTCAGGGTTACATCTAAGATTGGACTGCTGCAAGTGTTTGAATTCCGCAAGGTCATCTGTAAGTGTGCCTTTCTTCCCGATGTTATCTCCTGGTCTTAGGTATGAGTGCCTCGGCAGGAGGTCTGAGATTGAAGCTGATCGCATGCATACGAAACAAGCATTTTTGGAGTTATCGTGGGAACTGCAACAACATTCCATGGGGTTATTGCCAAGGACGAAACTCGAGGCTATCTCTGAGGTTGGAATTGATACTCCCGGTGTGTGTTCCGGGGTTGAGACTAAACTTCCGCTAGTATCTGGAATGGATGTGAGCTGTCTTCCAGGGTTATCTCTGAAAGATGAATCTGCCCTCCTGCAATGTTAGTAACAGGTGTGCAAAAAATTTCAAGTGTCTACAGATGCCCCTCTTTATCATATTCATGCAATGCAAGGCATGGATAGGATAAAGAATCTTAGACACTTGAAATTCAACAAGATAAACATGATGTTATATGCAACAACATGATGTAAAGGTATGATGCATGAATGAATGATTGCGGGTTCCCTGTTAATCTTGTCGGGGATGACAATCAGTGATGTCTTGGACAAGCAATCCAAGTCTTAAAAAGGATGTTAACATTGGGGCTATAACCAAAGTCATGGATCCTTGATACAGACTTCTACTCCATAGAGGTGCCTCTCGTGTGCAAGAGATCTGTGGGGATAAAGCTTTGTCTGTTTGAGGATGTGTATAACATATTCCATCATCGGTCCTCTCCGATGAGGATGGTCTTCTTTGGTTTTTGTCACCAGCATATACCATGATCTTTGTTGGAGTTACTGCCAACAGTGTGTATTGTCAGGGCTGCATTACCTTCGCTGATGTGTATATCACCGGATAGGTCCCTGTTGGGCAAATTGTCATGGCTGCTTAACGTTCATTGATGTGTGTATCAATGATTGCATTGCTTTATGACCCTTGCTGAGGAGTATGTCAAGGATGCTTGACCTTCATTGATGCATATATCAAGGGTTGAATCACGTTGTGACCCCCGCTGGGGATACTTTATCAATATATGACTTCGGCGTTGTAACCCCCGCCGGGGATACGTTGCTTCGATGGGTTTACTTGCCATTGGCTGAGGTAACGCCAAGGTTGCTTGACCTTCATTGATGTGTGTGTCAATGGTTTCGATGAGTTTACTTGCCACCGCTTGAGATAACGTCAAGGTTACTTACCTTCATTGATGTGTGTATCAATGGTCGAGAATGCGTTGTAACCCCCGCCGGGGATACGTGGATAATTGAAAGTTTACATTGTGACCCCTGTGACAACCCGAGAATTTAAATAATTTATTAAAATATTAAATGATGGATTTAAGGTCAAATAATAGACCTAGATAGAAAATAAGTGTATGCGTTTGATATTTTTGGGGAGGAATTTTGAGGATTTCAAAATTCTGTGAAGGATTTAAGTTAATTATTCAGGATTAAGTGTATATGTGTTTATCTTATGTGAATATGGTATTATGTGTGTAAAGTATGTGGTTAAGGGTCAAGGGTTGAACATATAAATTTTATCAGTGTCAAACCTTTATATTATTGTCGATTATCGACGTTCAGTTAGCAAATCCTAGCAATGGATAAGAAACCCTAGAAACTGGTTTTG
The DNA here is from genome assembly GCA_020205605.1 of Panax ginseng. NCBI lineage: Eukaryota > Viridiplantae > Streptophyta > Magnoliopsida > Apiales > Araliaceae > Panax > Panax ginseng. The sequence goes on from CM035134.1 coordinate 105,363,082, forward strand.
AAACCCTAATTTCAGTTTCGGGAATTCGAAACCCTAATTCAAAATTAAAAAGCCTAATCTGGGAACTTAAATGATAATTATAATGCTCAAGTGATATTAATTATAATATTAATTAGGGTAAAGTCTAATTAATTAGCAAATCCTAATTTCAAATTTTTAAACCCTAATTGTTCCGTCAGAAACCCTAATGTACAATTGTGGATTTAATTGGTAAATTAGCAATATTTATTAGAAAATATTAATCCTAATTAGCAAACTTGAATTATGATTAAGGAATCTTAATATAATTAGAGAATCTTAATTATAATTTAGAAATGTTAATTTTCTATTTTTGAAAACCTAATTCGGAAATCCTAGAAAAGTTAATTATGGAAACCTTAGGTTTTAACCCTAAGGGTTAAACCCTAAGGGCCAAATCCTAAGGGTTGAATAAAATGACAATTCTAGAATTAAAATGGTGAGGAAATGTCCAAAATGCCCTTTGTGCATTATTTAGTATGTTGCTTGTAAATCTTGCCAATTGAGTTGGCCACCAACTCCATGTGACTTATATTGTGAGACCACAAATTTTATGAATAGTGATTTAAATTTCTCGAAATATCACTACAAGAAATCACACAAAAAATGACGTTAAAATTTGTCACATAAAATTCATTTTTCGTCACTAAAATATTTGGTGACGATTTTTAATCGTCACAGAGACCATCACCGTATGAGTGTGGTATTAGGTATATTTGACACTATTTGATGTCGTCACTAAAAGTTTTAACTTATGGTGACGATCTACATCATTATCACTATAATTAATTACTTTTAGTGATGTTAATAGCGTCACTATTTGAATGAAACTTTCGTCACTCTATATTATGTTTCGTTATCAAAACTTGGTGCATTAAATGACAAAAATCATTTTTCGTTACTAAATGATATTGTTTTAGTGACGAAAATATGCTACTCTATTTAATTCATCTAATTTTAATGACGACAATATTGTCATATTTATGATTATTCTTTTGTCATGTTATTGTGTTTATCATCACCAAAAATAAGAAAATAAATGATGACAGAACAATTCGTCACCTAATAATATATTTAACATGACAATTATGTCGTTGTCATTTCATATTTTAAATAATATTACAAAATAATTTGTCACCAAAGAGCTATTTTTTGGGACACATTTTTCAATGTCACTAATTGAATACTTATGGTGACGATACATCTCGTCACAAAAAGAGTTACTAATATTGACAAAATTAGTTGTTGTGACTAAATAAAAAACTAAATATAAAATTATAGATCTAGAAATAAAAAAAATTACACCAAGATGATGACTAATAAATTCCAAACCTTTTAATAAAATCACTGTGTTATTACAACAACACTAGCGAATCGAGCAACAAACTCGTACTTTTACCAACAAAAAAATGCGGTTAATTAATACTTAAATACATGAACATGTGCATGAACTATTTTCACAATCAAGTGCAAAGTAATGAGCCAATGACCACCATGTGCATGAACTATTTTCACGTGATGGAAGCCAAAGTAATATTTCAAGAATTCTTCGACGCTAACATTTGTATCATCGAGCACGTCCTTTACGTCTCCAAAATGGACGAGGTTTACTTAGTTCCTCAATAAGAGCTTTTTTTCTCCTGTAATATGTGTCATTCATAAGCAAAAACTTCTTATATAGCTTTTATGTATAAAATCATTGAGATAGCTATAAAAATGTGTAAATAAAATTGAACCAACCAACCTGTATAAATCTGAGTTCTTGTACACTTGTGTTAAATCAACGCTAAGAATAATTTCTTGTTTAGAACTAGTAACTTCCAACATTCAGGTGGCTAGATTGTAACACTCATTGATTTTACTAACTCCTTCAATTTCCTTTGTAACCATCATTGATTTTACTAGCTCCTTCAATTTCCTTTATTTATAAGAAGAACAATTCATGTTTTAATTACAAATCACTTTAATCATTGACATACATAGTTAAACTACGAGTTTAAATGTGATAGACTGTTAGTGTATACACGAGTAATGTTGTTAGGATCATGACACTTTATAGGTTATTCTTGCATATTAAAGTGGAACATTCTTAATTTTTCCTCTCTATGCCAAAACAATTCCAACTTGATCAACTTTTTGGCAACCAAACTTTTGTTTGGCCGTTTGGGGTTTAGGCAAGCTTTGTGTTCAAGGTTAACTAGCTAATTAGAACTGCCTTAGTAATTCTTTGATTTGTGACCTGCTACTACCTAAAGGCAGTAGCTTTACTTCCTTTCTCTTTAATTACCTATATGATTTTGAGACATGTCCCACACACTTGCTTATTAATATGTTGAACTTGATGGGCAAGTTTTTGAGTTGCACCATAAAGCCAAAAATAGTTTTTTTCAAGACTGCAAAATAATAGTATACTAACTAATCAAGATGTGCAAGGTCTTTCATATGCCAGATGATTATTATGGCGCCCCGCAGCTGACCCAAATTTTAAGTTTAGTCATCCATAGCTTCAGTTTTACTAAGTTTTTTCATCCAGGTTGTGACAACCACCAGCATCATGCAGACAACAGTTCTTACACCTCAACCCAAACCCTCAAAATGCTATAATTAGAAATCTTTCAACCAAAGCTAACTTTCAACCCAAACTCACTTGGAGGCTAGGCCTCGATCTGGCTCAGAAGGTAATGCAAAGACAACATTGGGCATTGCTCATTGTCAGCAGCAATTTCAAGAGCCAAATCGATTTCCCCTTTTTCTTACCACCTTGCAAAATTTTGATACTCTAATGTGTTGGTAATCCATTCTTAGCATAAGTTAGATGTTATAGCAACCTACTTAGCAAGGATGTTAGGCTCAAAACAATATTCAAACTAGGTTAACTGTGCTGCCTCAAAACAGTGCCCACAAAGGCTTGACATGCTAATCTAATTTGGTTTTAGTTAAAGTTTACTTCCTGCTTACATTTAGTGTGTTTAGACCTTCCAATTTTCATTACTAGTAATACAACATTCAATCCCCAACCTTATGTGTGCTTAATACCTGGCTTTTATATAAGGTAGTCCACTTGGGACTTTTGTCGAACACATGGTGTGCACAGTTTAAAACTACTCGTGTCATAACTATTTGCTTACTCTATAACTCAATTAAGACCTTATAACACCACAGCCAACCTATCTCCTTGTGCCTAAGTCAAGCATTAACAAAATATAGCAAGAGTTGGTAATGTCAATCAGTTATAGTACAACCATGGTATGACAGTCACTTAGGCCTTTAGCAGTAGCATGACTCAAAACAGAAAACAGCCCCTCAATCTCTTAATCACAAGGGTTATAAAATCATGCACTTGATATATACTATATATTCATAGTTTAAAAAACTTGCATACAAGATATCATTATTTTCAAAATAGGCTTCCATGACATTTTGTCAAAACTAACTATTTCAGTCCAAAGGGGTGTAACACAGCATACCAGTCCAGTCCTATTGCACTAAAAGTTAGTATAGCACAAGGATGTTGCTCACAGCCAGTCAACACATCAACATAGCATAACAAAAATATAGCATAGTAGTCATTTTGGCACACAACAGTTAATATAGCAAATTTTAAAGTACAGGATAGTCTTTTAAGCCCATTTCAAGCCTTTTTGGCAAGGTATGATACTAAGTTGCCAAAACAGTCTTTAAGCTTCCAACACAAGGATTTTCACAGCGTGCACATACTATATAATATAGGTTCATGATTTAAGAACCTAAATGCAAGGCTTCTAGCTTTGGTTTTAAAACAGCCCCCTCATAGGCCTTAAAGTAATACAAGGTAGTCTGATTAGGAAACAAGGAAAAACAAGGACTGTCTATGTATATAATGTATTAGAAGTAAAGCATGCTCACCATAAACAAAACTTTCAATAACAGTCATAAGGACTGACTTTTATTTATTGAAACTAACATACTTAAACTTTACAAGTATTAGTGTTGGTGATTTAAAATTATAAACATCATGTTATAGTGTATTAACCATATTAGAAGCAAGGGATAGACATTGCAAGTTAAGCTTCAAATAGCAGTCAATATGGAGCCTACTATTCTAGTCCATCCTTACTTGCTTTGCTCAAGTGATAAATTACTTTACATTGCAACATGATAAGGTCAATTATAGAGTATGCTTGAGGTATTGCTCCCACTGTATGGGCAATTTGACAGAGTTTGAACTCCACATCATAGCTAGTACACATAGACACTACAACAGTCCTTAGCTTGGCAATTTATCAAACACATAAAGTGCAGTTTATATATACTTGCACCTAATACACAAATTTTAGCTTAATGATCCCAGCCTTATGGCTTAATTAATAACAAACATATTGTGCTATATTACAGTTCCAAATCACAACAGTACACAGCAAAAGAAATAACACAACTGCCCCTTATAACTATTCTAGGCCATTCGGCCATAACAGAGCACAAGTAGCACAAAATTGGACTGAAGAGAGGATAGAAAAGAGTACCTTAGTAGCTTAGAGGTGGCAATAGATTGCTGCCCAATTTCCTTCTCTTAGCCGAATTCTTCTATCTCACTAACAGTTGGCCCTTCCTCTTTCTTTCTTACTATTCTAGCGACTTGGGAAGTCAGGAGTATGACATATAGTTATATAGTAGAACCTGGCTTCTTTTACTGTTAACTGCATCACCCCTAGTTGGCCCCTATACAGACATCATTTCTAGTCTAACTTCACAGCCACCCTAGCAGACTCTACTTACCTGCTAAGCCTTATCTTCTGCAAGCCTATCTAACATGTTCTTTGTCTGTTATACAAACTAACCAAGCTAACCAAGACTAACTAACTGTCTAATACAACTGATACAGCTAACTTCCTTCCTATATATTTCATCTGGGCTAAACAGCCCCTCTAATTTATATTTCAAGTGGTCTGCCGGATGGGCCAAGACATAGGGCAGTGATTAACTTTAATTTGGGTTCAAAACATTTAAATAGGCAATAGACCCAAAAATAACTTGCAAACCTACATAGCAAATTAAAGGAGTCCCATATTAAGAAAATGGACTATAAATATTCATATTCCCTTATTAACCAAATTTGATTAGGCTAACAAAATAGTACCCATGTCATTAAAATAGTGGTTCCACATATTTTTAATAATTCTTGATAGAACATCAATAAATTATTTCACAGTATAATTATTCTCAATACACAAATGTAGCTTCTTGTCAAGAATATTTCATAACTAAGCCATGTTGGATTTCTTTTTCATTCTTGATGTTTATATAACATTATATTAATGTATATATCAACATCTCTTTATTTACCACTTATAATATAGGATACTTAATAAACTTAGTAAATAAAATTTTCCACAACGAGAAGTAATTAAAAAAAAAATTATTCTCAAAATTTGACATTATAATAATTGAATATTACATAAGATTTTCTGAGTCATTACATGTGTCGCATAATAAACTGCGTTACAAAAAGTGAAAGCTAGATATTTTCAATGAGGTCAATATCTTACACAAATAAAAGCAGCCGCTAGAAAAAATCGGCATAACAGACAACACCCAAAATAGTACCGTCTAAGACTGAAATATCCCAAAACTGAATATAAAAAGGATAGCAAAAAATAAAACAAAATACCCAGATCAGGAAGAACACAGATCAACAAGAAATTAGACCAATTCGCGCAAAATAAGGACCCCTAATACATAACTATTGCACCGTAAATAGAGGACGTATGACCAGATCAAGCTGAGCAAAAAAAACCCAAATCTAAAAATGATTTACACCAGAAATAGAGGACCGAAAAAATCTCTAGTGGGACCCCAAGAACAAATCAAATTTTAGCAACAAATGATATAGAATAACCAGAGACAAATGCTAAATACGAATAATGTCTTACAAGCCATAAAAACGTTAGCCCGTAGCTTCAAGGAGGATCGTTTTCCACTAACCGCAATGATTTCCTCCCAGTTGATGCCTTTCAACATAATTTGAGGGCTGAAAAGGAAATAGTACATAAATAATCTTCTTTAACAAAGTTAGCTTTATCCATCAAGATTGCAAGTTTATCGAAATGAACTCTTTTTTCTGAGCAAGTTCCTGGGGATGGATCTTTACGCTTGGAAGATTCAATTGGTTTGATAGGTGAACTAGCAACATGTGCTTTCCCATTACAAAGATCCAAGGGATTTATAGAAGACATTGGTTCCACAAAAGTGCGAAGCCATTGGTTTAATGTTGAATTAAGCTCCGATAATTTGGGTGAGCAGAATAAAATTAAACAAAAAAAGGTTACAAAAAATATAGCAGAATCCTATCAAAAAAAGAAACTACAACATCAATATAATTTCCAAATAAAGTAAAGGACACACTAAGAACTTCCTCATTTGTTAATGGTGGTTCTGTACACTACACCATACTTACTAGATGAACTTTCATTTTAGTGGAAAACAATAAACATTTGTTAGTGACAAATACTAACAAATTTGAGCTAATAGACAGGGATGCCTTGGCCTTTGATGCAACATCTTTACAATGGAAATACAAATGAAAATTTTAATCAAGGAAAGAAAATTAAGCACTGTCTAAAAATGAAGAATTAAGTTATCAAGTAAATAATAAGTTTATTTATGGAATTCAGGTCTACAACTAACAAAATAAGAGATACTATTATTGTGGAAATAATAACGAATATGAATGAATATACCTGGTTAACAGCAATTATAAAGACACAAAAGCATATGCAAGTAACAACAGAAATTTAGGAGCAGGTGAAGTATAAAAATAGTAGAAATTATTAAGGAAAATAGAAAACTAGGGCATACAATTAGTATAATTTAAGTAAATTTGACTATAGAGTAAGAGAAGGGCTATTTCTGTTATGGGCTATAACGATGAAAAGAACAAAGAAGAAATTAGGGGTTTCAAATTGAGAAAATAAGAGAAATTAACTAGAAGTTTCAATTTGTTAGAACTAGGGCAAAGTTTATTAAAAAAAATCGGTATAACATACCAGCAACAATTTTAAAGCAAAGAGTTTCAATTTAAGAGATGGTAACTTCAATTTTAGAGAAGAGAGCTTCAATTTCGAGACCAGTGGCAAGGTAGCTGGCAGGAAAAGGGAGACAAGGCATCAAGAAGATCTGAGATATACAAGGCACCCTAGAGAGGGCGGAGACAAAGTCACGATTTTGGGATTAAGGAGGGTGTTTTCGATTAAGATTTTTAAAGACTTTTAAAGACTTTAAAAGTATGGTTGTATTCAAAAAGTTTATAAAAGTTTACTGGTATTCAATTACAACTTTTGTAATGTCTTTAAAAGTTAGGTGGTATTGAATTGAGACTTTTATAAAGTCTATAAAAGTATTTTGGTATTCAAAAAGTCATTGATTTTTTAGATTTCTATTAAATAGTAGAGTTTGACAGATTTTAGAAGAAAAATTATAACTATCAACCCATATCCAAAGTCTGACCTCATCTCTAAAGACTTCTAAAGACTTCCAAATATTAAACACAAAGGTAAAAATTCAAATCGCCAGTAAAAGAATTGCAGAGAGATTTTATGGAAAATTAAAAAGTCGCAAAACTCTCCGATAAATTTTAACTTAAAATAAATATAAATTAATCTAATTTTAGAAAATATAATTATTAAAAGTATAAACTGTTTATATTTTTTTTTACTAAAATTATTAAAAATTAGATAAACTACACAACTTTTATTATAGGAATATCTCGTTATGACTTTGAAAAATCAAACAGTAAATTTTGATTTTTAATATTACATATATATATATATATATGATATAGTATATGATATATATGAATCTTGATAAATTCTAAAACTCATCAAAATTAAAAATATTAGTTAAAAGATGACAACGGTTGATTGTTAAAAAATTAGTTACGTAACATTTTAATTAATTAATTTCTAACATCATAAATAAATTAAAAAGTAGCATAATTATTTTTTTAATGGACAAGTTTGGTTCACTAACAACTATTAATAATTTTAAGAAAAATAAAATTTCTCTGATAATTTTGTTTGTGGCTTTCCGACGACTAATCTCTCTCATAAATTTTTTATAACTTGGTGGCAATTTACTCACATGTATGAAGTTTTCCGATCATATAGATTTTCATTGTCATATTATTTTGTGAAAGCAGAGTTTGGTACCCCTACTAAAATATCGTACGCATATATAGTATATATAGTTCAATGAAAAGTGAGCTTAATTTTTGTGTTGCGTCTGTAGCTTCTAAAGTTTTATTCGTATTCGAGTATCCAAATTTATCATAAAATGAGTAGAATAATATGAATGCTTTCAACAAATATAAAATCTCATGCCACAATAATTTAATGAAATAATGAGATTTCCTGTAGTTCATGAAAAAAGAGTGAGAGGTTGTACGCATGGGCTAATAATAATTAATATAAGCTACAATATATATTAGAAGTATACAAAAGTCTATTAAAATCTTAGTAAAAAGTCTATTAAAGTCTGTCACTTATTTCATGGAGTCTATAAAAGTCATTTTAAAAAAGTCTTTAAAAGTCATTAAAATTCACAAACTCTACAAAAGTCTGTCACTTAAAAAAGTCTTTAAAAATCTTAATTGAATACACCCCCTTAAGAGTTTTGGGTTAGGCGAGCCTGTTCGTTCGGAGAGCAGATCCTCTGTCTCTAATTTTTCTGTTTTTTGTGTCCCTCCATTTAAATTTTGACACATAGTCTCTTACTTAACACTAATTAATTCTATAATAAAATAAAAGCACATGTGTCAAAATATAAGTGGGGGGACACAAGGAGGACATGGAATTTGGGGACAGAGGATCTGCTCTCGTTCGATAGTGACTTGTAAGTTTATGTCATTTTCCATTATTCTTCTATTTGACAATAACTTATTTTTTATTTATAAGTTTATTTTAAGTATAAAAAATATAAGTCAGTACTTGTAACTTGTTTTAAAATAACTTATAAGTCATTTTAAAATAAGTTAATTTGACCAAATAAAATTTTTATTTTTCCCTTCTTTTATTTTGCTCCTCTTTTTATTAATGTCATTTTTAGTAATTTTTACATTTATAAGTCATTATGAGTCGAACATCTTCAGAACTTGTTTGAACTAAATTTCTTACTTATAGTTCAAATTGATATCGAATACTTTTACTTATAAAACCACAACTTATAAGTCAATTTATATTTTAACTTGAAGTCATTTTAAATTTTAGGATATCATAAATTAATTATAAAAAACTGAAATATAACTCTTTTGTAGAACAAAAAAGTAATATTTTAACATTTGTAATTTGTTCCACAAAAAGAGTCATAATTATTATAATTTTATTTATTGTCAATTTATAATATTTTAAAACTTAAATTATTGTAACTTAATATTTTAATTAATACAATTAATATTGTAAGTTACTTAAAAATTATTATTAAAGAACAAACTCTAACTTAATTTTTTTTGTATAACATATGAGTATTTTTTGGCATTAATTTGTACTCTATTCCACAAAAGAGCGTCATTATCTTCTTCTTTTTTCTTTCTCTTTTTGTCATGATCAATGTATGAAATTTAAAAGTTTTAATGTAATGTAAAATTATTTACTTTGTAGTTTATTAAAATAAATAATTGATATTGTAAGTGACTTAAAAAATGTTATTAAAAAATAAATTACTACTATAAAAATTTAATGTATTTATATTCACCATAATTAATTCTAAAAAAAGTTATTTAGAACAAAACAGTGACCAAAATTGGTATTTGTGACAATAAAAATTGTCATAATTTATTAATTTTTCGTCTTTACAAAATTTGTCTCAAAAATTTCTTAAAAAATTTTGCCTCCAAATAAAATTGTAACGATATTACGTACTTTGTCACTAAATATTAGAATTTATGACGCATCATTTTTGTCACTTATCCACTCATCTAATTAGTGACGAACTATTATCTCGTCATATAAAATTGGTATTTATGACAATACAAATTATCATAAATTATTATTTTTCCGTCTTTAAAAAAATTTTCTCCAAAAATTTTCAAAATTTTTTTGCCTCCAAATAAAATTTATGACGATATTACATACTTTGTCATAAAATATAAGAATATATGACAAATTATTTCTGTCACTTATCCACTCATCTAATTAGTGACGAACTATTATCTCGTCATATAAAATTGGTATTTATGATAATACAAATTGTCATAAATTATTATTTTTTCGTCTTTAAAAAATTTCCTCCAAATTTTTTAGAAAATTTTTGCCTCCAAATAAAATTGTGATGAATTTGTATTTGGTGTCACTAAATGTGAACATTAGTGATGAAAGCACATTGTCACTAAATGTTACAAATAATTAATGACAAATTATTATGTTGTCATCAAAAGAAATATTTTGTGACAATAAATCATCGCCATCAATTATTACAAAATGTCACTAAAAGGTTTCCCTCAAAATTTTGGTGCGTAAATTCTACCTCCAAAATAACTTGTGGATTTAATTTTATTAATCGTCATCAAATGTGTAAATTAGTGACGATATAAATGATTAATAGTAACAAAATTAAAGGTCATCAAAAAATGTAAGTTTTAGTGACGATTATGAATTTCGTAATTATTAATTAACAAATTGTGACAAAAATTTTGTGTGTGGCAAAAAATTCGTCATAAAATGTGTGATTTCTTGTAGTGTATTTTTTTTTTAATATTATAGTGTGGATTTGATATAATGTTATAGTTGTGGATAATATTTACAAATTTTGCAAAGTAAGCAAGTGGTTATATAATATTCGATTGGTTGGGGAATATTCGTTTTAACAGAGAATATTCGAACGACAAAGACAATCATCATTAGTGGACCCCATAATGTAGTATTGTCGTAGTTAAAAATGATGTAATTATCATTTTATAAAAATAACGGCGAAAGTGTTACCGCTTAAAACTGTTGAACTACCGTAGTAGTAAAAGTACGAAGAATACGCGTGGTTGCATAGTAGCACACAAGATTGATTATTGATGCTTACGTAAGAAGTCACTTTCGGTTATACTCAATTATTGCTATAGTAATTTCGCATCATATCTCTAATATTATTGATTCGATTATTGTCACAGTATCATCTGCATAATATCATATATTATTAAATCAATAATTGAGACGACAAAGTTATTCATATTATTAAATTGCAATATTTACAATGTCTAGAAGTTCTGTCAAGGAGAGGTTTGGTCATCTAATTGCGTGCCAATAAGGAGAAATCCTTATCGGAAAGTCCCCTCTTTCCTGGGAACGACCTGGCTGTTAAATATTGTGAGTTATAATATTAATGATGAATAAGTTCGTGTTGATTAAAGATTAATTTGATAGTTCCATTGTGTTGGGATTATTAGTGTTAGTGGAAATCGACATCTATTCCGACGATAATTGATGTCTAGGGGTTATATTGATAAATCGGGTAATTAATCGGATAAATGAGCAATTTATTGCTACTAATTCACATGCTTATATAACTATTTGTTCACATGTGTGTACTATTGAATCACATTCATGTACTATTAGGGGAGTTGGTGCAAGATTGATAATACTTGCATGACTAAGTTAAAAATGGAGGTATAGATGGAGGTACTATATTGTAATTCGTATTTTCACATGATTATAACTATTGATTCACATGATTGAACTATTGATTCACATTATTTACTATTAGGGGAGGTGGTGCAAGTTTGATAATACTTGCAGGACTAAATTAAAAATGAAAGAAAAGTTGGAGGTATTGTACTATAATATTTTGAGCCCCAAAATGTGCAATTATCAAAACTATATTTTCCTATAAATAGAAGCTCATTCTTCCTTCATTTTTCACCAATTCACTAAAGCTATAGAGAAATTATTATAGTGAGAAATTATAGATAGAAAGAAGAAGAAAAGTCTGCTACCTCTCTACTCCAATATCCAGTTTCTCTCTAAGGTAAGGGGTATTATTTCTTTCGTATTCATGAAGAGAGCTTTTGTTATTCCATTCTTTATTATTATGTTGAATAACTTTGCCTATGCTAAAACCGCATACATGGTAAAATTCTTCTATTATTCCATTCTTTATTATTCTGTTGGAATATATCTTGTCTGTGCGGATTACGCTAGACCTTGTTCCATTCCTTATTATTCTATTAGAATAACCTGTCTGTGCGGTCTATTGCATGCATGGTAAATTCTTTGTTATTCCATTCTTTATTATTCTGTTGGAATATCCTGTCTGTGCAGTTTATGCATGACCTGGTTCCATTCTTTATTATTCTATTGAGAATAACCTGTCTGTGCGGTCTATCGCATGCATGGTGAATTCTTCTGTTATTCCATTCTTTATTATTCTATTGGAATAACCTATCTATGTGGATTACTGCATGCATGGTGAATGATCCTTTATATTCATATGAATTGTATTTTCATTCAAAAGGGGATTCTGCCAGGGGAAGTTTCGTAATTTTTCTGATTCTCAAAAATTCTGGAAAAATTTGAAATGATAATTTGATGAGTTTTCTATATTGTGTCCAAAAATGGCGATTTTTGGATGTATAGATTAAGAGTTATGGATTTTATGGGAAAAGACTATTTTAAAAGTAAACCCTTATAACTCTTTGTGGTTAACTCTAAAATTGGTTAAACTTTTATTGGGAGTACATGTATATAACATGAGTATACCCTGTAATTTTGGAATTTTTGGACAAAAGTACAATTTATGATAAATGTCTAAATATTCGGCAGTTTTGGCCATATGAAAAATAGTAAATAAATTTTAAAAATTCTCAGAAAAATATATGTTCAATATGAGACTATATTCTGCTAAATCCCAGAAAAGTCATATTTTTGGGACTGATTTTGTATTTTTTATGAAAATGAACTAGTTATGAGTAAATGAATTAAATATGTTGTGTGAAATAACAAAATTGAAAAATAGGATTTTATGGCTTGGGAATCCTATATGGGATATATACAGATTTTTGATGCGGGATTTGATCATTGGGGATAAAATCTTATGAGTATGACATTTTTGAATGATGAAATGCATTATTTGGTAAAGTGTAAACAATTAAATTAAATTGTTCATAAGTTTAAGAAGTGATTAAAATATTGTTATAATATTAACAATATTAGATTGTGAGTTTATTAAGTGATTGATAATATTTGGATAAATTTAAAGTCTTTAATATATATCCTTGATTTCGTTTGATTATTGCTTATATCATTATCATCATCCTTATGCTTATATTGTGATGAAAGTCATCTTTGGCTTACATGCATAGATGGACTTGGTATGATTATGACCAGGGATTATTCGGTATAATCGTGACCGTAATGTAACGAATGATGTGGTAAAATATAGAAGATAGTAGATATCACACTCTACTTGACTCTTCTAATGAATTTTTTATTCCATTGCAGTTAAATTTGATGTCTATTGTATTTTATCAGTTTAACATTGTTGAAGACTAATGATAATTTATTTTGCATTATCTTAGTCATAATATTTCTTACTGGGCTAGTTGAGCTCACCCTTTCTTTCACTGTTCTCTTCAGGAAATGAGAATATAGCTGGGACGAGTCGAGGAACGGAGTGACGATCCAGATGATAGCATTAATAGTCCTCACTATTCTGTTAAATAGTATGAAAATAAATGTAATGAGGACTCCATTGAGTGTGGATATTTTCTAGATGACAATATTCTTATTAAAACTCTTAGATTATGTTTTGTCGTAATTTACACGACGTTTGTATAATTAAGTTTGTATTTGTATTTTGTACCATGTATTTGGCGACTCAAGATGAGTGATGTATACTGTTTTGGGGCGCCACGGTTGGTATCAAAGCTTAGGATATAATCCCGGGTGAGATGTGAGACAAGATCTAGGAGGGAGAGAGGGAAATTCTTCGCTAGTATGACATACCTAAGTTTATTTGGTATTTAATTGGTCGGTCAGAGTATAGGGATAATATGTGATATGTTAATTAACCCTTGTTTTGTGGCAATGTTTGAAAATGGTAGCAGAAAATGTTTACAATAGAGTGAATGAGACTATTGAGACACCTTTAATCACTAACCAGGTTAATGTGATGTTAAACGAGGAAGAAATTAGAGATATCTACTTGGTGAGTGAAGAACTAATAGTTGCACCCGAGCTAGTTGCAGAGGTAGCAGTTGGGAGTGAGGAAGAAGAGGAACCTGATGAGAATTTATTAGAAGAATTTTATGATCGAAATTTAGAATTACAAAATCGTATTCATGAGTTAGAAGAGAGTAGGCTGAAGAACGGCAGGCGGTTGTGGAGTAAAGAGATGTAACAATTCAAAATTGTGTTACCCGATGTGCGATGCTTGAACAGAAGCAGTCTTTGGCAGAGTATAAGATATTTGAGCTAGAATATGAGAATGATATGATCAAAGTTCTAATGAAAGAAGAAACAACTGAAGGAAGGAGAATAGATGATGCATGGGAAGAAGCCGCACGACGCGTAGATATTGTAGAAAAAGACGTCCGATGCAATAAGGCCAAAATAGATAAAATGGATTTTGCTTTTTGGACAATAATTGGGAGAATCCAACATCAAATTCGGAAAGACCTTGTGCAGAGCGGTCAACCCCAATTCGATATGGATCGGAGAGTAATGATTCAAATCATGGATCAGGAATGTGACGAAGCAATTAACGGTGGAATGTACCCTATAGCAAAGTTAAATCCAGTAGTTTAAGTGAGAGCGTTTGTCGAGAAACCCGAACGAAGTTATTACGGGTAAGTTAATTATAAACTCTTGCGAAGTCTATACCTTATTTGATACCAGATCTACCCACTCTTTTATTTCTCTTTTATTTCGAAAGGTTGTTAGCTTTCATATTCATAACCAACCTGTTATGAGAATTCAAGCAGCCAAACCCTAAAGTCAATCACTGTCATATCAAGCCATAAGTAAAGAGTTCCGAGCCTTTCGCTGGTGACTTCCTTGTGTGGAAGGCACCGAATCCAGACTATCTGTAGGGGACGTTTTGAATGACGATGGCAAGTTGATAGGTATCAATATGATGTACTATCCAAGTCTTGGATAAGAGTCACAGTTTTGAATGTTATTTCTATTGTTAATAAATTTCCTGACGTATTCTTGAAGACTTCTTGGCCTACCCCCAGAGCGTGAAATCAAATTTTGTATTGACCCCAATACAAAAGTCATTTATAAAACCCTTAAATATTTCTTCAATCAAAACGAACGTATTATGCGCCAAAGACGTTGGCTCGAGCTGTTGAAGATTACGATCATACCATTCAATATCATTGTGGAAGAGTGAAAGTGGTAGCTGACGCGTTGAGTAGAAGATCGTATACGTTTACGAGTGCGACGTTGTTAACACAAAGAACCATTTCGTATAACTTACAAATGATGAAGATAGAGTTAAAGACTCTAGAGAGCTAGGTGAAGATAGCGAATTTACGAGCAGAATCGACTTTAATCGATAAAGTTAAATTCTTGCAAGCTACATACTCAGAGCTGATGAATGTGAAGAAGAAGGTTCAAGAGGGCGTTATTCTAGAAGCAAGAATCGATGAAGAGAGGAAATCTCAACCCTCGATTTTATTGGCCCATTTGAAATCCTTGATCGAGTAGGAACTGTGGCCTATAGACTCGTTTTACCGCCAAGTATGTCACGTGTTCATAACGTTTTTCACGTATCGATGTTACATAAATATGTGGATGACCCGAACCACGTTATTAAATTAGAACTAGACGAGATAGCAGAAGATTTAACGTGTGAGGAGATACGTGTTAAAATCTTGGATAAGAAGGATCGTATTCAACACTCAAAGGTTATACCTCAAAAGTTGGAATATGAAATGAAGTCAAGGTATCCTCACCACTTCAGCATACAAGGTACGTACGTAAATTTCAAGGGTGAAATTTCATAAGGAGGCGAGATTGTGAGACCCCAAAATTTATGAATAAAGATTTAAATTTCTCGAATTTTTTTTTTAATATTATGGTGTGGATTTGATATAATATTATAGTTGTGGGTAATATTTATAAATTTTGCAAAGTAAGCAAGTGGTTATATAATATTCGATTGGTCGGGGAATATTCGTTTTAACAGGGAATATTCGTACGACGACACAATCATTGGTGGACCCCACAACAGAAGTATTGTCGTAGTTAGAAAATGACAGAATTATCATTTTATAAAAATAACGGTGAAAGTATTATCGTTAAAACTGTTGAACTATCCGGTATTAAAAGTACAGTAATACGCGTGGTTGTATAGTAGCACACGGTATTGATTATTGATGTTTACGTAAGAAGTCACTAAATTATACTCAATTATTGCTACAGTAACTGCTGCATTATATCTCTCATATTATTGATTCGATTATTGTCACAGTATCATTTGCATAATATGATATATTATTAAATGAATAATTGAGACGTCAAAGTTATTCATATTATTAATTTACAATATTTACAATGTCTAGAAGTTCTGTCAAGGAGAGGTTTGGTCATCTAATTGCGCGCCAATAAGGAGAAATCTTATCGGAAAGCCCCCCCTTTCCTGGGAACGACATGGTTGTTAAATATTGTGAGTTATAATATTAATGATGAATAAGTTCGTGTTGATTAAAGATGAATTTGATAGTTCCATTATGTTAGGATTATTAGTGTTAGTGGAAATCGACATCTATTCCAATGATAATTGATGTCTGGGGGTTATATTGATAAATCGGGTAATTAATCGGATAAATGAGCAATTAATTGCTACTAATTCACATGCTTATATAACTATTTGTTCACATGTGTGTACTATTGAATCACATTCATGGACTATTAGGGGAGTTGGTGCAAGATTGATAATACTTACATGCCTAAGTTAAAAATGGAGGTATAGATGGAGGTACTATACTGTAATTCGTATTTTCACATGATTATAACTATTGATTCACATGATTGAACTATTGATTCACATTATTTACTATTAGGGGAGGTGGTGAATGTTTGATAATACTTGTAGGACTAAATTAAAAATGAAAGAAAAGTTGGAGGTATTGTACTGTAATATTTCGAGCCCCAAAACGTGCAATTATCGAAACTATATTTTCCTATAAATAGAAGCTCATTCTTCCTTCATTTCTCACTAATTCACTAAAGCTATAGAGCAATTATTATAGATAGAAATTATAGAGAGAAAGAAGAAGAGAAGTTCGCTACTCTCTACTCCAAAGATCCAGCTTTTCTAAGGTAAGGGGTATTATTTCTTTCGTATTCATGAAGAGAGCTTCTGTTATTCCATTCTTTATTATTATGTTAGAATAACATGTCTATGCGAAGTACCGCATACATGGTGAAATTCTTCTATTATTCCATTCTTTATTATTCTTTTGGAATATCCATGCATCGTGCAGATTACGCTAGTCTGGTTCCATTCTTTATTATTACGTTGGAATAACTTTGCTTGTGCTGATCTCATCACATGCATGGTTAATCTTTTGTTATTCCATTCTTTATTATTACGTTGGAATATCCTCTGTATGTGCGGTTTACGTAAGACACAGTTCCATTCTTTATTATTCTATTGGAATATCCTCATTCATGCGGTTTACGCATGACCGGTTCCATTCTTTATTATTCTCGTTGAGAATAACTCGTCTGTGCGATTCATCGCATGTATGGTGAATTCTTTCGTTGTTCCATTCTTTATTATTACATTGGAATAACCTATCTATGTGGATTTCGCATGCATGGTGAATGATCCTTTGTATTCATATGAATAATATTTTCATTCAAAAGGGTTTTCGCCTAGGGGCAATTTCCTAATTTTCTCACCTCCAAAATTCGGAAAAATTTGAAATGATAATTTGATGAGTTTTCTAGATTGTGTCCAAAATGGCGATTTTAGATGTATAGATTAAGAGTTATGGATTTTATGGGAAAAGACTATTTTAAAAGTAAACCCTTATAACTCTTTGTGGTTAACTCTAAAATTGGTTAAACTTTTATTGGGAGTACATGTATATAACATGAGTATACCCTGTAATTTTGGAATTTTTGGACAAAAGTACAATTTATGATAAATGTCTAAATATTCGGCAGTTTTGGCCATATGAAAAATAGTAAATAAATTTTAAAAATTCTCAGAAAAATATATGTTCAATATGAGACTATATTCTGCTAAATCCCAGAAAAGTCATATTTTTGGGACTGATTTTGTATTTTTTATGAAAATGAACTAGTTATGAGTAAATGAATTAAATATGTTGTGTGAAATAACAAAATTGAAAAATAGGATTTTATGGCTTGGGAATCCTATATGGGATATATACAGATTTTTGATGCGGGATTTGATCATTGGTGATGAAATCTTATGAGTATGGCATTTTTGAATGATGAAATGCATTATTTGGTAAAGTGTAAACAATTAAATTAAATTGTTTATAAGTTTAAGAAGTGATTAAAATATTTTTATAATATTATCAATATTAGATTGTGAGTTTATTAAGTGATTGATAATTTTTGGATAAATTTAAAGTCTTTAATATTTATCCTTGATTTCGTTTGATTATTTCTTATATCATTGTCATCATCCTCATGCTTATATTATGATGAAAGTCATCTTTGACTTACGTGCATAGATGGACTTGGTATGATTATGACCAGGGATTATTCGGTATAATCATGACCGTAATGTAACGAATGATGTGGTAAAAGTCCTCATTGGCCGGTAGTGCATTGATGGACAGTTTTTGGTATGATTATGACCAGGGATTATTCGGTATAGTCATGACCATTGATGATTTAATGAATATCCTTGGCCCGTAGTGCTGGAATGACTCGATGATGTGGTTTATTTATTAAGTTGAGTCTCAGCGATAAAAATTGATGAAAACATTTTAAAACATAGAAGATAGTAGATATCATGCTCTACTTGACTCTTCTAATGGATTGCTTATTCACCGCAGCTTAAACTTGATGTCTATTGTATTTTATCGGCTTAACATTGTTGAAGATTAATGATAATTTATTCGCATTATCTTAGTCATAATATTTCTTCTTTGGGCTAGTTAAGCTCACCTTTCTTTCTTTTTCTCTTCGTGAAATGAGAATATAGGTGGACGAGCCTGGGAAACGCGGAGTGACGGTCCGAGATGATAACATTAATAGTCCTCACTATTCTGTTAAATAGTGTGACAATAAATGTAATGAGGACTCCATTGAGTGTGGATATTGTCTAGATGACAATATTCTTATTAAAACTCTTAGATTATGTTTTGTCGTATTTTACATGACGTTTGTATAATTAAGTTTGTATTTGTATTTTGTACCATGTATTTGGCGACTCAAGATGGGTGATGTATACCTATTTTGGGGGCGTCACAGTTGGTATCAAAGCTTAGGGATATAATCCCTGGCTGAGATGTGAGATAAGATCTAGGAGGGGAGAGACGAGGAATTCCTTCGCTAGTATGACCTACCTAATTTTATTTGGTATTTAATTGGTCGATCAGAGTATAGGGATAATATGTGATATGTTAATTAACCCTTGTTTTGTGGCAGTGTTTGAAAATGGCAGCTGAAAATGTTCACAAAGGAGTGAATGAGACCATTGAGACACCTTTAATCACTAACCAGGTTAATGTGATGTCAAATGAGGAAGAAATTAGAGATATCTACGTGGTGAGTGAAGAACTAATTGTTGCACCCGAGCTAGTTGCAGAGGTAGCAGCTGAGAGTGAGGAAGAAGAGGAACCTGATGAGAATTTATTAGAAGAATTTTATGATCAAAATTTAGAATTACAAAATCGTATCCATGAGTCAGAAGAGTAGGCTAAAGAACAGCAGGCGGTTGTGGAGCAAAGAGATGTAACAATTCAAAATTGTGTTACCCGATGTACGATGCTTGAACAGAAGCACTATTTGGCAGAGTATAAGATATTAGAGCTAGAATCTGAGAATGCTTTGATCAAAGTTCTAATGAAAGAAGAAACAACTGAACGAATGAGAATAGATGATGCATGGGAAGAAGCCGCACGACAAGTAGATATTGTAGAAAAAGACGTCCGATCCAATAAGGCCAAAATAGATAAAATGGATTTTGCTTTTTGGACAACAATTGGGAGAATCCAACATCAAATTCAGAATTACCCTGTGCATAGTGGTCAACCCCAATTCGATATGGATAGGAGAGTAATGATTCAAATCATGGATCGGGAATGTGACGAATCAATTAAGGGTGGAATGTACCCTATAGCAAAGTCAAATCCAGTACTTTAAGTGAGAGCGTTTATCGAGAAACCCGAACAAAGTTATTACGGGTAAGTTAATTATAAACTCTTGCGAAGTCTATACCTTATTCGATACCAGTTCTACCCACTCTTTTATTTCTCCTACTTGCGCTCAATGTTTAAATTTGACTCCGGAGAAATTAGACTTTGATTTATCTATTGAAACTTCGTTAGTAGAAACCTTCGTTACCTCCACTGTTTATAAATCTTGTTGATTCAAATCGACACTTTCACGTTACCTGTCGATCTTATTTCTTTGAAAATACTTGCATTTGATTTGATTTTAGGGATTAATTGGTTAACTACTCATCAAGCTTTTCGTAAGGTTGTTAGCTTTCATATTCATAACCAACCTATTATGCGAATTCAAGCAACCAAACCCTAAAGTCAATCACTGTCATATCAAGCCATAAGTAAAGAGTCCTGAGCTTTTCACTGGTGACTTCCTTGTGTGGAAGGCACCGAAGCCAGACTATCCGTAGGGGACGTTGTGAATGACGATGGAAAGTTGATAGGTATCAATGTGACATACTATCCAAGTCTTGGATGATAGTCACAGTTTTGAATGTTATTTCTATTGTTAATATATTTCCTGACGTATTCTTGAAGACTTCTTGGCCTACCCCCAGAGTATGAAATCGAATTTTGTATTGACCCCAATACAAAACTCATTTCTAAAATCCTTAAATATTTCTTCAATCAAAACGAACGTATTATGCGCCAAAGACGTTGGCTCGAGCTGTTGAAGATTACGATCATACCATTCAATATCATTGTGGAAGAGCGAACGTGGTAGCTGACGCATTGAGTTGAAGATTGTATACGTTTACGAGTGCGACGTTGTTAACACAAAAACCCATTTCTTATAACTTACAAATGATGAAGATAGAGTTAAAGACTCTAGAGACCTAGGTGAAGCGAATATACGAGCAGAATCGACTTTAATCGATAAAGTTAAAGTAATGCAAGCTACATACTCAGAGCTGATGAATGTGAAGAAGAAGGTTCAAGAGGGCGTTATTCTAGAAGCAAGAATCGATGAAGAGAGGAAATCTCAACCCTCGATTTTATTGGCCCATTTGAAATCCTTGATCGAGTAGGAACTGTGGCCTATAGACTAGTTTTACCGCCAAGTATGTCGCATGTTCATAACGTTTTTCACGTATCGATGTTACGTAAATATGTGGATGACCCGAACCACGTTATTAAATTAGAACTAGACGAGATAGCAGAAGATTTAACGTGTGAGGAGATATGTGTTAAAATCTTAGATAAGAAGGATCGTATTCAACACTCAAAGGTTATACCTCAAAAGTTGGAATATGAAATGAAGTCAAGGTATCCTCACCACTTTGGCATACAAGGTACGTACGTAAATTTAAAGGGCAAAATTTCATAAGAAAGGGAGATTGTGAGACCCCAAAATTTATGAATAAAGATTTAAATTTCTCAAATTTTTTTTTTAATATTATGGTGTGGATTTGATATAATATTATTGTTGTGGGTAATATTTATAAATTTTGCAAAGTAAGCAAGTGGTTATATAATATTCGATTGGTGGGAATATTCGTTTTAACAGGAATATTAAGACGACGGCTGGCACAATCATTGATGGATCCCACAATGTAGTATTTAGTTAGAAAGCAGCGTAATTATCATTTTATAAAAATAACGGCGAAGGTGTTATCATTAAAACTGTTGAACTATCCGGTAGTAAAAGTACAGTAATACATATGGTTGCATAGTAGCACACGGTATTGATTATTGATGCTTACGTAAGAAGTCACTCAGTTATACTCAATTATTGCTACAGTAACTGCTGCATCTTATCTCTCATATTATTGATTCGATTATTGTCACAGTATCATTTGCATAATATGATATATTATTAAATCAATAATTGAGACGATAAAGTTATTCATATTATTAAATTGCAATATTTACAATGTCTAGAAGTTCTGTCAAGGAGAGGTTTTGTCATCTAATTGCGCACCAATAAGGAGAAATCCTTATCGAAAAGCCCCCTCTTTCCTAGGAACGACATGGTTGTTAAATATTGTTAGTTATAATATTAATGATGAATAAGTTCGTGTTGATTAAAGAGGTACAACATACATGGTGAAATTCTTTCTATGCGAAGTACCGCATACATGGTGAAATTCTTCTATTATTCCATTATTTATTATTCTGTTGGAATATCCTGTCTGTGCAGATTACGCTAGACCTGGTTCCATTCTTTATTATTCTGTTGGAATAATCTATCTGTGCGGTCTATCGCATGCATGGTTTATTCTTTGTTATTCCATTCTTTATTATTCTCCAAAAATATTTTCAAGAATTTAATTTGCCAATGGGGTTTGGCTACACCTAAATAATTCGATTGAATTGAATTATTGATATGAGTCTATGCTATTCGATTCAGCTAGACTAATGTTTATGAAAACTCTAAGTGTTCATTGAAAGAAATTTCCCGAACCAAATTGTTTTGGTGCGGAATCATATAATAAGATTGAGGTTAACTATGTTGTTTGGATAAAATAATCCAATCGGGTAACGTAAATATTTTATAGACATGATTATTACGTTATGCATGACGTAAGAGTACGATAGGCTAATCACCTAAAGTACTAGCAACTGTAGTTTACCTTCTTTGTGATTGTAAAATACCAAGAAATCAGATTGTTTTACGGTATGAATATCAGTAAAAACTATGTGTTCATGGTCTATATGACCTCTCAGCACAATTTGAAAACTTTTACTCTTGTGAGTGGTGTATTGGGTAGCATGTGATGATATGTGTGAATGGTGTAAGCAGTATGGTGTAAGGTGTAAAGTGAATTTTGGGGACGAAATTCTTAGAAGAAGGGGTGAATGTGACAACCCGAGAATTTAGACAATTTATTAAAATCTTAAATGATGGATTTAAGGTCAAATAATAGACCTAGGCAGAAAATAAGTGGATGCATTGGATATTTTTGGGGAGGAATTTTGAGGATTTCAAAATTCTGTGAAAGATTTAAGTGAATTATTCAGGATTAAGTGTATATGTGTTTATGTTATGTGAATATGGTATTATGTGTGTGCAGTATGTGGTTAATGGTCAAGGGTTGACCAGATAAATTTTATCAGTGTCAAATCCTAATATTATTGATGAATATCGACGTTCAGTTAGAAAACCCTAGCAAAGGATAAGAAACCCTAGAAACCGGTTCTGAAACCCTAATTTCAGTTCCAGGAATTTGAAACCCTAATTTGGAAATTAGAAACCCTAATCTGGGAACTAAATGATAATTATAATGCTCAAGTGATATTAATTATAATATTAATTAGGATAAAGCTTAATTAATTAGCAAACCCTAATTTCAAATTTTCAAACCCTAATTGTTCCGTCAGAAACCCTAACGTACAATTGTGGATTTAATTGCTAAATTAGCAATATTAATTAGGAAATATTAATCCTAATTAGCAAACTTGAATTATGATTAAGGAATCTTAATATAATTAGAGAATCTTAATTATAATTTAGAAATGTTAATTTTTTATTTTTGAAAACCTAATTCAGAAATCCTAGAAAAGTTAATTATGGAAACCTTAGGTTTTGACCCTGAGGGTTAAACCCTAAGGGTTGAATAAAATGACAATTCTAGAATTAAAATGGTGAGGAAATGTCCAAAATGACCTTTGTGCATTATTTGGTATGTTGCTTGTAAATCTTGCCAATTGAGTTGGCCACCAACTCCATGTGACTTATATCCCAGCAACCAACCATCAAATGCCAGCAAATTCATTGAATCAAGGAGATATAAGTTGTAAAAGTAATAAAAATCTCTTACTTTCCTTAGCATTCTATCCAACCCTTTCTCTATCTACAAAATCCGAAATCTAGAGTGAGAGAGAGTGAAATATTGAGCCATGATCAGTGTATAGCTCTCCATAATCAGATTCATTGATCAGAAATCAAATACAAAGTTTTAAAGGTATAAAACCCTAATCTTAGAAATCTGATAATTTGATGTTAAATGTTTGTTGTTGATTTGTTAAAGTTATGTATTAAGATGTCATTTAGTGATCTGGGTTGTTAAATCCTAGATCCATAACATCAAAGTGCTCGAAATTTGAGTTTTTAGAAATCTGGAAATCTGGAAAAAAATGGCCTGACAGTCATATGTCAGAGGCCTTAGATCTGTATGTGTTTGATGTTTGGTGTATGTTATGTTATAGATTTGTTCTTTGATGTTAGGGCTTTGATTTAAGACTTGAATAAAGTCCAGATCATGTGTAAAGAGAAAGTTATAGGCAGTCATAGGTCGTTGACCGACCATGACTAACTAAGTTTCAAGCAACCCGAAATCCGTAAAGTCCATGCCTTTTATTAGCCTCTGATCTTGCTTCTGGAAATGATTTAGGATATGTTGTTGGTTTGATCGTGTAGCCTGACATGAAGACTACATGCTGAAGCCTTTAGTTCACTCAAATCCTTAATATAATTGTATATAAGCTTGGTCAAAGTAGGTTGACCGATCTTCCTGGATGAAGATTCTGGAAAACCCAGAATCTTCAAGAACAAGTCCCTGACAGGTAGTTTGACCGGCTTTGATCTCTTTATTTTGATGTTGTTAAGTTGATGTAAGGTTACATAATTGTACTCTTACATGTACTCTACAAGATTCAACCATTGGATCACATAAACAAGACATAGAATGTAAACTATAAGGATTCAAAGTAGGTATCTCGTCTGTTCTTCAATTTCTGGAAAACCCAGAAATTGAAGAACAACGTCTGACAGGTTTTTTTGAGACTTAGATCTCTATGATCTGATGTTGTATGGCCATGGAACAAGTTGGTAATCCTAGTATTACATTAGTACTTCAGTTATAATCAAATTAGAAGCCTAGAAATGTTATGAACATGAATCTAGAACCGGTCAAACCAAGCCCCTCGATAACTGACATGGTTTTCTGGGCAAGCTCAAGAACACTCAAGAACACCATTAGCGATGGTTTGTCGCCTATGGTACCTTTAGTGACATTTAATTACTAAAAATTATTAATTAATTAAATAAATAGATAAAAATGGTTTTTAATTATTAAAATACATATTAAATTAGGAAAAATTATTTTAGAGCACCTAAAAATAGTTTTTAATTATTTTGAGTATATTTCAAAGATATTTAATATTTTTGGAATATAAAAGGTATTTATTTATTTAATTATAATATAAAATAAATTATTTAAAATGGTTTTAATTCATGAAAAATCATGAAAAATTATATTATGATATTAGAAAATATTTGAAGTTATTTTTGATAACTTTTGATATTTTGTGGTGAATTTCATTAATAATTTATTATTAATGGTAATTTAATGGTTAGTAAAATATTTGAAGTTATAAAATATAACTTTTGATATTTTTCATGAAAATATTAATATATTAATATCAATTATTGGATAATGGATTTAATTGTTTAAAAATCATATGAATATGATTTTAAGGTATTAAAATACTTTGTAATTTTATAATTATATGATAATATTATGTTATGATTTTCATTAATATTTAATAATAAATAAATATTAATGATAAAGGAATATTATGGTATTTAATTCATATAAATACAGTATAAATGGTTGGAAAATCATGATAAATGGTAATAATTATCTAAAAATTTTTACGAATTTATGAAAATTATTTTAACTGATAATATTATTATCTAAGATATTTTTAAGTGTTTAAGCAGAGTTTAATTGAAGTTAAACTCGATATTTGTCCGACTAGACCATCGAGATGATAGAATTGTGTCGATTTCAAGTCAGACTGAAATAGTTTGACCTGATACTAAATCTTATGTGCTGTATAGACTGATAAGGTTATGTGCTATGTGTTTAGGTTATTTTATGTATATATATATATATATATATATATATATATAATAGTATTATACTGTGATGATATTATTCTAATATTAGAGATCTATATTACTAATATTAGGTCTTCAGATAAAGCGATATAGAATGCATAACGGTAATCAACGGTTCAGGCAAGTTTTCTTAACTCTACTAAGAGTTGTTTCATTCGGATATGCTTATGATTAATTATTGTTGATTGCTATGTAGAATTGTACTCTGTACATAATGCATGTATAAGTCAAGTATGAATGGCTGATCACCTTCATTACCGTTTGGTCCAGATATATTTGTTTATGTTTAACACTTGTTCAGTAAAAAGTTTGTTCGTGCCAGTTCTCAATTATATTGATGAATTATAGCCGGCTTATTATTCAGACTCTTTCAATCATGATATATCCTTATATAAATTTAAACTTGTTGGACAACTTTCATGCTCACCCTTGCTATATCATGATAAACATTGAAGATAAGGCGAATGCGTTCAGATATAGGAAAAGGATAATGCCAAGTTCAGCTTGGGATAAAATGTGCAGCTAATTTGTAATAGTATAGTTTGATAATAATGTTATGTGTTAGATAGTTTATGAATTGTGTATAAGTTAAGGTTACTCGATTTTGGGGAATAGTGTGTAAAGTGTATTGTATAAACAATTTATGTTTATATCTTCCACAAATAGTTATAGAATGATTGTACCAGATCCGTGGTGATTTGGGACCCAGATTTGGGGCTCTCATAACCCCCGCTGGGGATACTTTATCAATGTTTGAAATTAGCGTTGTGACCCCTGTCGAGGATACTTTATCATTGTTTAACTTTGGCATTCTAACCCCCGCTGGGGATACTTTTTTTAGGGTTATGTCCCTATGTTTGGCGACATCGAACCTGTGTAAGGTATTACCGAGCATGATTTGCAAAAGCTGAGCTCATCGGTATAGTGTACCTTGTATGTAGGAGAATACCAATGAGTGATATGCGAAGCCAAATTTTGCCCCGAGAAAACCAGGATTTCAGGCTATTCCGCTCAATTGCGTAGCATTTTTATTCCTGATTTGGCCTTTTTAGCTTGTGAGACCTCCTTTGCAACTCGAACTAAATTGACCCGGAGGGGTGAGACCCACCCTCGCTATATCTTTTGATAGGCCTCTATTAGATGTAAGGAAGTTTTTCCTCATTCCCCTATATTTTAGCTGTACGAAGATGTATTAGATGATGATATACTTAGGAATGTATGTACAGTTTTCCATTCCCTATATCATATTGCCATCTATTGTATTATGCATGTTATTATGTTATGCATATGTATGTATGTCCAAAGATATTCAACATAGACCCCTGAATGGTCTTATGACACGTCCCGTACAGATGTCTTCATCGACAGTTAGCCGTATTGATCATACTCCACCATCTTTGGTGGCATCGGGTATGTGATCATGATATGATAGCATATCAGCAACAGACAGGGTGATTGTAGATCAATTGTTGCAATATACTATGACCATGTTGATGTTTTAGGTTCCCACAAGATTCGTGGAGGGCATGCTGGAGCATTGGGTATTGGAGAGGCAGGTTTTTCCAATTTGGGACCTAGGAGTTGACTCATACTCTGGAGGAGTATGTACGTTTGACGATGCTGCCACTGGACAGACCTTGCATGTATATGGTTGCTAGAGACATGAGTTGGCAGTTCATGACCCTTACTAGCTTGAAGCGTAGAGTGGTGCAGGATGAGATCACATCTGACCACGTTATATCCCAGCATTTTCTGTTTGACAGATTTAGCTCTAAGGATAGTTATGCACAACATTCCGGGGATTTCACCACACCGGAGGATCATTGGCATTTGGCCAGAGTAGATGTACTGCTATTGTACGTACTGTCATATGTCTACATGCCACGATACATGGATGAGTTGGACATTAGCGTCATTATGGCAGTGAGAGCTCTGAGGGAGGGTCACACCATCATACCGATAATCATCGTAGAGACTCTGAGGTCAGCTATATACTGCTGCACTTATCCGGCATGAGTGTTTACAGGCAGCTCGGTCATGTTGTACATGTGGTTTATGTTACACTTGAAACTGATTGGCACTTTCAGATGGCATGGGTACTCTTTCACCCATGATATAGCCATGACATACTCCTTTCAGCCTGCGGAGTGTACAGATGCTGCATCTTGGTTAGCTTTCCTGGCAGGGATTGGAGATCCATTCGCTGTATTATCGTGTATATGGCTTAGTTCACCCTACAACTTAATTACTTATGCTCCGGGCATGGATTATCTTCCTTTGGTTGGTTTGAGAGGCATGATTACTTACCACCCACTGGTCGTGATGTGTCAGTTTGACCAGTTCCAGGATTTTCATCATTTTGAGGGGGCATCGTGTCAGCGCTTCGCTTCTCGGCATTTATCAGCAGAGGACATATCTAGGTTGTATGCCTATTGGGATCAACAAGAGCTAGCTGAGTTTTCTGTCAGCCATGCAGGTTATTCTGCAGAGTATTTTGCATGGATGAAGACATAGACTGCATATGCTGTGGCAGTATCCACAGTGCAGGGGACTAATTCTGAGAATGAGGAGCCTATGGAGGAGGCTAATTTTCCCATTGAGGAGGATTTAACTACTGGGTTGCCATCATTTGTGATGGACTTTCCCACTACTTGTGCTACTATTATTCAGCATTCAGCACAGTATCTGGAGCATAGTTTACATTTGATGACCTATGAGAGAGATCAAGCTAGGGCTTCGATGTTGACAGCTCTTGATGGGAGAGACACAACTCTATTAGAGAAAGACGAGGCTAGATCAGCCAAAGATGCATTGATTGTGGAGCAGGATGCTGCCCTATCTGCCCGGGATATGGCCGTCATAGATAGTACTTCAGTGAGATCCCATACGACTGACATCCTTGTCGATATGAGTGCATATATTGATGAGCATCATGCTACCATGCAGTTAGCCTCAGATCTGCTAGCTCGTGTAGATACCATTGTGCAGGAGCTTGCAGCGTTACCTCCTTCTTCGGAGAGGGATGCTATGTTAGATCTGATAGTCCGCATACACACAGATCCGTAGATAACTTTGTATTTTTCCTGCACAGACTAGCTTAGCAGTTTTGTCATGTACATCACATATGTATTTATCAAACAATATTATATATGGCAGAGAAATATATTTTGATGTACTTCCCTTTCAGTTGTGCCTTGATACTTGCTTGATATTTGCCTGTTTCTTCAGGGCTTTATGATCTTGATGCATTCTGAACTCATCCTTGATATGTGGACATTGAGCCATCGCAGGATCTTTTAGAATAAATCATTGATATGTATGTATCCCTACCATCTTTGGTGTCTTAGGACTAGTTTCTGTATGTAAATGTGGAGAGGAGTGTGGCTTTTCCTCTCTGAGATTGACCGCACCACAGATGGTCGCCAGTACTTCTATTTGTTAGAAGCCTAGTTAATTCCATCTCTTATGGATTGGTGTTGCTCTTTAAGGCACAACCGTAGCTTAGATGGTCACTGAATCTCCTATTGGTGAGGAGAGGTTGGGTAATTCCATCCCTTTGGTCTGAAGTCGATGAAATGTGGTGGATTGAAGTTTGATCCCAGTACCGTATGACAAGTATTTTTGTTCTGGTAGGGGGTTAAGACCGAACCATAAATGGCTGCCTACGTACTTCTATTGAAGAGGAGATCAGGTCTGCGTAGTTTGAACCTATTATAATTGTTCAGCGCTGAATGTGAAAGGCAGATGGGTGTAGAAGTTTTATTGATGAAGAAGGGTGTAGAAGTTTTTTTGTGGTTTTTGTTTTTATAGAGAAAGGGTAGAAATGTTTTTGTTGTTTTTTTTATTACGACCGGGCTATATAGAATATGGTTGCCTACGTACTCCCGTGTATCAGGGAGATCAGGTCGACGTAGTTCACCCCTCAAGATGAATTACAGCCGAAGAGAACTATGAATCCCATGTGCAGGCTATACTGCAGGGAGAATAAAGTTTGATCCCATGATGGGGACAAACTGCAGGTGTGGAAAAAGTTTGATCCCGTCTTCAGGACAAACTGCAAGCGTAGAAAAGTTTAATCCCGTCTTCAGGATAAAATGTAGGTGTGAAAGGTTCAATCCCGTCTTCAAAATAACCAAAATTGTATGGAAGGTTTGAAATGAGGTGAAACAAGGCTGCTGGTTTGAAGTGTATGTTTCCCTGAGGGGAAGAAGAGTATGTAAAAAGGGTTAGAAAATCAGAATGACTGGTGATTTGATGATCCAAAAACCAGGATGTTTGCTTGATGGTAACTTCAGACATAGTACCATTTCACGGTGTCCGAGTTGATAAGCTGTGGAAATTCATTGCCATCCATTTCCTGTAGTCTGAGAGCGCCTCCTGTCAATACCTCCTTGACAACAAACGGGTCTTCCCAGTTAGGAGCGAATTTTCCCTTAGATTGATCTTGATTGTCAATGATCTTCTTTAAAACCAAGTCATGTTATTTGAACTGTCGTAGTTGAACTTTTCTATTGTAGGATCGTGCGATCTTTTGCTTATATAACTGACCATAAAAGATAGCTGTGGTTCGCCTTTCGTCTATCAGAGATAATTGGTGACACCTGTCTTGTACCCATTGGTCTTCATCCAACTGAGCATCCATCAACACTCTGAGGGATTCTATTTCCACCTTTATGGGGAGCACTGCTTCCCTCCCATAGGCTAATGAGTAGGGGGTTACCCCAGTGGAAGTACACATTGAAGTTTTGTAGGCTAATAAAGTTAGAGGCAAAAGGTAAGGCCATCCTTTATGATTGGCGCACATTTTCTTCACGATCTTCTTGATGTTTTTATTAGCCGCTTCAACAGCACCATTCATCTTTAGACGGTAGATGACGGAGTTAAGGTGTTTGATGTGGAATTTACTGCATAACTCCTCCATTATTTTGTTGTTGAGGTTCTTAGCATTGTCTGACACAATAACCTCTGGTTGTCCATATTGACAAACGATATTGTTTCTGATGAAAGCAATGATGACTTCTTTGGTAACCCTGAGGAATGAGGCTGCTTCTACCCATTTGGTGAAGTAGTCGATCATGGTGAATATGAATCGATGTCCATTACTGGCTTTGGGCTTGATGGACCCGATCACGTCCATACCCCACATTAAGAAGTGCCATGGAGAACACATATTGTGGAGTTCCCTTGGAGGGGCGTGGATATCATTCCCGTGAATCTGGCATTGATAGCACCTCTTAACGTGATCATCACAGTCAGCTTTGAGCGTAAGCCAATAATGTCATGTTCGGAGGATCTTCTTAACAAGTAGGGGTCTGCTTATATGTGGGCCACATACTCCACCATGGATATCATCCATGAGCCTTTGAGTTTGGTCTTTGTCCAGACATCTGAGGAGACCTAATCCTGCATCTCTTTTGTAGAGTGCATCTCCGCTCAGGTAGAATTTTATAGCAAGTCGATGGATCTGCCTCTTTTCACTCGAGCTCACCTCAGCGGGTGTAGATCCATCTCACAGATACTCCTTGATATGTTAATACCAAGGGTTTTGGATGGGAGGTAGCTCATCCGATACTTCTCCAACATAGTTCCCATAAGTTGGGGACTTTTGTAGGGCAAATGTGATGCTTGACATGTTTTCCTTGTCAGGTATGTGAATCAAGTAGGCCAACGTTGCTAGTACAACTGCAAAATCATTCCTATTATGAGGAATGTGTAGAAAGGAGATTTCTTCGAACTCCAAAGCCATTTGTAAACTTTCCGATGGTAAGGCAGCAAATGTAATTCTTTGGTTTGATAGATTCTCATGGATTATTTGATTACCAATTCAGAATCCCCAAAGACAGTTAACCGCCTGATGCCCATTGAACGGGAAAGTTTTAACCCCATGATACAGCCTTCATACTCAGCTATGTTGTTGGTGCTGACAATTTGATGACGTAAGGATACTACTCCCCCGTACCGGATACTAGAACTGCTTCAGCTCCATAACCTTCTGTATTAACAGCTCCATCGAAATATATTTTCCACGTATGGCATGCATCGTACTGATGGTGTTGCTGAATTATCATTACCCCTTCATCTGGGAAATATGTTTCTAAGGGTTTGTAATCCCCTGCAGGTGCGGTGGCCAGTTGATCCACAATTCCTTAACCTTTGATACACTTTTGCGTCACACAGACGATGTCAAATTATTGTAGGATCAACTTCCATCTGGACAGCCGAGAATTCATTATGGGCTTACTGAACACATACTTGAGAGGATCCACGCGGGATATGAGATGGGTTGTGTGACCATGGAGGTAATGTTGTAACCTCATGGAAGTCTATGCTAAAACACAATAAGTCTTCTCAATCAAAGTGTACTTATGTTCACTGCTACTAAATCTTTTGCTGAGGTAATAGATAGCTCGTTCTTGGCCTCTATCGTCTTTTTGCCCAAGCATACAACCCATGGCATTATCATTAATGGGCAGGTACATGAATAGGGGAACATCATCCTTGGGTGGTACCAAAATAGGAGCATTAACCGGCGGCTCTTTAATGGTAAGGAAGGCTTTCTGACACTCATCATTCCACTTCATGGAGGAGTTCTTCCTTAACAACTTGAAGATGGGCTCACAGGTTACTGTGAGTTGAGAAATGAACTTGTTAATGAAGTTGATTCTTCCAAAAAATCCCCGTATTTCCTTCTCTATCTGAGGAATGGGCATTTCCTTGATGGCTTAGATTTTGGTGGGATCCAGCTCAATCCCTTTGTGGCTGACTAGAAAACCTAGCAACTTGCCTAATTTGACACCAAAGGTGCACTTGGCTGGATTCAACTTCAAGTTGTACTTACGTAACCTATTGAAGAGTTTTTTGAGATGGTCTAAGTGGTCTTCCTCCCTTCGGGATTTGATAATGATGTCATCCATATAGATCTCTATCTCTTTATGCATTAAATCATGGAAAAGAGCCATTATAGCTCACTGATAGGTTGCCTCGACATTGATGACGCCAAATGACAACCGTGTGTAGCAGAATGTTCCCAAAGGCGTGATGAAAGTAGTTTTCTCACGGTCCTGCTCAGCGACCATAATCTGATGGTACCCCGCGAAGCAATCAACAAAGGAGTACATGTCGTATTGAGTAGTATTGTCAATAAGAATGTGGATAAAGGGCACAGGAAAGCAATCTTTAAGGCAAGCTTTGTTCAAATCCCTATAATCCAATCAAACTCGCAACTTTCCTCCTGGTTTAGGCACGTGAACAATGTTAGATATCCATTCCGAATATGTAGACACCATGATAATGCCAGCTTGAAATTGTTTCACAATTTCTTCTTTCACCTTTAAACTCCACTCAGGTTTCAATCGCCTGAGCTTCTGCCAGACTGGCTTAAATCCCTCTTTAATGGGAAGGCGATGAAGGACAATGTCAGTGGACAAACCCACCATGTCTTCGTTAGACCATGCAAACACATCCTGAAATTGGGTTAATAGCACAACCATGTCATTTTGTTGGTTTGGGGTTAGGTCTGAACCAATCCGGATTAGCTTAGGGCTTTCTAAGGTTCTAAGATTGAAAGAAGTGGTTTGATCAAGGTTAGGTTTAGGTTTGTCTGTGACCCATTCCTTAATCTCCTGAGGTGTCTCAATGTCCTCTTGTATTTCCATCAAGTCTGAGTCCAACTTTGCATCAAAGTTACAATCCTTGTGGAGAAAAGGCACCTCATCAGCAAGTACATACACATCTAAATTTAGGGTCCTGAAACAAAATATGATTTCACTTAATATATGAAACTATTTAATCATACACAAGTGTTAGCATGTATTGATAAAATAACTACTAATACTGTATAGAAAAGTAAGCAATTAAAGTTATCTATAGGACAGAGGGATTTTTACCCGTTTTACCCTTGTCAACAAATGCATGAAGTGCTGCTCCAATTGTCGAGGGTAAAGTCCTGATGGACTGCAGTGATGGAGGGGCTGTCATCGTCCTCCTTCTCCCGAATGATGACCATAACATCTGGGCATTCATCGTCTGGGGTGTATTTGTTTATATGTTCATCATGGACAATGATGCGTATACCTGACATCATCAAGGTGATGTCATGTTTATGTTTTCGCTCCCTTTCTTCCACTTCGAGATCAGGAATCAAGACCTCTTTTGCTTTGAATGGTACTGGTTTGGGAAATAGCATAGCCATAACATGGGTTGGCACCTTTACCGGAGACTATATCTGCTCATGAGGTGCAGGTAGAGAAAATCGTCGTGTGGCCGAAGCTTGAGGAACCTGTTTGTGCTTATGTGTATTCCTGTGACTGGAACTGGCAGAATAGCCTAGTCCGGATGTCCCAGTTTCACTGGACACTTCAATAGGGTGCTTAATACCCTGCTAATTTTTACCAAGCCCTTGTCTAGGCTGATAACCCAATGACATCATTTCTTGAGTAGCCGACATAACCTCGACAGAAATCTTGGGTACGAGAAGTGGCGCTCCAATAGGATGGTATTGCATATTACTCACTTCCAAGGTATGAAAATTGGCCGGCTCAACTTCTGAATTGAAGCTAATGATTGAGAGATCTCTTTGTTCAGGACATTCCGGCTTAGCATTGACAGTGACTAGGCTATTGTTGACAATGAATTTGAGTTATTGATGTAGTGTAGAAGGAACGACTCCAGCCATGTGGATCCATGGTCTCCCTAATAGCAGATGAATCTATCTTGAGAACGTGGAAGGATACATTAAATTTATTTGGACCAATCTTAATTGCCAGCTCAATCTCTCAGACAGAATTTCGTCGGGATCCATCAAAAGGTTTGATAACAGTATGGCTGCTTCAGATCCTTTTGAGATTGACGTTCATCCTCACCAAGGTGGCATAAGTACAGATATTCAATGACGAACCTCCATCTATCAAAACTCTAGCTAACATGTATCCGGAGGATAAAACTGCAATGTGCAATGGCTTACAATGACCGGTCCCCTTGGGAGGTATGTCATCATCAGTGAAGGATATCACATTATTGTTGAAAATATGATCAACCAGATGTTGAAATATTTTCGCATCCACTAATTTTGGCAAGTAGGTTTCTTCCAAAACCTTCAATAAAATCTTCATGTGATCTTCGGAAGAGAAAACCAAGTCCAGTATTGAGATCTGATGTGGAGCTTCTCTAAATCTTAGAACCACCTTGGCTTCATTATGGCCCATAGTGCGGAGGAATTTTTCAATTTTCTCCATGGGAACCTTCCCCTTTGCTTTGAAGGTAGGCTTCATAACCCGTTGAGGAAGATACAATGGATTTTCCTTCGACACTATAGCAGTGGTATGAGACGTGGATCCTTCAGCTTCCCCATAGTTCCATGGGACTTGTCTAAGCTTACAACAGGATACTGTGGTCTGACGGGTAAAAAAATTGACTCCGATGCAGCCACTTTCAAAGGATTGTAACCTCCTTTGAGTTGAATTGCTTGTGTGGGAAATGATTTGACAGTCTCATCAGCCTCAATGGATATAATTGATATTGATCCCTTCCATTTGGTAGGACATGTATTCCCACTTTCGTGTAGCATAGTGTCATCGTCTGCTAATTGCAAGACACCGCTATCAATTAGATTCTGAATAAGGTGGCGGAGTGCCCAACATTCTTTTGTGCTGTGACCGCGAGAATGTGAATGATATTGACAAACTCCATCGGAGTTGAACTGTCTTTAACGGGGATTAATTGGAGGTAGAAGGGAGGTAATTCTTCCTTTGTTGATTAGCATCTGAAATATCTCCTCCATAGGTTAGCCCAGGTATGTAAATTCCCTTTGATTAGCAAAATCCCGACAGGCTTTAGCATTTGCTCTCTTTGCAACCTTATCCTCCATAGCTTCTCTTTCTAAAGGTGATGCTGGAGCATTCATAACAAAAGGAAGGAGATAGGCATGCTCCTAGCTGATTAACTGGCGTGTAACTTGATGCTGATGGGTCACCAGTTCTGCCAATTGCTCAATTTGCTTGCAAAGAGCTTTCATCTTTCATTCCATAGCAAATTGAAACATTACGTAATCCCATCTTCCAACACCATCTTTGATGGTCTGGGATGATTCACCGTTAAAATTGGAACTCTATCTTGCGCTCCAACTGATCATGTTGATCTCTTCTTCTTTGTGTTGAGGAAGAGGGTTATCTTGCACATGAGGTTGATCAGGTTTGGTAACCACGATCTCACTGTTGTCTATCAAATCTCGGATCTTGTGTTTCAAGGCCCAAAAATCTTGAGTATCATGTCCAGGTGCTCCGGCACGATAGGCACACTTCTGAGTAGCATTGAAACCCTTCCCATTAGGGTTGGCTGGTGGAAGAAGATGTGTGATTTTCTTCTGAGTAGTCATAAGAGCAAGAATATTCTTGAGTGAATCCTCTAAGGGTGTGAACGTTTGAGGGTGCTTTGCATCTCCATCTTTAGGCAAGGGAGGGTTTGAAAACTGTGCTTGGAAAGGGGAGTAGTTTCTCCTCTATATAGGCATGTTCTGACTACCTTTTTGACCTTGTAGTATCAAGGAAACATCCTCCTCTTTATTTTTATGGACCCTCTGGGGGTTGTTTCCATAAGATCCAGACAGGATGTGCTCAGCAACTGCTTTAAGAGCGGCTAGGTCTTGAATCTTACCGGACTTCAATCTCATCTCAGCCATCTCTCTGTGTTTGATCATTTCAGAGAATGGTTTACCAATACCAGCTAAGACTCTTTCATAGAAAGGAGCTTCCTGTATTTGTATGAAAGTCATGACCATTTCAGATTCTTTCATGGAAGGAATAACTTGAGCAGTAAGGCGCCTCCACCTTTGAGCATACTCTATGAAAGACTCATTAGACTGTTTCTTGACCTTGGTAATCTGGTGCCGATCAGGAGTCATCTGAGATTGAAAACTGTATTGAGTGAGGAAGGCGTGAGCTAGCTCTTTCCAGCTATGGATCTTTGAGTTGTCTAATTTGGTATACCATGAACGGGCTTCTCCAGTTAGACTCTTCTAGAACAGCTGCATTCTAAGCTTCTCCTTTTTTGCATAAGATCCAAGTTCTCCAATGAACACCTTTAAATGTGTGTAAGGATCCCCCAATCCGTCATACTTTTCAAAGTCAGGGGTTTTGAATTTCTCTGGATAATGAACACCAGGGAATATGCAAAGGTCAGCATATGAAACACTTCCATGTGTTCCAATCCCTTTGAGAGCATGGATAGTTTCCTCCATTTGAAGGACCTTTTTCCTGATATCACTGGTGTCTGGATCTCCTTTGAGATGGGTGCTTTCAGGATCTTTGTTGGTCGTATCCAACTGAGGTTCTAGATTTGTTGTATCTAAACCTTGTGTCCCTCCTTATCTAGAGGGTTCTGTATGTGTAGGCATCTTTGTACCTTGAGTAGACTGATGCAATTCCTTTAGCAGAACAACCAAATCTGTAATTTGTTTACTCAATCCATCAAATTCTTCTTGAGAAACAGGATTAGACTGGTCAGAAGAAGACATGATTGGCTGTATGCTCGTGGCCTTTTTGGATTTTGAGTGGGTAACAGGCCCAATTGTTTCTCTACAAAAGACTTATGTAGTTTAATCTTAGGGAAAATGTAAATGCTATCATAATGTGTCCATTTTAGGAATATCATCATGCAAAAACGGGCGTTATTTGATAGCATGTCATGCACAAATATTCTTCATTTTTTCCATTACATAAAGATGAACATGGAATAAAATTACAAGTAAATATTTTTACAAGTAATTAAA
Organism: Panax ginseng; assembly: GCA_020205605.1. Lineage (NCBI taxonomy): Eukaryota > Viridiplantae > Streptophyta > Magnoliopsida > Apiales > Araliaceae > Panax > Panax ginseng. Next base: position 105,401,104 of record CM035134.1, read on the forward strand.
AAATGGAGAGCATGAAGAGACTTTCCTCCACATTTGGTTTATCAGAGGTTAACCTATCTTAGGGTTACTCTCGTGGCTTTTTGGCATGAAGGTCCCCAGATCATCGCAATCTACTTGACGGGAAGTTAATCCGGTCTTTCAAATGGAGCGAATCTGGGTGATGCCTTTCTTGAGCCTCGCTGGAATTAGTCTCCATACTGAGTCCAAAGAATCAAACACCGACAGGATAGCCTCCTGGTGGAGGAACCACACAACATACATTCACATACAACGTGTCTCACCGTTTATGAAAATGATGACATGTGCGAAGCACTAATATCACAGATAGATATATTGTAGTGCATTAAGTAAAATGAATTTGTACACATTCATCATAAATGTAAATGCAACATTCACACACAAGCATATAATAGTTTTGAAAAGCTTGTAGTAGCGGCTTAAGCCCTTTAACTGGAGTCCCCAGCAGAGTCGCCACCTATCGACGTCGGGATTTTTATTTGTCCCTTTTCGTTACTTGTTCTTTGGTGTTCTCATGTTAGGTGAGATTTGTTTGAAAAAACATGTGAAAAAGGTTCGACATGTGTAATGTCGACGATTTGACTTTAAGAGTCGCCAGTTGGTGTTTTTAACTGGTTGCACCAATGCAACTAAGAAAAGGTTTGTACATTGACCCAATGATGTAACACTGCTAAATGGGTTTGTGAAACCGAGATTCATTTGGGTTCGGGGGCTTGATTATGCAGAGGGAAGGTGTTAGGCACCCCCGACATCCGTGTTACCATGGTGACCGCCACTTTTCAAGAAACTGTTATTTGAATGTGTGTGTGTGTGTGTGGATCAATGTACAATTATTTGGAAGTAGTGTGAGGCCTCGTTCGTACATATATACAAAGGGTTTGAATTTATATAAAAATTCAATTTTAAGCAAGATATAGCTATGATATTTTATAAAAGAGGTTTTTCAAACCCTGTGCTCAATAGGAATTGAGACCTTTTCATAATTCTATTTTATTATTAAATGTTTGGCTTGTTTGCTTTTATTTTCGAAATGCGAGGCATCTTCAAGAAAATAATATACAGCTGTGCTGAACTCCTCATGGGCATGACAACCATCCAAGGAAATTCAAACACCGTAAATAATGTACAAGTTGCTTACAGCTGAAAATGTCCATTACGGGAACCGAATCTAGATTCAGTAAACTGAATCTGTGATCACATGATTCCTAGGCTAACATGATGCCACCGTTTATATAAAAAGTAGTAAGCAGTTATATATATAAAAGATGTATATATATATATATATATATATAGACATGATCAAGCACCATGAAGCACCTCCATGGGGGATCAGAAATATAAATATATAATAGCGGTAAATATATATATATATATATATATTTATATATATATGGACATGATCAACCACACAAGCACCTCCACGGGGATCGTAAATGTAAATAAAGAAGTAAAAGGCCTCAAGTAAACTCTGTGTTCCCGATGTAAAATGTAAATATATATATATATATATATATATATATATATATATATATATATATATATATATATATTAGTTCCAAAGAGGCACAATATAGATCTAAAGGGGGGAGGTTGAATAGATCCTTAGAATTTCAAAATACTTTTTCTCTATTAAGTTGTATTGCTCATTAAGTAGCACATAACAAACTTAAGAATCTTTTCAAGCACAGCGGAATAAGTAAAAGATCCCCTTCATTGATATATTCATAATCTGACATACATTGTTCGTAGAGTTAACTTAGTAGTAAGCAGTTAGCACATACATAGCAGTTATAGCAGTTAAGGTACATAATGTAAATAACATAAAGTAAAAGACATAAGGGGTTTTAAGTGGTTCAGAGACTCAAGCTCCTAATCCACTCTTCTGCTTTCAACTAGCAGGATTTCCACTAAGGAAGGGCAGCACCCTGAATCACTAAGATTCCTTTAAGGCCAGCAGCCTTGGGACTTCAGTTCACTAAGAACTCTTTAAGGCTAGTAGCCTTGGAACTTCTCTAGTTCCCTAGGAACTCTTCAAGCCCAGCAGGCTTGGAACTTCATTTAGTCCCTCCGGACAAGGACCCCTCAGGCCCTGGCTTCTTGTTGTTGTAGTTGTTGTTGTTGGTGGTGCTAAGCTGCTAAGATGTCATTAAGCTCTGACCATCTTTTGTACTTAGCAGCTTGGTGTGGTCCTCTGTACATTCTTCTTCGAGTCTGGACCACATCTTCTCTGGTGCAGCTAATCTTCACTCTTTCTCGCTTCATCTTCATCTCGGTAATAAAATTGCACCACCACCATCCTGGGTTTGCTAAGTCTCTCGTGCTTTTAGTAGACTTTGTCAGCGCTTAGCAATCCCCGAACCTTCTTGAATACTTTTTGCATATGGTTTCGCACTTGTTCGGGCTTTTAGCTTCGGTTCATGGTGATTCGTAGAGTGGCTCTCTTGATCTTCTTTGTACTCAACCACTTTTCTGAATGCTATCTTCTTGGCCTTCTCGGCTCTCAGCTTGGCTACCATCTTTAGTGGCATTCTTATCTTTGTTGAGTGAAGCTTTGATCTGGTTGAGTTCTTCTTCAAAGCTATTTCACTTCCACCTTGGTAGTCTCACTGTCACTGAGACTTGTTCTATTGATCTTTGGTGGAACTCGTAGAGTCAACTATAACATTCACTAACTCAACGATTCTACAACTTCACAATCATCAGCAGCTCTTGATCTTTGAAGCTCTGTTGATTTATACTCCTTCTAAATCTTTCCGTTGGAATATATCTGTTGGAAGCTATTCAAATTGCCTCGCAGATCTCGAGTTATATGGTGCAGACTGCAGATGTGACATGACATCTTTTTCTTACTTTCTACCACTACAGTCTAATGTTTCACCTACCTCATCAGAGATGTCACTTTCATGTCTCGGGCAGGTAGTCAACTTTATTTCTTCCTCCTGTTTTCTAGATCAGAGGTTGTCCTTTTGCATCGATGCTCTCAATAAACTCTATTCGAATATCAATCTTCAGATTGAGCCGTTGCAAATGCCTCAATCTTTGGTTGTCCGAACTCTACCATTCTGATGCATATATTCTTGGACTTGATCGTTGTGTCTTGTTGACTGTTGCTTCTTTGACTTGTGGAGTTAACATTATGATCTTGAAGAGTGTTCATTAGATCTGTAATGTGGAACACCTCTTCCTTTTCTAGTGCAGTTCTTCAACACTTCTATTTGCCTCGACTGTTCTAAGATACTGATGGCTTGACTTCTTGCTCTAGCCCCTTCTGAATAACAAGACACTTCAGATTTCTGGCGTGTCCAGCTCGCTTTCTCCTTGTGATCTCCCGTTCACTTATCATCAATGGACTGACCCAATGCTCAATCACTTTAGCCTTGTTATTCAGAGGCTGATCAGTATCTCAGTTTGTACTCCATCAGTTCCTTCTTAGTTTGGCAAACACTACGATCTTGATTGTTTCCAAGATCGTTGTCATCTTTCTTCTTGACAGCTATTGCCCTTGCTAACTTTCCTTAGTCAGTTACATAGGTCTTCTTCTGATCTCCTTGTGGAAGACTTCATCTCGAATGGCTTCATAACTCAATCTTGATGTTGATTGGGTTGGTGCTTAGGTCTTTTGTTAGCTTGCATGCCATTCGTTGAGTGCTCTCTAGTTTCCTTTAGGTGAGATGTATCTTTGCAGTATCAACCAGAGGCTTCATTCCTTTGGATATTCAGGGGGTGCTCATTTGTTTGAGAGTCACATTAGCTCTACGATTCTGCCTTGGTGTTGTGAGCACATCTGTTGAGGTCTTAGTTCTGCACTCTACGATTCAGCTGTGGTTGTGCAGACACTACGACTCTGAGATCAGATCTTGACGCTACGATTTCTGTCGTTGTGCTTGTTGTCTTCATCTGATCTTGCTCGACTACACTTTCTGCCTTTGATACGATCAGTAGACTCTACGATTCTGAGTGCAGTCTATGATCCTTTACTTGGCCATTAGTAGACTCTACGATTCCGAGTGTAGTCTACGATTCTTGACTAGCTTTGGGAGATGCCTCATCATCTCAGAGGGTATGCCGCCTCTATGATTCTCGAAAATGACTTCCTCATCGCATCACTACCGAGGAAGTTCTCCTCGATTTACCACACGATCCTTCCTCGTCTCTTCTAGAAGCTCACGAACTCCGAGATCTACTATCTTGCAGACTATGATTACGCCTCGATAGCTCTCGAGTTTTCCTTGACTCTCCGGCGACATCACGATTTCGGTGTAGTGCTCCATTTATCGAGACAAACCTATCTATTACATCATAAGAACAACCTAATATGCTTGATCTTTCTATATTTATAGTCCTTGTACATCATTTCTTTTTAAGGACTTTACAAAGCTGTTTTGCTAACACATTTGATCAATTCATTCTAAGTCCTTATACATATGTTTCAATTATCTATCAAAGGACTTTACAGCTTTTCTTAATACAAGCATACTTGCATATTCATTCATATATATATATATATAGAGAGAGAGAGAGAGCCAGGTTCTAAAACGGACCAAAAGCAACAGACTAAAGACGGACCAAAGCAAAAAAAAGCAAAATTAAAGCTGAAACAAAAAATATGTGGGTCAAAACGGAGATGGGTCAAAAACCCATTTCAAATCACTTTCAACCATTTGCTCTCTATCACTGCGATCTATTCTCTCTCAAAGCCCTCTCCCCGATTCTCCGTCAACGCGACTGATGCTAGGCTTTCAACGATGCTCCTATTTATTTCATGTTCCCTTTATGAGAGTGCACTCTGCTCATCTGAAGCCATCACCAACGTCTGGGTGTATATTCGCCACACAGCACTCCACAAATTTGTTGTAAGTGGTAGAGACCGAGAGGTGTAGTAGGTGTCAAACTCTAATTTCTCCTTGTTCTTTGAAATGTTCTTCCGGGGCCTGTAAGTTTATTCTCTCTCTACATGTAATCGGGTGTTTTTGTATTTAGAATTTTAAAAAATATAACAGTAACATTTCACCATGTATTTACTTTTTAATTTTTTGGAGGAAGACTTATTTTGTTGAATGTTTTATGTAAATGTATGTTAATATACAATTAATTTTGTGTTAAATTCGTAATTTTTAATTGTGGATATGCACGACCTATAGTAGTGTAGTTGAAAGATAAGGTACAGTGGTAGTGTAGTTGAAAGGTAAAGGATGTGTGGTTTTTTTATTTTAGCATTAGGGTTTTGTTGGTGATCTTTTCACCCATAATAATTAGACCATTCTTGCAGCTTATCAATTGAATACATGGAGAAATAACTGAAACTCAGGATGATTTTTGGGAGGATCTTTAATTTTATGTAAAATCTTATTGATTGAATTTTAATGCAGTGATGTTTTAAGCTGTTAAAAGATATGGGTCAATTTAGAAAATAATTTTTAGCGTAGATAATTTTGTATTGATATGTTCCTTACACCTTGTGTTTTGGTAAAATGGTAATGAATAAGATCATCAGTTGACTAATTCAAAGTAAGTGATTTACTTTGAATAAGATCATCAGTTGACTAATTCAAAGTACACAACTTCAAGTTGTAACAAATTCTGATTGATTACAAACTTTTCCCCTAGCAAAAAGGAAACTCCTGATCAACTAAGTATCTTATAAATTTCTACAGAATGGGTACTACTTAAATAGGTTTGCTCCTGTGTCGTAATGTGACAATGTCCCAAATTTTAGGAATAAAAGCTTAGACACTCCTAGACTCTCAAAAGCCCGAAATTACACCAGCACAAGTATACTATATCATCCAGTTTATATCAACACCTCCAAAGCAACACCCACACACCCACAAGAGAGCAGAGCTGAGATGTTGCAGTTTCTATAAGAAGCTTGGCACTTAGCTCGCTTCTCTTTTCCTCAAAGTCTCGCAAGAGAGAGCAGAAATGAGATGCATTGTGTAATTCCGCCTCTTTGGCTACTCCGCCTCCTCCTCGTGTTGAATTTCTTGGCCTCCTCCTTTCATCTCCAAGCAAAGAATCGTGGGCTGTAATTTTTGTTGCTCATGATTGAGATCTCCACACCCAAATAACTCTTGCAATTGAAAAATGTTATGTTAGGCACTCAATAGTTAATCTCGCAAGAAAAAGTTTACATCTTTAGAAGAATTGGCAATCAATAGTTAATCGGCTTTATTTGATAATCAATTCACGGACATTATTCCCACTAGTATTGGCACTCTTGCAAAACTACAAAGATTACATCTTTAGAAGAATAAATTTCAAAGAATAATTCCAATTTCTATTTCAAACTGAAATGAGGTACTAAAGTTAAAGAGTCTCTACAATTTTCAATAGAAATGCAAATACGTAACCTGCATCGAGGGAACGAAAAGCTAGGATTATTGTAGAAAAGAAAAGAGGAACAATTAAGGTGAAAAATTAAACGCAAAAATACCAAATTGCAAGCCCTCACCGAATAGAACTAATGAGATGAAGGAGATCAAGTTGAGATTTCAAGGGCACGTAGAGATTTCGATTCTAGGCACGCCGAGATTTCAAGGGTTTGGATTATAGGGCTTTTCTTCCAAGATTATAGGCTCGATTACTCGAAAATTTCACCTCGATTGAAGAATTGAGAAAGTTTTGTGAAGAATGGAATGGAAAGTTGGAGAAGGAACTCGTTCCCTCTCAGTCGTCTAAGAGTGTTTGCCTTCCGATTTCCTGCTTGCCTTCCGATTTTCTTCCGATTTGCCTTCGCATTTCTTTTTTTCCTTTAGTTCGTTTGAGAGAGAGGGGGAAGAGTGAGAGAGATGTGATGCAAAATGCTCGAGCCGGATCATATAGTTTATTTTTAAAGACCCGGATCTTTATTTTTGATCCGCGTGTTTCTTTTTTTTCTTTAGTCCGTTTCTAGCCCGTCCAATTAGTCCGCTCAAGATCCTGCCTGTATATATATATATATATATGTCATAATCAAATCATATATAAATAGGAATATCATTCACATGCATATTCCTGACAATATATATATATATAAGCGGTAAACGCACCGAATATATAACCCAAGCTCATCGGATATGTCCGACAACAATATATATATAAGCAATAAACGCTCTGGATGTAAAATCTAGGCTCATCAGACAGAGTCTGACAATAGTTTATATATATAAGTATATACATATATATAAAAGCAAGTAAATGCTCCAGACATAAGTCTAGTCTTAATCGAGGCATAACTCGATAATGTTAGTCCATATATAAATATATACATATATAAGTATATATATATATACAGATATAAATTAAAACCATGGACTAAAGTTCGGGCATACACACACAACACGACTCTTAGTGTGAAGAATAGTGTGTGCAAAGATGAAGAGAAAGGCTTTATAGAGTGTAAGAAGGCTAATAGTGGGCTGCCAAAGCAGGCTTCTATGACTCTAGATGGATAAACACTCAGCTCCTGCTGGTAAAAATATAGCTATATGTGAGCTAACAGGTGTTTAAAACGAGGAAACACTCAATATGGGGTGTGTACAGAGAAAATTGGACAGGGCTTCCTAGCCTTTTTCTTTCTTAAAATGGCCACCCCAAGCCCTCTACTTATATAGGAGGAGTCACAGTGTGTACTGCTGCACGCCTGGGTGCCTTTGCCTCACGGGTCCCGCTGTTTGAATTACGTGCACTGCAGTAATCGTGGATGTCCGCTCGAACTTGTAGAACTTCAATCCAAGCATCTGAATGAGGTATACAAGACCATCTTCAAACTTCTTTTGTCGAGTTATGCAATGACATGGGATTAGAGGTTGTATGAATTCAGGAAGAGGGGACAATGCTCATGGTCTTGAAGCTTTAAATTCTATCAGGTGTACTGCCACGCGTAATAGTCACTCGGGATTGGAACTCATTAGTTCTTGTGGGACATTGTTGTGTAGAAATGTATGTATGAAATGTTGAGACGTTGCGCTGGGGTTAAGGTGGCAAGAATACCTTTTGAATCCTCATCGGGGGTATCTCCGGTTTAAGCTGATAGCAGACGTTGCTCAGGGTTACATCTAAGATTGGACTGCTACAAGTGTTTGAATTCCACAAGGTCATCTGTAAGTGTGCCTGTCTTCTCAATGTTATCTCTTGGTCTTAGGTATAAGTGCCTCGGCAGGAGGTCTGAGATTGAATTTGATTGCATGCATTTGAAACAAGCATTTTCGGAGTTATCGCTGAAACTGCAACATCATTCCTCGGGGCAATCGCCAAGGACGAAACTCGGGGTTATCTCCGAGGTTGGAATTGATACTCCCGGTGTGTGTTCCGGGGTTGAGACTAAACTTCCCAGAGTATCCTAATGGATGTGAGCCGCCTTCCGTGGTTATCTCGAAGTGACTAATTTGCCCTCCCGTAATGTTAAGAGTCAAAAAAAAGTAAAATTTTGAGTGTTCATGTGTTATTCTTCTCAATTTTAGAGTACAAGTCCATACCAAAAAAAGTTTTGTTTGGATAAGCTTCAAGGGTAATTTAGAGTTTAACGATCATCAACTAAATGATTAGTTGAATCAACTGTAGACACTCGAAATTTCATTTTCCTATTACTAACTATGTAGAAGGGCAAAATCATCTTTGTCACACTACAGAGACCCTAGAAGACCACAACATCAAATCCAACCCCGAAGATAGCCGTGGGAGAGTCAATCCAAACCCCAGAGATAACCTAGGGAGATCTAGTTTCCAACCCTGAAGATAACCCCGGGAGATCAAGTTCAATCCCCAGAGTCAACCCTGAGAGGTCAATCCAACCTTAGAGATAACCCTGAGGACATTCAAAGTCAGCAACATGATAATCTCAGAGATAACCTTGAGAAAAGACTGTTATAATTGCGCTAAAACTGGAGATAACCCCAGGAGGGGTAAAATGGTCATTTTTCCAACTCAACTTCAACTTAAATTAAATACACTCATTTCAACTCAAATTGATTCAAAAGAAGTCCCACAAGAACCATATCTTAACTTCCAAGCGCAAACTATGCAAAATAGCTCACGGACTGCCTGACGGAGACCCAAAAATACTATTTTGGTCATGGACCCATATTCTTGGAATCAAAAAAGGTAAATCCTATGTCATTGCGTAGCTCTCAAAAAGTGTTTTCCAGAATGGTATGGCACGCTTCCATCGGACTCCCGGATTGAAAGTTATGAAGGTTCGAGTGAACAGCGCATTATTCGAGTGCACGTCCTTCGAGACAACGAGACCCACATTACCGGGGCACACCAGGCAGCAACATATAAACCAGAGGCTGCCACATGCACACCTCTGGCTCCCTCCTCTATAAATAGAGGGCTTGGGGTGGCCATTTTAAAGAGAAAAAAGGCGAGGAAGCCGTGTCCATTTTGCTCTGTACACAATATAAACTGAGTGCTTTCTCTTTTCAAACACTTGTGAGCTTGTGCTTTGCTAAATTTTATTGGTGGAAACTGAGTATTCATTCATTTAAAGCTATTTGAAGTCTTCTTGACAGCCCACTGTAAGACATCTCACATTTCTTAAAGCCTTTCTTCACTTCAAGTCACATAGAGTTATTCACGTTGAGAGTCGTGTTGTGTGCGTATGTCGGGATCGTCTTTCCATGGCTTTTATTGCTTTTATATATATATATACATATATATTATTATCGAGTTATGCCTCAATTGAGCCCTGTCGACGTCAAAATTTTTATTGTTCTCTTTTCGGTTCTTGTCTTTTGGTGTTCTCATGGTAGGTGAGATTTGTTTGAAAAAATAAGTTGTGAAAAGGTCCGACATTTATATGTCGACGATTTGACTGTAAGAGTCGCCAATTGTTTTTTTAAATGGTTGTACCAACACAACCAAGAAAAGGTTTGTACATTGACCCAGTGATGTGACACTGCTAAACGGGTCTGTGAAACCGAGATTCATTATGGTCTTAGGACTTGCTTATGCGGAGGGAAGGTGTTAGGTACCCCCCCCAACATCTTTGTTACCATGGTTACCGTCACTTTTCAATTAAACTATTATATGAATGTGTGTGAGTGTAGGTCAATGTGCAATTATTTGGAAGTAGTGCTACGCCTTGTTCGCACCTATATACATAGGATTTGAATTTATGTAAAAATTCAGTTTTAAACAAGATATAACAGTGATGTTTTATAAAAAAGGTTTTTCAAACCCTGTGCTCAATAATAATTGAGGCCTTTGATACTTCAATTTTATTAAATGTTTAGGTTGATTGCTTTTATTTTCGAGATGCGAAGCATCTTCGAGAAAATTGTATATAGCAGTGCCAAACTTCTCATGGGCATGAAAGCCATCTAAGGAAATTCAAACACCGTGAATAATTTACAAGCTACTTACAGCTGAAAATGTTCATCACGGGAACCGAATCTAGATTCAGTAGACTGAATCTGTGATCACATGATTCCTAGGCTCACATGATGCCGCAATTTATATGAAAGTAGAAGTAATATATATATATATATATATATATATATATATATATATATATATATATATATAAAGACATAATCAACCACCACGAAGCATCTCCATGAGGGATCAAAATGGAAATAAAGCAATAAATACGATCAACCACCACAAAGTAAACTCCAAAGTAAGGACTAAATGTAAATAAAGTAGTAAAACGATCAACCGCCATTTAAGTAACTCCAAAGGGACCTGAATGTAAATAAAATAAAGTAAAAGGCCATGAAGTAAACTCCAAGCCTCGATAGAATATATATATATATATATATATATATATATATATATATATAAGAAGTAAACGCATGTGTGATATATATCGATCCTAAGATTCGGTTTATCATTTCAAATAATTTATCGCTATATATATATATATATATATATATATATATATATATATATATATATATATATATATATATATATATATAAAAGAAACTAAAAGCCACTTTGATCAAGTTCAGTATACACACGCAACACCTACTCTCAATGTGAAGAATCTGTGTAAAGATGAAGAGAAAGGCTTTAAAGTGTGTAAGAAGGCTTAAGTGGATCGCCAAAGAAAACTTCTATAGCTTTAAACGGATGAACACTCAGCTCTTGCCGGTAAAAATATGACTGAATGTAAGCTCACAAGTGTTTAAATGAGAAAGCACTCAATTTAGGTTGTGTATAGAGCAAATTGGACAGGGATTCCTCGCCATTTTCTATTGAAATATAGCCACCCAAAGCCCTGTATTTATAGAGGGAAGAGCCGTAGGTGTACCTGCGGCAACCCCAGATGCACCTGCGGCTGCCCGGGGTGCCCTAGGCTCTGCGGGTCCCACCGTCTCGAAATACGCACACGGGTGCAACGTGATGTCCACTCGAACTTGTAGAATTTCAATTCAAGCCTCCGATTGAGGTGTATAAGACCTCTTACAGAGTGCTATTGTCGAGAGCTATGCCATGACGTGGGATTATAGGTTGTTAGAAGTCAAGAAGATGGGACCATGCCCTTGGTCTTCAAGCTTCAAATTCTATCTGATGTGTTGCCTTGCATAGTAGTCACTCGAGATTGGAACTCCTTGGCTCTTGTGAGACATTGTTGTGTAAAATGTATGTTGAATTGTTGTTGATATGACGCAATATGGGATTGAGGTGGCAAAATGATGATTTTGCCCCTCAATGGGGTTTTCTTCGGTTTGGGCTGATAAAGCAATCGTTGCTTAGGGTTATCTCTGAGATTGGGCTACTACAAGTACTAGACATCCTTAGGGTTGTCTCTGAGGTATTCCTAACCTCTCAGGGTTATCTCCAGGTTTGGAGCTGAGTGCCTTGGTGTGAGTCCCGATGTTGAAGCTGACTGCATCGGTTGAAACGAGCATCTCCGGGGTTATCTCTGAAACTGCAACTGCACTCATTGGGGTTATCTCCAAGGTTGCATTGTCTTTCTTAGTGTTGTTTTTAGGACTGAGACTGAGTATCTCGAGGTTATCTTCGAGATGAAACTGTCTTCTCCAGTGTGATTTTCGGTATTGGAACTGCATGCCTTGGGGTTATCTCCGAGGTTGGAACTGAAACTTCCGGTATTATTTCCGGGAATGAGCTGAGTTGTCCTCCAAGATTATCTTTGAAAGATGACTCTACCCTCCTTCAATGTTAGTAACAAGTATGCAGAAAATTTCAAGTGTCTACAGATGCCCCTCTTTATCATATTCATGCAATGCAATGGCATGGACATGATAAAGAATACTAGACACTTGAAATGAAACAAGATGATCATTATGCCATGTAAAACAACATGATGTGAATGTATGTAGTTTTTTTGGATTGTCTTCCAACATGGTGGGATGATTGCCAGATCCCCTTGACTTCTACTGGTGTTGACAGTTATTACTGACAACCCTGATGAACAGTCTTGGACTTATAATCCAATGCTCTCAAGAGCTTCCAAGATGTTGACGTTGGGGTTATCACCAAAGTCCTTAATCCTTGATACAGACTTAACATTGAAGATGCATCTCTCATGTACAAGAGATTCTGTGGGGATAAAGTTTTGTCTGTTGGGGATGTGTATAACATATTCCATCATCGGTCCTCCCTGATGAGGATGTTCTTCCCCGGTTCATACCGCCAGGTCTTTCTGCTGCTCTGTTGGAGTTGCTGCCAACAATCGGTGTTGTCAAGGTTGCCTGACCTTCATTAACATGTGCATTAATGGATAAGATCCCTGCTGAGGATAATTTCAAGGCTGCTTCACCTTCATTGACATGTGCATCAACATATAGATTGTATGAAAACCTGTTGGGGAAAAATATTTTAGGGTTACGACCCTACATTAATGGCATCGAACCTTCATGAGGTATTACCGAATGTAGTTTGCAATAGCTGAGTTCATTGGTACAGTGTACCATGTGTTTGGGTGAATAGCAATGAATGATATGTAAAGCCAAAACTTGACCCGTGAAAATAAGGAATTCAGGCTATTCTGCTCAATTGCGTAACATTTTTATTCCTAATTTGGCCTTTTCAGCTTGTGAGAACTCCTTTCAGAACTCGAATCGGATCGAGCTGTAGGGTGGGCCCCACTTCAGGGGAGCCGCAGAAAACAATTCTGTGCCAGCCATGGGTAGATTTAAGTTGCTCATTGCTTTCATAAGTCATTTTCATATTGCGCCGGGAAGGAAATCAAAAAGGTCTTCTTCAGATTTGATGCGTTCAGGTGTCTTTCTGCAAATTTTGTCACCGTACAAGTGTTTTACACTGTTCTGGTAACGTATGCATGTCTTATTTTCCAGTTTTTATCCGTTGGAAAATGACTTATGATATGAAATGTATCTAAACACATAGTAGTGAATATGCATGCTCATATGATGTGATAAAAAATATTCAACATAACAACTGTTAGTATTAAACCATGCTAAACATAATGATGTGAAAAATTTGACTTTTGAAACAGTCAAATTGGCACATTTTTCTACTATTTCTTATCCTATTTGAGGACAAATGAGCTTAGGTGAAAAGAAAATAATCCCGTAATTAGGCTACCTTATGGATTTTTTTTATCAGGTCGTATTAACGCATGTAGGATGTTTATGATCGTAAGGTGTGTGCTACTGAATGGCCAACTAGTCATGCCTATGTGCATGTGGATAGTCCTATTTACAAAGGGGACTATGTCAAAAGTTTTCCAAAATATAGGCATTGGGTAGTCATGCATTTTTAACTCTACTGTAGATGTATGTTAAAATAATGCATGCATGCATGTAGTCATAAAACTGCATTTTGAAAAGCTCTAGGTTAGAATTTACCACACCCTTTCTAAGGTGATTTGGAGATTTGTCGTCCAGATATATGGATCCAGATCAGTCGAGTAGTTCCTGCAGGACCACTTTAGGTGTGTGGAGGAGGGCTTCTGAAGTGCCTCGACCTCGTTCTGTTAGATAGCCTCGTCGTTTGGTGGAGGCGGTGATCCATTATGTCCAGGTTGATGTGCCTGATGTTGAGGATGAGGAGGAGGATGTTCCAATTGTGGACCCTACTCCTGCTGCACATGTTCCCCATAGGGATTTCCCAGACATCTAGGTGATGATCCCAGAGTTGCTGGGTGATCTGAGAAGACATCCCTCGATTTACTTGCACGCAAATGAGGTAAAAGCTAGATTTTGATCTTCCCCTTTTTTTTTCCTATTGATGAGGAATAAAGGATTCTAATGCTGATCTGCTTTGTGATGTAGGTTCCCGACTTTACACAGCCTAGAGGGAACTATTTCAGCATTCACTCCATGTACCAGGCTTTGCATCTTGATTATAAAGCGATTGTGCATGGCTGGGGCTTTGGAGCTTTCTTTTCTATCCTTCCCCATCGCTGTCCCCGGGGTTACCTCAGGGCATTATCTGAATGCCACCAGACTCAGTCTCTCTATTTCTTGGGCTGTGAGGTGATGATGACGCCAATGGATTGGCTATTTATCATCGGTATGTAGTTTGGAGGGGATCCCGTGCCATGTACGGTGAATATTACCCCGACTGTCGTTCGATCCTTGCTAGGAGTTCCGGCTGAGGCACTCAAGGGCATGACCATTCGTACAGGTCCATTGAGCGTGGATGCTTTAAGCGGGCTCTTGAGTGAGGCCATACCCGATGATGTGAGAGTTAGGGATCGCATTCTTAGGCGATTGTTCCTGATGATCATTAAGGGCTGCTTCATAGCTGATAACTCTTCTACGGTGTCATTCGCTTTGGTGAGTGCCACACGACATGTGGACCGTATCAGAGAGTATGACTGGGGTTCCTACACCTTCGTCTATTTCCTCAGGGGAATGCGCATGCGTTCCCAAGGCTTGACGGAGGCTTGGCTAGGATTTTACTCATTTCTGCTGGTGAGTATTTCTCTTGTAATTTCCCATGTACATGTTAAGAGTGTTGACTGACAGCAGATGTTTGCCTTTGTGTTGGCAGTTCTAGGCCTATGAGAAGCTCCCATATTTACGTCTTGTGAGTGTGTTAGGCTTGGATACCTATCCACGAGGAGGACGATGTCATCATTCCATACTAGCGGAGGTCCCTGTAGCGGAGGGTTTTACTCATTGTCGCCCATAGTTGGAATTATTGACAGCTGATGCCATTACTTGGATTCTCTATCCTGGGGAGCACTTGTCCATCGATTTTGAGGATGGATACCCGATTGGTGTCGAGTACATGATTTCCACCCGTAAGATTCCTATCTTTACAGATGGAGGATGAGAGCTCTATTTAGGAGAGCGTGATATTAGGAGCACCACAGGAGAGATTCGTATACCGATCTTACCTCCTGCCAGGCGTTATTGGCCTGTTTTATAGTCACCCGTAATTGATATCCCCTTGATGGGTGTTGGTGGTTTTACACTATCAGAGGGTCCACATACCCGGGCTACGTTCCAGCATTGGTGGTCCCCTCGTACCATCGAAGCCCAGACCACACCACATAATTTATGGGGGATATGGTTCCTGGATCCATGAGGATGACGGATTGGATGGCCTGTGTCAGAGATCCTACTCACTTGACACAGATTGACAATTTGACTCAGCAGTTGGACAGGGCACATTTCTTTATCTGGCACTTGGGCAGAGATCTGGCAGAGGCAGATACATTTGATCTTTCCAGCTCAGGAGCTAGCCCCTTAGATGACCCATATGGCTTTGCCGGTGCAGATCCTCCATTGTATAGGCCTGACATCCTCGTTGATGGAGATCCAGTGACTCAGGAGTAGTTACATCAGGTGGACAGGATTGGTGATGTAGACATTGACATTATTGTCTTCTTCTGATGTATATTCTCGTTATATCTTTTGATACGCCTCTGTTAGACACTGGGTGACTGTGGCCCATTCTCGCTATATCTTTTGATAGGCCTCTGTTAGTAGCTGGGCGTCTGTGCCCCATTTCCCTGTATTCTTAGCTGTATAGAGATGTATTAGATGATGATGTACTTAGGAATGTATATAATGTTATTCCCTATATCATATTGCCATCTATTATTAATCATGCATGTATTATATTATGCATATGTATGTATGTCCAGAGATATTTAGTATTGACCCCTGGATGGTCTTATGACATGGCCCGTACAGATGTCTTCTTCGACAGTTAGCCGTATGGATTATACCCCACCATTATTGGCGACATCCCGTCTGAGATCATGGTATAATAGTATGTCACCTTAAGATAGGGTAACTGTAGATCAATTATTGCAGCATACTATGACTCTCCTGATGGTTCAGGTTCCCACAGGTTTTGTAGAGGGTATGCTAGAGCATTGGATACTGCAAAGGTAGGTTTTTCGGTTTGGTATCCATGAGTTGACTCCTACTTTGGAGGAGTATGCATGGTTGATGGCACTACCACTGGACAGACGTTACTCGCGGATGGCTATCGGCGATATGAGTCGACAGTTCATGACCCTCACCGGGCTGAGGCGTAGAGTTGTGCAGGATGAGATCACATCCGGCCACATTGTATCCCAGCATTTTTTGATGGACAGATTTATCTCAGAGGATAGTTTTATACGACACTCCGGGTATTTTACCATGCCGGAGGATCATTGGCATTCAGCCAGAGTAGATGTACTGCTACTGTGCATATTGTCATATATATACATGCCACGGTATATGGATGTACTGGACATTGGCGTTATTATGGCAGTGAGAACTCTCAAGGAGGGTCACACCATTGTACCGATGATTGTAGCAGAGACGTTGAGGTTGGCCACATATTGAAGCACTTACCCTGCAAGGGTATTCACAGGTAGTTCGGTCATACTGTACGTGTGGTTTATGTCACACTTGAGACCGATTAGCACATTTCGATGGTACGGGTATTGTTTTACCCATGAGATAGCCATGTCGTATTCCTGTCAGCCTGCGGAGTGTAGAGATCCTACATCTTAGTCCATTTTCCTGGAAAGGATTGAAGATTCATTTGATATATTGTCGTGTACAAGGCTTTGTTCACACTATAGCTTCATCACTCATGCTACGGGCATGGATTATCTCCCTCTAGCTAGTTTAAGGGGCACGACTACTTACCACCCACTGGCCGTGATGTGTCAGTTTGACTAGTTTCAATATTTCTATCCTTCTGAGGGGGCATTAAGTCAGCATTTGGCTTCCCGCCATTTGTCACTAAAGGATAGATCTAGGGTGTATGCCTATTGGGATCAACATGAGCTAGCTGCATTTTCTATTAACCATCCTGGTTGTTCTACAGGGTATTCCGTATAGATGGATACAGAGACTACATCGGCTACGGTAGTATCCACATTGCCGGGGATTGATTCTGATGATGGGGAGCCTATAGAGGACATTGATATTCCCACGGAGGATGAGACATTTATTCGGTCGCCAGCAGCTCTTGCAGATTCTCTTAGTACGAGTGCCATTGTGATTCAACATTCAGCACAGTATCTGGAGCAGAGTCTTCATCTAATGACCTTTGAGGGAGATTAGGCTAGGGCCTTGATGTTGACAGCTCTCGATGGGAGAGACATCGCTCTATTGGAGAGAGATGAGGCCAGATCAGCTAGAGATGCATTGATTGTTGAGAGGGATGAAGCCCTATCTTCCCGGTATGTGGCCGTTACACATAGTACTTTAGTTAGATCCCTTACGACTGACATCCTTGCAGATATGAGTGCATATATTGATGAGCATCATGCCACCATGCAATTAGCCTCGGATCTGCTAGCTCGTGTAGATACCATTGGGTAGTAGTTGGCAGCGTTACCTCCTTCTTCGGAGAGAGATGCTATGTTAGATCTGATAGTCCACATACATACAGTTTCGTAGATAGACTTATATTTTCCTTCATAGACTAGCTTAGCCATTTTGTCATGTACATCACATATTGTATATATGAAGCAGCATTATATATGGTAGGGAAATATATTTTAATTCACTTCCCTTTTAGTTGTGCCTTGATACTTGCTTGATATTTGTCTTCTTCTTCAGGGCTTATGATCTTGATGTATTCTGAACTCATCCTTGATGTGTGAACATTGAGACATCGTAGGATCTTTCAGAATGGATCATTGATCTATGTGTATCCCTACCATCTTTGGTGTCTTGGGACTGGTTTCTGTATGGAAATGTGTAGAGGAGTATGACTTTTCCTCTCTAAGATTCACCGTACCATAGATGGTCATCAGTACTCCTATTTGAGAGGAGCCCAGTTAGTTTCATCTCTTATGGATTGGTGTTGCTCTTCAAGGAATTAACCACAGCTTAGATGGGCGCCAACTCTCCCATTTATGGGGAGGCCATGTAATTCCATCCCTTTGGTCTGAAGCCGATGAAAGGTGGTGGATTGAAGTTTGATCACAGTACCGTGTGACAAGTATTTGTGTTTTGGTAGGGGGTTAGACCAAACCATAAATGACTGCCTACGCACTCCTATTGAAGAGGAGATCAGGTCTGCGTAGTTCGAACCTGGTGTAAGAGGTTCAACACTGAATGGTATAAGGGTAGAAAGGTGTAGGAATGTTTTTGTTGTTTTTGTTTATTAGAGAAAGAGTAAAAATGTTTGTTTTTTTTATTGCGACTGGGACATATAAAATGGTTGCCTACGTACTCCCATGTATCGGGGAGATCAGGTCGACGTCGTTCACCCCATGTTCAGGACGATTTGAAGCCGAAAAAGTTTGATCCCATGTTCAGGATAAACTGTGGGGAAAAGTTTGATCCCATGTTCAGGACAAACTGCGGGTGTGAAAAATTTTGGACAAACTGCAGGGGAAGGGTTCAATCCCTGGTGGGATAACCGAAATTGTATGAAGTGTGAAATGAATGATATGATGATCTGAAAACTAGGCTACTGGCTTGAAGAGTGTGTTTCCCTGATGGGGCAAAGGGGTATGAAGAATGGGTTGTGTGTAATAAGGGTTAGAAAACCTGAAATGACTGGTGATCTGGTAATCCAAAACCAGGATGTTTGCTTGATGGTAATTTCAAACATAGTACCATTTCATAGTGTCTAAGTTGATGAGCTGTGGAAATTCGTCGTCGTCCATTTCCTGTAATCTGAGAGAACCTCCTGTCAATACCTCCTTGACAATAAACGGGCCCTCCCAGTTTGGAGTAAATTTTCCCTTTAACTGATCTTGTTTGTCAATGATCTTCTTCAAAACCAAGTCATGTTGTTTAAACTTCCGTAGCCAGACTTTTTTGTTGTAGGATCTGGCGATCCTTTGTTAGTATAACTGACCATGGAAGATAGCATCACTTCACCTTTCGTCTATTAGAGATAATTGGTGATATCTATCTTGTAACCATTGGTCTTCATCCAGCTGAGAGTCAATAAACACTCTAAGGGATTCCATTTCCACTTCTATGGGGAGTACTACTTCCATCCCATAGGTCAATGAGTAGGGTGTTGCCCCAATGGAAGTACGCATTGAAGTTTTGTAGGCTAATAGAGTACAAGGTAAGAGGATAGGCCGTCCTTTATGATTGGCGGACATGTTCTGCATGATCTTCTTAACAAGTAAGGGGTCGTTCATGTGTGGGCCACATACTCCACCATGGATTTCATCCATGAGCCTCTGATTTTGGTCTTTGTCTAGACATCTGAGGAGACCTTGTCTGACATCTCTTTTATAGAGTACATCTTTGCTCAGGTAGAATTTTATAGCCATTCGATGGATCCATTTTCTTTCAGTCGGGCTCGCCTCAGCGGGTGTAGATCCATCTCATAAGTACTCCTTGATATGTTGATACCAAGGGTGTTGGATGGGAGGTAGCTCATCCGATACTTATCCAATATAATTCCCATAGGGTGGAGCCTTTTGAAGGGAAAGTGGGATGCTTGGCATGTTTTCCTTTTCATGTATGATGATCAAGGAGGCCAAGGTTGCTAGCGCATCCGCAAAATCATTCTTATTCCGAGGAATATGGAGGAAGTTTATTTTTTGAACTCTGAAGCCATCTATAAAACTTGCCGATGGTAAGGCAGCAAATGTAGCTCTTTGGTATAATAGATTCATGTGGTCTATCTGATTTCCAATTTCGAATCTCCAAAGACGGTTAACCACCTGATACCCATTGATTGGGCAAGTTTAAGTCCCATTATACAGCCTTCATACTTAGCTGTGTTGTTGGTGCTGACAAACTGAAATTTGACTGAAGCGGATACCGCTCCCGTGCATTCGAGATACTAGAATCGCTTCTAGCTCCAGAACCTTCCATGTTAATAGCTCCATCAAAATATATTTTCCACGTATGACATGCATTGTACTGATGGGGTTACTGGACTATCATTACCCCTTCATCAGGGAAGTATGTTTCCAAGGGTTTGAAATCCCCTGCAGGTGCAGCGGCCAGTTGATCAGCAATTCCTTGTCCTTTAATGGACTTTTACGTCACGTAGACGATATCAAATTGTTGTAGGATCAACTACCATCTGGACATCCAATAATTCAATATTGGTTTACTAAACACGTATTTGAGAGGATCCACGTGGGATATGAGATAAGTTGTATGACCATGGAGGTAATGCTGTAACCTCATGGAAGCTCATGCTAAAGCACAATAAGTCTTCTCAATCAGAGTGTACTTGTCTTCACTACTGCTGAATCTTTTACTGAGGTAATAGATAGCTCGCTCTTGGCCTCTATCATCTTTTTATCCCAACATGCAGCTAATGGCATTGTCATTAATGGACAGGTATATGAACAGGGGAACATCATCCCAGGGTGGTACCAGGATAGGAGCGTTAACTAGCTGCTCTTTGATTGTAAGGAAGGCTTTTTTACACTCATTGTTCCGTTTCATGGAGGAGTTCTTCCTTAACAGCTTGAAGATAGGCTCACAGATTGCTGTGAGATAAGAAATGAACCTGCTAATGAAGTTGATTCTTCCCAAAAATCTATGTATTTCCTTCTCTGTTTGAGGAATGGGCATTTCCTTGATAGCCTAGATTTTGGTGGGATCCAGCTCAATCCCTTTGTGGCTGACTAGGAAACCTAGCAACTTACCTGATTTAACAGCAAAGGCGCACTTGGCTGGATTCAACTTCAAGTTGTACTTACTCAACCTGTTGAAAAGCTTTCTGAGATGGACTAAGTGGTCTTATTCCCTTCGGGATTTGGCAATGATGTCATCCACGTAGATCTTTATCTCTTTGAGCATTAAGTCATTAAAAAGAGCCATCATAGCTCGCTGGTAGGTTGCTCCGGCATTAATGAGGCCAAACGACAATCGTCTATAGCAAAAGGTCCCCCAAGGCGTGATGAATGCCATTTTCTAATGATCTTCCTCAGCAACCATGATTTGATCATGCCCCGCAAAGAAATCATCAAATGAGTACATGTCATATTAAGAAGTATTATCAATGAGAATGTGGATAAATGACATGGGAAAGCTATCCTTAAGGTAAGCTTTATTCAGATCCTGGTAATCCATGTAAACTCACACCTTTCCTCCCGGTTTAAGCACGGGGACTATATTTGATATCCATTAAGGATATGTGGACACCATGATGTTGCCAGCTTGAAATTGTTTCATAATTTCTTCTTTAACCTTTAAACTCCACTCACGTTTTAATCGCCTGAGCTTCTACCTGACTGGCTTGAATCCCTCTTTAATGGGAAGGCGATGGATAATGATGTCCATGGACAAACCCACCATGTCTTTGTGAGAGCATGCAAACACATCCTGGAATTGGGTTAATAGTGCAACCATGTCATTCCTTTGGTTTGGAGTGAGGTATGTACCAATCTGGATCAACCTAGGGCTTTCTAAGGTTCCGAGATTGAATGAGGTGGTTTGATCAAGATTTTGTTTGGGCTTGTCTTCAACCAATTCCTTGATCTCCTGAGGTATCTCAATGTCCTCTTGTATTTCCATCAAGTCTGAGTCCAACTTTTCATCAAAGTTATAGTCCTTGTGGAGAAAAGGCACCTCATTAACAAGTATAGGCACATCTAAATTCAGAGTCCTGAAACAAAATATGCTTTCACTTAATATATGAAACTGTTTCAATCACACAAAAGTTGGTGCATGTACTGATAAAACAACTTCTAATACTGTACAGAAAAGTAAGCGGTTAAAGCTATCTACAGGGCAGAGGGATTCTACCCTTTTTGCCCTTGGCGACAAATGTAAGGAGTGCTGCTCCAATTGTCAAGGGTGAAGTCCTGGTGGACAGCAGTAATGAAGTGACGATCATCATCTTCCTTTTCCAGAATGATGACCATAATGTCGGGACAATCATTGTTTGGAGTGTATCTATTTGTGTGCTCATCATGAAAAAGGATGCGTAGATGAGACAATCTCATAGTGATGTCTTGTTCCTCTTCTTCCACTTTGGGATAAGGAATCATGACCTCTTTTGCTTTAACCGGTATCAGTTTGGGAAATAGCATAGCCATAACATGGGCTGGAACCTTTACAGGAGACTCTATAGGCTCAGGATAAGTAGGTGGAGATAATCGCCTTATGGTTGAAGATGAAGGAATTTGTTTGTGCTTGCGAGGATTCCTGTGACTGGGCCTAGCAGAATAGCCTAATCCAGTTATTCCTCTTTGACTAGAAACTTGAATTGGGTGCTTAATACCCTGATGATCTTTGCCGAACCCTTGTCCAGGTTGATGACCCAATGATATCATATCTTGAGTGGCCGACATTACTTCGGCAAAAATCATGGGTGTGAGAGGTGGAGCCCCAATGGGATGGTAATGAGTGTTGCTCACCTCCAAGGCATGGAAACATACCGGCTCAACTTCTGAATTGAAGCTGATGAGTGGTATGTCACCTTGTTCAGGACATTCTGGCTCAGTATTAATAGTGATTAGGCTATTGTTGATAATGTACTCGAGTTACTGATGAAGGGTGGAAGGGACGACTCCAGCCATATGAATCCACAATCTTCCCAACAGCAGATGTATCCCATATCTATTCTAAGCACGTGAAAGGATACATTGAATGTATGTGGACCAATCTCCACTTGTAGTTCAATTACTCCAATGGCGTTTCGTCGAGACCCATCAAACACTTTGATAATTGTATGGCTACTTTTGATCCTCTTGGGGTTGATATTCATCTTCTCCAAGGTATCATAGGGATAGATATTTAGAGATGAACCTCCATCTATCAAGACTCCTCCTACTATATATCCGGAGGATAAAATCGCTATATGCAACGGCTTGCAATGACCAGTCCCTTCAGCGGGTCTGTCATCATCAGTGAAAGATATCACATTGTTGTTAAAAATGTGATCAACCAGATGTTGGAATTTTTCCACATCCACTGATTTAGGAAAACAGGCTTCTTCCAAGACCCTTAGCAAGATCTTTCTACGATCTTCGGAAGAGAAAACCAAATCCAGTATGGAAATTTGTTGTGGAGCTTCTCTTAAGCTTAAAACCACCTTGGCTTCGTTATGGCCCATGGTACGGAGGAACTCTTCAATTTTCTCTTTGGGAACTTTCCCATTTAACTTGATAGTAGGTTTCATCACCCGATGGGGAAGATACAGTGGATTCTCCTTCGACACTACAGCAGTTGTATATGATGTAGATCCTTTAGCCTGCTTATAATTCCATGGGACTTTTTTCAAGCTGATAACAAGATACCATGGTCTAGATGGAAAGAAAATTGGCTCAAGTGCAACCACTTTCAAAGGATTATCAGTACCTTTAAGTTGAATTGCTTGTATTGTGAGTGGTCTGGCAACCAAATCATCCTCAGCGGAGATAACTGCTACGCCATCCTTCCATTTTGTAGGACATGTGTTCCCACTCTCGAGTAACAAAGTGTCAGCGTCTGCCATCTGCAGGACACCGCTGTCAATTAAATTCTAAATAAGGTGGCGGAGTGCCCAACATTCTTCTGTGCTGTGACTGCGAGAGTGGGAGTGGTACTGGCATACTCCATTGGAATTAAACCGTCTTGAATGAGGATTGATTGGAGGTAGAAGGGATGTAATTCTTCCTTCATTGATTAGCATCTGAAATATCTCCTCCATAGGTTGGCCAAGGTATGTAAATTCCCGTTTATTTGTAAAATCTTGATGGGCTTTGGCACTTTCTCTTTTTGCAACTTTATCCTCTAGTGTTTCACTTTCTGAAGGAAAAGATGGAGTATTCATGACAAAATTAAGGAGACTAGCATGCTCCTGACTGACTAATTGGCATATGACTTAATGTTGATAGATCACCAGTTCTGCCAATTGGTCTACTTGCTTGCGAAGAGCCTTAATCTTTCATTCCATCATAAACTGGAACTGTGCATAATCCCATCTATCAGTACCGTTTTTGCTGGTCTGGGAAGATTCAACAACGTAATTGAAACTTTGTCCACTACTATAATTAATCATATTGACCTCTTCTTCTTTGTGTTGAGGAAGAGGGTAAACTTGCACATGAGGTTGGTCGGGTTTAGTCACGACAATCTCCCCATTGTTAATTAAATCCTGGATCTTGTGTTTCAAGGCCTAGAAATCTTGAGTGTCATGTCCCGGTGCCCCGACATGATAAGCACACTTCCGTGTAGCATTGTAGCCCTTCTTATTCGGGTTAGCTGGTGGAAGAAGATGTGTAATTTTCTTCTGAGTAGTCAGAAGATTGAGAACATTTTTAAGCAAATCCCCTAGGGGTGTGAACCCTCGGTTGCGTTGTACTTCTCCACCCTTTGGCAATGTGGGGTTGGAAGTTTGTGCTGGAAAAGGGGGATAGTTCCTCCTCTGGATAGGCATGTTTTGACTACCTTTCTGACCTTATAGTATTAAGAAAACATCCTCCTCTTTCTTTTTATGGAGCCTTCAGGGGTTGTTTTCATAAGTTCCGGACTAGATGTGCTCAACAACATCTTTCAAAGTGGCTAGGTCTTGAATTTTTCCTGACTTCAATCCCATCTCAGCCATCTCTCCGTGCTTGATCATTTCAGAAAATGGTTTACCAATGCTAGCTAATACTCTCTCATAGAAAGGAGCTTCTTGTATATCTATGAAAGTCATCACAATTTTTGACTCCGTCATAGAAGGAATAACTTGAGCAGCAAGGCGCCTCCACCTTTGAGCATACTCTCTAAATGACTCATTGGACTATTTCTTGACCTTGATAATTTGATACCGATCAGGAGCCATCTAAGACTGGAAGCTGTACTAAGTGAGGAAGGCATGAGCTAAACTCTTCCCAGCTATGTATTTTAGAATTGTCTAATATGGTGTACCAAGATTGAGCTTCTCCGGTTAGACTCTTTTGAAACAGCTACATTCTGAGCTTTTCATCCTCGGCATAAGATCTGAGTTCTCCAATGAATACCTTCAAATGTGTATAAGGATCTGTCAACCCATCATACTTTTCAAAGTCAAGAGTCTTGAACTTCTCTAGATAATGAACACCAGGGAATATACAAAGATCAGCATAGGAAACACTCCTGTGTGCACTAATCCCTTTTATAAACTGAATGGTCTCTTCCATTTGAAGGACTTTCTTCCTGATATCACCGGTGTCTAGATCTACTTTGAAATGGGTGTTTTCAGGAATTTTTTTGGTTGTATCAAATTGAAGTTCCGAAATTGTTTTATTCGAATCTTGTGTTCCTCCCAGTGCAGAGGATTCTGTGTGTATGGGTATTCGCAAACCTTGAGTAGACTGGTGTAGTTCTTTAAGTAAAATAACCAAATTTGTAATTTGCTTGCTTAATTTGTCAAACTCTTCCCCAGAGACAGGAGCAGGATTAGACTGGTCAGATGAAGACATGATTGGGTGTAGGCTCGTGGCCTTTTTGGACTTTGAACGGGTAACAGGCCCAATTGTTTCCTATAAAAACATATGTAGTTTAGTCTTAGGGAATGTATAAATGTTTACATGCTATCATAATGTGTCCATTTTAGGAATATTATCCTACAAAACGGTTGTCATTTGATAGCATGTCAAGCCTTAATATGCATGTACACATATTCTTCATATTTTCCATTACATAGAGATTGACATGGAATAAAAGTAAAAGTAATTGTCTTTACATGTAATTGAAAATAGAAAGCATGAACAGACTTTCCTCTGTGTTTGGTTTATCAGAGGCTGACCTATCTTAGGTTACTCTTGCGGCTTTTTGGCATGAAGGTTTCAGATCATCGCAATTTACTTGACGGGAAGTTAATGGGTCTTTCGATTCAGTGAATACAGGTGGTGCCTTTCTTGAGCCTCATTGGAATTAGTCTCCCTACGAGTCCAGTAATAAAACATCGACAGGATAGCCTCGTGGTGGAGGAACCACACAACATACATTCACATGCAATGTGTCTCACCGTTATAGGAATGATGACATGTGCGAAGCACTAATATCCTGAATAGATATATTGCGATGCGATAAGTAAAATGCATTCGTACATTCATCAAAAATGTAAATGCAACATCCACACAAAAGTATATAACGAGTTTTGAAAAGCTTGTAGCTTGGCTTAAGTCCTCTTCTTTGAAGTCTCCAGTGAGTCGCATACATGTCGATGTCGGGATTTTTATTGTTCCCTTTTACATTCTTTCGTTTTTGGTGCTCTCATGTTAGGTGAGATTTGTTTGAAAAAACAAGTTGTGAAAAGGTCAACATTTATATGTCGATGATTTGATTGTAAAGAGTCGCCAGTTGGGTTTTAAATGGTTGTACCAACAACACAATGAGAAAGGTTTGCACATTAACGATGATGTAACCTTTATTAAGCGAGTCTGTGAACCGAGATTCATTAGGGTCAGGGACTTGCTTATTGAAGGAAGGTGTTAGACACCCCCGGCATCGTGTTACCATGGTTACCACCATTTTTTAATTGAAAAGTGGTGGTCACCGTGGTACCATGGATGTCGGGGGGTGCCTAACACCTTCCCTCCACATAATCAAGCCCCTGCACCTAACGAATCTCTATTTTCACTGCACTGATGCAGCAAAGATGTTACATCACTAGGTCAATGTGCGAACCTTTTCTTAGTTGAGTTGGTGCAACCATTTAAAAATACCAACTGACGACTTTTATAGTCCAATCATCGACATATACATGTTAGACCTTTTCATAACTTGTTTTTTCAAACAAATCTCACCTAACATGAGAACACCCAAAGACAAGAACAGAAAATGGACAATAAAAATTCTGACGTCGACAGGTGGCGACTCTACTGGGGACATCCATTAAGAGGGCTAAAGCTGCTATTACAAACTTTTAAAAACATTTTATCTGCTGGTGTGTGGATGTTGCATTTACATTTGAATGAATGTGTACAAATCCATTTACTTACTGCACTTAGTGTTTCACACTATATCTGCCTGTAATATTAGTGCTTCGCACATGTCATCATTTCCATACGATAAGACGCATTGTATGTGAATATATGTTGTGTGGTCCCTCCACCAGGAGGCTATCCTGTCCGTGTTTGATTACTAGACTCGTAGGGAGACTAATTCCAACGAGGCTTAGGAAAGGCACCACCCAGATTCGCTCCAGTTGAAAGACCGAATTAACTTCCCGTCGAGTAAATTACGATGATTTAAGAACCTTCATGCCAAAAAGTCGTGAGAGTAACCTAAGATAGGTCAGCCTCTGATAAACCAAACGCGGAGGGAAGTCTCTTCATACTTTCCCATTTTAATTACTTGTAAATTCAATTACTTGTAATGTTATTTCCATGTCAATCTCAATGTAATGGAAAATATGAAGGAATATGTGTACATGCATTCCCTTTTATATCAAAACCTAACATGCTATCTTGTCAAAACTAACATCCTTTTTGCGGATAGATCTAGAAGGGGGTTGAATAGATCCTTTTAATTTCAAATACTTTTTTAGTTTATTTTGTATTGCTAATAATTTAGCATGTGACAAACATAAGAATCTTTTCAAACATGTGGAATAAGTAAAAGATCCCCTTCATTGATATATTCATAATCATAATCATACATACATTGTTTAAGTAGAGTTAGTTAGTAAGTAGCGAGTTAAAACATACATATTAGAGATTATAGAAGTTAATGTACATAATGTAAATGACATAAAGTAAAAGAGACACAAAGGGTTTTAAGTGGTTCGGAGACTCAAGCTCTAATCCACTCTTACTACTTTCAACTAGCGAGATTTTCCACTAAGGAAAGGCGGCACCACGAATCACTAAGATTCCTTGAGGCCAGTGACCTTGGGACTTGATTCACTAAGAACTCTTGAGGGCGTGACCTTGGAACCTCTCTAGTTCCTTGGAACTCTTCAAGCCCAATGAGGCTTGGAATCTTCATTTAGTCCCTTGGACGAGGACCCCTCGAATACAGCTTCTTGTTGTTGTTGTTGTTGATGTTGTTTGGTCTTTGAATTTGCTAAGATGTCATTAAGCTCTGAACATCTTTTGTACTTAGCGACTTGGTGTGGTCCTCTTTGCATTCTACTTGAGTTTGGACCACATCTTCTTTTAGTCATGGTGATCTTTACTCTTTTCTGCTCATCTTCATCTGTTGTCAGTTGTGCACCATCACCATCTGGATTTGCTAAGTCTCTGAGCTTTTGGTAGACTTCTTTTGGCACTTAGCAATCCCTGAACCCTTCTTGAATGTTTTGCAGACATGGTTCTGCACTTGTTCAGTTTTAGCTTTAGGTTCATGGTGATTTGTAGAGTGGCTCTCCTGATCTTCTTTGTACTCTGCCACTTTTCTGAATGTTATCTTCTTGGCCTTCTCGGCTCTAAGCTTGGCTGCCATCTTCAATGGCATTCTCATCTTTGTTGAGTGAAGCTTTAATCCGTTTAAGTCCTTCTTAAAAGGCTGCTTCACTTCCACCTTAGTAGTCTCACATCATCTTTGAGACTTGTTTTGTTGATCTTTGGTGAAACTCGTAAAGTCGACAATAGCATTCAACAACTCAACGATTCTGCAACATAGCAATCATCAGCAACTCTTGATCTTTGAAGCTCTGTTGATTTATACTCCTTCCCAATCTTCCCGTTTGAAAGTAGCCGTTGAAAGCTATTCAAATTGCCTCGCAGATCTTGAGTTATTTGGTGTAGACTGCAGATGTGACATGACATCCCTTTTACGACTTTACGACGACCTGCTGCGATCTCTTTGTTTCACCTACCCCGTTAGAGATGTCACTTTCATGTCTCGGGCGGGTAGTCGACTTTATTTCTTCTTCCGATTTCTAGATCGGAGGTTGTCCTTTTGCATCGATG
The DNA here is from genome assembly GCA_020205605.1 of Panax ginseng. NCBI lineage: Eukaryota > Viridiplantae > Streptophyta > Magnoliopsida > Apiales > Araliaceae > Panax > Panax ginseng. The sequence goes on from CM035134.1 coordinate 105,430,247, forward strand.
CTCTCGATAAGCTCTATTGAATATCGATCTTGATTGAGCCGTTGCCAATGCCTCGATCTTTAGTTGTTTGAACTCTACGATTACGATGCATATCTTCTTGGACTTGATCGTAGTGTCTTGTTATTGTTGCTTCTTGACTTGTGGAGTTAACACTACGATCTTGAAGAGTGTTCATTAGATCTCGATGTGGAACACCTCTTCTTCTTCTCTAGTGCGGTGCTTGACACTTATGTTTGCCTCATTTGTTCTCGAATCTTGATGGCTTGACTTCTTGCTTCTGGCCCTTACGAATAACAAGACACTTGATTTGTGGCGTGTCCATTTCGCTTTCTCCTTGTGATCTCCGTTCACTTATCATCGATGGGTGACCCGATGCTTAATCACTTTAGCCTTATTATTCAAGGTGACCGGTATCTTTGTGTATACTCCATCGGTTTCTTCTTTGTTTGGAAAACACTACGATCCTGGTTACTTTCGGGATCGTTGTCATCTCTCTACTTGATGACCCTTGCATATCTTTGACTTTCCTTAGTTAATTCTTTGAAGTCTTCTTATGATCATCTTGTGGAAGACTTTACCTTGAATAACTTCTCAACTCAATCTGGATCTTTGATTGAGTTGATGCTTAGATCTTCTATTAGCTTGCATGCCATTCGTTTGAGCTCTCTACGGCTTCCTTCGGGTGAGATGTATCTTTGCATTACAACAGAGGCTTCATTCCTTTGGATATTGCAGGAGTGCTCAATTGTTGAAAATCGTGTTTTGCTCTCTGATTCTCTGTGGCCTTGTGAGCACATCTGTTAAGGTCTTAGCTCTGCATTCTCTGATTGATTAATTTGTGCGAGACACTACGACTTTGAGATCGAGATCTTGATACTATGATTTACTGTCGTTGTGCTTGTTGTCTTCATCTCGATCTTGCTCGACTACGATCTACGCCTTTGATCGATCGATGTAGACTCTACGATTACGAGTGCGATCTCGATTCTTGAATTGGCTTTGACATTAGTAGACTCTACGACTCGAGTGTAGTCTACGATTCTTGGTAGCTTTGGCGGATGCTCGGTCGGCTCGTGGCGAAATTGTCTCTACGATTACGAACATGACTTCCTCTCGGACTACGACTACGAGGAAGTTCTCCTCGACACCTCTGATCCTTCCTCGTCTCTCACGGAAGTCTACGAACTCGAGATCTACTATCTTGCGGACTACGATTACGCCTCGATAGCTCTCGAGTTTTCCTTGACTCTCTGGAAGACTACGATTTACAGTGCGGTCTTCGGCGATCGAGACAAGCCTATCTATTACATCATAAGATCAACCTAACATGCTTGATCTTTCTATATTTATAGTCCTTGTACATCATTTCTTTTTAAGGACTTTACAAAGTTTGTTTTGCTTATGTAGGATCAACTAACACATTTGATCAATTCATTCTAAGTCCTTGTACATATGTTTCTATTATCTATCAAAGGACTTTCTGACTTTTTTTCTTAATGCAAGCATACTTGCATATTCATTCATATATATATATATATATATATATATATATATATATATATATATATATATATATATATATCATAATCAAATCATATGTAAATAGGAATATCATTCACATGCTTATTCGACAATCTCCCCTATTTGATTATGACAAAAAAACAATAAGTGCATATGCATGTTATGAATGAATCTTATATCTGGTGGCATTTGTATTTCTAAAGCAGATAATCATGAATGTCATTTATAATAATATGGAATTTAATACTATGACATTTTACATCTGGATCCAGAACATACCTAACTAGTTAGAGATGTACCTCTTTTGGCTCATGTATGCTTTCGGGATGTCATTGACCGACTATTCATCTGTTTGATTTCTTTGCTTTCTGCTTTCCTTGGGATGTTGACTTCATTTCTTTTGTTTGCTCCTCTGCGGATGTATGCTTCTCTTCTTCTTTTTGGCTCCCCCTCAGTCTTTGCAAATACAGGCTCATCATCCTTTGGCTCCCCCTCAGATGGAACCAGCTTTTTCTTCTGTTGTCTTCTTCTTTGTCTTCTTGTCTTGTTTCCTTCTGCTCTCCTTGCCCTTTCTTGAATACCTTTTACTACTGCCTCTTTCTATGCCTCTTTTTCTCCCCTTTTTGTCATTAATCATTTGGGGAGAGCTGCTCCATGTTGGACATAAAATTGCTCCATTAGATAGGAGGAATTCTGAGCTTCAATCTTGAGTTCTTGTTGGCTTAACTCAAGTTGCATAGAGAAGGGCCTGATTCAAGTTGTCAATCTTGTCGAGAGAGGGCTTGTAGTTGCTCTTCATTTGCTTTACGAGCTCGTAGTGCATCGCCTTACGATCATTTAAGGCCTTGGATAGATGTGATCTCTATCTTTGATTTTGAGAGATACATCGACCATAGTTGCTTGGAGTTATATCTTGGCTGAATTATCTCATTGTTGTTGTCACCCTCTTTGATTCTTCATGGATTAGAGATATCTTCTCAATCAGTTCATCGAGTTTTTCATTAGCTCTTGCTCCATAGAAATTTTGTCATTTGGTTGGGCAGTCTCTTCTTTGAACACCAGTTGGACTCTCTGATCTTCATCCTTGGACATGTTTTTGAAAGTGTTGACAATCTGAAAGATCGTTGAGTACCAATCGTTATTGGGAGGATGAAGGAATGTTGGATCAGCGGTGCTTGAGGAGAGATGAGACATCTTATTTTGGACTTGATCATCATCGGTGGTAGAGTGAGCAGACTCTATGATCGATGTCTTTGCCGTATTCCTTTTCCATCGAGTCCTCTCTATGATCATAAGGAATATAATGATTTTTCGACATGTCGGTAGATCTTGTAGTGGGGCTTGTCATTGATCATCATGGTTGCAAACTTCTTTATCACAGGGAAGTTTTGTGACACGAGTTCAAATTTGGAAGGCGAGAGTAGCACCGGTGAAGTAACTTTCATCTCTCTCGGTGTGTGCCTTTAACCATGGCATCCATGGGAAGAACCACCTCATCGGAAGGTCTTGATTATTATGCAGTATAGTTGTGCAATCTAACTCCATATTTTTTCGGTTATGAAGCACCTCTTACGTAGTCATCCTTCTGACTTCGAAGTTGTTCATTTCCATGATTTATCCATCTGCTGCTTTGGCTCTTTGGTGGCTCATCAAAGACTTCCACTACAATTCTTCTACGCTAATTGCGGTGGAGAGAAAACATGATAGTATTCTAGTTCCTCAGATTCATGATGTGCGAATCGGAATCTTTCTCTATCTCTTCCCTTTTGAGCTTGAATTTTCTTGATTCCTTTCATTGATTCATCGATGAATTCTTCTTGTTGAATTTCATTTTAGAGAGTCTTCTTGACAACATCTTTGTTGGATTCATCTTCTTCATTACTAGTCTCATCTTGACACTCTCTCTTCCGTGACTCGGATCCATCATCACTTAATTGATGATTTGAGTAGATTGATCATTTCTCTTTTTGAGACAAATTGAGCAAGTGATCTGTGACTCTTCCTTCTTCTTGGAGGTTCAACTATGGGTGAATCAGATTCTTCTTCTTCTTCATACTACGAGGTCTTTGAGTCATCGAGACAAGCTTTCTTGATTTTCATCAATAGTATGGGCATGTTTTTTTGAATTCATCATCTTTTGAGCCATCTTGAGGAGTTTGTTAGAGCATTTGCATTTAGAAGATATTGTTGTGTCAACTTGCTGACCTTTCTTTATCTTGAGTGGATGCTCGAGACTTCTCCTTAGGGCTTGCACATATTCCTTTCCTTCATCATCAACCTTGGTTTTTTCTTTCATGGATTCAACTTCTTCCTCATTATTGTTGAACTTGCTTCTTGAGGATTCGATCTTTGAACTTTCAGTTCCTTTCTCATCTTGAGACTCTTCATTTTTTTCTGGTTGGATGGACTTTCTTGGGAGCTGGAACTGATTTCTTTATCACACTTTGCTTTCTTCTTGGGTGGTTCTTGGAGTAATCTATTACTTCCTTCTTTTTGGTTTTTGATTTGTTGATTCTGGTTTTCTTTTGCTCCTTGTTTCTTCTTGTCGGTGGAGACATGGCTTGACAAAACCTTTGCATTCTTCACACTCTTAGGCTTCTTCTTTGCGATGTGACGACAAGCGATGCGAAGTCATCGGACTCATAGCTTTCCACCTCCTTTGCCTTTTCTCTTCTTTGTAGAGTTCTTTTTCTTTGCTTCTCGGTTTGTAGTTAACCTTCTATTCTCCTTTGGGTTTTTCTTCCGATTCACAAATAGTTGTGGAGACATTACTTTGTGAACATTTAGAGGTTCTCCTCATCATCCTTGATCTTGCTTCCCTAGCCTTTTTCTTCATCACAATACTCAGCGGTCTTCCATGAAACACCTTTTTGTAAGTGGTTTTACATGTAGACCTCTTCAACTCGACCTTTTCCACCCATTTTGAGATTTGATCGAACAGGATAGCTCCAAAGTTTATTCGCTTCTTGAGAACTATTGCAGACATAATCTTGATTGTTGATCGAGCACGATGTCGTATGCGATATCCTTGCATAGTATACATTTTCCCTACTATTTTGACAAAGGAACTTCGAATTCCTCTGAAACTCCTTTTTCTTCATGTCCTTGACTAGGGTTTCTTTGGTACCCCATAATCTCCTTTGCTTTCTCGGTGTCAATCTCATCAAGGTTTTTTCGGTCTAGAGTCGGAAAACCTAGGCATTAGTTGATATCGGATGATTTCGATTTTAGAGGCCGACCTTTAACCTTGGTTGAAAGAGTTCTGGCATTTACGGATGCATTTGAGTAGAATTCCTTAACTAGTTCAGTGAATACTCGAGTGCTTGCCTCAAGACATTTTGAGAATCCAACTCTCTTCACGAGTTCAAGAATGTCTCTGAACTTCTTTTGGATTTCTCAAATGACTTGGTTAGAGTTGAATGCCGGTGATTACTGTGATCTTCCATTTGAATGATTGAGGAATATGGATATTGATTCGGGGAGATTTATGGAGTATGGCTGATTGTGATTTGAACTCTGTAGATTTTAGTGGTTTGGCTTCGAAGAGAATTCTAGGGTTTGAAAATGGGAGGGAGAGAGGTTCAAGAGGTTCTGATAACTGTTTGTAGATTTGAATCTGTCTTTATGGCAGTTCCTTCTGACTCTGCATACGTTGTGATGTGTCACCCAGTCATTGGTTGCACGATGCCCGATAACAATTTGTAACTCCCGATAACTCGAGTTAATTTGTCTCTTTTAGAAGAGTGGGCGTTTGATTGGCGTGGATTGACCTTTGACCTCTTGAGTTCGTAGAGTAGCATGATAGGAATGACTATTGACTCTACGTTTTCCTTTGTTGACTCAGCGATCAATTCTCTCGAAAAGATGTTGTAGTGGATGGTTTTGACATTACTTCTCATTTTGAACCTCCGCCTCATCCTTTGTTGTGCTTTATGAAGCCTTGGGCACTTTCCTTTATTGAGGACATCTTTCCGACCCGACATTGAGCTTGTCTTCCCTCATTTTGAATGATTGAGCAATTTTCTGTTCTTCCGACTCCTCGTAAGTTAGGAGTAGCCTCTTATAGAATTTGCGATCGTCGAGTGCTACTTATCGATTGAGAGGTTGCACTCTGATCGTGGAGTTCTCTTGACCTCTACTCTACGATCGTTGGTGACTTGGTCCTTGAGATGAACTTGATTAAGCAATTCTTACGGGTTAAGGTAGCTCGGGAAGGGCCGACCTCTTAGAGTGAGCTAAGGGTTAGGTTTGTCACGAGGCGCTTTCGGATGAAGTACTTTAGAAGTGATTTGCTTTGATATCTCATTTGACCTTTTACGGTGGTGAGGTCCTTTACCGACTTTAGACAATTGCATTTCTTTGTAATCGTGGTGTCCTTACTGCTTTATTCCATTATGATCGGATGTTTGATCGTAGGCTCTCCACGGTTTTTTGAGTTGGGTGGTGAAAGGTTATCGATGTAGTACGTTTTGAAATGTTCCTCTTGACTATGGATCTTCATTTGGTTCATCGACCACAAAGTTTTGGGACTCTGCATTTGGTACCTTTGCTGCCGTAGTATATCTCGGTATTGTTGTTCCTTAACATATCACTTTGCTCCCCATGGTTGATGTTGTCTTCTCGGATAGATGTGATTCCCTTTTCTTTATGTGTATTAGAAAACGACCTTGCATATCTCCTTGATTGGAATCACCAAATCTTCTTATATCGTAGAAATGGGCATCTTGAGGTTGATCATTCTACGATCCTTTAATGACACTTCTGACGTAGTCTTCTTTTCTGATTTGTACTTGTGGAGTTACGCTCCGTAATGAGTTCCTCATGTTTGATGCTTTCGATGATCCTCTGTGGTGAGCTTTAGTGAGGAGTTTTCTCTTATGACTGCTTTGAATGATTGAGCGTCTAAGACCCCTTTTACATCTTTGGTTGAATGACTTGCTTCCTTATAAGGATCGGCAACAATGTGAGCTTCATTCAGATTAGCTCAGCCAAGTCTTCAGGGCGAGGCTTTGACAAATAGGAGTTTTATCATAATCATTTACGAGCAGGTCTTAAGCCTTCTTTGGTTGAATTTTCTTGTTGAAGTCTTACCTTGACATTCCTTAGTGTGGTCGGATGGACGGTACTGCAGGTTATAAATTTCTATTTTTGGTACCCATGGTTAAATGGGTCTGCTTAGAGTTAGTTTTCTAAACCCCTATTCCTCATATATTTGGATAATCATCATATTGATCACCATCGGTCATATTCATGCATGTAACTAATTTAGATAATATATTTTGAGATGCGTGATGGTGAGTGTGTGTGAGATTTGCTATTTTAATAAACCACTCTTTTTTCTTTGATGGTTTCATCATTTGCTAGGTTATGTTCACGGGGTTTAAATGTTCACGAGTGAGAATCAACTCTATAATTTATTTGTATCTGGTTGATTCATGGAGGTGATCGGTTTCTCTGAATCTTCAAGATGCTCTTGTAGGCTGATCATACTACGTGTGTTATTAAACACTTAGACCATAGGTTGTACATACATACTAACCCATTAGCAAAGATTACTTCACATAAAATTATTTTAACTTTGTGATCTTTATTATGACCATTTTTGATTTCTTTCAAGATGTCATCTTGACCTAAAACTTGGATGGAGAGAAAGTTTATAGGCATTTGAGTTTCCACCCTCGGTGTACTTTCTCTCTTCACCTTTTTAGATAGATTATGATTCCTTGAAAGAATCTTTATTATAGTTCATAAGGGATGCGATCATGAGGTACATATTTATATAAGTGAGAGCCAGTACCTTTTCTTTGTCGGTTTCTTAATGGTCATTTTATCTAAGATATCTTGAGTTTAGGCATTGATGTGCATAGTTTCTCAATTTCTCTGACGACTATTGCTCAATTGACCTTGATCAATCGGTCGTGGTCTTGAAGATGCAAGCTAAGAGAATATCGGCATCTTTAGTCCTTTGACATCCTTGAGTTCTGAGGTTTACATCCAGTTGAGTTGGCGGACACGTGTTTGAGAAGTTCTTCTTTCTTCTCTACGGATAAGCATTTTAGCATCTTATGACCTTTTCATCTTTTTGAGGTGGTGGATGTTTGATTCTTTTACATTGATGTCTCTGAGCTTTCTAGCTTTGGTCTTTGATTTGCAAGATTGGTAGTGAGCGAGGATTGGTCTTGTTGATATGGCGATCAAGAATATGGACCAATCTGGCGACTTCAGTGTATATGCACTTTTTACATGTACACAATATTACCAGCGTGTGAGCTCATACGCATATAACAAGTGACTGACTTCTTACTAAACTAAGTTTAGAACAATGTTTGTGCCTAGGATCGGACTCAAAGCGATTAGCTTTTGAATATAGCATGAGAACTGCTTTCGATACCAATTGTTAGTTTCGATGAGCCTGATAGATCTAGAGGGGGGGGGTTGAATAGATCCTTTTAATTTCAAATACTTTTCTAGTTTATTTTGTATTGCTAATAATAATTTAGCATGTGACAAACATAAGAATCTTTTTCAAGCCGCAATGGAATAAGTAAAAGATCCCTTCATTGATATATTCATAATCATACATACATTGTTAGTAGTAGAGTTAGTTCGGTGGTAGCAGTTAAAACATACATAGCGAGTTATAGCAGTTAATGTACATAATGTAAATGACATAAAGTAAAAAAGACACAAAGGGTTTTAAGTGGTTCGGAGACTCAAGCTCTAATCCACTCTTACTGCTTTCAACTAGCGAGATTTTCCACTAAGGAAGGCGGCACCTGAATCACTAAGATTCCTTGAGCCGGTGACCTTGGGACTTGATTCACTAAGAACTCTTAAAGGCCAGTGACCTTGGAACTTCTCTAGTTCCTTGGAACTCTTCAAGCCAATGAGGCTTGGAATCTTCATTTAGTCCCTTCGGACGAGGACCCTCGGGCCCTGAGCTTCTTGTTGTTGTAGTTGTTGTTGTTGTTGTTGGTTTGAAATTTGCTAAGATGTCATTAAGCTCTGAACATCTTTTGTACTTACTTGACTTGGTGTGGTCCTCTTTGCATTCTACTTGAGTCTGGACCACATCTTCTTTGGTGCTGGTGATCTTTACTCTTTTTCTTGCTCATCTTCATCTGTTGTCGCTGTGCACCATCACCATCTGGATTTGCTAAGTCTATGTGCTTTTAGTAGACTTTTTTTGGCACTTAGCAATCCCTGAACCCTTCTTGAATACTTTGCGAGACATGGTTACGCACTTGTTGATTCGACTTTAGGTTCGTGGTGATTCGTAGAGTGGCTCTCTTGATCTTCTTTGTACTTCTGCCACTTTTTGAATGTTATCTTCTTGGCCTTCTCGGCTCTAAGCTTGGTTTGCCATCTTGATGGCATTCTCATCTTTGTTGAGTGAAGCTCTAATCTATTTGAGTCCTTCTTCAAGGTTTGCTTCACTTCCACCTTGGTAGTCTCTCAACATCCTTTGAGACTTGTTATGTTGATCTTTTGGTGAAACTTCGTAGAGTCGACAATAGCATTCAACAACTCAGCGATTACGCAACATAGCGATCATCGGCAACTCTTGATCTTTGAAGCTCTGTTGATTTATACTCCTTCCCAATCTTCCGTTTGAAAGTAGCCGTTGAAAGCTATTCAAATTGCCTCGCGAGATCTCGAGTTATTTGATGTAGGGCTGCAGATGTGACATACATCCCCTTTTACGACTTTTCGAACTGCTGCGATCTCTTTGTTTCACCTACCTCATCGGAGATGTCACTTTCATGTCTCGGGCGGGTAGTCAACTTTATTTCTTCCTTACGATTTCTAGATCGGAGGTTGTCCTTTTAGTCGATGCTCTCGATAAGCTCTATTTGAATATCAATCTTGATTGAGCCGTTGCCAATGCCTCAATCTTTAGTTGTTCGAACTCTACGATTACGATGCATATCTTCTTGGACTTGATCGTAGTGTCTTGTTGGCTATTTGCTTCTTGACTTGTGGAGTTAACACTACGATCTTTGAAGAGTGTTCATTAGATCTCGATGTGGAACACCTCTTCCTTCTCTAGTGCGGTGCTTCAACACTTATGTTTGCCTCATTTGTTCTCGAGATCTTGATGGCTTGACTTCTTGCTCGGCCCTTACGAATAACAAGACACTTGATTTGTGGCGTGTCGGCTCGCTTTCTCCTTGTGATCTCCGTTCACTTATCATGATGGGTGACCCGATGCTTAATCACTTTAGCCTTGTTATTTGAGAGGTGACCGGTATCTTTTTGTATACTCCATCGGTTTCTTCTTTGTTTGGCAAACACTACGATCTGGTTACTTTCGGGATCGTTGTCATCTTCTACTTAATGACCATTTGCATATCTTGACTTTCCTTAGTAAAAGAACTTGAAGTCTTCTTATGATCATCTTGTGGAAGACTTTACCTTGAATGGCTTCTCAACTCAATCTGGATGTTGATTGAGTTGATGCTTAGATCTTCTATTAGCTTGCATGCCATTCGTTGAGTGTCTTTCTCTAGGCTTCCTTCGAGGTGAGATGTATCTTTGCATTACATGACTAAGAGGCTTCATTCCTTTGGATATTACAGAGTGCTCAATTGTTGAGAATCGTGTTTTGCTCTAAGTGATTCTCATTGTGGCCTTGTGAGCACATCACTTGTTTTAAGGTCTTAGCTACTGCATTCTATTGATTGAGCATGTTTGAATCAATTGAAGATTGTGACACACTACGACTTTGAGATCGAGATCTTGATACTACGATTTTTTGGAGTTTTATGCTAGATATCTATTACTCTATCAAAAAGAACAAGGAGATCGAGAGAAGAGAATTACGAAGATCAAAGCATTTTTTGATAGCAAAGTGTGGAGGAGTATTTGAGGAGTTTTTCAAGACAATTGCGATTTTAGTCTACGTGAAGGTGTTCTTCATTATTCTTCGTGTTAGATTATTTATTATAATTGGAAGAATTATTTCTATGATTTATTCAGTGTTTATTTTGTTTATTATGAACTAATTCACTTTTTAGGCTTGTGATGGATCCTTAAGTGAATCGATGGTTTTGTAAACTTTGATTTCTAATTTAATAAGCTATTTCTAGTTTATCTATATTAATTTGTTCTTGAATCTATGAATTACCTGATCAACAATTCTTTGTGGAGTTGGATGGAATCGAGAGAGGATATTCAAATCTAGACCTAGTTAATATAGCATGTGTTCAGGTTTTTGTTAGTAGCTTAAACTTGATGAGTGTTAAGGTAGAGATATGCTTGACACCGCATGTAATCGGATGAAGAACTTGTTCTTAAACCTTCTTCAATTGTAATTCACATAGAGATATAGTGGGTTAGTTGACTAAGGTGTTTAACAGATTTCTATCTTAATTGTGGATTGAAGTTAATAGGGTATTAGTGCATCGAGAGGTGGTTAATACTACGTTCGTGTTCTTGATTAATAAACTGGGATAGTGCATTAAATTGGGATAAAGGTATTAAAATCAAAGTGAAGCTTAGGGTGAAATCATAAGACTAATTCTCCATTAATTGTTTGAAAATTCAGATTTTGATATTCGTGGTTATTTTGTGTTAATTAAATTGTTTTTAAATTTTAGTTTCGTTAAGTTAAATTATTGAGTTTTATTTGTTTAATAAATTTAGGGTTAATAGAAGATTGGTAATTGTGAGTTAAGGTTATTATTAATTAATAATCGTGGGGAACGATACTCTACTCATCACTCTATTACTTGTTGACCACGTATACTTGCGTGTTGTGCGTAATTAGATTTTACCCAACAAGTTTTTGGCACCGTTGCTGGGGATATTTTTAGCATAAATCTTAAGTGTTTTACAATATCAGTTTAATTAATCCAGTTTTACTTAGACATTTTCTTTATTGTACTTCTTATTTCAGGTGTTGGACGTAGTTTATGCGAACTCGGTCCCAAAATCCAGACTTGCTGCCTTTTGAGGACGACATTGAGAAAAGGTTTCAAAGGTTGAGTAAGTGGATCAAGGAAACGAGGCAAGAATTCGAAATACCTGAAAAGGAAGAGGGAATAGTAATGGCAGGCGAAGATCAGAAAGCGTTGAGGGACTTCGCAACATCCAAGGTGACTGAACTGCAGTCAAGCATCATCAGGCCAGCAATAGCTGCAAATACGTTTGAGATTAAGCCTGGGATGATACAAATGATTCAGAATTCAGTTCAGTTTGGGGGATTTGCAAACGACGATCCGAACTAGCATCTAGTGAGTTTTCTGGAAATGTGCGACACATTTAGGTTTAATGGGGTTTCAGATGAGGCGGTGAGACTTCGATTGTTCCCATCTCTTTACGGGACAAGGCGAATAGTTGGTTACATTCTCTATCGTCCGGTTCGATTACTACATGGGAGGATTTAGCTCAGAAATTCCTCGCAAAATTCTTCCCACCAGCGAAAACTGCGAATATGAGGAATGAGATTACAATGTTTGAACAACAACATGGGGAGTCATTATATAAGGCCTGGGAAAGATACAAAGAACTTCTCAAAAAATGCCCACATCATGGATTGCCCCAGTGGCTACAAATGAACACCTTTTACAACGGACTACATGGGAATCTCTGGACAAGTATCGATGCAGCATCGGGCGGAGCGTTCATGGCTAAGAGTTACGAGGAAGCCTATGAGTTGATTGAAACCATGTCAGCTAATAACTACCAGTGGCCCACAGCAAGAATGACACAAGCGAAGGCAGCTGGGGTATTAGAAGTAAATAGTATGACAGCGATGCAGGCACAAATATCTGCACTTTTAAAGAAGTTGGAGTCAGTGTCAGCAGCACAAGCTCAGCAAACACAACAAGTGGCAATAATATGCGAGTTGTGCGCAGGAGAGCATCCAATGGATCAATGTGCAATTAATCCAAAGAATTGTCTTTGTTCATCCAGCAATTACAATGTAATTCCTTAAAACACATATCAGAACACATACAATCAAGGAAATAGGAATCATCATAATTTCTCATGGAGCAACAACCAGCAAATTCAAGCTTCACGACAATCATACCCTCCAGGTTTCCAGAATCAGCAACAACAAGTTCAATATCAAGAAAGAAAACCCGATCTGGAGGAAGTGTTAGAAAAATTCATGACTACCACCGAGTTGACTATAAAAGAGCATGCCATGGATATCAAAGCACAAGATAGGGCGATCAAGAATTTAGAGAATCAGGTGGGTCAAATTGCGTTGGCATTGAATAATAGACCACTAGGGACATTACCAAGTGACACAGAGAAAAATCCTAAGGGTAATCACGAGCAGTGTCAAGCCATTATGTTGAAAAGTGGAAAATAGCTTGTTGGTCAAGAGCGGAAATTTGATTCTGATGAGGAGATTGATCCAAAGTGATGAGAAAATACAGTGGGTGAGGTAAAGCAAGGGAACGAAAAAACAAATGGAAAAGAACAAACCAGTCAACGAACTAGCCATTTTTCCTCCCCCACCATTCCAGCAAAGAGTTCAAAAACAGAAATTAGACAAGCAATTCTCAAAATTTTTGGAAGTTTTTAAGAAACTTCAAATTAACATACCATTTGCAGAGGCCCTAGAACAAATGCCGAGTTACGCAAAATTTATGAAAGGGATTCTCTCAAGGAAAAAGAAATGGGAAGATTTTGAGACTGTGGCATTAACAGAGGAGTGTAGTGCAGTATTACAGAAGAAATTACCACCAAAACTCAAGGACCCGGGGAGCTTTACTATTCCATGCACGATCGGGGAGATGTATTTCAGCAAGTGTTTATGTGATTTGGGGGCGAGTGTAAACCTTATGCCATTGTCAGTATATTTAGAATTGGGTTTGCCAGCGCCAAGACCCACGAACATCTCCTTACAGTTGGCGGATAGGTCACTCACGTATCCAAGAGATATAGTAGAGGACAACGTAGTGAAAGTGGATAAGTTTATATTCCCCAAGGACTTTATCATTCTGGATTTTGAGGAGGACAAGAACATCCCAATTATCCTAGGGAGACCATTTTTGGCTACAGGGAGAACACTCATAGATGTACAAAAGGGAGAGCTCACTATGAGGGTCCAAGATAAAGAAGTGAAATTCAATGTGTTTAAAGCCATGAAATTTCCTACGGATGAGGAAGAATGTTTTCGAATGGATCTAATTGAGCAAATCATTAGTGATGACATGAGCAAAAGTTTGGTGACCGATCCGTTAGAAACAACATTATTGGGAGATGAGGAGATCGATGATCCGGAATTGGTGGATTACCTTCAACTGCTTGATGCATTGCCACGAGTACCAAGATTTAGAACACCGTTTGAACCACTGCACACAGAGGAGGTAACCGCAGAAAAACTGAAACCATCATTGGAAGAGCCACCAAAGCTGCAACTTAAGCCACTTCTTAAGCACCTCAGGTATGCGTATTTAGGCAATTTAAATTCTTTACCTATTATTATTTCAGCTGCACTTAATGAATTACAGGAAGAAAAGTTGCTGAGGGTGCTTCGGGAACACAAATCAGCTATTGGATGGACAATTGCTGACAAAAAGGGAATCAGCCCTTCATTTTGCATGCACAAGATCCTAATTGAAGACGAAGCAAAACCAATGGTGGAACAATAGCGGTGACTCAATCCAATTATGAAGGAAGTGGTAAAGAAGGAAATTTTGAAATGGTTAGATGCAGGCATCATTTACCCGATTTCCGACAGCAAATGGGTTAGTCCAGTCCAGTGCGTACCAAAAAAAGGAGGAATGACGGTGGTGCAGAATGACGACAACGAGTTAATCCCAACTGGAACAGTTACAGGTTAGCGGGTTTGCATGGATTACAGAAAATTAAACAAGGAAACCCGAAACGAACATTTCCCGTTATGGCAATTTTTCCAGATATGGTGGAGAAAAACATTGAGGTCTTCATGGATGACTTTTTAGTTTATGGGGACAACTTTGATAATTGCTTGAAGAATCTGGTTATGGTTTTGTAAAGATGTAAAGACACGAATCTTGTACTAAATTGGGAGAATTGTCACTTCATGGTTGAAGAGGGCATAATTTTGGGCCATAAGGTATCGGCTCAAGGGCTGGAAGTTGATAAAGCGAAGCTGGAAACTATTGAAAAATTGCCTCCACCGACCTCAGTGAAGGGTATTAGGAGTTTCTTGGGACACGCTGGGTTCTATAGGAGGTTTATAAAGGACTTCTCTAAAATTGCGAAACCCCTATGCAGTCTTTTAGAGAAGGATGTGACATTCAACTTTGATAAAGAATGCAAGAAAGCTTTTGATTTATTAAAGAGGAAATTGACTACAGCCCCCGTTATAGTTGCACCAAATTGGAGCATGCCATTCGAGCTTATGTGTGATGCAAGCGACTTCGCGGTTGGGGCTGTTTTGGGTCAACGGAGAGACAAGGTGTTTCACGTTATATACAACGCAAACAAAACACTTACAGAAACTCAAATGAACTACACAACCACAGAAAAGGAATTGCTTGCAGTGGTATATGCGTTCGACAAATTTCGGGCTTACTTGATCGGGACTAAGGTAATAGTATATACGAACCATGCAGCGATTCGGTACTTGATAGCGAAAAAGGATGCTAAGCCACGCTTTATTCGATGGAGTCTCCTACTTCAAGAGTTTGATTTAGTAATAAAGGATAGGAAGGGGACGGAGAATCAGGTAGCCGACCACTTGTCTAGGTTGGAAAATCACGGGAAACAAAAAGATGACAAATGTGAAATCAACGAATCGTTCCCGGATGAACAACTATTTGGGATTTCAGCAGAGATTTTGTGATATGGCGATTATGAAAATTTTGTTGTGAGCAACATTCTACTACTTGACCTCACAAGGCAACAGAAAAAGAAATTTCTTCACGACGTGAAATGGTACATGTGGGATGATCCATATTTATTCAAGCAGTGCGCCGACAAGGTGATTCGGCGGTGTGTCCCATATAGTGAAGTGAAGAATATTCTGCATGAGTGTCACTCATCGGCGTATGGCGGGCATTATGCGAGCGAGAGGATGGCAGCGAAGATGCTGCAATATGGTTTTTATTGGCCCACATTATTCAAAGATGCCCACCAGTTTGTCAAACAATGCGATAGGTGTCAAAGGATGGGAAACATTTCGAAACGTAATGAGATGCCTTTATAAACAATTCTGGAAGTGGAAATTTTTGACATATGGGGTATCAATTTCATGGGACCATTTCCATCGTCCTCGAACAATCAATACATTCTACTAGCAGTGGACTACGTGTCAAAGTGGGTTGAAGCTGCAGCCCTACCAACAAACGATTTCAAGGTGGTCCTCAAATTTCTTCAAAAGAACATCTTCATGAGGTTTGGCACTCCAAGAACAATTATAAGTGACGAAGGTAGTCACTTTTGCAATAAAACATTTACTGCTCTTTTGGCTAAGTATGTAGTGAACCACACGATAGCTACAACATATCACCCTCAAACCAGTGGATAAACTGAGGTATCAAACAGAGAAGTCAAAAAGATATTGGAGAAAGTGGTGAATCCGAGTCGGAAAGATTGGTCACTTAGATTGGACGATGCTTTATGGGCCTACCGGACTGCATACAAAACGCCAATCGGGATGTCACCATATCAACTGTTGTACGAGAAGGCATGTCATTTACCGGTGGAACTACATCATAAGGCATATTGGGCGGTGCAAAAACTCAATTTTGATCAAAAAGTTGTAGGAGAGAAGAGATTACTTCAATTGAATGAACTCAACGAGTTTCGCCTTCATGCATATAAGAATGCCAAAATATACAAAGAAAAAGTTCAAAGATGGCATGACCAGAAAATTTTACGTCGAACATTCGAGCCAGGCCAATCAGTTCTATTATTCGACTCAAGGCTGCGTTTGTTCCCCGGAAAGCTTAAATCAAGATGGTCGGGACCATTTACGGTCAAGCAGGTATTCCCTCACGGTGTGGTTAAAATTTACAGTCGCAATCCACTCGAAACATTCAAAGTCAACGGACACCGTCTAAAGCATTACTGGGGTGGCGAAGCTAACACTGACGTGATCGCCATCACATTGGTCGACACAACTTAAGCAAGAAGTGGTCAGGCTGAACGACTTAAAATCAAGCGCTCATTGGGAGGCAACCCAATTTTTAGTTCTTTATCGTATTTTTCATTCATATTTGCTTAATCATAGTTTCAGTAAATTACTAGGTAGAAGAATAAAATAAAATTCTCATTAATCTCTCCACAACATAACACGACATCTAATACTCACTAATTTTCATGTTTCATGTCATGCAGGTTGAGAAAAAGATCATCAAGCGAGTATATTGCAGCAAAAGTAAGCTAATTTGAAGCAAAACAAGACAACCTGACAAGAATCAAGCCCGCTTGGGACCAGGGCCTAAAAACACTACAACCCCCCCAGGCGGGGTCCTCGACTCCTAAGTCAAGGCTAGCCATGCTGGTCAGGCGGGGCCTTTAGTTCACTACCACTTGTATGGGATCCTCAAATTACAGCACAGACGTAAGGTTGGTTGGGCTTCTCTCCTTCCCAATAACCTCCCACTTTTACACTTCACAACTACTCCATAACCACCACCCACTTTTCCCACATTCCCAAGACTTCATTACTCTGCTCCAACTCTCCACCTCCTCACTCCGCCAATGCTAGACTACCCTCTCCACCTATAAATACCACCACATATAATACCAACTCTCCCACCACACTTCCTATAAAGAAAAAGAGAGTAAAGTTGTAAGCTAGAGAGATAATAGTGCAAAGTTTGGGGGAGAGTAGAACAAAACTAGCAATTGAGAGAGAAATGGCTTCACAATCATCGTCCAAACGCCAAAGGGGGGAGAGTTCATGCCCATCCCAACCAAACCAGACCTTCGATCGTCAGAAATTTACAAGTGACGTCGCCGCCGACCGGTATGACTACATGCTTACCAAAGCCCTTACACCGGAGCGGGGGTTGGCACCGGATCCTAATGATGGGGAGCTCACGCCAATGCATAAATTTACTAAAAGGATGGACAAATTTTCTGAGGAGCCGGAACCACCGTTGTAAATATTGTCAAGGAATTTTACGCAAATGCTGTGGACAAAGAACCATTCCAAGCATTTGTGCGCAGACGTCTGGTTCCATTCAGTGCCGAAGCCATCAACACATACTACCAACTGTGGGTGCCTCGCCACTGCTAGTATGAGCATCTCCATAATTCTAACCCAGATTTTGATGCTATTATCATGGAGATGACAAAGCCGGGAATGTCATGGATGAAAGGTCGAAAGGGAGGCACCGTGTTCCATAGCAAGGACCTTAGCCGGTATGGCAAAATTTGGTATGCCTTCCTCTGCGCGAAATTTCTTCCGTCCCAACATACCTCGGACGTCACCAAAGAGAAGGCATTGCTGTTGTATGCCATTGTGCAAGATTTTATAATTGATGTCAGGGCTATCATTTGATTCTCCATCCGCCGGTGCCTACGTGGGAATTTTTCTGGAGGCTTGCCACATCCATCACTAATATGTGGGTTGTGCCGTCAAGCAGGAGTTAGATGGTCTGATGATGAGCCAACTCAAATGCCGCTCGCACTGCTTGATTTAAGAATGATAGCGCAGTACTCTATATGGGCAGGAGGCGAGTTACACCCACGTGGAGTGGGCCTCAATTTCCCATCGTCATCGGAAGACAACGAGGATGCTACAGAGACATCGGGGGATGATGATGAGGAAATGGGAGATCAAGGGAATGAGCAGGTACCGCAGGCCGAGGCTATATCTAGATCTCAATTTCATGATTTCCAGAATCAACTAATTTCACACACCAAGGCAACTCGTCGGGAGATGCGCCGATTGGCAATGAGGCAAGAACACGTGTTCGACGCTATGCACACATCTTTTGTCTCGTTGAACACAACTCTTCAGAGTTTCAACCCAGCAGCACAATTTCCATATCAACAACCTGGTCCAATGCTAAGGTTCCCACCGAGTGATTCCGATGAAGAAGAACAACAACCACCTCCTCAAGCTTAAGCATTGACAGGGAAGTCCTCACGTACTTATTTTGATCAATTATCCAATAAAGACATTGTATTGTTTAAGTTTGGGGGATTTAAATTCATGTTTGCATGCATTCTAGCTTTTAAGATTCATTTTTAATTTTGGTCAATTAAATTTCTTTATTGCATTTTTTTTGTTTTCAGTATTGCATGATAGCTTAGGGCAATCATAGTAGCTTAGGTTTTGCATAGGAGATAATAGTGTAATGCATTTTGTTATCCGCATTTTGTTATTTACATCTAAAAAAAAAGTTTAAAAAATTGTTATTTAGTAATTATTGTGTTGTTTAAGTCCATCAATGTTGTGTTTCATGTTGTTGTGGGCCTATGATGTGATTGTCAAATAAGTAGCAAATATAGTATTGGGTATTAGAACTATGACACAATGATCGTTTATGAATCGAATCTTGAGTTTGTTTAAAACTGGTATAAAAGGATAGCACGAGTAACAAACATCTGTGTTAATTGATTAAGTTAAAACTGGTACCTAAATGGTCTCTAAAGGATAATGCTAGAGTGAATGATAAAATGACAAGGATGACCGGTAATGGCTAAAGTTAGGCAAGAACCTAAGTTTGGGGGATGTTATGTGGGGTATATAAGCTTAATCTATAAAAAAAAAAAAAGGTATGAACAAACACCATGGCGTGCTTGTCTAGTTTTGTGGTCTTTGTTACTTGAGCAAGTAAGCCCGAGGGGATTGTCTTTACACCTAGCGCCCTAAGGTCTTAATGGTCTAGGAGTCATTTGTCGAAAGCTCGTTAAGGTAGCATTGAAAAGCCTAAGGGAATAAGACATTGCATAGCTATGTGTATAAAAAAAAGTGAATAAAACGGGAAATAAGAGCAAAAAGCCCCCGTTGATGAAAATAAAGCATAAGTACCCCGCATGAACCCTTGAGATTTGTGATTGCTTGATTTTAGTTGGAACTATCTGTTTTTGAAATTTTTAAGTTTGTGCTGCATGATTCCTTCTAAGAGATTGGTTATGTATTGAATTTGAGTTAGTATCGGTTATCATGGATGTTACACACACACACTATACCAGTGATGGTGGCTTGAAATTTGAGGATTAAAGGGTATTTTTAGATTGGTTTTTGATGGTTGATATTGTATAGTTGCTTATTTTTGCTGAGGCTGTTAAGATAATTTTGATTCTGCGATATTGTTGGATTTGATAGCATATAAGTGAATTCGTATTCATATCAGTGCATTGCATGTAGTTGATTTGTGCTCGAGGACTAGCACGGTTTAAGTTTGGGGGATTTGACAAGTGTATTTTATATACGCGATTTAATATCCAATTCATGCTTATTTGTTGCTAATTTCTTGTGATCATGTTCAATTTCACTTGTTTTATGTTATTTCATGTGTAGATTGGTGGTTGTGGCATTCAATGTACGATTGGTGATATTCGGTGTGATTGGAATCAAATGGAGCATGTTTGGAATCAATTCAAAGATAAAGCAAGATAGTCGATTAACGAAACACACCTTTCACCCATGCATGCAACAACTTATATACTTTACACGTGAAATGGGTCTATAATTCGATTATCAGAGCATAATCACGGGTAGTGAGGTATTAGGCTACACACCCCCACCGGGCGGGGTCCTCATTCGAGCAAGATAGAAGGCAAGCTTGCAAAATGGCGTTCATAAGATACAAACTACATTTGGGCGGGGTGGAAATTTCTGAGTGTCCTGTTTTGGTTATAATTCCTCTTGGGCACGAATTTTAGCTATTTGTATGGCATTATAACTCTAGTTGATAGAGAATTCGGCTGGAGTTTTATGCTAGATATCTATTACTCTATCAAAAAGAACAAGGAGATCATAGAGAAGAGAATTACGAAGATCAAAGTGGACTTTTTGATAGCAAGTGTGGAGGAGTATTTCGAGGAGTTTTTCAAGACAATTACGATTTTAGTCTACGTGAAGGGTGTTCTTCATTATTCTTCGTGTTAGATTATTTATTATAATTGGAAGAATGATTTCTATGATTTATTCAGTGTTTATTTTGTTTATTATGAACTAATTCACTTTTTAGGCTTGTGATGGATCCTTAAGTGAATCGATGGTTTTGTAAACTTTGATTTCTAATTTAATAAGCTATTTCTAGTTTATCTATATTAATTTGTTCTTGAATCTATGAATTACCTGATCAACAATTCTTTGTGGAGTTGGATGGAATCGAGAGAGGATATTCAAATCTAGACCTAGTTAATATAGCATGTGTTCAGGTTTTTGTTAGTAGCTTAAACTTGATGAGTGTTAAGGTAGAGATATGCTTGACACCGCATGTAATCGGATGAAGAACTTGTTCTTAAACCTTCTTCAATTGTAATTCACATGGAGATATAGTGGGTTAGTTGACTAAGGTGTTTAACAGATTTCTATCTTAATTGTGGATTGAAGTTAATAGGGTATTAGTGCATCGAGAGGTGGTTAATACTACGTTCGTGTTCTTGATTAATAAACTGGGATAGTGCATTAAATTGGGATAAAGGTGTTAAAATCAAAGTGAAGCTTAGGGTGAAATCATAAGACTAATTCTCCATTAATTGTTTGAAAATTCAGATTTTGATATTCATGGTTATTTTGTGTTAATTAAATTGTTTTTAAATTTTAGTTTCGTTAAGTTAAATTATTGAGTTTTATTTGTTTAATAAAATTAGGGTTAATAGAAGATTGGTAATTGTGAGTTAAGGTTATTGCTAATTAATCTCTGTGGGAACGATACTCTACTCATCACTCTATTACTTGTTGACCACGTATACTTGCGTGTTGTGCGTAATTAGATTTTACCCAACATCTTCATCTGATCTTGCTCGACTATGATCTCTACTTTTGATACGATCAATAGACTCTACGATTCTTGAGTGCAGTCTACGCTTCTTGAATTGGCTTTGACATTAGTAGACTCTAAGACTCCAAGTGTAGTCTACGATTCTTGACTGGATTTGGTAGATGCTCGGTTGGCTCGTAGGCAGGCTGTCTCTACGATTCTGAACATGACTTTCTCAGCAGACTACGGCCCTGAGGAAGTTCTCCTCGACACACTACTATCCTTCCTCGTCTCTCCTGGAAGTCTACGAACTCCGAGATCTACTATCTTGCAGACTACGATTCTGCCTCGATAGCTCTCGAGTTTTCCTTGACTCTCCTGGCAGACTACGATTTCTAGTGCAGTGCTCGATGATCAGACAAGCCTATCTATTACATCATAAGATCAACCTAACATGCTTGATCTTTCTATATTTATAGTCCTTGTACATCATTTCTTTTTAAGGACTTTACAAAGCTGTTTTGTTTATGTAGGATCAACCTAACACATTTTATCAATTCATTCTAAGTCCTTGTACATATGTTTCTATTATCTATCAAAGGACTTTATAGCATTTCTTAATTCAAGCATGCTTGCATATTCATTCATATATATATATATATATATATATATATATATCATAATCAAATCATATGTAAATAGGAATATAATTCATATGCTTATTCCTGACACACTCCACTAGGCGATTCCCTTGAAAATGTATTGGCGATATTGATGGATCACTAGAAAATTACCAAACTGGCTCCACCTCTGGAACTAGGGAGCAAAAGATACAATCCAAGCCAGAGTTGTGCTTACCACTCAGGGTCTCCAAGCCACGATATACAAGATTGGTTGTCTTTAAAGCATAAAATTCAAAATCTAATAAAAAGTGGCAGTATTGTGGTGCAACAACCTGACCAACAAAATATAAACACCAACCTTCCGTTATAGCACGATACAGAGGAAGTAAACATGATCGAGTCAGTAAGCGCTGATATGTATCCAAATCGTAAGTACATGCGAAGGATGGAGGAATACCCCCAAAGGTACAAAACAAATGTCCTAGAGTAGGAAAACTCGGTGGAGGGTGTGACAATAATGCAAAAATTAGAGGCGATCCAGAATCAAGTAAATCTACAAGCTAAGTTGAAAGTGCGCCAACTTCACGATACGAGGTAGTTTTTCACTCAATTATCAGAAAGCCAAGAGAAAAAGGATTTTAACTATAATGCAAGCCCATATCTCTCCATGATGAGCCAGCTAAATGAAGAAGATCAACGCAGGCTGAAAGTAGAAGAAAAGGGGAATAATAAAATTGCTAGAAGATCTCGCCAGCAGAAAAATCGCTCGGGGGAATGTGAATTCTCAAAGAAAAAAGATCAAACAACCTCCACAAGAGGACGAAAATTCACTCCTCTTAGCAAATAAAATGAAGAAATGCTACACTTTCTGATAAGCGAAGGAAGGATTACGGAGTTGATGTCTCCTTTAAATCCTAAGATGAAGAGTTATGATTCCACTAAGATATGTCTCTACCATTCTAACTCACTTGGACATGCGACTGAGGAATGCTGGTCTTTGCGACATAAAATCCAGGATCTCATTAAAAATGAAGAGCTGAAGATAGAATTTCTCATGACCAGAAAAGGTGAAAAGAAAATAAAAAGCTCGATATATCCACTTGAGATAGGCATTTCAGAGGAGGTGAAGGCTATGAGCACCAATTCTGGCAGAACACAAGGTGGACTGATCCTAATGCAAGGAATGATAGAGGAGGCAAGGGAATCCCCAAAGGAGATTCCTTCGCCAACATCAAACATCATGTGGTCCAAAGATAGCAACCACGTTCCTAATTTTATAACCTTGGATGATGCAGAGGAAATACTAATCTTTTCCAAGGAAGGAAAAGCCAAAAAGGAAAGTTCCTTGCAAGAAATTCAACAACAGTTCGAGGGAGATTTCATGGTCGAATCCTCTAAAGTCCAAAAAAAGGTGAAGGAAAAGATGAAGAAAAAGGTGGTGGGGTTGACGAGGAAACCAACCCATCAAAGAATCAGGAGTTCATACCATTTTACAATGGGTCCAGTCTAAGCATCCCTGAGGAATGTACTAAATCAAGAGGCGATCAAGTTATGGCTATAAGTGAAGATATTTAGAACCAAGAGGTAACCTCTATCGTGAGCCTTAAAGGCAACATAACCACTGACAACTGGACTATCAGGCCTCAGCTGGCCAAGAAGATGTAGATCCAAAGGATAAAGTTGGTAGTTCCAAGAGATGTTGGGACGGTATCAATTTCTTCGTAGTATGCCTTTTATTTTTCATGCATGTAAATATAAAAAAAAAATCAAAAAATCAAAAAATTCAAGCCAGTCAGGTTTTAGCTTATAAATCCTGAACTACGAAAGACTTGATCTCCCCTCATCAATGGGAGTACGTAGGCATCCATTTATGGTGCAGTCAAACTAAAGAAAAATCCAAACAAACATTTCTCAAACCATCTAGCTCAAACCTGAACTACAAAAGACCTGATCTCCCCTCATCACTGGGACTACGTAGGCAACCTTCAATGGTGCGATCTGACCCACAAAAGAAACATCCAAACCCAAACATCAATCCTAAGACAACAAATCAAACCGTACAGATCAAATCAAACATGGGTGAATTCATCACCAACCAAGCTGAGATCTTTGGCCAATTTAGTGGTGTTTGAAGGCTTCTCGACATTAATCATCAAAGTTATAATAACAACACATCTGAGATTTTTGCTTGGCATTTGGAAAAACATAAACTTACAAAGTTGTAGAGAATTGAATTTCCTATGGAATGGACATAAGATGCGATTTTTTCTGATGAAAGGGCTATTTATTATGAGGTATTGAAGTTCTGGAATAATTGATTTTTGATGTTTTATATATTTTTTAAAAGAAAAACATTTTTTTCATTTGTGGGCATGTGTTAAATGGTTGAAATTAGCAGGTAAGGTGTGCGTAGGAATAAGTATTGAAAATATTATTAATTTATTAAATTTTCTGTTTTGGTGTTCTAAGCATTTTCCTATAAATTGGGTGCTTAGGTTAGAATTGAAAATCACACCAGAAACTGAAGTTTTCTCTCTCTATATTATCAAGCGTATTCTTGTGAGTATTTTGATACTTTGAGTGTTGCTATACAGTGTAAGTTCCTTCAGCATTATATCTGATATTCCAGCCAAAAGTACTGTTCTTTTCGAGGTAAGGGATATTAATTTTTTTTATAAATGATATTATTTCCTTCAATATCATTATGATGGAATATTGGAAAGATTTTTCTTGTGAAATTCTTGTCTTTCAGTGTTGGGGTTACTATTCACGTATACGGCACTATTCACGAATACCACACTATTCACAGAAAAATTAAATTTTTTTTTGTCCAAAATATCTATTATGGATACTAACTTTGATTGTATCCATGTTTTGATCATTCTTGAATTTTACTTCACTATGGTTATTTATGAAGTATTTTTGAACTTGGATCTGCTTAAAGTACCTAATCCTTATTATTTGTTCTTTTGTTTCTTTGGATTCGCTTTTCTTTAAAATATTTTTCATCATCCTCATACCCCTAAATGATGATATTCTGAATATCTTTGGCCTATAGTGCAAAAGATTAATGATTTTCTTATGAATATCTTTGGCGTGAGTAAAAGATGAACAAGTGTTGAGATGAACATGACCAATCGATGAATATCTTTGGCTCAGAAGTAAAAGATGAATATTTGATTCAAGATGAATATTGATTGATGTTACTGAGGACAAAATATTGATGATGGACTTTTAAATTCATAGATTATAGTAGATTTCATTGTCACGTAACTCATCTATGAATTATTATTTTCACGCAAATATTGATCCTGAAACTTGTTGTCTATTGTATTTTATCGATTTTTCCTGTTGAAGACTAACGATAATTTGGTATATATTATCTTAGTCATAATATTCTTTACTGGGCTAGTTGAGCTCACCCTTTTCCTTTTTGTTCCATTTTTCTTCTCAAGAGGCGAGAATGTAGCGAGTACTAGTCGGGGTGTGGAATGATGGTTCTAGAAGTTGTTTAGTAGTCCTCACTATTTTGTAAAATAGTGTATCAATAATTGTAATGAGGACTTATTTGAGTGTAGATATTGTCTAGAAGACAATATTTGTATTTAAACTCACAGTTTATGTGTTGTCGTATTTTGCACGACAATTGTATTTATAAAGTTGTAGTTATTTCTGTACCATGTATTTGGCGACTCAAAATGGGTGTTGTATACATATTTTGGCGGCGTCACAGTCCATATAGTCGGTTAGACTATTAAAGGTTACAGTAGAAACACCTGTTAACCTAGGACATAGATGATGATTATAGTCTTTTAGACTGTTATAGGTTAAAGTATAAATACTTGAAAACCTAGAGTATAGTTCATGATCTTGTGACCCTCAGTGTATTCTTTGATGTTGATATCTATTGTTAACTTAATGTTTATTATTCTTTTGAACTCATAGCTGTTGAATTAAAGTTTATTGTTCTGGTAATAATACTTTACCATTGAAAGCTCAGTTAATTGTAATTCATAAAATGTTATTGTATATGTGACGCCCCCAAAACAGGTATACATCACCCATCTTGAGTCACCAGATACATTGTACAAAACTCAAATACAAACTTAATTATACAACTATTGGGTAATATATGACAAAACATAGTTGAGAGTTTAAATAAGAATATTGCCTTCTAGACAATATTCAATCTCAATGGAGTCCTCATTACAATTATTATCACACTATTTCATAGAATAGTGAGGACTATTAAAGCCACTTATCCTGGACAATCACTCCATTTCTCGACTCGTCCCAGCTATATTCTCATTTCCTGAAGAGAACAATGAAAGAAAAGGGTGAGCTCAACTAGCCCAGTAAGAAATATTATGACTAAGATAATGCAGAATAAATTATCCTTAGCCTTCGACAGTATAACAACTGATAGAATATAATAGACAATAAGTTTTTGATCAACAGCTGCAGCGGAATAAGCAATCCATTAGAAGAGTCAAGTAGAGCATGATATCTACTTTCTTCTATGATTTAAAAAGTTTTTCATCAACTTTATCGCTGAGACTCAACTTAATAAATAAATCACATCACCGAATCATCCATGCACTACGGGCCAAGGATATTCATGTAATCATAATTGGTTATGATTATACCGAATAATCCTTGGTCATAATCATACCAACGACTGTCCATCAATGCACTACGGGCTAATGAGGACTTTTACCACATCATTTATAACATTATGGGTCACGATTATACCGAATGATACCTCGTCATAATCATACCAATCAATAGTCCATCTATACACGTAAGCTAAAGATATTCATCACAATATAAGCACGAGGATGATGACAATGATATAAGAATTAATCAAACGAAATCAAGGATAAATATTAAAGACTTTTAATTTATCCAGAGTTTTAAATATCCAAATTGTCAACATAATACTGCTTTGTGGAGTAAAATTTAAACTTAATAAATAAATCACATCACCGAATCATCCCTGCACTACGGGCCAAGGATATTCATGTAATCATAATTGGTCATGATTATACCGAATAATCCTTGGTCATAATCATACCAACGACTGTCCATCAATGCACTACGGGCTAATGAGGACTTTTACCACATCATTTATAACATTATGGGTCATGATTATACCGAATGATACCTCGTCATAATCATACCAATCAACAGTCCATCTATGCACGTAAGCTAAAGATATTCATCACAATATAAGCACGAGGATGATGACAATGATATAAGAATTAATCAAACGAAATCAAGGATAAATATTAAAGACTTTAAATTTATCCAGAGTTTAAAATATCCAAATTGTCAACATGATACTACTTTGTGGAGTAAAATTTAAGAATAATATTCATGTATCAAAATTAATTTGGATAGAAAAGAAATATATTTTTTGGGTGAATAGTACCCCATAAATAGTACCCTATGAATAGTAGTTCGAAAATAGTACCTCGTGAATAGTACCCCGACATGAAAAGTACCCCAAATACCCGAGTGAATAATATTTGGGTGAATAGTAACCCATGAATAGTAACTTATGAATAGTACTACATCATGAAAAATGCCCCGAATACCCGAGTGAATAATATTTGAGTGAATAGTAACTGGGTGAATAGTAACCCATAAATAGTAACTCATGAATAGTATTTTGTCATGAAAAGATCAATAATTATCAAGAAAGCTCAGAATACTATTTTCATAAAAAGATACTGGATGAAGCGCAAATATCAAGGATATTCTACTAATTTCATAGAGTATAGAAGCCAAAACTTCAACACAATGAGTATAAAATTCAAAATCTGAAACGAAATAATATTACTTACATACTACGTAGTATGGAAGAAAATATTATTTCAAGCTTAATATTGAACAAAAATAACATCCTCGAATCTAAAATAATATTCCAACTAATATTTAATCTAAGATAATATTCCTACTTAATATTGAACGAAGATAATATTCTTTATGAATATTGAATCTAAAATAATATTCATACGAATACTAAAAAATAATATCTCTTCGTAATATGAAATAAATAATACCCTTACCTCGTAAGAAAATCGGATAATCGGAGTGGTGAAGAAGTTGCATCACTTCTCTTTTCTTCTTCTCTCTATAGCTTTCTCTCTATAATTGCTCTTGTGAGTCTTAGTGAATTGGTGAGAATGAAGGAAGAATGAGCTTCTATTTATAGGAAAATATAGTTTCGATAATTGCACATTTGGGGCTCAAATATTACAAGATAATACCTTCATCTTTTCTTTTATTTTTAATTTAGTCCCGTAAGTATTATCAAACTTACACCACCTCCCCTAATAGTATATCATGTGAATCAATAGTACAATCATGTGACTCAATAGTTCTATACATGTGAAAAAAAAAAATTACAAAGATAAGTACCTTCATCTATACCTCAATTTTTAATTTAGTCATGCAAGTATTATCAATCTTGCACCACAACCCCTAATAGTACATGCATGTGAATCAATAGTACACACATGTGAACAAATAGTTATAATCATGTGAATTAATAGTAATTAATTGCTCATTTATCCGATTAATTACCCGATTGGTCAATATAACCTCTAGACATCAAATATTATCAGAATAGATGTCGATTTCCACCAACACTAATAATCCCAACACAATGAAGCTATCAATTTCATCTTTAATCAACACGAACTTATTCATCATTAATATTATAACTCACAATATTTAACAACCGTAGGTCGCTCCTGTGAAAGAGGGGCTTTCCGATAAGGATTTCTCCTTATTGGCACGCAATTAGGTGACCAAACCTCTCCTCGATGTAACTCCTAGACATTGTCAATATTGCAAATAATAATATGAATAACTTTGTCGCCTCAATTATTGATTTAATAATAATAAATATTATGCGATGATGATATGACAATAATTGAATCAATAATATGAGAGATATGATGCAAAGAATTATCGTAGCAATAATTGAGTATAAATTGAGTGACTTATCACGTAATCATCAATAATCAAAATCGTGTACTACTACGCAACCACGCCAGACATCGTATTTTTTACTACCGGTAGTTCAACAGCTTTAACGGTAAAACTTTCGCCGTTATTTTTATAAAAAGATAATTTCGCTGCTTTTTAAATACGCACAATACTTCCATTGTGGGGTCCACTAATGATTATGCCATCGCATTTAATATTCCCTCGTTAAAACGAATATTCCCCTAACATAAACTAATATTTTATATCAACTTGCTTTCTTTGCAAAATTTTCACATATTACCCTTAACTTTAACCTTTATCAATTTAACAATTTACTAAATAACATAATAATTATAAGAAAAATAAATACTTTCATTTCATAAAATTCGGGGTCTTAAAATCTCCCCTCCTTATGAAATTTTGCCCTCAAAATTTACGTACGTACCTGGTATGCCAAAGAGGTGAGGATACCTCGTCAAATTCTAACTCTTGAGATATAACCTTTGACTGTAGAATATATCTTTCTTATTCAAGATTTTAACATGTATCTCCTCATACGTTAAATCTTCTTCTATCTCGTCTAGTTCCAATTCAATAATGTGGTTCGGGTCGTCCACATATTTACGTAACATCGATACATGAAAAATGTTATGAACACGCGACATACTTAGTGGTAAACCGAGTCTATAGCCCACAGTTCCTACTCTATCGAGGATTTCGAATGGCCTAATTAAATCGAGGGTTGAGATTTCCACTCTTCATCGACTATTGCTTCTAGAATAACCCCCTCTTGAACCTTCTACTTTGCATTTATCAACTCCGAGTCTGTAGCTTGGGCGGCCTTTAACTTTATCGATTAAAGTCGATTCTACTCGTATATTTGATATCACCACGTGGGTCCTTAGAGTCTTTAACTCTATCTTCATCATTTGTAAGTTATACGAAATGGATTTTTGTGTTAATAACATCACCCTCATAAACGCATACGATCTTCTACTCAATGTGTCAGCTACCATGTTCGCTCTTTCACGATGATACTGAATGGTATAGTCATAACCTTCAATAGCTCGAGCCAACGTCTTTGGTGCATGTTACGTTCGTTTTAGGCAAAGAAATATTTGAGGGTTTTAGAAATGGGTTTTATATTGTGGTCAATACAAAATTTGATTTCATGCTCTAGGGTAGGCTAAGAAGTCTTTAGGAATACGTGAAAAAATTTATTAACAATAAAAATATCATTCAAAATTGTAACTCTCATCCCAAGACTTGGATAGCACGTCAAATTTATACCTATCAACTTGCCACTGTTATTCATGGCTTCCCCTACAGAAAATATGGCTTTGGTGCATTCCACATAAGGAAGTCAACAATGAAAGGATTGAGACTCTTTACTTATGGCTTGATATGACAGTGATTAACTTTAGTGGTTTGGTTGCTTGAATTCGCATAACAGGTTGGTTAGGAATATGAAAGCTAACAACCTTATAAAAATAATCAATTTTGGCATGATGAGTAGTTAACTAATCGATTCCTAAAATCACATAAAGGGCAATTATTTTCAAAGAGATAAGATCAACAGGTAACGTGAAAGTGTCGATTTGAATCAACAAGATTTATAAACAGTAGAGGTAATGAAGGTTTCTACTAATGAAGTTTTAACCAATAAGTCAAAGTCTAACTTCTCAGGATCAAATTTAAACGTTGAAGCAAAGCAAGCAAGAGAGATAAAAGAATGGGTAGAACCCCAGATTCAATAAGGTATAGACTTCACAAGAATTTATAATTAACTAACTCGTGCTAACTTCGTTTGGGTTACTCGCTTTTTGAGAAGTCACAAAAACGCTCTCCCCGAAACCACCGATTTTGTTTTGTCCAGATTCGCTTTTGGTGCCACCGCCCCAAATTTGGACTTGATTTCGCATATAGGACAAAATCGAGTTATGTGACCATCTTTTTCCACAACTAAAACATACCTTGGAAGGTCGTGAACAATTTGGACTTATGTGTCCCTCCTCTCCGCATCTATAAGATCTAACCGGCGGCCATTTCTCCTCCCTAGAATTTGTTGTCGGTGTTGGTGTGCCGCCTAACGCCTTCCCATCATCGTTAAATCTTTTCTTCTTGAATTTTCTACTTCTATTATCTTCGCCATGATTACCAATTCAAGTGGTTACCATTCTTGGCATGATAATTTCCCCACGATGGTTATCATTGTTCATGGTCGTTGCCACCTGCAGATGATTATTATCGTGTTGTTGGTCATTGCCTTTTGGTTGTGCTGACTCATTATCGCGCTCCAATAACTGAGCCCTATTCACAACATCTGAATATAAACAATGTTTGTGAGAAATGAGGTATTGACATATATCGCGTTTCAAACCTCTTAGAAACATTCGCGTCATTCGCTCCTCATTATCGACCAAATGGGATGCGAACCGGGACAACTCGGCAAACTTAGCTTTGTATCATGACACGCTTATATATTTTTGCTCCAACTTGATGAATTCCACCTCCTTCATGTGACGTAATACTTTTGGGGAAAGTACTTGTTGTTGAACAGCTTCTTGAACTTCTCCCAAGACATCTTGATGCGGCCAGTCGGTAGTATGCTTTTATGATTCCCACAAATAACCGCCTCTTCACGCAACATAAAGGTGGCGAAGGAACCTTTTCTCCTCCGAGCATTCTAAGACATCAAATATCTTGGTGATCCGCTTTATCCACGCCTCCACCTTAAGTGGTTCTCGCTTTCCCAAAAACTCCAATGGTCCCAGCCCCTCGAATCGCTTAGCGGTGACCTTCCGAGAGTTGCCGTTGTTTCCACCGCATTTTGAATAGAGTTTCTCACCGATGTTGCATGAATTTCATAAAGCCTCTAAACATCCCATCGTTCATCATCTGATCGGTGTTATTGTTTACCTGAGGATTATTGTCTTCTTGATGCATATTATCCTGGGTATTGATCGTTGGTGAATCAACGGTCTCATGTGCTTCATTGCTAATCTCAACATTTTCAGATGCCATTTTCAAAGACTGTCACAAAACAAGGGTTAATTGACATGTCACATATTATCCCTATACTCGATCGACCAATTAAATAAAATAAACTTAGGTAGGTCATACTAGCGTAAGGAATTCCCCGCTCTCCCTCCTAGTTCTTGTCTCACATCTCAACCAGGATCATATCCCTAAGCTTTGATACCAACTATGACGCCCCCAAAACAGGTATACATCACCCATCTTGAGTCGCCAGATACATGGTACAGAACTCAAATAAAAACTTAATTATACAACTGTCGGGTAATATACGACAAAACATAGTTGAGAGTTTAAATAAGAATATTTCTTCTAGATAATATCCACACTCAATGGAGTCCACTACAATTATTATCACACTATTTCATGTAATAGTGAGGACTACTAAAGCCACTTATCCGGACCATCACTCCATTTCCCGACTCGTCCCAAATTTATATTCTCATTTCCAAGAGAACAATGAAAGAAAAGGTGAGCTCAACTAGCCTAAGAAGAAATATTATGACTAAGATAATGCGTAATAAATTATCCTTAGCCTCAACAACAAAGATAACAACCGATAGAATATAATAGACAACAAGTTTTAAATCAACAATCGCAATAGAATAAGCAATCCATTAGAAGAGTCAAGTAGAGCATGATATCTACTATCTTCTATGATTTAAAAAGTTTTTCATCAACTTTATCACGAGACTCAAACTTAATAAATAAACCACATCATCGAATCATCCTCGCACACTACGGCCAAGGATATTCATGTAATCATCAATGGTCATGATTATATACCGAATAATCCTTGGTCATAATCATACCAACAACTCATCCCATCAATGCACTATAAGCCAATGAGGACTTTTACCACATCATTTATAATATTACGGGTCATGATTATATCGAATGATCTCTAGTCATAATCATACCAATCAAATCCATCTATGCACGTAAGCCAAAGATACTTTCATCACAATATAAGCACGAGGATGATGACAATGATATAAGAATTAAACGTAAATCAAATCAAGATAAATATTAAAGATTTTAAGTTTATTCAGAGTTTAAAAATATCCAAATTGTCAACATAATACTACTTTGTGGAGTAAAATTCAAGAATGATATTCATGTATCAAAATTAATTTGGATAGAAAAGAAATATATTTTTCGGGTGAATAATACCCCGTGAATAATACCCCGTGAATAGTACTTTTGGTGAATAGACTGTGAATAGTACTCAACATGAAAAGTACCTCAAATAATTCGAAAGTGAATAATATTCAGGTGAATAGTAACTCGTGAATAGTACTCTAGCATGAAAAGTGCCCCGAATACCCGAGTGAATAATATTTGAGTGAATAGTAACCGGGTGAATAGTAACCCTTAAATAGTAACTCATGAATAGTATTTCGTCATGAAAAGATCAATAATTATCAAGAAAGCTCAGAATACTATTTCCACGAAAAGATACTGGATGAAGTACAAATATCAAGAATATTCTACTAATTTCATGGAGTATAAACGCTAAAATTTCAACAAAATGAGTATAGAATTCAAAATCTAAAACGAAATAATATTACTTACATACGACAGAGTATGGAAGAAAATATTATTTCAAGTGAATATTGAACAAAAATAACACCCCTTGAACGAAAATAATATTCCAACGAATATTTAACGAAGATAATATTCCTATGAATATTGAACGAAGATAATATTCTTTATGAATATTGAACGAAAATAATATTCATATGAATAAGAAAAATAATATCTCTTTAGAATATGAAATAAATAATACCTCTTATCTCGTAAGAAGATCGGATAATCGGAGTAGTGAAGTAAGCAGCATATCTTCTTCTTCTTATTTCTCTCTATAGCTTCTCGCTCTATAATTGCTCTTGTGAGTCTTAGTGAATTGGTGAGAATGAAGGAAGAATGAGCTTCTATTTATAGGAAACTATAGTTTCGATAATTGCACGTTTTGGGGCTCAAAATATTACAGTACAATACCTTCATCTTTATCTTTATTTTTAATTTAGTCCTGCAAGTATTATTAAACTTGCACCAACTCCCCTAATAGTATATCATGTGAATCAATAGTACAATCATGTGACTCAATAGTTCTATACATGTGAAAAAAATATTTACAGTATAGTACCTTCATCTATACCTCAATTTTTAATTTAGTCATGCAAGTATTATCAATCTTGCACCACCTCCCGTAATAGTACATGCATGTGAATCAATAGTACACACATGTGAACAAATAGTTATAATCATGTGAATTAATAGCAATTAATTGCTCATTTATCCGATTAATTACCCAATTGGTCACTATAACCTCTAGACATCAACTATTATCAGAATAGATGTCGATTTCTACTAACACTAATAATCCCAACACAATGAAGCTATCAATTTCATCTTTAATCAATATGAACTTATTCATCATTAATATTATAACTCACAATATTTAACAACCAGATCGTTCCCCGGAAAGAGGGGGCTTTTCGATAAGGATTTCTTCTTATTATCGGCCGCAATTAGGTGACCAAACCCTCCTCGATGTAACTTCTAGACATTGTTAATATTGCAAATAATAATATGAATAACTTTGTCGTCTCAATTATTGATTTAATAATAATAAATATTATGCAGATGATACTATGATAATAATTGAATCAATAATATGAGAGATATGATGCAACAATTACTGTAGCAATAATTGAGTATAACTGAGTGACTTATCACGTAAGCATCAATAATCAATACTGTGTGCTACTATGCAACCACACGTATTACTGTACTTTTACTATCGGGTAGTTCAACAGTTTAACGGTAAAACTATTGCCGTTATTTTTATAAAAAGATAATTCTGTCGTTATCTAAATACGACAATACTTCTGTTGTGGGTTCCACCAATGATTGTGTCATCATACGAATATTCCCGATTAAAATGAATATTCCCCGACACAACGAATATTTTATATCAACTTACTTTCTTTGCAAAATTTTCACATATCACCCTTAACTTTAACCTTTATCAATTTAACCATTTACTAAATAACATAATAATTATAAGAAAATTGAATACTTTCATTTCATAAAATTCGAGGTCTTACAGTATACTATCCTTCTTGTGGGCAATTGTTTGCTTACTCTTGCATAAAAATAATGCAGATGAAGTTAAGAAGTTTGAAGAGCTTTCTACAAGCAAGTGAAAGAACAAAGTGCTTGATTAGACGACAACGTTTAATTTACCTTTTATTTATGAAGCTTATGTAATAGTTTTGATTATGGCTATGTTTTAATTTTTTGCTGATGATTGTAATAAAGGTTAGATGACCTGTGTTTTATTTTAGATTACGTAACCCTTTAATGGGAGATTGATTGTTTTAACTTTTGAGTTTAATTATATCCTTTGTTTATGAGTAGTTACTTATGATTTAATTGGACAGTTAACACCAAATCTGTTGGATTGAAGTGCCCGGATTTGGGGGTGTCACAATATCCGGTATTCTAGTCAGAAGTACTGTCCTTTTGAGGTAAGGGATGTTATTTTTTTTAAATGATATTATTTCTTTTAATATCATTATGTCAGAATATTGGTAAGATTTTTCTTGTGAAATTCTTGTCTTTTAGTGTCGGGGTTACTATTCACGTATACGACACTATTTACGTATACGAAACTATTCACGAATACGGTACTATTCACAAAAAAATTAAATTTTCTCTTCTTTGTCCCCGATGTCTATTTTTGTTACTATCTTTGATTGTATCCATGTTTTGATATTCATTCTTGAATTTTACTCCACATAGTATATTATGGGGTGTTTTTGAACATGGATAAACCGAAGTACGAATCTCTAATATTTGTTCTTTTGTCTTACTTGATTCGTTTTCTTTAAAATATTTTTTTATCATCCTCAGTCATAAATGATGATATAACTTAATATCTTTGGCCTCTAGTGCAAAGATGAACATGTGTTGAGATGAACATGACCAACTAATGAGTATCTTTGGCCTGTAGTGCAAAGATGAATATTTGATTCAAAATATATATTGATTGATATTACAGGGATAAAATATTGATGATGGACTTTAAAATCATAGAAGATAGTAGATTTCATTCTCTACTAAACTCTTCTAAATGAATTGTTATTTCCGCTGCGAATATTGATTTAAAACTTGTTGTCTATTATATTCTATCAGATTTTTTCCTATTGAGGACTAACGATAATTTGTTCTATATTATCTTAGTCATAATATTCTTTACTGGGCTAGTTGAGCTCACCCTTTTCCTTTTTGTTCCATCTTTCTTCGCAGGAGGCGAGAATGTAGCGAGTACTAGTCGAGGTATGGAATGATAATTCTAGAAAGTTGTTTTAGTACTCCTCACTATTTTTGTAAAATAGTGTATCAATAATTGTAATGAGGACTTATTTGAGTGTGGATATTGTCTAGAAGACAATATTTGTATTTAAACTCACAGTTTATGTGTTGTCGTATTTTGCACGATAATTGTATTAATAAAGTTGTATTTGTTTCTGTACCATATATTTGGCGACTCAAAATGGGTGATGTATACCTATTTTGGGGGTGTCACAGTTGGTATCAGAGCTTAGGGATATGGTCTCTGGCGAAGATCGGGGAATTGAACTAGGAGGGGAGAGATGAGTAAATCCTTCGCTAGTGTGTCCTACCTAAGCTTATTTGTTGGTTGGTCAGGGTATAGGGTTATTATGTTGCATGTCAATTTCTTTATTTAACCCTTATTTTGTGGCAGCATTTAAAAATTGCGGCTGAAAATATTAATGATGGAGTGAATGAGACCGTGGAAACACCTTGAATCACCAACCAGGAGAACGTACAACAGGATGACAATGTTCCTCCTGTAAACAACACCATTGAGTGGACGATGAACGATGAGATGTTTAGAAGCTTTTTGCGGTTCATGCAAAACCAGACGAAGGAGACTCCTGTTCAAAATGCAGGTAGAAATAATGGCAACGCACAGCTGGTCACTTCTAAGCAATTCAAGGAGTTGGGACCGCCAGAATTCTGGGGAAAGCCGGATCCGATTAAGGCAGAAACATGGGTCAAGCAAATTACCAAGATATTTGATGTCTTGGGATGCACGGAGGAACAGAAGGTTCCATTCGCTACTTTTATGTTCCAGAGTGAGGCGATTCATTGGTGGGAATCGAAGCGTACTCCATCCATCCAAGACTCAACATGTCTTGGGAAACATTTCAGAAACTGTACAATAACAAGTACTTTCCTGAAAGTATTCATCATATGAAGGAAGTGGATTTTATTAGACTGGAATAGAACAACATGACGGTGTCCCAGTATGAGGCTAAGCTCGCGGAGTTATCCAGGTTTGCACCTCATTTGGTAGAGAATGAGGAACGTATGACGCGGATGTTTCTGAGAGGTCTGAAACCCGACATTCGTCAATACCTCATTTCTCATAAATTTTCTCTATATTCAGATGTTGTCAATATGGCTCATATATTAGAGCGAGATAATGAGTATGTTCAACTGAGGGACCACAACCAGGGTCATACTGGTGGCAGCAGTCATCGGAGCAATGGTAATCAGCAAGGAGGGAAAAGAGGAAAGCTCAATCCACGATTTATTGGTCCATTTCAGATTCTTGACCTAGGAAATGTAGCCTATAGACTCGCGTTACCTCCGAGTATGTCTCGTGTTCATAATGTGTTTCACATATCTGTACTTCGTAAATATGTGAAAGACCCGAACCACGTTATTGAGTTAGAACCAGACAAGATAGCCGAAGACTTAACGTACGAAGAGGTACCTGTCAAGATCTTAGATAGGAAGGAGCATGTCCTACGCACAAAAGTCATACTAAAAGTCAAAGTTTTGTGGAGGAACCATGCTATTGAGGAAATGACCTGGGAATTGGAAACGGAAATGAAAGCGAGGTATCCTCACCTTTTCGAAACACCAGGTACGTATGTCAATTTCGAGGACAAAATTTCATAAGGAGGGGAGGTTGTAAGACCCCAACTTATTATAAATGAAATTGAATTTCCTCTATTTTTATTTTTAAATAGTAAGGGTTGATTTGATTAATATGGTTAGATATGGGTAAAATGCGCAAATATCTTAAATAAGCAAGTGGTTATAAAATATTCATTGTTGTTGTGGAATATTCGTTTGGTCGTGGAATATTCTTATTGTCGGGGAATATTCGTACGGTGGCGCAGCCTTGTGTGGGCCCCATAACGGAAAGCGATTGGATGAAGAAAACTACAAGTATAAGTTTTTTTATAAATAACGGCGTAGTTCTTACCGTGAACACTGTTGGAATACCCGGTGGTTAAAACACAGTAATACGCAGTGTTGCACAGTAGCACACGATATTACATCAATTATTAATTCTTACATAAGAAGGCACTACTCAATAATTATTACAGTAATTACTGTTCAATATTTTCTTGATTCAATAATTACTACGTTGATATTTTATATTATTGTTATTTCAATAATTGTCACTGCACAGTATTTCCCATTATCAGATCAATAATTCATATTATTTGAATAATATTATTAGATAGAACTATTGGCAATGTCTAAGGAAGTTCTATCTAAGGAGAGATTTGGTCACCTAATTGTGCACCAGTAAGGAAAAATCCTTATCGGAAAGCCCCCTCTTTCTTGGGAATGACCTGGTTATCATTATTGTGATTCTGTAATATTATTTGTGAATAATTAATTATTGATTTATTTGATAAGGAAAATATTTATTTATGTGCATCTAAATAGAGGAATTTTTAGAAAAGTGATAATTGTTGAAAATTAATATTTTATCTTTTCTGATAAAATAATTTATTTAAATATATTATTATATTTTAATAATATAATAATGGTTATATTTTTACAATGAATGTGTGATATATTAATAAATGAGGAGGAAGATTATTTGTGTTACAATAAATGTTAAAACACATGTTAAACATGTTGGTGGACCCCATTTCTTGACTGAAATTTGATTATAGCCTGCAAAATCGTCCGTATGTGGATTTTGGTCAATTTCTGCTTGGAATTTGGAAAAACTTAAACTTTCAAAGTTGTAGAGAATTAAATTTCCTATGGAATGGACATAAGATTTGAATTTTTCGAATAAAAGGGCTATTTATTACGAATTATTGAAGTTCTGGAATAATTGATTTTTGAAGTTTTAATTTTTTTTTTAAGAAAAACATTTTTTTCATTTTGGTGGGCCCCACAAGTGTTGTAAACATGCTGAAATCAGATTCGCTTGAGGTGGGCGTGAATTTTTTTTTAAAATATTAATATTTTATTAAATTTTCTGCTTTGGTGTTCTAAGCATTTTCCTATAAATAGGGTGCTTAAGTTAGAATTGAAAATCAGACCAGAAACTAAAGTTTTCTCTCTCTATATTATCGAGCGTATTCTTGTGAGTATTTTGATACTTTGAGTGTTGCTATACAATTTCCCTTTAGCACTATATCTGGTATTCTAGTCAGAAGTACTGTCCTTTTGAGGTAAAGGATGTTATTTTTTTAAAATGATATTATTTCTTTCAATATCATTATGTCGGAATATTGGTATGATTTTTCTTGTGAAATTCTTGACTTTTAGTGTCGGGGTTACTATTCACGTATATGGCACTATTCACGTATATGACACTATTCACAGAAAAAATAAATTTTCTCTTCTTTGTCCCAGATGTCTATTTTTGTTACTATCTTTGATTGTATCCATGTTTTGATATTCATTCTTGAATTTTACTTTTGAACATGGATAAATCGAAGTACGAATCCCTAATATTTGTTCTTTTATCTCACTTGATTCGTTTTCTTTAAAATATTTTTCATCATCCTCAGTCCTAAATATCTTTGGCCTGTAGTACGAAGATGAATGATTTCCTGATGAACATCTTTGGTCCGTAGTGCAAAGATGAATAGGTGTTGAGAAACATGACCAACTGATGAATATCTTTGGCCTATAGTGAAAAGATGAATATTTGATTCAAAATGTATATTGATTGATATTACAAGGATAAAATATTGATGATGAACTTTAAAATCATAGAAGATAGTAGATTTCATTCTGTACTTAACTCTTCTAAATGAATTGTTATTTCCACTACGAATATTGATTTAAAACTTGTTGTCTATTATATTCTATCAGATTTTTCCTTGTTGAGGACTAACGACAATTTGTTCTATATTATCTTAGGCATAATATTCTTTACTGGGCTAGTTGAGCTCACCCTTTTCTTTTTTGTTCTATTTTTCTTCTCAGGAGGCGAGAATGTAGCGAGTACTAGTCGGGGTATGGAATGATGGTTCTAGAAATTTGTTTTAGTGGTCCTCACTATTTTTGTAAAATAGTGTATCAATAATTGTAATGAGGACTTATTTGAGTGTGGATATTGTCTAGAAGACAATATTTGTATTTAAACTCACAGTTTATGTGTTGTCGTATTTTGCACGATAATTGTATTAATAAAGTTATAGTTGTTTCTATACCATGTATTTGGCGACTCAGATTGGGTGATATATACCTATTTTGGGGGCGTCACAAAGAGCTTTTAACTGCTCAACTCTTGGGAGAAACGTAAAGAAAGATAAAGAACATAATGTTCAACTAATGTGAACCTTAATCAAGTGTTTTAAACCTTTAATTAAGGTTGAACGAAAAGATTAAATGAGAGTAAATGATAAAGAATGTAAACGCGGGTTAAGGAACCGATATTCGAGGACCGAAGTCGTGATAAGCGAATGTGAGGGATTGTTATGATGGTGATTCCTTAGACGTTAATTGACGAGGGTTATGAATAACATTTTGATATTATGTTGTGGTAATGAGAGATAAGTGTAAAGCGTATAGACGCTGTGAACGCAACGCAGTTGCGATGAACGATCGGTCTTAGCATAAAACGATTAGTATGGCTTCGACATTAAGAAAGAATAATGAACATGGGATGGATAACGATTGAAAGTGATTAAAACCTTGAGTAAAGGTTGAATGAGAGATTAAGAGAAGAGCAACGTGAACGTTGAATACGTAAACGATTCTCGTGAATCGTATTCGCGTCGGATGAACGTTCTAAGTATACCCTGGTTGTATGACGTAGACGTTGACGAATGTAGTAAGTAAGATATGAATTATCAAGAAATTCGTAACGAACAGTAATAAGATTAATGAAAGCC
Source organism: Panax ginseng (assembly GCA_020205605.1). NCBI lineage: Eukaryota > Viridiplantae > Streptophyta > Magnoliopsida > Apiales > Araliaceae > Panax > Panax ginseng. Next base: position 105,471,464 of record CM035134.1, read on the forward strand.
GAATGTTAGTCGGATAAGAATGAATCCTGAGGTATGGCATTTAGTTATAAGAAAGCCAAATGGAATAAGAAGTTGACTTAACAAACATTATAGTTAATAGTTCGGATAAGTTAAGATAAGTTTAGGTTGTGGTACAATCGTAACCTTTGATGGTTGACATATGGGAGTTGGGCTAAACAATTCCTTCAGAGAGTGAAGGTATATACAAATCTGACAACCGACCTAACTCACTATGATGGCAGTGTAGACGAGACGGGAACTTGCTTGTTGGTTGTTTATGGGAAACCACTTAGAGTACCAGATGGACTACTAGCATAAAAGCGATGTGTGTTGAGTCTTAGAGAAGTTATAAGAAGAAGATAAGAATATAAAACATCAAAGATGATGAACGTATAAGTAAGACATCTCCGTATGTCATGAAGTCATAGAATGGTAATGAAAGTGGTCGCGTAAACTTAGGTTGCAAGAACGCGAACCCTAAAAAGTAAAGTTAATCAAACTAATGCATAAGTCAAATATACACGACTAATTGGTGTATGTGTTGTTTTTCTTATGTGCTACATAGGAACTGGAATGAGCAGTTCAGCGTAAGCTATAGCTGGGCGTAAGGAAAGTTTCCTAACTTCATTCATATTTTAAATGAATGCTAGTTTCTTAAACTTCTCAGATGTTGAACTTGAGAAGTTCTATCTATGTGCGAATGTGTGATATTTGTACAAAGGTGGTAGAACGTATGAGGCCTTGTGCCACAATGTGAACACTTTGGTGTTTCTATAAGATGAACTATTCTGTGATTTAACTGTTTAATAAGAGAATGCTCTGTTTATACATGATCTGTTATTTTTAAGTCTATGCTAATGATTCTAGCCAGACAGAATGTGTATGAAAAATGTAGAAGAATGAAAGTATTTTAAAATTAAAGTGAATATTATTTTAAAATGTTAGGAATCGGGAGTATTCCTATTATTCAAGCTGTTTCATAACCTTTGTTTGGTTATTGAAGTTTTAAAAGAATGTTTGAATTCTTGAAGTTGTTTGTTCAACTGTTATGACATGCTGGGCAATTGAATGCTCACACTTGCTTTAAATGAAAAACATTTTCAGCGAACGATGTTAGAAGAACTAAAGGATCCCGTAAAGATCAAGCTGACGGTATCCAGATGGAGTGCCATTCAGAATGGGAATGAGCAAGAAGATCAAGTGAAGACTTGTAATATAAAATAAGTTAATTAAACTTTAGATTAGTTTAATGAACTATTATGTATCCTTAGTGGCGGATGAGAGTCACTCGTGTAAGATGTAAAGAATAATGTAATTATCGTTATTTGTAATGAAAGAGGTTATAAGGTTTTTAGAACTTGGGATTTGAGAATGTATGTTGTTATATTTCAGTATATATTGTTGTATGTTGGAGGAATGATGTACTCGTGACGTACAGAATCCGGGTGTGAAGATAGACCGGATTTCGGGGCGTTACATTAAATAAATTCTCTACTTAACCAATTACCACAAAATTATAATTTTCAAAATAATTTTATTTAATAAATTAATATATCACTTTAATTATTAAATTAAAATCACATTGTAACAAATCATGCAATCTTTAACGACTCTCTAATTTAGTTATTAAGTTGAATTAGAGTATTATCTCATAAATTTAATTCATCACTCTTTTATCTTAATTAAGTTAATTTCTATAACTCATGAATTATTTACTTACAAATAAATAATCCAACAAATATCTGCTAAACAACTAACACATCAATTAAAAATATTTATTTACATTACAAATAAATATTTTAAAGTTATAAATAAAATTCAGGATTGTTACATCCTTCCCTCCTTACAAGGATTCTGTCCCCAGAATCATGACTCAAACAATTCATTCGTCACATGAACATTCTCTAAATTGGGGATATAAATTTATATAGATAGATTTAAAAAAATGTTCGGCTTAAATCAAGGAACATATATTCATTCGATGCTAATGGCGTTTAGCATGAAAAACTCTAAGAGAGGTCTTATGATGAGCCATGGAGTGTATCTCTCTAAATTGTCCCTAATAAAAGAGAGATCAAATGAGTTACTATCATATATGCAATGAAATATACGAGACCTGATGTTGATCGGTCATATTCAGAAGAAGATCACTGTATGAGAGTAAAAAATATCTTAAAGTACTTAACCGTCACTAAGGATTTGATCATAATTCATGGTGGGTTTGAATTAAAACTAGAGGGCTTAGTAGACTCAAGTTTTTCAGACTGGCCAAGACGACATCAAATCCACTTTAGGGTAAATCGTTACCTTGAACGATAGTGCAATGAAATGGAAAATGTGACGCCCCCAAAATAGGTATACATCACCTATTCTGAGTTGCCAAATACATGGTACAGAATACAAATACAATCTTAAATATACAACATGAGCTGTGAGTTTTAATACTAATATTATATTCTAGACAGTATTCAAACTCAAAATAAGTCCTCAATACATTTATTATCACACTATTTCATAGAATAGTGAGGACTACTAATCTTATCATATCCGGACCGTCACTCCGGTCCTCGACTAGTCCCTGCTACGTTCTCATTTCCTGAAGAGAACAATGAAAGCAAAAGGGTGAGCTCAACTAGCCCAGTGAGAAATATTATGGCTAAGATAATGCAGAATAAATTATCGTTAGCCTTCAACAATGTTAAACTGATACAATATAACAAACATCAAGTTTAACTACAGCGGAACAAGCAATCCATTAGAAGAGTCAAGTAGAGAATAAAATCTACTATCTTCTATGATTTAAAAGGTTTTTCATTACTTTTATCGCTGAGACTCAGCTTATTAAATAAACCACGTCATCCCTGCACTACGACCAAGGATATTCATTAGTATCACGACCACAAATTATCCATACACTACGGGCCAAGGATATTCGTATTTTCATCAATGGTCATGATCATGCCAACAACTGTCCATCAATGCACTACGGGCCAAAGAAAACTTTTACTACATCATTTGTAACATTACGGTCATGACTATAATGAATAATCCCTGGTTATAATCATACCAAGTCCATCTATGCACTACAGGCCATAGATGACTTTCAACATAATATAAACATGAGGATGATGAAAATGACATAATAATTCAATAAAACAAGTTCAATAATTAAATTTTAAAGATTTATAAGTTAATTTATTCTGAACTCAAAAATGTCCAAATTGTCAATATGATACTGCTTTGTTCAGTAAAATTCAAGAATGCTAAGAAGAATATTTCCATGAAAAGATACTGGATGAAGCGCAAATATCCAGGATATTCTACTACTTTCATGGAGTATAGAAGCCAAAACTTTAACCAACAAAGTATAATAGAATATATGAAACTGCAAATGGATTTTTGCCCGCCATGCGGTAATCCACATACACAAATCATTTCCACAATTTAATAAGGAATGAATACAAAGGATCATTCACCATGCATGTGGTAATCCACATAGACAGGTTATTCCAACATAATAATAAAGAATGGAATAATGTAAGAATTCACCATGCATGCGATAAACTACATGCAAAAGTTAGTCCCAAATGTAATAATAAAGAATGGAACCGAAGTCATGTAAATCTTGCAGCATGGGATATTCCAAATGTAATAATAAAGAATGGAATAACAACGAAATTCACGTGCATGCGATAGACCCACGATGCATGTGTTATTCCAAATGTAATAATAAATAATGGAAGCGGTGTCATGCGTAATACACGTATGTGATATTCCAATGTAATAATAAAGAATAGAATAATGTAATAATTTCACCATGTATGCGGTACTCAGACAGACAAAGTTATTCCAACAGTAATAATAAATAGTGGAACTGTGTCATGCGTAATACGCATGCATGTGATATTCCAATGTAATAATAAAGAATGGAATAACAGAAGAATTTCACCATGTATGCGGTACTTCGCATAGACAGGTTATTCCAACATAATAATAAGGAATGGAATAAAAAAAGCTCTCTTCATGAAAATGAAAGAAATAATACCCCTTACCTTAGAATAAAGCTGGATACTGGAATAGAGAGGTAGCAGACTTCTCTTCTTTCTCTCTATAATAAGTGCTCTATAGCTTTAGTGAATTGGTGAGAAATGAAGGAAGAATAAGCTTCTATTTATAGAAAAATATAGTTTCGATAATTGCACGTTTTGGGGCTCAAAAAATTACAATACAATACCTCCAACTTTTCTTTCATTTTTAATTTAGTCCTGCACGTATTATCAAACTTGCACCACCTCCCGTAATAGTAAATAATGTGAATCAATAGTTCAATCATGTGATTCAATAGTTATAATCATGTGAAAATACGAATAATAGTATAATACCTCCATCTTTAACTTAGTCATGCATGTATTATCAATCTTGCACCAACTCCCCTAATAGTATATGAATGTGAAACAGTAGTACACACATGTGAACAAATAATTATAATCATGTGAATTAATAGCAATTAATTCCTCATTTATCCGATTAATTACCCGATAACTTCCTAACATCAATTATTATTGAAATAAATGTCAATTTTCACTAACACTAATAATTCCAACACAATGGTACTATCAATTTCATCTTTAATCAACACGAACGTATTCATCATTAATATTATAACTCATAATATTTAACAACCAGGTCGTTCCCAGGAAAGAGGGGGCTTTTCGATAAGGATTTCTCCCTATTGGCACGCAATTAGATGACCAAACCTCTCCTTGATATAACTTCTAGACATTGTAAATATTGCAATTTAATAATATGAATAACTTTGTCATCTCAACAATTGATTTAATAATATATCATATTATACAGATGATACTATGACAATAATCGAATCAATAATATGAGAGATATGATGCAGCAATTACTGTAGCAATAATTGAGTATAACTGAGTGACTTCTCACGTAAGCATCAATAACCAATACCATGTGCTACTATAGAACCACGTGTATTACTGTAATTTTACTACCGGGTAGTTCAACAGTTTTAACGGTAACACTTCCCCCGTTATTTTTATAAAAAGATAATTATGTCGTTTTCTTACTACGATAATACTTCCGTTGTGGGGTCCACCAATGATTGTGTCGTCGTACGGATATTTCCCGACAAAAAGAATATTCCTCGACCAATCGAATATTATATAACAACTCACATACTTTGCAAAATTTATAAATATTAACCACAACTATAACATTATATCAAATCCACACCATAATATTCAAAAAAATATTTCGAGAAGTTTAAATCTTTATTCATAAAATTTGGGGTCTCACAGAAAAGTTCTAAACAACAAAGAGTTGCTGGTTTAGTGACAAAGATAAAGTATATATAGCTGTAAATGAAGCTGCAAGTTGATTGTTTGGATGAAAAGTTCATTACAAAACTAGTGTAAGACCCCAACTTTTTATGAATAAGATTTATTTTTCTCTAAATATTATTTTAATTAGTAAGGTGTTGATTTGATATAATGTTATAGTTTAGGGTGATATATGCAAATTATTAGATAAATAGTTTGTTGGGGAATATTCGTTTTATCAGGGTATATTCGTTTTGTCGGGGAATATTCTTTCTGTCGAGAATATTATATTCAGTCAAGTACGACGGCATCGAAATAAGTAATCAGTGGTGGGCCCCACAATGGAATAACTATCGAATATAGAAAGTGACAGAAATAACCATTCTACAAATTAACTGCAGAACTTTTACCGTTAACTGTTGAAATACCCAGTGATTAAAGTACAGTAATACATTTTATTCCATAGTAGTACGCGGTATTACACAGTAACATATGGTATTGCACAATATCTCTGATTATTGATTCTTACGTAAAAAGTCACTCAATATTGCATTTAATAATTTCTACAGTGATAATTGCATAGTATTTTATATTATTGATTCAATAATTGTCACAGTAACAACTGAATAGTATTTCACATTATTAAATCAATAATTATCACTACACAATAACTCATATTATTTTAAATAATATTATTAGTTAGCATTATTGTCATTATGACACCCCAAATTTTGGTACTCAAATATCCCCAGATTTGGTGTTCACTCTCCTGAATAACAACATATAACTACCCATGAATAAGGATAATAATAAAACTCATAATAGAAATCCTCCCATTAAAGGGTTACAACATCTTAAAAAAATTAATCCCAGGTAATCTAACCTTAGATACATCAAATGCGAAAATATAACATAATTAAATAAGATTGATACATAAACATCTCAAATAGCATTAAGCGAGTCTTCATCACTTGTTCATCTTGCCCTTGCCTTTACTAGTGGAAGACTCGTCAACCTTTTCAACCTTAGCTGCAATGTTTTTATGCAAGAGTGAGAAAATGATTGCCCACAAGTATAACAATAACAATAATAATAACATGCGAGTAAAAAATAGATACTGAAAAAAAGTATGCTCGGCTTTTGAATCGGGATTAGAAACAAGAATTAAAAGTACATCTGAGGGTCACAAGACCATAAACTATGTCCTAGGTTATCAAGAATTTTTTACTTTTAAACCTTTAATAGTCGTAAGACTATAGGGACCTTACTTCTCATACCATGTATGTGCACAAACATCTTAAAGTTATCGCATAATATAATCCCCTATAATAGGGTTGTTTATCTCAGTTTTGACATAATAGTCCACACCAAATGAAGTTTGGTTTGGATAAGATTCAACAATAGTTCTAGTATTCAGAACGCTCATCAACTATGAACTAGTAGAATCAAAGAGGGTTTTCTAACCATTCAAAGTTTCAACAATAATGTAAAGGATATTTAAATCGGAGATTAAATCTCAAAAGTATATAACTGAATGAACATTGAATAATCGAAGTATTACTTCTAAAAGATTAGAACATCTCATTAGGAATCATAAACTTGAATAAACAAGAGTATAAACTTGATCAAAATAGGTATATGATTTAAGAACTTGCTCAATGAAAGTTTAGAGTTGGGGAACTTGCGTAATTATAATCAAGATATAGTAAGGAAACTTGCCTCGTGCGTAGATTAACAATTACTATTCACATTTTTCAAATTAACCCTACATACTATTTAAAGTTACAACACCAATTAATTATAACACAATTAGCATTGTGAGTATATTCTCTTTTAACTTAAATTAACTCTGATCATTATTATATTAATCACATTCAAAACCTTTAACTTTTAAGCACATTGTTAGACTCTACGATATAATAGTTTAAGTACGCATTCGACTCATCAAATAATCACGTAAAACCATCATCGACATGCTACTAATATGTTTTTACATCACATTATACGATTAATACACTTCCATGTTTATTAGATTAGGTTTATATTAAATTTTCTAAACTTGCAAAAATGATTAAAATTTTCTGGGCAAAACTACAGAGTGGCACTATAAATACTTAGTTTGTCTTTGGGAACCGCAACAGATCTTTGATGCGGGTCTCATGCCGTGCGTCTCAAAATAACTCTCTCGAATAGTAATCGCAACATAACATTAGTGTTCAGTCAATAAATCAGAGCTCTGACTGGTAATGCAATACTAATCTGCTTTTTAACATATTTTAGTTCGCGAAGAACACAAAATAGAGCCAAATAATCCTTTTTTATCAATATAACAGTGAAATAACCATACCTAGACACCACAAATAATGTATAATCATAACCCAACTTTTCTAGATTGGTTTTAATAACTTAGACAACTTAAACAACCAAATTAAAACCCATAAATTCATTATTTTTGTAAAAACTCCATTTTTATACATCATTTACGAAATGAACTACCATAAACTCATTTTTCAACCAAAACAGTCTATAAAATTTCATTCCTTTCATTTCTTAATATAGAAACATAATCAATCATCAATTTACCAATTAATATACAAAATTAAGCATTAATTTTTGTACATATAAGCCATATTCGTACATTTTTCACTGTAAACTCAAAACTTCCTTTGTAATCAAAATTTCATTGATTAATTCACCCAAAAATTGTTTATAAACATCACATAGTAGATTATACATGCATATTAAGAATTATAAATAACTTTCAAATAATTTAATTGTGAAAATTTAATTAAAGAGAACATAAAATAACTTTTCTTAAAGAAACTCAAGAATGTAAATTAAAGCTTGAATTTAAGTGTTTACCCTTGCTTTCTTGTTTAGATTACACAATGATGGGAGAACACTCCTCTTGATTCCCCAATTCTTCTTCCTCAATCTCAATGTCTCTCAAAACTCTCTTTGTGCTTTGTTTTTCTCAGGCTTTTATGAATTATCATATAATAAACGTATATAATATATTAACTGGAGCATACTTGGTAGCTGTTAAACACAGTATGGCCTTAACTACTCCCATGTTCTTAAGGCCATGTTTGGCTAGCTTATTAAAGTCAATTTCTAATTTATTTTATAGTTTATTTGTCACACTTTAATTAATCAAATTTTAATATTTAAATTCAATTAAATTAAAGCCAATATTACCCATTAAATCAAATTATCACAAAACTAAAATTCTTGTTTATTAATTAAAATAAATCAATAAATATCTGATTGATTATTTAAATTAATTAATTAGAATAACGTTATAATTATTAACAACTCAATTAATTTAATAATCCCAATTAAATTATAACTTCAAACTATAAAATTATTCCTCATTAATTAATTAATGTAACACATTTAATTAAATTAATCTAGAACAATTTTATCAAATACTTATTTAACTCTATAAATAAATAACAAAAATATTTATTTAATTCAAAAAATATTTAAAATAAATTATAAAAATCTCGTTCGTCACATCTGTCCCTCCTTAAAAGGATTATGTCCCCAGAATCACAATTCAATTAATTTGTCCTGTTACATTCACCCCTTATAAAGATTTTATCCCCAAAATCGCTACATATAGATTATGAAAATAAATGAGGGTAATTTTTTATCATCCGATCTTAGAGTTCCCACGTAGCTTCTTCAGCGTTATGGTTCCTCTAGATTACCTTAACTGAACGTATTACTTTATTTCTGAGCACTTGTTCTTTCCTGTCAATTATCTGAACAAGATCTTCTTCATAAGATAAATCTTTCTCAAATTGCAGGGGTTCATATTCTATAACATGCTTGTAATCGGGATTGTATGATCGTAACACTGAAATATGAAAAACATTATGGATGTGTTATAACGCTGAGGCTAAGGCTACCTCATAAGCCACCTCGCCTGTAAGACCCCAACTTATTATTTAATGAAATTAAATTTCCTCTATTTATTATCTTGAAACAGTAAGGGTTGATTTGATTAATGTGGTAAGTTATGGGTAAAATGCAAAATTATTTCAAACAAGCAAGTGGTTTTAAAATATTCATTGTTGACGGGGAATATTCGTTTGGTCGTGGAATATTCTTACCGTTTGGGAATATTCGCATCTGACGGCAAACCTTGTGTGGGCCCCATAACGAAAAAGCTTATTGGATGAAGAAAGCGACAAGAATAAGTTGGTTATAAATAAGCAGAAGTAGTTATTCCGTTAATATCGTTGGAATACTTAGGTGGTTAAAATACAAGAATATGACACAGTATTACACCAATTATTGATTCTTACGTAAGAAGGCACTAATCAATAATTGTTACGATGAATTACTATTCAAAGATTTTATTTTATTGATTCAATAATTGTCTGCGTTGATATTTTATATTATTGTTGTTTTAATAATTGTCCACCGCATAAGATTTTCTATTATCTAACAATAATTCATATTATCCGAATAATATTATTAGATAACATTATTGGCAATGTCTAAAAAGTTTCATCTAAGGAGAGGTTTGGTCATCTAATTGGCGCAAGTAAGAGAGATCCTTATTGGAAAGCCCCTCTTCCTCTAGAACCGCTCGGGTTGTCGAGAATGTGATTCGTAATATTATTTGTGAATAATTAATTATTGATTTATATGATGAGGAAAATATTGATTTTATGTGGATATAGATGGAGAAAATTTTAATGTGACAATTGTTAAAATTAATATTTTATCTTTTACGATAAAATAATTCATTTAAATTTATTATTTTAATAATATATTGATGGTGATATTTTACAATGAATGTGGGATATATGAGTATATGAGGAGGAAGAGTATTTTTGTGGCATTAAATAATTAACACATGTTTTGTGTGTTTCAGAGTGACCCCAATTCTAATAGAAATTTGATTATAAATGTAAAATCGCCCGTTTATGGATTTCGGTCAATTTCTGTTTCGAATTTGGAAAATCTTTCTTTTGCAAAGTTGTAGAGAATGAAATTTCCTATGAAAAAGACATGTGGTTCGAATTTTTCTGATAAAAGGGCTATTTATTATGAATTATTGAAGTTCCGTAGTTCTCAAATAATTGATTTTTGAAAGTTTTAATTATTTTAATTACAAAAAGTTTTTTTTGCTTAGTAATTTGCATTAAACTCGTGGCAAGATGGTGAATTGATTCAAGAGGCGGGCTTGACAATTTTGTAAATATAATAATATTATATTAAATTTTACGCTTTGGTGTTCTAAGCATTTTCCTATAAATAGGTGCTTAGGTTAGAATTGAAAATCACAATTTAAACTCAAATCTTCTCTCTCTTTTCTCTCGATATATTGAGCGTATTCTTGTGAGTATTTTAATACTTTGAGTGTTTCTATACGGTGCAAGTTCAAGTCATAGCCTATATCCGGTGTTTCAACTAGAAGTACTATTTTTTCGACGTAAGGGATGTTATTTTCTTCTTAAATGATATTATTTTCTTAAATATCATTATGCCAAAATATTGGTTTAAACTTTTAATCAAATTTGGAACTTTTTGTGTCAGGGTTACTATTCACGTATACGGCACTATTCATTGAAAAATAAAATTTTTTCTTTTCATCCAAAATATCTATTATGGATACTAGCTTTGATTGTATCCATGTTTTGATCATTCTTGAATTTTACTCCACTATGATTATTTAGGAGGTATTTTTGGACATGGATAAATCGAAATACAAATCTTTAATATTTATTCTTTTGTTTCACTGGATTCGTTTTCTTTAAAATATTTTTCATCATCCTCAGTCCTAAATAATGATATTATTTAATATCTTTGGCCTGTAGTGCAAAGATGAATGAATTTCTTATGAATATCTTTGGCCCGTAGTGCAAAGATGAACAGGTGTTGAGATGAACATGACCAACTGATGAATATCTTTGGCTTGTAGTGCAAAGATAAAAATTTGATTCAAGAAGAATATTGATTGATGTTACAGGGATAAAATGTTGATGATGGACTGTTAAATTCATAGATAATAGTAGATTTCATTCTCTACGTAACTCTTTTATGAATTATTATTTCCACTGCGAATATTGATCTGAAACTTGTTGTCTATTATGTTCTATCAGATTTTTCCCTGTTAAAGACTAACGATAATTTGTTCTATATTATCTTAGTCATAATATTTTTTACTGGTCTATTTGAGCTCACCCTTTTCCTTTTTGTTCCATTTTTCTTCTCAGGAGGCGAGAATGTAGCGAGTACTAGTCGGGGTGTGGAATGATGATTCTAGAAGTTGTTTTAGTAGTCCTCACCATTTTTGTAAAATAATGTATCAATAATTGTGATGAGAATTTATTTGGGTATAGATATTGTCCAGAAGACAATATTTGTATTTAAACTCATAGTTTTTATGATGTATTAATAAAGTTGTAGTTGTTTCTGTACCATGTTATTGACGACTCAAAATGGGTGATGTATACCTATTTTGGGGGCGCCATGATTGGTATCGAGCTTAGGATATGATATCTCAAGTGAGATCGGGAATAGAATTAGGAGTGGAGAGACTAATAAATCCTTTGCTAGTGTGTCCTACCTAAGCTTATTTGTTAGTTGGTCAATATATAGGGATATTATGTGATATGTTGATTTCCTTAATTAACCCTTATTTTATGGCAGTATTTGAGAATGTCGACTGAGAATGTTAACAGTGGAGTAAATGAGACCGTGGAGATCCCTGTACTCACCAATGAGGAGAATGTGCAGCAGGCCGGCAATGTTCCTCCTGTGAACAACACCACTGAGCAGATGATGAACGACGGGATGTTTAGAAGCTTTTTCCAGTTCATGCAAAATCAGACGAGGGAGACTCATGTTCAAAATATAGGTGGAAATGAAAGCAACGCACGGTTTGTCATGGTCAAACAATTCAAAGAGTTGGGACCACCAGAATTTCGGGGAAAGCCAGATTCGATTAAGGCAGAGACATGGGTCAAACAAATTACCAAGATATTCGATGTCTTGGGATGCACGGAAGAACAGAAGGTTCCATTCGCCACCTTTATGTTCCGTAATGAGGTAGATTACTGGTGGGAATCTGTGAAGCATACCTATCCAGCCGCTCTCAGCATGTCTTGGGAGACGTTTCAGAAACTGTTCAATAACAAATACTTTCCTGAAAGTATTTATCATATGAAGGAAGTGGAGTTTATTAGACTGGAACAAAATAACATGACGGTGTCCCAGTACGAGGCAAAGTTTGCGAGTTGTCCGTGTTTGCACCTCATTTGGTGGAGAATGAGGAACGTATGACGCGGATGTTTACGAGAGGTTTGAAACCCAGATACGCCAATATCTCATTTCTCATAAATTTTCTCTCTATTCGGATGTTGTCAATGGGGCTCAATTATTAGAGCGAGATAACGAGTAACGTTCAATCGAGGGACCATAACCGAGGATCATCTGGGAGATAAGAAGAAATGTAATAACGATAACCAGCGGAGAAAGAAAAAGACGGACAAAAATGGTAGCCACTCTGGTGGTAATCATGGCCATGATAATAGAAGAAGCGAGTCGGGAGGAGATTTTAAAAAGAGGAGATTCAACAACGACCATGTGAAGACGTCAGCGCCAGCAACAACTAGTTCTAAGGGAGGAGAACGACCACCGGTCGTATGCTATAAATGTGGAAAATAGGGACATATCAGCCCAAACTGCCCACAACAGTTCAAGGTATATTATAATTATGGAAAGGAAGGACATATAGCTCGAGATTGTACGGTAGCAAAACCAAGTCCAGCGGGGATAGTGACTCAAAAGGCTGTCCCAGAAAAGTCGAAGGCAACGGTTCCTGGAAGAGTGTTTTTCGTGACTGGTCAAAATGCGAGGAACCCAAACGAGGTGATCACGGGTAAGCTAATCATAAATTCTTGCAGAGTTTATACCTTACTTGATACCGGTGATACCCATTCATTTATGTCTCCTACTTGTGCTCAACGTTTAAACTTGACTCCGAAGAAATTAGACTTTAATTTATCTGTGGAGACTCCATTAGGAGAAACTTTCGTCACATCCGCTGTTTATAAATCTTGTTTGATCCAAGTTGGCACCATCACATTACCTGTTGAACTTATTTCTTTAAAGATACTTGCTTTTGATGTGATTTTGAGGATTGATTGGTTAACTACTCATCATGCCAAAATTGATTGTTTTCGTAAGGTTGTTAGTTTTCATATTCCTAACCAACCTGTTGTACGAATTCAAGCAACTAAACCATTACAATCAATCACTGTCATATCTAGTCATAAAACTATTCGTTTATTGAAAAACGGATGTCAAGATTTCTTAGCCCATGTTATGGATTTGAATAAAGACACAACAGATTTGAATAATATTCCTATTGTTAGTAAATTTCCTGACGTGTTTCCTGAAGAACTTCTCGGTTTACCCCCAAAACGTGAAGTTGAATTCTTTACTGATCTTGAACTTGGTACAAAGTCCATTTCTAAAAGCCCATATCGAATGGCTCCTATTGAACTTTAGGAGTTAAAGGTCCAACTACAGGAGTTGTTGGACATCGGTTTCATTCGTCCTAGTACATCTCCTTGGGGTGCTCCTATTTTATTCGTAAAGAAGAAAGACGGGAGTATGCAACTTTGTATTGACTATCGGGAATTGGACCATGTTACCATCAAGAATAGGTATCCGCTACCTCGTATTGATGACATGTTTGACCAGTTGCAAGGAGCACAATTCTTTTCAAAGATCAATCTTCATTCTGGATATCATCAGCTGAAGATTAGAACTGAGGATATTCCAAAGACCGCCTTCAGAACTCGGTACGGGCATTATGAATTTTTAGTCATGTCTTTTGGATTGACTAATGCTCTTGCGGCTTTCATGGATATGGTGAACCGAGTATTCAAGGACTATTTGGATCAGTTCGTTTTTGTCTTTATTGATGACATCCTCATATATTCCAAAAGTCGTGAAGATCATGAGCACCATTTGAAGCTGGTACTCCAAAGTCTTCGTGAAAACAAGTTATATGCCAAGTTGAAGAAATGCGAGTTCTGGCTTGAGGAAGTAGCATTTCTTGGACACGTGGTGTCAAAACATGGAGTATCTGTTGACCCGTCGAAGATTGAAGTAATACAAAGTTTGGAGCAACCAAAGACGGTGACCAGGCACGTGACTTTTACGGGCTTAATTGGTTATTATCGAGATTCGTGGAAGGGTTTTCTCGAATCGCTACTCCATTAACTCAGCTAACTCGGAAGGATACAAAATTCGTTTGGAGCGAGGAATGCGAGAAGAGTTTCCAAGAGCTTAAGTGGAGACTTATTTCAGCACCTGTTCTAACAATACCATCTGGTTCGGATGGATTTGTTATCTATAGCGATGCTTCGGGCAAAGGGTTAGGATGTGTTCTCATGCAACGTGGAAAAGTCATAGCATATGCCTCATGACAACTTAAAGAATATGAGAGGAATTATCCTACTCATGATCTAGAGTTGGTAGCAGTCATCTTCGCGCTAAAGATCTGGAGGCACTATCTATATGGGGAGAAAGTGGAGATATATTCGGACCATAAAAGCCTCAAATATTTCTTCACTCAAAAGGAACTCACATGCATAAGAACGACGTTGGCTCGAGTTGTTGAAAGATTACGACCACACTATTCAATACCATCCTGGAAAAGTGAACGTGGTAGCTGACGCGTTGAGTAGAAGATCATATGCAGGAACGAGTGCGATGATGTCAAGTATACGCATAGAGCCAACTTTAATAGAAAAAGTTAAAGTTGCTCAAGCCACCGACCCAAAGCTGATGCGTATGAAGAATAAAGTACAAGAAGGTGCTATTCCAGAAGCAAGAATCGATGAAGAAGGAATACTTCGAGTCCACTCCAGACTCTGTGTTCCTAACGACTTTGATTTGAAGTACAAGATTATGATGGAGGCACACAATACACCATTTGTGATCCATCCTGGAAGTACCAAAATGGATCATGATCTTCGACATACATTTTGGTGGAACAATATGAAGAGAGAGATTGCAAAGTTTATCTCGACGTGTTTAACTTGTCAACATGTAAAGGCGGAGCATCAAGTACTTAAGGGTCCATTGCAACCACTTGAGATTGCGAAATGGAAGTGGGAACACATTACCATGGATTTTGTTACGGGTCTTCCTACGGTTTCTCAAGGCATCGATGCTATTTGGGTTATTGTTGATAGATTAACCAAGTCTGCTCATTTCTTGCCGATACGGGAGACTTATTCCCTTGAACGTCTTGCTAGTATGTACATGAATGAGATTGTGAGGTTGCATGGCATGCCAGTATCCATAGTTTTAGATCGTGACCCAAGATTCACTTCAAGATTTTGGGTTAGCTTGTAAAAAGCTATAGGCACGGATTTACGATTTAGTTCGGCATACCATCCTCAAACGGATGGACAATCAGAGAGGACTATTCAAACTCTTGAAGATTTATTAAGACTCTGTGTCCTAGACTTCAAAGGGAGTTGGGATAAATATTTACCATTGGTGGAATTCTCCTACAACAACAGTTATCAGACAAGCATTGGTGTGGCCCCATTTGAAGCATTGTATGGACGAAAGTGTCGCTCTCCAGTATGTTGGGATGAGGTGGGTGAAGCAACATTTTTGGGACCCGAGTTGGTACGTATGACTACGAAAAAGATCCAAATGATTCGACAATGTATACAAACGGCACATGATCGACAAAAGAGTTATGCGGATCTTCATCGAAAGGACGTGGAATTTAGTATTGGGGATCATGTATTGTTGCGTGTTGCCCCATGGAAGGGAGTTACAAGATTCAGGAAGAGAGGAAAGCTCAATCCACGATTTATTGGTCCATTTCAAATTCTTGATCGAGTAGGTAATGTAGCCTATAGACTCGCGTTACCTCCGAGTATGTCTCGTGTTCATAATGTGTTTCACATATCTATACTTCGTAAATATGTGAAAGACCCGAACCACATTATTTAGTTAGAACCAGACAAGATAGCCGAAGACTTAACGTACGAAGAGGTACCTGTCAAGATCTTGGATAGGAAAGAGCATGTCCTATGCACAAAGGTTATACCACAAGTTAAAGTTTTGTGGAGGAACCATGCTATAGAGGAAATGACCTGGGAGTTGGAAACAGAAATGAAAGCGAGGTATCCTCACCTTTTCGAAACACCAGGTACGTACATCAATTTTGAGGACGAAATTTCATAAGGAGGGGAGGTTGTAAGACCCCAACTTATTATTTAATGAAATTAAATTTTCTCTATTTATTATCTTGAAATAGTAAGGGTTGATTTGATTAATATGGTAAGTTATGGGTAAAATGCGAAATTATTTCAAACAAGCAAGTGGTTTTAAAATATTCATTGTTGACGGGGATTATTCGTTTGGTCGTGGAATATTCTTACTATTGGGGAATATTTGTACGACGGCGCAGCCTTGTGTGGGCCCCATAACGAAAAGCGATTGGATGAAGAAAACGACAAAAATAAGTTGGTTATAAATAAAGGCGTAGTTGTTACCGTTAATACTGTTGGAATACCGGTGGTTAAAACACATTAGCACACGGTATTACACCAATTATTGATTCTTACGTAAGAAGGCACTACTCAATAATTGTTACAGTAATTACTGTTCAGTATTTTATTTTATTTATTCAATAATTGTTGCGTTGATATTTTATATTACTGTTGGTTTAATAATTGTCACTGCAAAGTATGTTCTATTATCATAGCAATAATTCATATTATCTGAATAATATTATTAGATAACATTATTGGCAATGTCTAGAAAGTTTTGTCTAAGGAGAGGTTTGGTTATCTAATTGCAAGGCTCAAAGAAGAGAGAGATCCTTATCGAAAGCCCTCTTTCTAGAACCGCTGGTTGTCAGTAATGTGATTCTATAATATTATTTATGAATAATTAATTATTGATTTATATGATAAGAAAAATATTGATTTTATGTGGGTATAGATGGAGAAAATTTTTAATGTGACAATTGTTGAAAATTAATATTTTATCTTTTTCTGATAAAATAATTCATTTAAATATATTATTTTAATAATATATTGATGGTGATATTTTACAATGAATGTGGGATATATGAGTATATGAGGAGGAAGAGTATTTTTGTGGCATTAAATGATTAACACATGTTTTGTGTGTCAGAGACCCCAATTCTTGAATAGAAATTTGATTATAGCCTGTAAAATCGCCCGTTTGTGGATTTCGGTCAATTTCTGTTTAGAATTTGGAAAAACTTTCTTTTGCAAAGTTGTAGAGAATGAAATTTCCTATTAAAAAGACATGTGGTTCAAATTTGTCTAATAAAAGGGCTATTTATTATGAATTATTGAAGTTCCGTAGTTCCGAAATAATTGATTTTTAAAAGTTTTAATTTCAAAAATGTTTTTTTTGCTTAGTGGGCTGCATTAAACATGTGCAAGGTGGCTCAATTCAGATTCAAGAGGCGGGCTTGACAATTTTGTAAATATAATAATATTATATTAAATTTTCTGCTTTGGTGTTCTAAACATTTTC
Source organism: Panax ginseng (assembly GCA_020205605.1). NCBI lineage: Eukaryota > Viridiplantae > Streptophyta > Magnoliopsida > Apiales > Araliaceae > Panax > Panax ginseng. The sequence continues at coordinate 105,489,379 of CM035134.1, forward strand.
CTATAAATAGGGTGCTTAGGTTAGAATTGAAAATTACACCAGAAACTGAAATCTTCTCTCTCCTTCTCTCTCGATATATTGAGCGTATTCGTGTGAGTATTTTAATACTTTGAGTGTTGCTATACGGTGCACGTTCAAGTCATAGCCTATATCCGGTGTTTCAACTAGAAGTACTATCTTTTCGAGATAAGGAATGTTATTTTCTTCTTAAATGATATTATTTTCTTAAATATCATTATGCCGAAATATTGGTTTGAACTTTTAATCAAATTTGGAACTTTTTGTGTCGGGGTTACTATTCACGTATACGTCATTATTCATGTATATACTAAGACTATTCACTTATCATCAAGCACTATTCATCAAAAAATGAATTTTTCCTTTTCATACAAAATATCTATTATGGATACTAGCTTTGATTGTATCCATGTTTTGATCATTCTTGAATTTTACTACACTATGATTATTTATGAGGTATTTTTGGACATGCATAAACCGAAATACGAATCCTTAATATTTATTCTTTTGTTTCACTGGATTCGTTTTCTTTAAAATATTTTTCATCATACTCAGTCCTAAATGATGATATTATTGAATATCTTTGGCCTGTAGTGCAAAGATGAATGAATTTCTAATAAATATCTTTGGCCCGTAGTGCAAAGATGAACAGGTGTTGAGATGAACATGACCAACTGATGAATATCTTTGGCCTGTAGTGCAAAGATGAAAATTTGATTCAAGAAGAATATTGATTGATGTTACAGGGATAAAATGTTGATGATGGACTGTTAAATTCATAGATAATAGTAGATTTCATTCTTTACGTAACTCTTCTATGAATTATTATTTCCGCTGTGAATATTGATCTGAAACTTGTTGTCTATTATGTTCTATTAGATTTTTTCCTGTTGAAGACTAACGATAATTTGTTCTATATTATCTTAGTCATAATATTCTTTACTGGGCTAGTTGAGCTCACCCTTTTCCTTTTTGTTCCATTTTTCTTCTCAGGAGGCGAGAATGTAGCGAGTACTAGTCGGGGTGTGGAATGATGATTCTAGAAGTTGTTTTAGTAGTCCTCACCATTTTTGTAAAATAATGTATCAATAATTGTGATGAGAATTTATTTGGGTATATATATTGTCTAAAAGACAATATTTGTATTTAAACTCACAGTTTTTATGATGTATTAATAAAGTTGTAGTTATTTATGTACCATGTTATTGACGACTCAAAGTGGGTGATGTATACCTATTTTGGGGGCGTCACATCGCCTACTTTTCGTAAAACTTTAAAGGGTCCAATGAACCTCGGGCTCAGTTTTCCCCTTCTTACCAAATCAAAATTTTCCCTTCTAGGGAGATACCTTCAGGAAAACAAAACTACCAGATTCAAATTCTCGATTCTTACGATGTTGATCAGAATATTTCTTCTGCCTATCCTGAGCAACTATCAATCTTATCATGATCACCTTGATAATTTCGACAGTCTGTTGAACTAATTTTAGCCCTAGTAGTTAATGTTCACCGACTTTATCCCAACACAATGGAGTCCTACATTTTCTACCATACAACACTTCGTAAGGCGACATGCCAATACTTGTGTGGTAACTGTTATTGTAAGAAAATTCCACCAATGGTAGATGATCGACCCAATTTCCTTTGATATCCATGATACAAGCTCTTAACATATCCTCCAATGTTTGGATCTTCCTTTCACTCTGCCCATCTATCTGAGGATGGTACGCCATACTCATATCAATTGTGTTCCCATGCATTCCTATAGTCGCTTCCAGAAGTTTGATGTGAAATGCGGATCTCTATTTGATACAATAGATACTGGAATACCGTGCCTAGAAACAATCTCTTTCACATTAAATTTTGTCAACTGATCTAAGTTAAATCTGATCTTGATCGGTAAGAAATGCGCTGATTTTGTCAGTCGATCCACGATAACCCAAACTGCGTCAAAACCTTTCTGAGTCATTGAAAGACCTACTACGAAGTCCATTGTAATATGCTCCTATTTCCATTTCGGTATCTCTAACGGTTGTAATAACCCACTGGGCCACTGATGTCCTGGTTTAACTTTATGACATGTCAAACATTTGGCTACACAATCAGCTATGTCCCTTTTCATATTCTACCACCAAAATTGTTGTCGGAGATCCTAGTACATCCTCTTACTCCCTGGATGAATAGAATACCTTGAACTATGAGCCTCGCTCAAAATTTCGTCCTTAACCTTAGGTACTGGCAGAACCCAAATTCTTTTCTTGAATCTCAATAACCCTTTTGTATCAACTTTGAATTTTGACTCTTCACCTTCAAACAATCTTTTTCTTATCTTTTCATATTCCTCATCCTGAAGTTGTGCTTCTTTAACCTTATCCACCAAAGTTGGACCGATTTCCATTTGGAATAGTTTTTCATTCGACTCATTCAGATATTTCACTTCCAACTCCAGCTTTGCCATTGCTGAGATTAGTTCCTCCTGAGCAGTTAACATAGACAGTTTCTTTAGACCTTTTCTGCTTAAGGCATCGACAAGAACATTCGCTTTAATCGGATGGTATATAATCTCACAATCATAATCCTTTATCAATTCCAACCATCTCCTCTGACGCATGTTTAAATCCTTCTATATGAAAATATAATTCAGACTCTTATGGTTTGTATATATTTCACACTTCTCCCTATAGAGATAGTGCCTCCATATCTTCAGAGCAAACACCACTGCAGCCAATTCTAAGTCATGGGTCGGATATCCTTTCTCGTAGTCCTTCAATTATCGCGACTCATATGCAATGACCTTGAAGTTCTGCACAAGCACATAGCATAGTCCCTTATGCGAAGCATCACTATACACCACAAAATTTCCTGTGCTATCCGATAAAGACAACACAGGTGTCGTACTCAACCTCTTCTTTAATTCTTGGAAACTTTCATTGCATTTTTTTGTCCAAACGAATTTCATCGCTTTCATAGTCAAATTCGTCAACGGAGTTGAAATAATTGTGGAGTAGAGCTTGCAAGATCTTGCAAATCTGCAACACTAAAGAAGATAAACAAATTCATGACTCCAGATTTGAGTCCCTTTGCAACAAACACCTTGTATTGTTTCCTTCCTATTCAAAATATACACATTTGCAGTACGAATTTGGATTACATGAAATTGTTAAGCCCTTGACCATATGTAAATTCATAGCTTCAGGTTGTATTTGCTATATCAGAAGTTGTATATGTTCTTTTTGTCATCTAATATCCTTGTGTGGACCAATGCAGATGCAACATTTGGTATACTCGAATGCAACAAAAAACCTATGAACTTACAAATGATCGAAGGAGTAACAATTTCATGAAATCCATATCCTTAAGTATATAGTTTAGCGATTCTAGTGTAGCTCCTCAGTTGTAAACATTTATATAAATTTCAGTTTTTAGTATTTATGCTGTTGTTCTATCTCAAACATATTATACGGCGAATCCATGATACTTATAATAAATGCTCGAAAGAACACAAGGGATTTGTTATTTCTCCAACAAGCATAATACCTTGATACAAAACAGAATGTCTTGTAATTATTCAAGAGGGAGCCACAGTCAACCAATACAAATAATAATAATAATAATAATAATAATAATAATAATAATTAAAAATCAGTCAAACATCTAATGATATAAAACTCATGGATATACAAAAGGAAATAGGGGGTGAGAAAGTCAGGTATACATTCTTCATATTTGCTTTCAATTAGTTAGATTGCAATAACAAAATCTTAATTATTTATAAAGCATCACAGTGTTAATATGTGGGATGAATATGTGGGAACTTGCTTATTTAGCACTTCAGCTCATAATGTTAATAGAGTCTTCTGATATTAAAACTATGTTAATAATAATAATAATCAAACCCAAACCTGAACTACAAGATTTATATCAACAATTAATATCAAATAAAATATCAGAAGCTAATTATAAAAAAGGACTTACTGCAATCTCCTTAGCACGGGAGTTTATATAAACTCCATTACCATGTATCTTCTTGTTGGTCCTATCCCATACCTCTACCAAAGTTGGAGCTCTTTTCTTAGCTATTGTAAATGTAACAATCCAAAAATTTAAATTATAATTTTAAATATTTATGGAATTATATAAATATTTAATTAATGTTTTTATTATAGAATAAATATTTGTTTAATTTGATTTGATTTGATTATTTATTTGTTGAATAAATAATTAACGAGTTAAGGAAATTGAACATCACGAGATAATATTTTAATATTTAGTTGATTAAATAAAATTATAATTATAAAGAAAATTAGAATTATGTCGTATTGATTTATGTGGTGAATTAATTTAATAAATTATTATTAGAAATAATTAAATTGAATATTAAAATTTAATTAATTCAAGTGTGACCATAAACTATATTATAAAAGAGTTATTAAAATAAGTTAAGGGAGGTTAATTCAGTTTTTGCCAAACAAGGCTTAATGAATGTTAAGTCTTTAATTTAAATCTGTTTTACCAAACAAGGTGTAAGATTTAATGGGTTAATTTTTAGTTAGTTAGCCAAACAAGACTTATGGCTTTTGAGTTTAAAAAAAAATGATGTCAGTTAATGTTATAATTATATTATATACTTAATACATATATTATTATCTTATACGTTATATTTGGTTTAGTACGTAAGTTAGAGTTTAGAATATGGAGAAAGACTCAGAGGAAGAAAAAGAAGAGAAGAAGAAAACTATAGAGAAAAGTAAGAGAGAATTGGGATAAGTCTAGAGAGAGAAATTGGGGAAAAAGAAAGCTTCATAATCAAATGAATAGCCACCATCTTCTAAAATTAAGGTATCCTCTTGCTTGTATTTTACAAAAAGTTGTAGTTATATTCTGCTCTAAAATTCTTTGTAAAAACTTTGTGAATGTTGAATTGTTTGTTGTAAATAGCTCTATATGATAAATTGTTTGTTATAAAATTGTTTTCATAAGTTTATATATGATATTGAATGAATTCATGTTAAGTATGTATTTTGTGAAGGAAATCATATTACAGTGAATTGGTATGAACATATATGAATATGGCTTAGTTTAAAGTAAAATTAAGGTTTAATTAGTTGTATAATATATAAATTGACTATTGAATTCAAAAGAGGATGAATAAACATAAGCATAATATGTTGAATTAACTGTTTTGGTTGAAAAACAAAATCACAGTGATAATTTTTACTGAAACTTTCAAAAAGTAAAGTTTTAGCAAAATAGTGAAAATTAATGGTTGTAATTTGGATGTTTATCTTGTTTAGATGACTAGCAACACGTTAGAAAATATTAGATTATATTTTTGTAAACATATTACACCTTGGGTAGGTTGGTATGGTTGTTTGAAAGGAGTTTGGAGGCCTAATTCGGCTTTTCGTAGTGTTCCAGAGCACAAAATCGCAAATCACAGAAGGGACCCCCGCCCCGGTGGGCCCCCCAGTTCAAAAACCCCCGCCCCGGTGGGGGGTAGTATGCTAAACCGAATTTTGAAAATAAAACTGACAGAACATAGTTTACTAAAATGAGCATAACATTTTCATACAAACTCTTATTGATGCGATTCAAGATGATCCGGAATGAGGATGAATAGACCTATAACTTTTATTGTTTAAGTTTTTCAATTTGATGTCGTTATGAAGGGTCAAAATGGCCATCTTTAGGACTGTTGTGTATTTAGAGGCAATCGTAGAGCATCGGGATGCACGAATGCAAGTGCAATCCTTTGTGTATTAGTATAACCTAATGATAACATGTTGGACATGTAATAGGATGTTGTATCAAGTTGTTAATCTGTATGTGGTGCAATGACATGATCACTTAAGTAGTTGTAATAAAGCTAAAAAGTAATGTTCATGAAAAGATGTGATATTGTATAAACTTAAACTTAGTTAGTAGATATACTAAAAGTGAGAAAGCAACTCATGAAGCTAATGTTAGTGTAACTAATGTGTATTTTCAATCCTTAGTTGATGTTCATAAACTCTAAATTACCTTAAAACTTATCCAAACCAAACTTACTTTGGTGTGGACTCGTATTCTAAATGCTGAGATGAACAACCCTATTATAGGGGATAACTTACGTATAGCGTTAAAAATGTTTGTGCACAATACATTGTACGAAGGGATGATCCCCCTAAGTACGAGGAGTCCTTATAGTCTTATGACTGTTAAAGTTTAAGTTGAAAGAATACTTATAACTATGGACATAGTTCGTGGTCTTTTGACCCTCAGTTATATATTTCAAGTTCTGTTCCCGATTATTATTGATGAAGTACTTTATTCATTTCCATTGAGCCTATTCATTTGGCAGTTGATATGATGTTTATTCATTATTGTTCAAGTGAGCTTTGTTTGCTCATTCTTGCATATATACACTCAGTGCAGCTAAAGTTGAGAAGGTCGATGAACCTACAACTAGCAAAGGAAAGGGAAAAATGTACAAGTGATGAAGACTTGTAATTTAATGACTTTTATGTTAATAGACTTTATATTTAATGATGTGATGTAATTATTTTATTTTCGCACTTGATTGATGTTAAGATAAGACAACCTGGGTTATTTTGGAATTAAAAATGTAACCCTTTTATAGGGAGGATTTTTGATTTAAATGTTATTTTATTTGGGTAGATAGTATGAATGTATGGAAAGTGAACACCAAGTCTTAGGGAAATAAAGTACCTAGATTTGGGGGTATCACAAGTTGGTATCAAAGCCTTAGGTTATGAACCTTAGGTGGGGAAAAGCCTTAGGAAGTAACCTTTGAAAAGATAGTGGTGATAAACTCTTGTCGAGTTTTAAGAGAGAAATAATAGAACACTTATGTGCTTATGTGGTTGCAACCTATTTGCTCGTGAGTGTTGAGTAGTAATGATTAGTAATTAAAACTTAAAATTTTTTTTGTCAGGATGGCTAATGTAGGAGAATCCAGTCAGGCTAGGGAGGAAGGATCCCAGATACCTAGAGAGGAGGAGCCTCGAGATATTCAATTGGTTTGGGAACAACTGCTGCCACGGGAAACATCTCCGTTGGTCACAGTGGTTGAGCAGGAGAGGTTACCTGATGAGGATGATGAGATAGAGATGGACGAGGAGGACCCCGTTGAGCTGCCAAAGTCGGATGAGGATGAGGATGATGAGGAAGAAGATCTTCCACTTAACTCGATCGTCGCCCGTATGTACAACGAAGTATAAGACCGCAATGTGGAACTTCAGGATAGCGTCGAGGAGTTGCAAGAGATAGTAGCTGAATTGCAGTTTGTAATGGCGCAGAAAGACAACAAGATCCAGGATCGAGATGAACGCTTGAATAATGTCGAAGAGAAGCTGATCCACACTGAAGGAAAGAACGAGCAACTAACAGAGAAGATTACAGAGCTGGAAAACAAATTGAAAGAAGAATCTACGAAGAGGGCAAGCGCCGAAGATGCGTACGAAGAAGCTTATCAACGATCTAGGATACAGAGAGAAAGGCACAAGCAAAGAGGATCAAGATGGAAGAGATGAATAACGTATTCAACACAATGATTAATCGAGCTCAAGATCGGGTCATGGGTTATCCGATTCAGTTCGAGATGCTGCCATCGTACATATTAGATCACCGAACAATGTTCCGAATTATAGAGGAAGAGCGTCATAAGACTACATAGTATCTTAGTAGGACATCGTAGGGAATGTACTTGATATGTGATTTATGATATGATAAATAAAGTGTAAATCCCAAGTGTTATGTAACCTATGGGATATGATGAAGATGTTATCCTAGAACTTTAGTAGTTCAGGAAAGTAATGTAAATAGCAGTGATGCTATTGTTCTTATATATTTTTTAAAAAAGATTATGAATGAATTAAAGTTATTATTTTATTCAAAGTGTTATGTGTTACGTGATAATCTTTTATTGTGTGCAAATTAAGTAGAAATACTTCAAGAAATTGAGTAATAGTCTAATGAGTGTATTTTAACAGAAAATGCCTCCAAGACGTCAACCCCGACACAGAACCCCTGAGGGATCTACCAATAACAACAATGCTGAGGCTAATCTAGTTCAGCAACTAGTGACATTACTGATGGGTGCATTACAGAATCAACCGCAGAATCAAGCTGTGACATTTAAGGACTTTAAGGCGGTTGGACCACCAAAATTTCATGGGTCCGTGAATCTAGTTGAGGCACAGACCTGGATCATGGAGATAGAGAAAGTATTTTATGTAGCTAGAGTAGGTGAGAATCAGAAGACTGCTTTTGCAACATTCATGTTGAAAGCAGAGGCTAGTTATTGGTGGCAAGCCAATAAAACTCGAGGAGGACAAGGGGTGATGATATGGGATAGGTTTAAGGAGATATTCTTTGAGACCTATTTCCCGGAGAGTTCGAAGAATCAGATGGAGGTGCAGTTTCTAAAACTAAATTAGGGATCAATGACGGTGTCAGAATATGCTGCGAAATTCAATGAGCTAGCGAGGTTTACGCCATATCAAGTCAATACAGATGAGCGCAAGGCGAGGAGATTTGAACAGGGACTGAAACCTTGGTTGTATACTAGGGTCTCCTTGTTCCAACTGAAGTCATTCGCAGCGGTGCTTGAGAAGGCAATTCTCACTGAGAGTGGAGGCGAGGTGGTAACAAAGCACAACCCAGAGTAAAGAAAGAAGAAGAATGAGGGCGAAGTTAAGAATAGTGGTGGTAACAGTGGAAATGTTAGCATTAACCTGAAGAGAAAATAGAATGGAAATGTGGGTTAAGGAAACCAGCAGGGTAATTAGCAGAAGAAGAAGTTCGAAGCATGTGCTACGTGCAGGAAGTTTTACGTGGGTGTGTGCTTAAGGGGGAAGCGTGTATGCTTTAACTATTGCCAGGAGGGTCACATTGCCCCAAATTGTAGTCAACCCAAGAAGAATGTTTGCTACACGTGTGGGTTAAAGGATCATTTTGCTCATGAGTGCCCTAAGAAGAAAGCTAAAGAGACGACGGGAAACAAGGGAGGTAGCAGTAGAGGTACATTGACCATTGCGGGATCAACGTCATCCAACAGACCCATAGCTAGAACCTTCAACAAGACTATGCAGGATGCTGTTAAATCAAAAGATGTGGTGTCAGGTATTATCCCAATAAATGATATTGATGCTTATGTATTATTTAATTCGGGTGCTACTTGCTCATTTATATATGATGAATTTGCTAAGAGGTTAGGATTACCTAGTGAAGAATTGAATTTCCCTTTAAACATAGAAATTGCGAATAGGGAAGTGATTCCTGTTAGGTTCGTATACAAGAATTGTAGAGTGAACATTAAGGGAAATGTTATGATGGTAGATTTAATTCCAATAAAACTGGGAGAGTTTGATGTTATTTTGGGAATGGATTGGTTGTTCAATTATGGAGCGATAATTGATTGCCAAAAGAAATGTGTAAACCTTATGACTCCGTCAAAGCTAGTTTTCTTTGGTAGCAGATCGCCTAGACATGCATGATGTCTGGCGATTATGCAGGCCAAGAAGTTATTGAATCAAGGCTATGTGGGTTATTTAGCTTACATAGTCGATACTCAGAGGAAGGGGGTGAAACTGGAAGAGATACTAGTGGTTAGGGAATTTGTGGATGTATTTTCGGAAGATTTGCCAGGACTTCCGCCGGATTGAGAGATTGAATTTGGGATCGACTTAGCGCCAAGAACTGCTCCAATATCAAAGGCCCCGTACAGAATGGCTCCGGTAGAGATGAAGGAACTGATGGTACAATTGTAAGGGCTGTTAGACAAGAAGTACATTCAGCCGAGTGTGTCACCGTGGGGAGCACCGGTGTTATTCATGAAGAAGAAGGATGGGTCACTGCGTCTTTGCATTGATTATAGGGAATTAAACAAAGTCACTATTAATAATAAATATCCATTGCCAAGAATAGATGACTTGTTTGATCAATTTAAGGGTGCTAGATATTTTTCAAAAATAGATTTGAGAAGTGGGTATCAATAACTGAAAGTAAGGAAGGAGGATGTACCAAAGACGGCATTCTGAACTCGATATAGACATTACGAATTTTTGGTGATGTCTTTCGGATTGACAAATGCCCCTGCTGCATTCATGGATTTGATGAACAGGGTGTTTAAACCATTCTTAGATAAGTTTGTGGTGGTATTCATTGATGACATTCTGGTGTGCTCCAAATCTCAAGAAGAACACATGGAACATTTACGTTTGATGTTGGAGACACTAAGAAAGGAAAAATTGTATGCGAAATTCTCCAAGTGTGAATTCTGGCTAGAACGTGTACAATTTCTTGGGCATGTGATTGGCAAAGATGTGATTTCAGTGGATCCATCAAAATTTGAAGTTGTAATCAATTGGGAACAACCAAGAACACCTTCGGAGGTGAGGAGTTTCTTGGGACTGGTCGGTTATTATAGATGGTTTATCTAGGATTTTTCTAAGATTGCCACTCCGTTAACAAATTTGACAAGGAAAGCTGTAAAATTTGTTTGGACGGAGAAGTGTGAGGAAAGTTTTCATGACTTGAAAAAGAAGTTAAGTGTGGCACCTGTGTTGTCATTACCAGATAATACAAGAAATTTTGTGGTGTATAGTGATGCCTCAGATAAAGGATTGGGTTATGTTCTTATGCAGAACGACAAAGTTATTGCTTATGCATCAAGACAATTGAAGGACTATGAGAAAGGGTATCCGACTCATGATTTAGAGTTGGCTGCAGTGGTATTTTATCTAAAGATTTGAAGACATTATCTTTATGGAGAAAAATGTGCGATATACACAGACCATAAGAGTCTAAAGTATATTTTCACTCAGAAGGACATGAACATGCGCCAAAGGAGATGGATGGAATTGATAAAAGATTACGATTGTGAGATCTTTTATCATCCAGGCAAAGCAAATGTGGTTGCAGATGCTTTAAGCAGGAAAGGTTGGGAGAAGTTAATGTTGTTAACCAACTAGGAAGAGCTCATTTCAGCAATGGCAAGACTAGAGTTGGAAATCAAATTTTCAAAAGAAACCGATAAAAGATTATTCCAGATGGAAGCTAGTTCAACTTTGGTTAACAAGGTGAAGAATGCTCAGCTACAAGATGAGGAATATGGAAAGATCAAAGAGAAAGTGGTTGAGAGTGGTGAAGTGAAATACAAGATCGATACCGAAGGGTTACTAAGATTCGAGGGAAGAATCTGGGTTCCAGCAGTACCAGATATTAAAGAAGAAATCTTGACTGAAGCTCATAACTCAAGATATTCGATACACCCGGGAAGTACGAAGATGTATCAAGATTTACGACGACACTTTTTATAAGACCCCAAATTTTTTTTATATAAATAAAATTGAATTTCTTCTATTCATTATCTTGAAATAATGAGTTAATTTGATATAATATTTTGGTTATGGGTGAAATGTGCAAATTTTACAAAATAAGCAAGTGGTTATAAAATATTCATTTTGTCGGGGAATATTCGTTTGGTCGTGGAATATTCTTGTTGTTTGGGAATATTAAATACTGACAAGTTAAACCATTTGTGGGCCCTATAATGTAATAATTGTCGATGAAGAAAACGACAATTTTGAGTTTTTATAAATAATCTGCGTGATTGTTACCAATTAACACCGTTGATTACCCGGTGGTTAAAATACGATGAAATGGCGTTGTTGCATGATAAGTATATACCAGATTGTACAAAGATTTTGAATTATTAATTTTACGTATGAAGGCAATACTCAATAATTGTTACATTAATTACTGTTCAATATTTTATTTTATTGGTTCAATAATTGCTGCATTGATGTTTTATATTATTATTGTTTCAATAATTGTCACTGCACAGTATTTCCCATTATCAGATCAATAATTCATATTATTTGAATAATATTATTAAATAGCATTATTGGCAATGTCTAGAAAGTTCTGTCAAGGAGAGGTTTGGTCACCTAATTGCGCGCCAGTAAGGAGAAATCCTTATCGGAAAGCCCCATCTTTCCTGGGAACGGCATGGTTGTCATTATTGTGATTCTGTAATATTATTTGTGAATATTTATTTATTTATTTATATGATAAGGAAATATTTATTTTATGTGGATATAAATGATGGATATATTTTATGTGGTTGTAAATGAAGGAATTAAAGCTGAGGTGTTTTATAAGTATTTTGTCGAAATGAAGAACAAAATATGGGATTTTCAAAAAAATTAGTTTATTACTTGATTTTGTAAAATCCATAACTTTTTGTGTATAATGAGTTAGGAGATGTGCCATATATCAAAAGAATGCCCTGGAAGTAAGGTAACCGTAGAAATTGGAATCACCCAAAAATTCTTTGTGGATTTTTCGTGGTGACTGTTTGAATAAAACTGGTCCAAAGTACTCATAGTCCGAAAAATCAGTGTTCTTAAGCTATATTGTGTGAGTTATAAATTTTAATCTGACCGTTGGATCGTGGTGATTTTTGGATATGTTATACATATATAAGTTGAGTATATGTCCACAAATTTTGAACCATTAAAATTAACGATGATTTGTTATGAATTTTAAAAGGTGGTGATTCGTAAATTATTTTATTTTGGTGGAGATTTCTAGAATGTGGGACCCACTTTTGGTTGTTAGGAAAAGTGGGTCGATTTTTTGTGTGGGCCCCACTTGTGGTGGCTGAAGTTTTGGTCTAGCTTGGCATGCGTAAGAAAAATAATAATAGTAATAATATTTTATTATTTTAGTCTCCTACATGTTTCTAAGCATTTTCCTATAAATAAAGCGCTTAAGTTAGAATTGAAAATCACACCGTAAACATAAGTTTTCTCTCTATATTGTTGAGCGTATTTTTGTGAGTATTTAGATACTTTGAGAGTTGTTATTCAAATTGCAAGTTTCCTTGACTTTTACATCCGATATTCCGATCGTAAATCATTGTTATTTTGAGGTAAAGGATGTTATTTTCTTCTTAAATGATATTATTTTCTTCAATATCATTATTTGAAATATTGATATGAGTTTGATTGTGGAATTTCTACCTTTTTGTGTTCTCGGGGTTACTATTCACGATACGGCACTATTATTCACAAATACAACACTATTCACCAAAAAATAAAATTTTCTTCTTTTGTCCCAGATGTCTATTATGGTTAATATCTTTGATTGTATCCATGTTTTGATCTTCATTCTTGAATTTTACTCCATTATGGTTTATTATGGAGTATTTTTAAACTTGAATTATCTAAAGTACGAATCTCTAATCTTTGTCCTTTTATCTTACTGGATTCGTTCTCTAAAATGTTTTTCATCATCCTCAGGTCCTTAATGGTGATACTTGATGAATATCTTTGGCTCAGTAGCAAAAAGATGAATGATTACCTAATGAATATCTTTGGCCTGTAGTGTAAAGATGAACAGTGTTGAGATGAACATGACCAACCTGGTGATATTAAATGAATATCTTTGGCCCGTAGTGCAAAGATGAATATTTGATTCGAGATGTATATTGATTGATGTTATAGGGATAAAATATTGATGATGGACTTTTAAATTCATAGATGATAGTAGATTTCATTCTCTACTTAACTCTTCTAATGAATTATTGTTTCTGTTGTAGTTGCTGATCTAAAACTTGTTATCTATTATATTCTATCAGTTTTTTCCCTGTTGAAGACTAAGGATAATTTGTTGTATATTATCTTAGTCATAATATTATTTACTGGGCTAGTTGAGCTCACCCTTTTCCTTTTTATTCTATTTTTCTTCTCAGGAGGTGAGAATTTAGCAGGAACTAGCCGGGGTATGGAGTGATGGTCCAAGGCAGTTGTTATAGTAATCCTACCTATTTTGTAAAATAGTGTATCAATAAGTGTAATGAGGACTTATTTGAGTATGGATATTGCCTAGAAGACAATATTTGTATTTAAACTCACAGTATTTGTGTTGCGTATTTTGCACGACAATTGTATTAATGATGTTGTAGTTGTTTCTGTACCATGTATTTGGCGACTCAGAATGGGTGATGTATACCTATTTTGGGGGCGTCACACTTTTGGTGGCCAAACATGAAAAGAGATGTTACAGAATATGTTGAGAAATGCTTGACATATCAAAGAGTCAAGGTCGAGCATCAACGACCAAGCGGATTACTTCAACCATTGGAAATACCATAATGGAAGTGGGAACACATCACAATGGATTTTGTAGTGGGTCTTCCAATCACTTAGAGAGGATACGATGCGATTTGGGTAATAGTGTATAGACCAATGAAATCAGCACACTTTTTGACAATAAAGATTAGATTTAATCTTGATCAGTTAGCAAAGTTGTATGTTAAGGAAATCATTTCGAGAGATGGAGTTCCAGTGTTAATTGTGTCAGATAAAGATCCGAGGTTCACATCAAACTTCTGGAAGAAACAACAGGAATGCATGGGAACACAGTTGAGAATGAGTACGACATATCATCCGCAAACAGATGGCCAAAGCGAACAAACAATCCAGACGTTGGAAGATATGCTTAGAGCATGCATCATGGATTTCAAAGGGAGTTGGGATGAACATTTACCATTGGAAGAATTTGCCTACAACAAAAGTTACCACGCAAGCATCGGCATGCCGCCTTACAAAGCATTGTACGACAAGAAGTGCAGAACTCCACTGTGTTGGGATGAAGTCGGTGAACGTCAATTGTTAGGACCAGAACTGGTGCAACAAACTGCTGAGGTTGTTAAACTCATCATGATAAGATTGGTAGCTGCTCAAGACAGACAGAAGAAGTATGCTGATCAACATAGATAAGATCGTGAATTCAATGTAAGAAATTTCGTGTTCTTAAAAGTTTCTCCTTAGAAGGGGAAAATTCGTTTTGGTAAAAAGGGAAAGCTAAGCCTGAGGTTTATTGGACCCTTCGAAGTGCTACGAAGAGTAGGAGAAGTGGATTATGAGGTAGCTCTATCTCCAGAGTTGGAACACGTTCATAATGTTTTTTATGTTTCAGTTTTACGACCGTATAAACCCAATTACAAGCATGTGATAGAGTACGAACCTTTACAGTTCGGTAAAGACTTATCTTATGAAGAGGTTCCTATCTAGATAGTCGACAGGAAAGAACAAGTGCTCAGGAATAAGGTGATACCTTCTGTGAAGGTAGTATGGAGGAACCACAATGTCGAAGAGGCTACGTGGCAACTCGAAGCTGAAATGATAAAGAATTACCCTGAGTTATTTGTTTAATATATGTCTTCGATTCTGGGGACAAAATCTTTGTAAGGAGGGAAGAATGTGACGAATAATTTGTTTGAGTTGTGATTCTGGGGACAAAATCCTTGTAAGGAGGGAAGGCTGTAACAATCCAAAAATTTAAATTATAATTTTAAATATTTATGAAATTATATAAATATTTAATTAATGTGTTTATTGTAGAATAAATATTTGTTTAATTTGATTTGATTATTTATTTATTGAATAAATAATTAACGAGTTAAGGAAATTGATCTTCATGAGATAATATTTTAATATTTAGTTGATTAGATAAAATTATAATTATGTCGTATTGATTTATGTGGTGAATTAATTTAATAAATTGTTATTAAAATTAATTAAATTGAATATTATAATTTAATTAATTAGAGTGTGACCATAAACTATATTATAAAGGAGTTATTAAAATAAGTTAAGGGAGGTTAATTCAGTTTTTACCAAACAAGGCTTAATAAATGTTAAGTCTTTAATTTTAATCTGTTTTACCAAACAAGGTGTAAGATTTAACGAGTTAATTTTTAGTTAGTTAGCAAAACAAGACTTCTGACTTTTGAGTTAAAAAAAACTGATGTTAGTTAAAGTTATAATTATATTATATACTTAATACATATATTATTATCTTATACGTTATATTTGGTTTAGTGCGTAAGTTAGAGTTTAGAATAGGGAGAAAGACTCAGAGGAAGAAAAGAAGAGAAGAAGAAAACTATAGAGAAAAATAAGAGAGAATTGGGAGAAGTCTAGAGAGAGAAATTAGGGAAAAAGAAAGCTTCATAATCAAAAGAATAGTCATCATCTTCTAAAATTAAGGTATCCTCTTGCTTGTATTTTTTAAAAAGTTGTAGTTATATTCTCTTCTAAAATTCTATGTAAAAACTTTGTGAATGTTGAATTGTTTGTTCTATATAGCTTTATATGATAAATTGTTTGTTATAAAATTGTTTTCATAAGTTTATATATGAGTATAGTGAATGAATTCATGTTAAGTATGTATTTTGTGAAGGAAATCATATTACAGTGAATTGGTATGAACATATATGAATATAGCTTAGTTTAAAGTAAAATTAAGGTTTAATTAGTTGTATAATATATAAATTGACTATTGAATTCGAATGAGGATGAATAAACACAAGCATAGTATGTTGAATTAACTGTTTTGGTTGAAAAACAAAATCACAGTGATGATTTTCACTGAAACTTTCAAAAAGTAAAGTTTTAGCAATATAGTGAAAATTAATGGTTGTAATTTGGATGTTTATGTTGTTTAGATGGCTAGAAACGCGTTAGAAAACATTAGATTATGTATATCTGTAAACCTATTACACCTTGGGTAGGTTGGTATGGTTGTTAGAAAGGAGTTTGGAGGCCTAATTTGGCTTTCCATAGTGTTCTAGAGCACAAAATCGCAAATCATAGAAGGGACCTTCGCCAATGTGCCCTCATTTCCAATGGCCCCCCAATGCAAAAACCCCAGCCCCCGGTGAGGGTTAGTCTACTTTTTAGACGTTGCACTCCTTGATTTCCAGGCTTGCTCCTTCCACACATCAATCATCTTTGTCCATCTCTTTGGGTTTTTCTATTAGCTGCTATATCACTCGTGTGGAATCTAAAACCATTGATAACGAATCCCTTATACACATTAACTATTTTATCAGGGCCACGAGCTAGTCTTCTTAAACTTTCATTGGTGTTGTTATCATCGAGTACCTATAAATATAGTAGACTACTATTATTATATGATATGAATAATTTTTTTGTGTCAAACATATATTACATTGATACAATAAAAAGCACCATATGTTCTTACATGTTTATTAAACCACTTGATGAAATATTTGTTTTGCAACTCTACCCTTTGTTTATCAGATATATTAGGATTAGATGCCAAAAGTTTTTCATCAAACTCCCTTCGTATACATTACCATATTAATGCAGATAATTGAAATGTGTATACATATTTGTGTGTGTGTGTATATATCTATGTATATCTATATTTTTAATACAAAAATTATAAAATTCCTAACTTGATGAATGGTCCGACCTCTATACAATTCATAAGAGTATATAATGTTGCAGCTTGATACTTCTCGTTAATTAAATCTTGTTGTGTACTCCCAAAGATATCATGACTAACATTTTTGAAGATAGAAAGGTTTTCACAATCTACTTCTCCAATATATTCATTACGAATAACACGATTATGTTTTGTTTCTTTGTCAACCTCAAAATAGAGAGAGCAAAAATTTACGAGCACCTCACTGATTTATGCCTCCTCAATTGAACCCTCCACACGAGCTTTATTAGTAACCTTCTTCTTTAAGCGTCGCATACATCTGATTTTTTTATAAAAATAAAATAAACATATGATGTTATTTGAACAAAGTGAGTAAAATTATAAGTCTTTTGATTATCGTGAAAAAAAAGAAAAATTATACCTCTCAAATGGATACATCTATCGGTATTACACTGGCCCACCTATTTTTGCTTCATAAGCCAAATGAATAGGTAAATGCTCCATACAATTAAAGAATGATGGGGTAAAGATCTTTTCAAGCTTGCAAATTGTCAAAACAATTTTATTGTCAAGTACATCCATATCACTCTCTCGTAGTACCGTTGAGTATAAATCATGAAAGAAATGACTAAGTTCTGAAAAACATCAATGATTTTAGGAGGCAATAAATCATGAAAAGCAATTGGAATTATTCGTAGCATGAATATATGACAATTATGACTCTTTAACCCATATAATCTACTATATTTGAGGTTACAACACTGAGATATGTTACAACCATATCCATCAGAGAGCTTTAATTCTTTCACCCACTGACAAACTTGTCTTACTTGCTCTTTGTTCAATGTAAAGGCTGCTTTTGGCATGATCACCTTGATACCATTTTTAGTTGGCACATGATGCAAGTCATTGTGAATGCCCATTTCTTCTATATCCTTTCATCCTTTAATGTGGTCTTTAGTCTTAGACTTCACACCCATCACCGTATTAAAGACATTACCAAACACATTTTTCACAATATGCATCACATCTAAGTTGTTTCGGAGCATTAGTGTACTCCAATACGGTAACTCAAAGAAAATACTTCGTTTGGTCCAATTATGGGATTCACCAAACCCTCCAGCTCTATGATCCTTATAGACCTTTTCGGGAGGTGGAAACTTTAATTGATCTAACCACACCTTTACCATTTCTCTAGATAATTGAATTGGTGCAACATGTTTTTCTTTGTCTCTATGAGTATTATCTTTGTGTCTTCGAAATCTGTGTTGAATCGATAGAAACCTACGATGTGATCCAAAGAAGCTTAGTTTTGCACTATAAGTTAAACGAATAGCTTTAGTTTCATCCTTACACACTGGACATGCCATCTTTCTGTGTGTGCTCCATCCTTCCATCATACCATATGCAGGAGAGTCATTGATAGTCCACATGACTGCAACTCTCATTTGAAAATTATATTTAGAAGATGCATTATAGGTGTGAACTCCCGTCTCCCACAACATTTTCAACTCATCTATCAACGGTCTCAAGTATACGTCGATGTCTTTACTCGGGCTTTGAGGACTAGGAATAAGTAATGATAAAAACATGTATGCATTCTTCATACACATCCATGGTGGGAGGTTATAAGGAACAAAAATTACTGGCCAAGTAGAGTGTGGTGTGCTTGATAGGTCAAATAGAGTGAAACCATCGGTGGCGAGTCCTAGCCTTAAATTTATATCTTCTTTTGAAAATGATGGGTGTATAGCATTAAAGTTTTTATAGGCTTCTCCATCTAAAGGGTGTCTCAATTCACCGGGAACTTTTGTTTGGGTACTATAACATCTCATGTGTTCGGAGGTCTTTGTTGACATATATAACCTCTAAAGTATTTGTGCAATAGGAAAGTATCGCAAGAACTTCTATGGTATATCCTTCCCCTTACCTCCTCTGTTAGGCTAATACCTTGGGAGACCATAAGTCAAATACTTATGTTTATCCTTACTTCCCCCCCCCCCCCAATACAACATACAATCTTCTCTACATGCATCTATCTTTTCATACCCTAAACCTAGTCCTCTAACCATTTTTTTCCCCAAGTAGTAAGATCTCGGTAACTCATCATCCTCTGGAGAGAAATCTTTAATAAGTGTTAACAAGTCGTTAAAGTGTTTCTCACTACATCCACTCTCAGACTTGAAGTGCAACAACTTAGTAATAACAAACAATTTACTATGCTTCTCATAACCACTATATAATGGGACTTCAGTATCTTTTAGCATTTGGTAAAATTCTTTTGCACTTACAATAGGTTCTTCCTCGCAAAATATTATCATGAAGATCATTATCAATTTGTTGATCAAATCCATGACCCATAGCATCAAGTACCATATCACCACATTGATAACTTTCATTATTAGATTTGAATTCAGTTCGAACATGAGAAGTGTTAGGTTCCACAAAAAAAGATTCCCCATGATGAGTCCATCGGCTATATCCGGTTGTAATGTCACGCCCTGAAATCCGGTTTATCTTCACACCCGGATTCTGTGCGTCACGAGTACATCATTCTTCCAACATACATTATTATATACTGAAATATAACAACATACATTCTCAATTCCCAGGTTCTAAAACCTTATAACCTCTTTCATTACAAATAATGTTAATTACATTATTCTTTCATCTTACACGAGTGACTTTCATCTGCCACCAAGGATACATAACTGTTCATTAAACTATTCTATAGTTTAATTACATTATTCTACATTACAAGTCTTCGCTTGATCCTCACGCTCATTCATATACTGAATGTCACTTCTTCTGGATACCGATCAGCTTGATCTTTACGGGATCCTTAGGTTCTTTCTAACATCATTCGCTGAAAATATTTGTATTTAAAGTAAGTTTGAGCATTCAATTGCTCAACAAGTCATAGAAGTTGAATAAACAACTTCAAGAATTTAAAAATTCTTTTAAGACTTCAATAACCGAACAAAGGTTATGAAGCAGCTTGAATAATAGGAATAATCTCGATTCCTATCATTTTAAAACATTAGTCACATTCACTTTGAAATACTTCCATTCTCTACTCTCTTTCATACACATTTTGTCTGGCTAGAATCAATAGCACAGACTTAACAATAATGGTTCATGTATAAACAGAACATTCTCTTATTGAAGAGTTAAATCACAGGACAATTCATCTTATAGAAACACCGAAGTGTTCACATTGTGGCACAAGGCCTCATACGTTCTACCACCTTGTACTAATATCACACATTTGCACATAGACAAAACTTATCAAGTTCAACATCTGAGAAGTTTTAGAAACTAACATTCATTTAAAATATGAATGAAGTTAGAAAACTTGCCTTACGCACAGCTACAACTTAGAGTTTACGCTGAATTGCTCATACCAATTCCCTATAAAACATATAAGGAAATAACACGTACACCAATTAGTCATATATTTGACTTACGCATTGGTTTAAGCTTAACTTTACATCTTAGGGTTCGCGTTCTTGCAAACTAAGTTTATGCAACACTTCCTTTACCGTTCTACGGCTTCATAACATACAAAGATGTCTTACTCAATACGTTCATCATCTTTAATGATTTACATTCTTATCTTCTTCTTATAACTTCTCTAGGACTCAGCACACATCGCTTCTCTGCTAGTAGTCCATATGGTACTCTGAGTGGTTTCCCACAAACAACCAATAAACAAGTTTTCGTCTCATCTACACTGCCCATAATAGTGAGTTAAATCGATTTCTAGTTTTGTATATACCTTCGCTCTCTGAAGGAATTGTTTAGCCCAGTTCCCATATGTCAACCATCAAAGGTTACGATTGCACCACAACCTAACTTATCTTAACTTATCCAAACCATTAAACTATAATGTTCGCTAAGTCAAATTTTTATTCCTTATGGATTTCTGGCAACTAAATGCCATACCTCAGGATTTATTCATCATCGTCTAAGTCATACAGTCTTTTATATACTCAGAACGATCATTCAATATTAATTCCACGCATTCAAAGCGTTAAGCATTTTACATTACCTTATTCTTATCTTACAACGTCCGGTTCATTCGACTTGGAACTTCATTCAAGTTACTCATTAACTCGGCTTCTTTACGTTATATGTACTTGTCTTTAATTCAGCTTCTTCACCGTTCACGTGTTTAATTATTGGTCTTCATTATCCTATGATCAAACCATACGCGGGGTGTAGGTTTTATCCGTTTAATATTCGCGTACACTCAACCTTCACGTCGGTTAAAGTGTTTAACGCTTACATTTAATTCTAACATTCTCCATTCGACTAACATTCGGCTTTTATTAATCTTATTACCATTCGTTACGGCTTTCTTGATAAAACATATCTTCCTTACTACTTTCGTTATCCATTACATGAACCCCACGTTCATTACTCTTTCTTAATGTCGAAGCCATACGATTCGTTGTATACTAAGATCGATCATTCATCGCAACTACGTTACGGTCACAGCGTCTATACGCTTTACATATATCTCTCATTACCATGTCATAACATCGAAATGTTATACGTTACCCTCGTCACTCAACGTCTAAGGAATCACAATCATAGCAATCCCCCACGTTCATTTTATCGCGACTACGGTCCCCGAATATCGGTTATGTAATCTACCGCTTAAAATTCTCTGTCTTTTAATCCCATTCAATCTCTCTATTCAACCTTCAATAAAGGTTTAAATCACTTGATTAAGTGTTACATTAGTTGAACATTATGTTCTTTATCTTCCCTTACGTTTCCCCCAAGAGTCGAAAAGCTTAAAGCTCATCTTTGGGTTTTGTTTCGCATCGGCGCTTACGGCCATTTCCCTCTTTATCTCTTACGTTGCCAGGCCACTTTGCAAAGTTGTTCAACCTGTTTGGTCGGCTCTCAGGCGCCGCCTCCCAAGGCACGGCTCACGGCATGCGGGCGCTGTGCCTTAATCCTTGAAAAAATTTCTAAGTCTTGAATCCAGTTTGAGACGCTTATTTTTCAATCTCATAACTTATTCGTTATAGCTCGCAACGAGGTCATTCCAAAGCCATTCTCTTTCTTATCTTACATACTTTGATTACCCTCGGATAGAACTTCATTCTCAATCCGTTAACATGCCATTTGATTGGCCTAATCTTCGTCCTTCGTTCATTTTATGTTTTTAATGTTCTTCGTTAGTTCATCCATAATTCGGTCATCCGAATTCAGAATTCGTTCGTTCTTGATTCCACAACTCACATTTTCTATGTTCTCTTAAATTTTTATGAAACCCTACACGTTTGGGTTCATTTACTAACTTTCTAGTTCTCATTCGTCTTTTACGAAATTTTCGCCATAACTTCGTTATAGCTCAGTTTTAATCCGTTCTTCATGAATGTTTCTACCGTTCCTAACCAAGAAATAAGCAACTAACTTAAACGTGATGGTTTTAAACTTGTCCATCAACAACAATTACACTACGATGGTTTTAAATTTGTCCATCAACAACGTTCTTTGTGTTCTTCGCGTGTTCTTCGCATTCTTCGTTAGTTCTTCATTTTTAATTGATATTTTGATTACGATTTTACTTTTTCTTGGAATTTGATATTATAAAACACCATTCCTTACTTATTTCACCGAATCGTTCATATGATTCATTCGGATCGCTCAAATTCATTACGAATCTTATACTTTCTTAAGAAATTTATAAACTAAACTTCTAATTCTTATTTCTTCATTTTCTCATGATTTAAACCATATGAAACCATTCCTAACTTCTTTTACTTCTTATTCTCATTAAGTTAGGCGTTTAACGTAGAAAACTTAAATAAAATTTATAAGGAACTAGATTTCAGATTACCTTTCTCCTTTAATCTTCTACCGTCGGATAAAGTTTGCACATGAGCAAGCTTTTCCTCCTCCTTCTCCTTCTCATCCGACCTCTCTCTCTCTCTCTCAAGTGTTGTAGGATTTTCAAAATCCTAAACAAAAAAATTAAGGCTTCCTTTTATAGAAAACCAAGGCTAGGGGCAAAATAATCATTGCGCCCCCAAATCTACTATTCACACCTCCTTACTCCACCTCCTTACTATTCACGAAGCTTCCAAGAAGCTTCGCGCTTTCGTCTTGCGGAATTCATTCAACAGTTCGAAAACTGCGATTCTCGGAATTCAAATATTTTTAGATATTTCGTCTTTCCTTTACAGATTAACTTTTAAGTATTCTTCGGATCTCCAAAAAACTGAAAAACACTTTTCGACATTAAGAGTTTTCCTTCACGTTTTCCCCTAACGTAATTAAACGAATGAAAAGTACATAACAGTACTTTTCGTTATTTTTATTTCGTCTGATTTTCTACACGTTTTTCAAGAAAAACTTTTATCGACTTACTTAAATTTTCACGATATATTATCGTTAAATCTTTTGACGGAATGTCATTTCGACATACCGAACTATCAGAAAGGCTTAGGTTATTCAAACCCTAACCCTTAGGATTTCGTCGAGTGAATAATGCCTATTTCATCTTTTTCCCCGAAAATATTTTGTTCCCGAAAAAATTTTATTTTTGTCTTGAAAATTCTTACTCGTTCAGTCTAGCTCGTAGCCAGAATCCTCCCAATTTATAATCATCCTAGGTCCTAGAACGATTAATAAACACATAACACAAAATAGTATTAATAAAAATTCATTTGATTAATAACTAATTAATTCTTTAAACCTTAAATTCTGGACAATCTGATTTTTCGGGTTGTCACAAGTAAAACCTATCTTAAACAAATGAAATTTAACCTCGCCTCTGCTTAACGAACAAGAGTTCATACATGATCTATATGAGCACCTAATCTTTTTCGCGTGGACAAATTTTTGGTTGTCAAAGACAAAATTAAGAAATTCTTCCACACCTTGTCGAAACTCAAAAGAAACCCCAATCCCATTATCCCCTGCCTTACGTTCCATCTAAGTTCGATCAGCTGACATGATTACATTTGGCAACTACCACCTAATTAACCGAAAACAAACACATTCATCATCAACTATTAGAAAAAAAATCAAATATACAAATTCAAAGGAAAAAGAAATTAATTCTAATCAAAAAAAAAAAATTGCAACATTAATCTACAAATAAAATATTCACTTGGCTATTCTTTTTTTTCCCTATACAAAACAAATTCAAATAGTTTAATACCCTGAGATCTAGGCAAGTAGGTTCTTCACGTAATGCCTGAATGGGATAAAAGAAAAATTATTATAAAGACCTACTCGAAGGAATACCTCAAAATCAATCAACCATCCCCCAGGAATTGAACCATATGAATTTTATTTTCACTATAGCACATCTAACTAACACTTCAATAAAGAGGCTAATTAGGTTTTGTAACAATGGAAAGTAATAAATCCCATTCAATAATTGAGTGGTTAGAATCCAAGCTACATCACCAGAGAATTAACTACTTCAAGGTGGTCATACTTAACAACAAAAAGAGAACATATTAACCACGAGTACTAACAAAAGAGAACATATTAACTAATGAATTAATTATATTACCTCAAATGAGTACTAACAAAAGCTGACCTACTAATATTAGCTCCTATTAGCAAGAGTTCGCAGTATAACATGAACATAGATTATCAAACTCTGCTAGGCTATGAACGTGAGGAGCAAGAATGTCATCTCTATAAAATTAATCCTCAGCTCTTCTACCCCAAGCTTTCCTTCATACAAATAAATATCAAATTGGCTATTCTGTAAGTACAGTTTATATGAGATTCAAGCTCTGTACTTTCAAAGTACTATTAAAATTTCTAGTATAGAATAAGGAGAAGCTAAGGCAAGTTCTAAATTCAATAAGGATTAAGGAAGCTTGAGGAAAATCTCATCTTTTGTAATGAATTAAAATCAGTAATATAAATAAATAATTTATTTGGTATTATAAGATTACTAGAGTTTGGTTGTATGGGTAAAAAGAGAAAGGATTTCCAAGTGAAATCTGGTTAGAACGTGTTTCAAAAGCTATGAAGTTTGAGCTTTTATTGAATGCTTTCATAATTTTTGCTTTAATATCTCAATGATAACACTTCTCTAAAACCTGAGAATTTAGGAAATTTAGTGGATGTAAATAATAATTGATAATGTCAAACAGAGCTATATCATGTTTTTGGTAATCTGAAGAGACAATGGTAAAGAAATCGTACACATGAATACTATCAACAACTAACTTCAACTTAGCATGCCATCCATCTAAAAAGTAATCAAATGTTCTATTCTCCATATCTTCAATTGAACATTATTAGTAAAAAATAAAATCAAATGTTGCATTACACTAATGTTGGAACTCCACATGCATTTCCAATATAACTACCAGAATTACATTCACTGCCAATCAATAGGTCTTTGAGACATGTATCAGCATCTAATATTGTTATACCTATTGCAGGAAGAAGCAATCACTTTTAAGTCAAAACTACAAAAAACAAATACCAAAATTTTGATAAAATAGAGATATTATGCCAATATATCAACACCATACATATTATTGTTATGTATCATCCAATATTTTTTTATTATAATGCTTTCAACAGTTCCATCAAACACCTTTTAGAAAGATATCCTAGATCTTGGACCTGAACAATAGGCTTTAGAATACTAGTTTCACAAAACCTTGGTTTTCAATTGTTACTAGAAACTAAATTAGTAGTGGGGGCTCCGGGGATCTCATCAGCAATTTTTAGAGAGAAATAAGTAATTACATTTCTAGGATGGTTCAAGCTCAGGACCTGGTCTAGCTATAATTCAACCAACCATAGCCACAGTAAAGCTAGCTAGGCAACATTTACCAGAACATCCACATATAGCATGTTTCACAAATCACAATTTAATACGATTCCCCTAAAATGAGCAAGAAAAACGGAGCCCAACTTAAAATCCAAATAATGAACCATCTAACATATTTTTAAAAAAAGATCAAAGCTAATGGGTGCTAATCTAGAACGATACAAAGATACTTTTTTATTTAAAAGAAACTATACAAAACAAAAGCTAAACAACAAAAACAATCAAAAGATAACTTTTTTATGATTTTATCTCAAATAACATAAATATTGTAATAACCCGATATTTTGTATAAATAAATCAGAAATTTTGCATATAATTTTTCTTTTTTTATTAAAATAAATATGGGTGTGCCAAGATAATGTGTATATGTATTTATATAATAAATAAAAATATATTTATTACATGAATATTTACAAATAATTTTATTTTAAAATTATTCATTTTTATAAATTATATTCTTATAATAATTAATTTTATAGTAGAAATATTTTTATTAATTATTTTCCATGAAAATATAATTATATATTATTTAAATAATACATGAAATAATTTTTAGAATTATTATAATAATTATTTATTATTATTAAGTTAATTATTTTTAACTTAATTAATAATGCTATTTATTCAAGGTAAATCAGATATGGAATCCAAACCCTAATTCTGGTTTTGGAACAAGGAATGATAATAATAATATAATATTAATTATATTTTGATTTTTCAGTGCTATAAATATGTACTATATGTATGTGGACCGATAATGGTTGGTCAATTATGGTGTATTATGTCAAATCTTAGTTTTACTGTGCAAAACCCTAATTTGAGATCCAAATTAAAGTATAAGATTTTTTTGAAATTGTGTATTGTGATTTATGACAATTATTATTAATATTAACATTAATTAGGAAAAACCCTAATTTTCAAAACCTTAATCATGAAATTAGAAATCCTAATTAGTAATTTTAAAACCTAATTGCTAGTTGTAAACCCTAATTGCTAAGTTTAGCAAGCTTAATTATAATTAGTAAATTATTAAACCTATTTTGTGGTTCTAAGTAATTAGGAAACCTAAACATTCTTAAGAAACTCTAATTTCATTTCTTTAGAAACTAGAATTTTGAAAAAAATTATTTTAGCTTTAATTGCAAAATGCTAGAAATTATTATACAAAACCTTAGGGTTTCATTTCTGGGTAACCCAAAAAATGAAGAACAACTCTGACAGTTACTTTAAAGGCTTAGATCTCGTTGATATGATGTTGTTTTGCCATGTTTGTTGTTTGATCATGTAGTCTTACAGTAGCACTACAATATCTGACTAACATCTTGCCCAAAAACAACATGATCAGTGTTTAATTGTTGGTCAAAGTAGTACCCTCGATCACTGTAATGAAGATCTGGGTTTCTTCAAGAACATGAAGAACACCTATAGCGACAGTTATGTCGCTATAAGCAGTCTTCAGCGACACTTTATTTGTAAAATTATAATTTTTATTAAATAATTATAGAAAATTAGATTTTAATTATTTTAATATATTTCATAAATATTTAATATTTTTGAAATATTAAAGTTATTTAATTTATTTAATTATAATATTAAATAAATTATTTAAAAATGATTTTAATACATGAAAAATCATTTAAAAATATATTATGATATAAGAAAATATTTTAAGTTATTTTTAATAACTTTTAATATTATGTAATGAATTTCATTAATATTAATGATACTTATTTTATTTAATAAATATATTAAATAAATTATGGAAAAATAGTATTAATGATTTAAAAACAATATAAAATTATTTAAGTGTTATAAAATATTTGAAGTTATAAAATATAACTTTTAATATTGAAAGGTAGATTTTATTATTAATTTAATAAATTTATTTAATAATTATATTAAATAAATAGTTTAAAATAATTTCATTGATTTAAAAATCATTTAAAAAGGATATAAATGAATTAAAAATATTTTAAGTTATAATTAATGACTTTTAAATATTTGGATAAATAATACATTAATATTTTAATATTAATAGTAATTATTTAAAAATAATTTTAAATGTTTTAAAAATCATTTAAAGGTAAAATAAATACTTTGAATGTATTTTAAGTTATTTTAAATAACTTAATATTTTTTGCAATGGTTTCATTAATAGTTTAATATTAATTTAATATTAATGATAATAGAATTATTTAATATTTAAATCATTTAATAATTTTTAGGTGTTTCAAAAATCATGATAAATTATAATAATTATTTAAAAATTATTATAAGGCCATGAAAAATAATGTGATTGATATATAAGTTATCTAAATGGATATTGAACTATTGTATAGAGTCTTAGACTCGATAAATACTCGATAAAGTTGTCGGTACACCGATATATTTCAGACATTGATCTAGCCTTAGATATTTTGACCGTATTAATGTTTGTTTGTGATTCAATGACTGTTACATATGTGTGACAATGCGACTAGGTTATGTGCTGACTGCAATAAGCAGTATTATGTGTTACGATATGTTATGCTAATCAGTAAAATAATCTTATTACTGATAGGTTGCTATATAAACGATAAAACTAAGTTGCATAACTGTAAGCAACAGACAAGGCAAGTATCTAACCCTTTGCATTTACTTTATGCAATGGGCATGCGTAAGATAATATCTGAACTATTCTTTTTCATTGTTCAAATATTTCAACCTTTATATATACTTATGCAATGATTCTGTATAAGTAAGTTATTAAATTATGATTTGTTGTATAGGTTCCTTAATTCTGTTATTGTAGATCAATATATATATTATGTTCGTTAATTTCCAACATGGTTATACAAGTGTCCTCACTTGGATAATCATTATATTTTATCACATGTTGATACATACTTATCGGTGTCCAGTATGTATACATTGAATTAAAAGTCGTCTAAGCTATTTGATCCGGCTAGACACAAATTTAAAATTGTTGTTGAACAAGATAAAACTTTATTATTATCCAACAGAATTGTTTTGGTTTAGATTTAAGACTGTTATGAACATCTCAAATATGGGAAAAAAAAATTTATGCGCCCAGGCGGACAAAGTAAACGATAATATCGTTCTTGAATGTAGTATTGATCAATACATGGCATAACGGGCTGATCACCCCTGTGCCCGTAAGTTATGACGGTTTACAGACTATATTGTTCATAGTCTGTCAACTGATCCTCATTTATAGTCAGTACATAGTTTCAAAAATTTGAAATTGAAATGATATGTTGTTTATTATTGGTTCAACTTACTTCACAACTGTTGATTCGTTGTAGAAGTATCGTTCAAAGAAAACATTTAATTCTTTTCATTTAATCATATTCTTCTTTATAACTTATTGGGCACTCAAATGCTCATCCTTGCTTAATTTAAATGTTTTCAGCTAAGTGTGAACATCTTGAAGGATCTGCCAAGAACAAGGGGAAATGGAAGGTCGCTGAATGAATGTTTATGCTATTTTATGTAATATCTAGACTTTATTAGGATAATGATGATATATATTAATTATCATGTAACGAATGTTTAAAGGTTTCATACTTGGGATTGAAAACTCTGATAATATGTAAATTAAATTTGATACTCTATATTATTGTTATTAATATTAGTATTATTCCGCTCATAGAAATGGTATCGTGAAGCACCGAGTTCGGGTTTCAAGTACCCGAATTTGGGGCGCCACATCATGGTATCGAGCTATAGGGTTAGAAACCTTAGGTGGGATAGACCTTTAGCTATAACCTTAGGATGAGAGGAAACGTTAAAAATATAAACAACTCATATAGAGTTTAAAAAGAGATGAATCGGATAAATTCATCGTCAAACCAAATAAAAGATAACCTATACAAAATTATTATTTGTTATGTGTATATATTATATGCTAATCAGGATAATTTATATGTGTAGATATCAGGTGAAAAAGGATTAGGATACCCTCGGACTGTAAAGAAGGAGCTGATATCAAAGCTAATAGTTGAAATAGAGGCTCAAAGTGAAAACAACCTCGATGAGGTGGTTATTATGGAAAATGTTGTACCAGATCCAGAAATGGTGGAACCATCGACAATGATTCGTAGACAATCGAAGTTGGGAGTCGATCAAGCATCAATAGAAAGTGGAGAATCTGCAGGACCAGGTTTCCTCTTTGGAAAAGCTGTGGTGTAAGACCCCAACTTATTATTAATCAAATTGAATTTCATCTATTTATTATTTTGAAATAGTAAGGGTTGATTTGATTAATGTGGTTAGTTATGGATAAAATCAAATATTTTAAATAAGCAAGTGGTTATAAAATATTCATTGTTGTCAGGGAATATTCGTTTGGTCGTGGAATACTTTTTTACAAATCGGGAGAATATTCGATGACATTTCACAAGAAACTTGTGTGGGCCCCATAACGGAAAGCGATTGGATGAAGAAAATGACAAGTATAACTTGTTTATAAATAACGACGTAGTTGTTACTGATTGACATCGTTGGAATACTCGATTGGTTAAAACACACGTGAAAGATTACCAGATTGTACCGATTATTGATTCTTACGTAAGAAGACACTACTCAATAAATGTTACAGTAATTACTGTTCAATATTTTATTTTATTGATTCAATAATTGTTACGTTGATATTTTATATTATTGTTGTTTCAATAATTGTCACTACATAATATTTTCCATTATCAGATCAATAATTCATATTATTTGAATAATATTATTAGATAACATTATTGGCAATGTCTAGAAAGTTTTATCTAAGGAGAGGTTTGGTCACCTAATTGCGCGCTAGTGAGGAGAAATCCTTAATAGAAAGCCCCCTCTTTCCTAGGAACGGCCTGATTGTCGATATTGTAATTCTATAATATTATTTGTGAATAATTAATTATTAATTTATATGATAAGGAAAATATTCATTTTATGTGGATATAGATGGAGAAAATTTTTAATGTGACAATTGTTGAATTTTTTTTTTTTTATCTTTTTCTGATAATTATAATTCATTTAAATATATTATTATATTATAATAATATAATAATGGTGATATTTTTATAATGAATGTGAGATATATGAATAAATGAGGAGGAAGAGTATTTTGTTACTAAAAATATTTAAAACATGATTTTAATGTTTGTGGATCCCATTTCTTGACTGAAATTTGATTATAGCCTATAAAATCGTCCGTATGTGGATTTCGGTCAATTTCTGTTTGGAATTTGGAAAAACTTAAACTTACAAAATTGTAGATAATTGAATTTCCTATGGAATGGACATACAATTTGAATTTTTCTGATAAAAGGGCTATTTATTATGAATTATTGATGTTCCGGAATAATTGATTTTTGGAGTTATAAATGTTTTTATTAAGATAAATGTTTTTCTTATTTTTTGTGGGGTGGATGGCTGATGCTTGGTCTGGTGTGGTGTGCGTAGGAATGTAATTTGAAAATATTAATATTTTACTAAATTTTCTGCTTTGGTGTTCTAAGCATTTTTCTATAAATAGGGTGCTTAGGTTAGAATTAAAAATCACACCAGAAACTAAAGTTTTCCCTCTCAATATTATCGAGCGTATTCTTGTGAGTATTTTGATACTTTTAGTGTTGCTATACGGTGCAAGTTCCTTCAGCACTATATCCATTATTCTAGTCAGAAGTACTGTCTTATCGAGGTAAGGGATATTATTTTATTTAAAAATGATATTATTTCTTTCAATATCATTATGCCAAAATATTGTTAAGATTTTTCTTGTGAAATTCTTGTTTTTTACTGTCGGGGTTATTATTCAAGTATACGACACTATTCACGTATACGACACTATTCACAAAAAAATTAAATTTTCATTTTTTTTGTCCAAGATATCTATTATGGATACTAGCTTTGATTGTATCCATATTTTGGTCTTCATTCTTGAATTTTACTCCACTGTGGTTATTTATGAAGTATTTTTGAACTTGGACTGTTTAAAGTACGAATTCCTATTCGTTGTCCTTTTGTTTCACTAATTCATTTCTTTAAAATATTTTTCATCATTATCAGTCCTAAATGATGATATTTCTGAATATCTTTGGCCTGAAGTGCAAAGATGAATGATTTTCTTATTAATATCTTTGGCCCGTAGTGCAAAGATGTACAAGTGTTGTGATGAACATAATCAACTAATGAATATCTTTGGCTTGTAGTGCAAAGATGAATATTTGATTCAAGATGTATATTGATTGATGTTGCAGGGACAAAATATTGATGATAAACCTTTAAATTCATAGAAGAAAGTAGATTTTATTCTCTACGTAACTCTTCTAATGAATTGTTATTTATGCTGCGAATATTGATTTAAAACTTGTTGTCTATTGTATTCTATCAGATTTTTCCCTGTTGAGGACTAACGATAATTTGTTCAATATTATCTTAGTCATAATATTCTTTACTGGGCTAGTTGAGCTCACCATTTTTCTTTTTGTTCCATTTTTCTTCTTAGGAAGCGAGAATATAGCGGGGAGTAGTCGGGGTGTGGAGTGATGTTCCAAGGCAGTTGTTATAGTAGTGCTCACTATTTTGTAAAATAGTGTATCAATAATTGTGATGAGGACTTATTTGGGTGTGGATATTATCTAGATGACAATATTTGTATTTTAACTCATAGTTTACATGTTATCGTATTTTGAACGACAATTGTATTAATAAAGTGGTAGTTGTTTCTGTACCATGTATTTGGCAACTCAGAATGGGTGTTGTATACCTATTTTGGGGGTGTCACAGTTGGTATCAGAGCTTAGGGATATGATCTCCCATGAGAGATCGGGGAATAGAACTAGGAGGGGAGAGACGAGTAAATCCTTCGCTAGTGTGTCCTACCTAAGCTTATTTATTGGTTGGTCAGAATATAGGGATAATATGTGATATGTTAATTTCTTTAATTAACCCTTGTTTTATGGCAGTATTTGAGAATGACAACTGAGAATGTTAACAGTGGAGTAAATGAGACCGTGGAGACTCCTTTACTCACCAATGAGGAGAACGTGCAACAGATTGGCAATGTTCCTCCTATAAACAACACCACTGATCAGACGATGAACGATGGGATGTTTAGAAGCTTTTTGCAGTTCATGCAAAATCAGACGAGGGAGACTCGTGTACAAAATACAGGTGAAAATGATAGCAACACATGGTTTGTCACAGCCAAGCAGTTCAAAGAGTTGGGACGACCAGAATTCTGGGGAAAGCCGAATCCGATTAAGGCAGAGACGTGGTTCAAGTAAATGACCAAGATATTCTATGTCTTGGGATGCGCGGAGGAACAGAAGGTTCCATTTGCCACTTTTATGTTCCGTAATGAGGCGGATTATTGGTGGGAATCTGTGAAGCCTACCCATCCAGCCACACTCAGCATGTCTTAGGAGATATTTCAGAAACTGTTCGATGACAAGTACTTTCCTGAAAGTTTTCGTCATATAAAGGAAGTGGAGTTTATTAGACTAGAACAAAACAACATGACGGTGTCCCAGTATGAGGCGAAATTCACGGAGTTATCCAGGTTTGCACCTCATTTGGTGCAGTAATGAGGAACGATGATTTTGGATGTTTCGAGAGGTTTGAAACCCACATACGCCAAGATCTCATTTCTCATAAATTTCTCTATATTCGGGATGTTGTCAATGTGGCTCAATTATTAGGCGAGACAACAAGTAACGCTCAACCGAGGGACAACAACTAGGGTCATCAACTTGGTGACAAAGCAATCATCTGGAGCAATGATAACCAAGTGGGGGAAAGAAAAATACAGACAAAAGAGATAACCACTCTGGTGGTAATCATGGCCATGAAAATATAAGAAGCGAGTCGGGGGGAGATTTTAAAAAGAGGAGATTCAACAATGACAATGTGAAGACGTCAGCACCAGCAGCAACTGGTTCTAAGGGAGGAGAATGACCTACGGTTGTATGCTATAAATGCGGAAAAGAGGGACATATCAGTCCAAACTATCCACAAAAGTTCAAAGTATGCTATAGTTGTGGAAATGAAGGACTTATCGATCGAGATTGTACGGTAGCGAAACCAAGTCCAGCGGGAATGGTGACTCAAAAGGCTATACCAGAAAAGTCAAAGTCAACGGTTCCTAGAAGAGTGTTTGTTATGACTGGTCAAAATACGAGGAACCCAAACGAGGTGATCACGGGTAAGCTAATCATAAATTCTTGCGAAGTTTATACCTTACTAGATACCGGTTCTACCCATTCTTTTATCTCTCCTGCTTGTTCTCAACGTTTAAACTTGACTCCGGAGAAATTAAACTTTGACTTATATGTGGAGACTCTGTTAGGAGAAACTTTCATTACATCCACTATTTATAAATCTTGTTTGATCCAAGTTGGCACCATCACATTACCTGTTGATCTTATCTCTTTAAAGATATTTGCATTTGATGTGATTTTAGGGATTGATTAGTTAACTACTCATCATGCCAAAATTGATTATTTTCGTAAGGTTGTTAGTTTTCATATTCCTAACCAACCTGTTATGCGAATTCAAGCAACTAAACTACTAAAATCAATCAATGTCATATCAGTCCATAAAGACATTCGTTTATTAAAAAACGGATGTCAAGCTTTCTTAGCCCATGTTATGGATTTGAATAAAGACACGTCAGATTTGGATAAAATTTCTGTTGTTAGTGAATTTCCTAATGTATTTCCTGAAGAACTTCCCGGTATACCCCCAGAACGTGAAGTTGAATTCTTTATTGACCTTGAACCTGGTACAAAGCCCATTTCTAAAACCCCATATCGAATGGCTTCTATTGAACTTTAGGAGTTAAAGGTCCAACTACAGGAGTTGTTGGACATCGGTTTCATTCGTCCTAGTACATCTCCTTGGGGTGCTCCTGTTTTATTTGTAAAGAAGAAAAGACGGGAGTATGCGACTTTTGTGACTACCTTAGAATTAAAACATGTCAACATCAAGAATAGGTATCCGCTACCTCGCATTGATGACCTGTTTGATCAGTTGCAAAGAGCACAATTCTAATCAAAGATTAATCTTCGATTTCGATATCATCAATTGAAGATTAGAACTGAGGATATTCCAAAGACTGCCTTTAGAACTCGGTACGGGCATTATGAATTCCTAGTCATGTCTTTTGGATTGACTAATGCTCCTGCGGCTTTCATGAATATGATGAAATGAGTATTCAAGGAATATTTGGATCAGTTCGTTGTTGTCTTTATTGATGACATCCTCATATATTCCAAAAGTCGTGAAGATCATGAGCACCATTTGAAGCTAGTACTCCAAAGGCTTCGTGAAAATAAGCTATATGCCAAGTTAAAGAAATGTGAGTACTAGCTTGAGGAAGTAGCATTCCTTGGGCACGTGGTGTCAAAATATGGAGTATCTGTTGACCCGACGAAGATTGAAGTAATACAAAGTTGGGAGGAACCGAAGACGGTGGCCAAAGTACGTAGCTTTCTGGGCTTAGCTGGTTATTATCGGTGATTTGTGGAAGGATTTTCTTGAATCGCTACTCCGTTAACTCAGCTGACTCAGAAGGATACAAAATTTGTATGGAGCGAGGAATGCGAGAAGAGTTTTCAAGAGCTCAAGAGGAGACTCATTTCGGCACCTGTTCTGACAATACCGTCTGGTTCGGATGGATTTTTTATTTACAGCGATGCTTTAGGCAAAGGGTTAGGATGTGTTCTCATGAAACATGGGAAAGTCATCGCCTATGCATCTTAAAGAATATGAGAGGAATTATCCTACTCATGATCTAGAGTTGGCAGCAATCATTTTCGCGCTAAAGATCTGGAGGCACTATCTATATGGGGAGAAAGTGGAGATATATTCAGATCATAAAAGCCTCAAATATTTCTTCACCCAAAATGAACTCAACATGGGGAAACGACGATGGCTCGAGCTGTTGAAAGACTACGACCATACCATTCAATACCATCCTGGAAAAGCGAACGTGGTAGCTGACGCGTTGAGTAGAAGATTATATGCAGGAACGAGTGCGATGTTGTTAACACAAAGGCCTATTTTATATGATTTACAAAAGATGAAGATAGAATTCAAGACTCCGAGGACCCATGCGATGATGTCAGGTATACGTATAGAACCAACTTTAATGGATAAAGTTAAAGCCACTCAAGCCTGAACCTTTAAATTGGATGCGTATAAAGAAGAAAGTACAAGAAGGTGCTATTCCAGAAGCAAGAATCGATGAAGAAGGAATACTTCGAGTCCACTCCAGACTTTGTGTTCCTAACGACTCTGATTTGAAATACAAGATCATGATGGAGGCACACAAAACACCGTTTGTAATTCATCCTGGAAGTACCAAAATATGGCCTATAGACTCGCGTTACCTCCAAGTATGTCTCGTGTTCATAATGTGTTTCATATATCTGTGCTTCATAAATATGTGAAAGACCCAAACCAGGTTATTGAGTTAGAACCGGACGAGATAGCCGAAGACTTAACGTATGAAGAGGTACCTTTCAAGATCTTGGATAAAAAGGAGCATGTCATACGCACAAAGGTCATACCATAAGTCAAAGTTTTGTGGAGGAACCATGCTATTGAGGAAATGACCTGGAAATTGGAAACGGAAATGAAAGCGAGGTATCCTCACCTTTTTAAAACACCAGGTACGTACGTCAATTTGGAGGACGAAATTTCATAAGGAGGGGAGGTTGTAAGACCCCAACTTATTATTAATGAAATTGAATTTCATCTATTTATTATTTTGAAATAGTAAGGGTTGATTTGATTAATGTGGTTAGTTATGGGTAAAATACACAAATATTTTAAATAAGCAAGTGGTTATAAAATATTCATTGTTGTCGGAGAATATTTGTTTGGTCGTGGAATATTCTTCATCGTTGGGAATATTCGCATTTGACGGCAAAACTTTGTGTGAGCCCCATAACGAAAAGCGATTGGATGAAGAAAACGACAAATATAAGTTATTTATAAATAACGACGTAGTTGTTACCGTTAATACTTTTGGAATACTCGGTGGTTAAAACGCAGTAGCACACGGTATTGTACCAATTATTGATTATTACGTAAGAAGACACTACTTAATAATTGTTACAGTAATTACTTTTCAATATTTTATTTTATTGATTCAATAATTGCTACGTTGATTATTTATAATATTGTTGTTTCAATAATTATCACTACACATCATTTTCCATCATCAGATCAATAATTCATATTATTTAAATCATATTATTAGATAACATTATTGGCAATGTCTAGAAAGTTCTGTCTAAGGAGAGGTTTGGTCACCTAATTGCGCGCCAGTAAGGAGAAATCCTTATTGAAAAGCCCCCTTTTTCTTGGGAACGGCCTGGTTGTCGATATTGTTATTCTATAATATTATTTGTGAATAATTAATTATTGATTTATATGATAAGAAAAATATTCATTTTATGTGGATATAGATGGAGAAATTTTTTAATGTGACAATTGTTGAAAATTGTTATTTTATCTTTTTCTCGATAAAATATATGAGATATATGAATAAATGATGAGGAAGAGTATTTTGTTACTAAAAATATTTAAAACATGTTTTTAATATTTGTGGACCCCATTTCTTGACTGAAATTTGATTATAGCCTGTAAAATCGTCCGTATGTGGATTTCGGTC
Organism: Panax ginseng; assembly: GCA_020205605.1. Lineage (NCBI taxonomy): Eukaryota > Viridiplantae > Streptophyta > Magnoliopsida > Apiales > Araliaceae > Panax > Panax ginseng. Next base: position 105,527,162 of record CM035134.1, read on the forward strand.
AATTTCTGTTTGGAATTTGGAAAAACTTATATTTACAAAGTTGTAGAGAATTGAATTTCCTATGGAATGGACATAAGATTTGAATTTTTCTGATAAAAGGCTATTTATTATGAATTATTGAAGTTCCAGAATAATTGATTTTTGGAGTTATAAATGTTTTTATTAAGAAAAACGTTTTTCTTATTTTTTGCGGGGTGGATGGCTGATGCTTGGTTTGGTGTGGTGTGTGTAGGAATGTCATTTGAAAATATTATTATTTTATTAAATTTTCTGCTTTGGTGTTCTAAGTATTTTCCTATAAATAGGGTGCTTAGGTTAGAATTGAAAATCACACCAGAAACTAAAGTTTTCTCTTTATTTATTATCGAGCGTATTCTTGTGAGTATTTTGATACTTTGAGTGTTGCTATATCTGGTGCAAGTTCCTTCAAAGACTATATCCGGTATTCTATCGTAAGTATTGTCTTTTCGAGGTAAGGGATATTATTTTATTTAAAAATGATATTATTTCTTTCAATATTATTATGCCGAAATATTGGTAAGATTTTTGTTGTGAAATTCTTGTCTTTTAGTGATGGGGTTATTATTCATGTATACGTCACTATTCATGTATACGACACTATTCACGAATACGGCACTATTCATAGAAAAATTAAATTTTCATTTTTTTGTCCAAGATATCTATTATGGATACTAGCTTTAATTGTATCCATGTTTTGGTCTTCATTCTTGAATTTTACTCCAATATGGTTATTTATGAAGTATTTTTGAACTTGGACTGTTTAAAGTATGAATTCCTAATTTTTGTCCTTTTGTTTCACTGATTTGTTTCTTTAAAATATTTTTCATCATCCTTAGTCCTAAATGATGATATTATTGAATATCTTTGGCCTGAAGTGCAAAGATGAATGATTTTTTTATGAATATCTTTGGCCCGTAGTGCAAAGATTTACAAGTGTTGAGATGAACACGACCAACTAATGAATATCTTTGGCCTGCAGTGCAAAGATGAATATTTGATTCAAGATGTATATTGATTGATGTTGCAGGGATAAAATATTGATGATAAACCTTTAAATTCATAGAAGAAATTAGATTTCATTCTCTATGTAACTCTTCTAATGAATTGTTATTTTCGCTGCGAATATTGATTTAAAACTTGTTGTCTATTGTATTCTATCAGATTTTTCCCTGTTGAGGACTAACGATAATTTGTTCAATATTATCTTAGTCATAATATTCTTTACTGGGCTAGTTGAGCTCACTCTTTTCCTTTTTGTTCCATTTTTCTTCTTAGGAAGCGAGAATATAACGGGGAGTAGTTGGGTTGTAGAGTGATGTTCCAAGGCAGTTGTTATAATAGTCCTCACTATTTTGTAAAATAGTGTATCAATAATTGTGACGAGGACTTATTTGGGTGTGGATATTGTCTAGATGACAATATTTGTATTTTAACTCACAGTTTATGTGTTGTCGTATTTTGCACGACAATTGTATTAATAAAGTTGTAGTTATTTCTGTACTATGTATTTGGCTACTCAAAATGGATGTTGTATACCTATTTTGGGGGCGTCACATGTGGGAAATAGAAAAAAATACTAAATAGTCAACTGCGGAAAGCATTAATTGAAACAATGGAAGAACAAGATAAGCTTAAAATCCAAATTGATCAAATGAGAGCCAAAAGCAACAAGTCGTGTGCAGCTCTGAACAAGAAGGGAAAAACAAAAATGAAAGACCGCAATAACAACCAAGGGAACTTTAACTGAATAGAAAAGTGTGCAAACTGTGACAAGAAACATGAAGGTTTATGCAGGAAAGAGGAGAATGTTTGCTACAATTACGGACGTGAGGGACATTTTTCTCCTCATTGTCCCAATCCAAAGCAATGTGTCTGTTATATTTGTGGGATAGAAGGTCATCAGGCGAAAGGTTGTCCAAGATCAAGAAAAAGGCATAGTGAATAGGTAGTATAGGTTCTGTGGTGTAGGTGTGTTTAATATTATATGTGTGATAAGTATGTTTGTGTAATGTAATATTCCCAACTTTTGTATAAGTTAAAGCCGTAAATCCCAACTTTTGTGGTCACAAAGGGATAGTAGTATGGACTATGTTATGTAAATTGCTATGAATTAATGAAAATGAACTTATGTTTGAGTAATGAAACAAGTTTAATATATTAAACCTATGTGATAAGGTTTAGAATGTAAGTTAAATTATGTTTTATTTAATCAGATAATGCCGCTAAGACGACAAACTCGAAATCAAAGGGTAGAAGAATCTGTCAACAACGCTGGGGGACAACAACCAGATCCAATGCAGCACTTTGCCAACATGGTAGCTCAGGCTATGCAACAAGGAATGCCAGTCGCGGGGAACCAGTCGAATAATCACTTAGCAAACTTTAAATACTTCAAGGTTGTGTGGGACCCCGAATTCAAAGGGACAACTAACCTGTAGAAGCGCAAACTTGGGTTAAGGAGATTGAGAAGGCGTTTATAATAGCTAGGGTGGTGAGGGGCAAAGACCGCTTTGCCACCTACATAATGAAGGGTGAGGCAAATTTTTGGTGTGAAGCGAATCGAATCGGTGAGGAAGGAGAAGGTGTAGTTACATGGGATAGGTTTAAGACATTATTTTTCAAAAACTATTTTTCATCTAGTATACTGAGCTAGGATGGAGGTAAAATTTCCGGAATTAAAATAGGAGAATATATTTCATTGCGGACTATGCCACAAAATTTAATGAGTTTGCTAGGTTTCGCCTGCATCAAGTGAATCTGGAGGCTAGGAAAGCGAGAAGGTTTGAGTGGGATTAAAACCCTGGCTCTACAACAAGGTGACAGTGTTGCAGATCCCTACATTTGCAGTACTCATGGAGAAAACGATTATTGCTGAGGAGGGGAGTGAGGCCATGAGCCTCTACAACAAGGAAAGAAGGAACAAGGGTAAGGTTGAAGGAGCTGGGAAGGTGGAAACAAACAGTGGGAATAGGACGTAAAAGAGGAAGGGGAACAACTTTGGGAGTGTGCAGGTGAAGCAGGAAGGTGCAAAGAAGAAGCAGGTGGTGCAATGTGGGAACTGTGGGAAGAACCATTTGGGGGAATGTCTGAAAGGTAAATTTTCATGTTTCAAGTGCGGGCAGGAGGGCCATATCTCTCCCAACTGCCCCAATCCTAGAATAATTAGGGAGTGTTTTTTGTGCGAATCGAAGGACCATAAGTTGAAGGACTGTCCGAAAAGGAGAACGGAGGCAAAAAGCGTGAACATGGGGAAAAGCTGCGGGGCATTGGCGATCACAGGACCAACATCATCCAGCAAGCCGATAAAATCTACTGCAAGGGTCTTCAACATGACAGTCCAGGATACGGTGGTAGCTGGCAATGGAACTCCAGGTATTATTCGTATAACTTTCATTTCCTTATATATGATTTTCCTATATATATAGTAAATTATTTTATAAATAAATTTTGAAGGTGAAATTTGAGTTCTTTTAGGAATCAAATTTCCGTTTAATCAGATAGACAAGTTTTATGTTGAAATTTAAAGATCGATTCAATCAAATTTGATTGAGATCTACTTGGAATGATTGTGTATACTATGTACCCTTGTATGTATTGGTTTTAAAACGGTGATTCCGGAGACAGAATCTTTATAAGGGAGGGTGAATGTAATAACCCGATATTTTCTATATAAATAAATCAAAATTTTTGCGTATAATTTTTTTTTATTAAAATAAATATGGGTAATATGTGCCAAGATAATGTATACTAGTAATTGCCCGTGCCTAAAGGCACGACGTAACGAAAGATATTACATTACCTAAAGATTTTTTACAACCTAAAATAACATACAATCAGATATAACCATTATCATAATTCACCAAACTCCACAATAATTAATTTTTCTTTAAAATAGATATCCAAAAAAATCTAAACCTGTTTACAAAACTTAAAATCATCAATAACAATTTTATAATTCAATTACACACCACCATAATAATAATTATAATTATAATAACATTATTATTATTATTATTATTATTATTATTATTATTATTATTATTATTATTATTATTATTATTATTACTACTACTACTACTACTACTATTATAGTTATAATAATAATAATAATAATTACTATTATAATTATTATTACTATTATAATAATTGTTATTATAATTATTATTGTTATTAATATTAATATTAATATTATTATAATTAAAATTATTATTTTATTATTATTATTATTAAAATTATTAATATTATTATTATTATTATTATTATTATTATTATTATAATTATTGTAATAATTTATTATTATTAAAATTATTATTATTATTATCATTATTATTATTATTATTACTATTATTATTATTATCATTAATATTATAATTATAATTATTATTAGTGTTATTATTATTATTATTATTACTTTATTATTATTATTATTATTATTATTATTATTATTATTATTATTATTATTATTATTATTATTATTATTATTATTATTATTATTATTATTATTATTATTATTATTATTGTGGTTTGTCAAATGAAAGATTCAAATTGTGTTACTGCTTTTTATTATATAGATAATATAATTATTTTTATAATAATAATAATTATTATAATAATATTTATTATTATTAGTACTATTATATAATATAATAATAATAATAATAATAATAATTATTATTATTATTATTATAATAATAATAATTATTATTATTATTATTATTATTATTATTAGTAGTAGTAGTAGTAGTAGTATTATTATAATAGTATTATTTAGTACTATTATAATAAATAATTATTATTATTATTATTTGTTTGTGTGTGTGAAGAAGAGAGGAGGGAGAAAGATTTTGTGTGTGAACATGAGAGAGAGTAGGGTGTAGGAGTGAATTTGATTTGGGCGGGAAGAAATATGAACTTTTAGATTAAGTTGGAAGAATTAAGTTAGAATGAATCTGAACCGTCCTTATGGTTTGTCAAATGAAAGATTCAAAATGGGTTCTATTTTATTATATAGATGTATTTATGTGATAAATAAAAATATATTTATTACATGAATATTTACAAAAAATTTTATTTTAAAATTATTGATTTTTATAAATTATATTCTTATAATAATTAATTTTATAGTATAAATGTTTTTATTAATTATTTTCCATGAAAATATAATTATATATTTTTTAAATAATATATCAAATGATTTTTAGAATTATTATAATAATTATTTTATTATTATTAAGTTAATTATTTTTAACTTAATTAATAATGCTATTCATACAAGGTAAATCAGATATGGAATTCAAACCCTAATTTTGGTTTTGGAACAAGGAATGATAATAATAATAATATAATATTAATTATATTTTGATTTTTCAGTGCTATAAATATGTATTGTATGTATGTGGACCGATAATGGTTGGTCAATTATGGTGTATTATGTCAAACCCTAGTTTTACTGTGCAAAACCGTAATTTGAGATCCAAATTAGAGTACAAGATTGTTTTGTAATTGTGTATTGTGATTTATGACAATTATTATTAATATTAATAGTAATTAGGAGAAACCCTAATTTTCAAAACCCTAATCATGAAATTAGAAACCCTAATTAGTAATTTTAAAACCTAATTGCTAGTTGTAAACCCTAATTGCTAAGTTTAGCATGCTTAATTATAATTAGTAAATTATTAAACTTAATTTGTGGTTACATGATTAAGGAACTCTAATTTCATTTCTTTAGAAACTAGAATTTTGAAATTTGTTATTTTAGCCTTAATTGCAAAATACTAGAAATTATTGTACAAAACCTTAGGGTTAAACCTTAAGGGTCAAACCCTAAGGTTTAGGCAAATGACAAATTGGCCATTAAAATCACAAGCCTAATGACCAAAATACCCTTTCTCACATTTTTTATTAGATTTCTTGCAAATCTTGCTAAGATTGGAGTGGTTGAGCAACTTTAGATCAGCCATGTGACACCTAACAACACAAATCTCCAGCAATATCAACCATTCAATGCGTTTAACACTTGTATTTGTAGATTTGAGAGAGAGAGAGAGAAAATCATTTGCTAGCTTTATATTTGACCAACTATCATCCTTGAGCTTCTCTCTCTAAAACCTCTGAATTTTTCTTGCTACATCAGTCACAAACCAAGCCCCACCAATACATATAACCAAATCAGTAGCCAGAATCAAGAAATTGATCATCAAGGTATAAAACCCTAAGCTATAATTTGACTTTTGATTCCATGTTAGATGTTAGTTTTTGTGTGTTAAACATGTTGTTTATAATCCATATAGTTGATCTGGGTTGGTAAATGATAGATCAATAACATCTAACTGCACGAATTTCAAAATTTTCAAAATCTGGAAAAAGTTTAAAATATGGTCTGACAATGAATGTCAGTGGCTCTAGATTCTTTTCTGTTTATGGTTTTTGCTGTTTAAATGTTTACACATAGTATGTTATGTGATCTTTCATCTGGAACTTGAATCAAGTTCATAGCATGAGCAGATTGGAAGATAATCGTGGTCAAAAGCCGTTGACCGGTCATGACTGGGCATTTCTGGGTAACCCAGAATCTGCCCAGAAACGGCCTGACAACGTTTTCAAACGACTAGATCTGCTACTGTTTTGTTGTTTTGATGTTGTTCATGTATCTATGTTGTAGTATATAAGTTATACTACACATTAATGCTGTTAGATGGCTTATACTACATATATTTCGGATTCGATTGATGGGCCAAAGTAGTTCGATTGATCACGAGTTCATATTTTTTCGGGTAACTTTCGAGGAAAAAGTTTGAAACGTGTCCCCGAGATGGTTTGGACCGACACTCATATGCTTGATATGTTGTTATTATGATGATGTTTTGTAATGGATCTGTAGTCTTACATGTTGTTTACAACCTAGAACTTTTAAATCACAAAAACAAAACAAGTATAGCAAGTTGTAGAAGCCCAAAAGTGGCTGGTCGAACTGTTCTTCATTTATGGGTAACTCAGAAAATGAAGAACAACTCGATGACTACTTTGAAGGCTTAGATCTCGTTGATATGATGTTGTTTTGCCATGTTTGTTGTTTGATCATGTAGTCTTTACACTAGCACTACAATATCGACCAACATCTTGCCCAAAAAAAACAACATGATCGGTGTTTAATCTTTGGTCAAAGTAGTACCTCGATCAACGCAATGAAAATATGGGTTTCTTCAAGAACATGAAGAACACCTATATGACATTTATCATCACTGACAAGCGTCTTCAAACGACACTTTATTTGTAAAATTATAATTTTTATTTAATAAATATAGAAAATTAGTTTTTAATTATGAAAATACAAAATAAATTATTAAAAATTATTTTAAAGTCCAAAAATTAGTTTTAATTATTTTAATATATTTCATAAATATTTAATATTTTTGAAATATTAAAGGTATTTAATTTATTTAATTATAATATTAAATAAATTATTTAAAAATGATTTTAATACATGAAAATCATTTAAAAATATATTATGATATAAGAAAATATTTTAAGTTATTTTTAATAACTTTTAATATTATTTGATGAATTTCATTAATAAATTAATATTAATGATAATTATTTTATTTAATAAATATATTAAATAAATTATAGAAAAATAGTATTAATGATTTAAAAATAATATAAAAATTATTAAGTGTTATAAAAATATTTGAAGTTATAAAATATAACTTTTAATATTTAAAGGTAGATTTTATTATTAATTTAAAAATAATGATATTAAATTTATTTAATAATTATATTAAATAAATAGTTTAAAATGATTTTATTGATTTAAAAATCATTTAAAAGGGATATAAATGAATTAAAAATATTTTAAGTTATAATTAATGACTTTTAAATATTTGGATAAATAATAAATTAATATTTTAATATTAATGGTAATTGTTTAAAAATAATTTTAATTGTTTTAAAAATCATTTAAAGGTAAAATAAATACTTTAAAAGTATTTTAAGTTATTTTAAATAACTTAATATTTTTGCAATGGTTTCATTAATATTTTAATATTAATTAAATATTAATGATAATGGAATTATTTAATATTTAAATCATTTAATAATGATTACGGTGTTTCAAAAATCATGATAAATTATAATAATTATTTAAAAATTATTATAAGGCCATGAAAAATTATGCGACTGATATATAAGTTATGTAAATGGATATTGAACTATTGTATAGAGTCTTAGACTCGATAAATACCCGATAAAGTTGTCGGTACACCGATATATTTCGTAAATTGATCTGGACTTAGATATTTTGATTGTATTAATGTTTGTTTATGATTCAATGACTATTAAATATGTGTGACAATGTGACTAGGTTTGTGTCTTTGTACGCAATAAGCGTTATTATGTGTTACTGAAATGTTATGTTAATCAAGTAAAAAATAATCTTATTACTGATAGGTTGCTATATAAACGATAAAACTAAGTTGCATAATTGTAAGCAACAGACAAGGCAAGTATCTAACCCTTTGGATTTACTTTATGCAATGGACATGCGTAAGATAATATCTGATCTATTCTTTTTCATTGTTCAAATATTTCAACCTTTGTATATACTTATGCAATGATTCTGTATAAGTAAGTTATTAAATTATGATTTGTTGTATAAGTTCCTTAATTACATTATTGTAGATCAAGATATATATTACATTCGTTAATTTCCAAACATGGTTATACAAGTGTCCTCACTTGGATAATCATTATATTTTATCATGTTGATACATACTTATCGATTGTCCAAAGATGTATACGTTGAATTAAAAGCCATCTAAGCTATTTGATCCAGCTAGACACAAATTTAAAATTATTGTTGAACAAGATAAAACTTTATTATTATCCAACCGAATTGTTTTGGTTTGGATTCAAGACTGTTATGAACATCCCAAATTTGGGAATTTTTTTTTATGTGCCAAAGCGGACAATGTGAACGATAATATTGTTTTTGAATGTAGTATTGATCAATATAGGGCATAACGGGCTAATCACCCCCCCCCCCCCGTGCCCGTAAGTTATGACGATTTACAGATGAAGTTCTGTTTAACCTTTTCGAAAATAGAAAATAATGTTCATAGTCTGTCAACTGATTCTCATTTATAGTCAGTACGTAGTTTCAAAAATTTGAAATCGAAATGATATGTTGTTTATTATTGGTTCAGCTTACATCACAATTGTTGATTCGTTGTAGAAGTATCGTTCAATGAAACATTTAATTCTTTCAGCTAACTGTTATTGCTTGCTATTACTTGTTGGGCACTTAAATGCTCATCCTTGCTTAATTTAAATTTTTTAGCTAAGTGTGAACAACCTGAAGGATCTGCCAAGAACAAGGGGAAAGGGAAGGTCGCTGAATGAATGTTTATGTTATCTTATGTAATATCTAGACTTTAATAGGATAATGATGATATATATTAATTATCATGTAACGAATGTTTAAAGGTTTCGTACTTGGGATTGAAAACTCTGATAATATGTAAATTAAATTTGATAATCTATATTATTTTTATTATTATTAGTATTATTACGCTATAGAAATGGTATTGTGAAGCACCGAGTTTGGGTTTCAAGTATCTGAATTTGGGGGCATCACAAATATACATCCAGACTTATCTACACAATTCAACTCTAGCTAAAACAAAAATTCCCATATACAGAGCAGTTTAGCATAAAACCACACACAAATACAAAATAGAAAAACACCTAAACATTGCACTATCTTCATAAGTATCAAATCAAAAGCCCTAAGAAAAATGGATTCAATCATACATGTTTGTATATACAAATCATTTTAGCAAGTAATGGAATATTGGGGAACAAAGTTGAAAAAAAAACTACCTTCGAACAAATTGTCAGGTCTTTGGTTCTTCACAGTTAGGGCTTCTGCAATTTGGACAGAAAGAGCAGTTTTTTTGATGTGAAGATGAAGTTGGGAGGAAAATTTTGCGATTAATGATAATCCCTTTAGCCGTAGGAAACATTATTCACAAAATCAATTATGAATCTCGCTAATTGCGTCAAAATTTGGCGCTAATTCATTTTTCCTTTCTCCCGCCTAAACAATGGCTAAGGAAAACGGGGGAAACCCAAATTGGCAGAGAAAACCTAGCTAGCCCATCTTTGATCTGGTTGAAACATCTGATTTTGGCTAAGTAAGAGACCCAATTGATCTCTTGCTTTCCTCTCCAGCTAAACCACGCACGCACGCACACACCCACCATTAAAGAACACTAAATTAGACCGATCGACTCATCATTTCCACATCGACCACACGCATGAATCTCGATATGTTCCAAAAAAAAAGTTAATAACATTTTTTTAAAAACTAATCTTTTATAAGTAATATTATAAGAAGTTACTTAAAATTGTAATATTAATGTATTTATATTAAAATTTATATTAACCATAATTAATTCTAAAAATTATTTAGAACAAAAACGACTAATTTTATCTCTCACAAAAAACTTCTAAAAATAATATATAGTGAGTAATAATTTCTTCATTAATATACTTTTTCCTCGCAATATTTCATCATAAATTTGTGCAAGAAAATCCTTTTATCACCTCAATTTTGTGAGAAAAAAATAAAAATGTGAAGGATTTTTCTTTTTTAATAACTATGTTGTCAATAAATATTTTTCTTTCCTTTGTTCCTTCATTAAATAACTCCTCATGTGAAGGAATAAATTCCTTCAAAAAATTTCCTTCGCTACATCCCTATTTTGGTGTAGTAATCATTTGATTGAGCTTGTATATAATATCTAGTGCGTTTACCGCTTATATATATATATTTATATTTTTGTCAGGTCTGGAGTTTACTTCGTGGCCATTTACTGCTTTATTTATATTTCTATCAGGCCTGGAGTTTACTTTGTGGCCTTTTATTTCTTTATTTATATTTTGTCCTGCCTGGAGTTTATTTCATAACGGTTGATTGTTTCTATATATATTTATCACTTTTATATATTTATATTCAGTCCCGCCCGGAGTTTACTTTGTGGCGGTTGATTATATATATATATATATATATATATATAGCTTATATATATATAACTGCTTACAACTTTCATATAAACTGCAACATCATGTGAGCCTATGAATCATGTGATCACAGATTCAATCTTCTGAATCTAGATTCAGTTCCCGCGCGTGATGGACATTTTCAGCTGTAAATGACTTATAAATTATTCACGGTGTTTGAATTTCCTTAGATGGCTCTCATGCCCACAAGGAGTTCGACATTGCTATGTATATTATTTTCTCGAAGATGCTTCACATCTCGAAAATAAAAGTAATCAAGCTGAACACATAATAAAATGGAAATATCAAAGGCCTCAATTACTATTAAGTATAAGGGTTTAAAAAACCTCTTTTACAAATCATCACTGCTATATCTTGTTAAAACTGAACTTTTATACAAAATTCAAACTCTTTGTATATAGGTACAAACTAGGCATAACACTACTTCTAAATAATTGCACCTTGACCCCCCCCCACACACACACATTCATATAACTGTTTAATTGAAAAGTGACGGTCACCGTGGTAACAAGGATGTCGGGGTGTGCCTAACACCTTCCCTTCGCATAATCAAGCCCCAGGACCTAATCTAATCTCTAGGTTTCACACAGACATGTTAGCGGTGTTACATCACTAGGTCAATGTGCAAACCTTTTCTTGGTTGAGTTGGTGCAACCATTTAAAAATACCAATTGGAAACTCTTACGGTCAATAAATGCGACATATACATGTTGGACCTTTTTACAACTTGTTTTTTCAAATAAATCTCACTTAACATGAGAACACCAAAAGATAAGTACATAAAAGGGACAATAAAAATCCCGACATCGACATCTGGCAACTCTGCTGGGGACATCCAGTAAGAGGGCTTAAGCCGCTACTACAAACTTTTTAAACTTTTATCTGCTTGTGTGTGGATGTTGCATTTATATTTACATGGATGTGTACGAATGAATTTACTTACTGCACTTAGTACTTCACAAATGTCATCATTTCCATGCGGTGAGACTCGTTATATGTGAATGTATGTTGTGTGGTCCCTCCACCAGGAGGCTATCCTGTCGGTGTTTGATTACTGGTCTCGTAGGAAGACTAATTTCAATGAGGCTCAGGAGAGGCACCACCCAGATTCACTCCAGTTGAAAGACCGGATTAATTTCCCGTCAAGTAAATTGTGATGATCTGGGGACATTCATGCCAAAAAACCGCGAGAGTAACCTAAGATAAGTCCAGCTGTTTCAGAAAAGTCTAACTAGAGAAGCCAAATCGTGGTATACCAGATTAATTAGACAACTCCAAGATTCATATTTGGGAAGATCTGGCCCATGCCTTCCTTTGTCAGTACAGTTTCTAGTCTTAGATGGCTCCAGACCGGTACCAAATTACCAAGGTCAAGAAATAATCTAACGAGTCTTGTAGAGAATATGCTCAAAGGTGAAGCGCGCTTCTTTGCAAGTCATTCCCTTTATTGAGTCGAAAGTGATGACCTTCTCTATGACTGAAGCTCCGAAATGGTGAGATGGCATTGCAAGCCATTTTCTAAATTGATTAAACATGGAGAGATGGTTGAGATAGGATTGAAGTCAGGAAAGATTCAAGACCTAGCCGTTCTGAAAGCTGTTGCAGAGCACATCCAGTTTGGAAGTTATGGAAACAACCCCTAGAGGATCCATAACAAGAAAGTGGAGGATGTTTCCTTGATACTACAAGGACAGAAAGGCAGTCAGAACATGCCAATCCAAAGGAGAAACTACTCCCCCTTTCAAGCACAGTCTTCAAACCCTTTATTGCCAAAAAGTGGAGAAGTTTGATGCACTCGAGTGTGTACACCCTTAGGGGACTCACTTGAGAACATTCTCAATCTTTTGACAACTCAAAAGAAAATTACCCATCTTCTTCCACTAGCCAACCCGAATAGGAAGGGTTTAAATGCTAACAGGAAGTGTGCTTATAATGTTGGAGCTCTAGGACATGATACTCAGGATTGCTGGGCCTTGAAATATAAGATCCAGGATTTGATTGATAATGGTGAGATCGTGGTGACTAAACCTGACCAACCTCATGTGCAAGATAACCCTCTTCCCCAACACAAAGAAGAGGAAGTTAATATGATTAATTGGAGCAATGGTCAGAGTTCCAATTAAGGTGGTGAATCCTCCTAAACCATCAAGGATAGTGCTGATAAATGGGATTATTCACAGTTCTAGTTTATGATGAAGCGAAAGATGAAAGCTCTTTGTAAGCAAGTCAATCAATTGGTAGAACTGGTGATCCATCAGCACCAAGTCACACGCCAATTAGTCATCCAGGGGTATGCTAGTCTCCTTCCTTTTGTTACGAATACTCCACCATTGAATCCAAAAAGTGAAATGTTGGAGGATAAAATTACAAAAAGATCAAGTGCCAAAGCTCATCGGGATTTTGCCAACAAGAGGGGATTTACCTATCTGGGCCAACTAATGGAGGAAAGATTTCAGATGCTGATTAATGAAGGAAGAATCACAACTCTGCTACTTCCAATCAATCCCCATTCAAGACGGTTCAATTCTAATGGAGTATGTTAGTATCACTCCCACTCTCGCGGACACAACACTAAAGAATGCTGGGCACTTCGCCATTTTATTCATAACCTAATTGACAACCGTGTGTCCTGCGGTTGGCGGATAATATTTCTTTATATTACTCGAGAGTGGAGACAAATTTCCTACAAAATAGAAGGAAATCATAACAGTTATATCTGTCGAGGATGATTTGGTTGCCTGACCACTCATAATACAAGCAATTCAACTCAAAGGTGTTGACGATCCTTTGAAAGTTGTTGTACTAAAGCCAATTATATTTCCATACTGACCACAATATCATGTTGTCAGCCTATAGAAAGTGCCATGGAATTATGGAGAGGTTGAAGGATCCACATCCCACATAACTGCTGCAGTGTTGAAGAAGAATCCATTGTATCTTCCCCAACGGGTGATGAAGCCCACCATCAGATCAAAAGGGAAAGTTCCCATGGAGAAGATCGAAGAGTTCCTCTGTAATATGGACCATAATGAAGCCAAGGTGGTTTTAAGCTTAAGAGAAGCTCCATAACAAATTTCCATACTGAACTTGGTTTTCTCTTCTAAAGATCACAAGAAGGTCTTGATAAAGGTTTGTGAAGAAGCCCACTTTTCGAAATCAATGGATGTCAAAAAATTCCAGCATCTGGTTGATCACATTTTTAACAACAATGTGATATCTTTCACTGATGATGACATAATTCCCGAAAGGATTGGTTATTACAAACTGTTACACATAGCGGTTTTATCCTCCGGATACATGGTGGGAGGAGTTTTGATAGATGGAGGATCATCTTTGAATATTTTCCCTTATGCCACTTTGGAGAAGATGAATATCAATCTCAATAGGATCAGAAGCAGCCATACGGTTATCAAAGCTTTTGATGGATCTTGAAATGAAATGCTTTTCGGAGAGATTGGCGCACTGTGGAGATTGGTCCACATACATTCTGTGTATCCTTTCACGTGCTCGAAATAGCTACAGGATACAACCAACTCTTTGTGAGACCGTGGATTCATATGGCCGAAGTTGTCCCTTCCACCCTTCACCATCAACTCAAATACATCATTAACAACAGCCGAGTCACTATTAATGCTGAGTCGGAATGTCCTGAACAAGGTGACATACCACTCATCATCTTCAATTCAGAAGTTGAGCCGGTTAGTTTCCATGCCCTAGAGGTGAGCAACACTCACTATCATCCTATTGGGGCGCCACCTCTGATACCCAAGATTTTTGCCGAGGTAATGTCGGCAACTCAAGAGATGATATCATTAGGTTATCAACTTGGACAAGGGTTGGGCAAAGATCATCAGGGCATTAAGCGCCGAATTCAAATTCCCAATCAAACTAGGACAGTCGGACTAGGCTATTCTGCTAGTTCCAGTTACAGGAATCCTCACAAGCATAAACAGATTCCTTTATCTTCAGCCACACGATGATTGTCTTAACCTATAGATCTTGAACCTGTACGGTCTCCGGTAAAGGTGCCTACCCATGTAATGGTTATGTTATTTCCTAAATCAATACCGGTTAAAGGAAAAGAGGTCCTGATTCCAGATCCCGAAGTGGATGAAATGGAACGGAGATGCAAACAAGACATTGCCAGGAGATTGTCAAACATACGCATCATTATCCATACTGAGGGTATGAATAGAGAAATCCCATACGATGATTGTCCAGATATCATGGTCATCATTCGGGAGAAGGAGGACAATGATAGCCCCTTCATCACTGCTGTCCAATAGGATTTTACCCTTTGCAATTGGAGCATCATTCCATGTGTTTTTCGAAAAGGGTAAAAAGGGTATAAACTCCCTCTGCCTTGTAGATAGCAATAACTGCTTACTTTTTTTGTACATAATTAGCAGTTGTTTTGTCATTACATGCTAAAAATTTATATTATTGAACAATTTCATATATTAAGTGAAAGCATTTTTGTTTCAGGACTCTAAATATAGATGTGTCTAAACTTGCTGATGAGGTGCCTATTCTCCACAAGGACTGTAACTTTGATGTAAAGTTGGACTCAGACTTGATGGAAATACAGGACGACTATGAGATACCTTAGAATACCTTAGGAGATCAAAGAATGGGTTAAAGAAACACCCAAGCCAAATCTTGATCAAACCTCCTCTTTCAACCTCAAAACCTTAGAAAACCCCAAACTAATCCAGATTGGTACGAACCTTACTCCAAACCAAAGGAATGACATGGTTACTCTATTAACCCAATTCCATGATGTGTTTTCATGGTCTCATGAAGACATGGTGGGTTTGTCCACTGACATTGTCATTCATCGCCTCCCCATCAAAGAGGGATTCAAGCTAATCAGGCAAAAGCTCAGACGATTAAAACCTGAGTGGAGTTTAAAGGTTAAAGAATAAATTGTGAAACAATTTTAACCTGGCATCATCATGGTGTCAACATACCCTGAATGGCTATCCAACATAGTTCCCGTGCCTAAACCAGGAGGAAATGTGCGAGTTTGGGTGGATTACAGGGATCTAAATAGAGCTTGCCTTAAAGACAGCTTTCCCGTGCCATTTATCCATATCCTCATTGACAATACTGCTCAATATGATATGTACTCCTTTGCTGATTATTTTACGGGGTACCATCAAATCATAGTTGCTGTTGAGAATCGTGAGAAAATTGCATTCATCACGCCTTGGGGAACCTTTTGTTATAGACGCTTGTCATTCGGCCTCATCAATGCTGGAGCTACTTATCAGCGGGCCATGATGGCTCTTTTTAACGACTTAATACACAAAGAGGTAGAGATCTATATGGATGAAATCATTGTCAAGTCACGAAGGGAAGAAGACCACCTAGACCATCTTAGAAAGCTCTTCAACAGGTTGCATAAGTATAACTTGAAGTTGAATCCAGCTAAGTGCGCCTTTGACATTAAATCAGGTAAGTTGCTAGGGTTCCTAGTCAGCCACAAAGGGATTGAGCTGGATCCCACTAAAATCCAGGCCATCACGAAAATGCCCATTCCTCAGATAAAGAAGGAAATATGGGGATTTTTGGGAAGGATCAACTTCATCAGCCGATTCATCTCTCAACTCACAGCAACCTGTGAGCCTATCTTCAAGCTATTATGAAGAACTCCTCCATGAAATGGAATGATGAGTGTAAGAAAGCCTTCCTTACAATCAAAGAGCGGACTAGTCAAAGCTCTGTTTTGGTACCTCCCAAGGATGGTGTTCCTCTGTTCATGTATTGTCCATTAATTACAAAGACATGGGCTGCATGCTAGGAGACGGAAAGACGATAGAGGCCAAGAGTGAGCTATCTATTACCTCGATAAAAGATTCAAAAGAATAAAGTGAACACAAGTACACTATGATTGAGAAGACTTGTTGTGCTTTATCATGGGCTTCCATGAGGTTATAACATTACCTCCATGGTCATACAACCAATCTCATATCCCACGTGGATCCTCTTCAAGACGTGTTGAAGAAACCCATGTTAAATTATCGGTACATCCGGATGGCGGTTGATCCTACTGACAATTTGACATCGCTATGTGACGCAAAAAGTCCATTAAAGGTCAAGGAATTGCGGATCAATCTGGTCGCCGCACCTTCAGGGTATTTCGAACCCTTGGAAACATACTTCCCCGATGAAGGGGTAATGGCAGTTCAGCAACACCATCAGTACGATACACACAAATAATGGAAAATGTATTTTGATGGAACTGTAAATATGGAAGGTTCTGGGACTGAAGCAGTTCTAGTAGCCATTACGGGGAAGTAGTATCCCGTCACCATCAAATTGCAGTTTGTCAGCACCAACAACACAACTGAGTATGAAGGCTATATCATGGGGCTAAAACTTGCCCAATTAATGGGCATCAGGCGGTTAACTGTATTTGGAGATTCCGAATTGGTAATCAGATAAACCACCAGAATATATCACACCAAAGAGCTATATTTGCTGCCTTACCATTGACAAGTTATCCAGATGGCTTCGAACTTTGAAGAAATAACCTTTATCCACATTCTTTGGAATAGGAATGACTTTGCGGATGCTCTAGCATCTTTGGCCTCCTTGATCAACATACGACAAGGAAAACATGCCAAGCATCACATTTGCCTACTAAAAAAGGCTCCGACTATATATGGAATTACATTGGAGAAGTTTTGGATGATCTACCTCATCTAACACCCATGGTATCAAAGACATTAAGGAGTATCCACAAGATGGATCTACATCTCACCGAGGTGAGTCCTCTTGTGAAAAAAGGATCCATCGAATGGCTATGAAATTCTACGAGCGAAGATGCACTATACAAACAAGATGCATGATTAGGTCTCCTCAGATGTCTGGACAAGGACCAAGCTTGGAGTCTCATGGATAAAATCCATGGTGGAGTATGTGGCCCACACATGAACGGCCCTCTAATTTTTTAAAAGATCCTCAAAATAGGGCATTCTTGGCTCTCTCAAAGGTGATTATGATGATCACGTCAAGAGATGGTACCAATGCCAAATTCATGGGAATGCTATCCACGCCCCTCGAGGGAACTCCATAATATGAGTTCACCTAGCCGCTTCTCGGTGTGGGGAATGGACGTGATCAAGCCCATCGAGCCCAAAGCCAGTAATGGGCATCGGTTTATCTTCACCATGATTGACTACTTCACCAAGTTGGTATAAGCAACCTCCTTCCCAATGGTTACCAAAGAAGTCATCATTGGTTTCATCAGAAACAATGTCATTTGTCGATATGGACAACTAGAGGTGATTGTATTAGATAATGCCAAAAACCTCAACAACCAAATGATGGAGGAGTTATGCAGTAAATTCCACATCAAACATCTTAACTCCGTCATCTATCGTCCAAAGATGAATGGTGTTGTTGAAGCGGTTAATAAGAATATCAAAAAGATCATGCAAAAGATGTCCGCCAATCATAAAGGATGGCCTGACTTGTTGCCTCTGACTTTATTAGCCTATTGAATGTCAATTCACATTTCCACTGGGGCAACCCCCTACGCATTAACCTATAGGATGGAAGCAGTGCTCCCCATAGAGATAGAAATGGAATCCCTCAGAGTGTTTATAGACGCTCAGCTGGATGAAGACCAATGGTTATAAGATAAGTATCACCAACTGTCTCTAATAGACGAAAGGCGAACCGGCGCTATCTTCCATGGTCGGATTATACCAACTAAGGATCACCGGATCTTACAACAAAAAGTCCGGCTATGGCGGTTTAAATAACATGACTTGGTTTTGAAGAAGATCATTGAAAACCATGATCAATCCAAGGAAAATTCGCCTAAAGCTGGGAAGGCCCGTTTGTTGTTAAGGAGGTGTTGATAGGCGCTTCAATTTGGATGAAGACCAATGGTTATGAGATAGGTATCACCAAATCCTAATAGAAAAAAGGTGAAAAGCTCATCTTATGGTCAATTATACCAACGATCACCAAAATTCGACAATTGAGCTGATAAAGATGACCGGTCTTAAAGAAGGTTCTTGACAACCAAGATCATTCCAAAGGAAAATTAAGCCCTAATTGGGAAGGCCCGTTTATTGTCAAGGAAGTATTGACACGAGGAGCTCTCAGATTATAGGAAATGGACGGAGATGAATTTCCATAGCTCATCAACTCAAACATTGTGAAATAGTACTATATCTGAGGTTACCATCAAGCAAACATCATGGTTTTGGATCACCAGATCCTTAGTCAATTCAGGTTTTCTAACCCTTCTTCATACCTATCTACCCCATCAGGGACAAAAACACTCTTCAAACTAGCAGCCTGGTTCTGGATCATTAGATCATTTGCTCAACTTTGTTTTCAAAACCTTTCGCTGAATTTAGGTTATCCCACTAGGGATTAAGCCTTTCACACCTGTAGTTTTGTCCCACCATGGATAAAACTTTTCACACCTACAGTTTGTCCTGTACATGGGATCAAACTTTTCACCTACAGTTTGTCCTGTACATGGGATCAAACTTTTTGGCTGCAATCCATCCTGCAAATGGGGCGAACTACGTCGACCTGATCTCCTTAATACACGAGAGTACGTAGGTAGTCATTTTTATGGTCCAGTCGCACCATATAAAAAAAACAAAACAAACACTTCTACACCCTTCTACACCCTTTCACATATAGGATTGAACCTCTTACACTGTGTTGAACTCATGGAGACTGATCTCCTCTTCAATAGGAGACGTGGCGACCATTTATGGTTCGGTCTTACCCCCTACTAAAACACAAAAACTTATCACATGGTACTAGGATCAAACTTCAATCCACCATATATTTCATCCGCAGGACCAAAGGGATGGAACTAATTGGTCTCCCTGCAGAAATGGGAGAATCGACGACCATCTAAGCTATGGTTGAGTCCTCAAAGAGAAACACCAATCCATAAGAGATGGAACTACTAGGCTCCCCATACAAAGGAGTACCTGCGTGACCATCCGTGGAGCCAGTCAACCTTAGAGAGGAAAGACACACTCCTCTCCACATCTACATACAAAAACTAGTCCCAAGACACCAAAGGGTAGGGATACACACAGATCAACAATCCATTTCTAAAAGATCCTGAGACATCTTAATATCCATCCACAAAGGGGAAGTTCATAATACATCAAGTTCACAAGCCCTGAAGAAACAGGGAAATATCAAGCAAGTAACAAGGTACAACTAAAAGGGAAGTGAATCAAAATATATTTCCCTGCCAAATATAATGTTGTTTGATATATACAATGTGTACTATACATGACAAAATGGCTAAGCTAGTCTGTGCAGGAAAATACAAGCCCATCTACAAATAAGTATATATGCGAGCTATCAAATCCAACATAGCAACCCTCTTAGAAGAAGGAGGTAACATTGTGAGCTTCTTCCCAAGGGTATCTACACGAGCCAACAAATCCACAGCCAACTGAATGGTGACACTATGCTCATCAATATACGTGCTCATCTCTACAATAATAGCAGTAGTATGGGACCTCCCTGCAGTACTATCTGTAATAGCTACGTCTCAGACAGATATAACACCATCCTGCTCAATAATTAAAGCATCTCTAGATGATCTAACCTCATCCCGCTCAGCAATAGCGGTGTCTCTATGAGCTAAAGCATCATCTCTCCCAAATAGAGCGGCATCTCTCCTAGCAAGAGCTGTCGACATCAAGGCCCTAGCCTGATCTCTCTCAAAAGTCATCAGATGAAGACTATTCTCTAAATACTTTACTGAATGCGGGGTCACAGTAGCAGTCATACTTGGAGAATCCATCACAGCTGCAAGCAACCCAGCGAATAGCTCCTCCTCGGTGGGAAAATCAAAGTTCTCTGTGGGCTCTCCACCATCAGAATCAATCCCCAACACTGTGGATACAACCGCAGTCGATGCAGTCTCTGTCACCATCCATGCAAAATACTACTGTAGAAACGGCCGGATGGCTAATAGAAAACTAATCTAGCTCACATTGGCCGATCCCAATAGCATACACCTAGATCATCTCTCTCGACAAATGGCGAGAAGCAAACCACGACCTAATGCTCCTCAAAAGATGCACCTCCCTAAACCGGGTCGAATCAGTAACATCACGGCCAGTGGGTGATAAGTGGTCATGACCCTCAAACCCGACCCGGAGGAGATAATCCATGCCAGTGCATTAGTAATGAAGTCAGAGGGGTGGCCCGAGCCTTATACATCGCAAAATGTCAAATGGATCTCCGATCCCCGCCAAAAACACCGAAACAAGGATATAAGCGATTCGTACACCACCGGGTTGAAAGGAGTAAGACATGGATATCTCTCATGGAAAAGCAAAGTACTTATTGGTCATTTTATCGATCAATATATGTGTGCAAGTATACACGATTAACAGGTAATAGAGAGTAAGTAGAGCATCGTTCCCACGAGGAATTACTAATAAAGCTTACCAAGCACTAACCCGTAACCAACTCAATCTTATTTAAACGAATGATGTGATATTTTATATGTAAACTATGTAATTAACTAATACTAACTACCCCTAGAATGAGACTAGATAATGAAGACTTGAGATTACAATTTCACCTATTGAATCATTTAAAATGACACACTTCATGCTAAGCCAAATTAATTATACCGGATTGTTAGTCAAGAACACGAAAGTGAAATATAGCCATCTCTCGATGTACCATACCCATATCACACATAATCCAAAATTGATAGAATATACATGAATACCCACATTACCTAAACCATTATATGTTTATGTGATTCACAAATAAATAGGGTTTAAGCCCAAGTTCTCAATTAACTACGAGTGGTGCTTCAGTATATGTCTATCCTAAGCATGAATCATACATTCTATCACCATGTAAAACATACAAACACAGGCTATTAAGATCAGATCTAAACTCATACGTCATCTTTCAAGTTCATAAGGGTTATCATAATAATCAATGGCCATTCAACTAAGCAAATAAGCATGAATCTTAATAGACAATCTCATAACAATCAATAAGACTAACAATGAAGTATATCAAAATAAATTAGGTAATAGATTCCATTGCAATCCCAAAATAGAGTTTAACTCATAGTTTAATTAGAATCTATGATCCACAATTGAGTATACATTGAAAGATACAAATAGAAGTAAAGAGAGTTAGGGATTAAGAATAGCAAATCTGAGTTTCTTCTCTTGTTTCACTTCTAAACTTTCAAGGATCTTCAATTGCTTCAATCCCCAAATCTTAGTTATTCTAGGGTTCTAATCTACTATATCTAATAAGGAAATTAAAGAAAAGAAAAAAAGAGTATATGTAATGTAAAATGATCCTAAAGGGTGGAATCCCTTTACATCGATATATGTCTCCTATTTATATAAGCCATAATTGAACCCTCTCTCAAATTATGCTTCAATTGCATTATTTAGTGAAAAAGTCACCGGTCAACATCAGTAAGTGGCGGCCACTATTTGGAAATGCCCACAGGTGGTATTGCCTTGCGCCAAGTAGCAGAGATGACATTTTTTTTCTCCAAGGATTATTGTGACAGTAGCAGAAATTGCCTAGATATCCTGGCATACCACTGTTGATTTTCTACTGTAGTGTCCTCTGGTAAAATTGCCATAACCTTTTATCTGGGAGGAGTTACGGGACCTTCCACCTATCAAATCGAAGCCCTCGACGAGCTCTACAACTTTCATTATTTGATAATTGAGAAATAATGGATGGATGAAGGCTGAAATTGGATTGGAAGTGACAGCTATGCAAATGGCCACCCAAAATAGTGACATTCAACGTTCGTTGGTACAAAGGTCATAACTCTTGCATTCGAACTCCGATTGGAATGATTCAAGATGTTACGAAAAGCTAAGAAGAAGCTCTACAACATAATCCAAGTTCCAATCCAAGAACATGAAATGAACATGAAAGCCCAAATGATGTCCGAATTGCTTTTCCTTGCATTTTTATACCAATAGTCGCTCACATCGTTCCCAAGCATAAGATCTACAAAATGAACACAAAATGCATGAAAAGTAACTAAGAAACATGAGTATAAGCAACTAATTCAAGTAACAGATACCGGATAAATAGGTATAAAACATACTTATCAAATACCCTCAAACTTAAACTGTTTCTTGTCCCCAAGCAACACAACATAATGCATTCTACATGCTATACAAGCTACGCTACTTGACAATGAATCCCACCTTCTCAGCCAAATATGAATTCCAATACGAGTTGTCTCAAAGAAATTAAAATATCTATGAACAAAACATCAAACTAAGCTAAAGTCATAAGGACATATAATCAAAAATCACAACCTGCTACAAAGATGTTGAGTGTGTGTGCTATTTTCACAAATAATCTTGACAAAGGTGAAGATTCCACATGATATACTTCTTAAGAAAGAAAACTGAGTTTTTAAATCAAGAACTATGCACATAGTTGAAACAACAACCAATCCAACACATCAATACAAGCTAAGGTTCAACAAAGGGTTTATTATGCTTTATTTTTACTCACGAGGGCAATTTCTCATACTTTCCCGTGGTGTTTATTGATTTTTTTTTGACTGTGCAATGTCTCATTCCATTAGGCTAACAGTGCTACCCCTTAGCGAGCTTTCAACCAATGACTCCCAGACCATTAAGACCTTAGGGCGCTAGGTGTAGAGACAATCCCCTCGGGCGTACTTACTTAAGTAACAAAAGCCTCGAAACAAGACTAGCCACGATAATTACTCATTTTTTCTCTTTTTTTTTTATCTATTCTTATCTTTTTCTTTTTCTCTTTTTTTTTATATATAGCAAGCATACACATGCAATCCTAAAACTTGAGTTTCGATGTCTTCATAGTCATTACTCACTTCCTACACAAATTCTATCATTAAAAACACATTTTCCTCTCAACAGACAAGCATGATAATCTTAATCAACAAGCAAATAGGAACATTGTCGTGCTACCCGGTAACATCAAAACAACATGCATAGATTACATCATGTATGAAATTATAACTAAGTATAAGTTATCAACAGATTTCAAAAATCGATCACATTTATATGTCATCATTGGCCAAATTAGAATTCAACTAACTAAAAACCTGGGATTATGCAATGTTATGCAACTACACAGATATTAAGCAAACAAAAAGAAAAAAATTACTGCAAAATTAAACTAATAACTACTAACATGCAATTAACTATATGTAACATGAAATTACTTTATATGATGCAATTACACTACATGCTCTTAACTACAAACTAAACCCAATACCCCCAAACTTAAAACGAATAATGCCCTCAGTATAATTAAAAATGAAAGAATACTCCCTGGAGTGGCAATGTCATCTTTGTTCGCCTCCTTAAGATCCGATGGTATATCAGGCGATGGATACGTTTGAGATAATCTAAAGTTGGAAACTGAGTGTAGACTTCTAATTGTCCGAAAGCTTGAGTCAGAAATTCTAAAAAATTAGCAGTGTTTATTTTCTATGACTGAGATATGGCGCCGCATTTGTGTTTAGCTAGTAGTTAGTGGCGGCGCTACCCTACCACTACTACTGACGACTTCATTATTTTTGACTTCTATTTGATCGTGAATGCTTATAGCAACTGGATTGAACCTGAGAGGAGAAATAATAAAACTATTATTAAGACTTACAACTATCGAACATCTAAGAAATATGGAAAGTATGAAGAATTATGCATAGCAGAAGAAGTAAATGGAAATGTAAATATGTAAGACCCCGAATTTTTTTTATAAATAAAATGGAATTTCCTTTATTTATTATTTTGAAATAGTAAGGGTTGATTTGATTAATGTGGTTAGTTATGGGTAAAATCTTAAATTTTACAAAATAAGCAAGTGGTTATAAAATATTCATTGTTGTCGGGGAATATTCGTTTGGTCGTGGAATATTCATGCTTTATCGGGAATATTAAATGCGACAGTAAATGACCGTCGTGGGCCCCATACTTGGAAAGCGATTGGAGGAAGAAAACGACAAATATAAGTTGTTTAAAAATAACTTGCAGTAGTTATTTACTGTTTACCTTTGTTGGAATACCCGGTGGTTAAAATACGATGATATGTCGTGGTTGCACAAAAAAGAAGTACACGGTATTGCACAAGATTGTTGAATTATTGATCTTTACGTGAAGAAGGCACTACTCAATAATTATTTACGATGAGTTCTTTATTCAATATTATATTGATTCAATAATTCTTTGCGTTGATTTTTGGTATCTTCGTTGTTTCAATAATTGTCATTTACGATGATTTTCCATTATCAAATCAATAATTCATATTATTTGAATAATATTGTCGATAACATTATTGGCAATGTCTAGAAAGTTACATCTCAAGGAGAGGTTTGGTCACCTAATTTGCTTATGATGAGAGAAATCCTTATTGGAAAGCCCCTCTTTCTGAGAAGCCGCACGGTTGTTAGTAATGTGTTTCTATAATATTATTTGTGAATAATTAATTATTGATTTATATGATATTGATTTTATGTGGATATAGATGGAGAAATTTTTTAATGTGACAATTGTTGAAAATTAATATTTTATCTTTTACGATAAAATAATTCATTTAAATATATTATTTTAATAGTATATTAACGGTGATATTTTTTACAATGAATGTGGGATATATGAGTATATGAGGAGGAAGAGTATTTTTGTGGCATTAAATGTTTAACATATGTTTTGTGTGTCGGTGGACACAATTCTTGAATAGAAAATTGATTATAGGCGTAAAATCGCTCATTTATGGATTTAGGATAATTTTTATTTGGAATTTTGAAAAACTTCCTTACGCAAAGTTAGAGAATTGAATTTCCTATAAAAAGTTGCGAGATTCAATTTTCCGACAAAAGGGCTATTTATCATGAATTATTGAAGTTAGGAGTTCAAATAATTGATTTTTGGAAGTTTTAATTATTTTATATAAGAAAAACGTTTTTTTTGTGGTTGTTGGCACATGGGTGGTGATGTTTTTGACCAAAGAAGGCATGCTAGAGTTTTCAAAACACGTGGGTAGGAATTTTGAATAAATAATAATATATTTTATTAATTTAGTCTCCTTTGGCGTTCAAACATTTTTCTATAAATAGAGGGCTAAGTTAGAATTGAAAATCACACGAAACTAAGTTTTTCTCTTTCTCTCTCTATATTATCGGCGTATTCTTGTGAGTATACTTTGAGTGTTGCTATACGGTATGAGTTTCACAAAGACTATATCTGAAATTCATCGTCAATGCGGTTATTTTGAGGTAAGGATGTTATTTCTTTTCGCAAATGATATTATTTTCTTCAATATCATTATGCCAAAATCTTTGTTGAACTTTTATCAAATTTAGAACTTTTTCATGTAGGGGTTACTATTCATGAGTTACTATTCACAAGTTACTTATTCATGAGTTCTTATTCACGAGTTCTTATTCACGAAAGTACTATTCACGAAGCGTGAAGATGTTTTTTGTGAAATTTCTATCTTTTTGTGTGGAGGTTACTATTCACGTATACGGCACTATTCACGTATATGACCTTTATTCTTAAAAAATAACCTTTATTCATAGAAAAATGAGAATTTTTCTTTTTGTCCAAGATGTCTATTTTGGCTACTATCTTTGATTGTATCCATGTTTTGATCGTTATTTTTGAGTTACGCTTCAAAATCGTTTATTATGAAGTATTATCAATCTTGGATAAAGCTGTTGTACGAATCCCTAATATTTGTCCTTCTATCTCACCGGATTCGTTCTTAAAAATATTTTTCATCATCCTCGGTCCTTAATGGTGATACTTGATGAATATCTTTGGCACGTAGTGCAAAGATGAGCGATTAAGCGATGAATATCTTTGGCTGTAGTGTAAAGATGAGCGGTGTTGAGATGAACATGACCAACTGGTGATTTAAATGAATATCTTTGGCTGTAGTGCAAAGATGAATATTGATTGTTATTCTTGGGGATAAAATATTGATGATGGACTTTTAAACCTTAGAAGAGCGGTGAGAATTCTTTCTCTACGTGACTCTTCTAATGGATTCTTTATTTCACTGCATTTGTTGATCTAAAACTTGTTGTCTATTGTATTCTATTAGATTTTTCCTGTTGAAGACTAACGATAATTTGTTGTATATTATCTTAGTCATAATATTCTTTCTTGGGCTAGTTGAGCTCACCCTTTTCCTTGTTGTTCCATTTTCTTCTCAAGAGGTGAGAACATAGCGAGGATCGAGTCGGGGGTATGGAATGAAGGTTCAGAGAGAGTTGTTTAGTAGTCCTCACCATTTTGTAAAATAATGTATCGAGAATTATGATGGGGATTTATTTGCGTGTGGATATTGTCTGCAGGCGGCAATATCTCGTATTTAAACTCACAAGATGTATTGTCGTATTTCACACGACATTTGTATTATTGAAGTTATAGTTATTTACGTACCATGTATTTGGCGACTCGAGAATGGGTTGGGTGGAATGGACCTATTTTTGGGGCGTCGCGGTTGGTATCGAGCTTAGGGATATGATCTCTGGCGGAGATCGGGGGAATAGAACTAGGAGGGAGGCGAGTAAATCCTTCACTAAGTGTGTCCTACATAAGCTTATTTGTTGGTGGGGTCATAATATAGGGATATTATGTTACATGTTAATTTGTTTAATTAACCCTTGTTTTATGACATGATTTGAGAATGTCGAATCGAGAATATTAATATGATGGAGTAAATGAGACCGTGGAGACGCCAGACTACCAACGAGGAGAACGCATTGTTGGTGACAATATTCCTCCTGTAAACAACACTACAGAGCAAATGATGAATGATGTGATGTTTAGAAGCTTTTTGCAGTTCATGCAAAATCAGACGAGGGAGACTCGTGTACAAAATAGGGGTGGAAATGATAGTAACACGCCATTCGATACATCACCGACAAAGCGATTCAAGGAGTTGGGACCACCAGATTTCCATGGAAAGCGGATCCGATCAAGGCGTAAGCGTGGGTCGACAAATTACCAAGATATTTGATGTCTTGGGATGCACGGAGGAACGAAGGTTCCATTCGCCACCTTTATGTTTCGTGGTGAAGCAGATTCTTTGGTGGGAATCTGTGAAGCATACCCTGACCGGATGCACTCAACATGTCTTGGGAAAGATTTGAACTGTTCAATGACAAGTACTTCTTCGAAAGTATTCGTCATATGAAGGAAGTGGAGTTTATTAGATCGAGGCAGAAAGTAACATGGCGGTGTCTCAAGATGATAGTAAGTTTATGAGTTGTCCAGGTTTGCACCTCATTTGGTGGAAAATGAGGGCGATGACGGCGTATGTTTCGAGGGGTCTAAAACTCAAATTCGTCAATACCTCATTTCTCATAAATTTTCTCTATATTCAGGATGTTGTAAACATGGCTCAATTATTAGAGCGAGATAGTGAGTATACTCAACCGAGGGACCACTGACGTGGTAGTCATCGAACGATGATAACCAAATGAGGAGGAAAGAATATGGACAAAGGCGGTAACCACTCTGTGGTAATCGTGGACATGATAATAGGAAAGGTGACTCAAGTGGAAATTTTTTAAAGAGAAGATTCAATAATGACGGGAAGACATCAACAGCAGCACCAACACCAACAACAAATGCTAGGGGAGGAGAACGACCGCCAGTTAAATGTTACAAATGCGGGAAAGAGGGACATATTAGCCCAAACTGTCCACAACAATCCAAGGTATGTTACAACTGTGGAAAGGATGGCCACATCACTCGAGATTGTAATATAGCGAAACCAAGTTCAGCGGGAGTGGTGATTCTAAGGGCTGTCCCGGATAAGTCGAAATCAGCGGTTCCTGGAAGAGCGTTTATCGTGACCGGTCAAAATGCGAGGAACCCGAACGAGTTTAACACGGGTTAGTTAATTATAATTCTTGCGAAGTTTATACCTTACTAGATACCGGTTCTACCCATTCTTTTATCTCTCTTGCTTGTGCTCAACGTTTGAACTTGACTACGGAGAAATTAGACTTTAACCTATTTATGCAGACTCCGTTAGGAAAAACTTTCATTACATCCGTTGTTTAGAAATCTTGTCTGATCCAAGTTGGCACTATCACATTACCTGTTGATCTTATCTCTTTAAAGATACTTGCTTTTGATGTGATTTTAGGAATTGATTGGTTAACCACTCATCATGCCAAAATTGATTGTTTTCGTAAGGTTGTTAGTTTTCATATTCCTAACCAACCTGTCATACGAATTCAAACTACTAAACCACAAAGCTATTTGTTTATTGAAAAATGAATGTCAAGCTTTCTTAGCCATGTTATGGACTTGAACAATATCGTCGATTTGAATGATATATTTTGTTGTTAGTGAATTTCCGACGTATTTCTGAGGAATTTCTTGGCTACTCCCGAGCATGATATTGAATTTGTATCGACTTTAAATCCCAGACAAAACTAATTTCTAAAATCTCATATCGAATGGCACCTATTGAACTTCAGGAGTTAAAACCCAACTATAGAAGTTGATACCCGAGCCTCTATCTTATGACTTCCTTTTTGTGGAATACAAAGCCGGACTCTCAAGTAGGGGACGCCATATTCGTGCATGAGTAAACCGATAGGTGTCATTGTGACGTGCTTATCCAAGATTGGGATATGAGTTACGATTGAGAGCAACCTAAGTCGAGAATCGAAATCGTAGCTTTCTAAGCTTAGTTGGTTATTATCGAGATTCGTGGAAAGATTTTCTCAAATCGCTAGTCCATTAACTCGGTGACTCGTAGAGATACAAAATTTGAATGGAGCACGGAATGTGGGAAGAGCTTGAAGAACTTAAGAAGAGACTCATTTTGGCACATGTTCGACCATACCATCCCGGAAAAGCTTAACGTGGTAGGCGGCGTGTTGAGTAAAAGATCGATATGAGTACGAGTACGATATTGTCAAAGACTCATCTCGTATAACTTACAAATGATGAAGATAGAGTTAAAGACTCTAGGGACTCACGTGATGATATATCTGAGTAGAATCGACTTTAATCGATAATGTTAAAGCCGCCAAGCTTCTGGAACTGAAGTCGATGAATATAAAGAAGAAGTGCAAGAAGGCGTTATTCTAGAAGTAAGAGTCAATGAAGAGAAGAAAGCTCAAACCTTGATTTATTAATTCATTCTCGATCGAGTAGTAAAGCGCGGGCTATAGACTCGCTTTACTACCAAGTATATCGCGTGTTTATAACATTTTTACGTACCAATGTTACGATATATATGTGGACGACCCGAATAACATCATTGAGTTAGAACCAGACGATATAGCTGAAGACTTAACGTACGAAGAGGTACTTGTCAAGATATTAGATATGAAGGAGCATGTCCTATGTACCGAGGTTATACCACAAGTTAAAGTTTTGTGGAGAAACCATGCTATTGAAGAAATGACCTGGGAGTTGGAAATAGAAATGAAAGCGAGGTATCCTCAACTTTTCGAAACACCAGGTACGTACGTCAATTTCGAGGACGAAATTTCATAAGGAGGGGAGGTTGTAAGACCCCGAATTTTTTTTTATAAATAAAATGGAATTTCCTTTATTTATTATTTTGAAATAGTAAGGGTTGATTTGATTAATGTGGTTAGTTATGGGTAAAATCTAAAATTTTACAAAATAAGCAAGTGGTTATAAAATATTCATTGTTGTCGGGGAATATTCATTTGGTCGTGGAATATTAAATACTATCGGGAATATTTAAATGCGATCACAAGCGCATGACCATGTGGGCCTCATAAGCGGAAAGCGATTGGAGGAAAAACGACAAATATAAGTTGTTTAAAAATAACTACAGTAGTTGTTACCTGGATTTAATTGTTGGAATACCCGGTGGTTAAAATACTGAATATGCGTGGTTGCACAAGGTAGCACACCGGTATTACTGCAGTATTGTTGAATTATTGATCCTTACGTAAGAAGGCACTACTCAATACTTGTTACAGTAGTTACTGTTCAATATTATATTGATTCAATAATTGATGCGTTGATATTTGGTATCACTGTTGTTTCAATAATTGTCATTACACAATATTTTCCATTATCAAATCAATAATTCATATTATTTGAATAATATTGTCAGATAACATTATTGACAATGTCTAGAAAGTTCTGTCTAAGGAGAGGTTTGGTCACCTAATTGCGCGCCAGTAAGGAGAAATCCTTATTGGAAAGCCCCCTCTTTCCTAGGAACTGCCTGGTTGTTAGTAATGTGATTCTATAATATTATTTGTGAATAATTAATTATTGATTTATATGATATTGATTTTATGTGGATATAGATGGAGAAATTTTTAATGTGACAATTGTTGAAAATTAATATTTTATCTTTTACGATAAAATAATTCATTTAAATATATTATTTTAATAATATATTAATTGGTGATATTTTTTACAATGAATGTGGGATATATGAGTATATGAGGAGGAAGAGTATTTTTGTGGCATTAAATGTTTAACATATGTTTTGTGTGTCGGTGGACACAATTCTTGAGAAAAAATTGATTATAGGCGTAAAATCGCTCATTTATGGATTTAGGATAATTTCATTTGGAATTTGGAAAACCTTCATTCAGTAAAGTTGTAGAGAATTGAATTTCCTATAAAAAGTTGCGAGATTGAATTTTCGACAAAGGGCTATTTATCATGAATTATTGAAGTTAGTAGTTAAGAAATAATTGATTTTGGAAGTTTTAATTATTTTATATAAGAAAAACATTTTTGTGGTTGTTGGCACATGGGTGGCTGATGTTTTTGACCAAAGAAGGCATGCTAGAGTTTTCAAAACATGTGGGTAGGAATTTTGAATAAATAATAATATATTTTATTAATTTAGTCTCCTTTGGCGTTCTAACATTTTCCTATAAATAGAGGGCTAAGTTAGAATTGAAAATCACACCAGAAACTAAGTTTTCTCTCTTTCTCTCTCTATATTATCAAGCGTATTCTTGTGAGTATACTTTGAGTGTTGCTATATCTGATGCGAGTTTCACATCGACACTATATCCGAAATTCGATCGAAATACGGTTATTTTGAGGTAAGGGATGTTATTTCTTTCGCAAATGATATTATTTTCTTCAATATCATTATGCCAAAATCTTTGTTGAACTTTTTATCAAATTTGGAACTTTTTCATGTCGGGGTTACTATTCACGAAGTTCTTATTCACGAAGTTACTATTCATGAGTTACTATTCATAAGTTACTATTCATGAGTCTACTATTCACGAAGCGTGAAGATGTTTTTTGTGAAATTTCTATCTTTTTGTGTCGGGGTTACTATTCACGCATACTAAGACTATTCACGATATCTGCACTATTCATTAAAGCGGCTTTATTCAGAAAAATGAGAATTTTTCTTTTGTCCAAGATGTCTATTTTGGCTACTATCTTTGATTGTATCCATGTTTTTGATCGTTATTTTTGAGTTCGCTTCAAAATTGTTTATTATGAAGTATTATCAATCTTGGATAAAGCTGTTTATGCGAATCCCTAATATTTGTCCTTCTATCTCATTTGGATTCGTTCTTAAAAATATTTTTCATCATCCTCGGTCCTTAATGGTGATACTTGATGAATATCTTTGGCCTGTAGAAAAAGATGAGCGATTAAGCGATGAATATCTTTGGCTGTGAGTGCAAAGATGAGCAGTGTTGAGATGAACATGACCAAACTGGTGATTTAAATGAATATCTTTGGCTCAGTAGTGCAAAGATGAATATTGATTGTTATTCTGAGGATAAAATATTGATGATGGACTTTTAAACCTTAGAAGACGGTAGAATTCTTTCTCTACGTGACTCTTCTAATGGATTCTTTGCTTCATTGCATTTGTTGATCTAAAACTTGTTGTCTATTGTATTCTATTAGATTTTTCCTGTTGAAGACTAACGATAATTTGTTGTATATTATCTTAGTCATAATATTCTTTCTTGGGCTAGTTGAGTTCACCCTTTCCTTGTTGTTCCATTTTCTTCTCGGGGAGGTGAGAACATAGCAGGATCGAGTCGGGATATGGAATGAAGGTTCTAGAGAGAGTTGTTTAGTAGTCTTCACCATTTTTGTAAAATAATGTATCCATAATTATGATGGGGATTTATTTGCGTGTGGATATTGTCTAGACGGCAATATCTGTATTTAAACTCACAGTATGTATTGTCGTATTTCACACGACATTTGTATTATTGAAGTTGTAGTTATTTCTGTACCATGTATTTGGCGACTCAGAATGGGTTGGGTGGAATGGACCTATTTTGGGGGCGTCACAAAATAAGAATTAAATAAGGAGGGAGAAAGATTGGATGGGGTGCCTCCCATCTAGCGCTCGGTTTATAGTCCGTTAGCTGGACTCTTTTCTTAACACCGCTATCTGATTCCTCTACGATAAGCTAGGAACCCTCCATCCATTAGAACCACTATGTGCTTTAGTAGGTTCCCCATCATGCGAGTCTTCAGATTGAAGCCACCTAACATATTTCCTGTACATGATGTCCCCAGTTCCATTGCATCGCCAGGTGCTTCTCCCGTTGTATCTATGAATAGATTTTTGCATTGAGGTATGAAAGATACAACATGTTTTTCTTCTTCTATTATCTCTTCTTCAGCCCACCATGGTTTGTAAGAGGCCTCATAGTCACAGAAATTCTTGCTTTGGATGTGACTACCAAGGGGACATGGTTGTGCAAAGTTCATTAAATTTTTCAACTCTAAATGAGAAGGCACTTGAGGTATTATACAAGTTAGTTCAAGTTCTTAATTTTCCATACCCCTAGTTGTCTCCTCAATGTCCACTCCTTTTAGTTCATTCCGTGGCATGTACACTTCTGGCTCTCCATTAGTTTCATCGTCCATGTCATAGCACAAATTGTTTGAGAGGCGATTGTTCACTACTTCAAACATTTGATCCATCCGATTTTGAAGATTTTGAATTGACCTCTCTTGCTCAATCATCTTCCCTCGGTTGATGCTACAAATTTGAACCACAAATCCTCCAATCTTGAATTATCTTGTTGGGTTTGAAATCCATGTATTGAGGACCATTCATTAAGGAGTTAATGAGTTGTTCCATTTGTCTGTTAAGATTTTGGCTTGATAACTCCTAAATCATCATCATCTCTTCATGGTCTGCTATGATCTTTGACATGAATTCCTTCAACTCTGAATTTTCTTCTTGTCGCATTGGAGGTGGATATGAGAAATCTGATGGATGTGTTAGACTTGGGACACAGTTTTCGTCTTGATAGTTATAACTCCATTCAAAATCTGAGTGATACCCGTAACCTTGATGATAATTGGGATAAACATCGTTGTTGAGGTAATCACCCCCAAGCTGTACTTGTCCAACTCTGATGTTGCACTGATAACTCGAATGCTCGCCAACACAATATTCACATGTAACTGTTGTCTCTCGAGTGCATTAGACTGTAAGAACATCCAACCTTTTCGAAAGTGTTGCAATTTGTGCTAACAATGTAGAAAATATATTGAGTCCTTCAGTTGTGGTGTCCCTTGGTTGAATCACATTTGCATAAGGCCATTAATAAACAAAGTCACCCATGATACCTGGAAAGAGAGAAATATAAGAAGATAATTAAAACAAAATAAAACTGTTTAAATTAAGACCAATTTGATTGAAATTAATGTTGACAAAAATTATTAAACTAATTCCCCAGTAACGACGCCAAAAACTTGTTGGTCGTTTTATCAATCAATATATACGTGCAAGTATACACGGTCAACAAGTAATAAAGAGTAAGTAGAGCATCGTTCCCATGAGGAATTACTAATAAAGCTTACCAAGCACTAACCCGTAATCAACTCAATCTTATTTAAACGAATGATGTGATATTTATATGTAAACTGTGTAATTAACTAATACCAACTACCCCTAGAATGAGACTAGATAATGAAGACTTGAGATTACAATTTCACCTATTGTATCATTTAAAACAACACACTTCATGTTAAGCCAAATTAATTATACCAGATTGTTAGTCGAGAACATGAAAGTGAAATATAGCCATATCTCGATGTACCATACCCATATCACATATAATCCACAATTAATAGAATACACATGAATACCCACATTACCTAAACCACTATATGTCTATGTGATTTAAAAATAAATAGGGTTTAAGCCCAAGTTCTCAATTAACTACGAGTGGTGCTTCGGTATATGTCTATCCGAAGCACGAATCATACATTCCATCACCATTTAAAACATACAAACACACGCTATTAACATCAGATCTAAACTCATACGTCGTCTTTCAAGTTCATATGGGTTATCACAATAATTGATGGCCATTCAACTAAGCAAATAAGCATGAATCTTAATAGACAATCTCATAACAATCAATATGACTAACAATGAAGTATATCAAAATAAATTAAGCAATAGATTCCATTGCAATCCCAAAATAGAGTTTAACTCATATTTGAATTAGAATCCATGATCCACAATTGAATATTAATTGAAAGATACAAATAGAAGTAAAGAGAGTTAGGGATTAAGAATATCAAATAAAATTTTCTTCTCTTGTTTCTTCTAAACTTTCAAGGATCTTTAATTGGTTCAATCCCCAAATCCTAGCTATTCTAGGGTTCTAATCTACTCTAATCTAATAAGGAAATTAAAGAAAAGAAAAGAGTATATGTAATGTAAAAATGATCCCCAAAGGGTGGAATCCCCTTTACATCTGATATATGTCTCCTATTTATATAAGCCCTAATTGAACACTCCTCCAAGGTACGCTCTAATTGCATTGTGTAGTGAAAAAGTCAGCTCTGGTCAACATGAGAAGTGGCGCGGCCGCGCTGGAAATGGCCTGGAGTCGGGCGCACCCGCGCTCAAGTAGCATATGGCATTTTTCTGCTCCAAGAATTGTTGTGGCCGCGCAGGAAATGGCCTAGAAATCCGCGCGCCCGCGCTGTTGATTTTCTGCTAGAGTGTCCTCTGGTAAAATGACCATAACTTTTGATCTAGAAGGAGTTACGGGGCTTGCCACCTATCAAATTGAAGCCCTCGACGAGCTCTACAACTTTAATTCTTTGATAAATGTGAAATAATGGACGGATGAAGGCTGAAATTGAGTTGGAAGTGACAGCTATGCAAATGGCCACCCAAAACAGTGACGTTAAACGTTCGTTGGTACAAAGGTCATAACCCTTGCATCCGAACTCCGATTAGAATGATTCAAGATGTTACGGAAAGCTAAGAAGAAGCTCTACAACATAATCCAAGTTCTAAGACAAGAACATGAAATGAACATGAAAGTCCCAAATGATGTCCGGATTGCCTTTCCTTGCATTTTCATACCAATAGTTGCTCACATCGTTCCCAAAAATAAGATATACAAAAATGAACACAAAATACATGAAAAGTAACTAAGAAACATGAGTATAAGAAAATAATTCAAGTAACAGATACCAGATAAATAGGTATAAAACCTTCTTATCAAGTAACCATGTCGTCGAAAGGTGCCAATCGGTCTCAGGTATGACATGAACCACACATACAACATGACCAAACTTCCTATAAATACCCCGGTGGGATATGTATGACTATACGTGGCAGATCTCAATGTCTCTATCACAATCATCGGCACAATGGTATGACCCTCCCTGAGAGCTCTCACTGCTATGACAACACCGATATCCAGCTCATCCATATACAGTGGCATGTACACATAAGCCATAATGCACATCATGAGTACATCTACTCTGGCAACACGCCACTGATCCTCCGACGTGGTAAAATCCCCAGAGTGCCATGCATAACTATCTACTGAGCCAAATCTGTCTATCAGAAAATGCTGGGACACCACATGGCCGGATGTAATCTCATCATGTACTACTCTACGCCTCAGCCCGGTGAGGGTCATAAATTGTCGGCTCATATCGTTGATAGCCATCTGAGTGCAAGGTCTTTTCAGAGGCAACGCCATCAACCACTCGTACTCCTCTAAGGTGGGAGTCAACTCCTGGGCCGCAAACCAAAAAATCTGCCTCTCCGGTACCCAATGCTCCAGTATACTATCTACAAAGCCCACAGGAACCTGGAACATCAGGAGGGTCATGAAATGCTGTAATGACTGATCTACGATCACCAGATCTATATGTGACAAACTATCATTCCACGACCTCAGACGGGAGGCTACCAATACTGGCGGGGTATGATCAATGTGGCTAACTGTCGAAGAAGACATCTGTGTGGGCCGTATCATAAAGATCATCCAGGGGTCAATGCTGAATATCTCTGGACATACATATGCATAACATAATACATGCATAATCAATAATAGATGGTAATATGATGTAAGGAATAAAAAATAATACATATATTCCTAAGTACATCATCATCTAATACATCATCTCTGTACAGCTAAAAATATAGGGAAATAGGTCATAGACGCCCAACAACTAACAGAGGCCTATCAAAAGATATAGCGAGAATGGGGCACAGCCAGCCAGTATCTAACAGAGGCCTATTAAAAAATATAGTGAGAATACACATCAGAGAAAGTTAATGGTGTCAATGTCTACATCATCAATCTTGTCCACCTGATGTAACTCCTCCCGAGTCACTGGATCTCTATCAAGTGGGATGTCAGGCCTATACAATGGAGGAATTACGTCGGCAAAACCATATGGTTCACCTGAAGGGCCAGGCCCAAATATGGAAGGATCAAAAGTATCTGCCTCAGAAGGATCTCTACCCAAGTGTCGGATAAAGAAATGTGCCCGGTCCAACTGCCGGGTCAAACTGTTAATTTATGTCAAATGAGTTGAATCTCGAACACAGGCAAGATTGGTACACGAAAATCCCTTGTGGTGTTCCTAATAGCACATTCTCCCAAATAGAGCTCACATCCTCCATATGTAAAGAGATGAATCCTACGGGTGGATATCACATACTCGACACCAGTCGGGTACCCATCCTCAAACCCAACAGTCAAATGTTCCACAAAATAGGGAATCCAAGTGTTAACATCAGCTGTCAACAACTCCAACTGTAGAAGACAATGGTTGAAACCCTCAACTACAAGAACCTCCGCCAGTATGGAGTGATGTCATCTCCATCCTCGTGGATAGGTATCTAAACCTAACACACTCACATGATGTAAGCATGAGAGCCTCTCATAAGCCCAGAACTGCCAACACAAAGGCAAACATCTGCTGTTAGTCAACACTCTTAACCTGTACATGGAAAATCATAAGAGAAATACTTACCAGTAGAAATGGATAAAATCCTAGTCAAGCCTCCGTCAAGCCCTGTGAACTCATGTGAATGCCCCTGAGGAAATAGGCGAAGGTATAGGAACCCCAGTCATACTCTCCAATACGATCCACATCTCGTGTGGCGTTGACCAAAGCGAATGATACCGTGAAAGAGTTATCCACTATGCAGCAACCCCTAATGATCATCAGGAACAATCACCGAAGAATGCAATCCTTGACTCTCACATCATCGGGTATGGACTCACTCAACAGCCACTCATAACATCTATGCTCAAAGGACCTGTACAAACTATCCTACCCTTGAGCACCTTAGCCGGGACTCCTAACAAGGATCTGAAGGCAGTCGGGGTAATATTCGCCGTACAAGGCACTGACGCCCCTCCAAACTCCATACTTGTGACAAACTACCAATCCATCGGCGTCATCATTACCTCACAGTCCAATAAATAGAGAGACTAAGTCTGGTGAAACCAGCGCTCAGACACCGCCTTAAGATAACCCCAGGGACAATGACGGGGGAGAATGGAAAAGAACGCCTCGAAGCCCCAGCTATGAACAATCGCTTGATAATCGGGATATAGAGCCTGATATATAGAGTGAATGATGAACGAGTTCCTCGAGGTCGTGTGTAAAGCCGGAACCTACATCACAAAACAAATCAACATCGAGAATCCTTGCTCCTCATCAATAGGAAAATGGAAGATCAAATCCAACTTGTACATCGTTTGTATGAAAGTAAACCGAGGGGTGTCGACTCAAATCACCCAGAAGCTCTGGGATCGTCACCTAAATGCCTGGGAAATCCCTACGGGGAACATGAGTAGTAGGAGCGGGGTTCGCAACCGATACATCCTCCTCCTCACCCTCAACATCCGGTACCTCAACCCGGATAGGACATATCACCGCCTCTACCAAACAACGTGACTGTCTAATTAAACGGGGTCGAGGCACATCAAAAGCCCTCCTATGCACACCTGAAGTGGTCCTGCGGGAACTACTCGGCTGATCCAGATCCATATATCTGAACACAAGTCTCCAAATCACCCAGAAGGAGTGGTAAATTCTAACCTAGAGCTTTTTAAATGCATTTTATGACTATATGCATGCATGCATTACTTTAACATACGCCTATATTAGAGTTAAAAATGCATGACTACCCAATGCCTACATTTTGGGAAAATTTTGCCAGAGTCTCCTTTGCAAACAAGACTATCCACATGCACATAGGCATGACTAGGTGGCCATTTAGTAGCGCACTTACCCACAATCATAAACATCTTATATGCATAATACTATTAAAGTCATAATTCGTAAGGGTAGCCTAATTACCAGGATTACTTTGCTTTACCACATTTGCTCATTTATCCTCAAATAGGATAAGAAATAACAGAAAAAAGGTGTCAATTTGACTATTTCAAAAGTCAAAATTTTTTCACATCATTATATTCAGCATGGTTACATACTAACATTTAAAATCACTATTATGCATATTCACTACTATGTGTTTAAAATCATTTCGTGTGATAACTCATTTTCCAACGGATAAAAACTGGAAAAGAAGACATGCATACGTTACCAAGATAGTGTAAAACACTTGTACGGTGACAGATTTTGCAGAAAGCCGCTCGAACTCAACAGATCTGAAGAAGAGCTCTCGGATTCTTTGTGTGGCGTAACTTAAAAATGACTTGTGAAAGCACCAAGTTCCTTAAAGCCACCCATGGTCGGGTCAGAGGTATACTGTGGCTTCTAGTGGGCCCCACCCTCCTGGCTCGGTCAATTGAAGTTGTAAAGGAGGTCTCACAATTTAAATAAGTTAAATTAGGAAAACAAATGTTACACAATTGAGCAAAAAAGCCTGAAATCCTAGTTTTTAGAGACCAAACTGCGGGTCTACATATCACTCATTGGTATTCGCCCAGACGCAGGGTTTACTATATCGATGATCATAACTGTTGCAAACTACACTCGGAAATACCTCACGAAGGTTCGATGCCATCAGTCCGGTGTCATTACTCCAAAACATATCCCCTAACGGAGACTTTATCCAATTCATCCGTTGATTCACACGTCAACGAAGGTGGATCAACCTTGATAACATTAAGTCGCTGACAAGTAAATCTAGCAAAGCATCGGAAGATATCCGATGATCTCAGTAGTTGATGCACACATCAACGAAGGTCAAGTAGCCTTGACGTTATCCCCAAAGCAGGATCTCATCTATTGATGTACATTTCAAATGAGGGTCAGCGATTACGACAACACAAATTGTTGGCGAAGAATCCAACAGAGCGGTGGAAGGACTCGACGATACAAAACCGGGAAGACCTTCCTCATTAGGGGGGAGGACCGATGATGGAATATGTTATACAAGTTTTCCTCAAACAAACACATCCCCACAGGTCTCTCGTACATGAGAGGTACATCCGCAGTGGGAAATCTGCACTAAGGATTAAAGACTTTGGTGATAACCTCAACGTCAAAATCGTGGAAATTCCAGAGAACTTTGGAGCACACATCCAAGTAGTTCATCAGAGACATCAGTGATAACTCCAGTCCTCATCAGAAGTCGTAAGAGCAAACAGTCATCACATCCTGTTAGAAAATGGTCCAACAAACCACATACATCATAAATTTGCATCATGCTACAGTACATTAAATCATGATTATCTTGTCATATTTCAAGTGTCTAGTCCTATCCATGTTATTACATTGCATGAATATGATAAAGAGGGGCTGTGACGCCCCCAAAATAGGTATACATCACCCATCTTGAGTTGCCAAATACATGGTACATAAATCGAATACAACATAATTATACAACTGTCGTGTAAAATACGACAAAACATAAACTGAGAGTTTAAACAAGAATATTGCCTTCTAGACAATATCCATTCTCAATGGAGTCCTCATAGGCATGATGATACAAACTCAAATTCAGTCCTCATTACATTTAATGTCACACTATTTAATGTAATAGTGAGGACTACTAATACTATCATCCGGACCATCACTCCATCCCCCGACTAGTTCCTGTTACGTTGTCATTTCGAAGAGAACAAGTGAAAGAAAGGGTGAGCTCAACTAGCCCAAGAAGAAATATTATGACTAAGATAATGCGGGATAAATTATCATTAGCCTTCAACAATGTTAAACCGATAAAATACAATAGACAACAAGTGTAATCATAGCTAATGGAATAAGCAATCCATTAAAAGAGTCAAGTAGAGAATAAAATCTACTATCTTTTATGATTTAAAATGTTTTGATCACTTTTATCATTGGGACTCAAATTTTAATAAATGATCCATCATCCCCACAGACTACTACCAAGGATATTCATTAGTATCACGACCACAAATTATCCATGCACTACGGCCAACGGTATTCGGTGTATTCATCAATGGTTATGATCATGCCAACAACTGTCCATCAATGCACTACGGGCCAATGAGGACTTTTATCACATCATTTGTAACATTACGGTCATGATTATACTGAATAATCCCTGGTCATAATCATACTAAGTCCATCTATGAACTACAGGCCACAGATAACTTTCAAAAATATAAACATGAGGATGATGACAATGATATAAGAATTCAATAAAACAAGTTCAAGAATTAATTTATTCAGGAACTAATAACGTCCAAATTGTCAACATGATACTTCTTTGTAGAGTAAAATTCAAGAATACTACGAAGAATATTTCCTTGAGAAGATACTGGATGAAGCGCAAATATCAAGGATATTCCACTAATTTCATGGAGTATAGAAGTCAAAACTTTAACCAACCGAGTATAATAAAGAATGGAATAACAACAGAAATCACCATGCATGCGGTATTAGATAGGCAAAAGTTATTCCAATGTAATAATAAATCTGTAAATAATAAATAATGGAACCGTGTCGTCGTGAAATTGACATCGGCTGTGATATTTCGATAGAATATTAAATGCGGAATAATAAATATTGGAACCGTGTCGGGTGAAATTCACACCAAGCTGTGATATTTCGGACGTAATAATAAAGAAACGGAATAATAAAAGAATTTCACCAAGTATATCGGTTCTTCGCGATAAACAAAGTTATTCCAACATAATAATAAAGAATGGAATAACAAAAGAAGATCACCAAGTATTGGGTAAACCGCATATACTGGTCATTCCACCAAGTATAGGGTAAATCACAAGCATCTGATTATTCCAATGTAATAATAAAGAATGGAATAACATAAGGATTTCACCAAGTATAATCCGCGTATAAAGTTATGTATAAGGTATGCCACTTTTACAAAAGTTATTCCAATGTAATAATAAAGAATGGAATAATGTAAGTTCTCTTCATGAATAAGAAAGAATAACACCCCTTACTAATAGTAAAAGACATCGGATATCAAAGTAGTGAAGTAGTAGTAATACTCTTCTTCTTTTTCTCTATAATTTCTCTCTAGAGTTTCAGTGAATTCGTAAGAAATAATGAAGGAATGAGCTTCTATTTATAGAAGAATGGATTGAATAGTAACTAATTCATGAACGGTCCAGATCGATTTACTTTTAAACGAACGATCCAGATCGATTTACTATTAAAACTTAAAGCGACGGTCCATACTGATTTACTATTAAAACTTTAAACCAGCGACCCATATTGATTCACTATTATAACTTTCCACCAGTGGTCCATATTGATTCATTCAACCAACGGTCTAAAAAATTAGCACATCTCCTAATGGAATAATATTGTACCCAAATACCCGAATGCACAATACGAGAGTGAATAGTATCCAGGTGAATAGTAACTCGTGAATAGTAACTCATAAATAGTAACTCATGAATAGTAACTTGTAAATAGTAACTCATGAATAATAACTCATAAATAGTAACTCCGACACAAAAAGTGTCCCAAATACTTGAGTGAACAATACTAGAGTGAATAGTAATTTTGGTGAATAGTAATTCTGACACAAAAAGTGTCCCAAATACTCAAGTGAACAATACTAGAGTGAATAGTAATTTTGGTGAATAGTAACTCATGAATAGTAACTCCGACACAAAAAGTGTCCCAAATACTCGAGTGAACAATACTAGAGTGAATAGTAATTTCGGTGAATAATAACCCATGAATAGTAACTTGTGAATAGTAATTCTGACACAAAAAGTATCCCAAATACTTGAGTGAACAATACTACCTCCAGACATCAATTACTATCGAAATAAATATTTAATACAAATAATTTCAACACAATGAAACTATCAAATTAATCTTTAATCAACACGAACTTATCCATCATTAATATCATAACTCACAATATTTAACAACCAGGTTGTTCCCAGGAAAGAGGGGGCTTTCCAATAAGGATTTCTCCCTATTGGCGTGCAATTAGGTGACCAAACCTCTCCTTGACTGAACTTCTAGACATTATAAATATTGCAATTTAATAATATGAATAAC
The DNA here is from genome assembly GCA_020205605.1 of Panax ginseng. Classification (NCBI taxonomy): domain Eukaryota; kingdom Viridiplantae; phylum Streptophyta; class Magnoliopsida; order Apiales; family Araliaceae; genus Panax; species Panax ginseng. Next base: position 105,571,015 of record CM035134.1, read on the forward strand.
TTTATCGTCTTAATTATTGATTTAATAAAATAACATATATGCACATGATACTGTGACAATAATTGAATCAATAATATGAGAGATATGATGCAATAATTACTGTAGCAATAATGTCGTATAACTGAGTGACTTATCACTTAAGCATCAATAATCAATACCGTGTGCTACTATGCAGCCACGCCAGACATCATATTTTTTACTACCGGGTAGTTCAACAAAGATAATAAATAAAACCTCCGCCGTTATTTTCATAAAATATTTTTGTCATTTTCTAAATACGACAATTCTTCCATTGTGGGGTCTACCAATGATTGTGCTGTCATACGAATATCCCCCGACAAAAAGAATATTCCCCGACCAATCGAATATTTATAACAACTTGCATACTTTATAAAATTTTCAAATACAACCCACAACTATAGCACTATCTCAAATCCACACCATAATATTCAAAAAAATATTTCGAGAAATTTAAATCTTTATTCATAAATTCTGGGGTCTCACAAGGGCATCTGTAGACACTTGAATTTTTTTGCATTCTTGTTACTAACACTGTGGGAGGGCAGAATTGTCTTTTAGAGATAACCCTAGAGGACAAAGCAGTTCCAATTCCGGAGAAAACCCCAGAATCCTCAATTTTCCATCTCGGAGATAACCCCGAGATACTCAATCTCGTCCCAAAGACAACCCCAGGAGTTTCAGTTCTAACCTCGGAGATAATCCCGAGGAATGCAGTTCTAATTCCGGAGACAACCCCAGAATCCTCAGTTTTGCCATCTCGGAGACAACCCCGAGATACTCAGTCACATCCCGGAGATAACCCCAGGAGTTTCAGTTCTAACCTCAGAGATAACCCCGAGCAATGCAGTTCCAGTTCCAGAGATAACCCTATAAATACTTGTTTCAATCCCGTGTAGTCAGCTTCAACCTCAAGATAGCTTAGGCACTCAGTTCTAGTCTCAGAGAGAACCCCGGGAGGTCAGGCATACCTTAGAGACAACCTTGAGGACATCTAGCACCTATAGCAGCCCAATCTTAGAGATAATCCTGAGCAGCGACTGCTACATCTGCCCAAACCAGAGATAACCTCGGTGAGGGGAAAATTTGTAAATTTTCCACCTCGATCCCACATTGCGCCGTCTTAACAACATTTCAACATACATACTACACAGGAGTGTTTTACAAGAACCATAGCTTAAATCCCGAGTGACTACTACACAAGACATCACACAGGATGGAATTTTAAGACCCGAAGATCTAGGCATCGCCCTATCTTTTCAACTTCGTACAAACTCTTATCCCATATCATTGTGTAGCTCTCAAAAAAAGAATTTTGGAAAGGTATTATACGCCTTAATCGGATGCCCAGATTGAAAGTTGCGAAGGTTCGAGCGGACAACGTGTTGCATGCATGCACGTACTTCGAGATGGTGGGTCCCACAGAGCCTGGGGCACCCCGGGTACCCGGAGGTACACTTGTGGCTCCCCCTCTATAAATATAGGACTTGGGGTGCCCATTTTGAAAAGAGAAAAGGCGAGGAAGCCCTGTCCATTTTTCTCTGTACACACTATAAACTGAGTGCATTCTCATTTTAAACACTTGTGAGCTTATATTTTGCTATATTTACCGGTGGAAACTGAGTGTTCATTCAATTAAAGCCATTTGATGTCTTTTTGGCTACCCACTGTAAGACTTCTTATATTTCTTAAAGCCTTTCTCCACCTTTTTCACACACAGTTATTCACGTTGAGAGTCGTGTTGTGTGCGTATGCACGGACTTCGGTCCGTGGCATTTTTATTTCTTTTTGTGTGTGTGTATATATATATATATATATATATATATATATATATATATATATATATTATCATCAAACTCTGTTTGATTGAGCCTGGATATAATATCTAGTGCGTTTACTGCTTTTATATATATATATATATATATACATACATTTCTGTCAGGCCTGGAGTTTACTTCGTGGCCATTTACTGCTTTATTTACATTTCTGTCAGGCCTGAAGTTTACTTCATGGCGGTTGATCGTTTCTCTATATATATTTATTGATTTTATATATTTACATTCAGTCTCGCCTGGAGTTTACTGTGTGGCCGTTGATCATCTATATATTTATATATATATGTATAACTACTTACAACTTTCATACAAACTGCAACATAATGTGAGCCTAGGAATCATGTGATCACAGATTCAGTCTTCTGAATTTAGATTCGGTTCCCAATGGACATTTTCAGCTACAAATGGCTTGTAAATTATTCACAGTGTTTGAATTTCCTTAGATGGCTCTCATTCCCACAAGGAGTTTGGCACTGCTATCTATATTATTTTCTAGAAAATGCTTCGAATCTCGAAAATAAAAGTAATCAAGCCGAACACATAATAAAATGGAAGTATCAAAGGCCTCAATTACTATTGAGCATAAGGGTTTGGAAAACCTCTTTTACAAATCATCACTGCTATATCTTGTTAAAATTGAACTTTTATACAAAATTCAAACCCTTTGTATATAGGTGCAAATGAGGCATAGCACTACTTCCAAATAATTACACATTGACCCATACACACACATTCATATAATAGTTTAATTGAAAAGTGGTGGTCACCGTGGTAACACGGATGTCAGGGGGTTCCTAACACCTTCCCTCCACATAATCAAGCCCCCGGACCCTAATGAATCTCGGTTTCACATACCTGTTAAGAAGTGTTACATCACTAGGTCATTGTGCAAACTTTTTCTCTGTTAAGTTTGTACAACCATTTAAAAATACCAACTGGTGACTCTTACAGTCCAATTGTCGACGTATACATGTCGAACCTTTTCACAACTTGTTTTTTCAAACAAATCTCACCTAACATGAGAATACCAAAAGACAAGAACAAAAAAAGGACAGTAAAAATCCTGACGTCGACAGCGCATATACACTGAATTGTAGATGGGCTAGTATTTTCCTGCACATACTAGCTTAGCCATTTTTTAATGTAAAGTACACATTGTATATATCAAACAACATTATATATGGCATTGAAATATATGTTGATTCACTTCCCTTTTTGTTGTGCCTTGTTACTTGCTTGATATTTGCATGTTTCTCCAAGACTTGTGATCTTGATGTATTCTGAACTCCCCCTTGATGGATGGACATTGAGATGTCGCAGGATCTTTAAGAATGGATCATTGATCTGTGTGTATCCCTTACCTCTTTGGTGTCTTGGGACTGCTTTCTGTATGTAATAATGGAGAGGAGTGTGGCTTTCCTCTCTGAGGTTGACCGCACCACAGATGGTCACCGGTACTCCTTTGTATGGGGGAGCCCAGGTAGTTCCATCTCTTGTGGATTGGTGTTTCTCTTTGAGGATTCAACCGCAGCTTAGATGGTTGCCGATTCTCCCATTAGTATGGGGAGATTAGGTAGTTCCATCCCTTTGGTCTGAACCGATGAAGTGTGGTGGATTAAAGGTTGATCCCAGTACCTTTTGACAAGTTTTTATGTTTTGGTAGGGGTTAAGACTAAACCATGAATTGCTGCCTACATACTCCTAGTGAAGAGGAGATCAGGTCTGTATAGTTTGAACCTGGTGTATAGGTTCAAAGCTGTATATGAAAAGGATGTAGAAGGCTGTAGAGACATTTTTTTGATAGTAAGACCGGACCATGAAAATGGCTGCGTACATACTCCCGTATATTAGGGAGATCAGGTTGACGTAGTTCAACACTTATACAGGACAGATTGCAGCCAAAAAGGTTGATCCCATGTACAGGACAAACTGCAGGTGAAATGTACAGGACAAAACTGTAGATGTGAAAGGTTTAATCCCTGATGGGTTATCCTGAAGATGTGAAAAGTTTTGAAAATGGAGTTGAGTGAAGGATCTGCTGATCCGAAACCAAGTTGTTTGTTGGAAAGTTGTGTTTGACCCTGATGGGGCAAATGGGTGTGAAGAAAGGTTGTATATAGTGAAGGGTTAGAAAACCAGAAGTGATTGGGGATCTGGTGATCCAAAACCAGGATGTTTGCTTGATGGTATCCTCAGACATAGTACCGTTTCACAGTGTTTGAGTTGATGAGCTGTGGAAATTTATCGTCACCCATTTCCTGTAATCTGAGAGCTCCTCATGTCAATACTTCCTTGACAATAAACGGGACTTCCCAGTTAGGGGCGAATTTTCCTTTGGACTGATCTTGGTTGTCAAGAACCTTCTTTAAGACCATGTCATGCTGTCCGAATTACCGTAGCCGAACTTTTCTATTGTAGGATCTGGCGATCCTCTGTTGGTATAATTGACCATAGAAGATGGCAGCGGTTCGCCTTTCTTCTATTAGAGACAATTGGTGATACCTATCTCGTAACCATTGGTCTTCATCCAGTAGAGCGTCTATCAACACTATGAGGGATTCCATTTCCACTTCTATGGGGAGCACTGCTTCCATCCCATAGGTTAAGGAGTAGGGTGTTACCCTAGTGGAAGTGTACATTGATGTTCTGTAGGCTAATAGAGTCAGAGGCAACAGGTCAGGCCATCCTTTGTGATTGATGGAAATTTTTTGCATGATCTTCTTGATATTCTTATTAGCCACTTCAACAGCACCATTCATCTTTGGACGATAGATGATGGAGTTGAGATGTTTGATGTGGAATTTATTGCATAACTCCTCCATCATTTTGTTGTTGAGGTTCTTAGCATTGTCTGACATAATTACCTCTAGTTGTCCATATCGACAAATGACATTGTTTCTAATAAAACTAATGATAACTTCTTTGGTAACCCTGGGGAAGGAGGCTACTTTTACCCACTTGGTGAAGTAGTCGATCATGGTGAAGATAAACTGATGCCCATTACTGGCTTTGGGCTCGATGGGCTCGATGAAATCCATTCCCCACATTGAGAAGGGCCAGGGAGAACTCATATTATGGAGTTCCCTTGGAGGGGCGTGGATAACATTCCCATGAATTTGACATTGGTAACATCTCTTGACGTGATCATCACAGTCAGCCTTAAGAGAGAGCCAGTAATGCCCTATTATGAGGATTTTCTTGACAAGTAGAGGGTCGCTCATGTGTGGGCCACATTCTCCACCATAGATTTCATCCATGAGCCCCTAAGCTTAGTCCTTGTCTAGACATCTAAGGAGACCTAGTCCTTCATCTCTCTTGTAGAGTGCATCTCCACTTAGGTATAATTTCATAGCCATTCGATGGATCCGATTTCTTTCATCAGGACTAGCCTCAGATACCAAGGGTGGTGGACGAGAGGTAGCTCATCCGATACTTCTCCAATGTAGTTCCCATAGGCTGGAGCCTTTTGCAGGGCAAATGAGATGCTTAGCATGTTTTCCTTGTTAGGTATATTGATTAAGGAGGTCAAAGTTACTAGCGCATCAACAAAGTCATTCCTATTCCGAGGAATGTGGAGGAAGGATATTTCTTCAAACTATTTGGTGTGATAGATCCTCGTGGTTTATCTGATTACCAATTTGGAATCTCAAAAGACAGTTAACTATCTGATGCCTATTGATTGGGCAAGTTTTAACCCCATAATATAGCCTTCATACTCAGCTGTGTTATTGGTGCTGCCAAACTGCAATTTGACAGTGACAAGATATTGTTCCCCCGTAACGAATACTAGAACTTCTCCAGCCCCAAAACCTTCCATATTTACAGCTCCATCAAAATACATCTTCCATGATTGGCGTGTATTGTCCTGATGGTGTTGCTGAACTGTAATTACCCCTTCATCAAGGAAATATGTTTCCAAGGGTTTGAAATCCCCTAAAGGTGCAGCGGCCAGTTGATCTGCAATTCCTTAACCTTTGATAGATTTTTGTGTCATGTAGACGATGTAAAATTATTGTAGGATCAACTGCCATTTGGACAGTCGACAATTCAACATGGGTTTACTGAACACGTCCTTGAGAGGATCCACGTGAGATATGAGATGGGTTGTGTGACCATGGAGGTAATGTTGTAACCTCATGGAATCCCATGTTAAAGCACAACAAGTTTTCTCAATTAGAGTGTACTTGTGTTCACTACTGCTGAATCTTTTACTGAGGTAGTAGATAGCTTGCTCTTGGCCTCTATCATCTTTCTATCCCAGCATGCAGCCCATGGCATTGTCATTGATGGACAGGTACATGAACAGGGGAACACCATCCCTGGGAGGTACCAAAACAAAATCTTTGACTGGCTTCTCTTTGATTGTAAGGAAGGCTTTCTGACACTCATCATTTCGTTTTATAGAGGATTTCTTCCTTAATAACTTGAAGATGGGCTCACAGGTTGCTGTGAGTTGGGAGATGAATTGGCTGATGAAGTTGATTCTTTCTAAAAATCCCTGTATTTCCTTCTCTATTTGAGGAATGGGCATTTCTGTGATGGCCTGGATTTTTATGGGATCCAGCTCAATCCCTTTATGGCTGACTAAGAATCCTAGTAACTTGCTTGATTTAACGTCAAAGGCGCACTTGGCTGGATTCAACTTCAAGTTGTACTTATGCAACCTATTAAAAAGCTTTCTAAGATGGTCTAGGTGGTCTTCCTCCCTTCGGGACTTGACAATAATGTCATCCGCATAGATCTCTATCTCCTTGTAAAATAAGTCATGGAAAAGAGCCATAATGGCTCGCTGATAGGTAGATATGGCATTGATGAGGTCGAATGACAACTTTCTATAGCAAAAGGTTCCCCAAGGAGTGATGAACGCAGTTTTGTCACGATCCTCTTCAGCAACCATGATTTGATGGTACCCCGCAAAAAAATCACCAAAAGAGTACATGTCATATTGAGCCGTATTTTCAATGAGTATATGGATGAATGGCACGTGAAAGCTATCTTTAAGGCAAGCTTTATTCAGATCCCTGTAATCCACGCAAACTCGCACCTTTCCTCCAGGTTTAGGTATGAGGACTATGTTGGATAGCCACTTAGGGTATGTTGATACCATGATTATGTCGGCTTGAAATTGTTTCACAATTTCTTCTTTAACCTTTAAACTCCACTCAGGTTTTAATCGCCTGAGCTTCTGCCTGACTAGCTTAAATTAATCCCCCTTTGATGGGAAGGCGATGAATGACAATGTTAGTGGACAAACCAACCATGTCTTCATGAAACCATGCAAACACATCTTGGAATTGGGTTAATAGAGTAACCATGCCATTCCTTTAGTTTGGAGTAAGGTCCGTACCAATCTGGATTAGTTTGGGGTTTTCTAAGGTTCCAAGGTTGAAAGAAGAGGTTTGATCAAGATTTGGCTTGGGTTTTTCTTCGACCCATTCTTTGATCTCCTAAGGTATCTCATAGTCCTCTTGTACTTCCATCAAGTCTGAGTTCAACTTTACATCAAAGTTACAGTCCTTGTGGAGAATAGGCACCTCATCAGCAAGTTTAGGCACATCTAACTTTAGAGTCCTGAAACAAAATGCTTTCACTTAATATGAAAATGTTCAATCATACAAAGTGTTAGCATGTAATGACAAAACAACTGCTAATACTATAAAGAAAAAGTACGTAAGATGTTATTGTTATCTATAGGGCAGAGGGAGTTTCTGCCCTTTTTACCCTTTTCTCTTTTTAAAATAATTGTGACCGGCGCAGCCGCACGATGGTACACTGTGGTTCGAGCACAGGCGCGCTGTAGGATTCTCTATTGTGTGTTTAGCGCGGGCGCGCCATTGCCCTTTGATAATGGAGCGCGGCCGTGTGGCATGTATTTCTGCCTCTGTATATCCTCCGCACGCAGGCCGCCATGACTAAGCTTATGTGGCAAAGGCGGCCATTGCCATCGCTCTCTCGTCATTGTGTTTCTTGCTACTTTCTTCATCACTTTTTCAGTTCTTACTTCTTCTTTTAGTCACATCCAAGTTCTTCTAGCTGTCATTTTCACCTGCTTGACTCTAGTTGCCAACTTCATTGTTGCCAACTTCATTCTTGCATGAGCCACCATGCCTTACCCTTACCATTTCGTTTCCATGTCATTTCATGTTATTCCATGCCTTAGGATGCTTTAGGAGTTCCAGCTACACACACTGCAAAATAAACACAAAAAGCAAATAAAACATACTAAACATACTTGAGTTGAGCAGAATTCCAGTGAGTTGGCAACAAATAAGTAGGTATAAAACCTACTTATCAAATACCCCCAAACTTGAACTATTGCTTGCCCTCAAGCAATGAACAAAAAAATAAAATAACCGATGCAACTACATTGTGACTCCCCCAAAATAGGTATACATCACCCATCTTGAGTTGCCAAATACATGGTACAAAATTCAAATACAACTTAATTATACAACAGTCGTGTAAAATATGACAAAACATAATCTAAGAGTTTTAATAAGAATATTGTCATCTAGACAATATCCACACTCAATGGAGTCCTCATTACATTTATTGTCACACTATTTAACAGAATAATGAGGACTACTAATGCTATCATCTGGACCGTCACTCTATTCCCCGACTAGTCCCGGCTACGTTCTCATTTCCTGAAGAGAACAGTGAAAGAAAGGGTGAGCTCAACTAGCCCAGTAAGAAATATTATGACTAAGATAATGCAGAATAAATTATCATTAGTCTTCAACAATGTTAAACTGATAAAATACAATAGACATCAAGTTTAACTGCAGCGGAATAAGAAATCCATTAGAAGAGTCAAGTAGAGCATGATATCTACTATCTTCTATGATTTAAAATGTTTTCATCAATTTTTATCGATGAGACTTAGCTTAATAAAAAAACCACATCATCGAGTCATCCCTGCACTATGGGTTAAGGATATTCATTAAATCATCAATGGTCATGACTATACCGAATAATCCCTGGTCATAATCATACCAAAAACTGTCCATCAATGCACTACAGGATACTGAGGACTTTTACCACATCATTTATAACATTACAGGTCATGATTATACCGAATAATCCCTGGTCATAATCATACCATGTCCATCTATGCACGTAAGCCAAAGATGACTTTCATCACAATATAAGCATGAGGATGATGACAATGACATAATAATTCAATAAAACAAGTTCAAGAATAAATTTTATAGATTTATAAGTTAATTTATCTTGAAATCAATTACGTCCAAATTGTCAACATGATACAGCTTTGTGGAGTAAAATTCAAGAATGCTCAGAAGAATATTTCCATGAAAAGATACTGGATGAAGCGCAAATATCCAGGATATTCTACTAATTTCATGGAGTATAGAAGCCAAAACTTTAACCAAATGAGTATCATAGAATATATGAAACTGCAAATGGATTTTCACCCGCCATGCGGTAATCCACGTAGACAGATCATTTCCACAATTTAATAAGGAATGAATACAAAGGATCATTCACCAAGCTTATGATAATCCACTTAGACAGGTTATTCCAGCAGAATAATAAAGAATAGAATCAGGTCATACGTAATCCGCATTGCATGCATGGATATTATTCAGCGAATAATAAAGAATGGAATAATGGAAGAATTCACCATGCATGCGATAGGCATCGCACGAGACGAGTTATTCCAATAGAATAATAAAGAATGGAACCGGGACTAAGCGTAATCCGCATGCATGTGGATATTCCAATGAATAATAAAGAATGAAATAACAAAGAATTCACCATGCATGCGATAGACCTCACAGACAGGTTATTCCAACAGAATAATAAAGAATAGAACTAGGTCTAGCGTAATCCGCACAGACAGGATATTCCAACAAAATAATAAAGAATGGAATAACAAAAGAATTTCACCATGTATACGGTACTTCGTATAGACATGTTATTCCAACATAATAATAAAGAATGGAATAACAGAAGCTCTCTTCATTAATACGAAAGAAATAATACCCCTTACCTTAGAAAGAAACTGGATACTGGAGTAGTGAGGTAGTAGACTTCTCTTCTTCTTTCTCTCTATAATTTCTCTTTATAATAATTGCTCTAAAGCTTTAGTGAATTGGTGAGAAATGAAGGAAGAATGAGCTTCTATTTATAGGAAAATATAGTTTTAATAATTGCACGTTTTAGGGCTCAAAATATTATAGTACAATACCTTCAACTTTTCTTTCATTTTTAATTTAGTCCTACAAGTATTATCAAACTTGGACCAACTCCCCTAATAGTAAATAATGTGAATCAATAGTTATAATCATGTGAAAATACGAATTACAGTATATTACCTCCATCTATACCTCCATTTTTAACTTAGTCATGCAAGTATTATCAATCTTGCACCAACTCCCCTAATAGTAAATGAATGTAAATCAATAGTACACACATGTGAACAAATAGTTATAATCATGTTAATCAATAACAATTAATTGCTCATTTATCCGGTTAATTACCCGATTGGTCAATATAACCTCCAGACATCAATTATTATCAAAGTAAATGTCGATTTTCACTAACACTAATAATTCCAACACAATGGAACTATCAATTTCATCTTTAATCAACACGAACTTATTCATCATTAATATTATAATTCACAATATTTAACAACAGTGTCGCTCCGGTGAAAGAGGGGCTTTCCGATAAGGATTTCTCCTTATTCGACGTATGATTAGATGACTAAACCTCTCCTCGATGTAACTTCTAGACATTGTAAATATTGCAATTTAATAATATGAATAACTTTCCGTCTTAATTATTGATTTAATAATATATCATATTATGCGGATAATCTTGTGACAATAATTGAATCAATAATATGAGAGATATGATCAAGAATTATTGTAGCAATAATTGAGTATAACTGAGTAACTTCTCACGTAAGCATCAATAATCAATACCGTAGTGTCTTCATCGCGTAACCACGCCAGACATCGACACTTTTTACTACCGGGTAGTTCAACAGTTTAACGGTAAAACTTCCGCCGTTATTTTTATAAAAATATAATTATGTCATTTTCTAACTACGACAATACTTCCGTTTTGGGGTCCACCAATGATTGTGCCGTCGTACAAATATTCCCTGTTAAAACGAATATTTCCCAACCAATCGAATATTATATAACCACTTGCTTACTTTGAAAAATTTGTAAATATTACCCACAACTATAACATTATATCAAATCCACACCATAATATTCAAAAATATATTTCGAGAAAATTATTCTTTATTCATAAAAGTTGGGGTCTTACAACCTCCCCTTCTTATAAAATTTCATCCTCAAAATTAGGGTGCGTACCTGGTATGTCGAAGAGGTGAGGATACCTTAATTTTATCTCAGATTCTAACTCCCAAGTCATTTCCTCCACATCGTGGTTTCTCCACAAAACTTTGACTTGAGGTATAACTTTAGAGCATAGAATATGATCCTTCTTATCCAAGATTTTAACAGGTAACTCTTTATACGTTAAATCTTCCTCTATCTCATCTGGTTCTAATTCAATAATATGGTTCGGGTCTTTCACATATTTACGTAACATAGATATGTGAAAAACATTATGCAGAGACATACTTGGCGGTAGAAGAGCGAGTCTATAGGCCACGGTTCCTACTCGATCGAGGATTAAAAATGGGCCAATGAATCGAAGATTGAGCTTTCCTCTCTTTCCAAATCTTGTAACTCCTTTTCATGCAGCAACACGTAACAACACATGATCTCCAATATTGAATTCCACGTCTTTTCGATGAAGATCAGCATAACTCTTTTGTCGATCTTGTAAGGTTTTTATACGTTGTCGGATCGTTTGAATCTTTTTTGTATTCATACGTACCAAATCCGATCTCAACAACGTTCCTCCACCCACCCCATCCCAGCATACTGGAGAATGACACTTTCTTCCATACAACGCCTCAAATGGAGCCATGCCAATACTTGCTTGATAACTATTGTTGTAGGAAAACTCCACCAATGGTAAGAACTTGTTCCAACTTCCCTTGAACTCAAGGACATAGAGTATTAATAAATATTCAAGAGTTTGAATAGTCCTTTTCGACTGCCCATCCATTTGAGGATGATATGCCGAACTAAATCGTAAATCCGTGCCCATAGATTTTTGCAAACTAACCCAATATCTTGAAGTGAATCTTGGGTCTCGATTAGAAACTATGGATACTGGCATACCATGCAATCTTACGATCTCGTTTATGTACATACTAGCAAGATGTTCAAGTGTAAAAGTTTCTCGTATCGGTAAGAAATGAGCAGACATGGTTAATCTATCAACAATGACCCAAATCGCATCTATGCCATGAGAAACCTTGGGAACACCAGTTACGAAATCCATGGTAATGTGCTCCCACTTCCATTATGGAATTTCAAGTGGTTGTAATGGACCTTTTGGCACTTGGTGCCCCGCCTTGACTCCTTGATAAGTTAGACACCTTGAGATAAACCCCGCTATCTCTCTCTTCATATTCCTCCACCAAAATGTATGTCGAAGATCACGATACATTTTGGTACTCCCAGGATGGATTGCAAACGGTGTGTTGTGCGCCTCCATCATGATTTTATACTTTAAGTCAGAATCGTTAGGAACATAAAGTCTGGAGTTGACTCGAAGTATTCCTTTTTCATCGATTCTTGTTTTCGGAATAGCACCTTCTTGCACTTTATTCTTCATACGCATCAGCTCTAGGTCTGTAGTTTGAGCAACTTTAAATTTATAGATTAAAGTCGGTTCCACTCGTATATTCGCCATCATCACATGGGTCCCTGGAGTCTTTAACTCTATTTCCATCCTTTCCAAGTCATGCAAAATAGGTCTTTATATTGATAATATTGCAGTCGTACCCGCATATTATCTTCTACTCAATGTGTCAGCTACTACGTTCGCTTTTCCAGGATGGTACTGGATGGTATGATCATAATCTTTCAACAACTCAAGCCATCGTCGTTGCCACATGTTGAGTTCCTTTTGAGTGAAGAAATATTTGAGGTTTTTATGATCCGTATAGATCTCCACCTTCTCTCCATACAGGTAATGCCTCCAAATCTTAAGCGCAAAAATGACTGCTGCCAACTCTAGATCGTGAGTAGGATAATTCCTCTCATATTCTTTGAGTTGTCAAGAGGCATAGGCTATGACTTTCCCATAAAGTGATCCAAATATTCTTTGAATACTCGGTTCATCATATCCATGAAGGCAGCAGGAGCATTAGTCAATCCAAAAGACATGACTAGGAATTCATAATGTCCGTACCGAGTTCTGAAAGCAGTCTTTGGAATGTCATCAGTTTTAATCTTCAACTGATGATATCCGGAACAAAGATCAATCTTTGAAAAGAATTTGTCTCCTTGCAACTAGTCAAACAACTCATCAATGCGAGGCAACATGTACCTATTTTTGATGGTGACATGATTCAACTCCCGATAATCAATACAAAATCGCATACTTCCATCTTTCTTCTTTATGAATAGAACAAGAGCACCCCCAAGGAGACGTATTAGGACAAATCAAACTGATGTCTAACAATTCCTGTAGTTGGGTTTTTAACTCCTGAAGTTCAATAGGAGCCATTCGATATAGGGCTTTGGAAATGGGTTTTGTACCGGATTCAAGGTCGATACAAAATTCAATTTTACGCTCTGGGGGTAGGCCAGGAAGTTCTTCAGGGAATACATCAGGAAATTTATTAACAATAGAAATATCATTCAAATCTGATGTATCTTTATTTAAATTTGTGACATGGGCTAAGAAATCTTGACACCCGTTTTTCAAAAAACAAATAGCTTTATGACTTGATATGACAGTGCTTGATTTTAGTGGTTTGGTTGCTTGAATTCGCATAATAGGTTGGTTAGGAATATGAAAGCTAACAACCTTACGAAAATAATCGATTTTAGCATGATGAATAGTTAACCAATCAACCCCTAAAATTACATCAAATACAAGTATTTTCAAAGAAATAAGATCGACAGGTAACGTGCGGTTACCGATTTGAATCAAACATGACTTATAAAACGTGAATGTAATGAAGGTTTCTCCCAACGAAGTTTTAACAGATAAGTCAAAGTCTAATTTATCCGGAGTCAAATTTAAACGTTGAGCGCAAGTAGGAGAAATAAAAGAATGGGTAGAACCGGTATCAAATAAAGTATGAACTTTCCTAGAGTTTATAATTAGCTTACCCGTGATCACCTTGTTTGAATTCCTCGCTTTTTTGGGAGGTTACAACAAACTCTCTCCCTTGAACTATCGATTTTGTCTTGTCTAGGATACCCTTTGATGCCTCTATCCCAGCTGGACTTGACTTTGGTGCACGATAAAACCAGGCTAAGTGACCTTCTTTTCCACAATTATAACACGCTTTGGACTGCATCGTGCAGTTTGGACTTATGTGTCCTTCCCCTCCACATTTGTAACATACGACCGATGGTCGTTCTCCTTCCTTAACAACAGGTGTTGGTGCTGACGTCTTTCCGTCCTTGTTGAATCTCCTCTTCTTGAAATTTCCACTCTTGTTGTCATGGCCATGATTACCACCAAAGTGATTATCATTTCTGGCATGTTGATTCCCTCCACGTTTGTTGTCACCGCTTCGATGACTGCTACCGCTGGTATTATCGACTTGTCGGTTGCTCTCTCTTGGTTGGGTTGACTCATTATTGCACTCCAATAACTGAGCCCTATTCACAACATCTAAATACAAACACAGTTTGTGAGAAATTAGGTATTGACGTATCTCGGGTTTCAAACCTCTTAGAAACATCCGCATCATTCTCTCCTCATTATCAACCAAGTGGGACGCAAACTTAGATAACTCGACAAACTTAGTTTCGTACTGCACCACGGTCATATTGTTTTACTCAAGCTTGATGAACTTTACCTCCTTCATGTGACGAATACTTTCAGGAAAGTACTTGTCATTGAATAGCTCTTGGAACTTCTCCCAAGACATTTTGAGTGCTGCAGGTTGAGTACGCTTTACAGATTCCCACCAGTAATCTGCCTCTGCTCGCAACATGAAGGTGGCAAAGGGAACCTTTTGCTCCTCAGAGCATCCTAAGACATCAAATATCTTGTTGATATGCTTAATCCACGTCTCCGCCTTAAGTGGGTTTGGCTCTCCAAAAAACTCCGGTGGTCCAAGCTCCTTGAACTGCTTAGCGGTGACCGTTAGAGAGTTGTCAGTGTTTCCACCTATATTTTGGACAGGAGCCACTTTCGCCTGATGTTGCATGAATTTCATAAAGCCTCTGAACATCCCATCGTTCACCATTTCATCGGTGTTATTGTTTACATGAGGATTATTGTCTTCTTGTTGCACATTATCCTGGGCATTAATCTGTGGTGACTCAACGGTCTCATGTGCTTCATTGTTTATCTCAACATTTTTGATGCCATTTTCAAATCACCGCCAAAAATAAGGGTTAATTAAAATATCACATATTATCCCTATACTACGAATTCGACCAATTAAATACCAAATAAACTTAGGTAGGTCATACTAGCGAAGGAATTCCCTGCTCTCCCCTCCTAGTTCTTGTCTCACATCTCAAACCAGGATCATATCCCTAAGCTTTGATACCAACCGTGATGCCCCAAAAAAATAGGTATACATCACCCATCTTGAGTCGCAAAATACATGGTACAAAATTCAAATACAACTTAATTATACAACAAATCATGTAAAAATCGACAAACATAATCTAAGAGTTTTAATAAGAATATTGTCATCTAGACAATATCCACACTCAATGGAGTCCTCATTACATTTATTGTCACACTATTTAACAGAATAATGAGGACTACCAATGCTATCATCTGGACTGTCACTCCGCTCCCTAACTAGTCCCGGCTAGCCCAACTAGCCCAGTAAGAAATATTATGACTAAGATAATGCAGAATAAATTATCATTAGTCTTCAAGAATGTTAAACTGATAAAATACAATAGACATCAAGTTTAACTGCAGCGGAATAAGCAATCCATTAGAAGAGTCAAGTAGAGCATGATATCTACTATCTTTTATGATTTAAAATGTTTTCATCAATTTTTATCGTTGAGACTCAAATTTTAATAAATAAACCACATCATCGAGTCATCCCTGCACTACGGGCCAAGGATATTCATTAAATAATCAATGGTCATGACTATACCGAAAACTGTCCATCAATGCACTACAGGCTACTGAGGACTTTTACAACATCATTTATAACATTACAGGTCATGATTATACCGAATAATCCCTGGTCATACTATGGTGCATATATGTATATTTGATACAATTTGAAAATCACGTGAATTTTGATGTATATATGTTCATATATAATTTCAAAACTCTGTTAATTATCATGTAAACATGTTATTTGTTATCAAATTCATGAGAAATTGGGTTTGAAGAAGAAAATGAAATCACAGTGTTTATGTTCATATAAAGTAGCTTAGAAAGTACCAAATTTCTTATCCAATATGTGATGTAATCTATAATTTATTTGTGGATAGTGAAAATATATTAAGAAACGAAAGCGACGTAGTTTAAATCATGTATATTGGTAAAGAAATGAATTCATGGTAGTCGAATTCGTTAAAAGTATAAAAATGGAAGAAATTTTGGAATAACTATGGTTTTGATTCCTCAAAATAGTGTATATGTAATGTTTTTTATGTAGAATGGTGTTTAGCATGTGTAGCTATAATATTACAAAGTTTTAGTTGTTGAAGTGTGGTGAAATTCTGTAAAATTCAGATTTTTGGCCTATAACAGAGTATTAGTTTGCGTCTATAAAAACTAAGTCTGGTGTATCGCATGGCATGATTCATTTAAGCAGATGCAGGCGTCTTGACATCACATGGACATGAGATAGCCCAGTGTAATACTTACATGATCCATGTGAGTAGCAAATCACTGAGACAGTGAAATCCGCTTTAATCAGAGTCACATGACGGACTTGGATTAGTTTAGCATGCATGTAAAGGATTTTAAAACATTAAGTGAATTATAATAACATATTATAATGTGTTGTAATGCAAAGTGTAAATATTTGAAATAATTATTTAAATAAGTTATAAAATGAAACCAAACGTGATGTTTTCAAAGGTTAGAGATAAGCGGTTAGGCTAAGTTGGCTCATAATGAGATTTCAGATTCGTTAAGTATGTTAAACAACATGGTTAGATGCTAAGTTAAGGTTATGACCTAAATGATGGGTTAAACCCATAAAGCTAATATTCATACAATTAATTGTTGTTGCGATTTCAATGATATGTGTATGGTAATTGGAGATTATTTTACGTTTGTATAGCTTACAATCGAGGCAAGTTTCTAAACCTTATCTCTTTACAATTGAGCAAGCTTTCTAACTTTATTCTTTTCATATTGAATGCAAGTTTCCATTCCTATATTATTATTGTCCAAGTTCTTAAAATTGAGCAAGCCTAATCTATCTTGAATATGTTTGTACAAGCTCTTATAACCTAATAGATTTATATCGAAGCGTAGTTTTACTTTCCTAATTATTATTCAAAGCACATATTGTTCTAATACATCGATTCAAATGAGATTGTTCTAACTCTTTTGGTTATAGCATTTTGCATGTATATCATGTTTATTCAATTATATATATTGTTGATATCCGATCTTTGACTTTGATAGCCTTGTACAGTTACACACTCTTGTGTTAAACCTTTATTGATGGGAATTGAATAGTGTTCTAGAATTCTAGAAACACTGATAAGCTAGTTTCAAACCAAACTTTCTTTAGTGTGGAAATTCTAAATTCAAATTGAGACGAACAACCCTAATTTAGAGGATTTTTGTACGTGTAACGTTTAGATGTTTATGCACAATACATGGTACAAAAGGCTGATCCCCCTAAGTACGCTAAGAAGGGTCTGTAAAGTGTAATGAATGTTAAGGTTAAGGTAATAATACCTAAATACCAGAGACATAGTTCGTGGTCTTCAGACCCTCAGACATTGATTTTGAACTTGTGTTCTATTCTTAATTCTCAGAACAAGTTCATTATTGCTAGCATTCGTTGTTCATTCTCATGTTGTTATCATTATTACTTTCTATATCAGTGAGCAATTGTTTGCTCACTCTTCCATTTAACACTGCAGCTAAAGTTGATAAAGTCGATGAGCCGTCTACTAATAAAAGAAAGGGCTAGATGTCCAAATGTTGAAGACATATGAAAAGTTTATTTTAATGAATTATGTTAAAGACTTGTTCTAATATATGATGTATTCATAAACCCGATGTAATAATTTTAAGGTTAGATTACGGTATTTATTTTTTGAGATGATGATGTAACCTTTAACTGCAGGGAAGATTATTGTTTAAGTTATTTAAATTATGTCTTTATCCTTTATTGATGGGTAGTAAGATGTAATAGTTTTGATAAGTGAGCATCAAATCTTGTGGGAATGGACTACCTGGATTTGGGGGTGTCACAGGTTGGTATCAAAGCTTTAGGTTATGAACCTTAGGTGGGGAAACCTTAGGAAGTAACCTTTAAAGAAATAGAAAACATAGAGGTGTTTAACTCTTATCGAGTTTTAAGGAATGGATTAAGGTATCCATTGAAGCTAAATAATAAAAGACATTATATGCTATGTGTTAATAACTTATGTGCTCGCGAGTATCGAAAATATTAAGTAAAACTAAAAGCATTTTGTTGTCAAGATGTCTACCAAAGGAGGATCCAGTCCAGCTAAAGAGGTGATACCTCAGATACCTAGAGATGATGAACCCCAGGATATTCACGTAGTGCAGGAGCAATTGATCCAGGAGGATATGCATGTGACCGATCCCGAGGAGGATAGTTCTAAGGAGATAAAGGAGGAGGATGAGGAAGAGGATCCTGAGGAGTTTCCACCAAACTCCATATTAGCCGAGATGTGTGATGCTTTGTATGACTGTAACATAGAGTTACAGGACGAGGTCGAGGAGCTGAAGGAAATGGTTGAGATGCATCACGCTTCGATGGGGCAAAAGGATGCAGATATTCAGGAACTCGACTCAAAACTTGGAAACACGGAGTGGGACTTAGTTCATACAAAGGGTCAGCATGAAGACCTGTTGGCAGTACACGAGAAGATAAAGACTGACATGGAGAAATTAAAAGATGATTTCAAGGAGGAGTCAGCTAAGCGTGCAAGAGCAGAGGATGCTTGGATGAAGGTGACTCAATGTGCAGACCGTGCTGAAGCTAAGGTTCAAGTGAAGAAAGCCAAGATAAAGGAGATGGATTATGCTTTTAATTCGACGATTGATAGGGCCCAGGATCGAGTCTATTATTACCCACCTCAGTTTGAGAATTCGTCGTGGTTCGTGATGGATCATAGAACGACGTATCGTATCATGGAGGAAGAGCATCGGAAAGCCTTGCAACACCTTAATATGTCTAGATAGAATAAGAGTGATAATAGTATGAGGTTAATTATGTGAATAAATAAATTGTGAATCCCTTATTTTGAGATGAATAAAGGGATAGTATGAGTATGTAATCCTGAAACGTGTTTAGTTTAGGAAAGTGGATGTTATAGTGATTATGCTATCTTTAACATGTTTTAAAACATTATGAATGAATAAAATATTAATGTTTATTTGAAATGTTATGTGTTAAAGCTTTAATCTTGGAATGTTTAAGTTAAACTTTAAATACCCAAGAAGTTGAGTAATGAGCTAATAAGCGTATATTTTAACAGAAAATTCCTCCTAGAAGAAGACAACCACGTCAGCAAGCACCTCCTGAGGGGTCTACCAATAATAACAACGAGACCAACACTAATCCGGTTCAGCAATTGGTAGCTCTGTTGACGGGTGCACTTGCAAATCAACCGCAAGCTCAAGTCACGACTTTCAAGGAATTCAAAGCGGTTGGACTTCCAGAACTTCAAGGGTCTATGAATCCAGTGGAAGCCCAAGCCTGGATCATGGAAATGGAGAAGGTTTTCGACGTTGCTAGAGTTAATGAAGATCAGAAGACTGCGTTCGCAACGTTCATGCTGAAGTCTGAAGCTAGCTACTGGTGGCAAACAAATAAGGTTCGTGGAGGACAAGGAGTGATAGTGTGGGATAGGTTCAAGGAAATGTTTTTCGAAATGTATTTTCCAGCGAGTTCTCGGAATCAGTTGGAAGTGCAATTTCTGGAACTGAAGCAAGGAACTATGACGGTCTTAGGAATATGTCACGCGAAATTTAACGAGTTGGCAAGGTTTGCCACTTATCAAGTCAATACTGATGAACGCAAAGTGAGAAGGTTCGAACAAGGATTAAAGCCCTGGCTTTGTAGCAAGGTTTCAATGTTCCAAATTGAACACATTTTAATTTGTATTATTAGAAGGCAATTATCGCGGAAGGTGGAAGTGATGCCTTGACCAAGTACAACCAAGAACAGAGGAAGAGGAAGAATGAGAATGAGAATAAGGCGGGTGGTAGTAACGTTGGAAATAATAATCAGAAGAGGAAATGGAGCGAGAATTCGACTGCGGGAGGATAATAGGGAAATCAGCAAAAGAAAAAGTTTGAGGCTTGTGCGACTTGCGGGAAGAACCATATTGGGGTATGTTAGAAGGGAAAGCGAGTGTGTTTCAACTGTGGTCAGGAGGGACACATTGCAGCAAACTATTTTAGTCTGAAGAAAGGAGCATGTTTCACCTGCGGTTCGAAGGATCACATGGCTCGTGATTTCCCTAAGAAGCCAGCGGGAAGTGCAAGTGGCAGAAAAGGAAACAACAACGGTGGTGGTGCATTGACTATCACTGGACCAACACAATCAAGCTAACCTACTGCGAGGACTTTCAATATGACCGTGCGGGATTTATCTGATCTAAGGATGTGGTGTCGGTATCATTAGATTAATGGTATTAATGCTTATGTACTATTTGATTAAGGGTGCTACTTGTTTATTTATATCCGATGAATTTGCTCAGAATTTAGAATTTCCCAAGGAAGAATTAGAATTTCCCTTAAGTATAGAGATTGCGAATAAGGAAGTGATTCCTGTTAGATTTGTATATATGAATTGTAGAGTGGTTATAATGGGTCACGAAATGATTGTAGATTTGATACCAATTAGACTTGGTGAGTTTGATGTTATTCTAGGAATGGATTGGTTATTCAATTACGGAGCAGTAATTGATTGCCAAAGGAAGTGTGTTAACCTTATGACTCTGTCAAAGGTCGTTTTTTATGGCAGCAAGTCACCTCGAAAAGCAAGTTGTCTGACGGTGATGCAAGCCAATAAGTTGTTGAAACAAGGGTGTGTAAGATACTTAGCCTACATAGTCGATACGCAGAAGAAGAGTGCAAAGCTAGAGGAGATACCGATCATAAGAGATTTTGAAGATGTATTTCCAGACGATTTACCGGGTCTTCCGCCGGATCGACAAATCGAGTTCATGATTGATTTTTACCAGGAACGACCCCGATATCTAAGTCACCATATAGAATGGCCCCGGTAGAGATGAAGGAGTTGATGGTGCAATTACAAGAATTGCTCGACAAGAAGTATATTCAATCGAGTGTTTCGCCATGGGGACCACCGGTGTTATTTGTTAAGAAGAAAGACGGATCAATGCGGCTCTGCATTGACTACCGAGAATTGAATAAGGTCACAATTGAAAACAAGTATCCATTACCTAGAATCGATGACCTGTTTGATCAGTTTAAGGGAGCGAGCTATTTCTCGAATATAGACTTGAGAAGTGGTTATCATCAGTTGAAGGTGAGGCTGGATGATGTACCGAAGATAGCGTTTAGGACTGGATATGGTCATTACGAGTTTTCAGTTATGTCTTTTGGTTTAACCAACGCACCTGCAGCATTCATGGACTTGATGAACAGGGTGTTTAAACCATTCTTAGACAAATTTGTGGTGGTGTTTATTGATTATATATTGGTATATTCCAAAACCAAGCAGGAACATGTAGAACACTTGAGATTGACGTTGGAGACGTTGAGAAAAGAGAAGTTGTACGCTAAGTTCTCAAAATGTGAATTTTTGTTGGAACATGTACAGTTTCTCAGACAAGTTATTGATAAGGACGAAATTTCTGGTAGATCCATCAAAGGTGAAGAAATTTGTAATAAGCGAGGATCACCCAAGACACCATCATAAGTAAGGAGTTTCTTAGTATTGGCGGGTTATTACAGGCGTTTTATTCAAGACATTTCCAAGATCACGACTCCATTGATGAATTTAACTAGGAAAGCGGTTAAGTTTGTTTGGACAGAGAAGTGTGATGAAAGTTTCCGGGAATTGAAAAGAGGTTGAGTTCAGCACCTGTATTGTCGTTGCCTGATGATACAGGAAATTTTGTGGTGTATAGTGACGCATCACATAAAGGGCTAAGTTTTGTGCTTATGCATTACGGCAGAGTTATTGTGTATGCATCACGTCAGTTGAAAGATTACGAGGAAGGGTATCCGACTCATGACTTAGAGTTGGCAGCAGTGGTGTTTGCCCTGAAAATTTGGAGACATTATCTTTATGGAGAGAGGTGTGAGATATATACCAATCATAAGTGTCTGAAGTATATCTTTACACAAAAAGATTTGAACATGCGACAAAGAAGATGGTTGGAGCTGATGAAAGATTATGATATCGAGATTTTCTATAATCCTGAAAAGGCGAATGTTGTTGCTGATGCCTTAAGTAGGAAGGGACGGGAGAAGTTAATGATGTTAACTGCTCAAGAAAAACTAGTGTCGAAAATGGCTAAGATGGAGTTGGAAATTAAATATTCGACAGAATCCGATGAAAAATTATTCCAGATGGAAAATAGTTTAACATTGGAAGATAAGGTAAAAAATGCACAACTTCAGAATGAAGACTGCGAAAAGATAAAACAAAAGATATCTGAAGGTGAGGAAAACAAATTCCAAATTGATTTGGAAGGGTTACTTTGATTCGAAGCGAGGATTTGGGTTCCGCTAGTACTAGAAGTTAAAGAGGAAATTCTGGGTGAAGCTCATAGTTCAAGAAATTCGATTCACCCTGGGAGTACAAAGATGTACAAAGATCTTAAACATTATTTTTTGGTGGCCGAATATGAAGAGGATGTGGTGAGAGTGTGTGGCGAAATGCTTAACGTGTCAGAAAGTCAAAGCTGAACATCAAAGGCCAAGTGGATTGTTACAATCGTTGGAGGTACCAGAATGGAAATGGGAACATATCACAATGGAATTTGTGGTAGGTCTTCCAATGAATCAGCAAGGTTACGACGCCATTTGGGTGATTTTTGATCGACTGACGAAGTCGACACACTTTTTGCCAATCAAGATTTGATTTACCCTAGATCGGTTAGCAAAATTGTACGTGAAGGAAATTGTTTTAAGGCAAGGTGTACCAGTGTCCATTGTATCAGACACAGATCCACGTTTCACATCTAATTTCTGGAAATGATTACAAGAATGTTTGGGAACACAGCTAAGAATGTGTGACGCCCCCAAAACAGGTATACATCACCCATCTTAGGTCGCCACTTACATGGTATATAAAATTCAAATACAAGTTAATTATACAACAGTCGTGTAAAATACGACAAAACATATGCTGTGAGTTTTAATACAATTATTGTCATCTAGAAAATATCCACACATAATGGAGTCCTCATTAAATTTATTATCACACTATTTTATAGAATAGTGAGGACTACTATGACACCATCTCAGACCATCACTCCGTTCCCTGAGTAGCCCTAACTACGTTCTCATTTTCTAAAGAGAACAATGAAAGCAAAAGGGTTAGCTCAACTAGCATAGTAAGAAATATTATGACTAAGATAATGCAGGATAAATTATCATTAGCCTTCAACAATGTTAAACTGATAAAATACAATAGACATCAAGTTTAACTGCAGCGGAATAAGCAATCCATTAGAAGAGTCAAGTAGAGCATAATATCTACTATCTTATATGATTTAAAATGTTTTCATTAATTTTTATCGCTGAGACTCAGCTTAATAAATAAACCACATCATCGATTCATCCCTACACTACTGGCTAAGGATATTCATTAAATCATCAATGGTCATGACTATACCGAATAGTCCTTTGTCATAATCATACCAAAAACTGTCCATCAATGCACTACAGGCCACTGAGGACTTTCACCACATCATTTGTCACATTACAGTCATGATTATACCGAATAATCCCTGGTCATAATCATACCAAGTCCATCTATGTACATAAGCCAAAGATGACTTTCATCACAATATAAGCATGAGGATGATGACAATGATATAAGCATTAATCAAACGAAAATAAGAATAAATATTAAAGACTTTAAATTTATCCAAATATTAACAATCACTTAATAAACTCATAATCTAATATTATTAATATTATAAAAATATTTTAATCACTTCTTAAACTTATAAACAATTTATTTCAATTGTTTATACTTTACCAAATAATGCATTTAATCATTCAAAAATGCCATACTCATAAGATTTCATCACCAATGATCAAATCTCTCATCAAAAATCTGCATATACCCTATATAGGATTCTCAAGCCATAAAATCTTATTTTCCAATTTTGATACTTCACATAACATATTTAATTCATTTAATCATAACTAGCTCATTTTCATAAAAAATACCAAATCAGTCCCAAAAATATTTCTTTTATGGAATTTAGCAGAATATAGTCCCATATTGAACATATATTTTTCTCAGAATTTTTAAAATTTATTTACTATTTTTCATATGGCCAAAACTGCCGAATATTTAGCCATTTATTATAAATTGTACTTTTGTCAAAAAATTCTGACATTTATAGGGTATACTCCTGTTATATACATGTACTTCCAATAAAAATTTCACCAATTTTGGAGTTAACCACAAGGAGTTATAAGGGTTTACTTTTAAAATAGTATTTTCTCATAAAATCTATAACTATTAATCTATACATCCAAAAATCGCCATTTTTGGACACAATCTAGAAAACTCATCAACTTATCGTTTCAAATTTTTCCAGAATTTTTGAGGGTCAGAAAAATTACAAAACTTCCCACAAGCGAAACCCTTTTGAATAAAAATACTATTCATACGAATACAAAGGATCATTCACCATGCATGCGGTAATCCACATAGACAAAGTTATTCCAATGTAATAATAAAGAATGGAATAACATAAGAATTCACCATGCATGCGATAGACCAAGATGCAGAAAAGTTATTCTCAGCGTAATAATAAAGAATGGAACAAAGTCATGCGTAAATCGCATGCAGACAGTGATATTCCAAATGTAATAATAAAGAATGGAACTAGGTCATACGTAAACCGCATGCAGGCAGGATATTCCAAATGAATAAAAAAAAGAATGGAACCTGGTCATACGTAAACCCCACAGATAGCATATTCCAAATGTAATAATAAAGAATGGAATAATGACAGAATTCACTGTGCATGCGATAGATCGCATGCATATGAGTTATTCCAAATGTAATAATAAAGAATGGAATAATAGAAGAATTTAACCATGTATGCGGTAATTCGCATAGATAGGTTATTCCAACATAATAATAAGGAATGGAATAACAATAGCTCTTCATGAATACGAAAGAAATAATACCCCTTACCTTAGAAAGTAAACCGGATCTTTGGAGTAGAGAGGTAACAAACTTCTCTTCTTCTTTCTCTTTATAATTTCTCTCTTTAATAATTGCTCTATAGCTTTAGTGAATTGGTGAGAAATGAAGGAAGAATGAGCTTTTATTTATAGCAAAATATAGTTTCGATAATTGCACATTTTGGGGCTCGAAATATTACAGTACAATACCTCCAACTTTTCTTTCGTTATTAATTTAGTCCTGCAAGTATTATCAAACTTGCACCACCTTCCCTAATAGTAAATAATGTGAATCAATAGTTCAATCATGTGAATCAATAGTTATAATCATGTGAAAATACGAATTACAGTATAGTACCTCCATCTATACCTCCATTTTTAACTTTGTCATGCAAGTATTATCAATCTTGCACCAACTCCCCTAATAGTACAAGAATGTGATTCAATAGTACACATATGTGAACAAATAGTTATATAAGCATGTGAATTAGTAGCAATTAATTGCTCATTTATCCGATTAATTATTCGATTTATCAATATAACCCCCAGACATCAATTATCATCGGAATAGATGTCGATTTCTACTAACAATAATAATCCCAACATAATGGAACTATCAAATTCATCTTTAATCAACACGAACTTATTCATCATTAATATTATAAGTCAAAATATTTAACAACCAGGTCATTCCCAAGAAAGAGGGGGCTTTCCGATAAGGATTTCTCCTTATTGGCGCGCAATTAGGTGACCAAATCTCTCCTTGATAGAACTTCTAGACATTGTCAATATTGCAAATAATAATATGAATAACTTTGCCGTCAATATTGCATATTATACAGATGATACTGTGACAATAATTGAATCAATAATATGAGAGATATGATGCATCAATTACTGTAGCAATTATTGAATATAATTGAGTGACTTTTCATGTAAGCATCAATAATCAATACCGCAGTGCTATTATGCAACCACGCCAGACATCGTATTTTACTTTACTATCGAGTAGTTCAAGAGTTTTAAAGGTAAAACTTCCGCCGTTATTTTCATAAAAATATTTTTATCATTTTCTCAATCCGACAATAATTCCATTGTGGGTTCCACCAATAATTGTACCGTCGTACGGATATTACCCGACAAAAAGAATATTCCCCGACCAATCTAATATTATACAACAACTTGCATACTTTTTCAAAATTTATAAATATTACCCACAACTATAACATTATCTCAAATCCACACCGTAATATTCAAAAAAATATTTCGAGAAATTTAAATCTTTATTCATAAAATTTGGGGTCTCACAATCTCCCCTCCTTATGAAATTTCGCCCTTAAAATTTACGTACGTACCTGGTATGATGAGGATACCTTGACTTCATTTCAGATTCTAACTCTTGAGGTATAACCTTTGAGTGTTGAATACGATCCTTCTTATCCAAGATTTTAAAACGTATCTCCTCATACGTTAAATCTTCCGCTATCTCATATAGTTCTAATTTAATAACGTGGTTTGGGTCATCCACATATTTACGTAACATCGATACGTGAAAAACGTTATGAACACGCGACATACTTGGCGGTAAAACGAGTCTATAGGCCACAGTTTCTACTCGATCAAGGATTTCAAATGGGCCAATAAAATTGAGAGTTGAGATTTCCTCTCTTCATCGATTCTTGTTTCTAGAATAATGCCCTCTTGAACCTTCTTCTTCATATTCATCAGCTCCGGGTCTGTAGCTTGAGCAGCTTTAACTTTATCGATTAAAGTCGATTCTACTCGTATATTCGTTATCTTCACGTGGGTCCCTAGAGTCTTTAACTCTATCTTCATCATTTGTAAGTTATACGAAATGGGTCTTTGTGTTAACAACTTCGCACTCATAAACGCATACGATCTTCTACTCAACATGTTAGCTACCACGTTCGCTTTCCCACGATGGTATTGAATGGTACGATCGTAATCTTCAACAGCTCGAGCCAACGTTTTTGGCGCACGTTACGTTCATTTTGGGTGAAGAAAAATATTTGAGGATTTTAGAAATGGGTTTTGTACTGGGGTCAATACAAAATTCGATTTCACGCTCTAAGTAGGATAAGAAGTCTTCAATAATACGTCAGGAAATTTATTAACAAAAGAAATATCATTAAAAACTGTGACTCTCATCCAAGACTTGATAGCACATGTAATGAAGGTTTCTCCTAATGGAGCTTCTACCGATAAGTCAAAGTCTAACTTCTCTGGGGTCAAATTTAAATGTTGAACGCAAGCAAGAGAGATAAAATAATGGGTAGAACCAGTATCTATTAAGGTATAGACTTCGCAAGAATTTATAATTAACTAACCCGTGCTAACTTCATTTGGGTTACTCGCTTTTTGAGAAGTCACGAAAAAACGCTCTTCCCGAAAAACCACCGACTTTGTTTTATCCAGATCCGCCATTGGTGCCACCGCCCCAAATTTGACTTGACTTTGGTGCACGACAAAATCGAAAGCTAGGTGACCTTCTTTTCCATAATTTTAACATGCTTTGATCGCATCACGCAGCTTTGACCGATATGTCCCTCCCTCCGTGATTTGTAAACATATGACCGGTGGTCGTTTCTTTTCCTTAACAACAAAGTGCGGGTTTGACATCTTTCCATCATTGTTGAATCTCCTCTTCTTGAAATTTCCACTCCTATTATCTTGGCCAAGATTACCACCGAAGTGGTTACCATTCTTGGCATGATAATTTCCCCCACGATGGTTATCATTGTTCCAATGGCCGTTGCCACTGGTACGATTATTATCGTTGCCTTTTGGTTGGGCCGGTTCATTATCGCGCTCCAATAACTGAGCTCTATTCATTACATCTGAATATAAACAAAGTTTGTGAGAAATGAGGTATTGACGTATATCGGGTTTCAAACCTCTTAGAAACATTCGCGTCATTCGCTCCTCATTATCGACCAAATGGGATGCAAACCGAGATAACTCTGCTAATTTAGCCTCGTATTGCGACACAGTCATATTTTTTTGCTCCAACTTGATAAACTCCACCTCCTTCATGTGACGAATACTTTCGGGAAAGTACTTGTCGTTGAAGCGACTCTTGGAACTTCTCCCAAGACATCTTGAAAGGCCAGTGGTAACGCTTTTATAGATTCCAACCAAGAATCCGCCTCTTCACGCAACATAAAGGTGGCGAAGGGACCTTTTGCTCCTCTGAGCATCCCAAGACATCAAATATCTTGGTGATCTGCTTTAACCATGTCTCCGCCTTAAGTGGTTCTGGATTTCCCAAATACTCCGGTGGTCCCAACTCCTTAAACTGCTTAGCGGTGACCGACCGCGGGTTGCCATTATTTCCACCTATATTTTGAATAGGAGTCTCTCTTACCTGATGTTGCATGAATTGCATACGGCCTCTGAACATCCCATCATTCATCATTTGATCGGTGTTGTTATTTACCTTAGGATTATTGTCTTCTGTTGCATATTATCCTGGGTATTGATCGTTGGTGACTCAACGGTCTCATGTACTTCATTGCTGATCTCAACATTTTCAGATGCCATTTTCAAAAACACTGTCACAAAACAAGGGTTAATTAACATATCACATATTATCCCTATACTCTGACCGACCAATTAAATACCAAATAAACTTAGGTAGGTCATACTAGCGAAGGAATTCCCCGTCTCTCCCCTCCTAGTTCTTGTCTCACATCTCAGCCAGGGATCATATCCCTAAGCTTTGATACCAACTATGACGCCTCCAAAACAGGTATACATCACCCATCTTGGGTCGCCACTTACATGGTACATAAAATTTAAATACAACTTAATTATACAACAGTCGTGTAAAATACGACAAAACATATGCTGTGAGTTTTAATACAAATATTGTCATCTAGACAATATCCACACTCAATGGAGTCCTCATTATATTTATTATCACACTATTTTATAGAATAGTGAGGACTACTATGAAACCATCTTGGACCGTTACTCCGTTCCCCGACTAGCCCCGGATACGTTCTCATTTTCTGAAGAGAACAATGAAAGCAAAAGGGTGAGCTCAACTAGCCTAGTAAGAAATATTATAACTAAGATAATGCAGGATAAATTATCATTAGCCTTCAACAATGTTAAACTGATAAAATACAATAGACATCAAGTTTAACTACTGCGGAATAAGAAATCCATTAGAAGAGTCAAGTAGAGCATAATATCTACTATCTTATATGATTTAAAATGTTTTCATTAAATTTTATCGCTGAGACTCAGCTTAATAAATAAACCACATCATCGAGTCATCCCTGCACTACTGGCCAAGGATATTCATTAAATCATCATTGGTCATGACTATACCGAATAATCTCTGGTCATAATCATACCAAAATTTGTCCATCAATGCACTACAGGCCACTGAGGACTTTCACCACATCATTCGTCACATTACTGCCATGATTATATCGAATAATCCCTGGTCATAATCATACCAAGTCCATCTATGCACGTAAGCCAAAGATGACTTTCATCACAATATAAGCATGAGGATGATGACAATGATATAAGCATTAATCAAACGAAAATAAGGATAAATATTAAATACTTTAAATTTATCTAAATATTATCAATCAATTAATAAACTCATAATCTAATATTATAATAATATTTTAATCACTTCTTAAACTTATAAATAATTTATTTTAATTATTTACACTTTACCAAATAATGCATTTAACCATTCAAAAATGCCATACTCATAAAATTTCATCACCAATGATCAAATCCCTCATCAAAAATCTGCATATACCCTATATAGGATTCCCAAGCCATAAAATCTTATTTTCCAATTTTGTTACTTCACATAATATATTTAATTCATTTACTCATAACTAGCTTATTTTCATGAAAATACCAAATCAGTCCAAAAAATATTTCTTTTCTGGGATTTAGCAGAATATAGTCCCATATTGAACATATATTTTTCTCGGAATTTTTAAAATTCATTTACTATTTTTTATATGGCCAAAATTGCCGAATATTTAGACATTTATCATAAATTGTATTTTTGTCCAAAAATTCCAAAATTTACAGGGTATACTCCTGTTATATACATGTACTTCCAATAAAAATTTCACTAATTTTGGAGTTAACCACAAGGAGTTATAAGGGTTTACTTTTAAAATAGTATTTTCTCATAAAATCCATAACTCTTAATCTATACATCCAAAAATCACCATTTTTGGACACAATCTAGAAAACTCATCAAATTATCATTTCAATTTTTTCCTGAATTTTTGAGAGTCAGAAAAATTACGAAACTGCCCCTAGCAGAAACTCCTTTTGAATGAAAATACTATTCGTATGAATACAAAGGATCATTCACCGTGCATGCGGTAATCCACATAGACATGTTATTCCAACAGAATAATAAAAAATGGAATAACAGAAGAATTCACCATGCATGTGATAGGCCGCATGCATGTGTTATTCTCAATGTAATAATAAAGAATGAAACCAGGTTGTCGCGCGAAACCGCATGCATGATGATATTCCAAATGTAATAATAAAGAATGGAACTGTGTCATGCGTAAACCGCATGCATGTGATATTCCAAATGTAATAATAAAGAATGGAACTAGGTCATTAAATGCATGTGACAGGATACCGAATAATAAAGAATGAAATAACACAATGAATTCATGTGTCGATATTATGGACATGTTATTCCAACAGAATAATAAAGAATGGAATAATAAAGAATTTCACCATGTATGCGGTTCTTATAGACAAAGTTATTCCAACATAATAATAAGGAATGGAATAATAATAGCTCTCTTCATGTACAAAAGAAATTCATAAAGAATGAGCTTGAGACTTATTTATAGGAAAATATAGTTTCAATAATTGCACTATAGCTTTAGGGCTGAAGGAAGAATATTATTTATAGAAAAATACCTCAATAAACGTTTTTTTTTTCACTTTTTTATTTTTAATTTAGTCCGCAAGTATTATCAAACTTGCACCACCTCCCCTAATAGAAAATAATGTCAATCAATAGTTCAATCATGTGAATCAATAGTTATAATCATATGAAAATACGAATTATAGTATAGTACCTCCATCTATACTTCTATTTTTAACTTAGTCATGCAAGTATTATCAATCTTGCACCAACTCCCCTAATAGTACAAGAATGTGATTCAATAGTACACACATGTGAACAAATAGTTATATAAGCATTTGGATTAGTAGCAATTAATTGCTCATTTATCCGATTCATTACCCGATTTATCAATATAACCCCCAGACATCAATTATCATCGGAATAGATGTCGATATCTACTAACACTAATAATCCCAACATAATGGAACTATCAAATTCATCTTTAATCAACACGAACTTATTCATCATTAATATTATAACTCACAATATTTAACAACTGTGTCGCTCCTGTGAAAGAGGGGCTTTCCGATAAGGATTTCTTATTATTAAATGTAAGCAATTAGGTGACAAAACCTCTCCTGATGTAACTTCTAGACATTGTCAATATTGCAAATAATAATATGAATAACTTTGTTATCTCAATTATTGATTTAATAATATAGCATATTATACATATGATACTGTGACAATAATTGAATCAATAATATGAGAGATATGATGCAACAATTACTGTAGCAATAATTGAATATAACTGAGTGACTTTTCACGTAAGCATCAATAATCAATACCATGTGATACTATGCAACCACGCGTATTATTGTACTTTTACTACCGAGTAGTTCAACAGATTTAATGGTAAAAATTCCGCTATTATTTTCATAAAAATATTTTTAACGTTTTCTCAATCCGA
Organism: Panax ginseng; assembly: GCA_020205605.1. Classification (NCBI taxonomy): domain Eukaryota; kingdom Viridiplantae; phylum Streptophyta; class Magnoliopsida; order Apiales; family Araliaceae; genus Panax; species Panax ginseng. The sequence goes on from CM035134.1 coordinate 105,603,356, forward strand.
TAATAATTCCGTTGTGGGGTCCACCAATGATTGTACCATCGTACGGATATTCCCCGACAAAAAGAATATTCCCCGACCAATCGAATATTATACAACAACTTGCATACTTTTTCAAATTTTATAAATACTACCCACAACTATAACATTATCTCAAATCCATACCATAATATTCAAAAAAAATATTTCAAGAAATTTAAATCTTTATTCATAAAATTTGGGGTCTCACAGAATGAGCACATCGTACCATCCTCAGAATCGACGGACAGAGTGAGAGAACCATCCAAACACTAGAAGATATGCTCAAAGCATGTATAATGGATTTCAAGGGAAATTGGGATGACCATCTGCCATTGGTGGAATTTGCTTATCATAATAGTTATCACGCGAGTATTGGCATGCCGCCTTACGAAGCGTTATATGGCAGGAAATGCAGAACTCCGTTATGCTGGGTCGAGGTAGGTGAACGTCAGCTATTGGGTCCAGAATTGGTACAACTGACTATCGAGATCATCAAGGTTATTAGAGCTAGATTGATAGCAGCACAAGATATACAGAAGAAATATGCCGATCAACATCGACAAAATTGGGAATTCGATGTCGGTAGTTATGTTTTCCTGAAAGTGTCTCCCTGGAAGGGAAAAATTCAGTTTGGCAAGAAGAGAAAATTGAGCCCTAGATTTATAGCACCTTTTGAAGTGTTTTGCCGAGTTGGTGAAGTGGCATACGAGATAACTTTACCTCTGGAGTTGGAACATATTCATAATATTTTTTATATCTCGATATTGGGGCCATATAAGCCTGATTATAAGCATGTTATAGAATATGAGCTCTTACAGTTTGAGAAAGATTTATCCTATGAAGAAGTCTCTGTTTAAATTATTTACAGAAAAGAACAAGTACTGAGGAATAAAGTGATACCTTCTGTTAAGGTAATTTGGAGGAACCACAATACTGAAGAAGTTACGTGGGAACTTGAAAGCGTTATGATGAAGAATTATCCTCAATTGTTTGCTTGATTTTGTATAGCGATTCTGGGGACAGAATCTTGTTAAGGAGGGAAGAATGTAACGAATCAATTTTTTCGAGTCGTGATTCTGGGGGCAGAATCCTTTTAAGGAGGGAAGGATGTAACGATTGAAATTTTTGTAATTTAAATTTAAATTTTTATAGAATTAAATAAATATTTTAAACAATTTATTTATTGAAGAAAATAAATAATTGATGAATTGTGGTGAATTAATTTAGTAACTAAATTGATTATTGATAATTAAATTGAGTGTTGATAATTTTATCTGAAGGATTTAATTTAAGAAAATAATTAAATTAAATCAATTGCCTAATATTTAAGAAAATAATTAAGCTAAATAAATTATTTAATTTAATGGAAATAAATAAATTAAATAAAGTGATATGTCTAATTTATTAATTAAATTATATATATAATTATTTATTAATTATAAGATATAATGATAATAAGAATTTTATTATTATTATAAGTTATTTAAATTAGCTAAACTAAAGTTATTTACATTAACTAAATTAAAAGTGTGACAATTAGAAACTATATAATGTAAATAATATGAAAATAATCTAGTGTTGGGAGTTTTTGGTTAGCCAAACAAGGCCTTGTGGCCCTTGGCTTATTCTAACTGACGCGAGCCTTTTTGTGTTTTTACCTGACGTACATGGGAGAGGCCAGTTATATTGCATATGCGTCTTATTTTTCTCTAAGTCTAGTTAGAGAGAGAGCTTGGAAGAAGAGAGAAAAAACACAGAGAGAATTGCCAAGAGCTTGAGTGTGATCTCTGCGAATTGTTATGGGTTGAGGAAGGATTCTACCATCTTGCTAGTAGGAAAATCAAGGTATAAACTATTTTTATTTTTACTATTAGTTTGGTGGTGCATATATGTATATTTGATACAATTTGAAAATCACGTGAATTATGATGTATATATGTTCATATATAATTTCAAAACTCTGTTAATTATCATGTAAACATATTATTTGTTATCAAATTCATGAGAAATTGGGTTTGAAGAAGAAAATGAAATCACAGTGTTTAAGTTCATATAAAGTAGCTTAGAAAGTACCAAATTTCTTGTCCAATATGTGATGTAATCTGTAATTTGTTGGTGGATTGTGAAAATATATTAAGAAACGAAAGCGGCGTAGTTTAAATCATATCTATTGGTTAAGAAACGAATTCATGGTAGTCGGATTTGTTAAAAGTATAAAAATGGAAAAAAATTGAGAAAAACTATGGTTTTGATTCCTCAAAATGGTGTATATGTAATGTTTTGTATGTAGAATGGTGTTTAGCATGTGTAGCTATAATATTACAAAGTTTTAGATGTTGAAGTGTGGTGAAATTTCAGAAATTGGGATTTTGGCCTATAATGAGTATTAGTTTAGCGTCTCAGAAAAATCGAGTTTGGTGCATCGTGGTGGGCATCTTTGCTGTACACGTAGTTGTCGCTATGGACACGCAGACTTTTTGGGCGAAGTAGCGATAGCCCGATGTAATACTCGTATTGGCATGCGAGTAGCCCGATCCTGAGAACGGTGAAGTCCATTTAATTGCATGTCATGCAATAACGGACTTAGGTTAGTTTAGCATGCATGTAAATGATACTAAAACATTAAGTGAATTATAATAATGATTGTAATGTGTTGTAATGCAAAGTGTAATGATTTGAAATAATTATTTAAATAAGTTATAAAATCAAACCAAACATGATGTTTTGAAAGGTTAGAGATGAGCGGTTAGGCTATGTTGGCTCGTAATGAGATTTCAGATTCGTTAAGTATGTTAACCAACATAGTTAGATGCTAAGTTAAGGTTATGACCTAAATGATGGGTTAAACCCATAAAGCTAATATTCATACAATTAATTGTTGTTGCGATTTCAATGATATGTGTAGGGTAATTGGAGATTATTTTACGTTTGTATAGCTTACAATCGAGGCAAGTTTCTAAACCTTATCTCTTTACAATTGAGCAAGATTTCTAACTTCATTCTTTTCATATTGAATGCAAGTTTCCATTCCTATATTATTATTGTCCAAGTTCTTAAAATTAAGCAAGCCTAATCTATCTTGAATATGTTTGTACAAGCTCGATAACCTAATTTAGTATATCGAAGCGAGTTTTACTTTCCTAATTATTATTCAAAACAAATATTGTTTCTAATACATCGATTCAAATGAGATTGTTCTAACTCTTTTGGTTATAGCATTTTGCATGTATATCATGTTTATTCAATTATATATATTGTTGATATCCGATCTTTGACTTTGATAGCCTTGTACAGTTACACATTCTTGTGTTAAACCTTTATTGATGGAATTGAATAGTGTTCTAAAATTCTAGAAACACTGATAAGCTAGTTTCAAACTAAACTTTCTTTAGTGTGGAAATTCTAAATTCAAACTGAGACGAAAAACCCTAATTTAGGGGATTTTTGTACGTGTAACGTTTAGATGTTTGTGAACAATACATGGTACAAAAATTTGATCCCCTAAAGCACGCTTAAGAAGGGTTCAGATGCCTCTAATGACTGTTATGGTTAAGGTAATAATACCTAAATACCAGAGACATAGTTCATGGTCTTAAGACCCTCAAACATTGATTTGGAACTTATGTTCTATTCTTAATTCTCAGAACAAGTTCATTATTGCTAGCATTCGTGGTTCATTCTCATGTTGTTATCTTTATTACTTTCTATATAAGTGAGCAATTGTTTGCTCACTCTTGCATTTAACACTGCAGCTAAAGTTGAGAAAGTCGATGAGCCGTCTACTAGTAAAGGAAATGGCAAGATGTCCAAATGTTGAAGACATATGAGAAGTTTATTTTAATGAATTATGTTAAAGACTTGTTTTAATATATGATGTATTCCGCAAACTGATGTAATAATTTTAAGGGTAGATTACCTGGGATTTATTTTGAGATGATGATGTAACCCTTTAATGGGAAAGATTATTGTTTAAGTTATTTAAATTATGTCTTTATCCTTTATTGATGGGTAGTTAGATGTAATAGTTTTGATAAGTGAGCACCAAATCCTATGGGAATGGACTACCTGGATTTGGGGGTGTCACATATAACCATACTCAACGGTAATCATCATCTGTGTGACTAAGCATCACATATTATATATATATATATATATATATATATATATATATATATATATATATATATATATATATATATATATGTTAACAGATTAAGTTAATATGTTAACATGTTAACATATCTTACAATTGCAGATATGATTACCTTAATTATATATATATATATATATATATATATATATATATATTCATATATATATATATATATATATATGATTTTATTTATTGATACATATGGTGATATGTATCATAATAAGTGGGATTGATTATGGGCTATTGACTAATGTGATTATTTTTTGGATGTTTGAATGAATGGGTTTTATTAAATGGGGTCTACGTATTGCCTCGTTTTTCGATTTTCTTCTTGATGTAAATTTTATCTCTCTCCTATGTACTTCTCCTTGAATCTTTGATCAAGGTTTCTATTTAAATTAAATAGTTTAATGTAATAGGATTAGTTAGAAATTTTTTCAAAGAACCGAAAATCAAGGAGAAAGGAGCGCTCGAAGACCCGTTTGTAATGGAGCCCGGGTTTAAATGTAATAGTTATATTTAAATATTTATTCTTGCACCCTAGGGTTTGACCTTTTGGTTCACTTGGTGGCTCTAGTGAACCAAAGTAGAATAAAAGTCCATAATCAATCCGGGTAGAATATAGTATTCTTTATGTGCATGCTAGTATTATATATATTATATATTATGCAAACATGCTTCGCATGTTTAATAATATGACGCGTATTTTATATATATATATATATATATATATATATATATATATTTGCATACACGCTGAACAAGATGAGACTAATAATAACAAACCCCTCAATGAAATTATATTAAGTTGTAACGTTCAAAGATATTTGGAATATCGAACGTCACCTTCTAAAGCATGATAAGAACAATAGAGCATTGAATATTTAATATGAGTTTATTGTGCACACACAAGTAGTATTAAATATTTGAGATGTTGTTTTTATTACATTTGATGTTTATAAGGAATTGAACATTATCGCTTTATTGTGCACACACAAGGGTCATGAGTTTCTCTTCACTTATATGGAAATCTTTGGGTATGACTTAACTTAAATCATTTTAGTTAGGATGCACACATTTGACCATTATGATTTAAGAGGCAAAATATAAGGAATTACATGATGATGTAATTGAGTTGTCTACCAATTTATTTATATATAGTTTGTTGTGCACACACAAGGCTATATACATTTGAAATGGGATCCTTATTCTCACTAGCAAATCTTTAATTAGATATTGCCGAACTATATTCATGAGGGTAAGATAGTTTGAAGAAAATAGTGGGAGATACCAATATAAAAATAAGACCTAATTTATTTTGGTAATTAATTAAATGAATGTTTGCTAAAATATTGTCTTTTTACATGCAGAATTTTGAAAATGTCACATTCACTAATTTCACTGTGTAGCATACTTGATGCTAACAAACTGACCGGACCGAATTACATGGACTGGTTAAGGAATTTGAGAATTGTTCTCTGCTAAAAAGATTTCGTATGTCCTAAATTCGCCATACTAAAAAGTTGCAGAGGACCTCCTCGATGAAGAGATTGCTACTTTTAAACAGTGGAAAAATGATGCATTTGTGGCTCAATGCATCATGCTTGCATCCATGAGTAACGAGCTTCAGCGTCAGGATGAAACCATGGATGCTCTTACTATGCTTCTGCACTTTCAAGAGTTGTATGGTGAGCAAAGTAGGACTACTAGATATGAGATATCTAAGGAGCTCTTCCGATCTAGGATGACCGAGGGCACTACTGTTGAGACTCATGTCTTAAAGATGATAAATCTGATTGAACGTCTTGGATAGCTTGGGTTCGTCATGGATGGGGAATTGAGTTAAGATTTAGTCTTGCGGTCACTCCTGCACACATTCTCACAATTTGTTGTGAATTTTTACATTAATAAGTTAGATGTCAGCTTGCCTGAATTACATAACATGTTGAAAACTGCTGAAGGTCACTTCCCATCCAAGAAGAACCATGTCTTACTGGTGGATGATTCTTCCAAGAAAAGGAAGAGGCCCAAGGTATCTTCTGAAAAAAAGAAATCCAAGAAGGCTAAGGGAAAGGCGAAAGTGAAGGATCAAAAGAAACCTGATCTAGCTAGCAAAGGAATTTGCTTCCATTGCAACAAGCCGGGTCACTAGAAGAGGAACTACAAGGATTATCTTGCGGAACAATAGCAGAAGAAGCTTGGAGAAGCTTCAAATCCTAATCAAGGTTTGTTTATGATTGAAAGTAATTTTTCTGAAAGTCAATCTTCTACTTGGGTATTAGATATCTTAGGTGTGGTTCTCACATATGTAATAATATCGGGGAATTTGGTCAAGTAGAAAAGTCGATCAAGGATGAGGTTGTCCTACGAGTGGGAAATGGAGCAAAGGTTATTGTATTAGCTGTAGGGACTTATTGTTTAGCACTGCCTACGGGCAAATCCATTAGTTTAAATAATTGTTATTTTGTTCCGTCACTTATTAGAAATATTATTTCAATATCTGTATTGGATATGGATGGTTTTAATATTATAATAAAGAACAATAGTTGTTCTATTTATAATAATAATGTTTTATATGGTGTTGGTAATTTACTGAAATGGACTTTACATTCTTGACTTGTATGAAAATATACTTAGCATTGAACAAACTAAGAAAAGGAAAAGAGATGATGTTAATTATACCTATATGTGGTAATCAGAGACTTGGTCATATTAATGAAACAAGATTATCCAAGTTGTATAAAGATAGGCTCCTAGAGCTATCGGATTATGAATCATATCCAACTTGTGAATCTTGTCTCATGGGAAAAATGACTAAATCTCCTTTTAGTGGAAAAGGAGAAAGAGTTTCTGAGTTGTTAGCGTTGGTACACATATGGATGTATGTGGACCTATGACAACAAATGCATGAGGAGGGTATTCTTATTTTATTACATTCATCGATGATCACTCAAGATTTTAATATATGTATTTAATGAAATATAAATCTGAATCATTTGAAAAGTTCAAAGAGTTCAGAAGTGAAGTAGAGAAACAAACGGGCAAAAGTATTAAGATCCTTCGATCAGATCAAGGTGGTGAATACTTAAGTAGTGAGTTTCTCAATTGTCTCAAAGAAAATGGTATAATCTCACAATGGACTCCACCAATGACGCCATAGCTGAATGGTGTATCTCGAAAAGAGAAATCGAACAATCGTTGGACATGGTTCGTTCCATGATAAGTTTTCCTGATCTTTCGGTGTCATTCTGGGCATATACCCTAGAAGCGGCTACATATCTACTAAATAAGGTTCCCTCGAAATCTGTCCCTAAGAATCCATATGAAATGTGGACAGGGTTGAAGCTTAGTCTTAAGCATGTTAAGATTTGGGGATGTCCAGCTTATGTGAAAAGGTTTCAGAATGATAAGCTTGGGACCAGATCTGATAAGTGTACTTTTGTGGGATATCCTAAAGAAAGTTTAGGATATTATTTCTACAATCTTACTGAACAAAAGGTGTTTGTTGCCAAACATGCTACCTTCTTGGAAAAGGAGTTCATCTTTGAAGGGGTTAGTGGAAGGAAAATAGATCATGAAGAAATTCAAGAACCACAAACCACTACAGATCAAATGGATGAACCTGTCCAAGTAGAGATTCCTTTTGTACCACACCCTATTCGTAAATCTGGAAGAGTACCAAAGATTCCTGATAGGTATGGACTTGTCATAGAAGATGACGATGAGGTACGCATCATAGATGATGATGATCCATTGAATTATGAACAGGCTATGAGTAGTAAAGACTTAGAGAAGTGGCAAGAAGCCATGAAATCCGATATGGACTCCATGTATGAGAACCAAGTATGGACTTTGGTTTCACCACCTGAAGGCATTAAGCCTATTGAATGTAAATGGGTCTTTAAAAGAAAGACTGGAGCAGACGGCAAGGTAGAGACCTATAAGGCCCGACTGGTCGCAAAAGGTTTCAAACAAAGACAAGGAGTTGACTATGACAAAACCTTCTCACCAGTAGCAATGCTCAAGTCCATTCAGATTTTGCTTGCGATTACTGCTTACCATGACTACGAAATCTGGCAGATGGACGTGAAAACGACCTTCCTCAATGGGAAACTTGAGGAGGATGTGTATATGACACAGCCAGAGGGATTTGTTTCAAAAGTTTGAACAAATCAAGTTTGTAAGCTACAACGATCCATTTATGGATTGAAGCAAGCTTCTCGTAGGTGGAACATCTGTTTTGATGAGACAATCAAAGAGTTTGATTTTATCAAAAATGAGGATGAACCATGTGTGTACAATAAGGTTAGTGGGAGCGCTGTTTCATTCCTCGTATTATTTGTTGATGATATATTACTGATAGGGAATGATATTCCTATGCTACAATCAATTAAAATCTGGATATCTAAACACATCTCCATGAAGGACTTGGGAGAAGCATCCTATATTTTGGGGATAAAGATCTATAGAGATAGATCTAAAAGGATGCTTGGCTTGTCCCAAGGAACGTACATTGACTCAATGCTAAAGAGGTTTAGCATGGAATATTCCAAAAGAGGTCTCATACCAATGAGACATGGAATACATCTCTCCAAGAAACAGTCCCCAAAGACACCTGAGGAGAGAGACCATATGAGTAAGATTCCTTATGCTTCAGCAATAGGAGCTCACTCAAGAATGGGACGGCGAGTTTATTGAAGATGTGTCTCGATTCGTAAACATGATCTATCATATACGGCAGATGATATGTACTAGACCAGATGTCGCTCATGCACTTAGTGTAACAAGCAGATATCAGTCGAATCCAGGAGAACACTGGAAGGCAGTGAAAAATATCCTAAAGTCTTAAGAAGAACTAAGGATGCATTTCTTGTCTACGATGGGTCTGAATTAAAACTAGAGGGCTTCACAGACTCAAGTTTTCAAACAGACCAAGATGATAGTAAATCCGTTTTGGGGTATGTGTTTACCTTAAATGGTGGCGTAGTGAGTTGGAAGAGTTCCAAACAGCAAACAGTTGCTGATTCAGTGACAGAGGCAGAGTACATAGCTGCAAGTGAAGTTGTAAAGGAAGATGTTTGGATGAAGAAGTTCATTACCGAACTTGGTGTGGTTCCTAGCATTACAGGACCAATTCCTTTATTATGTGATAACACTAGAGCTGGATCGCAGGCTAAGGAACCCAGGTCTCATCAAAAATCTAAACACGTGTTCCCGCGATTTTATTTGATCATAGAGATCATTGAAAGAGGAGACGTCACCCTGGAGTGTGTGGACTCTCAAGACAATATTGCAGATCCATTTACTAAAGCATTAACGCAACAACAGTTTGATCGTCACTTAGAGAAGATGGGTATGAGATACCACGACGATTGGCTTTAGTGCAAGTGGGAGATTGAAAGTAGTATGCATACAAGCCAATCACGTATGATGATAAACCATATACTTTGTAATCAATCTTATTTGTTTATTAATAAAACAATTATTTATTAAAGGCATTTATTATCTGCATGGTGTTGTTTTAATTATATGTGATAAACCCATAGTTTTAAGCAATGCTTTTAGAATCATGATGAGATCACGCTAATGAGATCTAAATTCTTAGATAGCTTAAAACTAAAATATTCGCAATCAATGGATTACTAAAAAGGGGATTAGTAAATCCGGATAGATTAGTACGTACGTTGCTTGCTCATTGGATGAGGATGATTGATCTCATGATCATTTGTGTGGAGACACTAAAGCAAGTATGTAGGTGCTTATTAGAGAATAAGTTCACTGAACGTGACTCGCTAAGGAATACCTAATGGAGTTTTACTTGTCTGTCAATAGGAATTCCTGTAGTGATAGTAGTGCAAATGATCCTTGGACTTGAGATCATCATAATATCTTATATATAATGAATTACTGATTTGACTTATTCCTTAAGACTCTTAGAGTATATCAAAGGGTATGCTTGGGTGTAATAAGTTATATATGAAGATAATGAATGATCAATAAAAATCTACCACTTTTTATAAAAGAAGAGAAATGTCATATGTGATTCGATAAATGACAACCTGTGAATCCTTGGTTAAGGTGGAATGAAATTAGAAAGTAGTTTCTAATTTGCATTCATTAGGAGTCATGCATTTAAGAATTGAAATAAATATAATTAAATAAAATAAGACTTGACAAGAATTCCATGTCTTATATTTAATTGGGACATTGTATGGTAGAAGGATTGAATTGTATGGTAACTATTAACTCAAAGGTTCTTTTATGATTAATGTTGAAATCTATATTATCTGAAAAGTCGTTGATCGCTAGGGAGGCTTATCTCTATTATAGAATAAATATTATATATTTAAATAAATTAATTGTTTTATTTATTTATTTAAATAAGGTTAGAATTGTTTCTAATTGATTTATTCACAACCGGTTTAATATGGAGAACCTAAAGGGTCACACCATAAAAGGAAGAATAATTATTTAAGAAGTTAATGACATAATCGTAATAATATGTTAAGTATATTTAATTTAATCTATGGTAATAGAATAAATTAAATAGCTTAATATTTATTATTTAATATTTTAGAAATATTAAATATAAATTAATAAGAGGAGTCTTATAAATATTTTTACAATTATTATTATTTTAATTTCTAAAAGAGTTTAGGAATTAATTTAATATAAGTACTCTCATTTATTCCTAAAAGGATTAGGGGGGAAATTAGTTAAAGGAGTTTAATTAATTATCCCTAATAGGATTAGGGAGCCCATTTAATTAAAAGAGTTTAATTAAATAAATAATACCTTATTTTAATAGGTTTACCTAATATCTTTATAATAGGAGTCTTATATCAGATATCAGATGTTCGTAATTCCAATATTTGGAGAGTACGCCCCCTTTATCTATAGAGATAGGAAAAACTAGGGTTTGAGCTAATACACCATTCTTCTTGAAAATTCTTCTTCCTTGGTGGATCACCTTTAGAGGTCATACACTTGGGTGGCTTAAATTGATCAAAGGAAAGAATCTACCCGGAGATTCAAGGAGATCGCGAAGAAGTAGGAGGTGAACTCGTACCTGTGGAAGCTCGTATCTACAAGGGTATGATTCCATAACTTCTTATTCTTCGTTTTAATTAATAATATGCATAAAGGATGATCTAGGTAATTGGTTTGTGAAAAATTTTAAAATCTGATTTTATTATGCTTCCGCTATTTTTCAATTTGATTGCTACTTTGATTTTCACAAAATCTAACATATTTGTGTCAATTCTATTATTTGGACAAAATTTTACCCAATTTCTCTCATATAATAATCTTTCTAATTAATTTTTTCTATATAAATATTTTTAGAAATTTTATTCCAATTTTTTCTAATAATAATTATTATAATTCAAAATTTCATATTTTTTGTAGGTTGAGTTAGATTATTTATCATTTTGCCCCTACTAAATCTACGCATGCCTCAATTTGGGGGAGTTTTTGTCCAAATAACAAATTGACACAAATAAGCCACTTAAAAAACCTAATTAACAAAAACATAAATTTAGGGACTACTTTCAAACCACGCCAGGCAACTTTGTGGGGAAAAATAGGCATATATCATGTATATACCAAATTCATATAACATACAAAAAAGTCATATACCTAACAAGATGTATACCAAGCATATACCAAATTTGATAGTGAAGGGTATGTTTTGTTTTATAAATTAAAAGTTCTTGCAATATAGGTGTCAAAGTTATAAATATATTTAATGAAAATGTATAGTTGAAGGCTGTTATCTGCCAAATAATATTGATACTATCAAAGTAAATATTCTAATTTAGCAAATACTAACCGATTTGTTCCAACGAAACTTGTGTACTCTAACATTAGCTTTTCCTCTTCAATTTAACCAAAAAATGAGCATGAAGAGATTTTATATATAATAACCTAAATACTTACTTCTTTACTGGAAATTAATTCTAAAAGATTCCACTAATTAAGTGCATCAACATTATGAGGTGTTTGACATCAGCTTACCAAAATGCACTTGTATTACTATCCAGGTTGGTTCCTTATAAGAGTATTGACATTAATAAGGAATGTGAAATTAATATATATTTTACCACATTGTCACATCTATATATAATTTGGACTGATATAGATTTGTTCCTCACATTCTCATTTTGCCCTACCATCTGTCTCACTTTCCTTCTCCTTTTGTTATGTCCAAACTCTCTTGTCCACTTTGAGATCAATTGCATGTCAAGGGTAAAAACAAAACAACCCTAATGCTGATGTCGATATAGTTATATTACCGTCACAACTGATGATTTTTTATTGTTGAGTAGGTATTTTTCAATCTCAACTAATGTGATGATCATGTGAACTTTAAATAATAAGGGTATAATTATCTTTTAAAAATAAGCGACAAGAGAGACCTCAAGTGTCAAGACTTCAATTATATATAGTAAAATTGACAATTATATAATAATTAAAATGCACATAACTAGCACATTACTAAAAATAATTGGAGTAAGGGAAACAACAAAACAACCCTAATGGTCATGCCAATGCAGTTGTTTTGTCGCCACTAGTGACGGTTTGGAAGTTTTATATTTGTCACCACCCTTTTCTAACCAAAGAAGCCCTCTAAGCCACAAGAGGTCCCATCCTAATAGGAAGTAGCATAAGTTTAATCTCCCTTTTGCCTTTTCTCGTGATGAATTTGTTGTTTTTGGTGATCAAGCCAAAAGCCCACATGAGGATTCACTATTGGTTGTGCTGCCAGGTTAAGTGATGGCTGAGAATGCTACTGCTCCAACAATCACATCAGAAGGTTCCAACATCCTATCATAACGAATATATTTAAGCGAGATTCCTCTCAGAGTCTTGTTTAGTTTTTAGAGTCATATTTAACAGTCTCGATCATATCCCTTTTGTCATTCCAAATATGAACGAGCTTCCACCTCCAATGTTTGTTTTTTTCGTGAAGTGGGTCGTACAGATATAAGAAGTGGATTTCATCAATTCTATTACTTGGAATTTTTTTTACCCAATTTCTCTTATATAATAATCCTTCTAATTAATTTTTTCTGTATAATTATTTTTAGAAATTTTATTCCATTATTTTTTCTAATAATAATTATTATAATTCAAAATTTCATATTTTTTGTAAGTTAAGTTAGATTATTTACCGTTTTATCCCTACTAAATCTACGCATGCCTCAATTTGAGGGAGTTTTTGTCCAAGTAACAAATTGACACAAAATAAGCCACTTAGAAAACCTAATTAATAAAAAAATAAATTTAGGGAATACTTTCAAACCACACTTGTGGCAACTTTGTGGGACAAAATAGTCATATATCATGTATATACAAAATTCATATATCATTCAAAAAAGACATATACCTAACAAGATGTGTACAAAACATATACCAAATTTGGTAGTGAAGGTTATGTTTTGATTTATAAATTAAAAGGTCTTGCAATATAGGTGTCAAGTTATAAATATATTTAATGAAAATTTAAAGCTGAAGTCTGTTATCTGCCAAATAATATTGATACTATCAAAGTAAATATTCTAATTTAGCAAATACTAACTGATTTATTCCAATGACACTTGTGTACTCTAACATTAGCTTTTCCTCTTCAATTTAACCAAAAAAAATGAGCATAAAGAGAAGAATATATATATATATATATATATATATATATATATATATATATATATATATATATATATATAAAATAAACTAAATACTTACTTATTTACTGGAAATTAATTCTAAAAGATTCCACTCATTAAGTGTATCAACAATATGAGGTTTTTGACATCAGCTTACCAAAATGCACTTGTATTACGATCTAGGTCGATTCCTTCATGTGAGAATCCGACATTAATAAGGAATGTGAAATTAATATATATTTTACCACATTGTCACATCTATATATAATTTGGATCGACATGATCTCTGTTTCACACATTCTCATTTTGCCCTACCATCTATCTTACTTTCCTGCTCCTTTTGTTATTTCCAAAATCTCCGACTTTGAGATCAATGGCACGTCAAGGGAAAAAACAACCCTAATGTTGATGCCAATATAGTTATACTTGTAGACACTCGAAATTTTTGTATTCTTGTTACTAACATTGTAGGAGGGCAGAATCGTCTTTCAGAGATAAACCTGGAGGACAAATAAGTTCTAGTCCCAGAGACAACCCCGGGATACTCAGTCAGTTCCATCTCGGAGACAAGCCTGAGATACGCAGTCCCATCCCGGAGATAACCCCGTGAGTTTTAGTTTCAACCTCGGAGACAACCCCTAGGAATGTAGTTCCAGTTCCGGAGATAACACCGGAGAAATCAATTCCATCTCGAAGACGACCTCGAGATACTCAGTTCCAGTCCCGGAGAAAACCCTGGGATATTCAGTTCCAACCTCAGAGATAACCCCGAGGAATGCAGTTGCAGTTCTAGAGATAACCCCAAAAAAGCTCGTTTCAAACCTCAGCAGTCAACTTCAACCTCGGAGATAACCCCGAGGCAATCAGTTCAAACCCCGGAGATAACCCCGGGAGGTCTGGCACACCTCAAAACCCTGAGTCCAACACTTACAGAAGCCCAATCTCAGAGATAACCATGAGCAACGACTGCTACATCTGCCCAGAATAGGAGATAACCTCGGTGAGGGGCAAAATCATCATTTTACCACCTCGATCCCACATTTGCGCCATCTAAAATAACATTTCAACATACATTCTATACAGAAGCGTCCTACAAGAACCATAGCTAAAATCCTAGGTGACTTTTACACAAGACAGCACACCGAATGGAATTTGAAGACCTGAAGATCTAGGTGTGGCCCTATCTTCTTGACTTTGTACAACCTCTTATCCCATTTCATTGTGTAGCTCTCGACAACAGCATTCTGGAAAGGTATTATACGCCTCAATCAAATCCCCGGATTGAAAGTTATGTGAGCTCGAGCGGATAACGCGTTGCATGTGTGCACGTACTTTGAGACAGCGGGGCCCATGGAGCCGTGGACACCTGTGGTAGCCATAGATATACGCCCTCCCCCTCTATAAATAGAGGGCTTGGGGTGGCCATTTCAAACACTTGTGAGCTTATGCTTTGTCATATTTTCTTGGTGGAAACCAAAGTGTTCATTCATTTAAAGCCATTTGAAGTCTTCTTAGCAACCCACTGTAAGACTTCTTACATTTCTTAAAGCCTTTCTCCACTTTTGTGCACACACAGTTATTCACGTTGGGAGTCGTGTTGTGTGCGTATGCCCGAACTTCGGTCCGTGGCTTTTTATTTCTTTTATATATATATATATATATATATATATATATACATTTCTGTCAGGCCTAGAGATTACTTCGTGGCCATTTACTACTTTTATTTATATTTAGTCCCGCTTGGAGTTTACTTCGTGGAAGTTGATCGTCTATATATATATATATATATATATATATATATATATATATATATATATATATATATATATATATATATATATATTTATATATATATATATTTTTACATTTCCATATATATATATATATATATATTACTATCTATAGCTTTCATACAAACTGCAACATCATGTGAGCCTAGGAATCATGTGATCACAGATTCAGTCTCCTGAATCTAGATTCGGTTCCCGTGATGGACATTTTCAGCTGTAACCGGCTTGTAAATTATTCACGGTATTTGAATTTTCTTGGATGACTTTTATGCCCACAAGGAATCCGACACTTCTATATATCTTATTTTCTCGAATATGCTTCGCATCTCGAAAATAAAAGCAATCAAGCCGAACAAAATAATAAAATGTAAGTATCAAAGGCCTCAATTATTATTGAGCATAAGGGTTTGAAAAACCTCTTTTATAAAACATCATTGTTATATCTTGTTAAAACTAAACTTTTATACAAAATTCAAACCCTTTGTATATAGGTGCAAATGAGGCATATTACTAGTTCCGAGATAATTGCACATTGACCCTTCCCCCCACACATTCATATATATGAGTTTAATTTGAAAAGTGGCGGTCATAGTAGTAACACGGATGTCGGGGGTGCCTAACACCTTCCTCTACAGAATCAATCCCGGACCCTAACGAATCTCGGTTTCACAGACCTATTAAGAAGTGTTACATCACTAGGTCAATGTGCAAACCTTTTCTCGGTTGATTTGGTACAACCATTTAAAAATACCAACTAGCGACTCTTACAGTCCAATCGTCGACATATCCATGTCAGAACTTTTCACAACTTGCTTTTTCAAACAAATCTCACCTAACATGAGAACACCAAAAGACAAGAACAGGAAACGGACAAAAAAAATCCCGACATCGACAGGTGGCAACTCTGCTAGGGACTTCCAGTAAGAGGGCTTAAGCCGCTATTACAAACTTTTCAAAACTGTTATATGCTTATGTGTGGATGTTGCATTTACATTTGAATAGATGTGTACGAAAGCATTTACTTACTGCACTTAGTGCTTCACACTATATCTTCCTGTTATATTAGTGCTTCGCACATGTCATCATTTCCATACGGTGAGACACGTTGTATGTAAATGTATGTTGTGTGGTCCCTCCACCGGGAGGCTATCCTGTTGGTGTTTGATTACTGGACTCGTAGGGAGATTAATTCCAACGAGGCTCAAGAAAGGCACCACCCAGATTCGCTCCAGTTGAAAGACCAGATTAATTTCCGGTCGAGTAAATTGACATGATCTGGGAACCTTCATGCCAAAAAGCCATGAGAGTAACCTAAGATAGGTCAGCCTCTGATAAACCAAATATGGAGGGAAGTCTCTTCATACTTTCCCATTTCAATTGCTTGTACATTCAATTACTTGTAATTTCATTCCATGTCAATCTCAATGTAATTGAAAATATGAAGGAATATGTGTACATGCATTCCCTTTCATATAAAAACCTGACATGCTATCTTGTCAAAACTGACATCCGTTTTGCAGGATAATACTCCTAAAATGGGCTCATCACATAGTATGTAACATTTATACATTCCCTAAGACTAAACTACATAAGTCTTTTGTAGGAAACAATTGGGTTGCATTTGCTCAAAGTCCAAAAAAGGCAACAAGCCTACAGCCAAGCATGGCTTCATCTGGCCAGTCAAATCCTACTCATGTCTCTCACGAGGAGTTTGAAGTATTAAGTAACCAAATTACAGAGTTGGTTTTTCTGCTCAAAGAACTACACCGGTCCACCTGGGGTCCACGAATACCCATATACATACGGAATCCTCTCCATATGGAGGAACCTGTGGTCCGGACAAAGAAATTCAAGTACACAGGTCTCACTTGGACAAAACCAACAAAACCCCTAAAATTACCCATATCAAAGAAGATCCAAACACCTAGGTGATATCGGGGAAGAAAGTCCTATTAAATGGAAGAGACCATTCGGTCTATCAAGGGATTGGAGCACACAGGGGTGTTTCATATCATGCAGACCTTTACATCTTCACTTTGGGGTTCATTATCTCAGAGAAGTTCAAGACTCGACTTTGAAAAGTATGATGGGATGGGGATCCTTACATACATTTAAAGGTATTCATTGGGGAGCTCGGATCTTATGTCGAGGATGAAAAGCTCGAGAATGTAGCTAATTGAGAAAAGTATAATTAGAGAAGCCCGGCGTGGTATATCATATTAGACAACTCAAGATTCATAATTGGGAAGAGTGGCTCATGATTTCCTCAACAAGTACAATTTCCGATCTAAGATGGCTCGGACCTCAGGTACCAAATAACCAAGGTCAAAAAAAAGATAATGAGTCTTTCGAGAGAGTATGCTCAAAGGTGGTGGGCCTTCATCGCTCAAGTTATTCCCTACGATGACTAAGTGCGAAATGGTGATGACCTACATAGACATACATACAAGAAGCTCCCTTCTATTAGAGAGTCTTAGCTAGAATAAGTAAGCCATTTTTCGAAATAATCAAACATGGAGAAATGGCTAAGATGGGATTGAAGTTAGGAAAGATTCAAGACCTTGTCGCTCTAAATGCGGTTGCTGAGCACATCCAGTCTAGAAGTTATGGAAACAACCCCCGGAGGGTCCATAAGAAGAAAGAGGAGGATGTTTCCTTGATACTATAAGGACAGAAAGGCAGTCAGAACATGCCTATTCAGAGGAGAAACTATTCCCTTTTCAAGCGCAGTCTGCAAACCCTTCATTGACAAAAAGTGGAGAAGTTAGACGCACTCGAGTGTTCACACCTTTAGGGGACTCACTCGAGAACATTCTCAATCTTCTGACAACTCAGAAGAAAATAACCCATCTTCTTCCACCAGTTAACCCAAATGGAAAAGGTTTCAATGCTAACAGAAAGTGTGCTTATCATGTTGGAGCTCCAGGCCACGATACTCAAGATTGTTGGGCCTTGAAGCATAAGATCCAGGATCTAATTGACAATGGTGAGATCGTGGTGACTAAACCCGACCAACCCCATGTACAAGATAACCCTCTTCCTCAACACAAAGAAGAGGAGGTTAATATGATTAATTGGAGTAATGGGCAGACTTCTCATTACGGTGGTGAATCCTCCCAAACCAGCAAGGATGGTGCTGACAAATGGGATTATGCACAGTTCTAGTTTATGATTGAACAGAAAATGAAAACTTTTTGTGAGCAAGTCAACCAATTGGTTGAACTGGTGATCCATCAGCACCAAGTCACACGCCAATTAGTCAACCAGGAGCATGAAGGTGAAACGCTGGAAGATAAAATTTCAAAAAGAGCAAATGCCAAAGCCCATCGGGATTTTGCCAACAAAAGTGAATTTACCTATCTAGGTCAACCGATGGAAGAGATATTTTAGATGCTAATCAATGAAAGAAGAATCACAGCTCTGTTACCTCTAATCAATCCCTGTTCAAGACGGTTTAATTCTAATGGAGTATGTCAGTACCACTCCCACCCTTGAGGTCACAGCACTGAAGAATGTTGGGCACTCCGCTATCTTACTCAAAACCTAATAGATAGTGGTGTCCTACAGTTAGCAGATAATGACACTGTATTACTCGATAGTGGGGACACATTTCCTACAAAATAAAAGGAAGTCGTAGCAGTTATATCAGCTGAGGATGATTTGGTTGCCATACCACTCACAATACAAATAATTCAACTTAAAGGTGTTGACAATCCTTTGAAAGTGGCTGAACCAAAGCAAATCATCTTGCTCGTCAGGTCACAGTATCCTGTTGTCAGCCTACAAAAAGTTCCATGGAATTATGGAGAGGCTGAAGGATCCACATCTCACATAACTGTTGCAGTGTCGAGGGAAAATCAACTGTATCTTCCCCAACGGGTGATGAAGCATACGATCAGATCAAAGGGGAAATTTCACATGGAGAAGATTGAAGAATTCCTTCGTACTATGGGACACAATGAAGCTAAGGTGGTTTTAAGCTTGAAAGAAGCTCCACAAAAAATTTCCATACTGGGCTTGGTTTTCTCTTCTGAAGATCACAAGAAGGTCTTGTTAAGGGTTTTAGAAGAAGCTCATTTTCCAAAATCAGTGGATGTCGAAAAGTTCCATCACCTGGTTAATCACATTTTAAACAGCAATGTGATATCCTTCACAGATGATGACATACCTCCCGAAAGGACTAGTCATCGCAAATCATTGCACACAAGCGGTTATGTCCTTCTTGATACATGGTGGGAGGAGTTCTGATAGATGGAGGATAATCTTTGAACATCTTCCCTTATGCCACCTTGGAGAAGATGAACATCAATCTCAATAGGATTAGAAGCAGCCATACGGTTAACAAAGCTTTTGATGGATCCCGAAGAAATGCTATCAGAGAGATTGAACTTCATGTGGAGATTTGTCCACATGCATTCTGTGAATCCTTTCATGTGCTCAAAATAGCAACAGGATACAATCTGCTCTTGGGAAGACCGTAGATTTATATGGCTGGAGCCGTCCCTTCCACCTTACATCCACAGTTCAAATACATTATTAATAGTTGTCTGGTTACTGTTAATGCTGAGCTGGAATGTCCTAAATAAGGTGACATACCACTCATCAGTTTTAATGCAAAAGTTGAACCTGTTAGTTTCCAGGACCTAGAGGTGAGCAACACTCACTATCATCCCATTGTGGAGCCACCTCTCATACCCAAAATTTTTGTCAAGGTAATGTCAGCAACTCAAGAAATGATATCATTGGGTTATCAACCTGGACAAGGGTTGGGCAAAGATCATCAGGGAATTAAGCGCTCAATTCAAGTTCATAGTCAAACAAGGACAGCCGAACTAGGCTATTCTGCTAGCTCCAGTCACAGGAATCCTCACAAACACAAATAGGTTCCTTCAACTTCAGCCACATGGCAATTTTCTTAACCTACAAATGCTGAGCCTGTACTGTATCTAGTAAAGGTGCACGCCCATGTAATGGCTATGTTGTTTCCTAAGCCAATACTAGTTAAAGGAAAGGAGGTTCTGATTCCAGATCCCGAAATGGAAGAAAAGGAACAGATACTTAAACAAGACATTATCAGGCGGTTATCAAACATGTATGAGTAGAGACATCCTAAACGATGATTATCCAGATATCATGGTCATCATTCGGGAGAAGGAGGACGATAACAGCCCTTTTATCACTACTTTCCACCAGGACTTCACCCTTGGCAATTGGAGCAGCATTCCATGCATTTACCAACAAAGGTAAAAAGGGAAGAAACTCCCTCTGCCCTATAGATAGCCATATCTGCTTACTTTTTTGTACAGTATTAGCAGTTATTTTGTCATTACATGTTAACACTTTGTATGATTGAATAGTTTCATATATTAAGTGAAAGCATTTTTGTTTCTGGACTCTAAAGTTAGATGTGCCTATACTTACTGATGTGTTGCCTATTCTTCACGAGGACTATAACTTTGATGTAGAGTTGGACTCAGACTTGATGGAAATACAAGAGGACTATGAGATACCTCAGCAGATCAAAGAATGGGTCGAAGAAAAACCCCAACCAAATCTTAATCAAACATCCTCTTTTAACCTCGGAACCACAAAAAACCCCAAACTAATCCAAATTGGTACGGACCTTACTCCAAACCAAAGGAATGACATGGTTACTCTATTGACCCAATTCCAGTATGTGTTTGCATGGTCTCATGAAGATATGGTCGATTTGTCTACTGACATTGTCATTCATCGCCTCCCCATCAAAGAGGAATTCAAGCCAGTCAGGCAGAAGCTAGTGGAGTTTAAAGGTTAAAAAAGAAATTGTGAAACAATTTCAAGTTAGCATCATTATGGTGTCAACATACTATGAATGGCTATCCTGTAAGACCCCGAATTTTATGAAATAAAAGTATTCAATTTTTCTTATAATTACTATTCAGTAAATGGTTAAATTGATAAAAGTTAAGTTAAGGGTGATATATGAATTTTTTTTTCAAAATACACAAGTGGTTATAAAATATTCATTATCATTAGGAGAATATTCGTTTGGTCGTGGAATATTCTTTACGTAAGGGAATATTAAATTACGGTAAGTAGCTTGATCATTTGTGGGCCCCATAATGTAATAACTATCGGATGAAGAAAATGACAAAATTAAGTTTTTATAAATAATTGGCGTAATCAAGTACGAATTAACAATCGTTGGAATACGGTTGGTAAAATAAAATGTCTGGCGTTGTTGCACGTGAGTACACCGGTATTACACAGTATTTTTGAATTATTGATTCTTACGTAAGAAGGCACAGGAGTTACTTTTCAATATTTTATTTTATTGATTCAATAATTGCTGCGTTGATATTTTATATTATTGTTGTTTCAATAATTATGACTGCATAATATTTCTCATTATCGATCAATAATTCCGTATTATTTGAATAATATTATTAGATAGCATTATTGGCAATGTCTAGAAAGTTACATCGAGGAGAGGTTTGGTCACCTAATTACAGCGCCAAGAGGAGAAATTCTTATTGAAAGCCCCATTTTCCAGGAGCTACTTTGGTTGTCATAATTGTGATTCTGTAATATTATTTGTGAATAATTAATTATTGATTTATATGATAATGAAATATTTATTTGATGTGGATATAGATGATGGATTTATTTATGTGGTTATAAATGAAGGAATTAATGTTGAGGTGTTTTATCAGTATTTTGTTGGATTGGAGGTATTAAAAGATCAAATCGGTGTTCTTCAAGCTCTATTGCGTGAGTTATAATTTTGATCTGACCATTGGATCGTTGTGATGTTTGGATATGTTATACATATATAAGTTGAGTATATATCCACAAATTTTGAACCGTTGAAAATTAACGCATGATTTGTTATGAATTTTAAAAGGTGTTGTAACAGTATTTAAAATCATCCGTTTGTGGATTTCGGTCTATTTCTGTTTGGAATTTAGAAAAACTTCCTTCTGCAAAGTTGTAGATAATGAAATTTCCTATGGAAAGTCGCAAGTTTTGAATTTTCTGATAACCGAGCTATTTTCTATGAATTGTTGAAGTTTTAGAGAATAAAATAATTTTTATTATATTTATGGGTGGGACCCACTTTGGTTGGTGTTAATAACATGTGGGCTGCTATTCCAAGTTGGCTGGGCTGCTGGTGGCTGGTAGGTGGCGTAGGAGAAATGAAATAATAATAATATATTTTATTAATTTAGTCTCCTTTAGCGTTCTAGCATTTTCCTATAAATAGAAGCTTAAGTTAGAATTGAAAATCACACCAGAGATATAAGTTTTCTCTCTCTATATTATCAAGTATATTTTTATGAGTATTTAGATACTTTGAGAGTTGCTATTCAGAGCAAAGTTTCCTCCGACTTTTCATCCGATATTCCGGTCAGAAATACCGCTCTTTTGAGGTAAGGGATTTTAAGGGTTATTATGTTTTTCAGTTCGTACTTCTTCCGACCTTCAGAAAATTCTAGAAAAATTTGAAATGATATTTTGATGAGTTTTATTGATTGTGTCCAAAAATGGTGATTTTTGGATGTATAGATTAAGAGTTATGAATTTTACGGGAAAATACTATTTTAAAAGTAACCGCTTATAACTCCTTGTGGTTAACTCCAAAATTGATAAAATTTTTATTGGGAGTACATCTATATAATATCAGTATATTCTGTAAATTTCAAAATTTTTGGATAAAATTACAATTTATGATAAATGTCTAAATATTCGGTGATTTTGGCCATATGAAAAATAGTAAATGAATTTTAAAAATTAAGAGAAAATATATATTCAATATGGAACTATATTCTCGCTAAATTTTTAAAAGAAATATTTTTGGAACTGATTTGGTATTTTTCATGAAAATAGACTAGTTATGAGTAAATAAATTAAATATGTTATGTGAAGTAAGAAAATTGGAAAATAGGATTTTATGGCTTGAGAATCCTATATGAGGTATATGCAGATTTTTGATGAGGGTTTTGGTTATTGGTGATGAAATCTTATGAGTTTGAAATTTTAGGATGATTAAATGCATTATTTAGTAAAGTGTAAACAATTAAAATAAATTGTTTATAAGTTTAAGAAATGTTATTTCAATATCATTATACCAAAATATTGGTATAGATTTTATTGTGGAATTTCTACCTTTTTGAGTCGGGTTTACTATTCATGAGTTACTATTCATGAGTTACTATTCACGAGTTACTATTCATGGGTACTATTCACGATAAAATTGGTTTTTTTTCTGACCAAATTATAGTTGAGTTATGAATATTACTCTTGAGATTAAAACTATATGTTGATCATATTATTTTTATTATCATATATAACATTTTTATAACCCTAATGATGATATTTCTCTTTGACTTGAGTATAAAGATGGGTAGATTTTTGGTATGATCATGACTATGGGTTCTCTTTGGCCAGTAGTGCAAAGTTGAATTGTTAACTGGTATGATCATGACCATTGAATTTATAATTAAATATCTTTAGCTTAAGTGCAAAGGTGAATTGATCAACATGGTTATAATTATTGTTTATATAAATTCTGAAATGATTATATATTTCTTTGAAATGATAATATATTTTGCTGTAGTGCAAATATGAATCATTGATGAATATATTTGGCACCTCAAGTGCAAATATGAAGCATTGAGGGAATATCTTTGCTTTGTAGTGCAAAGATGAATTGTTGATGAATATCTTTGGCCCGTGAGTGCAAAAGATGACATGTTATTGAATATCTTTGGCCGAGAGTGCAAAGATGAACTATTGACGAATATCTTCTATTGTAGTGCAAAAGATGAAGTTATTAGTATGATTATGAGCAGGAAGCGGTGATTTGGTATAACAAGTGATCTTTGATGTTTCGAGGTAAAGATAGGTGATGTAAATTATCTTCATTCCGGATGAGAAGAGGAATTTAGAACTACAATTATGATTATGAGTTATTCATATGATTGTGGACCAGAATTGTTGATTGATGTTACAGGGATAAAACATTGTTGGTGGATTTTTAACATGGAGAAGATAATAGACTTTATAGTATATTTGACTCTTCTAATGGATTGCTCGTTCCGCTGCAACTATGGTTGAAATTTTTATCATCTACCATATGTTCTAAATCTCTGATTTATTATTGATGAAGGCTATTGATAATTTAATTATCTTTAGTCATGATATTCTTTCTTGAGCTAGTTGTGCTCACCCTTTTGCTTTTAAAATTCCTTTCGGTGTAATAAATAGTGTAGTTGGGTCGGCGTGGGTAATAGGGAATAGAAGCGGTGGTCATCGTTTAGTAGTTATATTTGGTGAATCTAATAGGGTGAGGCGAACCCAACGTTGGAAGGGTGTTTTGTCACTATCATATAAGATGTCTAATGACATACAACCACGAATTTGAAGTTTTTAAGAATCTGGAAAATTTTCAAAATGTTGTATGACAATGAATGTCAGACCTTCTAGATCTCAGCATGTTTATTATTTTGGTGTTTTAAATGTTTGATCTTATTGTATATTGTGAGATTTGTGTTCTGGAACTTGTATCAGGACTAGATCATGCATAGATTGTCAGATATTCGTGGTCAAAGGTCGTTGACCGGCCATGACTGGACAATTCTGGATAACCCAGAAACTGCCTAGGAAGGCCTGACAAGATATTCGTGTGTCTTGATCTTGCATGTGGTTGTTGTGTTGTTCTTGTTGTTGTAATAGAATTGTAGTATGTTATATGAACTTTAATATTATGCCTTTAGATCACTAAAACATCAAATAGATTTAACATAGTGGCTAGTCAAAGTAGTCCAGATGATCACGACTTGTGTTTTCTGGGTAACCCAGAAAACTAAAGACCGTCATGGATCTTGATCTTGTAATGTTGTTATATGTATATTATGTAATAGATCTCTTAATTTACATGTTGGCTACACACTAGAACCTTTAGATCACAAAAAAGATACAAGAATAGTAAGTAGTGGAAGCCCAAAGTAGGCCTCATGAACTGTTCTTCATTTTTGGGTAACCCAGAAAATGAAGAACAACTCTGACAGCTTGTTCAAGGCTTCAGATCTTGCTCAAGTGTTATGTTTTGGTCCAGAACTTGTTTGATAATTGTAATATTACATTAGTACTACATGATCCATGTTATAGATTGCCCAGAAACAATTTACACAATGAATTACATTTGGTCAAAGTATGCCTCTTGATAACTGCCTTTGAATGTTCATGGTGCTCAAGAACACATTAGGCGACACTTTCTGTCGCTAAAAGCTTTAGCGACAGACTTATTAATTTTAATTATATTAATTTCTAAAAATCATTCAAAAATAGAAAAAAATTCTAAAAATTACAAAATTTATTTTAAAAATTATTTAAAGTTATAAAAATTAACTTTTAATAATTTGGCATATTTTCCATAAATATTAGTAATTATTGGAATATTATTGATATTTAATTTATTTAATAAATGGTTTAAAAATATTTTAAGTTATAATAAATGACTTTTAATAATTTAGTGAATAATACCTTAATATTTAAATATTAATGGTAATTATTTAAAAATAATTTTAAATGTTTTAAAAATTATTTAAGGGTAATATTAGGACTTTAAATATATTTTGAGTTATTATAACTAACTTTAATATTTTGGCAATGGTTTCATTAATATTTTAATATTATTTAAATATTAATGATAATAGAATTATTTAATATTTAAATCATTTAATAATGATTTTAGAGTTTGAAAAATCATGATAAATTATAATAATTAATTAAAAATTATTATAAGTCATGGAAAAATAATATGAAGATATTTAAATTATCTAGAATAATATTTACGATACATATTAGAGTTTTATTAACAATAAACTCAATAATTTCTTGATAAAGCCGTCGGTACACCAAAAAATGCCGAAATTGATTCGAACCTATATAGGTTGATCTGATAAGCTGTTTGTGTTCTAATGACTGATAAACGTATGTGACAATGTGATTAGGTTATGTCTTGACTGTTAATAATAGTACGATGTGTTATGATATGTTATTCTAATTGATAGAACAATCTTATGAATGATAGGTCGTTTAATTAAAGATAGAACTAAGTTGTGTAAGTAGCATATCAGGCAAGTATCTAAACTATCCTTTACATTGTGAAAGTATCCTAAACCCTTGCATTACTTTATTCAACGCATATTGTAAGCAAGTTTCTTAATTCTTACTCTTTTACTGGTGCAAGTATCTGAACCCTACTTTTATTGTGCAAGTATCTAAACTATCCTTTACGTTGTGCAAGTATCCTAAACCCTTTCATTACTTTATTCGACGCATATTATAAGCAAGTTTCTTAATTATTACTCTTTTACTGGTGCAAGTATCCAAACCCTACTTTTATTGTGCAAGTATCTAAATTATCTTTTACGTTGTGCAAGTATCCTAATCTTTGCATTTACTTTATGCAATGGACATGAGTAAGAAAGTTTCAGAATTATATTATCATTGTGCCATATTATTAACTCTATTGTTATCGATTATGTATCCAAATATTTGTATTCATACAAGTTCTCGAACTTTATTTGTTCATTGTTTATCAGTACAGTATTACTGTAAGATTCAGATATATATATATATTCTGTTCGTTAAATTCTAAGTATGGTTATACAAGTGTCCTCACTTGGATAATTATTGTACATGTTTGTACATACTTGTTGATTTCCAGTATGTATATCTTAATTAAAAGTCATCTAAGCTATTTGACTCGGCTAGACACAGATTTAAAAATATCGTTGAACATGATAGAACCATATTGATATCCAACCAAATTGTTTTGGTTCGGATTCAGGCTAATTATGAACATCCCAAATTTGGGAAACTTTTCTGTGCCCAAGGAAGATAAGATGAACGAGAATATCGTTCTGGTATGTAGTATTGATCAATACAGGGCATAACGGGCTGATCACCCCCCGTGCCTGTAAGTTATGACTGTTTACAGATGAAGTTCTGTTTAACCTTTTCGAAAATAGAAAATAATGTTCATAGTCTATCGACTGATCTCTAGTTATAGTCAGTGCGTAGTTTCAAAATTTTGATATAGAATTGATATGTTTTTATTATTGGTTCAGCTTACTTCACAATTGTTGATTGATTGTAGAAGTGTTATTCACAGAAAACATTTAATCCTTTCAGCTAATATTTATTATTGCTATTACTTGTTGGGCACTCAAATGCTCATTCTTACTTAATTTAAATGTTTTCAGCCAATCGTGATCAACCTGAAGGTTCATGCAGAAACAAAAGAAAAGGTAAGCAAACAAAATAAGATTTATGGTATTTTATGTAATAATTAGATTTTATTAAGACAATGATAACTATTAAGTATCATGTAATTAATGTTTAAAGTCGTGTACTTGGGATTAGACTCTGATATACGTAAGTTAAGTTTGGTATTTATAATATTATTATTATTATTAGTATTATTCCGCTCATAGAAATGGTATCGTGAAGCACCGAGTTCGGGTTTCAAGTACCTGAATTTGGGGGCGTCACACAATCCACCACACTTCATCGGCTTTAGACCAAAGGGATGGAACTAACTGATCTCCCCACATAAATGGGAGAATCGGTGACCATTTAAGTTGCGGTTGAGTCCTCAAAGAGAAACACCAATCCATAAAAGATGGAACTACCTGGGCTCCCCCATACAAAGGAGTATCGTCAACCATCTATGGTGCGGTCAACCTCCAAGAGGAAAGCCACACTCCTCTCCATAACTACATACAGAAACCAGTCCCAAGACACCAAATGGTAGGGATACACACAGATCAACGATCCATTCTGAAAGATCTTGAGACATCTCAATGTCCATCCATCAAGGGGGGAATTCAGAATACATCAAGATCATAAGTCTTAGAGAAATATGTAAATATCAAGCAAGTAATAAGGCACAACTAAAAGGGAATTGAATCAAAATATATTTCCTTGCCATATATAATGTTGTTTGATATATACAATGTGTACTGTACATGACAAAATAGCTAAGCTAGTCTGTGTAGGAAAATACAAGCCCATCTACAAGTCAGTGTATATACGCGCTATCAAGTCTAATATGGCATCTCTCTTAGAATAAGGAGGTAACGTTGTGAGCTCCTGCCCAAGGGTATCTACACGAGCCAACAGATCCACAGCCAACTGCATGGTGACACAGTGCTCATCAATATATGTGCTTATCTCTGTAACAATAGCAGTAGTATGGGACCTCACCGCAAAGATTATCTCGTGAATCGCCATCGTCGACGCCGGGATTTTTAGTGTCCTTTTTGTTACTTGTTCTTTGGTGTTCTCATGTTAATGTGAGATTTGTTTGAAAAATAAGTGAAAAGGTCGATATGTATAATGTTGTGATTTGACTTTAAGAGTAAATCGGTTGGTGTAATTAGCTGGTTGCACTAACGCAAATCAAAAGGTTTTGCACATTGACCCAGTGATTTGTCACTGCTAGACGGGTCTATGAAACCAAGATTCATTTTGGGTTCGAGGGCTTGATTATGCGGAGGGAAGGTGTTAGGCACCCCCCGACATCCGTGTTACCACGGTGACCGCCACTTTTCAAAGAAACTGTTATATGAATGTGTGTGTGTGTGTGGATCAATGTGTAATTATTTGGAAGTAGTGCAGTACCTCATTCGTACCTATATACATAGGGTTTGAATTTATAGAAAAATTCAGTTTTAAACAAGATATAGCAATGTCGTTTTGTAAAAGAGGTTTTTCAAACCCTGTGCTCAATAGTAATTGAGGCCTTTGATGCTTCCATTTTATTATTAAATGTTCGGCTTGTTTACTTTTATTTTTGAAATGCGAAGCATTCTCGAGAAAATAATATACAGCAGTGCCGAACTCCTCATGGGCATGACAGCCATCCATGAAAATTCAGACACTGTAAATAATGTACAAGTTTCTTATAGCTAAAAAATGTCCATCATGGGAACCGAATCTAGATTCAGTAGCCTGAATCTGTGATCACATGATTCCTAGGCTCATATGATGCCTTGATTTTATATGAAAAGCGATAGCGATTATATATAAAAGTCAAAATATATATATATCTGACATGATCAACCACCACGAAGCAACTCCATGGGGATCGAAAAAGTAATATATAAAAGCTATATATATATATATATATATATATGATATATATATATAAGAAGCAACTCCATGGGGATCAACAAAGTAAATAAAGCTATATAAGCGATGATCAACCGCCACAAACTAAACTCTAAAGGGATTAAATGTAAATAAAGTATAAAAAAAGGCTACGAAGTAAACTCGGGCTGACAAAAATGTAAATATATATATATATATATATATATATATATATATATATATATATATATATATATATATAACATAAAAGTAGTACACATTTAGGATATAAAAATCTGTGCTCATCTCGATATGTCCAACAATAATTATATATATATAATAATAAACGCTCAGGATGTAAAATCCGGGCTCATCGAGATATGTCCGACAACAATTATGTATATATATATATATATATATATATATATATATATATATATAAAATATATATAAATATATATATATAAGTCTAGGCTCAATCGAGGCATAACTTGATAATGTTAGTCCGTATAAAAATATACATATATATAAGTATATATATGAGCCGAAATGAAAAGCCATGCATCAAGAAGTCAAAAGGCATACGCAGACAACACGACTCTCAATGTGTAGAATAGTGTGTGCCAATATGAAGAGAGATGCTTTATATAGTGTAAGAAGGCTTACAGTGGGCTGCCAATGCAGACTTCTATGACTCAAAATGGATAAACACTCAGCTCCCGCCGATAAATATATGATTATATATGGGCTAACATGTGTTTAAAAAGAGCAAGCACTCAATATAGGGTATGTATAAAGCCAATTAGACAGGGCTTCCTCGCCTTTTCTCTCCCCAAAATGGCTGGCCCAAGGTCTATATTTATATCATCGATGGCGCGCAGTGTGTACAATTGACTTCCGATACACTGCTTGGTGGTCACGGTGCATCCGGGCCTCGTGGATCCCGTTATCTCGAAGTACGTGCATTCGTGCAATGTAATGTCTGTTCGAACTTGTAGAACTTCAATCCGAGCATCCGAACGAGGTGTATAAGACCATCTTCGGATTTCTTTTGTCGAGAGTTACGCAATGACATGGGATTTGCCCTTTTTGATTCCAGGAAGTTGGGTCCATGACCGAAATAGCATTCTCGGGTTCCTGTCAGGCAATCCGGTGAGCTGTTTCGTGTATTTTTCGCTCCGAAGTGAAGATATGAGTCTTGTGGGACTAATATTGAATTAATTTGAGTTGACATGAGTTTATTTGATTTGAAGTGAAGTTGAGTTGGCAAAATGACCATTTTGCCGCTCCTGGGGTTATCTCCAGTTTTTGCACAGTTGTAGCAGGTTTTTCCCAAGGTTATCTCTGAGATGGTCATGTTGTTGACTCTGAATGTACTCAGGGTTATCTCTGAGGTTGGAATTGATGTTGTGGTCCTCCAGGATTACCTTTGAAGTGTGAAAAAGATGCTTTTTCCATCCTGCACAGTTAGTAACAGGAAAAGAAATTTTCGAGTGTCTATAGATGCCCCTCTTTATCATATTCATGCAATGCAATGGAATGGACATGATAAAGATTAATAGACACTTGAAACATGACAATGTATTTTCAATGAAGTAGATCGCAATGTAGTGAATGTGATGATGAATGTTAAAAATGTTTTCGCACATCGCATTTCGCACTTCGCATTTAACTTTTGGCCAATCACACTTCGCAACTCGTACATCGCATTTCGCATATCGCAAATTACAAATCGCAATGTAATGAATGTTATGATGCATGTTTAAAATGTTTTTGCAATTGCTTTAACTTTATCGGGGATTGCTGATGCATATGCTGGTGTTGACTTCAACGGTTTGGCTTTCTGTCGGTGTTGCTAATGTCTGGTTGATGAAGAGAAATTGAGATGTCGCCGATGCATATGCTGGTAGTTTACAATGGTGCCCACCCTAATGGTAGTTTGATAATAGATCCTACCCTGTTGGTAGTTGACATCGCCCAACTATTTTGGTTCCCACTCGAACGGTAGTATACAACGCTTTCATCGCTAAACTGTCTTGATGTTGCACTAAATTGATGCCAATGGTTTAGAATACCGGATCTTCCGATACCTTCGCTAAAGTAAGATTCAAAGGTTTTCTTCACTAGACTCTACCTGATGTGAAACTTGATAGAGATGTACGTTGATGTAGCGCATTTGCACACGTGCATATCATGCATGATGTGATGATCTAGATTTTCTTAGGAGCCTATTATCCTAGATTGATGCAGATTGTAATTTGTATGGAGTAGAATTTTTTTCTCACCCTTTTTGAGGTGATTTGGAGTTTCCTTTCGCTGTTGGGTGCTTATACCCCATTTCCTTTGAACATTTGATTTGCAACCCGGTTGAACTGATGACCTGAATGCCGCTGATATCCCTGGAGGGTGTCGTCTGTACTTTCGCTGCCGAACTTTGAACTTCTGTGTAGAGGTCTCAATTTATGAGGATTTGACGTAAATTAACTTATTTGGCGGTGTAGATTTCATTCGTTAGACCTTTTGTCGTTGGCCTTGAGTTAAGAACTTTTTGAGAATTTTCCCCTTTTTCCGTAGGGGCACGCTTATTTTGCCATTATTTCTTTCAGGAGTTTTCCTTCTTTTGAAGAGAGGCTTGATCCCGCTTTAAAATCCTTTGCTTTCCTGGAATCAAAAAATGCCCCAATCCTTTCGCATACTGATGTCGGGGATTCATATAAAAAACTCTCTTTGTTGATGAAGGCGCAAGTGAGTAATATCTAAATCATTAGTGAGCCGATGTGAGGGAAGCTTTGATGATGATGGACCATGCTGATGGTGTTGACTGGGGCATTTTCCTCTTTAGGATGTTTGATAAATGTCCTAGTGTTGAGTTGTTGCTATTTCCGAGATTGCCCAAGTCTTGTTGTAGGGGACGCAATATCGAGTTGTCGTCGATTTTGAAATTACTGACCTTGCTTGTTATGCAGGATAGTCGCTTTGACAGATGGGTTGATAAGATGCTGAGATTGCAAGAGACTTTTTCCTCTGTACCAGATGGTGAACAAGTATAGGACTTGGGTTTTTATGCCTTTAATCATTATTCCTGACTTGTTATTACAATCAGTCTTGATTTTCTTTTGATTTGATGAAGACTCGTGATTAAGGGTGTCGAATCTTTGAAGGTCCTCACTGCTGGTTGTCTTGGCATATTGCTATTTCTTCCTTTTTAGGATTTGTGCCATATTTGATGGAATGACATTATAGCATTGTTGGGCCTTCTCCACATAGGTCGCTGACTTGGAGGGTCGTTCTTGGGATCAACGTTTGGATTTGGACATTTCTTTGTTGAGGGTCGCATCAGCACCAATCGATGGTTGCCTCATTCTCCGTGAGTGTGGGAGATCAGGTTTGCGTAGTTCTTACTTGACAAGATAAACAGTTTGAGAAGTGTTTATTTGAGAAGTGTTTGGTTTGAGAAGTGTTTGTATGAGAAGTGTTTGGTTGAGAAGTGTTTGGTTTTAGAAGGGTTTGGTTGAGAAGTGTTTGGTTTGAGAAGGGTTTGGTTGAGAAGGGTTTGTTTGGGTTTTTTGGGTTTTTGTTTAGTTTGACTGCACCATAAATGGCTGCTTACGTACTCCCATTGATGAGGGGAGATCAGGTCTTTTGTAGTTCAGGCTTGATGAGCTGAAACCTGAATGACTTGATTTTTGATTTTTTTAATTTTTTTTGATTTTTTGATTCTTTTTTTTTTCTTTTTTTTTTCTATACATGCATGGAAAATAAAAAGCATACTGCAAAGGAAGTGATACCGTCCCAACATCTTCTGGAACTCGCAACTTTATCCCCTGGATCTACATCTTTTTGGCTAGTTGAGGCCTAATAGTCCAGTTGTTAGAGGTTGTGTTGCCTTCAAGGCTCGCGACAGAGGTTAATTCTTGGCTTTGAATGTCTTCACTTATGGCCATAACTTGATCGCTTCTTGGTTCGGTACATTCCTCGGGGATGCTTGAGCTGGACCCATCGCAAAAAGGTATGAAATCTTGATTCTTTGATGGGTTGGTTTCCCCGACAACCTCGTCACCTTTTCCTTCATCAATTACTTCACACTTTTCCTGGGCTTGAGAGGATTCGATCATGAAATCTCCCTCGAACTGCTGTTGCATTTCTTGCAAGGAACTTTCCTTTTTTACTTTTTCTTCCTTGGAAAGGATCAGTATTTCCTCCGCATCATCCAAGGTTATAAGATCTGGACTTTGGTTGTCATCTTTGGACCACAGGATGTTGGATGTTAGCGGAGGAATCTCCTTTGGGGATTCCCTTATATCCTCTATCATTTCCTGTATTAGGATCATTCCATCTTGGGTTCCGCGGGATCATCGCTCATAGCCTTTACTTTATTTGAGCCACCAATCATGTTTGATGATAAAGCATATACTTTGTAACAATCTTATTCATTTATTAATAAAAAGTATTAATTTATTAAAGGCTTTTAATTATCTACATGATGTTTTTTTTATAATATGTGATAAACCCGTAGTTTTTTAAGCAATGCTTTTAGAATAATGATGATGATCATTCTAATGAGATCTAAATTCTTAGAAAGCTTAAAACTAAAATAGTTCCCAATCGTTGGATTACTAAATTGGGGATTAGTGAATCCGGATAGATTGGTACATCGTTGCTTGCTCATTGGATGAGGATGATTGATCTCATGATCATTTTTGTGTGGAACACTAAAGCAAGTATGTAGGTGCTTATTAGAGAATAAGTTCTTTGAGCGTGGCTCGCTAAGGAATACCTAATGGAGTTTTACTTGCTGTCGATAGGAATTCTGTAGTGATAGTAGTACAAGTGATCCTTGGACTTGAGATCATCATAGTATCTTGTGTATGATGAGTTATACTTTGACTTATTCCTTAAGACCCTTAGGGTATATCAAAGGGTATGCTTGGGTATAATAAGTTGTACATGGAGATAATGTATGATCGATAAAGAATCTACCACTTCTAGTAAAAAGAGAAATGTCTATGTGATTAGATAAATGACAACCGAGTAGTCCTTGGCGAAGCGAGAATGAAATTAGAAAGGAGTTTCTAATTTGCATTATTTAGAGTTGTGCATTTAAGAATTGAAATACATATAATTAAATAAAATAAGACTTGTGAGTAATTCCATGTCTTATATTTAATTGGGACATTGTATGGTGGAAGGATTGAATTATACGGTAACTATTTACTCAAAGGTTCTTTTATGATTAATGTTGAAATCTATATTATACGGAAAGTCGTTGATCATTAGGGAGGCTTATCCTATTGTAGAATAAATATTATTTATTTAAATAAATTAATAGTTTAATTTATTTATTTAAATAAGATTTAAATTATTCTAATTGATTTATTCACAATAGGTTTAATATGGAGAACCTAAAGGGTCACACCATAAAAGGAAGAATAATTATTTAAGAAGTTAATAATGGCATAATCGTAATAATAAGTTAAGTATATTTAATTTAATCTATGGTGATAGAATAAATTAAATAGCTTAATATATTATTATTTAATATTTTAGAAATATTAAATATAAATTAATAAGAGAGAGTCTTATTATTATTATTATTATTATTATTATTTTAATTTCTAAAAGAGTTTAGGAATTAATTAATAAAAGTACTCTCATTTATTCTAATAAGATTAGGAGGAAAATTAATTAAAAGAGTTTAATTAATTATCCTAATAAGATTAGGGAGCTAATTAATTAAAAGAATTTAATTAATTAAAATAAAACCAATTCCTTAATTGTTAAGGAGGGTTGTTTACATCTATAAATAAGAGAGTCTTATTATGGGTGTGAGGTGGTTGTTGACTTTTTCATAACAATCGTAATTTGATTAGTTGGAGAGTACGCTTTTTTCTATAGAGATAGAAAAACTAGGGTTTTGCCAAATACCCATCTTCTTGAATCTTTCTTCTTCCTTGGTGGATCACCTCTAGAGGCCAAACACTTGGGTGGCTAACGTTGATCGAAGGAAGGAACCAAACCGGTGGATTCAAGTTGAGCGAAAAGGATTTTGGAGGTGAACTTGTACTGAGGAAGCTCGGATCTTCAAGGGTATGATTCTTATTCTTTTATTTTTCGTTTAATTAATAATTGTGCATAAAGGATGATCCGGGTATATGGTTTGTAAAATTTTTGATTTTTCACGTTTTAAGCTTATTTTTGCAATTTGATTTTCATGAATATTACAAAACCTTTTTTTGCAATTTTATTACGTTAATTATTACAAACCTATGATTTGTATCGAGCCAAACCTTTATTGATATTATTTATTTAATTTAATTTGATATATATATTGATATATGTTTAGAACAATTTAATTGGGCATATTTTTTTTATAAAATTTTAAAAAAAAAAAAATAAATTAAATGATTATTTGAAATATTAAAATATATATATATATATATATATATATTTTTGATATATACATTATATATATATATATATATTATAAGTTATCATATATAATATAAAAAATCTGAATAACATGATATATATGTGATATTATATATATAATCATATAATATATATATATATATATATGAATAATGAATATATTATATATTTATATATATATATATATATATATATATGATATATGATATATATATATATATATATATATATATATATATATATATATATATATATATATATATATATATATATATATATATATATTATTTATATATAAAATAAAAGTTTATTTTAATATTAAAATAAAAGTTTATTTTAATTTAAAATAAAAAAAGTTTATTTTAATTTTAAAATTAAAATGCTAATTAATTATTTTTGGAATTGGATTTCATGATAACTAATTGGAGTTGAAATTGAATTTGGAGTTGAAATTATTGTTTCCTTAAATAAAGGAGTTTATTTAGATATGAAATAAGATTTCATATTATTCAAAATAAAAGAGTTTATTTGTGAATAGGAAAGAAAAATCCATATTTCCTTAAATAAAGGAGTTTATTTAGATATGAAATAAGATTTCATATTATTCAAAATAAAAAAGTTTATTTGTGAATAGGAAAAGAGAATCGTGTTTCCTTTAATAAATTTTTTTTTACTTGGAATTGGATTCCATAATTAATTAAAATAAAGGAGTTTATTTTGATTAAAGATTTTGATTAAAATAAAATAGTTTATTTTATTCAAAATTGGATAAATTAAAATAAAAGAGTTTTATTTTGATTTAAATTTGGATTAAAATAAAGGAGTTTATTTTGATTCAAAATTAGATTTTATACTAACTAAATTTGCCCATTAAATGATATCATATATATATATTGAATGTTTATTATTCATGAGATGAATATTTATTTATTGATGCATATGGTGATGTGTATGATAATAAATGGGATTGATTATGGACTATTGACCGATGTGATTGGATTTTATTTTAGTTGGATGCATGAATGTATGGGTTTTATTAAAATGGAATTCTCTGCGTACCTCGTCTTCTCTAATTTTTTTCTTAATGTAAATTCTATCTCCCTCTATGTACTTCCCTTGATTGCTTTGATCAAGGTTTCTATTTATTTTAAATAGTTTTGTAATAGGAATAGTTAGAATTAATTTTGAAAATTGGAGATCAAAGAAGCAAGAGGCGCTTGAAGACCCGATTTGTAATGGAGCAGGGTTTAAATGTAATAGTTATATTTAAATATTAATTCTTGCACCCCTAGGGTTTGACCTTTTTAGTTCACTTGGTGGCTCTAGTGAGACAAACTAGAATAAAAGTCCATAATCAATCCGGGTAGAATATAGTATTCTATATATGCATGCTTATATATATATATATATATATATATATATATATATATATATATATATATATATATATATATATATATATATATATATATATATATATATATATATATATATATATATATATATATATATATATATGTATGTATGCTGCTAAACAAGATGAGACAAATTAATAACAAACCCCTCAAATTTTTTATATTAAGTTGTAGCGTTCAAAGATATTTGGAATATCGAGCATTAAGCCTTCTAGCATGATAGAAACAATAGAGTATTGAATATTTAATATGAGTTTGTTTGTTGTGCACACACAAAGGCAAGTATTAAATATTTAAGATGTTATTTTTATTACATATGATGTTTATAAGGAATTGAACATTCTTGCTTTTTGTTGTGCACACTGAGGACATAGTTTTCTCTTCACTTATATAAATCTTTGGGTGCGACTTAACTTAAATCATTTTAGTTGGGATGTGCACACACTTGACCATTATGATTTAAGAGGCAAAATACAAGGAGTTACATAGTTGATGTAATTGACAAGAGTTGTCTACCTATTTTTATATATATATAGTTTGTTTGCACACACAAGGCTATATACATTTGAAATGGGATCCTTATTCTCACTAGCATATCTTTAATTAGATATTTTGAAGAACTATATATATTGAGGTAATATAGTTTGAAGAAAATAGTGGGAGATACCAATTTAAAACAAGACCTAATTTATTTTGGTAATTAATAAAAAAGAATGTATGCTAAAATGTTGTTAATTACAAATTCATTTGAGAATTTTACAATGTCTAAAATTACTATCAACTGCGAAGCATATTAGATGCTTTAATTAATCGGACCAAATTAAGCGGATTGGTTAAGGAATTTGAGAATAGTTCTCATAATTTGAAAAGCTATCTTATGTCATAATCGCCTATCCTGCATATGGTTGCGAGACAATGCCTGACGAGAAAGAGATTGCTACTTTTAGAAAGTGGCAAGATGATGCTGATTGGCTCGATGCATCATGCTTGCTCGCATCCATGATAATGAGCTTGACGTCGACATGAAACTATGGATGCTCTACTATATTCTGCACATCAAGTAGTTGATGGTGAGAAAAGTAGGACTGATAGATATCGGATATCTAAGGAGCTCTTAGATCTAGAATGACCAGATGACACTCTGATGCAGAGATAAAAGTCCTTAACATAATCAATTTGATTGATCAATTAGGACAACAGGTTTTGTCATGGATGGAGAGTTGAGCAAGATTTGATCTTGCACTCACTCCGGACTCCTTTCACAATTGTTGTGAATTTTTCATATGAACAAGCTAGATATCGGCCTCGTTGATTTGCTTAACATGTTGAAAAATGTTGAGAGTCACTTTCAACCAAGAAAGACCATGTCTTCTTGGTAGGGGCCAAAGGATCTTACGAAAAAAGAAGAGCGATTCAAAGAAGGTAAATAGAAAGGCAAAAACAAAGGATAATAAGAAAAAAAGCGATACGGATAGCAAGGAGTTTGCTTCCTTTGCAATAAGCACTGGACCTTTGGAAAAAAGCTGCTGAGAAGCATCTTTGAGAGGCTAACGAAGAAGCTTAGTGAAGTTTTGGTTACAAATACTGATTTTTGTTCATGATTTAAAATAAATTTTTCTTTAAGTCGAGGTTCTACTTGGGTATTGGATCTGAGCTTTGGTTATCATAAATATAGATTTATGAAGGGACCAAGCGAAGTAGAAAGCTAAACAAAGATAAGTAATAATATATGTGTGGGAAATGAAGCAAAAGGTCTTTACATTAGCCATAGAAACTTATAGTTTAGCATTGCCTCTGGGCAAATCTATTAAGTCGATAAGTTGTTATTGTATTCAGTTCTTGTTAGAAACATTATTTCCATTTTGTTGTTGGACAATGAAATCTTTGGTATTATATTTAAGAACAATTGTTGTTCTATATTATAATAATAATGTTTTGTATAGGCTGGAATATTACTTAATGGATTTTGTATACTTGACTTACGTGAAAAATAATTTTGCAAATTGAACAAACTAGTATAAGAAAAGGAGATGATCATTCAAAGAGTTGAATGTGTGTATTTCTTTGAAATACAAGTGTGAATTATTTGAAAGGTTCAAAAAAAGAATTTGAAGTGAAACAAATTGGCAAAGTATTAAGATTCTTTGATTAGATCGAGGAATAAATACTTGTGCAATAAGTTTCTAGATCATCTCAAATGGTTTTTCTCATAATGGGCGCCTCTCGATCTGTAATAATTGATTGATGTATACGAAAGGAAAAAATCGTACCTTGTTGGACATAGTGCGGTCCATAATGATTTTACTGACATTCGGTATCATACAGGGTAATGTCCAGAAATGGTTGCATATCTACGAAAAAGGTAACCTCAAAATCCATTTAAGACTCCATAAAAGTTATGGGCGGGGAGGATTCTAATCTTAAGTATGTTAAGATAAGGGGTTGTCGACTTATGTGAAAAGGTTTCAAAGGATAAGCTTGGGACAAGATTTGACAAGTCTGATTTGTGGGACATCTAAAGTAAGTTTAGGGTATATGTTCTATAATCCTACTTAGCAAAAAAAGGTGTTTGTGTTGAAACACGCTTACCTTCTAAGATAAAGGTGTTTATCATTGAAAGGGCTAGTGGGAGAGGTAATAGATCTTGAAGAGTTCAAGAACCACAAAACACTATATAAGTCGAAATAAGAGGAACTTTTGTAGATAGACCTATTGTACCTGGCCAAGATAAATAAATGCGGAATAGTCTAGAAGAAGATACAGGAGGTATGGATTCATCATAGATGATGATGATGATGAGGTACACATCATAGAAGATGATGATCCGATTACATCTGATGAGGTAAGAGTTGTAGACACTCGGAGAAATGGATTGAAGCAAGCTTCTCAAAAATGGAACATTCGTTTTGATGAAATAATCAAAAGAGTTTGATTTTATCAAAAATAAGAATGAACCTAGTGTGTGTACAAAAGAATTCGATTGGGGGGCGTCGTGACATTCCTAGTATTATATGTTGATATACTACGGATAAGGAATGACATACCAATGCTCTCAATCGGTAAAGATAAAGTTGTCTAAACATTCCTCCATGAATGATTTGGGAAGAGTATCTTAATTGGGGATACAAATCTATATAGATAGATTTAAAAGGATGCTCGACTTAAACCCGAGGCGTATATTCATTTGATGCTAAAGTCGTTTAGCATGGCAAACTCAAGAGATGTCTCATGTTGATGAGCCGTGGGTGTATCTCTCTTAATAGTCCCCATAGACTCCAAAAAAGAGATCGCATGAGTAACTATCATGTATATGATGAAATATATGAGAGACGATGTTGATCGGTCATATAATACGGAGAAGTTCTTTATGAGGCGGTGAAAAACATCTTAAAGTACTTAGCAGGCACTAAGGATGTGATCATATTCATGGTGGGTCTAAATTAAAACTAGAGGCTTTATGAGACTCAAGTTTTTTGAGACGAGACCAAGGCGACGAGAAAATCCACTTTAAGGTAAAAGCGTTACCTTGAGCGGTGGTGCGATGAATTGGAAAGGTTTCAAGCGACAAAGAGTTGTTGGTTTAGTGATAAAAGACAAAGTATATAGCTATAAATGAAAGCTGCAAGTTGATTGTTTGGATGAAAAGTTCATTTGAGAACTAGGAATAGTTCTAAGTCTCATCTTGGATCTAAACATGTGTTGTGGCACTTTCATTTGATTATAGGAATCATTGAAAGATGGGAAATCACTATAGAGATAGTGGACTCTCAAGAACAACATTACATATCCATTAACTAAAGCTTATCCAACGGCGGGATAATCGTCACTTAGAAGAAGAAGGGTATGAGATACCATGGCGATTGGCTTTAGTGCAAGTGGGAGATTGAAAGTAGTACACACACAAGCCGATCATGTTTGATGATAAAGCATATACTTTGTAACAATCTTATTCATTTATTAATAAAAAAAGTATTAATTTATTAAAGGCTTTTAATTATCTACATGATCTTTGTTTTTATAATATGTGATAAACCCATAGTTTTAAGCAATGCTTTTAGAATAATGATGATGATCATTCTAATGAGATCTAAATTCTTAGAAAGCTTAAAACTAAAATAGTTCCCAATCGTTGGATTACTAAATTGGGGATTAGTGAATCCGGATAGATTGGTACATCGTTGCTTGCTCATTGGATGAGGATGATTGATCTCATGATCATTTGTGTGGAACACTAAAAAGCAAGTATGTAGGTGCTTATTAGAGAATAAGTTCCTTTGAGCATTGGCTCGCTAAGGAATACCTAATGGAGTTTTACTTTTTTGTCGATAGGAATTCTGTAGTGATAGTAGTCAAGTGATCCTTGGACTTGAGATCATCATAGTATCTTGTGTATGATGAGTTATACTTTGACTTATTCCTTAAGACCCTTAGGGTATATCAAAGGGTATGCTTGGGTATAATAAGTTATACATGGAGATAATGTATGATCGATAAAGAATCTACCACTTCTAGTAAAAAAGAGAAAATGTCTATGTGATTAGATAAATGACAACCCGGTAGTCCTCCTTGGCGGCGAGAATGAAATTAGAAAGGAGTTTCTAATTTGCATTATTTGGAGTTGTGCATTTAAGAGTGAAATATATATATAATTAAATAAAATAAGACTTGTGGTAATTCCATGTCTTATATTTAATTGGGACATTGTATGGTGGAAGGATTGAATTATACGGTAACTATTTACTCAAAGGTTCTTTTATGATTAATGTTGAAATCTATATTATACGAAAAGTCGTTGATCATTTAGGGAGGCTTATCCTATTGTAGAATAAATATTATTTATTTAAATAAATTAATAGTTTAATTTATTTATTTAAATAAGATTAAATTATTCTAATTGATTTATTCACAATAGGTTTAATATGGAGAAAAAAAGGGTCACACCATAAAAGGAAGAATAATTATTTAAGAAGTTAATGGCATAATCGTAATAATAAGTTAAGTATATTTAATTTAATCTATGGTGATAGAATAAATTAAATAGCTTAATATTATTATTTAATATTTTAGAAATATTAAATATAAATTAATAAGAGAGTCTTATTATTATTATTATTATTATTATTATTTAATTTCTAAAGAGTTGGGAATTAATTAATAAAAGTACTCTCATTATATTCTAATAAGATTAGGAGGTAAATTAATTAAAAGAGTTTAATTAATTATTCCTAATAAGATTAGGGAGCTTAATTAATTAAAAAAATTTAATTAATTAAAAAAAAATCAATTCCTTAATTGTTAAGAGAGGTTGCCCACATCTATAAATAAGAGAGTCTTTATATGGTGTGAGTTGGTTGTTGACTTCACAACACATGAATCGTAATTTCAATAGTTGGAGAGTACTTTTCTTTTTCTATAGAGATAGAAAAACTAGGGTTTTGCCAAAATACCCATCTTCTTGAATCTTTCTTCTTCCTTGGTGGATCACCTCTAGAGGCCAAACACTTGGGTGGCTAACGTTGATCAAAGGAAGGAACCAAACCGGTGGATTCAAGTTGAGCGCGAAAAAGATTTGGAGGTGAACTTGTACTGAGGAAGCTCGGATCTTCAAGGGTATGATTCTTATTCTTTATCTTTTCGTTTAATTAATAATTGTGCATAAAGGATGATCAAGGGGTATATGGTTTGTAAAATTTTAAAACTACGATTTTTCACGTTTTAGCTTTATTTTGTATTTGATTTGATTGCGTTCATGAATATTACAAACCTAACGGTGGTATCGAGAGCCAAACCTTTATGCGAATTATTAATTATTTTAATTTGATATGTATATTGATATGTGTTTAGAACAATTTAATTGGGCATATTTTTATTGTATAAAAAAAAAAAAAAAAAAAAAAAAAAAATGAATTTTTTTTTTTTTTTTTTTGATTTTTTTTTTTTTTTATTTTTTATAATTATTTTTATTTTATATATATATATATTATTATATTTATATAGTTATATATATATATATATATAATATATATATATATATATATATATATATATATATATATATATATATATATGAATATATATATTATATATTATATTATTATATATATATATATAATATATATATATATATATATATATATATATATATATATATATATATATATATATATATATATATATATATATATATATATTTATATATATATATATATATATATATATATATATATATATATATATATATATATATATATATATATATATATATATATAAAATAAAAATTTATATTTATAAAAAAAAAAAGTTTATTTTAAAATAAAAATAAAAATTTTAATTTTAATTTTAAAATTAAATTTCATTTAACTAATTAGAGTTGAAATTGGATTTCAATTTCATAATAACTAATTAGAGTTGAAATTGGATTCATATTAACTAAAAAGTTGAAATTGGATTCATATTTCCTTAAATAAAAGAGTTTATTTAGATATGAAATAAGATTTCATATTATTCAAAATAAAAGAGTTTATTTGTGAATAGGAAAAAAGAATCTGTATTTCCTTAAATAAAGGAGTTTATTTAGATATGAAATAAGATTTCATATATTATTCAAAATAAAGGAGTTTATTTGTGAATAGAAAGAAGAATAAAGTGTTTCCTTTAATAAAAAGTTTTTTTTTTTTTTTACTTGGAATTGGATTCCATAATTAATTAAAATAAAGGAGTTTATTTTGATTAAAGATTTTGATTAAAATAAAATAGTTTATTTTATTCAAAATTGGATAAATTAAAATAAAATAGTTTTATTTTGATTTAAATTTGGATTAAAATAA
Source organism: Panax ginseng (assembly GCA_020205605.1). Taxonomy (NCBI): domain Eukaryota; kingdom Viridiplantae; phylum Streptophyta; class Magnoliopsida; order Apiales; family Araliaceae; genus Panax; species Panax ginseng. The sequence goes on from CM035134.1 coordinate 105,647,796, forward strand.
AGGAGTTTATTTTGATTCAAAATTAGATTTTATACTAACTAAATTTGCCATTATTAAATGATATATATATATATATATTGAATGTTTATTATTCATGAGATGAATGTTATTTATTGATGCATATGGTGATGTGTATGATAATAAATGGGATTGATTATGGACTATTGACCGATGTGATTGGATTTTATTTTAGTTGGATGCATGAATGTATGGGTTTTTATTAAATGGGAATTCTGCGTACCTCGTCTTCTCTAATTTTTCTTAATGTAAATTCTATCTCCCTCATCTATGTACTTCCCTTATTGCTTGATCAAGGTTTCTATTTATTTTAAATAGTTTTGTAATAGGAATAGTTAGAATTAATTTTGAAAATTGGAGATCAAGGAACAAAGGCGCTTGAAGACCCGTTTGTAATGGAGCAGGGTTTAAATGTAATAGTTATATTTAAATATTAATTCTTGCACCCCAGGGTTTGACCTTTTGGTTCACTTGGTGGCTCTAGTGAACAAACTAGAATAAAAGTCCATAATCAATCGGTAGAATATAGTATATATATATTGCTTATATATATATATATATATATATATATATATATATATATATATATATATATATATATATATATATATATGCAAACATGCTTATATGTTTATATATAATATATATATATATATATATATATATATATATATGTGTGTGTGTGTGTGCATGCTAAACAAGATGAGACAAATTAATAACAAAACCCTCAAATTTTTTATATTAAGTTGTAGCGTTCAAAGATATTTGGAATATCGAGCGTAAGCCTTCTAGCATGATAGAAACAATAATAGAGTATTGAATATTTAATATGAGTTGTTTGTGCACACACAAGGCAAGTATTAAATATTTAAGATGTTATTTTTATTACATATGATGTTTATAAAGGAATTGAACATTCTTTGCTTTGTTGTACACACACACAGAAAGGACATAGTTTTTCTCTTCACTTATATGGAAATCTTTGGGTGCGACTTAACTTAAATCATTTTAGTTAGGATGTGCACACACTTGACCATTATGATTTAAGAGGCAAAATCTGAGGAGTTACATAGTTGATGTAATTGTGAGAGTTGTCTACCTATTTATTTATATATAGTTTGTTTGTGCACACACAAGGCTATATACATTTGAAATGGGATCCTTATTCTCACTAGCATATCTTTAATTAGATTTTTGAACTATATATATTGAGGTAATATAGTTTGAAGAAAATAGTGGGAGATACCAATTTAAAACAAGACCTAATTTATTTTGGTAATTAATAAAAGAATGTATGCTAAAATGTTGTTAATTACAAATTCATTTCTGAAATTTTACAATGTCTAAAATTACTATCCTTTATGAAGCATATTAGATGTTAATTATTATTAGGACCGAATTAAGCGGATTGGTTAAGGAATTTGAGAATAGTTCTCATGGTGGGAAAAAAAGCTATCTTATGTCTTAATATCGCCTATCCTGCAATGGTTTTGAGACAATGCCTCGAGGAAGAGATTGCTACTTTTAGAAAGTGGCAAAGATGATGCCTGATTGGCTCGATGCATCATGCTCGCATCCATGAGTAACTTGAGCTTGACGTCGACATGAAACTATGGATGCTCTACTATATTCCTGCACATCAAGTAGTTGATGGTGAGGAAAGTGGGGACTGATAGATATCGAGATATCTAAGGAGCTCTTAGATCTAGAATGGCCAGAGTGACACTCTGATGCTGAGATAAAAGTCCTTAACATAATCAATTTGATTGATCAATTAGGACAACGGGTTTTGTCATGGATGGAGAGTTGAGCCAAGATTTGATCTTGCACTCACTCCGGACTCCTTTCACAATTGTTGTGAATTTTCATATGAACAAGCTAGATATATCGGCCTGTTTGATTTGCTTAACATGTTGAAAAATGTTGAGAGTCACTTTTCAACCAAGAAAGACCATGTCTTCTTGGTAGGGGCCAAAGGATCTTACGAAAAGAAGAGCGATTCAAAGAAGGTAAATAGAAAGGCAAAAAAACAAAGGATAATAAGAAAAAAAAGCGATACGGATAGCAAAGGGTTTGCTTCCTTTTGCAATAAGCTTTGGACTTTGGAAAGAAAGCTGCGAAGAAGCATCTTGCGAGAGGCTAACGAAGAAGAAGCTTAGTGAAGTTTGGTTACAAATACAATTTTGTTCATGATTTAAAATAAATTTTTCTTTAAGTCGAGGTTCTACTTGGGTATTGGATCTGACTTTGGTTATCATAAATATAGATTTATGAAGGGACCAAGCGAAGTAGAAAGCTAAACAAAGATAAGTAATCTATGTGTGGGAAATGAAGCAAAAGGTTTTTACATTAGCCATAGAAACTTATAGTTTAGCATTGCCTACTGGGCAAATCTATTAAGTCGATAAGTTGTTATTGTATTCCGGTTCTTGTTAGAAACATTATTTCCATTTTATTGTTGGACAATGAAATCTTTGGTATTATATTTAAGAACAATTGTTGTTCTATTTATAATAATAATGTTTTGTATAGAAGCTGGAATATTACTTAATGGATTTTGTATACTTGACTTACGTAAAAAATAATTTTGCAAATTGAACAAACTAGTATAAGAAAAGGAGATGATCATTCAAAAGAGTTGAATGTGTGTATTTCTTTGAAATACAAGTGTGAATTATTTGAAAGGTTCAAAAGAATTGAGAAGTGAAACAAATTGGCAAAGTATTAAGATTCTTTGATTAGATCGAGGAATAAATACTTGTGCAATAAGTTTCTAGATCATCTCAAATGGTTTTTTCTCATAATGGGCGCCTCTCGATACATAATAATTGATTGATGTATACGAAAGGAAAAATCGTACCTTGTTGGACATAGTGCGGTCCATAATGATTTTACCGACATTCGGTATCCTTACAGGATAATGTCCTAGAAATGGGCTGCATATATCTCTGAAAAGGTAACCTCAAAATCCGGCCCCAAGACTCCATAAAAGTTATGGGCGGGGAGGATTCTAATCTTAAGTATGTTAAGATAAAGGGTTGTCGACTTATGTGAAAAGGTTTCAAAGGATAAGCTTGGGACAAGATTTGACAAGTCTGATTTGTGGGACATCTAAAAGTAAGTTTAGGGTATATGTTCTATAATCCTACTTAGCAAAAGGTGTTTGTTGCGAAAACACGCTTACCTTCTAAGATAAAGGTGTTTATCATTGAAGGGGCTAGTGGGAGGATAATAGATCTTGAAGAGTTCAAGAACCACAAAACTTTATAAGTCAAATAAGAGGAACTTGTAGATAGATAGACCTATTTGTACCAAGCAGAATCGTAAATCGGAATAGTCAAGAAGATACAGGAGGTATGGATTCATCATATGATGATGATGATGAGTACACATCATAGAAGATGATGATCCAGTTACATACGATGAGGTAAGAGTTGTAGACACACTCGGAGAAATGGATTGAAGCAAGCTTCTCAAAAATGGAACATTCGTTTTGATGAGATAATCAAAAGAGTTTGATTTTATCAAAAATAAGAATGAACCTAGTGTGTACAAAAAGAATTCGATGGGGGCGTCGTGACATTCCTAGTATTATATGTTGATATACTACGGATAAGGAATGACATACTAATACTTCAATCGGTAAAGATAAAGTTGTCTAAACATTCCTCCATGAATGATTTGGGAAGAGTATCTTAATTGGGGATACAAATCTATATATAGATAGATTTAAAAGGATGCTCGACTTAACCCGAGCGTATATTCATTTGATGCTAAAGTCGTTTAGCATGGCAAACTCAAGAGATGTCTCATGTTGATGAGCCATGGGTGTATCTCTCTTAATAGTCCCCATAGACTCCAAAAAGAGAGATCGCATGAGTAACTATCATGTATCTGATGAAATATATGAGAGACGATGTTGATCGGTCATATAATACGGAGAAGTTCACTTGTGAGGCGGTGAAAAACATCTTAAAAAGTACTTAGCAGGCACTAAGGATGTGATCATATTCATGGTGGGTGCGAATTAAAACTAGAGGGCTTAATGAGAGACTCGAGTTTTTGAGAGCAGACCAAAGGCGACGAAAAAATCCACTTTAAGGTAAAGCGTTACCTTGAGCGGTGGTGCGATGAATTGGAAAGGTTTCAAGCGACAAAAGAGTTGTTGGTTTAGTGATAAAGACAAAGTATATATAGCTATAAATGAAGGCTGCAAGTTGATTGTTTGGATGAAAAGTTCATTCTGAGAACTAGGAATAGTTCTAAGTCTCATCTTGGATCTAAACATGTGTTGTGGCACTTTCATTTGATTATAGGAATCATTGAAAGATGGGAAATCACTATAGAGATAGTGGACTCTCAAGAACAACATTACATATCCATTAACTAAAAGCTTATCCAACGGCGGGATAATCGTCACTTAGAGAGAAAAAGTATGAGATACCATGGCGATTGGCTTTAGTGCAAGTGGGAGATTGAAAGTAGTATGCACAAGCCCGATCATGTTTGATGATAAAGCATATACTTTGTAACAATCTTATTCATTTATTAATAAAAAGTATTAATTTATTAAAGGCTTTTAATTATCTACATGATCTTTGTTTTATAATATGTGATAAACCCATAGTTTTAAGCAATGCTTTTAGAATAATGATGATGATCATTCTAATGAGATCTAAATTCTTAGAAAGCTTAAAACTAAAATAGTTCCCAATCGTTGGATTACTAAATTGGGGATTAGTGAATCCGGATAGATTGGTACATCGTTGCTTGCTCATTGGATGAGGATGATTGATCTCATGATCATTTGTGTGGAGACACTAAAGCAAGTATGTAGGTGCTTATTAGAGAATAAGTTCCTTTGAGCGTGGCTCGCTAAGGAATACCTAATGGAGTTTTACTTGCTGTCGATTAGGAATTCTGTAGTGATAGTAGTACAAGTGATCCTTGGACTTGAGATCATCAGTAGTATCTTGTGTATGATGAGTTATACTTTGACTTATTCCTTAAGACCCTTAGGGTATATCAAAGGGTATGCTTGGGTATAATAAGTTGTACATGGAGATAATGTATGATCGATAAAGAATCTACCACTTCTAGTAAAAAGAGAAATGTCTATGTGATTCGATAAATGACAACCCGGTAGTCCTTGGCCAAGGCGAGAATGAAATTAGAAAGGAGTTTCTAATTTGCATTATTTGGAGTTGTGCATTTAAGAATTGAAATACATATAATTAAATAAAATAAGACTTAGCGGTAATTCCATGTCTTATATTTAATTGGGACATTGTATGGTGGAAGGATTGAATTATGCGGTAACTATTTACTCAAAGGTTCTTTTATGATTAATGTTGAAATCTATATTATACGGAAAAGTCGTTGATGATCATAGGGAGGCTTATCCTATTGTAGAATAAATATTATTTATTTAAATAAATTAATAGTTTAATTTATTTATTTAAATAAGATTAAATTATTCTAATTGATTTATTCACAATAGGTTTAATATGGAGAACCTAAAGGGTCACACCATAAAAGGAAGAATAATTATTTAAGAAGTTAATGGCATAATAATAATAATAAGTTAAGTATATTTAATTTAATCTATGGTGATAGAATAAATTAAATAGCTTAATATTATTATTTAATATTTTAGAAATATTAAATATAAATTAATAAGAGAGTCTTATTAATATTATTACAATTATTATTATTTTAATTTCTAAAAGAGTTTAGGAATTAATTTAATATAAGTACTCTCATTTATTCTAATAAGATTAGGAGGAAAATTAATTAAAAGAGTTTAATTAATTATCCTAATAAGATTAGGGAGCTTAATTAATTAAAAAAGTTTAATTAATTAAATAATACCTTATTTTTAATAGGGTTACTTGATCTATAAATAAGAGAGTCTTATTATATGGTTGTTGACTTTTCACTTTATGAATCGTAATTCAATTGTTGGAGAGTACGCTCCTTTTCTATGAGAGATAGAAAAACTAGGGTTTTGCCAAATACCCATCTTCTTGAATCTTTCTTCTTCCTTGGTGGATCACCTCTAGAGGCCAAACACTTGGGTGGCTAACGTTGATCAAAGGAAGGAACCAAAACCGGTGGATTCAAGTTGAGCGAAAAGGATTGGAGGTGAACTTGTACGAGGAAGCTCGGATCTTCAAGGGTATGATTCTTATTCTTTATCTTTTCGTTTAATTAATAATTGTGCATAAAGGATGATCAAGGGTATATGGTTTGTAAAATTTTAAAACTACGATTTTTCCACGTTTAGCTTATTTTTATGCAATTTGATTGCGTTCATGAATATATTACAAACATTTTGAATTTTATGCTTTAAGGACCAACAATCTTACTCATATCGTGTCCCTGGAGACCCTGTGGTAAGCACATTTTCGGCTTGGATTGTATATTTTCCTCCACGGTTCCGAGAGGTGGAGCCAGATTCGATAATTTGCTTATGATCCATCAATATTGCCAAAACATTTTCAAGAGACTCGCCTAAGGGAGTGAACACCCGATTTTCTGTTCTCTCAAATTTTCTTTTCCTATCTGGGTATTGGTTGAACGCAACATGTTGTTGAGATGGCAGATTGTCTTGCATTTTTTGAATGGGGGGACTGTAGGTTGGTCTTCTAACTTGCCCCTGTACAACAAGGGATACATCTTCATTGCCTTTATTAGGTACACGCTTGGGATCGCTCGCATACTTTCCAGTCTATATATGCTTGGCAACGGCTTCCAAGGCAGTGAAGTCTTTAATCTTGCCTGCCTTCAGGCCCATCTCTGCCATTTTGCCGTGTTTGATCATTTCCGAGAACGGCTTTCCTATGCCTACTAGGATCCTCTCATAGTACGGAGCCTCTTGGATATCAATAAACGTCATTACCATCTCATCTTCTGTCATTGATGGAATGACTTGTGCTACTAGATGTCTCCACCTTTGGGCACATTCTCGGAAAGATTCAGTACTTTGCTTTTTGACTTTAGTCACTTGGTATCGATCGGTGCCATTTGTGTTGGCTCAGATCTTGATTTAGAAAGGCTTGGGCCAATTCTTCCCGATTGTGGATTTTGGCATTGTCAAGTCAGGCATACGAGGGCTTTAGCCTCTCCAAAGTGAGACTTTTTGGAAAAGTTGCATTCTGAGGCTTTCATCTTCAGCATAAGACCCCAGTTTGCCAATGTACACTTTCAGGTGCGTATAGGGATCGCCTTCCCCATTGTACTTTTCAAACTCGGGACTTTGAATTTGGCAGGATTAGCGAGCCCGGGGAATATGCCAGAGATCTGAATAGGTGACACTCCCATAATTTCCAGTCCCTTTGATTGACCGGATGGTCTCCTCCATTTGTTGGACTTTCTTTCTTAGATCCCAGTTTCTTGATCATCCTTGAGATTTGTGATTTCTTTATTGGAATGAGGTTTAGGTATCTGGGTTTCTATCTTTTTACCGATACCCTGACTGGCCCCTGGTATGAATGACTCGGATTGAGTACGCATTGTTTGGCCTTGGATTCCTCCATGTGCAGGGGATTCTGTGTGGATGGGTATTTGTTGACCCTGAGTAGATTGGTGTAATTCTTTGAACATAACAGCCAACTTTGTAATTTGATAGCTTAATCTTTCGAATTCCTCATGAGAGAGCAGGGAGTAGTATCTGGTGGGCACTTTTATCCATAATCATTTGTGGGCTTAATGCCCTTTTGGACTTTGAACGAGAAATAGGATCAATTGCTTCCCTACAAAAACTTATGTAGTTTAGTCTTTGGGAGATGTATAAAAATTTTACATGCTATCATAATGTGTCCATTTTAGGAATATTATCCTGCAAAATGGGTGTCATTTGATATCATGTCAAGCCTTAATATGCATTTACACATTTTCTTCATATTTTCCATTACATTGAGATTGACAAGTAATTGAAATTATAAGTAATTTAAAATGGGAAAGTATAAAGAGACTTCCCTTCGTTTGGTTTATCGAGGTTGACCTATCTTAGGGTTACTCTCTCGGCTTTTTGGCATGCGGGTTCCCGAGATCATCGCAATCTACTTGGTGGGAAGTTAATCCGATTCGTTCAAACTGGAGCGAATCGAGTGGTGCCTTTCACGAGCCCCGGGAATTATTCTTCCACGAGTCCGAGAATCAAACAAGCAGGATAGCCTCTTGGTGGAGGGACCACACAACATACATTCACATCTGGCGTGTCTCACCGTTTATGAAAATGATGACATGTCTTGAAGCACTAATATCCTGAATAGATATAGTATAGTGTAATAAGTAAAATGCATTCGTACACATTCATCATAAATGTAAATACAACATTCACACACAAGCATATAACTATTTTGAAAATCTTGTAATAGCGGCTTAAGCCCTCTTCTTTGGGATCCCCGATGAAAGTCGCCACACATGTCGACGTTGGGATTTTTGAGTGTCCTTTTCGATACTTGTTCTTTGATGTTCTCATGTTAATGTGAGATTTGTTTGAAAAAACAAGTGAAAAGGTTTGCACATTGACCCGGTGATTTGTCCTTGCTGCTAGGTCTGTGAAGGCAAGAGATTCATTTTGGAGTACGAGGGCTTGATTATGCGGAGGGAAGGTGTTAGGCACCCCAGACATCCATGTTACCTACGGTGACCATCACTTTTAAAAAGAAAGCTGTTATATGAATGTGTGTGTGTGTGTGTGTGGATCAATGTGCAATTATTTGGAAGTAGTGCAGTACCTTGTTCGTACCTATATTCATAGGGTTTGAATTTATAGAAAAATTCAGTTTTAAACAAGATATAGCAATGTCGTTTTGTAAAGGAGGTTTTTCAAACACTTTACTCAATAGTAATTGAGGCCTTTGATGTTTCCATTTTATTATTAAATGTTTGGCTTGTTTGCTTTTATTTTCGAGATGCAAAGCATTCTCAAGAAAATAATATCTACGATCTTAGAACTCCTCATGGACATGATAGCCATCCAAGGAAATTCAGACACTGTAAATAATGTACAAGTTGCTTACAGCTGAAAAATGTCCATCATGGGAACCGAATCTAGATTGATGCTTCGAATCTGTGATCACATGATTCCTAGGCTCACATGATGCCATGTTTATATAAAAGCGATGGCGAGTTATATATAAAAGCTATAAATATATATATCTGAGACATGATCAACCACCACAAAGCAACTCCATGGGGATCGGAAAAGTAACATATAAAAGCTATATATATATATATATATATATATATATATATATATATATATATATAAGTGCATGATCGACCACCAAGAAGCAACTCCATGGGGATCGAGAAAAGTAAATAAAGATGTAAAAGCGATCAAATATACCAAGTAAACTCAAAAGGGACTAAATGTAAATAAAGTTGTAAAAGGCTACAAAGTAAACTCCGAACTGTGAAATGTAAATATATATATATATATATATATATATATATATATATATATATATAAAATAAAAGCTCATTGGATATATTGGATATACAATTATATATATATATATATATCAAATAAACACAGGATGTAAAATATATAAGTATATATATATATATATATATATATATATATATATATATATATATAAAAGCAAGTAAGCGCTCAGGATGTAAAATCGGGCTCATCGAATGTAGTTCGACAACAATTCATATATATATAAGTATATATATATAGAAAAGAAGTAAGCGCTCCGGACATAAGTCTAGGCTCAATTGAGGCATAAATCAATAATGTTAGTCCGTATATATATATATATATATATATATATATATATATATATATATATATATATATATATATGACGAGAAATGAAAGCCACAGATAGAAGTCCGGGGCATACGCACACAACAACACGACTCTCGATGTGTGTAGAATAGTGTGTGCCAATATGAAGATAGAGGCTTTATAGAGTGTAAGAGGCTTACGGTGGGTTGCCAATGCTGAGACTTCTATGACTCTAAATGGATAAACACTCGGCTCCCATTGGTAAATATATGACTGTATATGGGCTAACAGGTGTTAAAAAGAGCAAGCACTCAATATAGGGTGTGTATAAAGCCAATTGGACAGGGCTTCCGCGCATTTTCTCTCCCTAAAATGGCTGGCCCAGGTCTATATTTATAGACTGATGGCCGCATAAGTGTACTGTGGCGACCTACGATACACTTGCATAATTTGGTAAGTGTGGTGCATCTGGGCCTTGCAGGTCCCGTCGTCTCGAAGTACGTGCACTCATGCAATGTAATGTACGCTCGAACTTGCAGAACTTCAATCCGAGCATCTGAACGAGGCATACAAGACCATCTTCAGACTGCTTTTGTCGAGAGTTACTCAATGACATGGGATTTTCCCTTTTTGATTCTAGGTAGATGGGTCCATGACCGAAATAGCATTCCGGGGTTCCCATCAGGCAATCTGGTGAGCTGTTTCACGTAGTTTTTGCTCCGAAGTTAAGATATGAGTCTTGTGGGACTAATTTTGAATCAATTTAAGTTGACATGAGTGTATTTGATTTGAAGTGAAGTTGAGTTGGCAAAATGACCATTTTGCCCCTCCCGGAGTTATCTCCGATTTTTGCCTGATTATAGCACGTTTTTCCGTGGTTATCTGAGATGGTCATGTTGTTGTTGACTGAATGTACTCGGGGTTATCTACGAGGTTGGAATTGATGTTGTGGTCCTCGAGATTACTTCTAGAGTGTGAAAAAGATGTTTTGCCCTCCCCGCGATTTAGTGTGAGGAAAAGAAAATTTGGAGTGTCTACAGCTACGTCTCGGGCGGATATAGCGCCATCCCATTTAATAATCAATGCATCTCTGGAAGATCTAGCCTCATCCCGCTCAGCAATAGTAGTGTCTCTATGAGCTAAAGCATCAACTCTCTCCAATAGAGTGGCATCTCTCCTAGCAAGAGTTGTCAACACCAAGGCCTTAGCTTGATCTCTCTTAAATGTCATTAGATGCAGACTCTGCACTAAATACTCTGCCGAATACGAGATCACAGTAGCAGTCATACTGGGAGAATCAACAAGAGATGTTGGCAACCCAGCAAATAGCTCATCCTATATGGGAGAATCAATGTCCTCTATGGGCTCTCCACCATCAGAATCAATCCCTGGCACTGTGGATACAACCGCAGCCGATGTGATCTCTGCCTCCATCCATGCAGAATACTCTGTAGAACGACCTAGATGGCTAACAAAAAACTTAGCTCTCTCACGTTGATCCCAATAGGCGTACACCCTTGATTTATCCTCTGTTGATAAATTACGAGAAGCGACGCTGACCTAATGCCACTCAAAAGGATGGACATCCTGAAACTAGTCAAACTATAACATCACGACCCGGTGGGTGATAAGTGGTCATGCCCTCAAACCCGACTAGGGGAGATAATCCATGCCAGTGCATGAGTAATGAAGCTATAGGGAGGCGAGCCACAGACACGGCAAAATGTCAAATGGATCTCCGATCCCTGCCAAGAACACCGACCAGGATATAGCGTCTGTACACTCCATTGGCTAAAAGGAGTAAGACATGGCTATCTCATGGGAAAAGTAGTACCCATGTCATCGAAAGGTGCCAATCAATCTCAGGTGTGACATAAACCACACATACAATATGACCGAGCTGCCTATGAATACCCTTGCAAGATAGGTGTGGCGATACATATCTGATCTCAATATCTCTGTCACAATCATCAGCACAATGGTATGACCCTCCCTGAGAGCTCTCACTGCCATGACAACACCAATGTCCAGCTCATCCATATACAGTGGCATGTACATATAAGCCACTACGCATGTCATGAGTAAGTCTACTCTGACCATCCACCACTGATCCTCCGACGTGGTGAAATCCCCAGAGTGCCGTGCATAATTTTCCATTGAGCCAAATCGGTCTATTAGAAAATGCTGGAACACTACATGGCCGGATGTAATCTCATCCAGTACTACTCTACGCCTCAGCTTGGTGAGGGTCATGAAGCTGAAGCTCATATCACCGATAGCCATCCGAAGCGTAAGGCCTATCCAGATGGCAAAGCATCAACCGCTCGTACTCCTCTAAGGTGGGAGTCAACTCCTGGGTCCTAAATCAAAAAACTTGCGTCTCTGGTACCCAATGCTCCAGCATACCCTCTATAAAGCCCACAGGAACCTGGAACATTAGGAGGGTCATGGAATGTTGTAATAACTAATCTCTGATCACCCGATCTGAAGGTGACAAACTATCATACCATGACCTCGGATGGGAGGCTACCAATCTTGGTGGGGTGTGATCAATGCGACTAAGCTGTTGAAGAAGACATCTGTGTGGGCGTATCTTAAGACCATCCAGGGGTCAATGCTGAATATCTTTGGACATACATATGTATAACATGATACATGCATGATCAACAATAGATGGCAATAAGATGTAGGGAATGGAAAATAGTACATACATTCCTAAGTACATCATCATCTAATACATCATCTCTGTACAACTAAAATTAAAGAGAAATTGGGCACAGATGCCCAACAACTAACAGAGGCCTATCAAAAGATATAGCGAGAATGGGGCACAGCCACCCAGTATCTAACAGAGGCCTATCAAAAAAATATAGCGAGAATACACATCAAAAGAAGACAATGGTGTAAATATCTACATCATCAATCCTGTCCACATGATGTAAATCATCCTTATTCACTGGATCTCTGCTAAGAGGGATGTCATGCCTATACAATGAAGGATTTGTGCCTGCAAAACCATATGGGTCACCTGAGGGGCCATCCCCAGAGCTGGAAGGATTAAAAGTATTTACCTCTGAAGGATCTCTGCCCAAGTGTCGGATGAAGAAATGTGTTCGGTCCAACTACCAGGTCAAGCTGTCAATTTGTGTCAAATGAGTCGGATCTCGGACACGGGGAACCATATCCCCATGAACCCGAGTAAGGCGCGGTCTCAGGCTCACGATGGTATGAGGGGACCATCGGTGATGAAACATATCACGAGTAAGCGCACCCCTCGACAATGTAAAGGCGTCAACGCCCATCACTAGGATATCAATGACGGTGTGCTGCGACATAGGCTAATAACGCTTTGGCAAGAGGCGGGATCGGTACACAAATCTCCCTGTGGTGCTCTTAATATGCGCTCTCCCAAATAGAGCTCTTATCCTCCATACGTGAGAGAGAGGAATCTACTGGTGGATATCACATACTCGACACCGGTTGGGTACCCATCCTCAAACCTAACGGTCAAATGTTCCCCAAAATAGGGAACCTAAGTGATGGCATCAGCTGTCAATAACTCCAACTATAGACGAAAATGGGTGAAACCCTCAGCTATTGGAACCTCCGCCAGTGTGGAGTGATACCATTGCCATCCTCATGGATAGGTATCTGAACCTAACACACTAATAGGATGCAAGCATAGGAGCCTCTCATAGACCCAAAACTACCAACACAAAGGCAAATATCTGCGGCTAGTCAACACTCTTAATTTGTACATGGGAAATATCCTAGCCAACCCTCCGTGAAGCCCTACGAATGCATCGCATCCCCTTGAGGAAATAAGCGAAGGTGTAGGAACCCCAGTCATACTCTCAATACGGTCCACATCCAGGTGTGGCGCTCACTAGAAACGAATGACGTCGTGGAAGAGTTATCCGCTATGAAGTAACCCCTGATAATAACTAGGAACAAACGCCAAAGAATGCGATCCATGACTCTCACATCAGCGGGTATGGGTTCACTCAACAGCCCACTCATAGCATCTATGCTTAAAAGACCTGTACGGACTGTCCTACCCTTGAGCACCTCAGTCGGGACTCCTAACAAGGATTTGATGACAGTCGAGAAAATATTCACCGTATAAGGAAACCTTTGGCGCCCTCAAACTCCATACCGGTGATAAATCGTCAATCCATCAGCGTCATCATCACCTCATAGTCCAACAAATGAAGAGACTGAGTCTGGTGAAACCAGCACTCAGACAATGCCCTGAGATAACCCCAGGGACAATGACGGAGGAAGATGGAAAAGAATGCCTCAAAGCCCCAGCCGTACACAATAGCTCAATAATCAGGATGCAGAGCCTGCTATACATAGTGAATTCTAAACAAATTCCCTCGAGGTTACATAAAGCCGGGAACCTACATCATAAAGCATATCAACATCAGAATCCTTGCTCCTCGTCAATAGGAAAAAATGAAGATCAGATCCAGCTTTTACCTCATTTGCATGCAAGTAGACCGAGGGGTAATGACTTAAATTACCCAAAAGCTCTGAGATTGTCATTTGAATGCTTGGAAAATCCCGGTGGGAATATTAGCGGCGAGGGCGGGGTCCCTGGTTGGTACATCCTCCTCCTCGTCCTCAACATCCGGTACCTCAACCCGGAGATAGACGGATCACCGCTCTCGCCAAATGATGAAATTTGTCTAACTAAAGCAGGTCGAGGCACATCAGAAGCCCTCCTCCGCATACCTAAAGTGGTCCTATGGGAACTACTCGGCTGATTCGGATCCATATATCTGGACACAAGTCTCCAAATTACCTCAGAAAGGGTGTGGTAAATTCTAACCTGGAGCTTTTTAAATGCATTTTATGATTATATGCATGCATGCATTACTTTAACATATGCCAACAGTAGATTTAAAAATTCATGACTACCCAATGCCTGGACAATTAGAAAACTTTTGCCAAGTCTCCTTTGTAAAAAGGATTATCCACATGTTCATAGGCATGACTAGGTGGCCATTCAGTAGCACACCTACCCATAGTTATAAACATCCTATATATATTAAAATATTAAAGTCACAATACGTAAGGGTAGCCTAAATTACCAGGACTACTTTGCTTTGCAACCTTTACTCATTTTTCCTCAAATAGGATAAGAAATAGCAAAAAAAGGTGCCAATTTGACTATTTTAAAAGTCAAATTTTTCCACATCATTATGTTTAACATGGTTAAATACTAACATTTACTGTGTTGAATATTTTTTATCAAATCATATGCGCATGCATATTCACTACTATGTGTTTAGACGCATTCCATGTGATAACTCATTTTCCAACCGATAAAAACTGGAAAAGAGGATATGCATACATTACTAGGATAGTGTAGAACACTTGTACGGTGATAGATTTTGCAGAAAGCCTCCCGAACTTAGCAGATCTGAAGATGAGCTCTCGGATTCTCTGTGTGGCACAACTTGAAATGACTTGTGAAAGAAACAGGACACTTAAAACCACCCACGATTGGTCGCATGTGTACCTGCGGCTACCACAGATGTAATTGTGGCTCCCCTAGGTGGGTCCCACCCCTCGGCTCGGTCCTATTTGAGTTGCAATGGAGGTCTCACAAGATGAAAAAGTCAAATCAGGAAAAAAGATGCTACACGATTGAGCGAAAAAACCTGAAATCTTGGTTTTCAAAGGCCAAACTACGGGTCTATATATCACTTATTGGTATTCACCAAAACACAGGGTTCACTATACCGATGATCACAACTATTGTAAACTACACTCGGTAATACCTCACAAATGTCCGATGCCATCGGTTATTGGGGTCGTAACTCAAAACACTTCTCCCCGGTGAAAACTTCATATTACTCAATCGTTGAAGTACATTTCAACGAGGGTCAAGCAACCTTGACATCATTTCAGTCACTATCAAGTAAATCGGTGAAGCATCAGAAGCCATCCGATGATTTCATTTGTTGATCCACACGTCAGAGAAAAAGTCAAACAACCTTGGCGACATCCGGTATTGGCAATTAAATCCGGTGAAGCATTGGAGAATGGTCCGATGATGGTATCCATTAAAGAACATTTGATGAGGGTCGAGGCAGCCTTGACAACACTAATTGTTAGAAGTAACTCGAAAAAGAGCATTGGTAGGACTTAGTGATACAAACCAGGAAAACTATCCTCACCAAGGAGGGCCAGGTGATGGAATATGTTATACATATCTTCATCGAGATAGAACCCAATCCCCACGAGTCTCTTATACATGAGAGATGCATCATTAGTGATAAATATGTACCAAGGATTAGGGACTTTGGTGATAACCCCAACGTCAACATCCTGGAAGTTCCTGAGAGCTTTGCAGTACACATCCAAGCAGTTCATCAGGGGTCATCAGTGATAACTCTATTCCCAACAAAGCGATCGTGGGAGCAGACAGTCATCACATCCCATTAGAAAATGGTCCAACAAACCACATACATTCTGCATTTGCATCATGCTGCAATATATTAAATCATGATTATCTTGTCACATTTCAAGTGTCTAGTATTCTTTATCCTATCCATGACATTACACTGCATGAATATGATAAAGAGGGGCATCTGTAGACAATCACAATTTTTGTTTTCATAGAAAATGTAGAGGAGGCGAATCATCTTTTAGAGATAACCCTTGAGGACAAATCCAATTCCGGACAACCGGGATACTCATTCAATTCCATCTTGGAGATAACCCCAAGATACACGGTCCCATCCGGAGACAACCCCAAGGAATGATGTTCCAATTTGGAGATAACAAGAAGAAATTAGTTCCATCTCTGAGACAACCCGAGATACTCAATTCTATTCTCAAAGATAACCACAGGATATGCAATTCCAACCTTAGAGATAACCCCAGGAATGTAGTTATAGTTCTAGAGATAACCCGGAAAAGCTCATTTCAAACCACTGAAAGATTAGCTTCAACCTCGAGAGATAACCATTAGGCACTCATTTCAAACCCCGAAGTTAACCCCGGGTGGTCGAGGCACACCTCGAGAGATAACCACGAGCAGCGACTACTACATCTGCGCGCGAAATAGAGATAACCTTGGTGAGGGCAAAAACATCATTTTGCCACCTCGATCCCCACATGCTCCATCTTAAACAATATTTAAACATACATTCTACATGAAGTGTCCTACAAGAACAATAGCTTAAATCCCGGTGACTACTACACAAGACAACACACCGGATGGAATTTGAAGACACGAAGATCTAGGTATGACCCTATCTTCCCGACTTTTTACAACCTCTTATCACATGTCATTGTGTAGCTCTCGACAACGACGATTACGGAAAGGTATTATATGCATTAATCGGATGCCCGAATTGAAAGTTATGAAGGTTTGAGCGGACAACACGTTGTATCCATACACGTACTTTTTGAGACTATAGGGACCATGGGCAGGGGCACTTTGGGAGCCAGCAGTACTGTGGCTCCCCCTCTATAAATAGAGGGCTTGGGGTGGACATTTAAGAAGAAAAAAAGGAGAGAAGCCATGTCCATTTTTCTTTGTCATATTTTCTTGGTGGAAGCCGAGTGTTCATTCATTTAAAGCCATTTGAAGTCTTCTTGGCACCCTTTGTAAGACTTCTTACATTTCTTAAAGCCTTTCTCCACTTTTGTGCACATAGTTATTCACGTTGAGAGTCGTAAATAGTCGTATGCGTATGCAGGACTTGATTAGTGGCTTTTTATTTCTTTTGTATATATATATATATATATATATATATATATATATATATATATATATATATATATATATATATATATATATTCACTATTGATCTATGCCTCGATTGAGTCTGGATTCATATCCGGAGCGTTTATTGCTTTAATATATATATATATATATATATATATATATATATATATATATATATATATATCTTTGTCATCAAACTACATTCGTTGGAGCCTAGATATAATATACATTGCATTTACTACTTTTATATATATATATATATATATATATATATATATATATATATATATATTTACATTTAGGTTAGGCTTGGTGATCACTTTGTGGCCATTTCTTGCTTTTATTTACATTTAGTCTACTTTGGAGTTTACTTTGGTGGTTGATCATCTCTATATATATATTCACTGCTTTTATATATTTACATTTAGTCCAGCCTAGAGTTTACTTCATGGTGGTCGATCATCTTTATATATATTTATCAATTTTATATATTTACATTTCCAATCTCCCATGGAGTTTACTTTCGTGGTGGTTGATCGACCATATATATATATTCTGACTTTTATATATATTATTGTTTATAGCTTTCATCTATTTGCGCAACTCATTTGAGCCTAGGAATCATATGATCATAGATTCAGTCTCCTGAATCTAGATTCGGTTCCCGTGATGGACATTTTCAGCTATAACCAGCTTGTAAATTATTCATGGTGTTTGAATTTCCTTAGATGGCTCTCATACCCACAAGGAATCCGGCACTGCTATGTATCTTATTTTCTCAAAGATGATTCGCATCTCAAAAATAAAAGAAATCAAGTCGAACACATAATAAAATTGAAGTATCAAAGGCCTCAATTACTATTGAACATAAGGGTTTTAAAAACCTCTTTTAAAAAATATCATTGCTATATCTTGTTAAAACTAAACTTTTATACAACATTCAAACCCTTTGTATATAGGTGCAAATGAGGTGTAGCACTACTTCCAGATAATTGCACATTGACCCACACACACAAACACACACATTCATATAATAGTTTAATTTGAAAAGTGGTGGTCACCGTGGTAACATGGATGTCAGGGGGTGCCTAACACCTTCCCTCCGCATAATCAAGCCCCTGGACCCTAATGAATATCGATTTCACAGACCTGTTAAGCAGTGTTACATCATTAAGTCAATGTGTAAACCTTTTCTCGGTTGAGTTGGTGCAACCAATTAAAAATACCAACTGGCAACTCTTACAGTCTAATCATCGACATATACATGGCAAACCTTTTCACAACTTGTTTTTTCAAACAAATTTCACCTAACATGAGAACACCAAAAGAAAATAACTGGAAAGGGACAATAAAAATCCCGACGTCGACAATATTACCGTCACAACTGGTGATTTTTTATTGTTGAGTAGATATTTTTCAATCTCAACTAATGGGATAATCATGTGCATTTTAAATAATAAGGGTATAATACTCTTTTAAAAATAAAAAGGTTCCAAAGGGTAGTACTAAGCGACAAGAGAGATTTCAAGTGTCAAGACTTCAATTATATATAATCAAATTGACAACTATATCGTAACTAAAATGCACATAACTAGAACATTACTAAAAATAATTAGAGTAAGGGCAATAATAAAACAATCCTAATGGTCATGCTAATGCAGTTGTTCTGTCGCCACTAGTGACTGTTTAGAAGTTTTATATTTGTCACCACCCTTTTCTAACCAGCATACACTCTCGAGCTAAATGAGGTCCCATCCTAATAGGAAGTAGCACAAGTCTAATCTCCCTTCTGCATTTTCTCATGGTGAATTTTTTGGTTTTGGTGATCAAGCCAAAAGCGCACATGAGAATTCACTATTGGTTGTGCCACCAGGTTAGGTGATGGCTGAGAATGCTACTACTCCAACAATCACATTAGAAGGTTCCAACGTCCAATCATAACGAATATATTTAAGCGAGATTCCTCCTCTAGAGTCTTGTTTAGTTTGTAGAGTCATATTTAACAGTCTTGATCATATCCCTTTTGTCATACCAGATGTAAACGAGCTTCCACCTCCGATGTTTATTTTTCGTGAAGTGGATCATCTAGTTATAAGAAGTGGATTTGTGTAAATTCTATTACTTGGACAAAATTTTACCCAATTTTTCTCATATAATAATCTTTCTAATTATTTTTTCTCTATAAATATTTTTAGAAATTTTATTCCATTTTTTTTCTAATAAAAATTATCATAATTCAAAATTTCATATTTTTCGTAAGTTGAGTTAGATTATTTACCATTTTTCCCCTACTAAATCTACGTATGCCTCAATTTAGGGGAGTTTTTGTCCAAATAACAAATTAACACAAATAAGCCACTTAGAAAACCTAATTAACAAAAAAATAAATTTAGGGACTACTTTCAAACCACGCTCATGGAAACTTTGTGGGACAAAATAGTCATATATCATGTATATACAAAATTCATATATCATACCAAAAAGTCATATACCTAACAAGATGTATACCAAGCATATACCAAATTTGATAGTGACGGGTATGTTTCGTTTTATAAATTAAAAGGTCTTGCAATATAGGTGTCAAAGTTATAAATATATTTAATGAAATTGTATAGCTGAAGGTTGTTATCTACCAAATAATATTTGATACTATCAAAGTAAATATTCTAATTTAACAAATACTAACCGATTTGTTCCAACGACACTTTTGTGCTCTAACATTAGCTTTCCTCTTTAATTTAATCAAAAAATGAGCATGAAGAGATTATATATATAATAAACTAAATACTTACTTCTTTACTGGAAATTAATTCTATAAGTTTCCACTTATTAAGTGCATCAACATTATGAGGTATTTGACATCAGCTTACCAAAGTGCACTTGTATTACGATCTAGGTTGGTTCCTTACAGGAGTACTAACATTAATAAGGAATGTGAATTAATATATATTTTACCACATTGTCACATCTTTATATAATTTGGACTGATATAGATCTGTTCCTCACATTCTCATTTTGCCCTACCATCTATCTTACTTTTCTGCTCCTTTTGTTATGTCCAAAATCTCTTGTCCACTTTGAGATCAATGCCACGTCAAAGGTAAAAACAAAACAACCCTAATGCTGATGTCAATATAGTTATACTACCATCACAATCGATGATTTTTTAGTGTTGAATAGATATTTTTCAATCTCAACTAATGTGATGATCATCTGCATTTTAAATAATAATGGTATAATTATCTTTTAAAAATAAAAAGGTCCCAAAGGGTAGTACTAAGCGGCAAGAGAGACTTCAATTATATATAGTCAAATTGACAACTATATCGTAATTAAAATGCACATAACTAGCACATTACTAAAAATAATTAGAGTAAGGGAAACAATAAAACAACGCTAATGGTCATGCCAATGCAGTTGTTCTGTCGCCACTAGTGACGGTTTGGAAGTTTTATATTTGTCACCATCCTTTTCTAACCAGCAAGCCCTCTCGGGCCACATGAGGTCCCATCCTAATAGGAAGTAGCACAAGTTTAATCTCCCTTCTGCCTTTTCTCGTTATAAATTTGTTATTTTTGGTGATCAAGCCAAAAGCGCACATGAGGATTCACTATTGGTTGTGCCGCCAGGTTAGGTGATGGCTAAGAATGTTACTGCTCCAACAATCACATCAGAAGGTTCCAACGTCTTATCATAACGAATATATTTAAGCGAGATTCCTCCTCTAGGGTCTTGTTTATTTGTAGAGTCATATTTAACAGTCTCGATCATATCTCGTTTGTCATACCAGATGTAAACGAGCTTCCACCTCCAATGTTTGTTTTTCGTGAACTAGGTCGTCTAGATATAAGAAGTGGATTTGTATCAATTCTATTACTTGGACAAAATTTTACCCAATTTCTCTCATATAATAATCTTTCTAATTAATTTTTTCTATATAAATATTTTTAGAAATTTTATTCCACTTTTTTCTAATAATAATTATTATAATTCAAAATTTCATATTTTTCATAAGATGAGTTAAATTATTTACCGTTTTGCCCCTACTAAATCTACGCATGCCTCAAATTGAGGGAGTTTTTGTCCAAATAACAAATTGACACAAATAAGCCACTTAGAAAACCTAATTAACAAAAAAATAAATTTAGGGACTACTTTCAAACCATGCTCGTGGCAACTTTGTGGGACAAAATAGTCATATATCATTTATATACCAAATTCATATATCATACAAAAAAGTCATATACCTAACAAGATGTATAACAAGCATATACCAAATTTGATAGTGAAGGGTATGTTTTGCTTTATAAATTAAAAGGTCTTGCAATATAGGTGTCAAAGTTATAAATATATTTAATTAAAATGTATAGCTGAAGGCTGTTAGCTGCCAAATAGTATTGATACTATCAAAGTAAGTATTCTAATTTAGCAAATACTAACCAATTTGTTCCAACGACACTTGTGTACTCTAACATTAGCTTTTAATCTTTAATTTAACCAAAAAATGAGCATGAAGAGATTATATATATAATAAACTAAATACTTACTTCTTTATGGAAAATAATTCTAAAAGATTCCACTTATTAAGTGCATCAACATTATGAGGTGTTTGACATCAGCTTACCAAAGTGCACTTGTATTACGATCCAGGTTGTTCCTTACAGGAGTACTCACATTATTAAGGAATGTGAAATTAATATATATTTTACAACATTGTCACATCTATATATAATTTGGACTTATATAGATATGTTCCTCACATTCTCATTTTTCCCTACCGTCTATCTTACTTTCCTGCTCCTTTTGTTATGTCCAAAATCTCTTGTACAATTTGAGATCAATGGAACGTCAAGGGAAAAAACAAAACAACCCTAATGCTGATGCAAATATAGTTATACTACCGTCACAACCAGTGATTTTTTATTGTTGAGTAGATATTTTTCAATCTCAACTAATTGTTGGATTAATTTTTATTAATCTTAATTTGGACCACACATGTACATTATTAATGTGTGTTATCATGTATATGCCTAAATTTAAGTGATCGAATTAAGTTTTAAGTAGGCTTAAGGGTATGTTTTTCATGGAATTAATGTGTAGAGATCGAACTTGTATTTTTAAATTGATGAGGGGCCAATTTAAAAATAGTAAAAGATAATAACTGCCATTTAGCAGTTTCTTCACAAGGCAGTTTTCTTTATAATGGGGTCATGGTCCCCAATTGAGCGTAGGTTTTTCTCTTCATAGTTTTCTTTATATCCCCATTAACAGAGAAATTCACTTCTAAAAATATGCATCAATTGGAAGATCTCAACCCGTTTGATCAAAAAATATTATGGAATCCGGTACGCTTCCGTTATGTTCTTTCTTCTTCTTTTTGTTTCAACATGAGTTAAATTTATAAACATGTTTAGTTTCAGTAATTAATTTCATTAATTGATATAAGAGCCACCCATGTTTGATTCATAAAGAATTTATGAATTTTGGAGATTTTATAAAATTAAAAAAATTCAATTCAATTTGGTGTGATTGAAAGTTGAAACTGTACAAATAAGTCATGTAGGTGACACTTGATTGTACTCAGTTAGGTGTTCCGTGTTCACCACATACAATTAATGAATGCAATTAATTTTTATTGATTGAAATAAGTAAAAGTTTAAAACTTGTGTGATAAACACAATTTTTCCAGTACGTTACACTTTTGTTAATATGTTTCAATGGTTGAAAGTGATACAGTCAAGTTTCTTTCTTTTGTCTATGATGTATTTTACAATTGGCTACTATCTTGGAACCTAACAATTTGCGTAAAAAAAATTACATTTACGGTTTATATGTTAGTAATTAACAGGATAGACTTGTACTATATATATATATATATATGATCCTGAAGCACAAGAGTATGTTAATATATATAGATGAAGTATTATTTAACACGCATTATAAAAAAAACAGGTTGACTGTTGATGAAAAATTAGGAAGAGATAGTTGTCAATTTGCTTTTGATCACTAAATCATAAAAGTTTGGTTAAGTTGTGACTTTGAAATTTTATAATTTCACTAAATCATAAAATTTGCTTTTTATTCGTTTAAAATGTCTGTCACAATTCTTTCTAATAAGACTTGATTTTTTCTGCAGAACTTATTAGTCGACTTGTTAAATGGAGAAAATTTAGGTTTTATGTTCCACATGCACCAATTCATTATGTTTCATATACATTGCACTAAACATTATTCAATTGGATGTAAACATAAAACATGCATAGGGAATTTATTTGGTACTATCTATGTAACTGTTATACATAATACAGTTATTATCCTTTACGCAAATTAACCTAATCAATTAATAAATAAATTAATAAACATGTCACTGTTTAAATCACTGTTATTATGGAATCACTATTATTATGTTATTATGTTATTATGTTATTATGTTTAAATCACTGTTATTATGTTATTATGTTTAAATCACTGTTATTATGTTATTATGTTTACATGTCACTTTTATTTTGTTTAACATGTCAGTTGTTATCTAAGTCGTTAATTGTGGATTCAATGGTATAAATTTTCACTGTTTCTGGCTATATAATAATAATATAAAATAATAATAATCAATTAAAAGTGACATCTCTTGTCTAGATTGTTTTGTATGAATTGTTTAAATGTTCGTGTATCTGTAATTCATGCAAATATTAACCATCCAAAGATGGGCTCATATTTGATCGAATATAATATATAATTGATATGATAAACATGTGATACTTATCGAGATAACTTAATATGAATAATGAATTCATGCAAATATGGATTTATTATTTGACATTATTATTGTCAATGTTTATTTATTTTAACAAGAGTACCAATTACAATTAATATCACTGTCCAAAGGCATGATATTAATGTTGTGCTAGGTGTGACACCCCCAAATCCAGGTACTCCATTCCCACAGGATTTGATGTTCACTTAACAAAACCATTACATCTAACTACCCATCATAAAGGTTAAAGACATAATTTAAATAACTTAAACAATAATCTTTTCCATTAAAGGGTTACATCATCATCTCAAAAATAATCCCAGGTAATCTAACCTTAAAATTATTACATAGGTTTGCGGAATACATCATAAAATAAAACAAGTCTTTAACATAATTCATTAAAATAAAAATTCTCTTAAGTCTTCAACACTTGGACATCTTGCCCTTTCCTTTGCTAGTAGATGACTCATTGACTTTCTCTACTTTAGCTGCAGTGTTAAATGCAAGACTGAGCAAACAATTGCTCACTGATATAGAGACTAAACAATAATGAACTTGTTCTACGAATCAAAAATAGAAAACAAGTTCGAAATTAATATCTGAGGGTCTTAAGACCATGAACTAGGTCTCCAGTATTTAGGTACACTACTAGAAAACCAATCTAAAGCGACGGGATTTAGCGAAAATGAAATCTGCCGCAATAGATGTATGGCAGCGACGCCACACCGATCGGACTGGTCGGTATAGGATCCTGAAGGTAGTCTATTCCGAGGGTCACAATTTGGCCGTCGGTATAGGAATTTTTTTTTTAGGATTTTAACGAGGGTCATAAGGGAGGCGTAGATAATAACAAGGGTTACAAATCTCTCCTGTTCTTTCCCCAAAATCGACAAATCTCAATCAGTCGACAAATCAGTCGATAATAATGGGCGTTTTATCAGTCACAAATCTCTCCTGTTCTTTCCCCTCAAATCGACATTGTTAGTTCCTGGAGGCACAATAGTTATCTAGAAGGAGGGGTTGAATAGATATTAAAAATTTCTTTGTATAAAGACTGTTTTGATAAAGATCTTAAGCACGACGAAAATTTAGATTTCTTTGAAAACCCTTTTAGATAGTGAGTTAAAGAGAGTGAGGCAGTTATAGCAGTAATAAATAGACACAGTTATTTTTAAGTGGTTCGGAGCACTTAAAGCTCCTAGTCCACTCTTCTACTCCTCGAGTAGGAAATCTACTAAGGATGTCTTTTTACACTTTTTGAATCTCACAGATTCCTTCTAGACCAGCAGTCTACGCACTTCTTAGTTCACTCTTGAACTCTTCAAGTCCAGCAGACTTGGTTCTTCACAGTTCACTTAGAAGTCTTCAAGTCCTTCAGACTTGGAACTCTTAGTTCAGTTGATTGGTTGTTGTAGAGATCGTGATTGGTGCTACTCAGTTGTTATTAAGCACTTGTTCAAAAGAGCTGAGTAGCTGAGCAAGCTTCCTCTTTTTCTCAGATCGTAGAGTTGAGCGTTGAATGTGCCTGTGCATTTTGTTCAATACTTACTTACTTCTCTCATCTGTCTGTGTTCTATATATATGTGATCCTTGAAATCTATCTGTTGAAGTCATTTGATGAGACATTAAATGCGTTTGACATTTTTGAGCTTTGATGGAGACTTTTTTGCTCAACTTCTGAAATGCATTCTGGCCCACTGACACCGTAGACTGCTTTCTCACCTAACACTTGAAAAGGTGTTTTCCTCTGCCCAATGGTCCTTTTCTTGACTTCTTGAACACGTTCTTTTCGATGGATACTAATGATATCTTTTGTACCATTGGGACTGGTGAGTGCTTCAACGTTCAAAACCCATTCCATATTTGTTGGAATTTGTCTTCAATCAAAGATAGGGCTCGATGCTTCTGACACAAGACAGATGATACTCTACGATCCATATCGTGGTGTCTTGTCACATTTGTGCTTGAGTTGAATGGAACACTACGATTTCTTTCAAAGGTTTTGCACACTACGATCTTTGCACACTATGATCTTTGCACACTAGGATCTTTGCTTGCTTGTTTTCCAGACTCTACATTTCCGAGAGCACACTACGATCTCTGAGTTAGCTTCGGCAAACGTCTGGACCACTCTACAATTCCGAAAGAGATCTTTCAAGGCAAATACACTACGATCTTCTAAGCTCTATGATTCTGCCTTGGCTTCTATAATCTGTTGATCAGCTTGATAGACTACGATTCTTGTTGAAGCTTATCTATACTTTTCAAGTCATGGATCAACCTAACATCTTTGATCTCTTAAATTATACATTCGTTTAAAAAGATGAATATTAAAAGCAAAGATCAACCTAACAAATTTGATCTATCACTAAGTCCTTTTACATATATTCCTTGAAGGACTTTACATATAATCACGAGCATTTACTTTAAAACATCAAATCAAAATATGCATTCTTCTAACAATCTCCCCCTATTTGATGTTGACATAACCAAGGAGATTTGTTTTCATGATTATTAGATTTTATATGCGCAAATAAAGAAAGTAAACATGACCTATTATTTTAGTGAGTAACTAAAATTTCTAGAGAATAAGCATGAATTTATTGATATATTAAGCAGATATTACATTTAAGTTTGATTACATCAATATTACTTAAAATTCAACTTATCTCTATTTCTTGACCTTTTTGCTTCTTGGAGGATTTGCATATTCCTTAGCTCTCCTTTTTTCGCTAGCTTCATCCCTTACGGATAAATCTTCCAAATTTCACATGGGCTTAGTCTAGGATTGTGATCATGCCTATTCATAAATGCGGGATCTCCAATTGGCATTCTTAGGCTGTTGTTGTTACCTCATAAGAGCTGGTAGTTGGCCCTAGACTCCTTAATGGTTGAGCTATTAAAACTTCCTGCTGATTTGCCCGTTAGGTCCGATGGCTGGATAGTGGAGTCTGCTGGTGGATTTTCTTTGCAGGAGGATTCCTCGAGGATTGAGTATGGAATTGACCTCTGCCTCTGCCCTTCCCTCCTTGATCTCCTTTCCCTTTATTCTCCCCCTTTATGTCAGCATCAAGGGTTCGAATATCTTCGGAGAGGCGAGTCACTCCTTGGACAAGTTCGTTGAGTTGACTCTGAGTTTGAACAATGTCTTCTCGATTTTCGGTGATCAGAGCTTCAGATCGAGCTTCCCGTTGTTGAAGAACGACCAGTATATTGTCAGTCTGGTGGTCTTGACTGATGTAAAATTGTTGGAACTTTTTTACGGCAGTTTGTAGATTGAGGAAGCTCTCCATCATCAGTTTATTCTGAGCTTCCTGAGTGGTCTGCAGAACAAGAACAACATCTCTATGTCTTTTGGCTGCTAGAAAATGAATATCATCCATGTCCTTTATGCTCTGAATCATTTCCTTGATGATCACTTTAAGCGTTTTAGAAAGCGTAGAGTTTAGGGAGCTTGGGAGATTATTGGCAGCATTGATCATTGTAGTTAATCTCATTTGAATGAGTTTAGTGTGTTCTTCAAGACTCTCATCGAGTTCCTTGATAACTTTCTTGGACATAGCTGATAAATCAGCTTTGGTGGGCAGCTCAGAAAGAAGTTTATTGAGCTGGGGAATTTGTGAATGAGATGGTGTGCTCTTGAATTGATTTTTCAATGAGTAGAGAGCAAGATCAAGATTAAAGTATTCATTGCTGGATGAGGAGGGAATATCTGATGGAGGGATCTAGGTTTGGATGTTTAAGTTTGGTGACTCTACGATTTGGAGGTGAGACTCTACGATGGGGATAGAGTCAGTGATCGTAGAGATGATGGGAGGTGGGAGTGGTATAGACTTGGTCAAGTTTGGTTCATCAGTTATAGAATTATGAGATTCTACAACTAGAAATTGATTTAGTGGATGGAGAATTACTTCCAACCATCGTGGGAATTCATAAAATTAACTAAATGAGGATGATGGCAAGTGATTAACTCGGAAGAGGGTTGGGATAGACAGTACCTCATGTTTATTCTTTGAGGAAGAGTTGTTTATGAGTAACTTCTTGGGAATCCATTAGCTAGCACTGAGAAGGCCGAATACTCTTTGAAGCTCCAAAACATGTGATTCCAAGAGTTTAGAATTTGAGCTTGATGGAAAGGCATCATGGGTAGATATGAAAATAGTTGCTCATAGTTGGCTCTTCTGTACCCATCAATGGCCACAGCAATGATCTCGACCTCGTCACCTTCATCTTCTTCTCTGTTTTCGTTTGAGGATTCCATTATCTCAATGGCCACATGATGTTCTTGCATTGGTTCTTCTTCATTTCCTGCAGGAACATCTTCTTCTGCCATAGAGATGTCATGAGCTTCTCCCTCAACTTGATTATTTTCTATTAAGATCAATACCTCCCCCTCAACTGGAGCACCTTCTGGGATTGGAACTTGAGGCATCTCCCCCTCAGCAGGTGTATTCTCTATCATTAAGACTTCAGTTGTCTCCCCCTCAATTTGAGCTTTGACTTCTTGGCTTTCATTGGCTGGTTCCCTTTTAGCAGCCAATTCTTTGTCTTCCCTTTTTAGTACTTCTTCATTGACAAGAATGTATTTCTTGACCAGCTTTCTTCTTGGCTTTCTAGGCTGAGCCACAGCCTCAAGACTTTCTTGAACTTCAGATTTGTCCTGCTGATCAACCAGAATGTTTGATACAGCTACCTCCTTGTTTGATGTATTTGGTCTGACCACTACGATTGGTAGAGACTCTACAATCGAAGAGATCGATGGCCTTTTTGATTTATGGCTGATTTTATTTTTCTTCAGCAGCTGGGAGATGGTAGCTCTATCTTCTTCTGCCTCAGCCTATTATTCCTTCCTTCTTAGGATCCTTAGAGCCTCAATGTCTGAGGACCCTATAGGCTTATCGGTAGTGGATCCCTAAGGCTCATCTATAGTTCTTCCTTTCAGCTTTCTTTTGCCCTTGCTTTTTTTGACCAAAGCAATTGGTTCTTCTTTGTTAGTTTCTTCTTCTTCTTCTTATTCTTCTTCTTCAGTTTCTCTAACAATTGACATATTTCCTGGCACTCCCGATTCCTTTATTTCACCAGTTCTACCACTGGATTCAGACATCATCCGCACATTTTCAGCTGGATTCCTTTTCCAGTTCTCGAACAGTTGCTGGGTCATTCGACGGTTTGGATTAATGGCTTCTCCTTCATTGTCCTCAATTAAGTCACCCAGAGAAGCCTGTAAGATGATGCTTATAAATCGTCCATAGAGCATCTTTTGAGAGCTCTTGTCTTCTTTGAGCTGATTAACCACTTCCCAATCCATTCAAGCAATAGAGCCCCATAGTTAAATTGTATTTCATAACATATGACAGTCATAAGCTTGAGTTGCACCTGATTTACAGAGTCATGACCAGAGCTCTTGCAACATATACATTTTCCAACAATATCAGCTAGAAATTCATACCTATGTGGAAACTCCTTCTTCTTGTATCCTTTGACAGAGGGTGATTTCTTGTGATGCATCTTTTTGAGTCCTTTATGGAAGTTTATGCCATCTATGGATGAATACCCTTCAGGTTTGAGACCTAGGGCTAGATTGATGTCCTCAGCCTTTAGTTTGATTTCTACATTCCTGACTTTCGCAGTGATGGTGTTGTTGTCAAATATACCATTATTATAGAATTCTTTTACCAGCTTTAGGTAAATCAATGTGTTTGTACCCAAGGCTTCTTCGAGACCCGCCTTCTTCAGTAACGACAGAGTCTTGTGAAATTTGGGTTCAGCTGTTTTGAACTCGTCAAAGCAAAGTCTATAGCCAGAGATGACGTTGGAAGCTACCATTGATTTTCTTGCAGGAAGTGTGACTGACTAAGCTTTCTTGTGGTTTAGGGTTTCTGCTTGAGAGAGAGATGATCTTTTGAACTTCATATTTCACAAAGACAATTTTAATTTGTACTTTTAACTTCCCTCTCTCTATTTTTCTTAGTGGGACAAGTGTCAAGTTTTGCTTGGCTCTACGAATTCTGACTTAGGAGGATTGTACTGATTTGCCCCTTAACTTCTTCTGAGTTAATATGTTCTTTGGGAGGACTACGATCATTGAGATGGTCCTTGGAGTCATCGAGTCTGTTCTATCATCGTTGAGTCTTTTCGGTAGTTTTCATGTATGAGCTGCAGTCGTTGAGTCTGACCTGTGATCGTCGAGTCTGAATATCAATCATCGAGTTTGATCGAGTCCTTGTGATGAATCTTTTGACTTAGCATTCTTCTTGGTTTAAGATAGCTCAGGAAGGGCCAACCTCATTGAATGAATCAAGGGTTAGGTTTGTCCCTGAGGCTCTTATCAGAGAGATTTCTTTGTTTTGTGCTTGATCATCATAGGGTGCTCCTTTGGTTTTATTGATGAAGCTCTACTATCGTTGAGTCTGTACTGCGACCGTTCTCTTGTGTCATTTCATCATATTCAAGATTTCGACTATAGCCTTTTAGACTGTGTGGTTAGCACAAACTAGATCATATTTCAAGGTTGCAAGTTAAGCATGCCTAGTTCACTTATTAACTTGTTAAATCTGGATTCATCTAGAAGTTTTGTAAAAACATCAGCAAGTTGATTTTCAGTAGGGATATATTGTAAAGATATAGTTCCATTTTGCACATGATCCCTAATGAAGGGATACCTTATTTCTATATGCTTAGTCATAGAATGCATGACATGATTATGAGTTATGGCAATTGCACTTGTGTTATCACAGTGAATAGATATGGATTTAAATTCAAACCCATAATCTGCTAGTTGATTTTTCATCCATAAGATCTAAGCATAGCAAGTGCCAGCAGCAATGTATTCAGCTTCTGCAGTTAAAGTAGATACTAAAATTTTCTTCTTGTTAAACCAGGACATAAGTCTATTACCTACCAATTGACAGGTGCCACTAGTACTCTTTCTATCTATTTTGCAGCCTGCAAAATCAGCATATGTGTATCCTGTTAGTTCAAATGAGGACTCCTTGGGATACCAAAGTCCCAAGTGAGGTGTACCCTTGAGATACCTGAAAATCCTCTTTACAGCAGTTAGATGTGATTCTTTAGGATTAGCCTGAAATCTAGCACAAATGTATGTTGCAAACATTATATCTAGTCTACTAGCAGTAAGATATAAAACAGAGCCTATCATACCTCTGTATTGAATTATATCAATACTTTTACATTTTTCATCTTTGTCAAGCTTGGTTGCAGGAGCAATTGGGGTTTTCATAGGAGAGGCTGATTCCATGCCATACTTCTTAAGTAAGTCTTTAATGTACTTTGCTTGGTTTATGAAAATTCCTTCATCTGTCTGCTTTACTTATAGTCCAAGGAAGAAGTTCAGCTCACCCATCATGCTCATTTCGAACTTGCTCTGAATAAGCTTGGTGAATCTCTTGCATAACTTTTCATCAGTAGAACCAAAGATAATATCATCAACATATATTTGAACTAATAGGACTTTGTCTTTATGCTTTCTAAGAAATAGTGTGGTATCTACTCTACCTCTAGTGAATCCATTTTCAATAAGAATGCTAGTTAGTGTTTCATACCATGCTCTAGGTGCTTGTTTAAGACCATATAAGGCTTTGTCTAATCTAAAGACATAATTAGAAAGAGATGGATTAATGAAACCTGGAGGTTATTCTACATAGACTTCTTCTTGAAGTTCACCATTCAGGAATGTACTTTTGACATCCATCTGAAAGACCTTGAATTTTATGTGAGCAGCAACGGCAAGGAATATTCTGATGGCTTCTAGTCTGGCAACAGGTGCAAATGTCTCATCGTAGTCAATGCCTTCTTCCTGAGAGTAGCCCTTGGCCACCAGTCTTGCCTTGTTCCTGGTGATGACTCCATCTTCATCCATCTTATTTCTGAATACCCACTTGGTTCCAATAACAGGATGATTCTTTGGTCTTAGAACCAGTCTTCATACTTTGCTTCTTTTGAACTGATTAAGTTCTTCTTGCATGGCCTCTATCTAGCTGGAGTCTTCCATAGCATCTTCTATCTTCTTTGATTCCATTTGAGATAGGAAGCTTAGATAGAAGCAATCATTTTGAGTAGCAGCTCTTGTTTTGACTCTTGCACTCGGATCTCCAATGATTAGATCTTGAGTATGATCTCTTGCCCATCTGCTTCCTGTTGGGACATCAGTTCTTATGCCTTCTTGTCTTAGATCTTCAAGATTTATTTATTCTTCTTGGTGAGGAGGCTCGTTGTCTGGCATAGGCCTCTCTACGATCTCACTTCCTTGCTCAAAGATTTCACTTTTTGGTACTACGATCGTAGTATTGAGCTCGACAACCTCGTTCGTAGTGTCTGAACTGTTGGTCGCAATGTCTTGAGGCTTTGTTTTGTTTAAGTCTGTCTCATCAAAGATGATGTGAATTGAGACTTCAACACTTAGTGTCTTCTTGTTGAAAACTCTGTAGGCCTTACTGTTTGTGGCATATCCAAGAAAGATTCCTTCGTCTGATTTTGGTTGAAACTTCATCAAGTACTGCTTTCCATTATTGAGAATGTAGCATGCACAACCGAAAACATGAAAGTAGCTGACACTTGGTTTTCTTCCTTTCCACAGTTCATAAGGAGTCTTCTTCATCGTAGAGTGTATGAGTGATCTATTCTGAGTGTAGCATGCGGTGTTGACAGCTTCTGCCTAGAAGTACTCAAGCAGATGGGCTGCTACTAGTAGAGTCCTTCCAGCCTCTATTAATGTCCTGTTCTTTCTCTCAGCAACTCCATTTTGTTGAGGAGTTTGTGGAGCTGAGAAGTTGTGACTAATGCCATTGTCTGTGCAGAACTGGTCCATTTCTGAGAAGTCGAATTCTCTGCCATGATCATTCCTTATAGCCTTAATTTTCTCTCATTTCTCGTTCATCACAAGCTTGAACATCTTGATGAGCTGGGAACTTGTCTCATCTTTTGAGGTTAAAAAGAACACCCATGTAAATCTGGTGAAGTCATCGACTACGACCAGAGAGTATCTCTTTCCTCCAAGGCTCATTGTTGGAATTGGCCCAAAAAGATCCATGTGTAGCAGCTGCAAAGGTTTATCAATTGAATTGGCAGTTTTGCTCTTAAATGTGCTTAAGTGCATCAGATCCCAAGTCGATGTGCATTGCACGACCTTTCTTTAACGAAGTTGAACTTGGGTAGACCTGCAACTAGATCTTTTGAAGCTAATTTGGACATGCTTTTGAAGTTGAGATGAGATAATCTTCGATGTTATAGCCAGCTCATTTCTTCAGATGCTTTAGCTAGAAAGCATATTGTCTTATTTGAGCTCAGTTTTCTAAGATTTACTGTGTAGACATTTCCTTCTCTTGTTCCGGTTAGCTTCACAGCAGATGTTTTGGTCTCAGACATGACATTGATTGTTGAGAAATGTTTCTTGATGACCCTTGTCGCAGAGTTGGCTAATTCTTAGAAGATTATGTTGTAGTCCTTCCGCATAGGCCACTTTACTGAAGGATACTGCACCATTTCGAACTGAGCCATAGCCTCTTGTCTTTCCAGATCCATTATCTCCAAAGATGACCGAGGGACCCTCCTTCTCTATGTAGTTCGACATAAGGGCTTTGTTCCCTGTCATGTGCCTTGAGCATCCACTGTCCAGATACCAGGTTGCGATCGTGGAGCTCTTTTCCTGTAGTAACATTGAACCTTCATTTTTGTACCCATACTTGCATGGGTCCTATTATGTCAGTACCCTTGGGGACCCAAATCTGCTTGATTTTTGGTCTCACATGCATGGAATTATAATGACATTTTGCAGCCTTGTGGCCAACTCTGTAGCACACAAAACATTTGATATGGTTCATGTTTGTGTGTGTGTGAATGTTGTTCCTCCATTTGGACTTTTGTGGGTTATTGGTCATCCTCCTGTTAAGGTGATATTTCTTCTTCCATGTGTCCTTGGATTTCATGATTTGTGAGGAGTATACCTTTCCTCTATTGTACCTTCCTAGTTGGTTCGTAGAGTTAATCTTACTGGACTCTATGATCCTTTGAGGTTGGTGAGTAGTGGTTAGGTTACTCTTCTCTTTTATAAAACCTAAACCGACATGAGATCCCTTACTCCTGAGAATATGGATTGAATCAGCCAAGTAGGGTTTGATAGGCTCATCCTTCTGTGAGGATTTCACAAATATAATGCCTTTACTAAAACTTGAGGCATTACTAGTGTTAGTTTCCTTTACTTTTTCCACACATGGCTCTGAGGTAGATTCCACAAAGCCTAGTCTGCTCATCGGAGACACTTCTCTGGCTAGTGATTAGGGAGTCCATGGATGAAGAGGATTTGTTCCATGTAGAGATTATCTTTTCTAGATCCTCAATTTTAGAGGTTAGACTTGACTCTCTTTTTGCATTGAGCTCATTTGTTTGTTTCAAGAGCTTATTCTCAGCTTCAAACTTGGAGAGAGAATCGGTCTTTGAGAAGGGTCAAGCTTTCAGTTCTTCTTGAACTTTTTCTTTCTCCTTTTGAAGAAGTGAATAATCTTTAGACAGAACTCTAAACCACTTCATGTATTGGTCCAGATCAGATGTTATGCCATGTAGTGCAGTTCTAAGGTCATCAATATCTACATCAGCGGAGTTGAAGTCAAATACCTCATCAATACTTACTTCATGTATGTTGGAGTTCTATTTGTCCCTTACATTTTTGGCCATCAGGCAGAGATTTGGCATTTGAGGATCAACATCATCTCCAGATTCAAGAGTTGAGTCATTGTCTGAGTCACTCCATGATCCTCCAGCTACAAGGCCTTTGTCTTTCTTCAGTGGCCTTTTTTTGCCTTTGTGTTCCTTCTTTGCATGTGATTTCTTCTTGAGTTCTTCTCTAGGAGGTTTGTTGCAGTTGGCAATGAAGTGGCCAAGTTTCTTGCAATTGTAGCATAGGGCATTCATTTGCTCCTGGCTGCTGTAGTTGTTGACTTTCTTTGGCTTGCTGGTTTTGCCTTGTCGCATGAATCTTCTTAGTCTTTTCACCAGCATTGCAAAGTCCTCATCATCATCTTCATCATAGTCAGAATCAACTTCAGTGTTGACTTTGGAGGTGTTTTCGATTACTTTGAGAACAACACCTTTGTCCTTCTTTTCTTCCTTCTTGGACAACGTTTACGCTTTCGTTGTGTCGGGCCCATTCAGTATGTAAGAAGGTTGCCATATAGCTGTTAAACAGTCATTTCATGTAGATTCTTTGACTCTCTAATGGCAGAGGTTTTGGCATCCCACTTGCTTGGTAAGGCTCTCATAAATTTTATGATTAGATCATTGTTTGGATAGATCTTTCCATAGGCTCGTAGAGAGTTGAGCAGAATATTAAATCTCTCGTATGTGGTAGCGACGTTCTCTCCCTGAACGTGAGAAAACATCTCATATTTCTGAGTCAAGAGAGATTGTTTATTTTCTCTGACTTCTTCTGTTCCTTCATGCATGATGAGTGATGCTTCCCAAACCTCCTTTGCTATTTTGCAGTTGACCACGTTTTCAAACAGATCATCTTCTAAGGATTGAAATAAGATGTTCTTGGCCTTTTTGTTAAGTTGGACAGCTCTCTTCTCGTTCTCTATCCATTCTCCTTTGACCTTGATCTGTACTCTGTTTGGGTCATCTATAGTTGGTGCAAGCTTTGTAGGAACGTAGGGCCCATTTTGAACAGTTTCAAATAGATCTTCATCTATTGAATCCATGTAAGCTTGCATCCTAACCTTCCAGTTAGCGAATTTATCTTTGTTTCATATAGGTGGCTTGCTGCCTCCTCCAGTCTTTGATTCACTTGGTAAGTGTGACATTGGACCTACTCAAGCTTTGTAGGCTATATAATAGAACCTGCTCTGATACCAATTGTTAGTTCCCGGAGGCACAATAGTTATCTAGAAGGGGGGGGGGGGGTTGAATAGATATTAAAAACTTTTATTTGTATAAAGACTGTTTTGATAAAAATCATAAGCACGACGGAAATTAAGATTTCTTTGAAAACCCTTTTAGATAGTGAGTTAAAGAGAGTGAGGCAGTTATAGCAGTTATAGCAGTTATAGCAGTAATAAATAGACACAGTTGTTTTTAAGTGGTTCGGAGCACTTAAAGCTCCTAGTCCACTATTCTACTCCTCGAGTAGGAAATCCACTAAGGATGTCTTTTTACACTTTCTGAATCTCACAGATTCCTTCTAGACCAGCAGTCTAGGCACTTCTTAGTTCACTCTTGAACTCTTCAAGTCCAGCAGACATGGTTCTTCACAGTTCACTTAGAACACTTCAAGTCCTTTAGACTTGGAACTCTTACTTCAGTTGATTGGTTGTTGTAGAGATCGTGATTGGTGCTACTCGATTGCTATTAAGCACTTGTTGAAAGAATCGAGTAAGGTTGAGCAAGCTTCCTCTTTTTCTCAGATCGTAGAGTTGAGCGTTGATTGTGCTTGTGCGTTTTGTCCAATACTTGCTTACTTCGATCATCTGTCTATGTTCTGTATATATGTGATCCTTGAAATCTATCTGTTGAAGTCATTTGATGGGGCATTAAATGCGTCTGACATTTCTGAGCTTTGATGGAGACTTTTATGCTCAACTTCTGAAATGCATTCTGGCCCACTAACACCGCAGACTTCTTTCTCACCTAACACATGAAAAGGTGTTTTCCTCTGCCCAATGGTCCTTTTCTTGACTTCTTGAACACATTCTTTTCGATGTATACTAAGGATATCTTTTGTACCGTTGGGACTGGTGAGTGCTTCAACGTTCAAAATCCATTCCATATTTGTTGGAATTTGTCTTCAATCAAAGATAGGGCTCGATGCTTCTGACACAAGACAGATGATACTCTACGATCCATATCGTGGTGTCTTGTCACATTTGTGCCTGAGTTGAATGGAACACTACGATTTCTTTCAAAGGTTTTGCACAATATGATCTTTGCACACTAGGATCTTTGCTTGCTTGTTTTCCAGACTCTACATTTCCGAGAGCACACTACGATCTCTGAGTTAGCTTCGGCAAATGACTGGACCACTCTACGATTCCAAAAGAGATCTTTCAAAGCAAATACACTACGATCTTCTAAGCTCTATGATTCTGACTTGGCTTTTGCAATCTGTTGATCAACTTGATAGACTACGATTCTTGTTGAAGCCTATCTATACTTTTCAAGTCATGGATCAACCAAACATCTTTGATCTCTTAAACTATACATTTGTTTAGAAAGATGAACATTAAAAGCAAAGATCAACCTAACAAATTTGATCTATCACTAAGTCCTTGTACATATATCCCTTGAAGGACTTTACATATAATCATGAGCATTTACTTTAAAACATCAAATCAAAATATGCATTCTTCCAACAGACATCTCAATCAGTCGATTAACATCTTAGTCACTCGATCAACATCTTCAGCATTCTCACTCCATCTCAATCACTCTGCATCTTGTGTCCGCCGGACTTCGCCGAACTTCATCGGACTTCGTCTCACTCCATCTCTCCGTCCGGTTTAAAAGGATCATATTGACCGACTGTTTGAGTAGGTATAATTTCATTCTTTAGGTTTTCAATTTTATTTACCCCTTAGTTGTTATGATTTCCTCTATTTCTCTCCTCCCTCTAACAAGCCCTAAATTTTCTAATTTTGGGACACCCTTCTGTGGGGTGTTTTGTGAGCCACTGTGGTTCGGGTTCAATGTCATATTCATATGACATTGGTAGCAGCTACCAATTAAATTTGATGGGAAGCAACTGATGTTGTAAATTTTTGCATAAGCAACTAGTTTGTAAAAGTAGTAGTTACATATATATATATATATAGTTGTCATTTTTTGTGGTTAAATGACCTTTGTTGTCACAACTCAGCACCATAAAACAAAACACATTTCTGAAGGACTATTTGGTGACTACAACTACCAAACAACAAAAATGACATGCTATAATTAGTTGCGCATACTGTTATGAATACTATAAATATAATTTTGGCTCTATATACATGTGGTGGTATTTATAGGCTTACAGGGTAGTAAATGAAGGGACAAATGTTGAATCAAAGTAGTTGATGTATTCTAGATCTTTAGTTGCCTAAATTTTGCGAACGCTGTAGCCTGCATCCTCTGATGTCAAGTTCTCCCTCCAGTTCTGAAATTTAGATCCACCAAAAATGACTTGCTTAATTCCAACATAGCTATCAAAATTAAAATTCACCAGAGTAGTAATCAGGCTATATAAGTTATAATGAAACTTCGATTGCATATCAGTTCAGTCCTAAGACTTTAGAAGGTACTTTATGCTGAATTTCTAAATAAGAAATACTCACGAAGTATAAGTTTCTTTTGGGTATGCATATCAATTTGATTTTGAGTGATCCCATATTCTTTTTTGGTATTGGGTTCTACTTTGACCTTTTCATCTTTTTAAATGCTTTTGCAAGTTAAAATAATGACATGTTGTGGAATGGGTATAATATTATTGGCAAAATGATGTGTTCTTGGTATGGTTTCAAAGGTCCTTGAAATATAGTTGTATCATTCTTAGTAGTCTTGTTGGTGTTCAAGCTTTGTGTTCCTTGGCCAACCTTTAGTCATTACCGGTACTTGGCATTGGGCAATATTGTTGAATCCTCAATTACCAAATTTGAGCCTGGTTGTTTCCAATTTTGAGAGAAGCTAATCTGTCATTTAGGATTTTTATTGTTTTGTTTTATAAACTAGTAGGCAGGCATAACAACATATTGTCTGTCATTTTGGCGGTATTATCTGTTAAGGGGGCTGACATTGTTTGATGTAAAACTGTTATTTAATAGTTGTAGTTGAACTACCCACTTTAAAGGTATAAGGAGCACTCAAATAGCAAGCATGGCCTAAAAAATTATACAAGTAACAAATTAAGTAACATCAAATACATCTAGTAGTTGGTAAAAAAATATACAAGTAACCAAATTTCTCGTAAGGTTTCTAAGGATTCTTGGCCTGCGGGGTGATTAATTAAAACTAGGAAGTTCTGCTTTTATAGAGGGCTAAATTCCAATTCTATATACGATATATGAAAGTGGGTGAAAAGGGTCGAGTAACAAAATCTTGTACTTGTTTTAGTTGTATGCTTAATTGCGCTAAAAAACCTTGCTATTTTAACAAGCCCTAAATCTTAACGAGCCTTACGTTTTGAAGAGAACAGGTGTCTCGCCTTGGTGGTGGTACTATTTTATGGGGTCTACATAAAGGTAAATCTAACACCAAATGTTAGTTTGAAATCTATAGCTTCTTTAGTGATTTATTACTTGTTTTAGTATATTTCTCTCTATTATCTTTAATCAACCTGGGTGGTGGGAAGGGGACTTGGCATAAATCTTACATACACCTTTTTTGTTTTGTTTGAGTGAACTAGGAGTTTGGTTGGCGTTCAAGGTAATTGATTATGATAATTAATTATCATAATTAATTATCATAGATTTCTATACGCAATATCATTCTGATGGTTGTTCAATTTGATTTAGGGACATAATATTATGGATAAGACGTGGATGGAATTACCCAGATATTCTAAAGAATATCTTGCAGGCATAGAGAGATTTCTGGACTTTGGTTTCGAAAAAGTGGGCATGGTAATGGGAAGAATTCCTTGTCTATGTAAGAATTGTGTAAATGGCCGATACCAGATTCGAGCTACAATTCATGAACATTTGATTTGTGATGGATTTATGTTTGGCTACACGAATTGGGTGCACCAAGGGGAAGATGTGATTGTCAGGAATGTGAGTAACGATGATGTTCACGACGAACCATCACAATCCGAATATGATCATCGTATGCCTAAGATGGTAAATGATATATTTAGGGATCACAGTGTGGAATCATCAGCTGAAGCTATAAAATACCAAAAGTACATGTTAGAGGCCAATCAATCATTATATCTTGGATGTGAAATTGAGATTGTCCTTTCATTCATTGTATGGAATCATCAACTGAAGCTATAAAATACCAAATTGTTGGTAGGTCATACGTTGGGCACTAAATCAATTCCAAAAAAGAAGCATGAATTGGTAATTTGATGTTATTTCAATATTTTTTGTCGTTAATCATGTATTAGACTTCTATGAATAGAGTATTTCTTGAATTATGTACTATTTTTTGTTTTATTTATAGTACCAAATAAATTAAAAAGAGATTGATCGAGCAGATATGTATATACAGTCCCACACTCGAAGTGTTAACTCAATTTTACTAGGAGCATCCTCGAATGTGGTACGTATTTATCAATCCTCAAACAATGGGGTCTTTTAACTCTTTATTCCATATTGTCTTTAAGCTCTTTATCGAGGGTATGATTCTATATACTAATTATTATATGATTATTTATTCTATTAGTTACTGCCTTCTCAAATTAAATCCTTAAAGTGACTTGCTGCTTTACATGAGAGAACAATACTTAATTGGGTCACATAATTGTCAATGAGGCTGTCTGGTTGGTCCACTTCCACCAACAGTTTCATTTCCTTGTATGTGTATTGAGTGTTTAATAAATTGAAAAAAGCACTTTTACCCTTACGTGGTTATAGTGGTTATTAGTGTTTTAAATAATTAGCCTATACTTTTTAAAATGCATTTTTAAAATATTCAATTAGCCCTTGAACTATACTTTTTTTAAAAAATGTTCAAAAGATAAAATAAAAAATTAACCCATTCCGTATTCCCTCTCCTCATCAATTTCACCAAAAGCACGAGAGACGTTAACAAATCAAGTAATAGAATTGCTAATGGGGTCTTTCACTAGTGGCTTTTTTTTAAAAAAATAAAAAGTTATGTGGCAAAAAGATAAAAATAAAAAATCATTAATTATATCTAAGGTATTCCCTCTCCTCATCACACATGGTTAAAGTGCGCCAAAAGCACGAGAGATGAGAGAGAGAATGAAAAAGAAAAACAAGTAGTAGCAGTAGTGCCTTGTATATTGGGAGAAAAGGAAGAAGCGGTATTTCATGAGGAACTTGATGGTCTTTTTGTTTGATTATTTCTTTCTCCCTTTGGTAGGTTGATGATATTGTAAAGAAGCTTCTTTTGAATATACTAATGGTTTAATTGATAACATTTTTTAATTCAACTTATTTTTTCCATTGGGATTCTTGTTTCATTTTATTTATTCAAATCTTTTATATATATATATATATATATATATATATAGTTAGCTTTGATTGTTTCTTTAGCTTGCTATGTGTGTGGCATACATTTCAGATGGAATGTGCATATTTGGTGGTTAGATGGAATGTCCTATTACACTATAATCATATAAACACATCCCCTCCATCCTACTATAGTTTTTTACATTTTCCTTTTTAGGGTATAGCACAAATACACTCCTTAAGCGCCAAAAGACTCTTGTTAATTTTAGCACCCTCAATCCTGCAACAGACAAGACTACAAAAATCAGGAATTGCAATGGATTATGTGCATTGATTTTCAAAGTACTAAAGAACAGACCAATCAATATAGGCAACACAACACTACAAGAATTTTCATAACATAAACAATAACTACATCAACTCAATTCTAAACTGAACAAGACTCGGAACAACAATGCAAAGTTGCAATATAGCATGTGACCTTGAAGACTCTTCATTTGCCCCAGTAGAGCCAGTACTTCTTGCTGCATTCCCTCTCTCAATGTATTCTTTAACAATCTGTACATCTAAAACTTCAAATTCGAGTAGGTATACAATGCAAACCTGTTGCCGGCCATCTTCTCTCATGCAAAGTTTCCTATACAAGAACAATGTAAGAAATTTTTACGTCAGGTCCACTAGAACTTGCCCTTGTGCATTTATTTAAAATTTTGCTCGATATATCGAACATAAAAGTTGAATAATCAAGCATAAAAAGATAACCATAAAGTTGGTTACCAAAAAGATTCACTAAAACACTCCAAGGCTCCAAGAAAGATGAACATAAAGTAGAAAAT
This sequence comes from Panax ginseng, assembly GCA_020205605.1. NCBI lineage: Eukaryota > Viridiplantae > Streptophyta > Magnoliopsida > Apiales > Araliaceae > Panax > Panax ginseng. The sequence continues at coordinate 105,690,013 of CM035134.1, forward strand.
AACTTCAAGAACTTGTCTTTAATAATGTATATAACTAGAAGCAAGCTTCAAGATCAAAATAATTCAAATGGATACAATCTTGGAAAGAAATTATTTGCTACTCTTCTTTAAGTTATGTTGAATCGCCTTGTATATTTAAGTTATGTATATTTTTTGTATATTTTCACAGGAAAAAATTATTGAGTTAAAGAAGACTCAGGAATCGACTGGTGAAAGCAGTAGTACAGGACGGAATGATATACTTGCACAAGTTCTTTGGACTAGAGCGACATGGTAGACTTGACAATGTGGAGTTGGTGCCTGACTACAAACACTTGGGGCCTCGTGACACAAATAATTAGGTACAACGTGAGAATCAAGAATTGAAAGATGAGTTGAAAAAGGTGCGGGAAAAAGGAGACGATACTGCAAGGAAAGTGCATGAACTATTATCAATGATGACAGAATTTATGAAGAAGTCATTAATTCCAAATGCTCATTCCAACAATCAGGTGTTGCTCTCTCACCCCACTTATACTTAAATTTTTTGCTCTATCACTCTGTTTGTATGGATTAACAAGTTCACTTGATAATTAATTTGTAGGATCATTACACAGAAGGAGATAATGGTGATATTATTGGATCAAATAATCCTATAGAGGACCTGTGACATGTCTCGTGCTGTTGAAAATTTGTTAGATGTAACACTATTTTGGATGAAAATTTGTTATAGATGTGATACTGAAAATATGTTAAATGTGATACTGGTTATGTACTACTTTGATACATAGTAACAGTATTTTGGATGGTTATGTATATTTAGATGATATTATACATTAATAGACTTTATATGTTTTGTTCTTTTAGTTGTAAATATTATATTCAGATTGGATGGTTGAATGTAGTTATGCTTCTTAACAGGTAAAATAAATAAGAAATATTGTATAATTCTGTAAAAATTTGGAAAAGATATAGCGACGGTTAGGACCGTAGCTAAAAACAAATTTTTTGGCGCCAAAACACCTATAGCGATGGCCACGACCGTCGCAATACTTCTCACATTTATGCCAAATCTCACCTATAGCGACGACCATGAACGTTGCAATAGACCTCACATTCGCGCCAAATCTCATTTATATGGACGGTCACCGAGCCGTCGCGATGAGACCTCAAATTTGGCGCTTAATTTTACCCATAGCGACGCGTCGCCGATCATCATAATAGCTCTCGACCATTCACGCCAAATCTTTCAGAGTAGCGGTCATGACCATCGCTATATCGATTTTCTGACCATCGGTAAAAAGCTTCAAGAGCATTTTTGTGGAGTTTTCTGGCGACGGTCGGACCGTCGCTTTAGGAAAAAAGACCGTCGCTATAGGTTTCTGCCATGGCTCGCTATAGGCTATAGCGACGATCGCTGACCGTCGCTATAGGCTATAGCGACGGTCTTTTCATCTATAGCGATGGTCGTCGACCGTCGCTATAGCTAGATTTTCTGGTAGTGGTATTATTACCTCAACCTTAACAGTCATTAAGACTATACAAACCCTTCTTAACATACTTAGAGGGATATATCAACCCTTTGTACCATGTATTGTACATAAACATCTAAACGTTACACATACAAAATCCCCTATGCTAGGGTTGTTCGTCTCAGCTTGAATTTAGAATTTCCGCTCTAAAGAAATTTTAGCTCATAACTAATTTATTAGTGTTTCTAGAATTTTAGAACACTATTCAATTATAGATTAATTGAATCAATAAAGGTTTGCTTACTACTTGAAGGTTTAATACGACAATAATGCTTTGAACAAGGTTATCAAAGTCAAGGACCGAATAACAACAATGTATAATTGAATAACCATGATATACGTGCAAAGTGCTATATCCAAAAGAGTTAGAACAATCTCATTTGAATCGATGTATTAGAATAACATATGCTTTAAATAATAATATCAAGGTGTAGAAAAGTAAAACTCGCTCATGGTAATGAATTATGTTACAAGAGCTTGTACAATCATACACGAGATAGAATCAATAGGCTTGCTTAACTTCAATGTAAAATTTAGGAATAGATAGATTGCTTGACTTAAAGATAACATAGCTATGAAACTTGCTTAATGATAACAAGGTAGAGTTAGAAAACTTGCCTCAAGCGTAAGCTATAATATTAAAACTCACGTTCACCTACACATTTTAGTGGAATCACAATCTCTATTAGACATGTTAACATCCCCTTACAAAATAACACCAAATTCTAGTTAAACTTGTTAATTTAGTACAAATCTTACCTTACAATACATATTTCAAAATCACAAGTGTACAATCCATAACACTTATTCATTGATCAATAAGTTTCTTAAATCATATATATCATTTTCACAACTTACTAACTCTACATTTTAGGGTGACTAACCACATGATACATCTCTATTTTAGACTTGTTATTACACAGTTGACACATTAACACAATCATTAAGCTAAGTTATAATGAATGTCCAAAGTCTCAGAGAAATAGACTTTTTATTGCTCTGTGATCGACTATCACATGCTGGGCCAGTAAGTATTACCTTAGGTTATCTTCGTCACATGGCATCAAGGCTACCGCCACACCAAGACCAAAAGAGCACCAAGAGCACGAGCACCATCGCCAAGAGGGTGTGCAATACCGCTTATGCACTGGAGTTCAGCTTTTTATAGAACATGAAATTAGATCTGCTATAGACCAAAAATCTCAATTCCATAGAAATTCACCAAACTTCAACATCTAAAACTTTGTAATAACATAGTTAAGCATGTTATACACCATTCTAACTACATAAATATCACATACACATGAATTTGAAGAATCAAAACCATATTTTTCCAAATTTCACCATATTTAACACTTTTAGCGAATTCGTATCCCACGAATTCGTTTCTTAACCAAATGACACGATTCGAACTACGCCGATTTCGTTTCTTAACATATTAACATAATCCAATAACAAATTACATATTATAACACATATAGAGCATCAACCTTTGTACTTTCTAAAGCCATTTTTCAAACATAACACTGTTATTTTCCTTTTCTTCCTACAACCAATTTACACGAATTTGATACTTTAAACAACACTCATATAAGATAATTAATAGTATATAACCCATATATGCAAGTATATACATCACTCTAACATAACTATAAATTTACAGGGAATAACTACTAAGAAATCAAAACATATAAATTAGAAGCAATTATACCTTAAATCCTTGATTATTGAAGCAATTGATATAGAATGGCTTCAATTCCTTCCCCTTCCACAACAAAGCCCTTAATCTCTTAACAATTCTCTCTGTGTTTTTCCCCTTTCTCACCAACTCTTTATTCTTAGTTTAGCCTTAGGCAAAGAAATAAGACGCGAAGTAATAAAATGGCCTTTCCCACGTACTCTTCCGTTAAAAAAATAATACGTCTGCGTCAATTGGAATAAGCCAAAGGCAACAAGGCCTTGTTTGGCTACTACCTATTTCCCAAACTAAAATATTTTAATAATATTTATATTATATAGTTACATGTGTCACACCTTAATTTAGTTAATTTAAATAACTTTAGTTTAGTTAATTTAAATAACTTATAATAAAAATAAAAATCTTATTATCATTATACTTATAATTAATAAATAATTATATATCTAATTTAATTAATAAATTATAAACATCACTTTATTTTATTTATTTATTTCTTTTAAATTAAACAATTCATTTAATTTAATTATTTTTCTTAAATATAAAGCAATTGATTCAATTTAATTATTTCCTTAAATTAAATCCTTGAGATAAAATTATCATTATTTAATTTAATTAACATTAATTAATTTAGTTACTAAATTAATTCACCATAATTCATCAATTATTTATTTATCTCAATAACTAAATAATTTAAAATATTTATTTAATTCAATAAACATTTAAATTAAATTACAATTTCTCGATTGTTACATCCTTCCCTCCTTAAAAGGATTCTGTCCACAGAATCACAACTCGAAAAATTTTTCGTTAAATTCTTCCCTCCTTAACAAGATTCTGTCCCTAGAATCGCTATACAAAATCATGCAAACAACTAAGGATAATTTTTTATCATAACGCTTTCAAGTTCCCATGTAGCTTCTTCAGCATTGTGGTTCCTCCAGATTACCTTAACAGAAGGTATCACCTTATTCCTCAGTACTTGCTCTTTTCTGTCAACAATTTGAACATGGACTTTTTCATATGACAAATTTTTCTCAAACTGTAAGGGCTCATATTCTATAACATGCTTATAATCAGGCTTATATGGCCTCAACACTGAAATATGAAAAATATTATGAATATGCTCCAACTCTGGAGGTAAAACTACCTCGTACGCCACTTCACCAACTCGTCGAAGCACTTCAAAAGGTCCTATAAATCTAGGGCTCAATTTCCCCTTCTTGCCAAATCGAATTTTTCCCTTCCAGGGATACACTTTCAAGAAAACATAACTACCGACATCGAATTCTCTATTTTGTCGATGTTGATCGACATATTTCTTCTATCTATCTTGTGCTGCGATCAATCTCTCTCGAATCACTTTGATGATCTCGATAGTCTGTTGTACCAATTTTGGACCCAATAGCTGACGTTCACCTACCTCATCCCAACATAACGGAGTTCTGCATTTCCTGTCGTATAACACTTCATAAGGCGGCATGCCAATACTCGCGTGATAACTATTATTATAGACAAATTCTACCAACGGTAAATGATTATCCCAATTTCCCTTAAAATCCATGATACATGCTCTGATCATATCTTCTAGTGTTTGGATGGTTCTCTCACTCTATCCGTCGGTTCGAGGATGGTACGCTGTGCTCATTCTCAGCTTTGTCCCCAAGAATTCTTGTAATCGTCTCCAGAAATTAGATGTGAAACATGGATCTCTGTCTGATACAATGGACACAGGTATACCATGTCTTGAAACAATTTCCTTCACGTATAATTTTGCAAACCAATCTTGGGTAAATCGAAGCTTGATTGGCAAAAGGTGTGCCGACTTCGTCAATTGATCAACAATCACCCAAATGGCATCGTAACTTTAAGACCCCGAATTTTATGAAATGAAAGTATTCAATTTTCTTATAATTATTATTTTATTTCGTAAATGGTTAAATTAATAAAAGGTTAAAGTTAAGGGTGATATGTGAATTTTTTTTGCAAAGTATGCAAGTGGTTATAAAATATTCCTTTGGTTTCTGGGGAATATTCTTTTTGTCGGAGAATATCAAATGCGACAGCACAATCATTGGTGGACCCCACAATGGAAGTATTATAAGTAGTAAGAAAATGACATAATTATCTTTTTATAAAAAAATAATGTTAAAAGTGTTACCGTTAAAAGCTGTTGAACTACTTGGTAGTAAAAAAGTATAGTAATACTGGCGTGGTTACATAGCACAGCACGGTATTGATTATTGATGCTTACGTGAGACGTCACTTATTTATACTCAATTATTGCTACAGTAATTGTTGCATCATATCTCTCATATTATTGATTCAATTATTGTCACAGTATCATCTGCATAATATGATATATTATTAAATCAATAATTGAGACGACAAAGTTATTTATATCATTATTTGCAATATTGACAATATCTAGAAGTTCTGTCAATGAGAGGTTTGGTCACCTAATTGCACGATAATAAGGAGAAATCCTTATCGAAAAGTTCCCTCTTTCCTGGAAACGACCTGGTTGTTAAATATTGTGAGTTATAATATTAATGATGAATAAGTTCGTGTTGATTAAAGAGGAAATTTATAGTTCCATTGTGTTGGGATTATTAGTGTTAGTGAAAACCGATATTTATTTCGATAATAATTGATGTCTGGAAGTTATATTGACCAATCGGGTAATTACTCGGATAAATGAGCAATTAATTGCTATTAATTCACATGATTATAACTATTTGTTCACATGTGTGTACTATTGAATCACATTCATTTACTATTAGGGGAGTTGGTGCAAGTTTGATAATACTTGCATGACTAAGTTAAAAATGGAGGTATAGATGAAGGTACTATACTATAATTAATTTTTTCACATGTTTAGAACTATTAAGTCACATGATTTACTATTGATTCACATGATTTACTATTAGGGGAGGTGGTGCAAATTTGATAATACTTGCATGACTAAATTAAAAATGAAGGAAAAGATGAAGGTATTATACTGTAATATTTCGAGCCCCAAAATGTGTAATTATGGAAACTATATTTTCCTATAAATAGAAGCTCATTCCTTCATTATTTTTCACCAATTCACTAAAGCTTTAGAGCAATTATTATAGAGAGAAATTATAGAGAGAAAGAAGAAGAGAAGTCTCTGCTACCTCAATATTCCAATATCCAGTTTCTTCTAAGGTAAGGGATATTATTATTATAGTAAGGGTATTATTTCTTTCATATTCATGAAGAGAATTATTTTCTTTCAATAATCGTAAGAGTCGTTATTCCATTCTTTATTATTATGTTGGAATAACCTATTTACGCACAAGTACCGCATACATGGTGAAATTCTTCTATTATTCCATTCTTTATTATTCTCATTGGAATAACACATCATGCGGTCTATCGCATGCCCAGTGAATTCTTTATTATTCCATTCTTTATTATTACATTGGAATAACTCGTCTGCATGTCATTTCTATCGCATGCCCGGTGAATTCTCCCGTTATTGAATTTTTATTGTACATTGGAATAATTCCATTCGTGTGGTCTATCGCATGCCTCGGTGAATTTTGTTGTTATTCCATTCTTTATTATATCGTTGGAATATCACGTGCATGCGGATTACGCATGACCGGTTTCGTTTCTTTATTATTCCGTTGGAATATCACGCCTATGCACGGATACGCATGACACCGGGTTCCATTCTTTATTATTCATTTGGGAATAACCTTATCTGCATGCGATTTCTATCACATGCACGGTGAATTCTTCTGTTATTCCATTCTTTATTATTCTGTTGGAATAACCTGTCTATGTGGATTACCACATGCATGGTGAATGATCTTTCTTATTCATTCCTTATTAAATTGTTGAAATGATCTGTCTACGTGGATTACCGCATGGCGGGTGAAAATCCATTTACAGTTTCGTATATTCTATTATACTCGTCTGAGATATCATTTATTTTGTACTCGTCATGGAATATCCTTTTCTTTAGTATTTTTTTACAAGTTACTATTCACGGGTTACAATTCACCAGGTTACTATTCACTCTAGTATTATTCACTCGGGTATTCGAGGAACTTTTCGTGCCGAAGTACTATTCATGAGTTACTATTCATAGGTTACTATTCACCTGATTACTATTCACTCTAGTATCATTCACTCGGATATTCGGGACACTTTTCGTGTTGGGGTACTATTCACGGGGTACTATTCTCAAGTACTATTCACGGGTACTATTCACCCAAAAATATATATTTTTTTTTCATCCAAATTATTTTTGGTATATGAATATTATTCATGAATTTTACTCAACAAAGCGTTATTATCTTTGACAATTTGGACGTTATTGATTCCTGGATAAATTAAATTATAAATCTTTAAAATTTATCCTTGAACTTGTTTTATTGAATTATCATGTCATTGTCATCATCCTCATGCTTATATTGTGATTAAAGTCATCCTTGGCTTACGTGCATAGATGGACTTGGTATGATTATGACTAGAGATTATTCGGTATAATCATGACCGTAATGTGACGAATGATGTGGTAAAAGTCCTCATTGGCATGTAGTTTATTGATGGACAGTTATGGGTATGATTATGACCAGGGATTATTCGGTATAGTCATGACCATTGATGATTACATGAATATCCTTGGCCCGTAGTACAAGGATGATTCGATGATATGGTTTATTTATTAAGTTGAGTCTCAGCGATAAAGTTGATGAAAAACTTTTTAAATCATAGAAGATAGTAGATTTTATGCTCTACTTGACTCTTCTAATGGATTACTTATTCCGCTGCAGTTGTTGATCTAAAACTTGTTGTCTATTGTATTCTATCAGTTGTTATATTGTTGAAGGCTAATGATAATTTATCCTGCATTATCTTAGTCATAATATTTCTTACTGGGCTAGTTGAGCTCACCCTTCTTTCATTGTTCTCTTCAGGAAATGAGAATATAGCTGGGACAAGTCGGGGAATGGAGTGATGATCCATGATAAATGGTTTTAGTAGTCCTCACTATTCTACGGAATAATGTGATAATAATTGTAATGAGAACACCATTGAGTGTGGATATTGTTTAGATGACAATATTCTTGTTTAAACTCTCAGTTATGTTTTGTCGTATTGTACACGACAGTTGTATAATTAAGTTTGTATTTGATTTATGTACCATGTATTTGGCAACCCAAGATGGGTGATGTATACATGTTTTGGGGGCGTCACAGTAATCTTGTTGGGTTGTTGGAAGACCTACCACAAAATCCATTGTGATATGCTCTCATTTCCATTTTGGTATCTCCAATGGTTGTAATAATCCGCTTGGCCTTTGATGTTTAGCTTTAACTTTTTGACACATTAAACATTTCGCCACGCACTCAGCCACATCCTTTTTCATATTCGGCTACCAAAAATGATGTCTAAGATCCTGGTACATCTTTGTACTCCTAGGGTGAATCGAATATATTGAGTTATGAGCTTCACTCAGAATTTCCTCTTTAACCTCTAGTACCGGCAGAACCCAAATTCTCCCTTCGAATCGAAGTAACCATTCTGAATCGATTTTGAATTTGTTTTCCTCACCTACAGATATTTTCTGATTTATCTTTTCGCAGTCTTCATCCTGAAGTTGTGCATTTTTCACCTTATCCACCAACGTTGAACCGTTTCCCATCTGGAACAACTTTTCATCGGATTATGTCGGATATTTAATTTCTAACTCCATCTTAGCCATTTCTGACAATAACTTCTCCTGAGCAGTTAACAACATTAACTTCTCCCGTCCCTTCCTACTAAAGCATCAGCAACAATATTCGCCTTTTCGGGATGATAGAAAATCTAACAATCATAGTCTTTGATCAGCTCCAACCATCTTCTTTGTCTCATATTTAAATCTTTTTGTGTAAAGATATACTTCAGACTTTTATGGTCAGTATATATCTCACACCTCTCTCCATAAAGATAATGTCTCCAAATTTTGAGGGCAAACGCAACCGCCGCCAAGTCTAAGTCATGAATCAGATACCCTTACTCGTAATCTTTCAACTGTCGTGATGCATACACAATAGCTCTTCCGTTCTGCATAAGCACACAACCTAGTCCTTTATGCGATGTGTCACTATATACCACAAAATTCCCTGTATCATCAGGCAACGACAACATAGGTGCTAAACTCAACCTCTTCTTCAATTCTTGAAAACTTTCTTCATATTTTTCTGTCCAAACAAACTTAACCGCCTTCCTAGTTAAGTTCGTCAACTGAGTCGCGATCTTGGAAAAGTCTTAAATAAAACGCCTGTAGTAACCTGCCAATCCTAAGAAACTCCTTACTTACTCGACGGTGTCTTGGTGATCCCGATTTATTCTGACTTCAACTTTTGATGGATCCACCAAAATTCTGTCCTTATCAATAACGTGTCCAAGAAACTGTACACGTTCCAACCAAAATTCACATTTTGAGAACTTAGTATACAACTTCTCTTTTCTCAATGTCTCCAACGTCACTCTTAAGTGTTCCACATGTTCCTCTTTGGTTTTGGAATATACCAATATATCATCAATAAACACCATCACAAATTTGTCTAAAAATGGTTTAAACACCCTGTTCATCAAATCCATGAATGCTGCAGGTGCGTTGGTTAAACCAAATGACATAACTAGAAACTCTTAATGATCATACCAAGTTCTGAACATTGTTTTTGGTACATGCTCCGGCCACACCTTCAACTGATGATAACGACTTCTCAAGTCTATCTTTGAGAAATATCACGCTCCCTTCAACTGATCGAACAGGTCATCGATTCTAGGTAATGGATACTTATTTTTAATCATGACCTTATTTAATTCTTGGTAATCAATGTAGAGCCGCATCGATCCGTCTTTCTTCTTAACAAACAATACCGGTGCTCCCCATGGTGACACACTCGGCTAAATATACTTCTTGTCAAGCAATTCTAGTAACTGCACCATCAACTCTTTCATCTCTACTGGAGCCATTCTGTATGGTGCCTTAGATATCGGGGCCGTTCTTGGTAGTAAGTCAATCATCTGGAAATACGTCTGCAAAATCTCTTATAATCGGTATTTCTTCTAGCTTCGCACTCTTCTTCTGTGTATCGACTATGTAGGCTAAGTATCCTACACATCATTGTCTCAGTAACTTCTTAGCTTGCATCACCGTTTGACAACTTGCTTGTCGAGGTGACTTGCTACCAAAGAACACAACCTTTGACCTTTGAGTCATAAGGTTAACACACTTCCTTTGGCAATCAATTATCGCTCCGTAATTGAATAACCAATCCATTCGAAGATAACATCAAACTCACTAAGTATAATTGGTATCAAATCTACCATCATCTAAGTAACCTTTTATATCCACTCTACAATTACTATATATGAATTTAATGGAATCACTTCCTATTCGCAATCTCTATACTTAAGGGAAATTCTAATTCTTCCCGAGGCAAATCTAAATTTTGAGAAAATTCATCTGGATATAAATGAACAAGTAGCACCAGAATCAAATAGTACATAAGCATTAATACCATTAATTGAAATGATACCTGACACCACATCCTTAGACTGTACAGCATCTTGCACGGTCATATTAAAAGTCCTCGCAGTAGGTCGGCTTGACTATGTTGGTCCAGTGATAGTGAATGCACCACCACCGTTGTTGTTTCCTTTTCCACCACTTGCACTTCCCTCTGGCTTCTTAGGGCAATCACGAGCCATGTGATCTTTTGAACCGCAGGTAAAACATGCTCTTTTCTTTGGACTAAAACAATTCAGTGCAATGTGTCCCTCCTGACCACAGTTGAAACACACCTGCTTTCCCTTCAAACATACCCCAATATGGTTCTTTCCACAAGTCGTTCAAGCTTCAAACTTTTTTTTTCTGCTGATTTCCTTGTTGTCCTCCCACAGTCGAATTCTCACTCCATTTCCTATTCTGATTGTTACTTCCAATGTTACTTCCACTAGCCTTATTTTCATTCTCAGTCTTCCTTTTCTTCTATTCTTGGTTGTACTTGGTCAAGGCATCGCTTCCACCTTTTGAAATAATTGCCTTCTCCAGTACAGCCGCAAATGCATTCAGCTGGAACATTGAAACCTTGATGTAAAGCCAGGGATTCAATCCTTGTTCGAACCTTCTCACTTTATGCTCGTCGGTATTGACTTGATATGTGGCAAACCTTGTCAACTCGTTAAACTTTGCAGCATATTCTGGCACTGTCATAGTTCTTTGTTTCAACTCCAGGAATTACACTTCTAATTGATTCTGAGAACTCGCTGGAAAGTACATACCAAAAAATATCTCCTTAAATCTATCCCATGCTATCACTCCTTGTCCCCCACGAACCTTATTTTCCTGCCACTAGTAGCTAACGAGACTTGACATGAACGTTATGTAACGCATCTTCCGATCCTCATTAACTCTAGCTACGCCAAACACTTTCTCCATTTCCATGATCCCAGTTTGGGCTTCCTTTGGAATTATAGACCCTTGAAACTCTGGCGGTCAACCGCTTTGAATTCCTTAAAGGTCATGACTTGAGCTTCGGTTGATTTGCAAGTGCTACCAAGCTCTTTGAACCAGGATTAGTATTGACCTCGTTATTATTATTAGTAGACCCCTCAGGAGGTGCTTATTGACGTGGTTATCTTCTTCTAGGAGGCATTTTCTGTTAAAATATACGCTTATTAGTTCGTTACTCAACTTCTTGGGTATTTGAAGTTTAACTTAAACATTCCAAGATTAAAGCTATAACACATAACATTTCAAATAAACTTTGATATTTTATTCATTCATAACATTTTAAAACATACTAAAAATAGCATAACTTCTATAAACATCCACTTTCCTAAACTAGACAAGTTTCAGGATTACATACTCATACTATCCATTTATTTATCTCAATATAAGGGATCCACAGTTTATTTATTCACATAATTAACCACATATTATTATCACTCTTATTCTATCTAGGCATATAATTAAGACGTCGTAAGGCTTCTCGACGCTCTTCCTCCATGATACGATATGTCATTCTATGATCCATCACGAACCACGGCAAATCTTCAAATTGAGGTGGATAATAAAAGACTTGATCCTGGGCCCTATCAATCGTAGAATTAAAAGCGTAATCCATCTCGTTCATCTTAGCCTTCTTCACTTGGACCTTAGCCTCAGCACGGTCTGCACGTTGAGTCGCCTTCATCCAAGCATCCTCTGCTTTTGCACGCTTAGCTGATTCCTCTTTGAAGTCATCTTTTAATTTCTCCATGTCAGTCTTCATCTTCTCGTTTACTGCCAACATGTCTTCATGCTAACCCTTGGTATGAACTAGGTCCCACTCCGTGTTTCCAAGGTGTGAGTCGAGTTCTTGAATCTCTGCATCCTTCCGCTCCATCGAGCGTGATGCATCTCAACCATCTCCTTGACTCCTCAACTTTGTCCCTGTAATTCTATGTTACTACCATACTGAGTGTCATACATCTCGGTGATATGGAGTTTAGTGGAAACTCCTCAAGGTCCTCTTCCTTATCATCCTCCTTTATCTCCTCAAAACAATCCTCCCGGGATCGGTCCACAAACTCATCCTCCTAGATCAACTATTACCAAGACAAAATGAATATCCGGGGTTCGTCGTCTCTAGGTACCTGAGGTATCACTTCCCTAGCTGGACAGGATCCTCCTTCGTTAGACATCCTGACAACAAAATATTTTAAGTTTTACTTAACATTTTCGATACCCGCGAGCACATAAGTTATTAACACATAGCACATAATGTCTTTTATTATTTAACTTCAATGGATACCTTAATCCATTCCTTAAAACTCGATAAGAGATGAACACCTCTATGGTTTCTGTCTCCTTAAAGGTTACTTCCTAAGGTTTCCCCACCTAAGGTTCATAACCTAAAGCTCTGATACCAACCTGTGACACCCCCAAATCCAGGTACTCCATTCCCACAGGATTTGGTGTTCACTTACCAAAACACTTACATCTAACTACCCATCATAAAGGATAAAGACATAATTTAAATAACTTAAACAATAATATTTCCTATTAAACGGTTACATCATCATCTCAAAAATAATCCCAGGTAATCTAACCTTAAAATTATTACATAGGTTTATGGAATACATCATAAAATAAAACAAGTCTTTAACATAATTCATTAAAATAAAAATTCTCATAAGTCTTAACACTTGGACATCTTGCCCTTTCCTTTGCTAGTAGATGGCTCATCGACTTTCTCTACTTTAGCTGTAGTGTTAAATGTAAGAGTGAACAAACAATTGCTCACTGATATAGAGACTGAATAATAATGAACTTATTCTACGAATCAAAAATAGAAAACAAGTTCGAAATTAATATTTGAGGGTCTTAAGACGATGAACTATGTCTCCGGTATTTAGGTATTATTACCTCAACCTTAATAGTCATTAAGACTATACAGACCCTTTTTAACATACTTAGGGGGATCAGCCCTTTGTACCATGTATTGTGCACAAACATCTAAACGTTTACGCATACAAAAAATCCCATTCTCGCTAGGGTTGTTCGTCTCAAACTTGAATTAATAATTTCAAATTTCTAAAGAAAATTTAGCTCGGAACTAACTTATTAGTGTTTCTAGAATTTTAGAACACTATTCAATTATAGATTAATTCAATCAATAAAGGTTTGCTTACTACTTGAAGGTTTAATACAACAATAAAGATTTGAACAAGGTTATCAAAGTCAAGGACCGAATAATAACAATGTATAATTGAATAACCATGATATACGTGCAAAGTGCTATATCCAAAAGAGTTAGAACAATCTCATTTGAATCGGTGTATTAGAATAACATATGCTTTGAATAATAATATCAAGGTGTAGAAAAGTAAAACTCGCTTTCAAGGTAACGAATTATGTTATAAGAGCTTATACAATCATACACGAGATAGAATCAATAGGCTTGCTTAACTTCAATGTAAAATTTAGGAATAGATAGATTGCTTGACTTAAAGATAACATAGCTATGAAACTTGCTCAATGATAACATGGTAGAGTTAGAAAACTTGCCTCAAGCGTAAGCTATAATATTAAAACTCACGTTCACCTACACATTTTAGTGGAATCACAATATCTATTAGACATGTTAACATCCACTTACAAAATAACACCAACTTCTAGTTAAACTTGTTACTTTAGTACAAATCTTACCTTACCATACATATTTCAGAATCACAAGTGTACATTCCATAACACTTATTCATTGATCAATAAGTTTCTTAAATCATACATATCATTTTCACAACTTACTAACTTTACATTTTAGGGTGACTAACCACATGATACGTCTCTATTTTATCCTTGTTATTACACATTTGACACATTAACACAATCATTAAACTAAGTTATAATGAATGTCCAAAGTTTGTAGAAGTGGCAGACTTTATTATTCTTTCATCGCCATGATAATACCTTAGGTTCTTCGTCTTGGCGCCAAGTAAGCCAAGAAGTCGATTTCAGGATATGCGCGTATTTCGGCGCGATTGCCTACTGCGCTGGCCACGCACTAGTTCCAATTTTTACAGAACACGAAATTAGACTCTGCTATAGACCAAAAATCTTAATTCCACAGAAATTCACCAAACTTCAACATCTAAAACTTTGTAATAACATAGTTAAGCATGTTATACACCATTCTAACTACATAAATATCACATACACATGAATTTGAAGAATCAAAACCATATTTTTCCAAATTTCACCATATTTTACAATTTTAGCGAATTCGATCGCCACAAATTTGTTTCTTAACCAAATGACAGGATTCGAACTACACCGCTTTCGTTTCTTAACATATTATCATAATCCAATAACAAATTACAGATTATAACACATATAGAGCATCAACTTTTGTACTTTCTAAAGCCTTTTTTCAAATATAACACTGTAATTTTCCTTTTCTTCCTACAACCAATTTACACGAATTTGATACTTTAAACAACACTCATATAAGATAATTAACAGTATATAACCCATATATGCAAGTATATACATCACTCTAACATAACTATAAATTTATAAGGAATAAATACTAAGAAATCAAAACATATAAATTAGAAGCAATTATACCTTAAATCCTTGATTATTGAAGCAATTGATATAGAATGGATTCAATTCCTTCCCCTTCCACAGCAAAGCCCTTAATCTCTTAATAATTCTCTTTGTGTTTTTCCCCTTTCTCACCAACTCTTTGTTCTTATTTTAGCCTTAGGCAAAGAAATAAGACGCGAAGTAATAAAATGGCCTCTCCCATGTACTCTTCCGTTAAAAAATAATACGTCTGCGTCAGTTGGAATAAGCCAAAGGCCACAAGGCCTTGTTTGGCTACTACCTATTTCCCAAACTAAATTATTTTAATAATATTTATATTATATAGTTACATGTGTCACACCTTAATTTAGTTAATTTAAATAACTAAAAATTTAGTTTAGTTAATTTAAATAACTTATAATAAAAATAAAAATCTTATTATCATTATACTTATAATTAATAAATAATTATATATCTAATTTAATTAATAAATTAAAAACATCACTTTATTTAATTAATTTATTTCCTTTAAATTAAACAATTCATTTAATTTTATTATTTCCTTAAATATTAAGCAATTGATTCAATTTAATTATTTCCTTAAATTAAATCCTGCAAATAAAATTATCATTATTCAATTTAATTGGCATTAATTAATTTAGTTACTAAATTAATTCACCATAATTCATCAATTATTTATTTATCTCAATAAATAAATAATTTAAAATATTTATTTAATTCAATAAACATTTAAATTAAATTACAATTTCTCGATCGTTACACTAGGTATCTTAAAATGTTGTCATAAAATTAATCATTTTAAAGATTGTTTATTTGGTTATTTAATGTGAACATAGTAGTTTATTAATTTTATTATATATATATATATATATATATATATATATATATATATATTTGTTCTCTATTTCAGCTTTAATGTTTACTACTGCTATATCTGCTAACATGAATAATGTTTCAATGTTAAATGGGACAAACTTTAAGGACTGGAAAGAGAGCACATTAATTGTTATTGGCTGCATGGACATAGACTTGGCATTAAGAATGCCGAAACTGAATAACCTCACTGAAGAAAGTACTCCCGAGGAAATTGGGTTCTTTGTAAAGTGGGACCGTTCAAACAGGCTAAGTCTTATGATCATGAAGCGTGGAATTCTAGAAGCCTTTAGAGGTGTAATTACAAATGACAATATCACATCCATTGAGTTTCTTTTGGAAATTCAAAATTGTTTTGTCAAAAACAATTAGTGTGAAACAAGCACGCTTTTAGTAAGCTTGATTTCAATGAAGTACAAAGGCAATGGTTAATGTCAGGGAGTACATCATGGAGATGTCTCATCTTACTTCAAAGCTTAAGGAACTAAAGCTTGATTTATCGGATGATATGCTTGTACATTTGATTCTAATTTCTCTTCTTACATAATTGAAAAGAAGTTTAAAGTAAGTTACAATCGCTGGAAGGAGAAATGGACTCTCAATGAGCTCATTTCATTTTGTGTGTAAGAGGAAGATAGATTGAAGCAAGATAGGACCAAAAGTGCTCATTTGGAAAGCACCTCTAAAGGCAAGGCATGAGGAAAGATAGGGAAAAGAAGTTGATGTTCCTAAGGGTCCGGGCAAAAGAAACAAAAGACTAAAATGGTTGTTTTTTTGTGGCAAGCCAGTACATAAAAAGAAGGATTGTATCAAATTTGTCACCTGACGTGAAAACAAAGGTACATTTCATGTTTTGGTTTCTTCTAAAATCAATTTAACTTCAGTACCAAGAAACACTTGGTGGGTAGATTCTGGTGCTATTACTCACATTTCTGTTTTTATGCAGGGTTGCATGCACTCTAGAATGCCAACTGATGCTTAATGACGTATCTATGTGGGTGATGGCAAATCAGTGAAGGTTGAGGCTATAGGGCATTTTAGATTGTTGTTAAGTACTGGTTACTATTTGGATTTAAAAGACACTTTTGTTGTAATCGTCATTTAGACAAAATTTTGTTTCTATTTCGCATTGGATAAATTAGGTTATTATTGTTCTTTTAGAAATAAGAATTTTCGGTTTGTCTATTAATTCCAATGTAGTTAGTATCGGTTTACTTAATGAAACCTTGCATTTGGAAACATGTGGTACTAAACGAAAATTAAATAAAGAAAATTGACCTCATTATGGGCACAAATGCCTATGTTGTAACACCACAATTTTATGGAATGAAAGTATTCAATTTTCTTATAATTATTATTCTATTTAGTAAATGGTTAAATTGATAAAAGGTAAAAGTTAAGGGGGATATGTGAAAATTTTGCAAAGTAAGCAAGTTGTTATAAAATATTCGATTGGTGGGGGAATATTCGTTTTAACTAGGAATATTAAACGATTTACACAATCATTAGTGGACCCCATAATGGAAGTATTGCGAGTTAGAAAATGACATAAATATCTTTTTATAAAAATAACGGCGAAAGTTTCTTTGTTAGACTGTTGAAATACCCGGTGGTAAAAGTACGATGTCTGGCGTTATTGCATAGTAGCACACGGTATTGTATAGTATCTTTGATTATTGATGCTTACGTGAGAAGTCACTCAGTTTTATTCAATTATTGCCACAGTAATTGCTGCATAATATCTCTGATATTATTGATTCAATTATTTGTCATAGTATCATCTGCACAATATTTTATATCATTAAATCAATAATTGAGATGAAAAAGTTATTCATATTATTATTTGCATTATTGACGATGTCTAGAATGTTCTGTCGAGGAAAGGGGTTTGGTCACCTAATTGCGCGCCAATAGGGAGAAATCCTTAATCGGAAAGCCCCCTCTTTCCTGGGAATGATCTGGTTGTAAATATTGTAAGTTATAATATTAGTGATGATTAAGTTCATGTTGATTAAAGATAAGAATACTATTGATGAGTGAAAGATGTTGTTCATTTAGTTTTATTTAATTCTTTTGTGACCCAATTACCCTCACAGGAGGTAATTCTGTGATTGGCTGGTTCTGTTATAATTGACTAAATGGGCAATTAATCGGATAAATGAGCAATTAATTGCTATTGGTTCACATGAAAATTACTGTTGGTTCACATGTATGGTACTATTGATTCACATGCATGTACTATTAGGGGAGGTGGTGCAAGATTGATAATACTTCAAGGACTAAATTAAAAATAGAGGTAAAGATGAAGGTACTATACTGTAATAATTTGATCCCCTAAACGTGCAGTTATCAAAACTATGTTTTCCTGTAAATAGAAGCTCATTTCTTCTTTCATTCTCACCAATTCACTAAGACTCACAAGAGCAACTATGGACAGAAACTATAGAGAGGAAAAAGAGTATTCTGCTACTTTACTATTATCGTATCCAGCCTTCTACTAAGGTAAGGGGTATTATTTATTTCATATTCGCTTACGGTATTATTTTTCTTATTCATAAGAAATTTTATTTCGTTTAATATTTGTATGAAATATTATTTTCTTCCATACTATGTAGTCTGTAAGTAATATTATTTCATTATTATTCCTAATTCTGCACTCATTTTGCTAAAGTATTGCTTCTATACTCCATGAAATTAGTAGAATATCCTTGAAATTTAAGCTTTATCTAGTATTATTTCATAAGGATATTTTTTTGGATATTCTTTTTAAATTTTAAGCTTTTCACGTTGGAGTTCTATTCACGGGTAATATTCATATATACGGCACTATTCAAACATACGGTACTATTCAAACATACGGTACTATTCATGGGCACTATTTATAAATACAGTACTATTCATGGGGTACTTTCATAAAGTACTATTCACAAAGTACTATTCATGAAGTACTATTCCCGTAGTACTATTCATGGGGTACTATTCACTCGGGTACTAGTCACCTGGGTTACTATTCATGGAAAAAATTGATTTCTTTCGGTCTAAATTATTTTTGATACAATATTATTCTTGAATTTTACTCCACAAAGCAGTATCATGTTGACAATTTTAACATTATTGAATTCTAGATAAATTAAATTATAAATCTTTAAAATTTATCCTTGCTTTCATTTAATTGAATTTTTATATCATTGTCATCATCCTCATGCTTATATTATGATAAAAGTCATCTTTGGCTGTAGTGCATAGATGGACTGTTGATTGGTATGACTATGACTAGGGATTATGACCCGTAATGTTATAAATGATGTGGTAAAAGTCCTCATTGGCCCGTAGTGCATTGATGGACAGATGTTGGTATGATCATAACTATGCGTTCTTTTCGGCCAAGGGTGCAAAGATGAATTGTTGTTTGGAATGATCATGACTATGGTGAAAACACGACTATCCTTGGCCCGTAGTACATGGATAATTCGTGGTTGTGATACTAATGAATATTTTTGGCCCGTAGTGCATGGATAATTCAATGATGTGGATTATTTATTAAGCTGAATCTCTGCAATATAATTGATGTTGAACTTTTAAATCATAGAAGATAGTAGATATCATTCTCTGCTTGACTCTTCTAATGGATTGTTTGTTCCGCTGCAATTGTTGATCTAAAACTTGTTGTCTATTGTATTCTATCAGTTGTTATACTGTTGAAGGCTAACAAATAATTTATTCTGCATTATCTAAGTCATAATATTTCTTACTGGGCTAGTTGAGCTTACCCTTTTCTTTCATTGTTCTCTTCATGAAATGAGAATATAACTGGGACTAGTCGGGGAATGGAGTGACGGTCTGAGATGGTTGTTTTAGTAGTCCTCACTATTATGTGAAATAGTGTGATAATAATTGTAATGAGGATTGAATTTGAGTTTGGATATTGTCTAGAAGATAATATTCGTGTTAAAACTCTCAGCTATATTTTGTCGTATTTTACATGACAGTTGTATAATTAAGTTTGTAGTTGTATTCTGTACCATGTATTTGGCGACCCAAGATGGGTGATGTATACTTATTTTGGGGACGTCACAGTTGGTATCAAAGCTTAGGGATATGATCCCTGGCTGAGATGTGAGATTAGAACTATGGGAGATACAGGTTAATCCTTCGCAAGTACGACCTACCTAAGTTTATTTGTTATTTAATTGGTCGGTCATAATATAGGGATAATATGTGGTGTGTCAATTAACCCTTGTTTTGTGACAGTGTTTGAGAATGGCATTTGAAATTGTTGAGATAAGCAATGTAACACATGAGACCATTGAGTCACCACCGATCAATAACCAGGATAATGTGCATCAAGAAGACAATAATCCTCTTGTAAACAACAACACCGACCAAATGACGAACGATGATATGTTTAGAATTTTTTTTGAATTTATGCAAAACCAAACGAGAGAGACTCATGTTCAAAATGCAAGTGGAAACACTAGCAACTCACGGCTGGTCACTGCTAAGCAGTTCAAGGAGTTGGGACCATCGAACTTTTTGGGAAAGCCAGAACCACTTAAGGCAGAGACGTGGATAAAGCTGATCATCAAGATATTTAATATCTTGGAATGCTTAGAGGAGCAAAAGGTTCCCTTCGTCACCTTTATGTTGCGTGAAGAAGCAGATTACTAGTGGGAATCTATAAAACGTACTCATCTTTCCGCACTAAATATGTCTTAGGAGAAATTCCAAGAATTATTCAACGACAATTACTTTCCTGAAAGTATTCATCACATAAAGGAGGTAGAATTCATTGTCGAGCAAAACAATATGATCAGATCGCAATTGTTGAGTAAAATCTAGTTACACACAACACGCAAGTATACGTGGTCAACAAGTAATAAAGTGATAAGTTGAGTATCGCTCTCCCACTGGAGTTCTAATTAATAAATTTCAACTACTAATACTATATCAATTCAATTTTATTCAAACAAACGTAAATTGCGATTTTCTCAATTAAGAACTCAAAATTAAACACTTAAAGATAATTGTCTTAAGATAAACAATTAACTAAGCTATTACTTGAGTGAATGACTTAGAGATAAATATTAAGACTTCAATATCAATTATGAATTATAACTCATTATCTAATCATCCCAATTACTATGTCTCATGGATTGTTAATGAGGGAATTTTCAAATGCCAAAAGTCCTTCCAAGTGATCAATTGACAATTGGATTATTTAACTTATATGTTACATGCTGATGAACATTAATTCAATTTGCTATATTCATCTATAGCAAAACAATTGGATTAAACTCATTAAAATCAAAACATGATTCCACTTCAACCAATTCAACTTATACCATTACATGAAATCTTAATTAAAGAATTGAACATATATTTCCATTCAATTCGCCAAATAAATCCAATCCCACTTTTTAAACCTAATTATTTACCGTAAATTACCCATTCATCAAACACCCCCAACTTAAATCGTTGTGGTCCTCACGCCGACAAAGCCTAAGATCACCAAACAAAACTAAACATCATGCACATGCAAACTATTTATATTTATATGTTCGTAATTCCAAAGAATCCAAGAACGAGATCCATATGTGACAATATCCAACAATCATGTAAATATCGATATCAGCGCGTGTCCATCCACCACTACATGCCAACCACGAAAGACAAAAATATGAGAGAGAATAACTTTCTTAGTAGGCATCATACAGATTGTGAAGTTCTACCCCTTCTAAACTAAACAAGACTAGTCACCAGATATTATCATTATTATTTATATATATATATATATATATATATATATATATATTTTATTTTATTTATTTTTTATTTATTTATTATTATTTTTTTATAGATGGTTGGTGAGTGCTTTTTACGCTCCATCTCACGCCAGTGTTTAATCAACCCACCACAAGACTTCTCAACATTTTTTGTTTTTTAAAGTTATATTCAAATGTTTCCCCCAAACTCGAAGTTTATGCATGAATTCGGTCTTATCTCAAATTGTTCTTCCCCAATTAGCTAACATGGTCGATTTTTTATGCCTTCTTATAATATCAATGTCAAGCAGATAAAGATCCAATTCAAGTCACGAAAATCTAGACGTGTTCATGCAATTCTACTTTTCCTCATCCCAATTACTATGCAATCCTAACTCGCAACTTTACTAATAATCAATCCACAAACTAATAATCTATGTAAAAAAAGAGGACTTTCGACGAATTTATTACGCTAGGGAGAACGATCATCGCCCCTCGCTCATGCCATCTGGCGTAAAGTGAGGGAAATGGCTAAGTGGAATGCCCGGATGGGTCCGATGGTCGCAGTGATCAAATTGGTCGATTAAATCTGTAATCACGTCTCGACGTCTGGAGCAATTTTCTCGGAATCAATGTTGTAAAACCATTTCGCCTCATCTCTCTGGCCGGATGTTTTTAACCGCTGAGGGGCCTTGAAGGGGCTATATTCGCATGGGGGATAATGAAACGCCCAATCCCCTAGGGGTGAAAACAATTGGAATGTCGTAATGAACATATGAAGGCATACCATGCCTTTCCATAGACCGAGGTGAGACAATGGAAGGTCATCACACGCTCATGGATGGACAAACCTAATAGCGTAGCATATTCATACCGTAAACCCATTGATATCCTCTCGCCAATTCATTCCTTGGTCTTACCTCCCACAAATAACCCCATAATGGTCATGCTCAGCAAGTTGGCATAGTAATTTTTCAATTCTTCTTGATCATCAACACAATACGCCAAGCAATCATCCTTGTTTTGATCGGATTGAATCAGCATGGAAGTTTTGAGTCAAGAACACTAACAAAAGAATCCGAAATGCTCATGATGACGTTTGGAGGCCATGTCTGTTACTTCTAAAGAAGTTCGAGTAGAATTGGCCACACAAGATGCGTATCGCACCAATTGAAAGGATGGGAGTGATGCGTGGTGGATGAGTGGAAGACAAATAATTAATCATTAAAATCAAAACATGATAAACAATCCACTTCAACATAAATAATTATAAGAGGGTTATGAACCTGCAAAGTTCTTCAGGTTATTACCGGTTACAGAGGTCTGGACCGTCAAATGCTCGAGTTATCCGAATGATGAATTGGTTCCTCAATCAATTGGGTAGGAGCGGATATGACTACAAAATGGTAGTTAAACGTGAGTCTTCTCCTCAAAAAGATTAAAATAGATTCAATGCTTTTCCTTTGGAAGTTTAAAACATTGTAGGTTTCAGTCGAGGACTTTTTGGATCCTCTTAAAAAGCGATGACTTTCAAGGTAGATAAATATTAAGACTTCAATATCCCCAAAAAATTATGAATTATAACTCAAGTAATAAAGTGATAAGTCGAGTATCGTTCTGAGGATCTCAATCATCCCAATTACTATGTCTCACCGTATAAGATTAGCTATTACTTGAGTGAATTTTCAAATGCCAATTATGAATTAAAGTCCCCTGTGAATTTTCAAATGCCAAAAGTCCTCTTCCAAGTGATCAATTGACTTCTATTTAACCCAGATTAACCTTGCTATATTCCTATGCAAAACAATTGGATTAAACTCTTTCCGGTCCCAATTCCTTATATGTTACATGCGGTGAAGCAGATATTTCCATTCAATTCACAAACCTAATTATTTACCGTGTAAATAATCGAGTCACATGTCATCATGTCGAAGTTCTAACCTAGAATTCCTCTCCCAATTCCTTCTAGAGTAACACACTAATTATTGGCCAAATAATTAATCATTAAAATCAAAACATGATAAACAATCCACTTCAACATAAATAATTATAATGACAGTAATAACTAAGTTATAACCATAAAAGGTTCAATTGAAATCTTAATTAAAGAATTAGTTCATCACGGAAATAAGAATCATTATTTGTTGACAAATCATCCTTAAAGAATTACAAATTAAAATAAGGAGAAAAGAAGAAACTCTTTAGCCAATCTTGAAGCTCCAAGTAATCTCCTGTAATCTTCAATGGAAAAGCTCCTTCAATCCTCTCTGCCAAATAAATCCAATCCCCTTTTAATTCAAAGAATTAGTTTCTTTTTATAGTCCCCCACAATCCTCCTCCAATTAGGTTTTATTATTAGCCCTTAATAGGCAACCAGAAGTCAAACACGCTAATCCGGTCAACACTGCTGAGGCTCAATACAATTTTACCGAGGATAGTACAATTTCAGAGCCATTGCTACTGGACTTCATTGAAATTACAAAATTACCATTCAATGCTTGAAATTCCCATAATTCCTCTTCCAGCTTCCAAATCTGCCAAATAAGATATAAACACAATAAAATGCTACTAAATAACTTAAGAATGCAATAATTTAAGTCTAAATATATCCGAATTATGGGTATACTACCCATTCATCCAATAATACGAGGCAAAGTTTATGAGTTATCCCTGCTTCACTACTACAAAACAAAGAATAGATAACGCTGGAAAAAAACATTGTGGTTTCAGGAAAAAACGCCGTGGTTAAGGGGGTGTCGCCTATTTGACACCCTTACATAATGTTTTTAAAACGTTGTAGTTAAGACAATACACAACATTTTTTTAGGAAAAAATGTTGTAGATTTGTTTTTCAAAAATTAGTAGATGCTTAAAAACGTTGTAGAAGGTATGATTCCACGACGTTTTTTTGGATAAAAATGTTGTTGTTTATACAAATCTACAACATTTTTAAAATGTTGTAGATAAAAAAGAAAAAAAAGGTTGTGATTCACCTATATTACCAATGCACCTGCAATATGCTAATGCCATGATATATAGCTAAAATTACAAAGAATATTAATACCATATAATACGTTTACATCCCAATAATTCTTTTTAATGTAAATTATAAAGAATATTAATACCATACAATACAACCCAATAATACAAAACTATCCATACATCTCAAATTCATTTTTCAATATAACTACTACTATATTAAATTGTGAATTTGACTACATCCACAAAATATACCAAACTATCCATAAAATTAAACTACTACCTAATTAAAATATCCATAAAATATAATACTTCTAATGTACAAAAACCCCAACCAAATTGCAAAAAAAAGCGTAAAATAGCCTTCTTCTTGCTCTCGGCGGAAGTTCTTACGTAGCAAGGAAGCAACACCATTGTTTCCAAAGACTTGCGATTTTTCAAGATGTCTATATCTTACGTGAACTTGTACAACTCCTTTGCAAATTTGTAAGCATGAAAACAAAACATTTGATGATCACATGAAATTGAAATTTAAGATGCCACTTGTTGTTTACCATCACATAAAGTAGAAAAGGAAAACTCGTGCGGACACCTTTCTACTAGAATGCACCAATTGAAATTGGATTTTGAACAATTTAAACTTTTGGGCCAAATGGCTCATCCACAAAATTGTGACACTTGTAATGCGAGTGTGAACATAAGGAAACACGTAATCTGTAAAAACAAACACGTAATCTGAGAGGAATAAACCGCAATCGGCATGAATGATTCTTGTTTCTCGGAAGACTACCCGATAAGACAAATTTGCATAATTGTTCACAATTATTTAATGATAAAGAGTAGGAAAAAACCTAAAATGAACAATGAACATATGATAAATTGTTTCTTTGAAAGAGATATAAAACTTTACCATCACTAGATGAGTAACATTCTTCAACATGATTAAATTTAAATGTACCAAGAATATAGAGAACTTACCATACAACGATCTCCTTTTTCAAACATTATCTCGGATAATGGCATTAGGATAGATTGTAGCTTAACTTTCTTGAAGCAAGGCTTCTAATAAGTGGATTTAGTATTGAATGCCATCCATTTAAGAGTCATAACATGTCGATTTTTGAGCAAGTTAACCATTTCCACCATTTGGATCTAGTTGATTGATTTTTAGTGTAGTAAGAAGGTCGCAACAATACAAACAAACAACCACTCTCAACCATTTTTTCGTGTAATTAGAGTATGCAATCTTTGAAAGGTATTTCAATATGATTTTTTTTTAGATTCAATTTACAATAGATGGGTGATTACCTCGGCGTTTGAGTCGGTGTCGCAAGCCTTTGCTTTATATCCCTTGCAATAGAAAAGAAAACTTCCTCCACGTTGAGATTTGTTTTTGCGCTCTGCGAGAGAAAATTAATTTTAACCTTGAGAACAATGTAACCAACAACATGATATGAATAAATTCTCATCATACTCAGGTTCAAAGAATTTGATGCCATACTCATCAACAAGTGTTTGGCCCTTGGAGGTAGGTAGGTACAACCTACAAAGATTTTAGTACAAAATCATAATAGTTAAGATACTCTTTAAAAATTCAACTAATGTACCCAAATTGAGGTTCGTGTACTAGCGGCATACCCTTTTGCTTTCATCCATATCGGCCTTGTTTCCAATCAAGACGTTGTTGACATTGTTCAAGCATGCCGCTTCAATGTTACGAATCCAGCCTTCTCGATGTCTGAGAGGGGTAGAAATGCAAGATCCTTAGAAATCAAGACAAACTGTAAACTATAATTGTTGTTCGACACCATGAGACATATTTTACCATACATGTTTGTAATACTGAATAAGATATCATTTAAAAGCACTTATGAATCTCTTAGTGTTAGGTGTCTATTTGCTGACATTATTTACATACAAAACCATCTAAATCCTGGATAACTGAAGGTTGAAAAAGGAAAGATTACTATTGAAAGATGATTCATCAGTAACATCATAAACCAGCAAAATACCCATGGCTCCACGGTAGTAAGCTAGAAATATGTGTGGGAAAAGCAAAATTAATTACTGGAAGATATAAACATATAAACATGAAGAGACCGTTATCTACAAAAAATTGTAATAAACACTTTAATTAATATATATAAACACTAATAAGAGACAATGAAGTGGTTTAATATAGTTTATAGAATTTTTTAATAACATTTGTTGACAATCAGGTTCAATTTGACCAGAAAAAGACCACCACTCAATTAGAAGCTCACATAAGCTTCCTACCACACAAAACGTTAGATATCTTTCTAATAAATTTCTCAAAAAAGTTATACATAACATCAATCCATGGGATCCTACTTATACCACCATCACCACAGGTATAACAGTTTAGACAGCTACTAATAAAAAGTTGAAAAGAACATGCTAGTTGCTTCCATACCATGATCAACATGGGCAATAATGTATATATTACTTGATGTTCTTGTTTATAGTCCATGATCCTTTGGAGCTCATCAGCTGTGAACTTCACTTGTATGGTACCAGGTAAATTACCATCAGAACAATATATTTGTTCAACAAACCCAAAAAAAAATAAGCAACAAGGAAAATGCACAGAAAGTTGAAAAAAAATTAAAAAGAAGTTACTTATGATCTTGACAACGATTGTCAAAGAATAAAGAGGGAAAAACCATCCGGCTATCAATAACAGCAGAGGTCGCATATCAGCTCAAACATGTATCTCGAATATAACTCAATAACAGAAAACATAGGATAGTCATGCACGCACCAATGATTTTTAAATGTTCAATGTTCATATAAAAATAGTATAACTCACAAATAAGTAAAATAGAGAATAAAAGTATTACCACTATCAGAATTTAATAGGGCCACTGCATCACTAAATGAGAACTTGTAAACACCTTTGAAGTAACATAATAAACCCACATTGTTAGATACAAGAGTCAGTTAAATCTTCAAATTTCGAGATAGCAGAACATAATAAACACACAAAAATTTTAGAAATGTGTACATATATGAATAAGTTATATATCTATCATCGACTTTTCAAATTTCATCAACCATAACATTTGAATCTAAAAAATCAAGATTAAAATTTAAAATTCTAAAATTAATTTTAAAAGCTAACTATAGTCCATTAAACCACGTTCAAGCAAATAGCACAATTTCAAACCCTAGATAGAGTATCGAGAACAAACACAAATACATATATATAGAGATATAGGGACATAAATTATTACCACATAAGAGAGAAGGCCATAGGGATTGGTACGGCAGAAATTGATACCCAACAACCTTTTTATCACCCGGTCGCCGTAGCCTCTCATCTTCACTACTTACTCCTTTTGTGTCGCTTTTTTCTATCCTCCTTGGTTTTTGAACCCTTCAGCCTCCCTCTCTTCTTCGGCTGCGAAGCTAGAGATGTTGAATCCATGGAGATTTTCGAGTTAAACACTCTCTTCACAGGACCTACCAGTCTACCAGTAGTGAGTAGTGTTGAATCTATGGAGATTTCCTTGCTTAGTCGCCGGTTACCTGGACGTATGTAGACGTCGACGACTTGAGATGGGTCAAACTTTAGTGGTATTACATGAGAGATCCATAACTAGGGTTTTGGTTTTGTGAGCGAAAAAGAGCAGAGAAAGACAAAACCATGCTCCGCGCTCGGTGTTTTAATTTTAAGTTTTCATTTAACCGTGAATTTTTGCTCTGTGTTTTTTTTCGATAGACAACGTTTTTAAAAAAAAACGTTATCTATTTAAAATCAAAAAATAAATTGCCCTTATAAATAGATAACACTTTTTATATGTATCTACAACGTTTTTTTTAATAACGTTATAAAAAAAATACCACAATGTTTTTTATAAAAAATGTTGTGATTTAAGAGTTGTCTATTTAGTACTTTATACTGGTGTTTGCATCCCATTTGGTTGATAATGAAGAGCGAATGACGTGAATGTTCCTATGAGGTTTAAAACTCGAAATACGTCAATACCTCATTTCTCACAAACTTTGTTTATATTCAGATGTTGTGAATAAGGCTCAGTTATTAGAACGCGATTATATATGAGTCAGCTCAACAAAAAGGCAACGGCTAATAACACGATAAAAATCGTATCGGTGGCAACGGACATCAGAACAACAATAACCATCATGGAGGAAATTATCATGCTAAAAATTGTAACCACTTCGGTGGTAATCATGGCAAAGATAATTAATAAGAAAGGTGAACTAAGTGAGAACAACTTTAAGAAGAGAAGATTCAACAATGACGGAAAGACATCGACAGCAGCACCGACACCCATTTTGAAGGCAGGAGAATAACCACCGGTCGTATGTTTCAAATACGGACAGGAGGGACACATCCGTCCAAACTGTATGTAGCAACCCAAAGCATGTTTTAATTGCGGAAGAGAAGGTCACCTAGCTCAATTTTGTCGTGTAGTGAAGTCAAGTCCAACTGGGATGGTGACACCAAAGGATGTCCCAGACAAGTCAAATCTGGTAGTTTAAATAAAAGTTATTGTCGAGGAACCAAAATGAAGTTATCACGGGTAAGTTAATCATAAACTCTTGCAAAGTCTATACCTTATTCGATATCGGTTCTACGAATTCTTTTATTTCTCTTACTTGCGCTCAACGTTTAAATTTGACTCCTGAGAAATTAGACTTTGACTTATCGTTTGAAACTCCGTTAGGAGAAACCTTCATTACATCCACTATTTATTAATTTTGTTTGATTCAAATCGACACCCTCACGTTACATGTCGATCTTATATCTTTGAAAATACTTGCCTTTGATGTGATTCTAGGAATCGATTGGTTAACTACTCACCATGCTAAAATTGATTATTTTTGTAAGGTTGTTAGTTTTCATATTCCTAACTAACCTATTATGTGAATTCAAGTAACCAAACCACTAAAGTCAATCACTATCATATCAAGCCATAAGTAAAGAGCCCCAAGCCTTTCGCTAATGACTTCCTTGCATGAGAATGCACCGAAGCCAGACTTTCCGTAGGTGACGCCGTGAAAATGGTGTCAAGTCGATAGGTATCAATCAGAGGTGTTATCCAAGTCTTGGATGAGAGTCACAGTTTCAAATTATATTTCTATCGTTAATAAATTTCCTGACGTATTCCCTAAAGAACTTCCTAGCCTACCCCTAGAGCATGGAATCAAATTTTTATATTCACCTTGAACCCGGTACAAAACCCATTTCTAAAAGCTCAAATATTTCTTCAACTAAAATGGATGTAACATGTGCTGAAGACATTGGCTTGAGCTGTTGAGAGATTACAACCATACCATTCATTACCATCTTGGAAAAAGCAAATGTGGTAGCTTACGCGTTGAGTAAAAAAATTGTATGCTGATTCTGAAAAGCGACGTTGTTAACATAAAGACCTATTTCGTACGACTTACAAAAGATGGAGATAGAGTTAAAGACTCCAATTACCTACGTGAAGATAGCGAATATATGATTAGAACCGACTTTAATTGATAAAGTTAAAGCCGCTCAAGCTACAGTCTCAGAGCTGATGAATTTGAAGAAGAAGGTGCAAGAAGGCGTTATTCTAGAAGCAAGAATCGACTTAGAGAGGAAATCTCAACCCTCGATTTAATTAGTCCATTTGAAATACTTGACCAAGTAGGAGATGTGGCCTATAGACTTGCCTTACCACTAAGTATGTCGTGTGTTCATAACGTTTTTCACGTATCGATGTTACGTAAATATGTGGATGACCTGAACCACATTATTGAATTAAAACCGGACGAGATAGCAGAAGATTTAACATATGAGGAGATACCTGTGAAAATCTTAGATAAGAAGAAACATATTATATACTCAAAGGTTATACCTCAAGAGTTAGAATCTAACGAGGTATCCTCACCTCTTCGACATACCAGGTACGTACGTAAATTTCGAAGGCAAAATTTCATAAGGAGAAGAGATTGTAAGACCCCGAATTTTATAAAATAAAAGTATTCAATTTTCTTATAATTATTATTCTATTTAGTAAATGGTTAAATTGATAAAAAGTTAAAGTTAAGGGGGATATGTGAAAATTTTGCAAAGTAAGAAAGTTGTTATAAAATATTTGATTGGTCAGGGAATATTCATTTTAACTGGGAATATTCGTACGACGGCACAATAATTGGTGGACCCCACAACGGAAGTATTGTCGGAGTTAGAAAATGACATAAATATCTTTTTATAAAAAAAACGGTGAAAGTTTTACCGTTAGACTATTGAAATACCCGATGGTAAAAGTACAGTAATACGCGTGATTGTATAGTAGCACACGGTATTGAACAATATCTTTGATTATTGATTATTACGTGAGAATTCACTCAGTTTTATTCAATTATTGCCACAGTAATTGCTGCATAATAGCTCTAATATTATTGATTCAATTATTGTCATAGTATTATCTGCATAATATTTTATATTATTAAATCAATAATTGAGACGACAAAGTTATTCATATTATTATTTGTATTATTAATGATGTCTAGAAAGTTCTATCGAGAAAAGGGGGTTGGTCTCCTAATTGCGCGCCAATAGGGAGAAATCCTTATCGAAAAGCCCCCTCTTTCTTGGGAATGATCTGCTTGTAAATATTATAAGTTATAATATTAATGATGAATAAGTTCGTGTTAATTAAAGATGAGAATAATATTGATGAGTGAAAGATGTTGTTCATTTAGTTTTCTTTAATTCTTTCGTAACCCAATTACCCTCAAAGGAGGTAATTCTGTGATTGGCTGGTTTTGTTATAATTGACCAAACGGGCAATTAATCGGATAAATGAACAATTAATTGCTATTAGTGTACATGCAAATTATTGTTGGTTCACATGTATGGAACTATTGATTCACATGCATGTACTATTAGGGGATGTGGTGCAAGATTGATAATACTTCAAGGACTAAATTAAAAATAGAGGTAAAGATGAAGGTACTATACTATAACAATTCGAGCTCCTAAACGTTCAGTTATCAAAACTATGTTTTCCTATAAATAGAAGCTCATTTCTTCTTTCATTCTCACTAATTCACTAAGACTCACAAGAGCAACTATAGAGAGAGAAACTATAGAGAAGAAGAATAAGAGTATTCAACTACTTCACTATTGCAGTATCCAGCCTTCTACTAAGGTAAGGGGTATTATTTATTTCATATTCGCTTATGGTATTATTTTTCTTATTCGTAAGAAATTTTATTTCATTCAATATTCGTATAAAATAATATTTTCTTCCATACTCTGTAGTATGTAAGTAATATTATTTTATTTTGTATTCCTAATTCTACACTTATTTTGTTAAAGTATTGCTTCTATACATCGTGAAATTAGTAGAATATCCTTGAAATTTGCGTTTCATCTAGTATCGTTTCACAAGGATATTTTTTTGAACAGTAGTGTTAAATTTTAAGCTTTTTATACCGGAGTACTATTCATGGGTACTATTCATATATACCGTACTATTAATAAGTACGGTACTATTAACAAAGTACTATTCATGGGCATTATTTATAAATATGTTACTATCATAAAGTACTATTCATAAAGTACTATTCACAAAGTACTATTTGTGAATTATTATTCACAAAGTACTATTCATGAAGTACTATTCACGGGGTACTATTCACCCGGGGTACTATTCATGACAAAAATTGATTTCTTTCGGTCCAAATTATTTTTGATACAATATTATTCTTGAATTTTACTCCACAAAGCAGTATCATGTTGACAATTTGAACATTATTGAATTCTAGATAAATTAAATTATAAATCTTTAAAATTTATCCTTTCATTTAATTGAATTCGTATATCATTGTCATCATCATGATGCTTATATTATGATGAAAGTCATCTTTGGCCATAGTGCATAGATGGACTGTTGATCGGTATGATTATTGTAAGACCCCAACTTATTATAAATGAAATTAAATTTCCTCTATTTATTATTTTGAAATAGTAAGGGTTGATTTGATTAATGTGGTTAGATATGGGTAAAATGAGCAAATATCTTAAATAAGCAAGTGGTTATAAAATATTCATTGTTGTCGGGGAATATTCGTTTGGTCGTGGAATATTCTTCCTGTCGGGGAATATTCGTACGACGGCGCAACCTTGTGTGGGCCCCATAACGGAAAGTGATTGGATAAAGAAAATGACAAGTATAAGTTTTTTATAAATAACGACGTAGTTGTTACCATTAACACTGTTGGAATACCCGGTGTTTAAAACATAGTAATGTCTGGTGTTACAAGATGTAATACTGCGATATTGCTCCAATTATTGATTCTTACGTAAGAAGGCACTACTCAATAATTGTTACAGTAATTACTGTTCAATATTTTATTGATTCAATAATTGCTACATTGATATTTTATATTATTGTTGTTTCAATAATTGTCACTGCACAGTATTTCCCATTATCAGATTAATAATTCATATTATTTGAATAATATTATTAGATAGCATTATTGGCAATGTCTAAGGAAGTTCTGTCTAAAGAGAGGTTTGGTCACCTAATTGCGCGCCAGAAAGTAAAAATCTTTATCGGAAAGCTCCCTCTTTCCTGGGAATGACCTGATTGTCATTATTGTGATTCTGTAATATTATTTATGAATAATTAATTATTGATTTATATGATAAGGAAAATATTTATTTATGTGGATATAAATGGAGGAATTTTTAGAAAAGTGACAATTGTTGAAAATTGATATTTTATTTTTTTGGATAAAATAATTCATATAAATATATTATTATATTTTAATAATATAATAATGGTGATATTTTTACAATGAATGTGTGATATATGAATAAATGAGGAGGAAGAGTATTTTTGTTACAACAAATGTTAAAAACATGTTAAACATGTTGGTGGACCTCATTTCTTGACTGAAATTTGATTATAACCTGCAAAATCGTCCATATGTTGATTTCGGTCAATTTTTGTTTGGAATTTGGAAAAACTTAAACTTACAAAGTTGTAGAGAATTGAATTTCCTGTGGAATGGACATAAGATTCAAATTTTTCTGATAAAAGGACTATTTATAATGAATTATTTAAGTTCCAGAATAATTGATTTTTGAAGTTTTAATTTTTTTTAAGAAAAACTTTTTTTTTTCATTTTGGTGGGCCCCAAAAGTGTTGTAAACATGCTGAAATCTGATTCTATTGAAGTGGGCGTGAATTTTTTTTAAAATAATAATATTTTATTAAATTTTCTGCTTTGGTGTTCTAAGTATTTTCCAATAAATAGGGTGTTTAGGTTAGAATTGAAAATCATACCAGAAACTGAAGTTTTCTCTCCCTATATTATCGAGTGTATTTTTGTGAGTATTTTGATACTTTGAGTGTTGCTATACAAGTTCCCTTTAGTACTATATCCAGTATTCCAATTAGAAGTATTGTCCTTTTGAGGTAAGGAATGTTATTTTTTTAAAATGATATTATTTCTTTCAATATCATTATGCTGGAATATTGATAAGATTTTTCTTGTGAAATTCTTGTCTTTTAGTGTCGGGGTTACTATTCACATATACGGCACTATTCACGTATATGACACTATTCACGAATACGACACTATTCACAGAAAAATTAAATTTTCTCTTCTTTGTCCCAGATGTCTATTTTTGTTACTATCTTTGATTGTATCCATGTTTTGATATTCATTCTTAAATTTTACTCCACATAGTATATTATGGGGTATTTTTGAACATGGATAAATCGAAGTACGAATCACTAATATTTATTCTTTTGTCTCACTGGATTCGTTTTCTTTAAAATATTTTTCATCATCCTCAGTCCTAAATGATGATATAACTGAATATCTTTGGCATGTAGTGCAAAGATGAATGATTTCCTGATGAACATCTTTGGCCCGTAGTGCAAAGATGAAAAGGTGTTGAGATGAACATGACCAACTGATGAATATCTTTGGCCTGTAGTGCAAAGATGAATATTTGATTCAAAATGTATATTGATTGATATTATAGGGATAAAATATTGATGATAGACTTTAAAATTATAGAAGATAGTAGATTTCATTCTCTACTTAACTCTTCTAAATGAATTGTTATTTCCACTGCGAATATTGATTTAAAACTTGTTGTCTATTATATTCTATCAGATTTTTCCCTGTTGAGGACTAATGATAATTTTTTCTATATTATCTTAGTCATAATATTCTTTATTGGGCTAGTTGAGCTCACCCTTTTCCTTTTTATTCCATTTTTCTTCTCAGGACACGAAAATGTAGCGAGTACTAGTCGGGGTATAGAATGATGGTTCTAGAAAGTTGTTTTAGTGGTCCTCACTATTTTTGTAAAATAGTATATCAATAATTATAATGAGGACTTATTTGAGTTTGGATATTGTCTAGAAGATAATATTTGTATTTAAACTCACAGTTTATGTGTTGTCGTATTTTGTACGATAATAGTATTAATAAAGTTATAGTTATTTCTGTACCATGTATTTGGCGACTTAGAATGGGTGATGTATACCTATTTTGGCGGCATCACAGTTGGTATCAGAGCTTAGGGATATGGTCTTTGGCGGAGATCGGGGAATAGAACTAGGAGTGGAGAGACGAGTAAATCCTTCGCTAGTGTGTCCTACCTAAGCTTATTTATTGGTTGTTCAGAGTATAGGGTTATTATGTTGCATGTCAATTTCTTTAATTAACCCTTCTTTTGTGGCAGTATTTAAAAATGGCAGCTAAAAATATTAATGACGAAGTGAATGAGATCGTGGAAACACCTTTAATCACCAACGAAGAGAACGTGCAATAGGATGACAATGTTCCACCTGTAAACAACACCACTGAGTAGACGATGAACGATGAGATGTTTAGAAGCTTTTTGCGGTTCATACAAAACAAGACGAAAGAGACTCCTGTTCAAAAGGCAAGTAGAAATAATGGTAACGCACAACTGGTGGGACTCTGTGAAGCGTACCCATCCAGCCGCACTCAACATGTCTTGGGAAACATTTCAGAAACTGTGATGCCCCCAAATTCGGGTTACCTGACCCCCGAGTTTGGTGTTCACGATCCACAATATAATAACATCTAACTACCCATTTATATATAAAAAGGAATACATAACTCATTAACATATGTTGTTAATACATAAGTCCCAGGTCTGCTAACCTTAACATTACAAACATACCCTTTAGATATACAAAAAGGGTTTACAATACAACATAATAATAATGGTTCGTAAAACTAATTTATCACTATGTCTTTTCCTTTGTTCTTCTTCGCAACACCTTCTGCAACTTCATCCCTAAATTTGAAAAGTTTTATTTAGCAAGGGTGAGCAACAAGTTTACCATGCAAGTTAAGACATACAATAAAGGTATAGAAATCAATATCAAGTCTTCTCACACTATACGAAACAATAATCTGCTAATGAAAGAATACAATGCTTTCAAGGTTTTCTATGATATTCAAATGAATAATCGAGAATTAATTCTACGAAATAGCGAAGTGGAATATTTTCCAGATTTATGCTGAGCGATCCATTGGATCTTGAACTTCTCTTCTCGAGTAACTATCAAAGATTTGACTATGATATACCTAGGTGTATCAGATAACCATAAAGATTAAATCATACCCCTCTACAAGTATATAAAGTGATCAGCTTTATTATACCCTATATTATGCATAATACTTAATCGCGCAAGTAAAAGTAAGAATATACGACCAATAAAATGTTCCTTTATATAAAAGGTTGTTCTTCTAGGTCTAGAATCAAGATTTTGATTTAACAACGAAATACTGTGATTTCAAATTCTAATTACTTCTCGATCTGGCCAAAATAATTGGCATCGATCTGTCAATAATAATTAAATTCTCTTTTCGAACCTACCAAGTTCTAACAAACGTTCGTTTAGCCAGAATAATTGACTAAGATATTTCTCAACATAATTCGATAATAAACATGAATTATTTGTACTATCAATACTAGCTTCTACGAATATGAATATCCAACAATAGTTATTCTACAAATGTATGTTTTCTGAATCAGTAATTCAATTTGAATTATTAAACATGCACTAGCTGCGAATAATCAACAATAAATCCCTGGACGTGGTCTAATTAGCAATAATTAACCACCAATAATAATTAAACAATATTAACTCAAGATTGAGTTAGGGAACTTGCCTCTTCCGCTGATTACAACTACACAATAAACTTATCTACTTTTGAAAGACCTATAACCAATAATATCGGTCTCACAATTAGCACAATATTTTATAACATGCAACACTGTATTCTATAGTTAAACTTCTCCTAGACACATTACCACATAGTCACGTCAATGTTTATAACCTATATAAACACTTAATAAGTCTAACTATTTGATATCAGTTGGATTTTGGTCCATTCTCGATTTTACGGTCACCCTATCCAGATAATTTAACACGAGTTATTGTCAATTACACTTGGTCTCTAATCTTCAATATCATATTAGATAAGTCAATTATCCTTTATAATAATTTTCAAAAGTTTTTAATAATTTATAAACAATTATTATAATTTATAATAATTTTTCAAACATCGGAATCATTTTAAATGATTTAATTATCAAATAATCTTATCATCATTAATATTTAAGAATATAAAATATTAATGTTATACTTATCAAAATATTAAAGTTATTATTAATAACTTAAAATATTTTTAAATCATCAATATTCTACTTAAATGATTTTTAAAGTAATTAAAAATTTTTTAAATCATCACCATAAATATCTAAATATTAATGAAATTATTATCCAAATATTAAAAGTCATTAATTATAACTTAAAATATTTTTAAATCATTTTTACTCATTTTAAATGATTTTTCAATAAAATCATTTTTAATTCATTTATTTAATATAATAATTAAATAAATCAAACATCATTAATATTAATTTATTAATGAAAATTCTCCAAAAATATTAAAAATTATATTTTATAATTTAAAATATTTTCTAACACTTTATTCTCATTTAAAATGATTTTTAAATCAATAAAATCATTTTTATCTTATTTATTTAATTTAACAATTAAATAAATCTAATATCATTAATTATAAATTATTAATGAAAATTGTATAAAAATATTAAAAGTTATATTTTATAACTCAAGATATTTTTAAATACATTATTCTTATTTAAAATAATTTTCATAATATTAAATCATTTTTCTCTAATTTATTTAATATACTAATTAAATATATTAAATACCTTTAATATTTAAATAATTATAATCATTAAAGAAAAATATTTCAATTGGTCAAAAATTATTTTTCATAATTTAAAATAATTTTTAAAACCATTTTTAATAATTTTTATAATTTATTTCTATTTTTAAGTAATTTTCGGAAATTCAGAAAATAATTATATTAAAAATCGTCGCTATAGGCCTTTAGCGACACAAAGCGTCGCTGTTGGTG
This sequence comes from Panax ginseng, assembly GCA_020205605.1. Classification (NCBI taxonomy): domain Eukaryota; kingdom Viridiplantae; phylum Streptophyta; class Magnoliopsida; order Apiales; family Araliaceae; genus Panax; species Panax ginseng. The sequence continues at coordinate 105,728,440 of CM035134.1, forward strand.
TTCTTGAGCTCAAGAACACTGACAACTTCATTATCAACTTGCCTTATTTGACCTTGATTAATTCTCTGCTCAAATCTGTTCTAGGCATGTTTAAACATTGTTTATATAGTGTTTATGTAACACTACTCAAATCAATCCTCAAATTGGTCATACAACAACACATAAAGACGATCTGTGCCTTCAAAGTACATGTCGGGACGATTTTTGGGTTTTACCGTAAAACCAAATGATTCGTCTAGGTACTTTCTAAATAAATTTTCGATAAGTTCCAGTCACGATTCATGTAATATAATGGTTCATGTATGAAGTCCTTATGTCAAGGAACATCACTAAAGCAACAAATTGGTCTAAAAACAAAACAATACCCAGATTTAGCTCAGTCAAAGATGGTCAGAAAGATGTGTTCTTCCCGTTTTTGGGAATTCCAGAATCTCTAAGTAATGGTCGTATGGCCTAGTTTGACCACTTACCCTGTTCAATCTGCTGATTATATAAACGATCTAAAGCCATACATGTAAAGTACATATGTCAGGCTACAAGATGGTTACAAAAACACTATCAAACAAAATCAAACCTGTCAGATCTGGGCTGTTCAAAAAGCTGTCAGACACTGATATAAAGATTCTGGGTTACCCAGAATTCTCATGGTCATGCCCCGTCAACGGGTTTTAACCAAGAATAACTCAAAATCTAGGCATTCAATTACTGTGATTTCACTTGCAGAGTAAAGACCTCATACCAGACTACCAATCCAAAAAATCAAACAACAAATATCATAAATGCACAAAGATCTACAGCCACTGACATTCGGTTGTCATACTACATTTTGAGTTCAAGAATAGTTTTGAAAAATACCATTTTAAAGCCATTTGATGCTATGGATCCATCATGGATCATCATAGATCAACTAAAAACAACTTCTAACACAAATATAAACACATAAAAATAAATTTTTTCTAAGCATGTATGATCAAAATAGGTTTTAGGTCATATACCTTCTAGCCAAATCTTTGAACTTAGCTCGCCAAATCTGATCTATGTGTTTAAGAGAGGTGTTTTGTGACTGAAACACTTGCAATTTTCGGAGGTCTTGGTGAGAGAGAGAGTAGGTGAGAGCAAGTTAGTAATATGAGCAAATTTTGAGACTTTCTCTCTCTTTATCACTTAAGTAATTGATTCAATGAATGCACACATGCTAGGTGGCGATTTGGATCAGTTATTGGCTGAGATAAAAGTCAATTGGTTGCCTTTTGTTGGTCACCAACTAAAGGTTGTGTAATATTTACAAGTTATCTCATTAAAAATGTAAAAAGGGTATTTTTGTCATTTGCATTCTATATTTAATGGCATGATAGACAATTATCCAAACCCTTGGGGTTAACCTTAAGGTTCTAACCTTTAGGTTTTACACTTTAGTTTCTAAAATTTCCAAATTAGGGTTTTAATTAAAAAAATTAAAATTTCTAAATTATAATTAGGGTTTCCTAATCACACCAACGTTTAATAAACAGATTAAGATTACCAATTAGGATTAGGGTTTCCTAATTAGGGTTTAGGATTCCCGAATTTGAAATTAGGGTTTCCCGACTTTTGATTAGGGTCTCTAATCCTGAGATTAGGGTTTCTAATCTCTCATTAGGGTTTACAATATAAAACCCTATCTAGTCAATTATTAGTCATTAACTTTATATAGTACAAGCACATACTCATAGTTATTAATATTATAACTGTGATTTCTGTCGAATCCCTATTTAGTAATTAGGGTTAGGGTTTCTAAAGCTGTTAAGCACAACTCTACTCCTATTTTTCAGTCAATACACAAATTGACCAATTCTCAAAACTCGTATCACAGATACATGGTACAATATTAACAGTCAATGTCAATATTAAATAAATAAAAAAATTTATTCGTAAAATTTGGATTATTCGAAATCTCGGGTTATCACAGAAACTGTTCAATGACAAGTACTTTCCTGAAAGTATTTATCATATGAAGGAAGTGGAGTTTATTAGACTGGAACAGAACAACATGACGGTGTCCCAGTATGAGGCTAAGTTCGCGGAGTTATCCAGGTTTGCACCTCATTTGGTAGAGAATGATGAACGTATGACGCGGATGTTTCTGAGTGGTTTGAAACCCGACATTCGTCAATACCTCATTTCTCATAAATTTTCTCTATATTCAGATGTTGTTAACAGGGCTCAATTATTAGAGCGAGATAATGAGTATGTTCAACCGAGGGACCACAACTAGGGTAAGACAGGTGGCAGCAGTCATCGGAGCAATGATAATCAGTGGGGAGAAAAGAATACAGACAAAAGCGGTAACCACTCTGGTGGTAATCGTGGCCATGATAATAGAAGAAGCGAGTCGGGGAGAGATTTTAAAAAGAGAAGGTACAACAATGACAATGTGAAGACGTCAGCACCAGCATTAACTGTTTATGAGGGAGGAGAACGATCATTGGTCGTATGTTATAAATGTGGAAAAGAGGGACACATCAGTCCAAACTGCCCACAACAGTTCAAGGTATGTTATAATTGTGGAAAAAAAGGTCATATCGCTCAAGATTGTACGGTAGCAAAACCAAGTCCAGCGGGGATGGTGGCTCAAAAGATCGTCCCTGCATAAGTCCAAGTCGGTTGGTTCTGGAAGAGCGTTTGTCGTGACTGTCCAAAATGCGAGGAACCCTAACGAGGTGATCACGGGTAAGCTAATCATAAACTCTTACGAAGTTTATACCTTACTAGATACCGGTTCAACCCATTCTTTTATTTCTCCTGCTTGTGCTCAACGTTTAAACTTGATTCTGGAGAAATTAGACTTTGACTTATCTGTGGAGACTCTGTTAGAAGAAACTTTCATTACATCCATTGTTTATAAATCTTGTTTGATCCAAGTTGGCACCATCACATTACCTGTTGATCTTATCTCTTTAAAGTTACTTGCATTTGATGTGATTTTAGGGATTGATTGGTTTACTACTCATCATACCAAAATTGATTGTTTTCGTAAGGTTGGTAGTTTTCATATTCCTAACCAATCTGTTATGCGAATTCAAGCAACTAAACAACTAAAATCAATCACTGTCATATCAAGCCATAAAGTCATTCGTTTATTACAAAATGGATGTCAAGCTTTCTTAGCTCATGTTATGAATTTGAATAAAAAAATGTCAAATTTGAATAATATTCTTGTTGTTAGTAAATTTCCGACGTATTTCTCAAGAACTTCCTACCACCCCGTAACGTGAAGTTGAATTTGTTATTGACCTTGAACACGTACAAAGCCCATTTCTAAAACCCCATATCGAATGGCTCCTATTGAACTTCGAGGAGTTAAAGGTCCAACTTCTGAGGAGTTGTTGGACATCGGTTTCATTGCCCTAGTACATCTCCTTGGGGTGCTCTGTTTTATTCGTAATTAAAAAGGCGGAGTATATGACTTTGTATTGACTCATCGGGAATTGAACCATGTCACCATCAAGAATAGGTATCCGCTTACCTCACATTGATGACCCTGTTTGACCAAATTGCAAGGAGCATAATTCTTTTCAAAGATCGATCTTTGTTCTCGATATCATCACCAAGATTAAGGCGAGGATATTCAAGACTACCTTTAGAACTCAAAGTACGGGCATTATGAATTCCTAGTCATGTCTTTTGGATTGACTAATGCTCCTGCGACTTTCATGGATAGGATGAACCGAGTATTCAAGGAATATTTGGATCAGTTCGTTGTTGTCTTTATTGATGACATCCTCATATATTCCAAAATTCGTGAAAATCATGAGCATCATTTGAAACTGGTACTTAAAAGGCTTCGTGAAAATAAGCTATATGCCAAGCTGAAGAAATACGAGTTCGGACTTGAGGAAGTAACATTTCTTGGGCATGTGGTGTTAAAACATGGATTATCTATTGACCCAACGAAGATTAAAGCAATACAAAGTTAGAGCAAATCAAGTCCGAAGAATCAATAAAGTACATAGCTTTCTGGGCTTAGCTGGTTATTATCGGAGATTCGTGGAAGGATTTTCTTGAATTGCTACTCCGTTAACTCAACTGACTCGGAAAGATACAAAATTCTTACGGAGCGAGGAATGCGAGAAGAGTTTTCAAGAGCTTAAGAGGAAACTTATTTTGACACCAGTTTTGACAATACCATCTGGTTCGGATGGATTAGTTATCTACAACGATGCTTCAGGCAAAGGGATAAGATGTGTTCTCATGAAACATGTGAAAGTCATAACCTATGCCTCGCGACAACTCAAAGAATATGAGAAGAATTACCTTACTCATGATTTAGAGTTGGCAGCAGTCGGTTTTGTGCTAAAAATCTGGAGGCATTATCTATATGGGGAGAAAGTGGAGATATATTCAGATCATAAAAGTCTCAAATATTTCTTCACCCAAAAGGAACTCAACATGCGGCAATGATGTTAACTCGAGCTGTTGAAAGATTATGACCATACCATTTAATACCATCCTGGAAAAGCGAACGTGGTAGCTGAGGCATTAAGTAGAAGATCATATGCGGGAACGAGTGTGATGTTGTTAACACAAAGGTCCATTTTGTGTGATTTACAAAAGATGAAGATAGAATTCAAGACTCTGGGGACCCATGCAATGATTTCAAGTATACGCATAGAACCAACTTTAATCGATAAAGTTAAATTTGCTCAAGCCACGGACCTGAAGCTGATGCATATGAAGAAGAAAGTACAAAAAGGTGTTATCCTAGAAGCAAAAATCGATGAAGAAGGAGTACTTCGAGTCAACTGTAGACTTTGTGTTCCTAACGACTCTGATTTAAAGTACAAGATTATGATGGAGGCACACAATACGCCATTTGTAATCCATCCTGGAAGTACCAAAATGTATCGTGATCTTCGACATACATTTTGGTGGAACAATATGAAGAGAGAGATCGCGAAGTTTATCTCGAGGTGTTTAACTTGTCAACGTGCAAAGGCGGAACATCAAGTACAAAAGGGTCCATTGCAACCACTTGAGATTCCAAAATGGAAGTGGAAACATATTACCATGGATTTTGTTATGGTTCTTCCCACGATTTCTCAAGGCATAGATGCTATTTGGGTGATTGTTGATAGATTAACTAAGTCTGCTCATTTCTTGCTGATACGGGAGACTTATTCCCTTGAACTTCTTTCTCATATCTACGTAAATGAGATTATGAGATTGCATGGCATGCCAATATCCATAGTTTCGGATCGTGACCCAAGATTCACTTCACGATTTAGGGTTAGCTTGCAAAAAGCTATGGGCATGGATTTACGATTTAGTTCGGCATACCATTCTCAAATGGACAAACAATCAGAGAGGACTATTCAAACTCTTGAAGATCTATTAAGACTATGTGTCATAGACTTCAAAGGGAGTTGGGATAAGTATTTATCATTGGTGGAATTCTCCTACAACAACAGTTATCAGGCAAGTATAGGTGTGGCTCCATTCGAAGCATTGTATGGACGAAAGTGTCGCTCTCTAGTATGTTGGGATGAGGTGGGTGAAGCAACATTGTTAGGACCAGAGTTGGAACGTATGACTACAGAAAAGATCCAAATGATTCGACAATGTATTCAAATGGCACAGGATCGACAAAAGAATTATGCGGATCTTCATCAAAAGGACGTGGATTTTGGTATTGGGGATCATGTATTGTTGCGTGTTGCTCTATGGAAGGGAGTCACAAGATTTGGGAAAAGAAGAAAGCTCAATCCATAATTTATTAGTCCATTTCAGATTCTTGACCGAGTAGGAAATGTGGCCTATAGTCTTGCGTTACCTCCTAGTATGTCTCGTGTTCATAATGTTTTTCACATATCTATGCTTCATAAATATGTGAAAGACCCGAACCACGTTATTGAGTTAGAACCAGACAAAATAACCAAAGATTTAACGTACGAGGAGGTACCTGTCAAGATCTTGGATAGGAAGGAGCATGTCTTATGCACAAAGGTCATACCACAAGTCAAAGTTTTGTGGAGGAACCATTTTATTGAGGAAATGACATGGGAGTTTAAAACGGAAATGAAAGCGAGGTATCCTTACCTTTTCGAAACACTAGGTACCTACGTCAATTTCGAGGATGAAATTTCATAAGGAGGGGAGGTTGCAAGACCCCAACTTATTATAAATGAAATTGAATTTCTCTCTATTTATTATTTTGAAATTGTAAGGGTTGATTTGATTAATGTGGTTAGATATGGGTAAAATCATAAACATCTTAAATAAGAAATTGGTTATAAAATATTCATTATTTTCAGAGAATATTTGTTTGGTCGTGGAATATTCTTACTATCGGGGGAATATTAAATGCGAAGGCGTTAACCTTGTGTGGGCCCACAATGAAAAGCGATTGGATGAAGAAAATGACAAGTATAAGTTTTTTATAAATAACTTGACAGTAGTTATTACTGTTAACAACTTTGTTGGAATACCCTAGGTGGTTAAAACACGAGAATCTGTGTTGTTGCATAAAGAAAGCATTACAGTATTGCTCCAATTATTGATTCTTACGTAAGAAGGCACTACTCAATAATTGTTACAATAATTCTTATTCAATATTTTATTGATTCAATAATTGCTACGTTGATATTTTATATTATTGTTGTTTCAATAATTGTCACTGCATAGTATTTCCCATTATCAGATTAATAATTCGTATTATTTGAATAATATTATTAGATAACATTATTGGCAATGTTTAAAGAAGTTCTGTGTAAGGAGAGGTTTGGTCACCTAATTGCGCGCCAGTAAGGAGAAATCTTTATCGGAAAGCTCCCTCTTTCCTGGAAATGACCTGGTTGTCATTATTGTGATTCTGTAATATTATTTGTGAATAATTAATTATTGATTTATATGATAAGGAAAATATTTATTTATGTGGATATAAATGGAGGAATTTTTAGAAAAGTGAGAATTGTTTAAAATTGATATTTTATTTTTTTGATAAAATAATTCATATAAATATATATATTATTATATTTTAATAATATAATAATGGTGATACTTTTATAATGAATGTGTGATATATGAATAAATGAGGAGGAAGAGTATTTTTGTTATAATAAATGTTAAAAACATGTTAAACAGGTTGGTGGACCCCATTTCTTGGCTAAAATTTGATTATAGCCTGCAAAATCGTCCATATGTGGATTTCGGTCAATTTCTGTTTGGAATTTGGAAAAACTTAAATTTACAAAGTTATAGAGAATTGAATTTCATATGGAATGGACATAAGATTCAAAATTTTCTGATAAAAGGGTATTTATTATGAATTATTGAAGTTCTGGAATAATTGATTTTTGAAGTTTTAATTTTTTTTAAGAAAAACATTTTTTTTTTCATTTGGTGGGCCCCACAAGTGTTGTAAACATGCAAAAATCAGATTCTCTTGAGGTGGTCATGAAAATGTTTTTAAATAATAATATTTTATTAAATTTTTTACGCTTTGGTGTTCTAAGCATTTTCCTATAAATAGGTGCTTAGGTTAGAATTGAAAATCACAATTTAAGCTCAAGTTTTCTCTCTATATTATAGAGTGTATTCTTGTGAGTATTTTGATACTTTGAGTGTTGCTATACAAGTTCCTTCAAAGACTATATCCGATATTCCGATGTAAGTATTGTCCTTTTGAGGTAAGGAATGCTATTTTTTTAAAATGATATTATTTCTTTCAATATAATTATGTCGGAATATTGGTAAATTTTTTCTTTTGAAAGTCTTGTCTTTTAGTGTCTGGGTTACTATTCACGTATACTGACTATTCACGTAAAAATTAAATTTTATCTCCTTTGTGTCCCGGATGTCTATTTTTGTTACTATCTTTGATTGTATCCATGTTTTGATATTCATTCTTGAATTTTACTCCACATAGTTTATTATGGGGTGTTTTTGAACATGGATAAACCGAAGTACGAATCCCTAATATTTGTTCTTTTGTCTCACTGGATTCGTTTTCTTTAAAATATTTTTCATCATCCTTAGTCCTAAATGATGATATAACTTAATATCTTTGGCCTGTTGTGCAAAGATGAATGATTTCCTGATGAACATCTTTGGCCCGTAGTGCAAAGATGAACAGGTGTTGAGATGAACATGACCAACTTATGAATATCTTTGGCCTGTAGTGCAAAGATGAATATTTGATTCAAAATGTATATTGATTGATATTATAGGGATAAAATATTGATGATGGACTTTAAAATCATAGAAGATAGTAGATTTCATTCTCTACTTAACTCTTCTAAATGAATTGTTATTTCCGCTGTGAATATTGATTTAAAACTTGTTGTCTATTATATTCTATCAAATTTTCTCCTGTTGAGGACTAACGATAATTTGTTCTATATTATCTTAGACACAATATTCTTTACTGGGCTAGTTGAGCTCACCCTTTACCTTTTTGTTCCATTTTTTTTCTCAGGAGGCGAAAATGTAGCGAGTACTAGTCGGGGTATAGAATGATGGTTCTAGAAAGTTGTTTTAGTGGTCCTCGCTATTTTTGTAAAATATTGTATCAATAATTGTAATGAGGACTTATTTGAGTGTAGATGTTGTCTAGAAGACAATATTTTTATTTAAACTCACAATTTATGTGTTTTCATATTTTGCACGACAACTGTATTAATAAAGTTGTAGTTGTTTCTGTACCATGTATTTGGTGACTCAGAATGGGTGATGTATACCTATTTTGGCGGCGTCACTTTAAGGAATAAACATGTGAATTATATTCCTATTTATATATGATTTTATTATGATATATATATGAATGAATATGCAAGTATGCTTGCATTAAGAAAAGTTGTAAAGTCCTATAATAGAAACATATGTACAAGGACTTTGAATGAATTGATAAAATCTGTTAGGTTGATCCTACATAAGCAAAACAGCTTTGTAAATCCCTTTAAAAGAAATGATGTACAAGGACTACAAACATATAAAGATCAAGCATTTTAGGTTGATCGTATGATGTAATAGATAGGCTTGTCTGATCATCGAGCATTGCACCAAAAATCGTAGTCTGCCAGGAGAGTCAAGAATAACTCGAGAGCTATCGAGGCAGAATCGTAGTCTGCAAGATAGTAGATCTCAGAGTTCGTAGACTGCCAGGAGAGACGAGGAAGGATCGTAGTGTGCCGAGTAAAGCTTCTTCGGAGCCGTAGTCTGCTGAGGAAGTCATGTTCAGAATCGTGAGAGATGACGCCACCACAAGCCAACCGAGCATCTGCCGAAGCCAAGTCAAGAATTATAGACTACACTCTGAGTCGTAGAGTCTACTGATAGCTAAGTCAAGGATCATAGACTACACTCTCGAGTTGCGAGTCTCTTGATTGTATCAAAGGCAGAGATCGTAGTCGAGCAAGATTAGATGAAGACAACAAGCACAACGATAAGGTAGAATAATAGAGCAAACACGATTCTCAACAATTGAGCACTCCCAGAATATCGAAAGGAATGTAGCCTCTGGTTGGTACTGCAAAGATATATCTCACCTAAAGGAAGCCAGAGAGCACTCAACGAATGGCATGCAAGCTAATAGAAGATCTAAGCATCAACCAATTCAGCATCCAGATTGAGTTGTGAAGTCATTCAAGATGAAGTCTTCTACAAGATGATCATAAGAAGACTTCAATAGCTGACAAAGAAAAGTCAGCATATGCAGTAGCTATCAAGTGAAAAGATGACAACGATCTTGGAAGTAACCAGGATCGTAGTGTTTGCCAAATGAAGAAGGAACTGATGGAGTATAGACAAAGATACTGATCAACCTCTAAAGAACAAGGCTAAAGTAATTAAGCATTGGGTCAGTCCATTGATGATAAGTGAACGGGAGATCACAAGGAGAAAGCAAGCTGGACACGCCACAAATCTGAAGTGTCTTGTTAATTTAGAAGGGGCTAGAACATGGAGTCAAGCCATCAGTATCTGAGAGCAGTCAAGGCAAACAGAAGTGTTGAAGCACTGCACGAAAAAAGGAAGAGCTGCTCTTCACTAAAGATCAAGTGAACACTCTTCAAGATCGTAGTGCTGACTCTACATGTCAATAAGACACTACGATCAGGTCCAAGAAAAAATGTATCAGAATCGTTGAGTTCGAACAACTGAGGATTGAAGCATTGACAATGGTTCTATCTGAAGGCTGGCATTCGGACAAAAGCTTATTAAGGGCATCAATGCAAGGACAACCTCTAATCAAGAAATTAGAAGGGGGAAATAAATTCGTCGACCTGCCCGAGACATCAAAGTAACATATCTAACAAGGTAGGTGAAACAGTAGACTGCATTGTCAGAAAGTCAAAAAAGATGTCATGTCACATCTACAGTCTACACCAAATAACTCGAGATCTGTGAAGCAATTTGAATAGCTTTTAATGACTACCTACCAACGGGAAGATTGGAAAGTAGTATAAATCAACAGAGCTTCAAATATCAAGAGTTGCTGATGATTGCTAAGTTATAGAATCGTTGAGTTGTTGGGAATGCTATTATTAACTCTACGAGTTCCACCAAAGATCAACAAAACAAGTCTCAGTGACAGTGAGACTATGTAGGGTTTGACACAGAAACGCACAGCGAAAATAGAATAATTTAAAGAAATTTCTGAAACCCTAAATAGGATCCATGCGAAAATAATTAATTCAGTGGTTAGAATTTATACCGAATATGAAAATGCTTCTGAAATTGATGCGCTCGAATCTCCAACGCAATCCAAACGAATCGTGCCTCTACGGTATCCACACGAATGCCCCGTGAACCGTCGTACGATCTGCAGTAAACGGAACTGTGGTACTAGCCACCAAAAGGAATGGATTTTCGAACTGTTTCTGTGACGCCCCCAAAATTCGGACACCCATATCTCGAATTTGGTGCATCACATACAACTACGAATATCTTACTAAATCATTAACAACGGAAAAATAATAGAATAATTTACATTGATATACTATAAATATTTGCGTCCCAAGGTACCGTAACCATTACTACGACAATTCAGTGATTAACTTAAACATAACTTAATCATTCTTGAATACATCATAACAAGAATAATAATAATAATACTTCTAGTCTTAAGGACTAAGTTATTCTATCGCTGTTTTGCCCTTTCCGCATCTTGTCTCGGGCACCGCTTGCTCTTCTCATTTTAGCTGTAATGTTTTAGGAAGCAAGAATGAGCAACAAGTTTGCCCAAACAAGTAATATAGCCGGAAGGACAAGCGGTTTATAGTATTTAAATCTTTCAAGGGTATAATAATAATAAGTAGTTCAAGGATATCAAGAAATATCAAGAGTATTCAATAGGTGTCGTTATAGGTAATCAAGTATATCAACAAATTTCGAGATTTATTCATTTCGAGGTTCAACATGAATGAGTCTTGGCGAAAATACTAAGGACTAAGAACTCTTACTAGAATTAACGATATTACATCGTAATCCAAAATAAACGAGTACAACGGTGATCGGCTAAACTACCCTACGTTATGCATAACATTTAATCATACTGCGTAACATGCACGCTCGGTTTCTCGACAATATATAATTCCCCTTCAATGAGGGTTGTTCATCTCGTTAGATTTATGATAGTCCGCACCAAGTCAATTGGTTTGGATAGCTTTAACACAAAATAATAGTCTAGTCGAATCAATGGCTTAGACAAATTTTTATAACGCATTTAAGAACGATAAGTCCAATGCTTTTAAACAACGCCAAGGTATATAAATGATTTTCGAATAAAAACAAATATTTGCTTGAGACAACAATTGAAGGTATACAATGTAAGAAGTAGGAACTTGCCTCGTTAAATCGATTATGTTACCTTTGACACCTTGTCATGTATCTTGCTATAATATAATAATATAGCCAGTACAAATTAGTGATTGTTGAAACCAACTCACCTTAGCTATTAATCGCATGCCATCCTAGTTTAACGCACAAGTTTCTCAAAATAAAATACTACATTTCTTACTTGCTACACATTTATGCTCACAAATAAGAAAACTAAGCACATAACATTAATTTATTAAAGCTGTTGCTCAATTAGTTATACGAACTAGCAATAAACATAGTGTCACAATAAAAGTTTTAATGTTATTATTAAATTAGTTTAGTGTCCGATTTATAGCTCTTTAAATCTTCACATTACTGCATTTTAAATGTTTAAGATTATATAATAGGTAAGGCTAAAAGGATCTTTAATTCCTTGCACACAAGCAACCTAATTTAGCCTTAAAATATAGCAACATCCTTATTGCATGAAAATAAAAATAACATGTAGCAACATACTATTGTACCAAACAAAATAAATAAATTAATCATGTAGTAATACTAGCAGCCGAATAAAGCAACATAAAAAAAAGAAGGCAACACTTCTAGTCACAACAAATCACATATATCAATTCCTATGCTAGGTACACCCAACCGTCCAACCCTCACTACAATACATGCTTGTTGTTTTTCTCTTCTTTTTTTTTTACACATGTTTAGTGATATACCATACACCAATTAAAAATCACATGTAACATCGTTTTGTGAGACACACTAACCTTAAGCCCCACCATGCATCACTTCATGCTTGATATCCTTTTTTTTCTCTTCATATACAAGCTTAGCGAAGACTATACACAAAGTAAAAAAAATCACATATAGACCTACCTTACCATCATCAACTTCATTATGCATGATTACTAGCTTTGCTTGTTTTTTTTTTTTTTTTATACAAACTCAAGCAGTAACCTCAAGCAAATAAAATGAAGCACCAAAAATTTTACACACACAGCAACATGCTTTGGGTTTTTTTTTGTTCTATACAAAATCATTATGCATTCATGCAATATAATTTATTTATTTTGAAACACATGGTAAATATTAATCATGCACACATTTAATTTAGCATACTAATTTACAAGCAATACAATATATCCACATTACTTCAAAAAGAAGAAAAACGCATGCTAAAATTTAATATGGAAGGAATTTTTATTTAACTAATTAATCTATATACCTTAGTTGAAGAAAAAGAAATTTGGTTGCCAAGAACAACAATGCTGCTGCCGACCACCACCTTCTTAATTGGTTCTTGTGTGTTGTTTTTTTTTTTATAAAGGAACTCTAGAGCATGAGGTATATATATATACTAAAAGAGAAAAGTGTAAACATTAATTAAAGCATTCTTTGGCCATTCTCCTACTATAACTTTATAGCTACCTAAGGTCTAAAACATCACATCCCCCACATGCCAAGTACTACCAACTCCAACAAGACCACACACGCCAGCCCCTTCAAGACACAAGGCTCTAGTACATCTTTGCTTGAAAAGAAATAAAATTCCAAATTCGCCATCATAAGACTTAACATGGCTTGAAAAAAAAACAAGATCAATTGGGTGATAAACACTAATTTAGAAATGAGACTTAACATGGCTAAAAAAATCAATTGGGTGATACATTCCTATGGCTGCTGAAAAATTAATTAAAATGGGTAGACAAAATTCATGGCTACCCAAAAATAACATGACATGGGTAAACAAAATGTCACATGGCTACCAAAATTAAATGGGGAATCATAACATGGCTTGCAAAATAATTGGGTGGAAAATAACATGAGGTTGCTTAGAAAATTAAATGGGTGGGTAAAATAATTCACATGGCTAGGTTCTATTATGTAAATACTTAATTATTATAGCGATAGAGACTAATTTAATTTAATTTACCCAAATAACACTAAATTATACACCACCTTAATAATTATTAATAAGTTGAGTTATTTCACATAATTCAAGTTACTCACAAAAATGATTTAGTCTTTCTAGATAAGCTTTCAAACCAATTCAATGATTTATTATTACTCTGGTATAATTAAATAAATTAATTATACACCACCTCTCTTATTGACATCTTTTACTTAGCAATGCATTCCTTCATTAATTGCTCCTCACTAATTCCATTATTGTCTCACACAAGATATTTCATAACTTATCGTAATTCTCCACATCTTATCAATTATTAAAAGTTCAATTAATTCAAAAAATTTACTCACCTCATGCTATGCAAGCATTTATAAAATAAATAATCACAGGCTCTAATTATATAAATATTAATATTAAATCATAAAATTTGCGGTTATTACAGTTTCTCTCTAGTCTATCTCTAAGAGCGGCTAGGGTTATGATGTTATGATATTACCCTAAGTGGCTACTATATCATATATATAGTAGTTAAAAAGGGATTAATCACAAACATATTTTAATAAAATCCGAATTTATATATATATATATATATATATATATATATATCTTAATTAAGTCTTACTTAATTAATATACATATATACAAATTATCCTTTTTAATTTAAATTCATGATTTAAATACTATTAATCATATTAATATATTTAAATCCTTGAAATTTAAATTAATTCCATTTTAAATTACATTCTATGTGTGTGACCTATAGGTTATTATTACGTTGGCAATAATTTTAAAATCATATTATAAAATTATAAGCAAGTGAGCGACATCTAGTAATACATCTTCGCTACCCAAGTAATAATAAGATCGATGATTCAATACAACCTTTTCGTGACCAATGTTTCAATGTAATTTAATCCTTTTAACCTTAATATCCTAGATTAAACTCGAGTCATGGAATGTGTCATACTCTTCATAATTTAATCTGAGTTTTCTTGGTCAATGAGAAGACTATATGAAATAAATTACTATTTGAGAATGGCCATGCATTTCGTAGTCCTACTCAATCAAGAGGCCTATGGATATCATCCCTAATATATAGGAGGGTTAAATTCCATCTAGATCACTCATATTCCTCACACGATTCATGATGTACCCAATAATCACCTTTATAGTCCACCCTATTAAAGGTGACATTTGATGATATCAAAGTACATAAATTCCCGTGTAGTAATATAGTGATTTTGGTCGGAGGACCATTACATCATTATCACTATGAGAATTTCTAATGACACTTCGCATAATGCTCCACATAGAATTCTCATGGTGGGTCTGTCCAGTACATCGTTCTCTAACATTTACCTATGCATTGACTTAATATCTCATATATTTATGACCAATGAGATTTGGTCATCAGTCAATCCACATACCAGTCTCAATGCATCAATGTTGTCCCATCAACAATGATACTTGACTAGGGACATTTAAGAACAATGATACTAATTGTAATTATATAATCTCATGTTCAAGTCACATACTTGAAACTATATAATTTGTATCACTATTCTAAGGAATTTTATTATGTTAAAAATTATATAACGCAGTAAATAAAATCATAATAAAATCATTCATTTATTCAATCAAATATAATATCAAAACGTTAAGCAATTATATCAAATAATTGACCTCTAGGGCATAAACTCTAATAGACTACTAAGGTGGAAGTGAAGCAGCTTTGAAGAACGACTTAAACAGATTAGAGCTTCACTTAACAAAGATGAGAATGCCACTGAAGATGGAAGCCAAGCTGAGAGCCGAGACGGCCAAGGAAATAGCATTCAGAAAAGTGGCAGAGTATAAAGAAGATTAGGAGAGCCACTCTACGAATAACCAAGAACCTAAAGTTGAAACTGAACAAATACAGAACCATGTCTGCAGAACATTAAAGAAGGGTTCAGGGATTGCTAAGTGCCAGACGAAGTCTACCAAAAGCTCAGGGACTTAGCAAATCCAGATGGTGATGGTGCACAGCTAACATCATATGAAGATGAGAAGAAAAGAGTAATGATCAGATGCACCAAAGAAGATGTGGTCCAGACTCAAAGCTTAATGCAAAGAGGTCCACACCAAGCTGCTAAGTACAAAAGATGTTCAGAGCTTAACGATATCTTAGCAGATCAGCACCAACAACAACAACAACTTGAACTATAAAAAGCCAGGGCCTAAGGGGTCCTTGTCTGGAGGGACTTAATGAAGTTCCAAGCCTACTGGACTTGAAGAGTTCCTAGGGAACTAGAGAAGTTCCAAGGCTGCTGGCCTTGAAGAGTTCTTAGTGAACTAAAGTCCCAAGGTTGTTGGCCTTGAAGGAATCTTAGTGATTTAGGGTGCTGCCCTTCCTTAGCGGAAATCATGCTAGTTGAAAGCAGAAGAGTGGATTAGGAGCTTGAGTCTCTGAACCACTTAAAACCCCATGTGTCTTTTACTTTATGTCATTTACATTATGTACCTTAACTGCTATAACTATTATGTATGACTTAACTACTACTGAACTAACTCTACAAATAATGTATGTATGATTATGAATATATCAATGAAGGGGATATTTTACTCATTCTGATGTGCTTGAAAAGATTCTTATGTTTGTCATATGCTAAATTATTAGCAATACAAAATAAATCAGAAAAGTATTTGAATTTAAAAGGATCTATTCAACCCCCCCCTTCTAGATCTATTGTGCCTACTGGGAACTAACAATTGGTATCAGAGTAGGTTCTCATGCTATATTCAAAAGCTAATCGCTTTGAGTCTGATCCTAGGCACAAACATTGTTCTAAACTTAGTTTAGTAATAAGTCACTTGTTATATGCAAATAAGCTCACACGTTGGAAATATTGTATGCAGGGTAAATGTGCATATACACTTGAAGTTACTCAGATTGGTCCATGTTCTTGATCGCCATATCAACAAGACCTCCATGAATCACCCAGTGATACAAATAAATCGTAGAGTTGATTCTCACTCTATGAACATTTAAACTCGTGAACATAACCTAGCAAATGATGAAACCATCAAAGAAAGAGTGTGTTTTATTGAAATAGCAAATCTTACACACACTCATCTTCATGCATCTCAAAATGCATTATCTAAATTAGTTACATGCATGAATATGACTATTGGTGATAAATATGATAATTATCCAAATATATGAGGAACAAGGGTTTAGAAAACTAACCTAGCAGGACTCATTTAATTATAGGTACCAAAATAGAAACGTATCTAACTTACAGGTACCTGGTCTATCTGACTACACTAAGGAATGCTGAAGTAGATGACTTTAGTTAAGAAAATTCAACCAGCATAAGGCTTAAGACTATTCAGAAATGATTTTGATAAAACTCCTATATGTCAAAGCCTGTCCTGGATGACTTGCTGAGCTAATCTGAATGAAGCTTACCTTGTTGTTGATCCTTATAAGGAAGCAAGTTATTCAACCAAAGATGTGAAAGGGTCTTAGAAGCTCAATCATTCAAAGCAAGTCATAAGAGAAGAATCCTCACGGAAGCTGACCATAGAGGATCATCGAGCATCGAACATAAGGAACTCATTACGGGAGCAGAACTCCACAAGTACAAACTGTAAAAGAAGACTACGTTCGTAGTGCTGTCAAATGATCGTAGAATGATCAGTCCTGGAAATATCCATGTTTACGATGTAAACAGATTAAATTGTCAGTGATGATTCCAGTCAAAAAGAGACATGCAAAGATACCTCCTAATGTACATGAAGAAAAAAGGAATCACACCTCACTGAACAGACAACATCAACCATGGGAGAGCAGTGATCTACTAAGGGACAACAACACTGAGATTCTATGAAGCAATGTACCAGCTACAAAGTCCCAAAACTTTGTGGCTGACGAACCAAATGAAGATCCATAGTTGGTAGGAACGCCTCAAAAACATACTACTAATAACCTATCAGCTACCCAACTCAAAAGCGTGGAGTACCTACGATCAAACACCTGATCGTAGTGTAAATATATGAGGACACCATAATTACAACCAGTACAAATGTCTAAAGTTGGAAGAAGAACTCCTCAGTAGAAAAGGTCAAATGAGATATCAGTGCAAATCACTTCTAAAAGCATTTCATCTGGAAAGTGCCTCAGGGACAAACCTGACCCTTAGCTCACTCTAAGAGGTTGGCCCTTCCTGAGCTACCTTAACCCAGAAGGATTGCTTGATCAAGTTCATCTCAAGGACCAAGGCAGTAAACGATCATAGAATAGAGATTGAAGAGAACTCAACGATCATGATGTAACCTCAATGATTGTAGTGCCACCTCAGCCATCGTAGAAACAGACTCGACGATCGCAGTCCTACCAGAGGCTACTCTAACTCATGAGGAGCTTGGAAGAACATGACAATTTCTCAAACATTCAGATTATGGGAGATAAGTTTGAATGTTGGTTGGAAGGATGTCATATTGAAGAAAAGTTCCCAAGGCCTCATAAAGTACATCAGTAGTTGAGCCATGCCGGTTCAAAATGAGTAGTAATGTCAAAACCATCCACTGTAACATCTCTTAAAAGTTTATCTTTGAGTTAACAAAGAAAAACATAGAGTCCATAGTTGTCTTATAATGCTACTCTATGAATCGAAGAGGTCAACGGTCAATCCACGTCAATCAAACGTCTACTATTCTAAAAGAGACATCTAACTGAAAAGTTAATGGGGAGTTACAGCTCATTACTAGGCATTATGCAACCAATGGCTAGTTGACACATCACATCGTATGCAGAGTTAGAAGAAACTGCGATAAAGACAAATTCAAAATTTACAAATAGTTACCTGGAATTATCGAACCTCTCTCCCTCCCATTTTCGAACCCTAGAATTCTCTTTGAAGCTTAAATCAATTAAGCCTCCAGAACCCAAATAATAATTAGCCGTCTCTCATAAATCTCTCTGAATCAATACTCATATTCCTCGAATCATTCAAATAGAATATTGGCGAGTAATCACTGGCATCCAGCTTGGAATAAGTCGTTTGAGAAATCCGAAAAGAAGTTCAGAGACATTCTTGAACTTGTGAAGAAAGTTGGATTCTCAGAATGTCTTGAGGCAAGCACTCGAGTATACACTGAACTGGTTAAGGAATTTTACTCAAATGCATCCATAAATGCCGAAACCCTTTTAACCAAGGTTAAAGGTCAGTCTCTAAAGCTAAAATCATCTGATATCAATCGATGCTTAGGTTTTCCTGACCTAGGATTGAAAAACCTTGATGAGATCGACACTGAGCAAGCAAAGGAGATTATGGGGTACCAAAGAAACCCTAGTCTGAAGGACATAAAGAAAAAGGAGTTTCTTGAGGAATTCGAGTTCCTTGCTGAGATAGTAGACAAATATATACTATACAAGGATACGACACATGACACTGTGCTTGATCAACAACTGAAGATTAGTTTTGCAATAGTTCTGAAGAAACGAATAAACTTTGTAGTTATCTTATTTTATCAAATCTCAAAATGGGTGGAAAAGGCTGAGTTGAAGCAGTCTACAGAAAAACCACTTACAAAGGTGTTTCATGGAAGACTGCTGAGTATTGTGATGAAGAAGAAGCTGGGAAGCAAGATTAAGGATGATGAGGGAGAACCTCTGAATGTTCACAAAGTAATGTCTCCATAACTGTTTATGAATTGGAAGAAAAACCCAAAGGAGAACAGAAGGCTAACTACAGCAGGGGGCAGCAGAAAGAACTCTACTAAGAAAAGAAAGGTAAAAGAGGTGGAAAGTTCTGAATCTGATGACTCTGTACCAGCAGTAACCACACAAGCCAGGAAGAAATCCAAAAGTGTGAGGAAAACTGAGGCCCCATCAAGAAGTTGTCGACGTCGGGATTTTGTAGTGTCCCTTTTCGTTACTTGTTCTGGGTGTTCTCATGTTAATGTGAGATTTGTTTGAAAAAATAAGTGAAAAAGGTCCGACATGTATAATATCGACGATTGGACTTTAAGAGTCGCCAGTTGGTGTTTTATCTGGTTGCACTAATATCAAAAAGGTTTGCACATTGACCCAGTGATGTGACACTGCTAAACGGGTCTGTAAAACCAAGATTCATTAAGGGTTCGGGGGCTTGATTATTTGGAGGGAAGGTGTTAGGCACTTTCGACATCCGTGTTATACGGTGACCGCCACTTCTCAAATAAACTGTTATATGAATGTGTCTGTGTGTGTGTGGATCAATGTGCAATTTATTTAGAAGTGGTGTTGTACCTCGTTCGCACCTATATACAAAGGGTTTGAATTTATAGAAAAATTCAGTTTTAACCAAATATAGCAATGAGGTTTTATAAAAAGAGGTTTTTCAAACCTTGTGCTCAATAGTAATTGAGGCCTTTGATACTTCCATTTTTATTATCTGAATGTTCGGCTTGTTTGCTTTTATTTTTGAGATGCGAGGCATCTACGAGAAAACAATATACAGCAGTGCTGAACTCCTTATGGGCATGGCATCCAACCAAGGAAATTTAGACACTGTAAATAATATACAAGCTGCTTACAGCTGGAAAAAGTCCATCATAGGAACCGAATCTAGATTCAGTAGACTGAATCTGTGATCACATGATTCCTAGGCTCACATGATACTGCAATTGGTATGGAAAGCAGTAAGTAGTTATATATATATATATATATGTGTGTGTGTGTGTGTGTGTGTGTGTGTGCATGATCAGCCACCACGAAGCAACTCCATGGGGGATCAGAAATGTAAGTAAAGCAAGAATGCTATCAATGACCATGGAGTAAACTCCAAAGTGGGACTTGAATGTAAATAAAGCTGTAAAATCTATCAACCGCCACGAAGTGAACTCCAGGCAGGACGAAATGTAAAGAAAGTTGTAAAAAGCCACGGAGGAAACTCCACGCTTGATAGGAATGTATATATATATATATATATATATATATATATATATATATATATATATATATATAAGCAGTAAATGATCCGGATATGAAATCCAGGCTCATCGGATATGTCCGACAGCAGTATTTAATGCACCGGATGTAAAATCCAAGCTCATCAGATATGACTGACAATAATTATATATATAAGTATATATATATATATATATATATATATAAATGCTAAAAAAGCTCAATACAACGCTTATATATATAATATATATAAAAAGCAAAAAAACGCTCGGGCATCAAGTCGAAGCTCAATCGAAGCATAACTAGATAATGTTAGTTCAGTATAAAAATATATACATATATATAAGCATATACATACAAACAAAAATACAAACCACTTTAATCAAGTCCAGAAAACACACTCACACGACTCTCAATGTACAACAAAGTGTGTGCTATTATGAGAAGAAAGCTTTATAGAATGTAAGAAGGCTTACAGTGGGCTACCAAAGTAGACTTCTATGACTCTATGCGGATAAATACTCAGCTCTTGCCGGATAAAATATAGCTATATATGAGCTAACAGAAGAGGAAACACTCAATATGGGTGTGTATAGAGTAAAGTGGACACGGCTTCCTCGCCTTTTCTCTCTCTTCTCTCCCTCAAAATGGCTGACCCCCAACCTATATTTATAAACTGATGGTCGCAGGTGTACCTGCGGTAGCCGTAGTTATACCTGCGGTTGGTCGTGGTGGGCCCGGGCTTTGCGGGTCCCGTCATCTCAAAGTACGTGCACTCACACACTATAATGTCCACTCGAACTTATAGAACTTCAATCCGAGCATCCAAACGAGGTATATATGACCTTCTTCGGACCACTTGTGTCGAGAGTTACGCAATGACATGGATTAGAGGTTGTACGAAGTCAGGAAGAGGGGACCATGCCCATGGTCTTCAAGCTTCAAATTCTATCCGGTGTACTACCACGCGTAATAGTCACTCAGGATTGGATATCCTGGTTCTTGAAGGACATAGCTGTATGTATGTATGTATTGAAGTATTGAGACGACGCACAGGTGTTGATGTGGCAAGATGACGTTTTGACTCTTCGTCGGGGTTATCGCCGGTTTGAGTTAAAAGCAGACGTTGCTCAGGGTTACATCTGAGATTGGACTGCTGCAAGTGTTTGAATGTCGCAAGGTCATCTTGTGGGTGCCTGTCTGCCTGGTGTTAGCTCTGGGTTTTGAGAGATGAGTGCCTTGGCTGGAGGTCTGAGATTGAAGCTGATGGCATATTTTTGAAACAAGCATTTCCGGAGTTATCGCCAAGACTGCAACAACATTCCTTGGGGTTATCACCAAGGACGAAACTCGGGGTTATCTCTGAGGTTGAAAATGATCCTTCTGGTTTGTGTTCCGGGGTTGAGAATGAGATTCTCGGTGTGTGGTCTGAGGTTGGAAAAGATGTTCCCGGTGTGTGTTCGGGGTTGTGAACTGATGTTACCGGTGGTATCCGGAATAGAGACTGAACTTCCGGTGGTATCCGAAATGGATGTAAGCTCTCTTCTAGGGTTATCTCCGAAAGACGATTCTGCCCTCCTATAATGTTAGTAATAGTTGTGCATAAAAATTTCGAGTGTCTATAGATGCCCCTCTTTATCATATTCATGCAATGGAAGGCATGGATAGGATAAAGAATCCTAACCACTTGAAATGTAAGTGAAATAAACATGATGCTATGTGTAGCAACATGATACAAATGTATGATGCATGATTGTCAGGTAATCCTGTTGGGATGACAATCAGTGATCGCATGGACATGCGATCCACGTCTTCAAGGATGTTGACATTGGGGCTATCACCAAAGTCTCGAATCCTAGACACTGGCTTATATTCCATAGAGGTGCCTCTTGTGTGCAAGAGATCTGTGGGGATAAAGCTTTGTCTTTTTGAGGATGTGTATAACATATTCCCTCATCCTGTCGGAGTTACTGCCAATACTCTGTTGTCAGGGTTGCCACACCTTCGTTGATGTGTTTATCACCGAATAGATCCCTGATGGGTGCATTGTCAAGGCAACTAGACCTTCATTGATGTAGGTGTAATTGGTAGCATTGCGTTGTAACCCCCCGGGGAAAGGTTGATTAGTTGCATCGATGGGTTTACTTGCCATCGGCTTTCATGACGTCAAGGCTGCTTGACCCTCATTGATGTGTGTATCAATGGTTGAGTGCGCTGTAACCCCCACCGAAGATACATAGATGCTTGAAAGATGTGCGGTGTGACCCCCACCGGGGATACGTAGATGTTTGAAACTTCGACGTTGTAACCCCCACCGGGGATACGTAGATGTTTGCAACTTCGGCGTTGTAACCCCCACTAGGGATACGTAGATGTTTGAAACTTTGGCGTTGTAACCCTCGCCGGGGATACGTAGATGTTTGAAACTTGGCGTTGTAACCCTCGCCGGGGATACGTAGATGTTTGAAACTTCGGCGTTGTAACCCCCGTCGGGGATACATAGATGTTTGAAACCACGCAATTGCGGCATCGGACCTTTGTTGAGTATTTTTGAGCGTGATTTGTGAAAGCTAAGCTCATCGATATAGTATACCTTGCATTCAGGCGAATACCAATGAGCTGACGGGAGTTCAATTCTGACCCGTGCAAAACCAGGATTCCAAGCTATTTCGCTCAATCGTGTAGCATTTTTATTCCTAATTTGGCCTTTTTAGCTTGTGAGACCTCATTTGAAACTCTAATTGGAATGAGCTGGAGGTGTGAGACCCATGTAGAAGTACCGCAGGTACACTTGCAATAGCCACAGGTGGACTTGCGACCAACCGTGGCTATGTAAGTCCCAAAGGTTGCTTTCATAAGTCATTTTCAAGCTGCACGAGGAAATCTGAGAGCTTCTCATCAGACTTGTTGAGTTAAGGCAACTTTCACTTATACGCGCCACCGCATGCCGTTCTTCACTGTCCTGGTAATGTATGCATGTTTTCTTTTCCAATTTCTATCCGTTGGAAAATGACTTATCACGTGAAATGCATTTAGACACATAGTAGTGAATATGCATGCTGATATGACTTGATAAAAAATATTCAACATAGTAAATGTTTGTATTAAACCATGTTAAACATAATGATGTAAAAAAAAAATTGACTTTTGAAATAGTCAAATTGGCCCCTTTTACTGTCATTTCTTATCCTATCTGATGACAAATGAGTAATGGTAGACAATCAAAATAATCCTGGTAATTAGACTACACTTACAGATTTTTTACTGCAATGTATTAAATGCATATAGGATGTATATGACTGTGTATAGGTGTACTACTGAATGGCCACCTAGTCATGCCTATGGGCATGTGGATAGTCCCATTTACAAAGGGGGCTATGGCAAAATTTTCCCAAAATGTAGGAATTGAGTAATCATGCATTTTTAACTCTACTATAAATGTATATTAAAATAATGCATGCATGCATGTAGTCATAAGATGCATTTTGAAAAGCTCCAGGTAAGAATTTACTATACGCTTTCTGAGGTGATTTGGAGACTTGTTGTCCAGATATTATGGATCCGGATCAGCCGAGTAGTTCCCATAGGACCACTTACGTGTATGGAGGAGGGCTTCGAAGAAGCCTCGGCGTGGATGCTAGTTAGGACCGCCTAGTCGTTTGGTGGAGGTAGTGATTAAATCTATCCGGGTTGAAGTGCCGGATGTCGAGGACGAGGAGGAGGATGTACCAGTCGACGTTCCTGCTCCTGCTATACGTGTTCCCCGTAGGGAGTTTCTAGGTATTCAAGTGGCGAACCTAGATCTTCTGGGTGACTTGAGTAGGCATCCTTCAATATACTTGCACGCAAATGAGGTATAAAGTTAGATCTTTAATCTTCCTTATTTTCTATTGATGAGGAGTAAGGGATTTTGATGTTGATCTGCATTTGATATAGGTTCCCGCTTCACAAAGCCTCGAGGAAATCGGTTTACCATCCACTCTATGTATCGTGCCTTGCATGATTACTATAGAGCGATTGTACATGGTGAGGATTTGGAGAATTTTTTTCCATTCTTCCCCGTCGTTGTCCCCTCGGGTTACCTCGGGCATTATCTCGAAAGCGGTGGTTTCACTGCACTCAATCACTCCATTCTTTGGATCGTGAGGTGATGATGACGTCGATGGGTTTGGATTTATGAAAGGTATAGAGTTTGGAGGAGATCCGAGGTGCCTTATACGGTGGATATTACCCCTACTGCCGTCAGATCCTTGTTGGGAGTTCCGATGGAGGCGCTCAAGGGCAGGACTGTTCGTACGGGTCCTTTGAGCGTAGATGTTATGAGCGGGGTGTTAAGTGAGCCCATACCCGATGATGTGAGAGTCAGGGACCGCATTCTTCGGTGATTGCTCCTGATGATCATTAGGGGCTACTTCATAGCAGATAATTCCTCTACAGTGTCCTTCGCTTTGATCAGTGCCACTCGACACGTGGACCGTATAAGAGACTATGATTGGGGTTCCTATACCTTTGCCTACTTTTTCAGGGGAATGCGCATGCGATCGCAGGGCTTGACCGATGCGTGGTTAGGATTCTACCCGTTTCTGCTGGTGAATGTTTCTCTTGTCTTTTCCCATGTACAGGTTAAGAGTGTTGACTAACAACAGATGTTTGCCTTTGTGTTGGCAGTTTTGGGCCTATAAGAGGCTTCCATGTTTTTGTCCTGTGAGCGTGTTAGGTTTAGATACCTATCCACGAGGACAGAGATGGCATCATTCTATACTGTCGGAGGTCCCTGTTGTTGAGGGTTTCACTCATTGTCGCCTATAGCTGGAGTTATTGACAGCGGATGTCATCACATGGGTTCCCTACTCTGGAGAGCATTTGGGAGTTGGATTTGAGGATGGGTACCTGACTGGAGTTGAGTACGTCATTTCCACCCGCAGGATTCCTCTCTTCACAGATGGAGGATGGGAGCTCTATTAAGGAAAGCGTGTTATTAGGAGCACTACATGAGAGATTCGCATGCCGATCTTGCCTCATGTCAGGTGTTACTGGCCTATTTCGAAGCCACCCGTCACTGACATCCCGTTGTTGGGGATTGATGGTTTTACATTGTCAGAGGGCCCCTACACTCAGGAGATGTTCCAGCATTGGTGGATCCCTTGTACCATTGGATCTCAGACCCGCGCCATACAGTTTATGGAGGATATGGTTCCAGGATTCGTGATGATGACAGATTGGCTAGCCTGTGTCAGAGATCCGACAGTTGGACCGGGCACATTTTTTCATCCTGCATTTGGGTAGAGATCCTTCAGAGGCAGATACTTTTGATCCTTCCAGCTCTAGCGCTGGCCCCTCAGGTGATCCATATGGCTTTGCTGGTGCAGATCCTCCATTGTATAGGGCTGACATCCCTGCAGATAGAGATCCAGTAACTCAGGAGGAGTTACATCAGGTGGACAGTATCGATGATGTAGACATTGACACCATTGACTTTTTCTAATGTATTTCTCGTTATCTCTTTTGATAGGCCTCTGTTAGCTGCTGGGTAGCTTCGTCCCATTCTCGCTATATCTTTTGAGAGACCTCTGTTGAGTTGTTGGGTAGCTTATCCCCATTTCCCTGTATTTTAGCTTTACAGAGATGTATTAGATGATGATATACTTAGGAATGTATGTACATTTTGTATTCCCTATATCATATTGCCATCTATTGTATCATGCATATTATTATGTTATGCATATGTATGTATATCTAGAGATATTCAGCATTGACCCCTGGATGGTCTTATGACACGGCATGTACAGATGTCTTCTTCGACAGTTAGCCGTATTGATCATACCCCACCATGTTTGGTGGTATCTGGTATGCACTCATGGTATGATAGTATATCACCATCAGACATGGTGATCGTAGATGATTTGCTAAAGCATACTATAACCCTGTTGATGTTTCAGGTTCCCACAGGATTTTTAGAGGGTATGCTAGAGCACTTGGTATGGAAGAGGCAGGTTTTTTGATTTGGGACCCAGGAGTTGACTCCTACTTTGGAGGAGTATGCACGATTGACGATGCTGCCGCTGGACAGACCTTGTGTGTATATGGCTATCAAAGACATGAGTAGACAGTTCATGACCTTCACCGGATTGAGGTGTAGAGTGGTACAGGACGAGATTACATCCGACCACGTGATATCTCAACGTTTTCTATTTGACAAATTTGGCTCTGAGGATAGTTATGCACGGCATTCCAGGGATTTCACCACACCGGAGGACCATTGGTGTTTAGCCAGAGTGGATGTATTGTTATTGTGCATATTTTCATACGTCTTCATGCCACGATATATGGATGAGATGGATATCGGCGTCATTATGGCAGTGAGAGGTCTCAGGGAGGGTCGTACCATTATACCGATGATTGTCGCAGAGACACTGAGGTCAGCTACATACTGCTGCACTTATCCGGCAGGAGTGTTCACAAGAAGCTCGGTCATGTTGTATGTGTGGTTTATATCACACTTGAGATCCATTGGCACATTCAGATGGCAGGGGTTTTGCTTCACCCATGATATAGCCATGTCATACTCCTTTCAGCCTGCAGAGTGTACAGATGTTGCAGCTTGGTCAGCTTGGGATTAGAGACCCGTTTGCTATATTGTCGTGTTCAAGGCTTAGCTCACCCTACAGCTTCATTACTCATGCTCCGGGCATGAATTAACTCCCTCTGGCTGGATTGAGGGTCATGATTACTTACCACCCACTGGCCGTGATGTGTCAGTTTAACCAGTTTCAGGATTTTCATCCTTATGAGGGGCAATGAGTTAGCGCTTCGCTTCACACCGTTTATCAGTGGAGGACAGATCCAAGTTATATGCCTGTTGGGATCAGGTAGAGCTGGTTGTGTCTTCTGTTAGTCATCCAGGTTGTTCTGCAGAGTATTCCGCATGGATGGAGACAGAGATTACATCGGTTGCGATAGTATCCACAGTGCAAGATGTTAATTCTGATGATGATGAGCCTATAGAGGAGGCTGACATTCCCACTGATGATTTGACTGCTGGGCTGCCAACATTTTTGATGGATTCTCCCATCACGAAAGTGCCATGTTACTCAAAGATTAAGCACAACATCCGGAGAAGAGCTTACATCTGATGACCTATGAGAGAGATCAGGCTAGGGTCGCGATGTTGTCAGCTCTTGATGGGAGAGGCGCCGCTCTGTTAGAGAGGGATGAGGCTAGATCAGCCAGGGATGCATTGATAGTGGAGCGGGATGCCGCCTTATCTGCTAGGGATGTGGCCATTGCAGACAGTACTTTAGTGAGATCCCAGATGACTATCAGTCGTGCCGACATGAGTGCTTACATTGATGAGAATTATGCCACCATGTAGTTAGCCTCTGATCTACTAGCTCATGTAGATACCCTTGGGCAGGAGCTTGCAGCGTTACCTCCATCTTCAGAGAGGGATGCCATGTTAGATCTGATAGTCCGCATATATCTGAGATCTATAGATAACTTTGTATTTTCTGCATGCACTAGCTTAGCCATTTTGTCATGTACATCACATATGTATATATCAAACAGAATTTTGTATGGCAGGGAAATATATTTCGATTCACTTCCCTTTTTAGTTATGCCTTGATACTTGCTTGATATTTGCCGATTTCTTCAGGGCTTGTGATCTTGATGCATTCTGAACTTATCCTTGACATGTGGACATTGAGCCATCGCAGGATCTCTCAGAACGGATCATTGATTTTTGTACATCCATGCCATCTTTGGTATCTTGGGACTGGTATATGTATGAAATGTGGAGACGAGGGTGGTTTCTTCCTCTCTGAGATTGACTGCACCACAGATGGTCGCTAGTACTTCTATTTGTGAGAATCCTAGTTAATTCCATCTCTTATGGGTTGGTATTGCTCTTTGAGGCACGATCGCAGCTTAGATGGTCACCGAATCTTCTATTTCTGAGAAGAGGTTGGGTAATTCCATCCCTTTGATCCGAAACCAATGAAGTGTGGTGAATTGAAGGTTGATCCCAGTACCGTGTAACAAACATGTTTGTTCTGGTAGGGGTTAAACTGAACCATGAATGGCTGCCTACGTACTCCTATTGAAGAGGAGATCAAGTCTGTGTAGTTCGACGTTGAATGTGAAAGGCAGAGAGGTGTAGCAATGTTTTTGTTGTTTTTTTTTTGTTTTTGTAAAGGAAAGGTAGAGATGTTTTTGTTGTTTTTTGTTTATTGTGACCGGGCCATATAGAATATTGTTGCCTACATACTCCTATTGAAGAGAAGATTAGGTCGATGTAGTTCGCCCCTCAGGACGAATTGCAGCATGAATCCCATGCGCAAGCTATACTGCTGGGAGAAAAAGTTTGATCCCATAATGGGGATAAACTGCAGATGTGAAAAAAGTTTGATCCTATTTTTAGGACAAACTGCAAGCGTAGAAAAGTTTAATCCCGTATTTGGGATAAACTGCAAGTGTGAAAGGTTCAATCCTGTGTGTAGGATAACCGAAATTGTATGAAAGTTTGAAATGAAGTGGAACCAAGCTGCTGATTCCAAGTGAGGTAAAACCAGGCTGCTGGTTTGAAGTTTATGTTTCCCTGAGGGGAAGAAGAGTTTGTGAAAAGAGGGTTAAAGAACCGGAATGACTAGTGATTTGATTATCAAAACCAAGATGTTTGTTTGATGGTAACTTCAGATATAGTACCGTTTCACGGTGTCCGAGTTGATAAGTTGTGGAAATTCATCGCCATCTATTTCCTACAATCTGAGAGCACCTCCTGTCAATACCTCCTTGACAATAAATGGGCCTTCCCAGTTAGGAGCAACTTTTCCCTTAGACTGATCTTGGTTGTCAATGATCTTCTTCAGAACCAAGTCATGTTGTTTGAATTGCCGTAGTCGAACTTTTCTATTGTAGGATCCTGCGATCCTTTATTGATATAGCTGACCATGGAAGATAGCCGCGGTTCTCCTTTCGTCTATTAGAGACAATTGGTGATACCTGTCTTGTACCCATTGGTCCTCATCTAACTAAGCATCCATCAACACTCTAAGGGATTCCATTTCCACCTCTATGGGGAGCACTGCTTCCATCCCATAGGCTAACGAGTAGGGGGTTGCCCCAGTGGAAGTATGCATGGAACTTCTGTAGGCTAATAAAGTCAGAGGCAAGAGGTCAGGCCATCCTTTGTGATTGGCGGACATTTTCTGCATGATCTTTTTGATATTTTTATTAGCCACTTCGACAGTACCATTTATCTTTGGACGGTATATAACGAAGTTAAGGTGTTTGATGTGGAAATTACTGCATAACTCCTCCATCATTTTGTTGTTGAGGTTCTTAGCATTGTCTGACACAATGACCTCTGGTTGTCTATATCAAAAGACTACATTGTTTCTGATTAAAGCAATGATAAGTTCTTTGGTAACCCTGGGGAAGGAAGCTGCCTCTACCCATTTGGTGAAGTAGTCGATCATGGTGAATATGAATCAATGACCATTACTGGCTTTGGGCTCGATGGGCCCTATCACGTCCATTCACCACATAGAGAAGTGCCAGGGCGAACTCATAGTGTGGAGCTCCCTTAAAGGGGCGTGGATAACATTCCCATGGATCTGGCATTGATAGCACCTCTTGACGTGATCATCACAGTTAGCTTTGAGTGTAAGCCAATAATGTCCTGTTCTGAGAATTTTCTTGACAAGAGGCCACTCATGTGTGGTCCACATACTCCACCATGGATCTCATCCATGAGCCTCTGAGCTTGGTCTTTGTCTAGACATCTGAAGAGACCTAGTCCTACATCTCTCTTGTAGAGTGCATCTCCGCTCAGGTAAAATTTCATAGCAAGTCGATGGATCCGCCTCTTCTCAGTTAGGCTCGCCTTAGCGGGTGTAAATCCATCTCGCAGGTACTCCTTGATATGCTGATACCAAGGGTCGTGGACGGGAGGTAATTCATCCGATACTTCTCCGACGTAATTCCCATAGACTGGGGATTTTTGCATAGCAAATGTAATGCTTGGCATGTTTTCCTTGTTAGGTATGTGAACTAAGGAGGCCAATGTTGCTAATGCATCTGCAAAATCATTCTTATTACGAGGAATGTGTAGAAAGGAGATTTCTTCGAACTCCAAAGCCATCTATAGAACTTGCCAATGGTAAGGCAGCAAATGTAATTCTTTGGTTTGATAGATTTCCGTGAATTATCTGATCACCAATTTGGAATCCCTAAAGACAGTTAACCACCTGATGCCCATTGAATGGGCAAGTTTTAGCCTCATGATATAGCCTTCATACTCAGCTGTGTTGTTGGTGCTAACAAACTACAATTTGACGGCGATGGGATACTGCTCCCCCGTATCTAATATTAAAACTGCTCTAGCTCCAGAGCCTTCTTCATTAACAGCTCCATCAAAATACATTTTTCACATACGGCATGTATCGTACTGATGTTGTTGTTGTACTGTCATTACCCCTTCATCGGGGAAGTATGTTTCTAAGGGCTTATAGTCCCCTGTAGGTACGGCGGCCAATTGATCCGCAATTCCTTGACCTTTGACAGATTTCTGCGTCACATAGACGATGTCAAATTGTTGTAGGATCAACTGCCATCTGGACAGTCAACAATTTAGTATGGGCTCACTGAACACATACTTGAGAGGATCCACACGGGATATGAGATGGGTTGTGTGACCATGGAGATAATGATGTAGTCTCATGGAAGCCCGTGCTAAAGCACAACAAGTCTTCTCAATCAGAGTGTACTTGTGTTCACTGGTGCTAAATCTTATACTAAGGTAATAGATAGCTCATTCCTGGCCTCTATTGTCTTTTTTCCCCAGCATGCAGCCCATGGCATTGTCATTAATGGACAGGTACATAAATAGGGGCACATTATCCCTCGGAGGTACCAAAACAAGAGCGTTAACAAGCTGCTCTTTAATGGTAAGGAAGGCTTTCTGGCACTCATTATTCCATTTCATGGAGGAGTTCTTCCTTAATAGCTTGAAGATGGGCTCACAAGTTGCTGTGAGTTGAGAAATGAACCTGCTAATGAAGTTGATTCTTCCCAAAAATCCCCGTATTTCCTTCTCTGTCTGAGGAATAAGCATTTCCTTGATGGCTTGGATTTTGGTAGGATCTAGTTCAATCCCTTTATGGTTGACTAGGAAGCCTAGCAACTTTCCTGATTTGACACCAAAGCCGCACTTGGCTGGATTCAACTTCAAGTTGTACTTATGCAACCTGTTGAATAACTTCTTGAGATGGTCTAGATGGTCTGCCTCCCTTCGGGACTTAACAATAATGTCATCCACGTAGATCTCTATCTCTTTATGCATTAAATCATGGAAAAGAGCCATCATAGCTCGCTGGTAGGTTGCCCCGGCATTGATGAGGCCGAATGACAACCGTCTGTAGTAAAAGGTTCCCCAAGGCGTGATGAAAGTAGTTTTCTCACGGTGTTCCACAGCGACCATAATTTGATGGTACCCCACAAAGTAATCAGCAAAGGAGTACATGTCATACTGAGCAGTATTGTCAATGAGAATGTGGATAAAAGGTACGGGAAAGCTATCTTTAAGGAAAGCTTTGTTCAAATCCCGGTAATCCACGTAAACTCGCACCTTTCCTACTGGTTTAGGTAGAGGAACAATATTGGATATCCACTCCAGATATGTAGACATCATGATAATGCCAGCTTGAAATTATTTCACAATTTCTTCCTTAACTTTTAAACTCCACTCAGGTTACAATAACATGGGCTAAGAAAGCTTGACATCCGTTCTGGGGGTAGACCGAGAAGTTCTTCAGGAAATACATCAAGAAAGTCAATAACAACAGGAATATTATTCAAATTTGACGTGTCTTTTATTCAAATCCATAACATGGGCTAAGAAAGCTTGACATCCATTTTTTAATAAACGAATAGCTTTATGATTAGATATGAGCGTTGATTGATTTTAATGGTTTAGTTGCTTGAATTCAGTATAACAAAGTTGTTTAGGAATATGAAAGCTAACAACCCACGAAAATAATCAATTTTGGCATGATGAGTAGTTAACCAATCAATCCCTAAAATCCTCGCCTAATCTTCAATGATGATATCCGATCTAAGATCGATCTTTGAAAAAGAATTGTGCTCTCTGCAATAGCTGGTCAAACAGTCATCAATACGAGGTAGAGGATACCTATTCTTGATAGTGACATGGTTCAATTCCCGATAGTCAATAATTAAAGTCGCATACTCCCGCCTTTCTTCTTTACGAATAAAAACAGAGCACCCCAGGAGATGTATTAGATTTAATGAAACCGGATGTCCAACAACTCATGTAGTTGACCTTTAACTCCTCAAGTTCAATAGGAGCCATTCGATATGGGGTTTTAGAAATGGGCTTTGTACTCAGTTCAAGGTCAATAAAGAATTCAACTTCACGCTACGGGGGTAGACAAGGAAGTTCTTCAGAAATACGTCCGGGAAAGTTAATAACAAGGAATATTATTCAAATTTGACGTGTCTTTATTAAAATCCATAACATGGGCTAAGAAAGCTTGACATCCAGTTTTTTAATAAACGAATAGCTTTATGATTAGATATGACAAATGATTGATTTTAATGGTTTAGTTGTTGAATTCGAGATAACAAAAGTTGTTTAGGAATATGAAAGCTAATAACGCTACGAAACAATCAATTTTGGCATGATGAGTAGTTAACATCCCTAAAATCACACTCAAAAGCAAGTATCTTTAAAGAGATAAGGTCAACGGGTAAGGTGATGGTGCCAACTTGAATCAAACAAGATTTATAAACAGTGGATATGATGAAAGTTTCTCCTAACGGAGTTTTCAGAGATAGGTCAAAGTCTAATTTCTCCGGAGTCAAGTTTAAACGTTGAGCACAAGCAGGAGAGATAAATGAATGGGTAGCACCGGTATCTAGTAAAGTATAAAATTGACAAGAATTTATAAATAGCTTACCCGTGATCACCTCGTTTGGGTTCCTCGTATTTTGACCAGTCACAATAAACGCTCTTCTAGGAACCGTTGACTTTGACTTTTCTGGGACAGTCTTTTGAGTCACCGTCCCCGCTGAACTAGGTTTCACTACCGTGTAATCTCGAGCGATATGTCCTTCCTTTCCACAATTATAGCATACCTGGAACTATTATGGGTAGTTTGGACTGATATGTCCCTCTTTCCCGCATTTATAGCATATGACCGGTGGTCGTTCTCCTCCCTTGGAACCAGTTGCTGCTGGCATTGTCGTCTTCACATGGTCGTTGTTGAATCTCCTCTTTTTAAAATCTCCTCCTGACTCGCTTCTTCTATTTTCATGGCCATGATTACCACCAGAGTGGTTACCATTTTGTCCGCTCTTTTCTTTCTCCACCGGTTATTGTTGTTTTGTTGATCGCTATCTCCGGTATGATCCTCGATTGTGGTACCTCGGTTGACCGTATTTCGTTATCTCGCTCTAACAATTGAGCCTGTTAACAACATCCGAATAGAGAGAAAATTTATGAGAGATGAGATATCGACGTATGCCTTGGGTTTTAAACCTCTCGTAAACATCTCGCGTCATACGTTCCTCATTCTCCACCAAATGAGGTGCAAAACTGGATAACTCTGCAAACTTTGCCTCGTACTGAGACACCGTCATGTTGTTCTGCTCCAGTCTAATAAACTCCACTTCCTTAATATGATGAACACTTTCAGGAAAGTATTTATCATTAAATAGTTTCTAAAATGTCTCCCAAGACATGCCGAAAAGTGATGGATGGTACGCTTCACGCATTCCCACCAAAGAGTCCGCCTCACCACGGAACATAAAGGTGGCAAATGGAACCTTCGCTTTCCTCTGTGCATCCCAAGACATCGAATATCTTGGTAATTTGCTTGACCCATGTTTCTGCCATGATCGGATCTGGCTTTCCCTTAGATTCTGGTGGTCCCAACTCTTTGAACTGCTTGGCTGTGACAACCTGTGAATTGCTATCATTTCCTCCTATGTTTTAAACACGAGTCTCCTAAATGCGATTTTTGCATGAATCGCAAAAAGCTTCTAAACATTGCGTCGTTCATCGTCTGATCAGTGGTGTTGTTCATAGGAGGAACATTGTCAGCCTGTTGCACGTTCTCCTCATTGGTGAGTACAGGTATCTCCACGGTCTCATTTTCATTGTTAATATTCTCAGTCGACATTCTCAAATACTGTCATAAAACAAGGGTTAATTAAGGAAATCAATATATCACATAATATCCCTATATATCTTGACCAACTATCAAATAAGCTTAGGTAGGACACACTAGCGAAGGATTTACTCTCTCTCCCTCCTAGTTCTATTCCCCGATCTCGCCAGAGATCATATCCCTAAGCTCTTATACTAACTGTGACACCCCCAAAATAGGTATACATCACCCATTTCGAGTTGTCAATACGGTAGATAAAACAACTATAACTTTATTATTACAACAAAGAAACTCGTGAGTTTAAATACGAGATATTTCCATCTAAACAATATCCACATACAAATAAATCCTCATCATAATTATTGATACATTATTTTACAAAATGGTGAGGACTACTAAACAACTCTCTAAAACCATCATTCCATACCCCGACTCGTACTCGCTACATTCTCGCCTCCTGAGAAGAAAAATGGAACAAAAAGGAAAAGGGTGAGCTCAACTAGCCTAGTAAAGAATATTATGACTAAGATAATATACAACAAATTATCGTTAGTCTTCAACAGGGAAAAATTTAATAGAATATAATAGACAACAAGTTTTAAATCAATACTCACAGCGAAAAATATTAATTCATAGAAGAGTTACGTAGAGGATGAAATCTACTAATATCTATGAATTTAACAAATTCATCATCAATATTTTTATCCTCGTAACATCAATCAATATATATCCGAATCATATATTCATCCTCTTGCACATGTGCCAAGGACATTCACCATTGGTCATGTTCATCTAAACACTGCTCATCTTTGCACTACACGGGCCAAAGATATTCATCGAAATCATTCATCTTTGCACTACGTGCCAAAGATATTCATCGAAATCAATCATCTTTGCACTATAGGCCAAAGATATTCAATAATATCATCATTTAAGATGAAGATGATGAAAAATATATTTTTTTAAAGAAACGAATCCAATGAAACAAAATGACAAGGATTAAGGATTAAGGATTCGTACTTTGTTTTATCCACGTCCAAAAATACCTCAAAAATAATCATAGTGGTGTAAAATTCAAGAATGATCAAAACATGGATACAATCAAAACTAGTATCCACAATAGATATTTTGGACGAAAAGGAAAATTTTCATTTTTGATGAATAGATCAGTATCACGTGAATATGTCGTAAATAGTAACTCCGACACCAAAAGTTCCAAATTTGATAAAAACTTCAGATCAATATTTCAGCATAATGATATTGAAGAAATAATATCATTACGAAAAAAAAAAAATATCCCTTACCTCGAAAGATTTATACTTCTAGCTGAAACACCGGATATAGGCTATGACTTGAACTTGCACCGTATAGCAATACTCAAAGTATACTCAAAATACTCACAAGAATACGCTCGATAATATAGAGAGAAAACTTGATTTACGGTATGATTTTCAATTCTAACCTAAGCACCCTATTTATAGGAAAATGCTTAGAACACCAAAGTAGAAAATTTAATATAATATTATTATATAATTTAAATTTTCCTACGCCATCTTTTGTAGAACTGAATTCAGCCACCTTTGTTGCCCCACAATAATGACAAAAACAAAAAAAAACATTTTTGTTATTAAAACAATTAAAACTTCCAAAAATCAATTATTTTGAACTTGAACTTTAATAATTCAAAATAAATAGCCCTTTTGTCAGAAAATTGAATCTCACGATGATTTTTATAGGAAATTCAATTCTCTACAACTTTGCAGAAGAAAGTTTTTCCAAATTCCAAACAGAAATTGGTAGAAATCCACAAAGCGGGCAATTTTTTGTGCTATAATCAAATTTCAACCAAAATGGGGTCCACCGACATGTTTAACATGTTTTAAACATTTATTGCAATAAAAATACTCTTCCTCCTCGATATTCATATATCCCACATTCGTTGTAAAAATATCACCATTATTATATTATTAAATATAATAATATATATATATATATATATATATTTAAATGAATTATTTTATCGAGAAAAAGATAAAATTTCAATTTTCAACAATTGTCACATTAAAAATTTTCACCATCTATATCCACATAAAATCAATATTTTCCTCATCATATGAATCAATAATTAATTATTCACAAATAATATTACTGTAATCACAATATTGACAACGTGCAATTTCTAGGAAAGAGGGTCTTTCAATAAGGATTTCTCTTCTTGGCGCGCAATTAGGTGACCAAACCTCTCCTTAGATGTAACTTTCTAGACATTGCCAATAATGTTATCAAATAATATTATTAGAGATAATATGAATTATTGCTTCGATAATGAAAAATACTTGTGTAATGACAATTATTGAAACAACAAAGAATATAAAATATCAACACAACAATTATTAAACCAATAAAATATTTGAACAATAATAATTATCGTAACCATTATTGAGTAGTGCCTTCACGTAAGAATCAATAATTGGTGTAATACCGTGGTATCTTCTTGTGTTTTAACCACCGAGTATTTTAACAAGATTAATTGAATAACTACGCCCGTTATTTTTAAACAACTTATATTTGTCGTTTTCTTCATCCAATCGCTTTCCGTTATGGGGCCCACACATGGTCAAGGCGTCGTCGCATTTAATATTCCCAAGCGATAAAGACGAATATTCCACGATCAAACGAATATTCCCAAACAACAATGAATATTTTATAACCACTTGCTTATTTTGAAATATTTATGATTTTACCCATAACTATCCACATTAATCACATCAACCCTTACTATTTCAAAATAATAATTAGAGGAAATTAAATTTCATTTATTAATTATTTGGGGTCTTACAATATCAACTCATAAGGTGTAGATTAAAAACATCGCCATGTGGCGGAAGCTTGAGGAACCATCCTGTGTTTGTGCGGATTCCTATGACTGGAACTGGCAGAATAGCCTAGCCCGGCTGTCCCAATTTGACTATACATTTTAATAGGGTGCTTAATACCCTGATTATCTTTACCAAACCCTTGTCCAGGCTGATAACCCAATGACATCATTTCTTGAGTAGCCGACATAACTTCGGCAAAAATCTTGGGTACGAGAAGTGGTGCTTCAATAGGTTGATATTGAGTGTTACTCACTTCCAGGTATGAAAACTGGTCGGCTCAACTTCAGAGTTGAAACTGATGATTAGCAGATCTCCTTATTCAAGATACTCCGGCTCAACATTAACAGTGACTAGACTGTTTTTGATAATGTATTTGAGCTGTTGATGTAGTGTGGAGGGAACAGCTCCAACCATATGTATCCATGGTCTCCCCAATTGCAGGTTGTATCTTGAATCTATCTTTAGGACGTGGAAGGATACATTGAATGTATTTGGGCCAATCTCAATTGGCAATTCAATCTTTTTGACGGCATTTCGTTGGGATCCATCAAAAGCTCTGATAACCGTATGGCTGCTTTGGATCCACTTGAGATTAACAGTCATCTTCACCAAGGTGGCATAAGGACAGATATTCAGAGATGAGCCTCCATCTATCAAAACTCCAGCTAGCATGTACCTAGAGGATAATATTGCGATGTGTAGTGGTTTGCAATGATCGGTCCCTTCCAGCGGTATATCATCATCAGTGAAGGATATCACATTGTTGTTGAAATTGTGATCAACCAGATGTTGAAATTTTTCCACATCCATTGACTTTTGGCGAGATAGGTTTCTTCCAAAACTCAGTAATAAGATCTTAGATGATCCTCGGAAGAAAACCAAATCTAGTATAGATATCTCGGTATGGAGCTTGTCGTAAGCTTAAAACCACATTAGCTTTCATTGTGGCCCATAGTGCGGAGGAATTTTTCAATCTTCTCCATGGGAATCTTCCCCTTTGCTTTGCAAGTAGGCTTCATAACCCGTTGAAGAAGATATAATGGATTATCCTTCGACACTGTAGCAGTAGTATGAGACGTAGATCCTTCAGCTTCTCAATAATTCCATGGAACTTTGTGCAAACTGACAACAGGATGTTGTGGTCTGAAGGGTAAAGGAATTGGCTCAGGTGCAACCACTTTCAATGGATTGTCAGCTCCTTTGAGTTGAATTGGTTGTATGGGAAATACTTTGATAGTCTTATCATCTTCATCGGATATAACTGCTACTGATCCCTTCCATTTGGTAGGACATGCATTCCCACTCTTGAGTTGCACAGTGTAATCATCTGCGATTTGCAGGACATCGCTATCAATAAGATTCTGAATGAGAAGGCGGAGTGCCCAGCATTCTTCTGTGTTGTGACCGTGAGAGTGTGAATGAAATTGACACATTTCATCATAATTGAACCGTCCGGAGAGGGGATTGATTAGAGGTAGAAGGAAGGTAATTCTTCCTTCGTTGATCAACATTTGCAATATCTCTTCCATAGATTGGCTGAGATAGGTAAATTCCCTTTGATTGGAAAAATCCCGATGGGCTTTGGCATTTGCTCTCTTTGTAACCTTATCCTCCATAGCTTCGCTTTCTAAAGGTGATGGTGGAGCATTCATAACAAATTGAAGGAGATAAGAATGCTCCTGTTTGATTAATTGGCGTGTGACTTGATGTTGATGGGTCACCAATTTAGCCAACTGCTCAATTTATTTGCAAAGAGCTTTCATCTTTTGTTCAATAGTAAACTGGAACTTCGCATAATCCCATCTGTTAACACTGTCTTTGATGGTCTGAGATGGCTCGCCATTAGAACTGGAACTTTGCCCAGTGCTCCAATTAATCATGTTGACCTCTTCTTCTTTGTGTTGAGGAAGAGTGTTGTCTTGCTCATGAGGGTGATCTGGTTTGGTGACTACAATCTCACCACTGTCTATCAAGTCTTGGATCTTGTGTTTCAAGGCCCAACAATCTTGAGTATCATATCCAGGTGCTCCGGCATGATAAGCAAACTTCCGAGTAGCATTAAAACCCTTTCCATTAGGGTTGGCTGGTGGAAGAAGATGTGTGATTTTCTTCTGAGTGGTCAGAAGAGCAAGAATATTCTCGAGCGAGTCCCCTAAGGGTGTGAACATCCAAGGTCGCTTTGCATCTCCACCTTTAGGCAATGGAGGGTTTGAAGACTGTGCTTAAGAAGGGGAGTAGTTTCTCCTCTGTATAGGCATGTTCTGATTGCCTATCTGTCCTTGTAGTATCAAGGAAACATCCTCCTCTTTCTTTTTATGGACCCTCCGGGGTTGTTTCCATAAGATCCGGACTGGATGTGTTCAGCAACAGCTTTGAGAGCGGCTAGGTCTTGAATTTTTCCATACTTCAATCCCATCTCAGCCATCTCTCTGTGCTTGATCATTTCAGAGAATGATTTGCCAATACCAGCTAGAACTCTTTCATAGAAAGGAGCTTCCTATATATCTATGAAAGTCATGACCATTTCTAATTTTGTTATGGAAGGAATAACTTGAGCAGCAAGGCGCCTCCACCTTTGAGCATACTCTCTGAATGACTCATTAGACTGTTTCTTGACCTTGGTAATTTGGTACCGGTCAGGAGCCATCTGAGATTGAAAACTGTATTGAGTGAGGAAGGCATGAGCCAGCTCTTCTTAACGCTTATCTGCACTTCGTGTATTCCTACACAGTTATATAATCATGGATTCACATCCATTAGTCATATATTAACGCATAGTAGTTGTAATGTAAACTTTACGCTATATCTCATAAGTCCGATGACATCCAACTTTGGATATGCTATAAACATCATATTAACCTATTTTTAAAAGTTATTGGACACCCATTTCGGATAAGATAGACAGTCCAAAATAGTGTTCAAAAAGGGCGTTCAAATTTGTTTTTCATTCTTTTCCAGCTTTATCCTCTCTTGCTAAAACAGTCATAACTAATTCGTTTCAAAACATTTTTAAGCGATTCCTGAGCCCAAACGAAGCTAACTTCCGAGGCTACAACTTTCATTCTTTGACCATTTCCAAATTCAAATCACAGAATTCCTGAAAGTTGGTTCAAGGTGACTATCCCGAGTTGGTTAGACAGTTTTGATGCGACTACTTTGAATGGTCATAACTCTTTGCTCCGAAGTCGTAATTAGTCCGTTCTAGAGCCTATGGAAAGCTAATTCATTGTACTATAACATACCAAAAGCCCAGAAGTTTCTGGAAACATTAACTGATCAAAACAGTGTCCCGAATAGCACCTCCCGCAGCTGACTTTCAATTTGACAAATTTGACACATTTCCTTCCAATAACCGTAACTCCCTCATCGGAGGTCCGAATGAGGTCATTCCAAAGCCTATGGCTTCCTAACTCAGTGCAATACAACTACCCAGAAATTCAGAATTTTTCAGGCAACATAGCTATTCTAGAATTTGACACTATAGTCATTGTTCATTCAGTTTTCATTTCTAGATATGGTTTACTAAAATCTTCACCACGGATTCATTTTAACTCTGTTTTGGTTCATTCAAGTTAGGTAATCTTCAGAACTTAGAGGGATATAACATACAATCATCAAATTAAGCTTTTAGACATAAATCAAAAGCACAAATGGTCCTCAAGCTCACCCCAAAAGCTGTCCAACATGGTTCTTTGTAAATATTTTATTTTGTGAGTTTTGGTTACACTTGGATGCTGTTAAGGCTTCATATCTCTAATTACAATCATTAGAACTCATTTACATAATCAATTACAAGATAAAATAAACATAGTAAACTAACTAGTTTACTAACAAAACTAACTAAACTTCCAAAATTTAAACTTTAACTAACAAACTAAATACAATATTTAAAATAATAACATTACCAAAAATTAAATAAGAAACATACCCGAAAATACGAGTTTCATAAACTAAATACGCAATTCCACGCCAAAATTTAAATAAGGAGATCTTTATAAAAAGTCCTCCCACAACAAAGCCTTTCTCAAAAATTGGAGGCCTTATTGTTGGTGAATGAAACAAAGGATCAAGCCCTTCTATTTATAGGTTTAGCAAATGGCAAAGTTCTCAATTTAGTGTATGTGGGACTTGGTTTATACTAATTCTAATTTGTTTATACTAATTTTTCCTATTTTCAACATGCTAAATGTATTCATTCATCACGAATTCGTTTCTTAACCAATTCGATCCGTTCAAGTTGTGTTGTTTTCGTTTTATAGAGGAGAACAACAATCATCCATCAATTTAAAGTTTTCATCACGAATTCATCATCAACTTTAGTCCCAAAGTACACAAAAACACACATTACAATCAAAATCCAAACTCTTCTTCTTTAGTATAAATACATGAATTTAATTTCTGAAAATTTGTTTCTAAATGACCATTATCAAATTATAAATATCTAATAACATATAAAATATCGTAACCCACAAATTCATTAACCAAAACTCCAATTTTAAAAGAAACTCAAGAACACATAAACTAGAAATATAAACTAGATTATGTACCTTTAATTCATTAAGAAGTAAAATTAACATTATCAGTAAAATTATAATTTCTATTCAACCATTATAATCATAAAATTATTTAACAAATTCTCACTCCTCTAATTTAATTATTTAATTAAATTAGAATATCACAATTATACCCGCATAATAAAATACATATAAATCCCATCTATTTTATCACACTTAAATAAACTATCCCATAATAATTTTCATCAAATATTTATTTAATACCATAAATATTCATTTTATTCCATAAAGTTTGCAACTAAAATATTTAATGTACTTAATAAATATTTTACTCGCATTATACTAACATTTACATTTTCATGCAATATATTACATTCTCACTTTATTAAATCAATTATACTTGTATTAATTCACTATTTTAATTAAGTGAATTATTCACACTATTTATGAAACTTAAATCATAATAATTTTCATTGCCCACAAGGCATAATAATTAAAATTATATTATCTCATAAAATAATTTCAACTTAATTAAATAAACTAATATTATTTAATTTCTTTAATAGTTTAATTATATATTAAATCTCACATTCTCCAACATATGAATATATAATTCTCTTCACACCAAATCACATAATTCAAAAATATATACACCTCATAATAAGAATTTTAATTATTAAATTCTTATTTTAATAACTTATAAAAATTCAAGTTGTCACATCCTTCCCTCCTTATAAGAATTTCGTCCTCGAAATCACGTAAAACCTCCCTTACCTCGGTTTTCACCAAATTTCTTTTCAAAATTTACTTGGGATATTACATTCACCCTTTCTTCTAAGATAAACATGAGGATGATGACAATGATATAAGAATTCAATAAAACAAGTTCAAGAATTAATTTATTCAGGAACTAAT
Organism: Panax ginseng; assembly: GCA_020205605.1. Taxonomy (NCBI): domain Eukaryota; kingdom Viridiplantae; phylum Streptophyta; class Magnoliopsida; order Apiales; family Araliaceae; genus Panax; species Panax ginseng. The sequence goes on from CM035134.1 coordinate 105,771,582, forward strand.
AACGTCCAAATTGTCAACATGATATTTCTTTATAGAGTAAAATTCAAGAATACTACGAAGAATATTTCCTTGAGAAGATACTGGATGAAGCGCAAATATCAAGGATATTCCACTAATTTCATGGAGTATAGAAGTCAAAACTTTAACCAACCGAGAGTATAATAAAGAATGGAATAACAAAAGAAATCACCATGCATGCGGTACTTTGCATAGACAAGTTATTCCAACGAGTAATAATAATAACGGAACTGTGTCGACGTAATATGCACCGCATGTGATATTCCAATGAATAATAAAGAATGGAATAACAATGAAATCACCATGTATGTGGTACTTCAGATAGATAAAAGTTATTCCAACAGTAATAATAAATAACGGAACCAGTCAGACGTAAAACGCATGCACGAGGATATTTCAATGAGAATAATAAAGAGGCGGAATCAGTCCCGGCGTAAAACGCATGCATGCAGGATATTCCAACAGAATAATAAAGAATGAAATAACAAAAGAATTGAACCAAGTATAGGATAGATCACAGATACAAAAGTTATTCCAATGAGAATAATGAAAAAAATGAAAAAACAGAAGTTCTCTTCATGAATACGAAAGAAATAATACCTCTTACCTCAAAAGAAGACTAGATACTGGAATAGTGAGGTAGCAGACTTCTCTTTTTCTTTCTCTCTATGATTTCTCTCTATAATAATGGCTCTAAAGCTTTAGTGAATTGGTGAGAAATAAAGAAAGAATGAGCTTTTATTTATAGAAAAATATAGTTTCGATAATTGCACGTTTTGGGGCTCGAAAAAGTACAGTACAATACCTCCAACTTTTCTTTCATTTTTAATTTAGTCCTGCAAGTATTATCAAACTTGCACCACCTCCCATAATAGTAATAATGTGAATCAATAGTTCAATCATGTGAATCAATAGTTATAATCATGTGAAAATACAAAATATAGTATAATACCTCCATCTATACCTCCCTTTTTAACTTAGTCATGCAAGTATTATCAATCTTGTACCAACTCCCCTAATAAGAAGTGAATGTGACTCAATAGTACGCACATGTAAACAAATAGTTATATAAACATGTAAATTAGTAGCAATTAATTGCTCATTTATCCGATAAATTACCCGATTTATCAATATAACCCCCAAACATCAATTATTATCGGAATAGATGTCGATTTCAACTAACACCAATAATCCCAACACAATGGAACTATTAAAATCATGTTTAATCAACATGAACTTATTCATCATTAATATCATAACTCACAATATTTAACAACCAGGTCGTTCCCAGTAAAGAGGGGGCTTTCCAATAAGGATTTCTCACTATTGGCGCGCAATTAGGTGACCAAACCTCTTCTCGACAGAACTTCTAGACATTGTAAATATTGCAATTTAATAATATGAATAACTTTTTTGTCTCAATTATTGATTTAATAATATATAAAATATTATGCAGATGATACTGTGACAATAATCGAATCAATAATATGAGAGATATGATGCAACAATTACTGTAGCAATAATTGAGTATAACTGAGTGACTTATCACGTAAGCATCAATAACCAATACCGTGTGCTACTATGCAACCACGTGTATTACTGTACTTTTAACACCGGGTGTTTCAACAGTTAACGATAAAACTTCCGTCGTTATTTTCATAAAATATTTTTGTCGTTTTCTCAATCCGATAATAATTCCATTGTGGGGTCCACCAATGATTGTGTCGTCTTACGAATATTCCCTGTTAAAACAAATATTCCCCAACCAATCGAATATTATATAACAACTTGCGTACTTTGAAAATTTTATAAATATTACCCACAACTATAACATTATATCAAATCCACACCATAATATTAAAAAAATATTTCGAGAAATTTAAATCTTTATTCATAAACTTTGGGGTCTAACAACCTCCCCTCCTTATGAAATTTCGCCCTTGAAATTTACGTACGTACCTGGTATGCCGAACAGGTGTGGATACCTTGACTTCATTTCATATTCCAACTCTTGAGGTATAACATTGAATACCTTTATTGTCGAAAACATTACATGTTGCATACGTGCATGCCCGATGTCCTCTGATTGCCTCTGAATGCACATCAGTCCCTAAAATAGCTATTTTAGGACTTGATACTAACCTCCAATCTCAACATATAAAGAATGAAAGTTGTAGGTCTACTCATTATCTTTCTGAATCATCCTGAATCACCTCAATCGGAGTTCGTATGAAAACGTTATGCCCAATTTACTAAAGGATGTCCGGACAGATTTTGGCTTAACACTTGACCAGCGCCTAGGCGCCCAGATTTGGCCTTGGGCAAGCGCCTAGGCACCCAAGAGTAGAATCTAAGCGCCGAGCCTAGCGCCTAGGAGGCGCTCGACCCATGACACTTAGCTCCAATTTTCTAGATTTTGCAATTTTTGACGCACATACTTCAAATCTTCATAACTTCTTTGTCCGTTATCGGAATTAGTCCATTTTCGAGGCTATGGAAAGCTTGTAACATGCTCTATAAAACCCCCATGATTTCATAATTTTTTAGATTCATTAATTATTTCAAAATTTGGCTCCAAAGTCTCCCAACACTAAGTTTTTACTAACAACGATACGTGAAAAACCTTATGAACACGCGACATACTTGGCGAAAAAACGAGTCTATAGGCCACAGTTCCTAATTGATCGAGGATTTCAAATTGGCCAATTTAATCGAGGGTTGAGATAACGCCTTCTTGAACCTTGTTCTTCACATTCATCAGATTCAGGTGTGTAGCTTGCACGGCTTTAACTTTATCGATTAAAGTCTATTCTACTCGTATATTCGTTATCTTCATGTGGATCCCTAGAGTCTTTAACTCTATCTTCATCATTTGTAAGTTATACAAAATGAGTTTTTATGTTAACAACATCGCACTCTCAGAACGCGATAAGATCTTTCTACTCAACGCTGCGTCAAACCTACTACGTTCGCTTCTTCCACGATGATATTCAATGGTACGATCGTAATCTTTAATGACTCGAGCCAATGTCCTTGGCGCATGATACGCTTGTTTTGGTTGAACAATATTTAAGGGTTTTAGAAATGGGTTTTGTACTGTGGTCAATACCAAATTCGATTTCACACTCTAGGGTAGGCTAAGAAGTCTTCAACAATACATTAGAAAATTTATTAACAATAGAAATATCATTCAAAACTATGACTCTCATCCAAGACTTGGATAGTACGTCACATTGATACCTATCAACTTGCCATTGTCATTCGCGACGTCGCTTTACGTAAAGTCCGACTTTGGTGCATTCCACACAAGGAAGTCAACAACGAAAGGATCGGGGCTCTTTACTTATGGCTTGATATGACAATGATTGACTTTAGTGGTTTGGTTGCTTGAATTCGCATAACAGGTTGGTTAAGAATATGAAAGCTAACAACCTTACGAAAAGCATGATGAGTAGTTAACCAATTGATTTCTAAAATCACATCAAAGACAAGTATTTTCAAAGAGATAAGATCGACAGGTAACGTGAAAGTGTCGATTTGAATCAACAAGATTTATAAACAGTGGAGGTAACGAAGGTTTCTCCTAGCGGAGTTTCAACCAATCAGTCAAAGTCTAATTTCTCCGGAGTCAAATTTAAACGTTGAGCGCAAGCAAGAGAGATAAAAGAGTGGTAGAACCGGTATCTAATAAGGTACAGACTTCGCAAAAAATTTTAATTAACTAACCCGTGCTAACTTCATTTGGGTTACTCGCTTTTTGAGAAGTCATGAAAAACGCGCTTTTCAAAAAAACCACCGACTTTGTTTTGTTCAGATCCGTCCGCTTTTGGTGCCACCGCCCCAACTTGAACTTGACTTTGGTGCACGATAAAATTGAACTATGTGACCATCTTTTCCATAATTAAAACATACCTTATTTTCTTTTCGGATTATACCTTCCCGATTATTTCCTCTCTATCATGATTTTTCCATTTCTCATCTCTCGTATTTGAGGATATCATTCTAGAATACATCTTCAAAACAAAGGTTAATTGACATGCCACAAAACAAGGGTTAATTAACATATCACATATTATCCCTATACTCGACCAACCAATTAAATACCAAATAAACTTAGGTAGGTCATACTAGCGAAGGAATTTCTCGTCTCTCCCTCCTAGTTCTTGCCTCACATGTCACCCAGGATCATATCCTAAGCTTTGATACTAACCGTGACGCGCCCCAAAATAGGTATACATCACTTATTCTCGAGTCGCCAAACACATGGTACAGTAATACAAATACAAACTTAATTATACAACCATCGTAATATACTACAAAGATACATATCTTTGTGAGTTTTGATACAAATATTGTCATCTAGACAATATCCACACTCAATTGAGTCCTCATTACATTTATTATCACACTATTTAATGTAATAGTAAGGACTACTAATGCTATTATTTGGACCGTCACTCCATTCCCCGACTAGTCCCTGCTACGTTCTCATTTCTTGAAGAGAACAATGAAAATAAAAGGGTGAGCTCAACTAGCCCAGTAAGAAATATTATGACTAAGATAATGCGTAATAAATTATCATTAGTCTTCAACAATGTTAAACCGATAAAATACAATAGACATCAAGTTTAAGCTGCAGTAAATAAGCAATCCATTAAAAGAGTCAAGTAGAGAATAAAATCTACTATCTTTTATGATTTAAAAGGTTTTTCATCACTTTTATCGCTAAGACTCAAATTTTAATAAATAATTCACATCATCCCCAGACTACTGACCAAGGATATTCATTAGTATCACAACCACAAATTATCCATGCACTACACGCCAAGAATATCCGTGTATTCACCAATGGTCATGATCATGCTAACAACTGTCCATCAATGCACTACGGGCCAATGAGGACTTTTATCACATCATTTGTAACATTACGGTCATGATTACACCGAATAATCCCTGGTCATAATCATACCAAATCCATCTATGCACTACAGGCCACATATGACTTTTAAAAAAAATATAAACATGAGGATGATGACAATGATATAAGAATTCAATAAAACAAGTTCAAGAATTAATTTATTCAGGAACTAATAACGTCCAAATTATCAACATGATATTTCTTTGTAGAGTAAAATTCAATAATGCTCAGAAGAATATTTCCATGAAAAGATACTAGATGAAGCGCAAATATCAAGGATATTCCACTAACTTCATGGAGTATAGAAGTCAAAACTTTAACCAACTGAGTATAATAAAGAATGGAATAACAAAAGAAATCACCATGCATGCGGTACTTTGCATAGACAAGTTATTCCAACAGAATAATAAATAACGAAACCAGGTCAGACGTAATATGCACCGACAAGATATTCCAACAGAATAATAAATAATAGAATAACAACAGAAATCACCATGCATGCGGTGCCCGCATGATAGACAAAGTTATTCCAACAGAATAATAAATAACGGAACCGGTCCCCGTAAAATGCATGCAGACATGTGATATTCCAACAAAATAATAAAGAATGAAATAACAAAAGAATTTAACCAAGTATAGGGTAGAGCAGCGTATATAAGTTATTCCAATGAATAATGAAAAAAAATGGAATAATGTAAGTTCTCTTCATGAATACAAAAGAAATAATACCCTTACCTCAAAAAGAAAATCTGGATCTCGAAATAGTGAGGGTGAGATTTCTCTTCTTCTTTCTCTCAATAATTTCTCTCTATAATAATGGCTCTAAAGCTTTAGTGAATTTGTGAGAAATGAAGGAAGAATGAGCTTCTATTTATAGAAAAATATAGTTTTGATAATGCACGCTTTTGGGGCTCAAAAATTACGAAACAATACCTCCAACTTTTCTTTCATTTTTAATTTAGTCCCGCAAGTATTATCAAACTTGCACCACCTCCCCTAATAGTAAATAATGTGAATCAATAGTTCAATCATGTGAATCAATAGTTATAATCATGTGAAAATACAAAATATGATATAGTACCTCCATCTATACCTCCCTTTTTAACTTAGTCATGCAAGTATTATCAATCTTGCACCAACTCCCTAATAGTAAGTGAATGTGACTCAATAGTACACACATGTGAACAAATAGTTATATAAGCATGTGAATTAGTAGCAATTAATTGCTCATTTATCCGATAAATTACCCGATTTATCAATATAACCCCCAGACATCAATTATTTTGGAATAGATGTCGATTTCAACTAACCCCAATAATCCCAACACAATGGAACTATCAAATTCATCTTTAATCAACACGAACTTATTCATCATTAATATCATAACTCACAATATTTAACAACCAAGTCGTTCCCAAGAAAGAGGGGGCTTTCCAATAAAGATTTCTCCCTACTGACGCGCAATTAGGTGACCAAACCTCTTCTCGATAGAACTTCTAGACATTATAAATATTGCAATTTAATAATATGAATAACTTTGTCGTCTCAATTATTGATTTAATAATATATAAATATTATGCAGATGATACTGTGACAATAATCGAATCAATAATATAAGAGATATGATGCAACAATTACTGTAGCAATAATTGAGTATAACTGAGTGACTTATCACGTAAGCATCAATAACCAATATCGTGTGCTATTATGCAACCACGCGTATTACTGTACTTTTAACACCGGGTGTTTTAACAGTTAACGAAAAAACTTTCGTCATTATTTTCATAAAATATTTTTGTCATTTTCTCAATCCTACAGTAATTCTGTTGTGGGGTCCACAAATGATTGTGTAAATCGCATTTAATATTCCCTGTTAAAACAAATATTCCCCGACCAATCGAATATTATATAACAACTTGCGTACTTTGCAAAATTTATAAATATTACCCACAACTATAACATTATATCAAATTCACACCATAATATTAAAAAAATATTTCGAGAAATTTAAATCTTTATTCATAAACTTTGGGGTCTCAAATCGAACATCAATCGATATATATATATATATATATATATATATATATATATATATATATACATATATATATATCGATCCGTAGATCACATCCAACACTACGTACTACTGCATTGATTACTCCATCGTTTTTATCATCTCTGCACCAGGTTCCATGATGCATTGATGTTATAAAAAATATATTTTGATATATTTCAAATCATTTTTGTCTAGCCGAAGCAATTAGCATAGACATATGAATAACGGTATTGTTTTTAAAACTCATTGGTTTCATCATTTGATCCAATGTTTTTCAAGAAAATAGAAGTACAAACATCAGCACGAAGTCAATAAATTTTGAAAGTCTAGCATAGCTAGTAGATTTAGAATATCCAGGTATCCATCAACTTCAATCTTTACTCCATTACTTCATTACTTAACCAATTCTTTTTATTTCTAGCACCACTAATGCTCTTATATTAAATATTCTTGTATTTCAACTTACAATCTTCCTATACCCCCAGTATAGTTCATCAAACTTACCGCACATTAGAAGATTAAGAACTTGACACAATAATATGAGTTTAAGAACTTATCCTAGTCAGACCATAGGCGTCCATTCGCTGAGGGGTTCAAAACATACCATATTATTATGAGTCATTTAACTTACCATATGCATTAGTTTTAAGAATCGCACCTAATCCTAGTAATATCAAACTAATCTTAATAATTTCTAACTATCAAATATACACATGAGAAAAGAATCACCTTTTCACCACATATACATTCGATGATGCGACACCAACATTCCAATGATTATCAATGGATAAACTAAGTGCAAGTACAAAACCCTCGTCCCATACAAAGGTTTGTACAACTTAGCCATCACATGAGTCCTCAATTGAAATCCCACCTAACATTACGTTACTCTTAACTTATTCTTAATTTGCCCTTAACTTACTCAATACAAATTTTTCGTACCTCATCATTTATAACTCCTCGCGAGTTTACCTTGCACTATTTCATAGTACATTATCTTCATAGCATCAAGCTATAATTATTCAAACATTACAAACCATCTTTCTTTTATAACTTAAACAGATCACATCGTGATCTTATTCTATAATCATCTCCCTTAAAATTCTTTTCTTAACTCCTGATTGTTTTTTTTTACGATCATCTTTCTTTCATTTTTCATCATTTATGATTTCATTTATTCTTTTAATCTTACAGGCTTTTCCTATTCATCATTATTTGTTATCTTGGCTATTGGAGTTAGGGTAACTCCTATTTCTTATCTTTATATCTCTTCAAGATTCTTCTTTGAATTTCTTGTTTATATAACAATTCTTCCTTTAAGAATTTCTAACTTCATTTACATTGCTCAACAATTTATTCGAGTTCCACATTTTCATCATACATATCCCTTTTCTATACATGGTACACATCGAGTGTCTAATAGTTTCAATATGGTACGCTGAGTGGTTTCCCACAAACAACCAACAAACTAGGTTCTGAGTTACTAGTTCGTATATACCTCCGCTCTATGAAGGAATCGTTTAGCCCAGATACCATACATCAACTATTAAAGAGTACACTTGTACCATACTTAGATATAACTTTTTATTCTTAACTTCTTTATCATTCTCTTTGTATAGACATTGTCTATTTATTATCACCTTACATCCTTATTATTGGAGTTGGGTAACCCCACATTCATATTCCTTATAACTCTGCGAGATTCTTCTTTGAATCCTCTTACACGTGTTTTAATCCTTCTTTATAAATTTCTTAAATTACTTCTTATTGTTCAAACTCTTTTTGAGCTTATTCGTTCATTATCTTCACCTCTCTTCTCTAAGGTTATAGCCTAAGGTATTATTACCTAAGGTTTCAAACCTATCGACTTTTGATACCAACCGTAACGACCCCAAAATTCATACAATTTAATTTCGACTTCGATTCGTTAATAATACATTCAACCTCTAATTTTACATTCTTAAATGATAATACAACCATTGAAATTTATGGAATAATTAAAATTTTCTATTACAAACTATCCTCGTTCTCCAAAACCTTCAACATTTACATCTAAATATTTGTAATCATTTTTTTAATACTACTATAGTTTATATCGCAAAACGATATTATTAAAATTCAACATTAATACATTATTCGGAACCTTAAACATGGTTTAAATAATAATAACACAACCAAAATGTATAAATCTTCAAGTATCACATCTAATTCATGTCTTTCAAGTAACACATAACTTTACCTTGAATCTTGAACCTACAAAAGTGGTTATTTGCAAGGTTGAGCTCGACTTGAAACCAAAGAAAATCTAATGATTTTCATGCATCACATAGCACATAATAACATGCTCAAGATATAACATACATGTTACAGTTCATATAACAAGTATAAAGATTGAGTCCTTACTCAATCAACATGCTTTAATCAATCAACATAGTCATAAATCGACTTTAACATTTCATACTTTCAACATATATATAACACATCATGCTTTTTGCAATAAAGATTAAAAATAGTTAATCATCAAGTTCACATAGCAAATAGGAAATGAAAGACTTGCCTAATCCGTAGTTTATGAACTACGACTTAACTGCTTAACGCTTATCTACACTTCGTGTATTCCTACACAGTTATATAATCATGGATTCACATCCATTAGTCATATATTAACGCATAGTAGTTGTAATGTAAACTTTACGCTATATCTCATAAGTTCGATGACATCCAACTTGGATATGCTATAAACATCATATTAACCTCTTTTTCAAAGTTATTGGACACCCATTTCGGATAAGATAGACAGTCCAAAACAGTGTTCGAAAAGGGCGTTCAAATCTGTTTTTCATTCTTTCCCAGCTTTACCCTCTCTTGCTAAAATAGTCATAACTAATTCGTTTCAAAACATTTTTGAGCTATTCTTGAGCCAACGTGAAGCTAACTTCCTAGGCTAAAACTTTCATTCGTAGACCATTTCCAAATTCAAAACACAGAATTTCGGAAAATTCATTCAAGGTGACTGTCTCGAGTTGGTTAGAAAGTTTTGACGCGACTACTTTGAATGGTCATAACTCTTTGCTCCGAAGTCGGAATTAGTCCGTTCCAGAGTCTATGGAAAGCTAATTCAGTATACTATAACATACCAAAAGTCCAGAAGTTTCTCGAAACATAAACTAATCAAAACACTATCCCGAATAGCACCTCCCGCTGCTGACTTTCAGTTTGATAAATTCAACACATTTCCTTCCAATCACCGTAACTCTCTCATCCGAGGTTGGAATGAGGTCATTCCAAAGCCTATGGCTTCCTAACTCAGGCACTACAACTACCGTAAACTTCGAATTTTTCAGACAACATAGCTATTCCAGAATTTGAAACTATAGTCACTGTTCATTCAATTTTCATTTCAAGACATGGTTTACTAAAATCTTCACCACAGATTCATTTTAACTCTTTTTTGGTTTATTCAAGTTAGGTAATTTTCAGAACTTAGAGGGATATAACATACAATCATCAAATTAAGCTTTTAGACATAAATCAAAAGCACAAATGAGCTCAGTCCCAAAAATTGTCCAACATGGTTCTTTGTAAATATTTTATTTTGTGAGTTTTGGTTACACTTGGATGATGTTAAGTCTTCATATCTCTAATTACAATAATTAGAACTCATTTACATAATCAATTACAAGCCAAAATAAACATAGTAAACTAACTAGTTTACTAACAAAACTAACTAAACTTCCAAAATTTAAACTTTAACTAACAAACTAAATATAATATTTAAAATAATAACATTACCAAAAATTAAATAAGAAACATACTCGAAAATACGAGTTTCACAAACTGAATACGCACTTCCATGCCAAAATTTAACTAAGGAGATCTTTATAAAAAGTCCTCCCACAACAAAGCCTTTCTCAAAAATTGGAGGCCTTATTACTGGTGAATGAAACAAAGGATCAAGCCCTTCTATTTATAGGTTTAACAAAGGATAATGTTCTCAATTTAGTTGATGTGGGACTTGGTTTATACTAATTCTAATTTGTTTATACTAGTTTTTCTTATTTTCAACATGCTAAGTGTATTCATTCATCACGAATTCGTTTCTTAACCAATTAGATTCGTTCAAGTTGCGTTGTTTTCGTTTTATAGAGGAGAACAACAATCATCCATCAATTTAAAGTTTTCATCATGAATTCATCATCAACTTTAGTCCCAAAGTACACAAAAACACACATTACAATCAAAACCCAAAATCCTCTTCTTTAGTATAAATACATGAATTTGATTTCTGAAATTTATTTATAGATGGCCATTATCAAATTATAAATATCTAATAACATATAAAACATCGAAACCCACAAATTCATTAACCAAAACCCCAATTTTAAAAGAAACTCAAGAACACATAAACTAGAAATATAAACTAGATTATGTACCTTTAATTTCTTAAGAAATAAAATTAACCTTATCGGTAAAATTATAATTTTATTTAACCATTATAATCATAACATTATTTAACAAATTCTCAATCCTCTAATTTAATTATTTAATTAAATTAGAATATCACAATTATACTCGCATAATAAAATACGTATAAATCCCATTTATTTTATCACTTAAATAAACTATCCCATAAATATTTTCATCAAATATTTATTTAATACCATAAATATTCATTTTATTCCATAAAGTTTGCAACTAAAATATTTAATGTACTTAATAAATATTTTACTCGCATTATACTAACATTTACATTTTCATGCAATATATTACCATTCTCACTTTATTAAATCAATTATACTTGTATTAATTCACTATTTTAATTAAGTGAATTATTCACACTATTTATGAAACTTAACTCATAATAATTTTCATTTCCCATAAGGCTTAATAATTAAAATTATATTATCTCATAAAATAATTTCAACTTAATTAAATAAACTAATATTATTTAATTTCTTTAATAGTTTAATTAACTATTAAATCTCATATTCTCCAACATATGAATATATAATTCTCTTCACAACAAATCACATAATTCAAAATATATACACCTCATAATAAGAATTTTAATTATTAAATTCTTATTTTAATAACTTATAAAAAATCGGGTTGTCAAAATCTCGATCATATCCCTTTTGTCACACCAGATGTAAACGAGCTTCCACCTCCAATGTTTGTTATTCGTGAAGTGGGTCGTCTAGATATAAGAAGTGGATTTGTGTCAATTCTATTACTTGGGCAAAATTTTACCCAATTTCTCTCATATAATAATCTTTCTAATTAATTTTTCTATATAAATATTTTTAGAAATTTTATTCCATTTTTTTCTAATAATAAGTATTATAATTCAAAATTTCATAATTTTTGTAAGTTGAGTTAGATTATTTATCATTTTGCCCCTACTAAATATATGTGCATGCTTCAATTTGGGGGAGTTTTGTCCAAATAACAAATTGACACAAATAAGCCACTTAGAAAACCTAAATAACAAAAAAAAATTAAATTTAGGGACTACTTTCAAACCTCATTGTGGCAACTTTGTGGGACAAAATAGTCATATATCATGTATATACCAAATTCATATATCATACAAAAAAGTCGGATACCTAACAAGATGTATACCAAACATATACCAAATTTGATAGTGAAGGGTATGTTTTGCTTTATAAATTAAAAAAAGGTCTTGCAATATAGGTATCAAAGTTATAAATATATTTAATGAAAATGTATATAAATTTGAAGGTCATTATCTCGCTAAATAATATTGATACTATCAAAGTAAATATTTTAATTTAGCAAATACTAACCGATTTGTTTCAACGACACTTGTGTACTCTAACATTAGCTTTTTCTCTTCAATTTAACCAAAAAAATGATATATATATATATATATATATATATATATATATATATATATATATAATAAACTAAATACTTACTTTTCTTTGGAAATTAATTCTAAAACATTCCACTTATTAAGTGCATAAACATTATGAGGTGTTTGACACCAGCTTACTAAAGTGCACTTGTATTACGATCCAGGTTGGTTCCTTACAGGAGTACTGACATTAGTAAGGAATGTGAAATTAATATATATTACCACATTGTCACATCTATATATAATTTGGACTGATATAGATCTGTTCCTCACATTCTCATTTTACCCTACCATCTATCTTACTTTCCTTCTCCTTTTGTTATGTCTAAAATCTCTTGTCCACTTTGAGATCAATGGCACGTCAAGGGAAAAAACAAAACAACACTAATGCTGATGCCAATATAGTTATACTGCCCTCACAACCGGTGATTTTTAATTGTTGAGTAGATAGTTTTCAATCTCAACTAATGTGATGATCATGTGCACTTTAAATAATAAAGGTCTAATTATCTTTTAAAAATAAAAAGGTCCCAAAGGGTAGTACTAAGCGACAAGAGAGACTTCAAGTGTCAAGACTTCAATTATATATAGTCAAATTGATAACTTTATCATAATTAAAATGCACATAACTTGCACATTACTAAAAATAAGTGGAGTAAGGGCAACAACAAAACCACCCTAATGGTCATGCCAATGCAGTTATTTTATCGCCACTAGTGACGGTTTGGAAGTTTTATATTTGTCATCACCCTCTTCTAACCAGCAAGCCCTCTCGGGCCACATGAGGTCCCATTCTAGTAGGAAGTAGCACAAGTTTAATCCCTCTTCTTCCTTTTCTCGTGATGAATTTGTTGGTTTTGCTGATCAAGCCAAAAGCGCACATGAGGATTCACTATTAGGTGTGCCGCCAGGTTAGGTGATGGTTGAGAATGCTACTGCTCCAACAATCACATCAGAAGGTTCCAACGTCCTATCATAACGAATATATTTAAGCCAGATTCCTCCTCTAGAGACTTGTTTAGTTTGTAGAGTCATATTTAATAGTCTCGACCATATCCCTTTTGTCATACCAGATGTAAACGAGCTTCCACCTCCAATATTTGTTTCTCGTGAAGTGGGTCGTCTAGATATAAGAAGTGGATTTGTGTCAATTCTATTACTTGGACAAAATTTTACCCAATTTCTCTCATATAATAATCTTTCTAATTAATTTTTCTTATTGTTTTTTTTTTTCTAATATTAATTATTATAATTCAAAATTTCATATTTTTCGTAAGTTGAGTTATATTATTTAACATTTTGCCCCTACTAAATCTCGCATTCCTCAATTTGGGGGAGTTTTTGTCCAAATAAGTTGTGATAACCCAAATTTTTGAAATATTAAAATAAAATTAATTAAACAAATAAATTTTATTAGATGATATGTTATGTTATATTTTATTATAGTGAGTATAAACTATTAATATGATATATATAATAAATATATTGGTATTATATATTTATTATATGTAAATAAATTGTGAGTAATTTATTAAAGGAAATATGGGTAAAATTAAAATAATTTATAATATTAATTATTTTAATATGGTATTATGGCATTAAATATACTTTATGTATAACCACTCTTTTATTAGGGTAAAACATATATTACATTATTGAGTGTAATGATGCATGTATTTAAAATATATTAATATATTTACTAGTTAAATAAATTGTGAAACAATTTATAAAAGGAAAGAAAATAATTGGATATTGAACTATATGTTACTGGATAATGGTATAATATTTAATATTATACCAAATGATGTAAAGTAAAAATATGAGATGAGATTACATATATAAAATATGTATATATGTATCAAACTAGTTAGTAAATTTAATTCATATTTGAATATATTAAATAATATATTTATTATGTAAATAAATTGTTTGAAAACAATTTATGGAAAAGGGAGGAAATTGATTTTAATTATATTTAAAAATAGATTGTATAATTTAAATAAGATACTTAAAATAATTAATAATACTAATTATTTTATAATGGTTAATACATAAAATGCATTTACTTAAAAACTACATTTTGGTGAATAAGTGCGAGGAATCATTTCAATTTTGGTGGTATTGCATTTACACGTGGCTCCTTTTGGTGAATAAGTGCGAGAATTGGCTTAATTTTGGTTGTATTAGAAGGCGCGTGGCTAATAGATGCGTGAAGAGGCGAGCTGCAATGAGCGAATGTTCATGGCATGGAGGAACAATGATGAAGCATGGAGACCAAGCATGGAGCAAGAGGATCAAGCATGAAAGAACAAATAGCGGCTGACATGACAACATGGCGAAGCAAAACCGAACCGAACATTAGGAGTAAGAGTGGCTGGCGGCGTGGCGAGAAATAACTGGGAGGGCGCGGCGCCATATGAGTACCCGCCGGACAATGATGACCCTCTTGCAAGATTCTGTGGCCATGAAAGCGAGGACAAAGTCACGGGGAGAGGGCGCGCCGCGTGAGAGCCCATTTGGACGGGGCACACATACTATAAGTCTCGCGCGCTGCATTGAGACGTATCTTGGAAAGCGGTGGCGCGATCGCGATCTTGATCTTTGTGATTTTGTTTTAATTTTAAATTTTAATTAAATGATTTGTAATTGGTTTTAAAGCGATTTTATTTGGTGTCGGACGTACACTTGATAATTTTAGCGTATTTTCATCATAGAAACTAGGGTTTACACCTTGGGAGAGATTCAACGTAGAAGCGAAGCCAAAAGCGTCTACTTCTCCAATTCTTCTTGGGATTCTCTGCCATTGTGGATTTCTATTATTATTCTTTGGATTTCTATGAGGATTTAAGCGTTGATCATTGGTTTTTTATTCGTGATTGGGTTTGATCGTTCTATCTTTCTTATTTCAATTGCTTGTTTATTGATCGTGTTTAGCGTTGATCCCATAATGGCTTTTGGTTCGATCATGAACTAAACTCCATTATGGGATTCTAATGGAGATTTTAATATGTAGTTTGGTTTGGCTTAAATGCTAGGGTTGTTTTGCATATCATATGGAATATTTATCATGATTGTTTTACATGTATGAATGCTTGATCACCATTCATCTCGGTATTTGTATGGAATTGACAATGAACATACGGTATGGATTATTGTAGTCATGATAACATGCGAATATGGAAACATTGTATATGGCTTGCGTATTTTGTGAACGAGGATAGACATATATTGTTTCATAGTATGAGCTAGAATAAGGGCTTGAGCTTAAAATCAATATAATTGCAATTTCACATAGACATATAGTGATTTTGGTTGTATTGGTGATTACATAGAGTCTAACATCTGTAGATCTTTGTGTAAGTAGGTTATAGTGCATTGAAAAATGGTTATAACTCTATTTGTGCTCTTGGCTATTTTCTGTGATATGTGAACACTTCTTGCATGATAGTGGCGATTAGATGAAATATTAAATGAAGTTAGGGTCCCATTATTTCAGATTATATTTATTCCATTTATACTCTTATTTTTAGTTGTTATTCACAATTAGTTTAATTCAACACTTTTAGTTATTAGTCTAAGCATATAAATTCGGTGAGTTAATTGATGCATGCTAGTTTAAATTTAACAACTTTCTACGTGGGATCGATACTCTACTTACTCTGTATTACTTGTTGACACATGTATGCTTGCATGAGTTAGAGCTCTTTTATTAGAACTATAAAAAGGCAACAAGTTTTTAGCGTGAATTCTTTAGGGAAAGGCGTTAATTTAGATAATTATCATCGGTTTAAAGCTAAATTGTATGACTTAGACAATTACGATCGTTTCTCATTTCTATTTTTGTTTTATTTTTCATTTGAGGTACTTGTGAGATTTTTTATACACGCGATCATCAACTTCAGAACTAACACGTACAGGACAACATAAGCGGAAGAGGTTGGAAAGCAAGTGTGCGAAAAAATTTGCAAGCCGCGATTAGAAAGTACTACTGATTAGTATGGCGGAAGAACCGAGAATTGAGCAAAGAGAAGAGCATCGGGCTCTAAGGGAATATTCCATGCCAAACATAAGCGGATTACAGATCTAGCATAGTCGGAATGGCGATAGCGACCAACACCTTTGAGATTAAAGCGGGCACTATTGGATGGTGCGAGAACTTCGATTCGATTTGGGGAGTCTTTGCTACAGATGATCGAATGAGCACCTATTGAGCTTTATCGAGATCTGCGACACATTCGAGAGATACAATGGTGTGACGGAGGATGCCATCGGACTACGGCTATTCCCATTTTCATTGCGGGATAAGGCTAGAAGTTGGCTACATTCTTTTTGCTTCACGGTCGATAACCACATGGGAGGACTTATACGAAATTCTTAGCAAGAGTTTTCCGATGGAAAAGGCTGCAAAGATGAGGGCGACTATCTCTCGGTTTTGAGCAACAACGAGGTGAGTCCTTATATGAGGCATGGGGCGTTACAAAGAGATCTTCGAGAAAATGTCGCATCACGGTATGCGGTTGGATGGTGATAAATTCCTTTTACAATGGGTTAGGATGGCGATCGAGGCCGATTGTGGATGCGACCATGGGAGGGCATTATGGGCAAAAGAGCTATGGCGAGGCCTATCGCTTATCGAGACTATGGCTGCGAATGATTATCGAGAATCCTACATTTCGGATGCCCTGACCCGAGGTTGCGGTGTGTTGGAGGTTGATGCCATTACTCGGTTATAAACACGGATGGCGGCTATGGCTAAGAAGATAGATACTTTGGCAGAGAGCAAAGTGAAAATAGTTGCCTTCGTTTGTGAGATTCGTGCGGGGTCACACTCCACGGATTAGTGTGCCATCGGCTCGAGTCGATGCGAGATATGTGAGCAACTACTGAGAAAAGACCAAGGTCAATTCGAACACATACCACCCCCAACAACCGCAATCATCCGAACTTTAGTTGGTCAAATAACCGAGGACAACAACAACATCGATTTAAGTAGAACCAGCAGTTTCAACCACGGTCATCTCTCAAAATACGGTTTACACCAAACCCACCATTTCCACAGATTCTCTCAACAACAACAACACCACACTCCCGGTGCACCACGACCCGGAAAAGAAATCGAGAGATGGAGGAGATGATGTTGAAATACATGGCAAACTCTTGAAGTCGTGATCAAAAGCCAAGCAGTGGCTATCAAGAATCTTGAGACTCAGATGGGGCAGATGGCGAGCATGCTTAACAATAGGCCCCAAGGTTCATTGCCAAGTAACATAGAGACAAATCCAGAAGAAGAGGCGGGAAGGAGGCGGTGTCAAGCGATCACATTGAGATCGGGGAAAGATTTGACAAGTTCTTGCAAGTCGCGCGCGCCGCTTAATAATTATACTAAGGAAGAAGCGGTGTGGCGTGCCATGATGAAAGCGAAGCGGATGGTGACAAGGAAGAAAATCTGGAAAATTACGAGGCTCGGCGGAAGAAGAAAGACAAGGCAAATTCGAGAAAAGAAGGTCGAGTCGGTACAACCAATGCACCCTCAAGTACCATATATCCATGAGAGGTTAGTTAAGCGAGAAGGAAGACAAAGCGATTCGATAAGTTTACGGAGGTGTTCAAAAAGGCTGCGAGATCAACATACCATTCGGCGAGGCATTGGAACAAATGCCAAGCTACATAAAGTTCATGAAAGGTATATTGTCAAGGAAGAGGAGATTAAGCGAGTTTGAAATGGTAGCCTTGTGAGAGGAATGCGGTGCGGTGCTCATGAAATTACCTCAAAATTTGAAAGATCAAGGGCGACTTCACAATTTAAGTGCACCATTGGGAAGATGAACTTTAGCAAGTGTTTATGTGATGCAGGGGCAAGTATAAATTTGATGCCGTTATCGGTGTTCAATCGGTTGGGATTCTGGCTCCAAGACCTACAAACATATCACTCTGACTGGTGAGCGGATCCATCACGTATCCACGGGAATTGTTGAAGATGTGTTGGTAAAGGTGGACAAGTTCATTTTTTCGGTGACTTCATCATTCTAGACTATGAGGAGGACAAAAGCATACCAATCATACTAGGGAGACCATTCTTAGTACGGGTAAGACTTTGATAGATGTAGAAAGGGGAGCTCCTTATCTTGGCGTTCGGGATCGGGAGGTCACTTTCAGCGTCTTCAAAGCCATGAAGTTCCCAACAGATGAAGAAGAATGTTTTTCTGGTTGATTTGGTGGATCGGATCGCAAAGGATGAGGTCTGAGTCTTGCAGATTATGAACCTTTGAAGAATATCACCAATGAGAGTTAGGATGTGGAGGGCGAGGAATTGATGAATTTGTGCAATATCTGGATACCACCTCACAATTAGGAGATTTAGATCACTGTGAGCCATTGACAACGGTTGGGGAAGCCTCGGTAAAGTTAAAGCCATCTCTTGAGTCACCTCGAGTTGGAGTTAAAACCACTTCCGAACATCTCGGTATGCATTTTTAAGTTGATTCAAAATTACTGTGATTATCGGCGTCGTGCTGCACTAACATCTTGTCGGGAGGAAAATTTTCTACTGAGTGCTTGACAGTTCAAATCGGCTATTGGATGGACTATAGCGAGATATCAAAGGATCGACCCTTCATATTGCATGCACAAGATCACGATGGAAGATGGTAGCAAACCAGCGGTTGAGCAACAAAGGAGGCTTAATCAGATAATGAAAGAAGTGGTTAAGAAGGAGGTCTTTGAAATGGCTAGATCATGGGAATAATTTATCCGATCTCGAGATAGTTCATGGGTGAGCCCGATACGAGTGTGTTCGAAAAAGGGTGGCATGGCGATCGTGACCAATGAGAATAATGAGTTAATTCCAACACGAACGATATGAGGGTGGAGAGTTTGCATGGATTCATAAGCTCAACAAAGCTACGAGGAAAGATCATTTCCACTCCCATTCATTGATCGGATGTTGGGACGAGGTTAGCGGTCATGAGTACTATTGCCTTACGGGCGGATATTGGGCTACAATCAAATTATGATAGCTCGAGAAGACCGAGGAAAGACTACCTTCACATGTCCGTACGACACTTTTGCTTTCGAGAAGGATGTCTTTTCGGACTATGCAATCATGACCACGTTTGAGAGATGCATGATGGCTATATTTTGGACATGGTGGAGCAGAATGTGGAGGTATTTATGGATGATTTCTCGGTCTTTGGGGACTCATTTGACTATGCCTTGAAAAATCTGGTTATGGTTTTGAAAAGATGTGTTGAAAGCGAACTTAGTGCTAAAGCTGGGAAAAATGTCACTTCATGGTACAAGAAGGAATCATATTGGGACACAAAGTTTCAAAAAGCGGGACTTGAGGTGGATAAGGTGAAGGTGGAAACTATTGAGCACACCACCACCCACTTGATAAAAGGAGTTCGCGAGTTTTACGGGGACATGCGGGTTTCTCTGCTTGATTCATTAAGATTTCTCCAAAATAACTAAACCGCTATGCGATCTATTGGAGAAGGATGCTGATTTAAACCGATGAAAACTGCATGTCGACATTTGAACACTTGAAGAAGAAACTTATTTGACACCGGTGATTCTTGCGCAGATTGGACTTTGCCATTTGAATTGATGTGTGATGCGGTGATTATCGTCGTAGAGGGCTATTTTGGGGCGTGGAAAGAAAAGATATTTCATGTGATTTATTATGCAGCCAAGACCCTAACGGATGCACAATTGAATTATACCACCACGAGAGAAAAGAGCTATTGGCGTTGGTATCGCCTTTGACAAGTTCGAGCATATCGATTGGCACAAAGGTGATAGTGTATACGGATCATGCGGTGATTCGACATTTAATGGCAAAGAAGGATGCAAAACCTCGGTTGATTAGATGGATTTTATTATTGCGAGAATTTGATTTGGAAATCGAGGGCGAAAGGGATTTGAAAACCAAGTGGCGGACCACTTGTCTCGACTCGAGAATCGGGACGAGGAAGTAAACAACAAAGTTACGATCAGCGACTCCTTTCCGGATGAAGCGGTTGTTTGTGGTGAAAGGTGAAGTGCCATGGTTCATGAGACTATGTGAATTATACGAGTAAGTAAGATGGTACCTTACGACTTGGTGGGTTATCAAAAGAAGAAATTTTGCACGATGTCAAATGGTATATATGGGATGAGCCATACTTGTTTAAAGCGATTGCTACGATCAAGTGATAAGAAGGTGTATTCCATATAAGCGAGGCGAGGGGATTTTGCAAGAGTGTCATTCTACGGTGTATGGAGGTCACTACGGTGGAGAAAGCGAACAACGGCTAGAGTCTTACAAGCGAGGATTCTCTTGGTGACAATTTTCAAGGATGCATCTGAGTTTTGTCGGTGGTGTGATAGATGTCGGTGAGTGGGCAACATCTCTAAAAGAAATGAAATGTCGTTGAATACAATCCTCGAAGTAGAAATTTTTTGATGTATGGGGATTGATTTCATGGGACCTTTCGTTTCTTCTGTGAAAATCTCTACATCTTGCTTTCATGATGGACTATGTCTCGAAATGGGTTGAAGCTGCGACTCTTGACTAATGATGCAAGGTAGTCCTCGATTTTACACAAAAGCATTTTCACGAGGTTTGGGACTCAAGGGCTATCATTAGTAGTGAAAGGCGATCATTTACGCAATAGGCGATTTCTGACCTTCTTTGGCTAAGTATATGGGGTGAATCATCGCATTGCTTCTGACGTATCACCCATGAAACAAATGGTTAAAAAGTGAAGTGTCGAATCATGAAGTAAAAAGAATCACGGAAAAAGTTGTGAATCCCACACGGAAGGGAAGAGTCGTTGAAGTTAGATGATGTCGTATGGGCTTATCGAACAACATACAAAACTCCATTGGGCATGTCGCCTTTTCAACTCGTGTATGGCAAAAACTGTCACCTCCCTATGGAGCTAGAGCATAAGGCATATTAGGCAATCTGAAACTCAATTTTGATTTAACATCATGGGGGGGGAGAAATGACTACTCGACTCAATGAGTTAGATGAATTTAGAGTTGCGAGGCATATGAGAATTCAAAGTTGTATAAGGAGAAAGTAAAGAAATGGCATAATAGAAAGATCATGGAAAGAATATTTGAGCCGGGACAAAGGGTTTTGCTTTACAATTTCGGACTTAAACTTTTTCGAAAAATTGAAATCGAGATGGTCGAGGCCCATTTACGGTGAAAACTGTCTTTCGCATGGTGCAATTGAAGTATATGATCGTTTTGGACAAGCCTTTTAAGGTAAATGGCGTGATTGAAACATTACTTTGGTGGCGAGGTGGGCCAGACGAGCGTCACCTCAATTCTCTCGTCGACATGAGATTGAGAGGCAGTCAAGCTAGTTGACTATAACTTAGCGCTTGATGGGAGAAGCAACCCATTATTTTTACTATATTTTCTTTTCATTCCTTTAGTAGAGTAGTAGTTACATCATTTCTATTTCATGCACGATAAATAATATGTTGTGCATTCATGTTCCTGTAGGTGTTTGCAATTGCACTCATCACTGATATATAAATTGGGCTAAACAATGTGCAGTTCATGAAGTTACATCGTTGTGACCGCGCAGGCCGTGAAGCTGAAAATCGATGTGATAACTCCTAGCAAGTTATTTGCGCGCATGCATCATCCATTACAAATTTGGCGGCGGTTTATGTGCGACATAATGGTGAATTTTTTTAAATGTAAAATCCGATCAAGTGGTCTACTTGACTTCTCCCATGCCATAATATAAAGCGTATTACGCTATTCTCCCATAATCATAAAACTCTCTTCATCGCTCATATACACGGCTCCCTCTCCATTAGCATAAATCTAGGGTTTTTTTGCGGGAGAGTGTCCAAGCAAGTTTGGGGTACTCTCATCATGTGGCGAGCATCTATATTCTCTACCTATCATACGCTCATGGGTCCAAAAAAGAATCGTTCCATCTCCATCTCTTCATCATCGGACTCATCATCCGGTGATCACAGACGAGGTTAACATGGAACACGAAGAAAATTTATCAATTTGGTGAAGCTCGGCAAAATTATTATCACCTCATTGACTAAATCGTTTGTGAAGGGCGAGGATTTAAAACGATAAGAAAGATGGACAACTATGGAATATGCTACGAGAAAAAATTTGGGTTAGCCTAGCCTATACATGCTATGCCTATTCCATGGGAGTTGTTCGGGAGTTTCTCTGTGAATGCAAAGGAGATGGGGTGAAAGGAGGATAATGTTGGTTTGGTTTGAAGTGCAAGTGGATTTTGTCCCTCGACCATCGAGGCGGTGTTTGGAATAAGCGATACACCACCAAGTGGAGTCTGCGAATTGGGTTCTGGGTGCACATTTGATAGCGGACTTGGGCGTAGTAATTTTGGATTTGTGCATCCGGGAACCAAATGGAATTATAAACCCGGGACGGCCAGAGCCTAAATCTTTTCAGCGTCCACCTTGAATCGTTATGCCCAAGCATGGAATACATTCATATGCACCAAATTAATTATGTCCCCTCACAAGCATGAAGTACCTACTGAGAGAAGGCGATCATTTTATGGGGCATTATCACGAAGCAAGTATATCGGCGTCGGCCACTTAATTCATCAAAACATCTTTGCGTTATTGGTGGGGAGCATGAATGGGGAGTATCCGCATGCATCTATGGCGGCCATACTTTGTACCCACAAAGGAGTCACGTGGAATGACAAGCAATTGCAAAAATCGAGCCACGACATCACTACGCCACAAATTGCCAAGTTCAAAGTTGGGCGGGTGGTGAACCGCATCCATGAGGATTGGGTTTTATCATCCACCCCACATTCCCCGAGCCATCTCGTGACCCCCTCGGCGAGATGGCGGGGCCCATCCACCGAGCACACACGGTTCTAGCGATCGGCGACTTGAAGGTTGGGCGCAAAGTCGGCGCCATGTATGACAATCTTGGAACGTTTGCTCACGGGACTCACAAGGGCCTTGGCGAAGCCTTGCCTTGTGTGAGGAACAATGCTAGAGTGGCCTCGGTTTGGGGCCATGATGCCATATCCACCACAGATTCACCACCCGAGGAGGGTGGTGGCCGATCATTAGGGGAGTTTTTTGTACCCTTTACCTTCATTCAATGGGGACATTGAATATTTTAAGTTTGGGGTATTGGGGAGCATAGCATAGTAGTTAGTTTTTTTTATTTAATTTGCATGTTTTGTGTTTAGTTAATTTTGCATGTTTATGTGTTTAGTTCAATTTTTGCGAGATAATTTTTAATTTTTATTCATTCTTGATTGTGTTAGTATGTTTTTAGTTGCATGTCTCACACAAATTTTTGCTTAATAGAAATTTTTGCTAGCTTGATGATGATAGTGAATTGTGAAAGATTTTTTAGAACATGTTGGATAACATGACTTAGATATAATGTTTTTTACGATGAGATTCATGTTCTTTGTTATTCAAATGCTTTTCGGTATGCACAAGCGTGTTCACAATCACTTGTAGGTTTAAAAGTGTGTGTTGCATTGCTTGATAGAACATGTAGTTTTAAAAAGAAACATGTGGAAAGTGTTGTGTAGATTGTATGAGCCATTGGCGTGCAAATTTTGGGAAAACATGGGTATGCTATATATAAAAAAAAAAAAAAAAAATAATCAAAATAACGTGGCTAGTCTTAATTAGGGCCCTTGGCTACTTGAGTAAAAATGCCCAGGGGATTGTCTCTACACTAGCGCCCTAAGGTCTTTTATAGTGCAGGAGTCGTTGGTTGAAAGCTTCGCTAAGGGGTAGTAGTGTGCCTAATGGATTGAGACATTGCACGGTCATATAAAAAAAAAAAAAAAGAAAAAAAAAAAAGAGCAAATAGCAATAAACACCGGCGGGAAAGTCGTAAAAAAGCCCCTCGTGTGTATGATAAAGCAATAAACCCATTGTTGAACCTTAGTTTGTGTTGATATGTTTGAAGCGAGTCTGCGTTACATGAGTATACATGAGTCTTGATTTAGGCTATAATTTTTATTTGGGGCGATGTAGCATATGTATTCTTTGCTTAGATCAAGTTTTGGTGAACACACACACACACACTGACATTTCTATAGCATATATGAAATTATCGAGTGTATGATGTTATGTCTATAGTTTGGTTTGAAATTATATTCTTGGATCTCGATGATTCTTTGAGGTAATTGAAATTTAAAATTACATTATGGCGGGGATTATGTGAGACTAATTTGCATCATAGAGTAGTTGCATATTTTTGTAGTTACATTTTCATTGTTCATTAGTATGCATTGCTTGAGGGCAAACAACGGTTCAAGTTTGGGGTATTTGATAAGTGGTATTTTTACCTACTTATTGAATACCAATTCATGCAATTGTGCCCATCTCAAGTACATTTTATTATGTTTTAGTTGCATTTCACGTTATTTTGCATTGCATTTACTTAAAACTCCTTTTGGTGAATAAGTGCGAGGAATCGGCTTAATTTTGGTGGTATTAGAAGGCGCGTGGCTAATAGATGCGTGAAGGCGAGCACACAAATGAAGATGTGCATGGCATGGAGGTACAATGAAGCATGGAGACCAAGCATGGAGCAAGAGGATCAAGCATGAAAGAACAAATAGCGGCGGCAATGACATGAAAGAAGCAAAAAACGAAGAACAGAAACTGCTGAAGTGCAATGCAGTGTGGCATGTGGCGAAATAACTGAGGGAAGGCGGCGCGTATGAGTACTCGACAGAACAATGATGACCTCTTGCAGTTTTCTGTGGCCATGGCGGGACAACAAGTGTGAGGGGCAGCGCGCGCGCGAGAGAGGCCATTGGGACAGGCACACATTATTGTAAGTCTCGCGCGCCCGCATGCGAGGCATATCTTTGGAGAAAGCCTTGGCTAGCGCGATCTTGATCTTGTGATTTTGTTTTAATTTTAAATTTTAATTAAATGATTTGTAATTGGTTTTAAGCGATTACATTTGGTGTCAGACATACACTTGATAATTTTGAGCGTATTTTCATCATAGAAACTAGGGTTTACACCTTGGGAGAGATTCAGCGTGAAGCGAAGCCAAAGCGTCTACTTCTCCAATTCTTCTTGGGATTCTCTCTGCCATTGTGGATTTCTATTATTATTCTTTGGATTTCTATGAGGATTTAAGCGTTGATCATTGTTTTTTTATTCGATTGATTGGGTTTGATCATTCTATCTTTCTTCTTTCAATTGCTTGTTTATTGATCATATTTAGCGTTGATCCCATAATGGCTTTTGGTTCGATCGTGAACTAAACTCCATTATGGGATTCTAACAGATTTTTTAATATGTAGTTTGGTTTGCGCTTAAATGCTAGGGTTGTTTTGCATATCATATGGAATATTTATCATGATTGTTTTACATGTATGAATGCTTGATCACCATTCATCTCGGTATTTGTATGGAATTGGCAATGAACATACGGTATGGATTATAGTCATGATAACATGCGAATATGAAATTTGTTGTATATGGCTTGCGTATTTTGTGAACAGGATAGACATATCTTTGTTTTCATAGTATGAGCTAGAATAAGGGCTTGAGCTTAAAATCAATATAATTGCAATTTCACATAGACATATAGTGATTTTGGTTGTATTGGTGATTACATAGAGTCTAACATCTGTAGATCTTTGTGTAAGTAGGTTATAGTGCATTGAAAAATGGTTATAACTCTATTTGTGCTCTTGGTTATTTTCTGTGATATGTGAACACTTCTTGCATGATAGTGGCGATTAGATGAAATATTAAATGAAGTTAGGGTCCCATTATTTCTAGATTATATTTATTCCATTTATACTCTTATTTTTAGTTGTTATTCACAATTAGTTTAATTCAACACTTTTAGTTATTAGTCTAAGCATATAAAATTGGTGAGTTAATTGATGCATGATAGTTTAAATTTAACAACTTTCTCTTGTGGGATCGATACTCTACTTACTTTGTATTACTTGTTGACACATGTATGCTTGCATGAGTTAGAGCTCTTTTATTAGAACTATAAAGTGTATTTTCAAAATCCTTTTCGGTTTATTTTGTATTGCTAATAATTTAGCACATGACAAATATAAGAATCTTTTCAAGCATGCCGGAATATGTAAAAGATCCCTTCATTGATATATTCATAATCATACATACATTATTCGTAGAGTTAGTTCAGTGGTAAGTAGTTAAAACATACATAGCAGTTATAGCAGTTAATGTACATAAAGTAAATGACATAAAGTAAAAGATACAAAGGGTTTTAAGTGGTTCAGAGACTCAAGCTCCTAATTCACTCTTTCCGCTTTCAACTAGCATGATTTCCACCAAGGAAGGGCAAAGACCGAATCACTGAGATTTCTTTAAGGTGACCTTGAGACATTAGTTCACTAAGAACTCAAGTGACCTTAGAACTCTTCTCTAGTTCCTTGGAACTATTCAAGCCAATGAGCTTGGAATCTTCATTTAGTCTTCTAGTTCCTTGTTGATGTTATTGGTGTCTTCTTCTAAGATGTCATTAAGCTCTGAACATCTTATAGCGACTTGTCCTCTTGGTGTGGTCCTCTCTTGAATCTTCATTTATCTTTCTCTTTTTGCTCATCTTCATCTCGACCCCCATCACCATCTCGACTTTGGTAGACTTGTTGTAGAAGTTGAATGATGTTATTGGTTACGCACTTGTTCCGAGCTAGGTTTAAGATGTCATTAAGCTCTCCTAATCTTCTACTCTGCCACTTTCCTCGAATGCTATCTTCTTGGCCTTCTCGGCTCTAAGCTTTACGCCATCTTGATGGCATTCTCATCTTTTGAGTGAAGCTCTAATCCATTTGGTCTTCTGCATTGCTTCTTCCACCTTGAGTGTTGATCTTTTGGTGACCACATCTTCAATAACATTTAACAACTCAACGATTCTGCAACCTAATAGTCATCGAATGACTCTTGATCTTTGAGGTTACGTTGATTTATATTCCTTCCCAATCTTCCCATTGGAATATAGCCGTTGGAAGCTATTTGAATTGCCTCAGATTCTTGAGTTATTTGATGTAGACCCGGATGTGACATGACATCCCCTTTACGACTTTTTGACACTATAGTATCTTTCGCTTCACCTACCCCATCGGAGATGTCACTTTACCTTATTCGGGCGGTAGTCAACTTTATTTCTTCCTTGATTTCTAGATTAGAGGTTATCCTTTTGCATCGATGCTCTAGATAAGCTCTATTTGAATATCAATCTTGATTTCTGTTGCCAATGCCTCAATCTTTAGTTGTTGAACTCTACGATTACGATGCATATCTTCTTGGACGATCGTAGTGTCTTGTTTCTTGGTAGAGACAACACTACGATCTTGAAGAGTGTTGATTGGATCTTCAATGTAGAACACCTCTTCTTCTCTTGTGTAGTGTTTTAACACTTACATTTGACTCGGCAGACTCTTAGATCTTGATGGCTTGACTTCTTTGTTCTGGCCCCTTCTGAATAGCAAGACACTTCAGATTTGTGGCGTGTCCAGCTCGCTTTCTCCTTGTGATCTCCCGTTCACTTATCTTCAATGGACTGACCCAATGCTTAATCACTTTAGCCTTGTTCTTCAGAGGCAGACCAGTATCTTTGTATATACTCCATCAGTTCCTTCTTTGTATGGCAAACACTACGATCCTGGTTACTTCCAAGATCATTGTCATCATTCTACTTGACACTGACTGCACTGTCGACTTTCCTTAGTCATTCATGATGTCTTCTTATGATCATCTTGTGGAAGAATTTATCATGAATGGCTTCACAACTCAATCTGGAAGCTAATTAAGTTGATGCTTAGATCTTCTAATAGCTTTCATGCCATTCGTTGAGTGCTCTCTGGCTTCCTTTAGGTGAGATGTTTTCTTGTAGTACCAAACAGAGGCTTCATTTCTTCGATATTCTGGGAGTACTCAATTATTGAGAATTATGTTTGCTCTATGATTCTTCTTTGGCTTTGTGAGCACATCTGTTGAGGTCTTAGTTCTGCACTCTACGATTTAGCTTCGGCTATGCAGACACTACGACTCCGAGATCAGATCTTGACACTACGATTTCTGTCGTTGTGCTTGTTGTCTTCATCTGATCTTGCTCGACTATGATTTCTTCCTTTGATACGATCAGTAGACTCTACGATAATGAGTGTAGTCTACGATCCTTTACTTGGTCGTTAGTAGACTCTACGACGTGTAGTCTACGATTCTTGACTTGACTTTGGCAGATGCTCGGTCGGCTCGTAGGCAGGCTGTCTCTACGATTCTGAACATGACTTCCTCAGCAGACTACGGCTCCGAGGAAGCTTTAATCGACACACTACAATCCTTCCTCGTCTATCCTGGAAGTCTACGAACTTCGAGAACTACTATCTTGCAAACTACAATTCTGCCTTGATAGCTCTCGAGTTATCCTTGACTCTCCTGGAAGAATACGATTTCTGGTGCAGTGTTCGACGATTAGACAAGCCTATCTATTACATCATAAGATCAACCTAACATGTTTGATCCTTCTATGTTTATAGTCCTTGTACATCATTTCTTTTTAAGGACTTTACAGAGCTGTTTTGCTTATATAGGATCAAGCTAACATATTTGATCAATTCATTCTAAGTCCTTGTACATGTGTTTTTATTATCTATCAAAGGACTTAATAACTTTTCTTAATGTAAGCATACTTGCATATTCATTCATATATATCATAATCAAATCATATATAAATAGGAATATCATTCACATGTTTATTCCTAACAATCTCCCCCTATTTGATTATGACAAAAATAATAAGTGCATATGCATGTTATGAATGAATCTTATATACAGTGAGCAGCTGTATTTCTAAAACAGATAATCATGAATGTCATTTATAATCATGTGGAATTTAATACACTGACATTTGACATCCTGGATCCAGAACATACCTAACTAGTTAGAGATGTACCTCTTTGGTTCCATGTATGCCTCCAGAATGTCTGTTGATCAGCTATTCATCTGTTTGATTCCTTTGCTCCTGTTCCCCCTGGAATGTGGAGCTATTCATTTCTTCTTCTTCTAGTTCTGGCTCTGTCTCCCCCTCAGCCTTAGGCTCATCATCCTATGGCTCCCCATTAGATGATAATTCAGCTCCCCCTGGTGTTGTCTTCTTCTTTTCTTTTCTTTTTCTCTCCTTACTCCTTCTAGAGTGCCTCTTATTCTTCCCCCTTCTATGCCTCTTTTTCTCCCCTTTTTGTCATTAATTATTTGAGAGAGTTGCTCCATGTTGGACATAAGCTGCTCCATCGGGTAGGAGGAGTTACCAACTTCAATCTTGAGTTCTTGTTAGCTTAACTCAAGTTGCATGGAGAAGGACTGATTCATGTTGTCAATCTTGTCAGAAAGGACTTTGAGTTTCTCTTCATTTGCCTCTTGTGCTCGTATAGCTTCAACTTTCTGATCATGTATAGCCTTTAAATAGATGTGATCTCTTTCTTTGATTTTGAGAGATATATCAGCCATAGTAGCTTGGCTGGGGAGATGATAGAATAATTTGCTGGTTTTCCCAATTCCTGATTTTCAGAACCAGAGTCTTTCTTCAATTCTTCACTTCTTGAGCTTGAATCTTGTTGGCTCCTTTCCTCAGATTCATCAGTGAATTCTTCTTGCTGAATTTCATTTCCTGAACCTTCTTCAGAAAGATCTTCCTTGGATTCATCTTCTTCATTGTTAGACCAATCTTCAACATCTTTTTTCTGTGAGTCAGATTCATCATCACTTAATTCAATGACTGCAGTGGAGTGATCACTCCTCTTCTTGGAGGCAAATTGAGCAAGTAGTCTGTATCTCTTCCTTCTCCTTGGTGGTTCAGCAATTGGTGAGTCAGACTCTTCTTCCCCTTCAGACTCTGAGGCCTTTGAATCATCAGACAAGCTTCCTTGAGTTTCAACATTGGCAGGGGCAGGTATTTATTTTTCTGATCTCATCATCTTTTAATCCATAATGAGAGCTTATTTGAATATTTGCATTTGGAGATTCAGATAGGGCATTTTGCAGCTTCTTCTCATCTTTAAAGTGAGTACTCTGAGAATTAACCATAAGACTTAAATATTCCTCTTCATCAGCAGAGTTTACATCTTATTTCATGGATCCAGCTCCACCTTTATTGCTAGATCTGATCTCCAGAGATTCAGTCTTGAGATCATCAGTTTCCTTTTCTTCTTTTGACTCTACGTCCTCTTCTTTGTTAGATGTCCTTCTTTGGGGAAGCTGAACCGATTTCTTCATCCCTTTGCTTTCTTCTTGGGTGGTTCTTGGAGTGGTCTGCATTCTTCTTCTTTTGGGTTTTCAGAGATTGATCTTTGAGTTCTCTCATGTTCCTTGTTTCTTCTTGTCAGTGGAGGCATGTCTTGACGAAGCCTCTGCATTTTTCATATTCTTAGTCTTCTTCTTTACCGGTGTGGCAACTGATGCGGAGTCATTAGACTCAGAGCTTTCCACCTCCTTTGTTTTTTTCTTCTTTGTAGAGACTTTTCTGCTACTTCCAGTTTGTGTTAGCCTCCTATTTTCCTTTGGGTTTTTCTTCCAATTCACAAACAGTTGTGGAGACATTATTTTGTGCACATTCAGAGGTTCTCCCTCATTATCCTTGATCTTGCTTCCTACCTTCTTCTTCATTATTGTGCTTATCAGTCTTCCATGAAACACTTTTGTAAGTGGTTTGTCTGTGGATTTCTTCAACTCAGCTTTTTCTATCCATTTGGAGATTTGATCTAATAGAATAGCTCCAAAGTTGATTTTCTTCTTCAGAACTATGGCAGACATGATCTTCAACTGCTAGTCGAGTACAGTGTCGTGTGCAGTATCTTTGCACAGTATACATTTTCCCACTATCTCAGTAAGGAACTCAAATTCCTCAAGAAATTCCTTCTTCTTCATATCCTTCTGACTAGGGTTTCTTTGGTACCGCATTAGCCTCTTGCCTTCTTCAATGTCGACTTCATCCAGGTTTATCAGACCTTGATTGGGAAACCCTAGACATTGATTGATGTCTGGTGCTCTTATCTTCAGACTAAATCCTTTCACCTTAGTAGTTAGAAGCCCGAAGTTCGTTGAAGCATTTAAGTAGAACTGCTTCACTAGTTCTGTATAAACTGGAGTGTTGGCTTCCAGGCACTCAGAGAACCCAACTTCCTTTACGAGTTCAAGTATGTCCTTGAACTTTGACTCTGATTCTTCAAACTTTGTAAAGCCGAGTTGAATGCCCGTTACAACTTTCCATTCGGCCATTTGAGGAGTTCAAGGTATATGGTATGTGGTTTGGAGAGATTTAGCTGAATGTGATTTGGGTTTTGGAATTTTGATTGGTTTGGCTTCGAAGAGGATTTTAGGGTTTAAAAAAGGGAGGGAGAGAGGTTCAATGGGTTCTGGTAAATGTTTGCATATTTTGAATTTGTCTTTATGGCAGTTCTTTCTCACACTGCATATATTATGACGTGTCAACTAGCCATTGGTTGCACGATGCCCAAGAATAAGTCAGAACTCCCCATTAACTTTTCAGTTAGATGTCTCTTTTAGAAGAGTAGATGTTTGATTGATGTGGATTGATCGTTGACCTCTACGGTTCGTAGAGAGTAGCATGATAGGGTGGCTATGGACTCTACAATTTCCTTTGTTGACTCAACGATTAACTTTTGAGAGATGATATGATTGGATGGTTTTGACATTACATCTCAATTTGAAGATGTATGCCTCATCCATCGATGTTCTTCATGAATCCTTGGGCATTTCTCTTTAGCAAGACATCTTTCCAATGAGCATTCGATTTGGTCTCCCCATAATCTGAATGGTTGAGCAATTATCCAGTTCTTTCAACCTCCTTATGAGCTAGAGTAGCCTCTGGTGAGACTGCGATCGTTGAGTGTTTCTATGATCGCTGAGGTACTACGGTCGTTAATTTTTCCTCTACCTTTACTCTCACGATCGATGACTTTCTTGGTCCTTGAGATGGACTTGATTAAGCAATCCTTCTAGGTTAAGGTAGCTCGGGAAAGGCCAACCTCTTAAAGTGAACTAAGGATCGGTTTGTCCTCGGCGCTTTTCGGATGAACTAAGGATATAGTAGATAATTTTAAATCACAACTAATGTGATGATCATGTGCACTTTAAATAATAAGGGTATAATTATCTTTTAAAAATAAAAAGGTCCCAAAGGGTAGTACTAAGCGACAAGAGAGGCTTCAAGTGTCAAGACTTCAAATATATATAGTCAAATTGACAACTATATCGTAATTAAAATGCACATAACTAGCACATTACTAAAAATAATTGGAGTAAGGGCAACAATAAAAAAACCCTAATGGTCATGCCAATGGAATTGTTATGTCGCCACTAGTGATGGTTTGGAAGTTTTATATTTGTCACCACCCTTTTCTAACTAGCAAGCCTTCTCGGGCCACTAGAGGTCCCATCCTAATAGGAAGTAGCACAAGTTTAATCTCACTTCTGCCTTTTCTCGTGATGAATTTGTTGGTTTTGGTGATCAAGCCAAAAGCGCACATGAGGATTCACTATTGGTTGTGCCGCCAGGTTAGGTGATGGCTGAGAATGCTACTTCTCCTACAATCACATCAGAAGGTTCCAACGTCCTATCACAACGAATATATTTAAGCGAGATTCCTCCTCTAGAGTCTTATTTAGTTTGTAGTCATATTTAACAATCTAGATCATATCCCTTTTGTCATACCAGATGTAAACGAGCTTCCACTTCCAATGTTTGTTTTTGTGAAGTGGGTCGTCTAGATGTAAGAAGTGGATTTGTGTAAATTCTATTACTTGGATAAAATTTTACCCAATTTCTCTCATATAATAATCTTTATAATTAATTTTTTCTATATAAATATTTTTAGAAATTTTATTCCATTTTTTTTCTAATAATAATTATTATAATTAAAAATTTCATATTTTTTTAAGTTGAGTTAGATTATTTACCGTTTTGCCACTACTAAATCTACGCATGCCTCAATTTGGGAGAGTTTTTGTCCAAATAACAAATTGACACAAATAAGCCACTTAGAAAACCTAATTAACAAAAAAATAAAAATAGGGACTACTTTTAAACCACGCTCGTGGCAACTTTGTGGGACAAAATAGTCATATATCATGTATATACCAAATTTATATATCATACAAAAAATTTATATACCTAACAAGATGTATAAACTAAATACTTACTTCTTTACTAGAAATTAATTCTAAAAGATTCCATTTATTTAATAAAAATGTATGATCAATTATTATGAGGTGTTTGACTATCAAAGTAAATACCAAAGTGCAACCGATTATTACAATCTCTAAAATAAGCTTTTCCTCTTCAACAAAAATGAGCATAAAGAGATTATATATATATATATATATATATATATTATATAAAGGAACTTTTTTGAAATTAATATATATTTTAGCTTTGCATCAACATTTACAGGTGTTTGACATGTCACCAAAGTCTATATAATTTGACCGACATTATAGGAATGTGAAATTAATATATATCTTACAACATTGTAACATCTATATAATTTCACATTCTCACATTCTCATTTTGCCCTACCATCTATCTTACTTTCCTGTACCATTTGTTATGCCCAAAATCTCTTGTCCACTTTGAGATCAATGGCACGTCACGGGTAAAAACAAAACAACCCTAATGCTGATACCAATATAGTTATACTACCGTCACAATCGGTGATTTTTTATTATTGAGTAGATATTTTTCAATCTCAACTAATGTGATGATCATGTGCACTTTAAATAATAAGGGTATAATTATCTTTTGAAAACAAAAAGGTCCCACAGGGTAGTAATAAGCGACAAAAGAGACTTCAAGTGTCAAGACTTCAATTATATATATTTAAATTGACAACTATATCGTAATTAAAATGCACATAACTAGCACATTACTAAATAATTGGAGTAAGGGCAACAACAAAACAACCCTAATGGTCATGCTAATGTAGTTGTTCTGTCGCCACTAGTGACGGTTTAGAAGTTTTATATTTATCACCACCCTTTTCTAACCAGCAAGCCCTCTCGGGCCACATGAGGTCCCATCCTAATAGGAAGTAGCACAAGTTTAATCTCCCTTCTGCCTTTTCTCGTGATGAATTTGTTGGTTCTGGTGATCAAGCTAGAAGCGCACATGAGGATTCATTATTGGTTGTGTCGCCAGGTTAGGTGATGGCTGAGAATGCTACCGCTCCAACAATCACATTAGAAGGTTCCAACGTCCTATCATAACGAATATATTTAAGCGAGATTCCTCCTCTAGAGTCTTATTTAGTTTGTAGAGTCATATTTAATAGTCTCGATCATATCCCTTTTGTAATACCAGATGTAAACAAGCTTCCACCTCCAATGTTATTTTCTTCGTGAAGTGGGTAGTCTAGATATAAGAAGTAGATTTGTATCAATTCTATTACTTGGACAAAATTTTACCCAATTTCTCTAATATAATAATCTTTGAAATTAATTTTTTCTATATAAATATTTTTAGAAATTTTATTCAATTTTTTTCTAATAATAATTATTATAATTCAAAATTTCAGATTTTTTTTTAAGTTGAGTTAGATTATTTATCGTTTTGCCACTACTAAATCTACACATGCCTCAATTTGGGGGAGTTTTTGTCCAAATAACAAATTTACATAAATAAGCCACTTAGAAAAACTAATTAACAAAAAAATAAATTTAGGGACTACATTCAAACCACGCTCGTGGCAACTTTGTGGGACAAAATAGTCATATATCATGTATATACCAAATTCATATATCATACAAAAAATTCATATACCTAACAAGATGTATACCAAGCATATGCCAAATTTGATAGTGAAGGGTATGTTTTGCTTTATAAATTAAAAGGTCTTGCAATATAGGTGTCAAAGTTATAAATATATCTAATGAAAATGTATAGCTGAAGGCTGTTATCTGTCAAATAATATTGATACTATCAATGTAAATATTCTAATTTAGCAAATACTAACTGATTTGTTCCAACGACACTTGGGTACTCTAAAATTAGCTTTTCCTCTTCAATTTACCCAAAAAATGAGCATGAAGAGATTATATATATATATATATATATATATATATATATATATATATATAATAAACTAAATACTTACTTCTTTACTAGAAATTAATTATAAAAGATTCCACTTATTAAGTGCATCAACATTATGAGGTGTTTGACAACAGCTTACCAAAGTGCACTTGTATTACGATCTTGGTTGGTTCCTTACAGGGGTACTGACATTAATAAAGAATGTGAAATTAATATATATTTTACCCCATTGTCACATCTATATACAATTTGGACTGATATAGATATGTTCCTCACATTCTCATTTTGCCCTACCATCTATCTTACTTTCCTACACCTTTTGTTATGTCCAAAATCTCTTGTCCACTTTGAGATCAATGGCACGTCACGGGTAAAAACAGAACAACCCTAATGTTGATGCCAATATAGTTATACTACCGTCACAACCGGTGATTTTTTATTGTTTAGTAGATATTTTTCAATCTCAACTAATGTGATGATCATGTGCACTTTAAATAATAAGGGTATAATTATCTTTTGAAAATATAAAGGTCCCAAAGGATAGTAATAAGCGACAAAAGAGACTTCAAGGGTCAAGACTTCTATTATATATAGTCAAATTGACAACTATATCGTAATTAAAATGCACATAACTAGCACTACTAATAATAATTGGAGTAAGGGAAACAACAAAACAACCCTAATGGTCATGCCAATGCAGAAGTTCTGTCGCCACTAGTTACGGTTTGGAAGTTTTATATTTCTCACCACCCTTTTCTAACCAGCAAGCCCTCTCGGGCCACATGTGGTCCCATCCTAATAGGAAGTAGCACAAGTTTAATTTCCCTTCTGTCTTTTCTCGTGATGAATTTGTTTATTTTGGTGATCAAGCTAAAAGCGCACATGAGGATTCACTATTAGTTGTGTCGCCAGGTTAGGTGATGGCTGAGAATGCTACCGCTCCAACAATCACATCAGAAGGTTCCAACGTCTTATCATAACAAATATATTTAAGCGAGATTCCTCCTCTAAAGTCTTATTTAGTTTGTAGAGTTATATTTCACAGTCTCGATCATATCCCTTTTATTATACTAGATGTAAACAAGCTTCCACCTCCAATGTTTGTTTTTCATGAAGTGGGTCGTCTAGATATAAGAAGTAGATTTGTATCAATTCTATTACTTGGACAAAATTTTACCCAATTTCTCTCATATAATAATCTTTCTAATTAATTTTTTCTATATAAATATTTTTAGAAATTTTATTCCATATTTTTTCTAATAATAATTATTATAATTCAAAATTTCATATTTTTTTAAGTTGAGTTAGATTATTTACCGTTTTGCCACTACTAAATCTATGCATGCCTGAATGTGGGGGAGTTTTTGTCCAAATAACAAATTGACACAAATAAGCCACTTAGAAAACCTAATTAACAAAAAAATAAATTTAGGGACTACTTTCAAACCACGCTCGTGGCAAATTTGTGGGACAAAATAGTCATATATCATGTATATACCAAATTCATATATCATATAAAAAATTCATATACCTAACAAGATGTATACCAAGCATATACCAAATTTGATATTGAAGGGTATGTTTTGCTTTATAAATTAAAAGGTCTTGCAATATAGGTGTCAAAGTTATAAATATATTTTATGAAAATGTATAGCTGAAGGCTGTTATCTACCAAATAATATTGGTATTGTCAAAATAAATATTCTAATTTGGCAAATACTAACTGATTTGTTCCAACGACACTTGTGTACTCTAACATTAGCTATTCATCTTCAATTTAACCAAAAAATGAGCATGGAGAGATATATATATATATATATATATATATATATATACTAAATAAACTTACTTACTTTTTACTTGAAAATTAATTCTAAAAGATTCCACTTATTAAGTGCATCAACATTATGAGGTGTTTGACATGACTTACCAAAGTGCACTTGTATTACGATCCAGGTTGGTTTCTTTGTGAGAGAATCTTGACATTAATAAGGAATGTGAAATTAATATATATTTTACCACATTGTCACATCTATATATAATTTGAACTGATATAGATCTATTCCTCACATTTTCATTTTGTCCTACCATCTATCTTACTTTGTTGCTCCTTTTGTTATGTCTAAAATCTCTTGTCCACTTTGAGATCAATGGCACGTCAAGGGTAAAAATAAAAAAACCCTAATGTTGATGCCAATATAGTTATACTACCATCATAATTGGTAATTTTTTATTGTTGAGTAGATATTTTTTAATCACAACTAATGTGATGATGATGTGCAGTTTAAATAATAAGGGTATAATTATCTTTTAAAAAGAAAAAGGTCCCAAAGGGTAGTACTAAGCGACAAGAGTGACTTTAAGTGTCAAGACTTCAATTATATACTGTGAAATTGACAACTA
Organism: Panax ginseng; assembly: GCA_020205605.1. Taxonomy (NCBI): domain Eukaryota; kingdom Viridiplantae; phylum Streptophyta; class Magnoliopsida; order Apiales; family Araliaceae; genus Panax; species Panax ginseng. The sequence goes on from CM035134.1 coordinate 105,809,952, forward strand.
TATCGTAATTAAAATTCACATAACTAGCACATTACTAAAAATAATTGGAGTAAGGGAAACAATAAAAAAAACCCTAATGGTCATGCCAATGCAGTTGTTCTGTCGCCACTAGTGACAGTTTGAAAGTTTTATATCTGTCACCACCCTTTTCTAACCAGCAAGCCTTCTCGGGCCACTAGAGGTCCCATCCTAATAGGAAGTAGCACAAGTTTAATCTCCCTTCTGCCTTTTCTCGTGATGAATTTGTTGGTTTTGGTGATTTAGCCAAAAGCACACATGAGGATTCACTATTGGTTGTGTCGCCAGGTTAGGTGATGGCTGAGAATGCTACTGCTTCAACAATGACATCAGAAGGTTCCAACGTCCTATCATAACGAATATATTTCAGCGAGATTCCTCCTCTAGAGTTTTGTTTAGTTTGTAGAGTCATATTTAACAGTCTAGATCATATCCCTTTTGTCATACCAGATGTAAACGAGCTTCCACCTCCAATCTTTGTTTTTCGTGAAGTGGGTCATCTAAATATAAGAAGTGGATTTGTGTAAATTCTATTACTTGGATAAAATTTAACCGAATTTCTCTCATATAATAATCTTTCTAATTAATTTTTTCTATATAAATATTTTTAGAAATTTTATTCCTTTTTTTCTAATAATAATTATTATAATTCAAAATTTCATATTTTTTTTAAAGTTTAGTTAGATTATTTACCGTTTTGCCACTACTAAATCTACGCATGCCTCAATTTGGGGGAGTTTTTATCCAAATAACAAATTAACACAAATAAGCCACTTAGAAAACCTAATAAACAAAAAAAATAAATTTAGGGACTACTTTCAAACCACGCTCGTAGCAACTTTGTGGGACAAAATAGTCATATATCATGTATATACCAAATTCATATATCATACAAAAAAATCATATAGCTAACAAGATGTATACCAAGCATATACCAAATTTGATAGTAAAGGTTATGTTTTGCTTTATAAATTAAAAGGCCTTGCAATATAGGTGTCAAAGTTATAAATATATTTAATGAAAATGTATAGTTGAAGGCTATTATCTGCCAAATAATATTGATATTATCAAAGTAAATATTCTAATTTAGCAAATACTAACCGATTTGTTCCAACGACACTTGGGTACTCTAAAATTAGCTTTTCCTCTTCAATTTAACCAAAAAATGAGCATGAAGAGATTATATATATATAATAAACTAAATACTTACTTCTTTACTGGAAATTAATTCTAAAAGATTCCACTTATTAAGTGCATCAACATTATGAGGTGTTTGACATCAGCTTACCAAAGTGCACTTGTATTATGATCTAGGTTGGTTCCTTACAGGGGTACTGACATTAATAAGGAATGTGAAATTAATATATATTTTACCACATTGTCACATTTATATATAATTTGGACTGATATAGATCTATTCCTCACATTCTCATTTTGCCCTACCATCTATCTTACTTTCCTGCACCTTTTGTTATGTCCAAAATCTCTTGTGCACTTTGAAATCAATGGCACGTCACGGGTAAAAACAAAACAACCCTAATGTTGATGCCAATATAGTTATACTACCGTCACAACTGATGGATTTTTATTATTGAGTAGATATTTTTCAATCTCAACTAATGTGATGATCATGTGCACTTTAAATAATAAGGGAAAATAAAAAGGTCCCAAAGGGTAGTACTAAGCGACAAAAGAGACTTCAAGTGTCAAGACTTCAATTATATATAGCCAAATTAACAACTATATCATAATTAAAATGCACATAACTAGCACATTAATAAAAATAATTGGAGTAAGGGCAACAACAAAACAACCCTAATGGTCATGCCAATGTAGTTGTTATGTCGCCACTAGTGACGGTTTGGAAGTTTTATATTTGTCACCACCCTTTTCTAAGAAGCAAACCCTCTCGGGCCACATGAAGTCCCATCCTAATAGGAAGTAGCATAAGTTTAATCTCCCTTCTGCCTTTTCTCGTGATGAATTTGTTGGTTTTGGTGATCAAGCAAAAAGCTCACATGAGGATTCACTATTGCTTGGCGCGCCGGGTTAGTGATGGTCGAGAATGCTACTCGCCGCAACAATCACATCAGAAGGTTCTAACGTCGTATCATAACAAATATATTTAAGCGAGATTTCTCCTCTAGAGTCTTGTTTAGTTTGTAGAGTTATGTTTAACAGTCTCGATCATATCCCTTTTTTCATACCAGATGTAAAACGAGCTTCCACCTCCAATATTTGTTTTTCGTGAAGTGAGTCGTCTAGATATAAGAAGTGGATTTGTGTCAATTCTATTACTTGGACAAACTTTTATCCAATTTCTCTAATATAATAATCTTTATAATTAATTTTTTCTATATAAATTTTTTCAAAAATTTTATTCCAAGTTTTTTCTAATAATAATTATTATAATTCAAAATTTCATATTTTTTGTAAGTTGAGTTAGATTATTTACCATTTTTCCCCTACTAAATCTACGCATGCCTCAATTTGGAGGAGTTATTTTTCTAAATAACAAATTGACACAAATAAGCCACTTAGAAAACCTAATTAACAAAAAAATAAATTTAGGGACTACTTTCAAATCACGCTCGTGGCAACTTTGTGGGACAAAATAGTCATATATCATGTATATACCAAATTCATATATCATATAAAAAAGTCATATACCTAACAAGATGTATACCGAGCATATACTAAATTTTATATTGAAGGGTATGTTTTGCTTTATAAGTAAAAGGTCTTGCAATATAGGTGTCAAATTTATAAATATATTTAATGAAAATGTATAGCTGAAGGTTGTTATCTACAAAATAGTCATATATACTATCAAAGTAAATATTCTAATTTTGCAAATACGAACTGATTTATTTTAATGACTCTTGTGTACTCTAACATTAGCTTTTTCTCTTCAATTTAACCAAAACAATGAGCATGAAGAGATTATATATATATATATATATATATATATATATAAATGTATAATAAAATAAATACTTAATTCTTTACTGGAAATTAATTCTAAAAGATTCCACTTATTAAGTGCATCAACATTATGAGGTGTTTGACATCAGCTTACCAAAGTGCACTTGTATTACAATCCAGGTTGGTTCTTTTACAGGAGTACTGACATTAATAAGGAATTTTAAATTAATATATATTTTACCACATTGTCACATCTATATATAATTTGGACTGATAGTTTCGGATCGTGACCCAAGATTCACTTCGCGATTTTGGGTTAGCTTATAGAAAGCTATGGACACGGATTTACGATTCAGTTCGGCATACCATCCTCAAACGGATGGGCAGACCGAAAGGACTGTTCAAACCCTTAAAGATCTATTAAGACTCTGTGTCCTAAATTTCAAAGGAAGTTGGGATAAATACTTGCCATTGGTGGAATTCTCCTACAACATTTATCAAGGAAGTATAGGCGTGGCTCCATTCGAGGCGTTATATGGACGAAAGTGTCATTCTCCAGTATGTTGGGACGAGGCGGGTGAAGCAACGTTGTTGGGACCAAAATTAGAACGCATGACTACAGAAAAGATTCAAATGATCCGGCAACGTATAAAGACCTCACAAGATCGACAAAAGAGTTATGTTTATCTTCATCGAAAGGACGTGAAATTTAATATTGGAGATCATGTACTGTTACGTATTGCTCCATGGAAGGGAGTTACAAGATTCGGGAAGAAAGAAAAGCTGAATCCACGATTTGTTGGTCCATTTGAGATTCTTGACCGAATAGGAAATGTGGTATATAGACTCGCATTACCTCCAAGCATGTCTCGTGTTCATAATGTTTTTTATATATCTATGCTTTGTAAATATGTGAAAGACCCAAATCATATTATTGCGTTAGAACCAGACAAGATAGCCGAAGATTTAACGTACGAGGAGGTACCTATCAAGATACTGGATAGGAAAGAGCATGTCCTATGAACAAAGGTTATACCACAAGTCAAGGTTTTGTGGAGGAACCATGCTATTGAGGAAATGTCCTAGGAGTTGGAATCGGAAATGAAAGCGAGGTACCCTCACCTTTTCGACATTCTAGGTATGTACGTCAATTTCGAGGACGAAATTTTATAAGGAGGAGAGGTTGTAAGACCCCAACTTATTATGAATAAAATTGAATTTCCTCTATTTATTATCTTGAAATAATAAGGAATTAATTTTATATAATACTCTGGTTATGGGTGAAATGTTCAAATTTTGAAAAATAAGCAAGTGGTTATAAAAATTCTTTTTGTCACGGAATACTCGTTTGGTCGTGGAATATTCTGGCTGTCGGAGAATATTCGTACGACGACGCAGCCATTTGTGGGCCCCATAACAGAATAACTGTCGAATGAAGAAAATGACAAGTATGAGTTTTTATAAATAACGGCGAGTTGTTACCATTAACACTGTTGGAATACCTGGTGGTTAAAATATAGTAATACACGTGGTTGAACAGTAGCACACGATATTGCACAGTAATTTTGAATTATTGATTCTTAAGTAAGAAGGCACTACTCAATAATTATTACAGTAATTACTGTTCAATATTTTATTTTATTGATTCAATAATTATTGCGTTGATATTTTATATTATTGTTATTTCAATAATTGTCACTGCATAGTATTTCCTATTATCAGATCAATAATTTATATTATTTGAATAATATTATTAGATAGCATTATTGACAATGTCTAACGTAAGTTTACGTCTAAGGAGAGGTTTGGTCACCTAATTGCTTGGCGTCGAGAAGGAGAAATCTTATCTGAAAGCCCCGCTTTCACGGAGGAGCGACATTAGTTGTCATAATTGTGATTCTATAATGTTATTATTGATTTATATGATAAGGAAATATTTATTTTATGCGGATATAAATGAATGAATTTTGCATGAATTATTTGTTTAAAGTTTGGCAATTATTTTTCTCCAATAAAATATTTATTTAAATATATTATCATTGTTTAAATAATATATATATATATATATATATATATATATATATATATATATATATATATATATAAATGCATGTGATAAAGGTGATCATGGGTGGTGGAAAATTTTGCCTGCAAAGATGTGTTTTTCAAACTTTTGTAGGGCCCTCAAAGTTGGAAACTAAGAAATTGGAAGAGAAGAAATGGAAAGAGTTAGGCACTCCTGCAAGGAATTTCTTGGTTGCCAAATTTATGGGACCCAAACAAGGAAAAAATGAATGTTAGGCGGAGGAAGTTTGGCAAAATTAGGCAGGGTGTTTACTTTCTCCTCCAAGGTTGCACTATAAAAGGGAGGTTAACCCTCCTTCCTCAAATACACCATTTCAAATTCAGACATTCTTATTCTAAAGTATTGTGAGTATTTTTTTCGAGTATAAGAATACTTTGAGCGTAGTTTTTCTGCAAGATTTTCTCAGAATAATATCTGATATTCCAGTCAAATCCAGTTTCTACCAAGGTAAATGATATTATTTTATTGCAATACTCGTGAGAAATATTATTTTCTTTCATACTCCATATTACGTAAGCGATATTATTTCATCTCGTATTCTTAAATTTGAACTTACTATGGTAAGTATTGCTTCTATAATTTCTAAAATGATTAGAAATTTTGCTTCATCTAATATCATTTCATAGGAATATTGGTCTGAACTTTTTATCAAATTTAGAACTTTTCATGATGGTTACTGTTCATGGATACTGTTCATGGGTACTGTTCACAAAAAAAAAAATTCTCCTTTCAAGTTATCTGTCGTGACCCTTATTCTTGAAATTGAATCCATATTTTGATCTTCATTCTTGAATTTTACTCCACTATGGTTTATTATGGAGCGTTTTTGAACATGGATAAACCGAAGTATGAATCCCTAATCTTTGTTCTTTTATCTCACTGGATTAATTCTCTAAAATATTTTTCATCATCCTCAGTCTTTAATGGTGATACTTGATGAATATCTTTGGCATGTAGTGCAAAGATGAATGATTACCTGATGAATATCTTTGGCCCGTAGTGCAAAGAGGAACAGGTGTTGAGATGAACATGACCAACTGGTGACACAAATGAATATCTTTGGCCCGTAGTGCAAAGATGAATATTTGATGCAAGATGTATATTGATTGATGTTACATGGATAAAATATTAATGATGGACTTTTAAATTCATAGATGATAGTAGATTTCATTCACCGCGAACGTTGATCTAAAACTGGTTGTCCATTATATTTTATCTAATTTGTTGAATGCTAACGATAATTTATTGTTCATTATCTTAGTCATAATATTCTTTACTGGTCTAGTTGAGCTTACCCTTTTCCTTTTTGTTCCATTTTTCTTCTCAGGAAGCGAGAATATATCGCGGAGTAGTCGGGGTGTGGAGTGATATTCCATGGCAGTTGTTATAGTAGTCCTCACTATTTGTAAAATAATGTATCAATAATTATAATGAGGACTTATCTGAGTGTGGATATTGTCTAGAAGACAATATTTGTATTTAAACTCACAGTATTTGTGTTGACGTATTTTGCACGACAATTATAATAAGGATGTTGTAGTTATTTCTGTACCATGTATTTGGTGACTCAGATTGGGTGATGTATACTTATTTTGGGGGTGTCACAGTTGGTATCAGAGCTTAGTTCTAAAAAATAGTTGTATGTTTTTGGCATGTAGTGCAAAGAATAAATTGTTAATGAATATCTTTGGCCATAGTGCAAAGATGAATTTATTAGTATTATTATGAGCAGGAATTGTGATTTGATATAACCATGATTTTTGATGTTTCGGATGAAGATAGGTGATGAAAATTATCTTCGACCTGGGTGCGAAGAGGAATTTAGAAGCACAATTATGATTATGAGTTATTCATATGATTGTGGATGTGAATTGTTGATTGATGTTACAGGATAAAACATTATTGGTGGACTTTTAACATGGAGAAGATAATAGACACGATGGTCTATTTGACTCTTCTAATGGATTGCTCGTTCACATTGCAACTATGGTTGAAAAATTTTATCATCTACCATATGTTCTAAATCTCTGATTTATTATTGACGAAGGCTATTGATAATATAATTATCTTTAGTCATGATATTCTTTACTGGGCTATTTATGCTCGCCCTTTACTTCACAATTCCTTTCAGGTAATAAGAGAGTAGCTGGGTCGAGCAGGGATAATAGGGAAATAGTGTGATGGTCCGAGACTATCGAAGTTTCTCAATACATTATAAAACGGCATGATATGCAACAGATAATTGTATTGAGGACCTAAGATGTGTGTGTCGTATTTTATACGTCACTTAATAATTGATTTTTGCGAACAACAATAGGGTGATGAGAACCCGACTTTGAAATCGTCAAAAGTGCACCTCATTAGAATGAATATGATAGTAATCTTCTCGTTCTTCTTTGGGGTCTTAAAATATTTGTTGGTGTATTTTATATGGCATTGTAACAATTTGAGTTTGGATACTCTCTACGAGACAATATTGTACTAAAACTCACAGCTTATCTGTTGTCGTACTCTGCACGACAGTTCAATAGTTGTATAAATGAAGTTGTATTTGATTTTTATAGAGTGATATCTGGAAACTCAGAATAGGTCGTGTGGACCTATATTTTGGGGGCGTCACAGTTGGGGACTTAGTTCTTCGGTAAGTGGAGGCTTCTATATGACGCCCCCAAATTCAAACCACTCACTTCTCAAATTTGGTTCACCACGTGCTACAAATCTAATGAATAAATAACTTCTCATACAACGGAAATAACATAATAGATTACATTTATTTAATATAATCATTCACATCCCAAGGTTTCGTAACTTTAAACATCTCTTACATACCTTAAGCATACTTAAACATAGTTTAGATATAACTAATACATAACACAATTTATGTCTTTACATAATCATAATATTTCTAAATAAATATGAAGCTACTCTGTAGCTTTGCCCTTGCCCTTATCAGTGCCCGAGGGTTCTCCTTGCTCTTCCTTAACTGAAATATTTTTAGGGAAAACAAAAATGAGTAACAAATTTGCTTAACAAGTAGTATATCAATAAGGGTGTCCAATATAGTTTTAAATTCTCAAGGGTACAACAATAATGATAGTTTAAAGATAGCAAGAAGTATCGATGGTTCTCAACAATAGTCGCTAAGGACAGAAAGATATCAATAAGATTCAACGCTTAATCAATTCGAGAATTCAAAATAAAGAATAATGAGCAATCACTAAGGACTATGAAATCCTACTAGAATTAACAGTAATAAATTGATAATCCAACAAAACAAGTACCGCAGGTGATCAGCCTAAAGTACCTGTAATAACCCGGGATTTTGAATAATCCAAATTTTTTGAATAAATATATTTTTTTTATTAATATTGACTGTTAATATTGCACTGTGTATCAATGATACGAGTCTCAAGGTATGCTCAATTTGTGTATCGACTGAGAAATTAGAGTAGAGTTGTGTTTAATAGCTTTAGAAACCCTAACCCTAATTTTTGGATAGGGATTCGATAGAAAATGCAATTAAAATAATTATACTGATGAGTACGTGTTTGTACTATATAGAAATTTTGATCAATGATTAATTAGATAAGGTTTAAAATTTATAAACCCTAATAAGAGATTAGAAACCCTAATCTCAGGATTAAAAACCCTAACGCGCAGTTAGAAACCCTAATTTCATATTCGGGATTCCTAAATCCTAAATTAGGAAACCCTAATCCTAATTAGCAAGCGAAATAAAAGTATTTAATATTTTTTATAAATTTTTATTCAGTAAATGGTTAAATTGATAAAAAGTTAAAGTTAAGGGTGATATATGAATTTTTTTCAAAATAAGCAAGTGGCTATAAAATACTCATTGTTGTCGTGGAATATTCGTTTGGTCGTGGAATATTCTTGTTGTCAGGGAATATTCGATAACAGCGGTAGCAAAGAATTTGTGGGCCCCATAATGTAATAACCGCTCGGATGAAGAAAATGACAAGTTTGAGTTTTTATAAATAACGGCGTAGTTATTACCAAGTATTAACTTTGTTGAAATACACGGTGGTTAAAATACAATAATACGTGGTCGTTACATGAAAGCACACACGGTAGATTGCATGTATTTTGAATTATTGATTCTTACGTATGAAGGCACTACTCAATAATTGTTACAGTAATTACTGTTCAATATTTTATTTTATTGGTTCAATAATTGCTGCGTTGATATTTTATATTATTGTTGTTTCAATAATTGTCATTGCACAGTATTTCCCATTATCAGATCAATAATTCATATTATTTGAATAATATTATTAGATAGCATTATTGGCAATGTCTAGAAAGTTACATCAATGATAGGTTTGGTCACCTAATTCTTGGCGCCGAAGAGGAGAAATTCTTATCGGAAAGCCCTCTTTCCTCACAAGGCTATGCGGTTGTCATTATTGTGATTCTGTAATATTATTTGTGAATAATTAATTATTGATTTATATGATAAGGAAATATTTATTTTGTGTGGGCATAAATGATGGATAGGAAAATATTTATTTTATGTGGTTATAAATGAAGGAATTAATGTTGAGGTGTTTTATCAGTATTTTGTCGGATTGGAAGTATTAAAAAATCAAATCGGTGTTCTTAAAGCTCTATTGCATGAGTTATAATTTTAACCCGACCGTTGGATCGTTGTAATTTTTAGATATGTTATACATATATAAGTTGGATATATGTCCACAAATTTTAAACCGTTAAAAATTAATGTATGATTTGTTATGAATTTTAAGAGGTGTTGAAAATTATCCGTTTGTGGAATTCGGATATTTTCTGGTTGGAATTTGGAAAAACTTAAAGCTACAAAGTTGTAGAGAATTCGATTTCGTATGAAATGGACATAAAATTCGTATTTTTCTAATAAAAGGACTATTTATTATGAATTATTGAATTTTTCGGAAATTAAAATATTTTTATTAAAATTATGGGTGGGACCCACTTTTGTTTTTTGCAAAACATGTGGGCTGAAAATTCTTCCAAGATGGCTGCCCAACAATTCAAGATGGGCATGCAAAGAATGAAGAAAAAATAATAATAATATTTTATTATTTTAGTCTCCGATGACGTTCTAGCATTTTCCTATAAATAGGCGCTTAAGTTAGAATTGAAAATCACACCAGAAACATAAGTTTTCTCTCTTTATATTATCGAGCGTATTTTTGTGAGTATTTAGATACTTTGAGATTTGTTATTCAGTGCATGTTTCCTTCGGCTTTACATCCGATATTCCGGTCAGAAATACTGCTCTTTTGAGGTAAGGGATTGTAAGGGTTATTATGTTTTTTAGTTTTGTAATTTTTCTGACCTTCAAAAATTCTGAAAAAATTTGAAATGATAATTTGATGAGTTTTCTACAGTGTGTCCAAAAATGGCGATTTTTAGATGTATAGATTAGGAGTTATGAATTTTATGGGAAAATATTATTTTAAAAGTAAACCCTTATAACTCCTTGTGGTTAACTCCAAAATTATTAAAATTTTTATTGGGAGTACATGTATATAACAGCAGTATACTCTGTAAATTTTGGAATTTTTGGACAAAAGTACAGTTTATGATAAATGTCTAAATATTCGGCAGTTTTGGTCATATGAAAAATAGTAAATGAATATTAAAAATTTCGAGAAAAATATATGTTCAATATGGGACTATATTCTGCTAAATCCCAAAAAAGAAAATTTTTTGGGACTGATTTGGTACTTTTCATGAAAATAGACTAGTTATGAGTAAATGAATTAAATATGTTATGTAAAGTAAAAAAATTAGAAAATAAGATTTTATGGCTTGAGAATATTATATAAGGTATATGCAGATGTTTTATGAGGGTTTTAGTTATTGGTGATGAAATCTTATGAGTTTGGCATTTTAGGATGATTAAATGCATTAATTAGTAAAGTGTAAACAATTAAAATAAATTGTTTATAAGTTTAAGAAATAATTAAAATATTGTGGTAATATTACTAATATTAGATTATGAGATTATTAAGTGATTTATAACATTTGGATTAAGGTGTTATGAAATCATTGATTTAAAATATTATTTAATGATTAATAATATTAGTAAATGAATTAAATGTTATTATATAATAAATAATATTAAATGGAGTTTATAATATAATGAATAATGTTATTATCTTCGTTAAATATTCGTTGAAATATTATTTTATGTTCAAATTATTTTTGATATAATATTATTCTTGAATTTTACTCCACAAGGCAGTATTATGTTGAAAATTTGGATATTATTGAATTCTGGATAAATTAAATTGTTAAAGTCTTTAAAAATTTATCCTTTATCTCATGTGATTGATTCTTTATATCCTTGTCATGATCCTCATGCTTATATTATGATGAAAGTCATCTTTGGCCCGTAGTGCATAGATGGACTGTTGTTTATTGGTTTTACAGTTGTATGCCTTTGGCCTGTAGTGCAAAGAAGAACTGTTGATTGATATCTTTGGCCTATAGTTCAAAGATGACCTGTTTGTTGAATATCTTTGGCCCGTAGTGCAAAGATGACCTATTATTAAATATCTTTGGCCTGTTGTGCAAAGATTGTTGAATATCTTTGGCCTGTAGTGCAAAGATGACCTATTATTGAATATCTTTGGCCTGTAGTGCAAAGATGACATGTTGTTGAATGTTTTTGGCCTGTAGTGCAAAGATGCCCTATTTTTGATATCTTTGGCCTGTAATCCAAAAATGACCTGTTGTTGAATATCTTTGGCCCGTAGTGCAAAGATGACCTGTTGTTGAATATCTTTGGCCTGTAGTGCAAAGATGAACTATTAATGAATATTTTTGGCCCGTAGTGCAAAGATGAACCTATTAGTATGATTATGAACAGGAACTGTGATTTGGTATAACCATGATCTTTGATGTTTCAGGTAAAGACATGTGATGAAAATTATCTTCGTCCTGGATGAGAAGAGGAATTTAGAACCACAAATATGATTATGAGTTATTCACATGATTGTGGATGAGGCTGTTGATTGATGTTCTGAGGATAAAATATTGTTGGTGGACTTTTAACATGGAGACGATAATAGACTTTATGGTCTATTTGACTCTTCTAATGGATTGCTCATTTCGCTGCAACTATGGTTCAGAAGTTTTATCATCTACCATATGTTCTAAATCTTTGATTTATTACAGACAAAGGCTATTGATAATTTAATTATCTTTAGTCATGATATTCTTTACTAGGTTATTTGTGCTCACCTTTTTGCTTCATAATTCCTTTCAGGTAATAATAGTGTAGCTGGGTCGAACGAGGATAACAGGGGAATAGAACGGTGGTCTATAGTTGTTGAGGGTAAGGCGAATCCAACGTTGGAAGGGTGTTTTGACACTATAATACAAGATGTCTAATGACATGCAACCTCGTGTTATCATAATACAGGGTTGTGCACATCCACTTACTGAGTATATCTATGAGCGCTACCTATATAATCTTGGAGTTTGGTTGAAATATAATTTTCAATTGCAGACAGTGGAGATAGTTATATGTCAAGAGAAGACTCACCATTGGAAAGAACATGATAGTAATCTTCTCATTTTTCTTTGGGGTCTATTGGGTCAACCAAGGATAATTCTGTGGACACACTACAGAAAAATGGGCCTTTTCCAATGATTTTTCGGCCAACGACTTTATAAGACGTTGCTAAAAGTATATGTTTAGCAATAAAATTTGTCCTTCGTTGCAGATTGTGTCTAGCTTTCACTTTTTGCAACGAAATTCATAAGTCGTTGCAAAATTTCGTTGCTAATTCATTGGCGGGAAAAAATTTCGTTAGAAATTCGTTGCAAAATTTTTGGCCACTTGATTTCACGTCATCGTGGGCAACAAAAGTTTTTTTGTTGCTAAAAATGGGGCTTTAGCAATGATTTTTCAGGCAACGGCTTTGTAAGTCGTTGCTAAAAGTGTATGTTTAGCAACGAAACTTATCCTTCATTGCAGATTGTGTCAAGCTTTCACTTTTTGCAACAAAATTCATAAGTAGTTGTAAAATTTGGAAACAAAATTTGTGAGACCCCAAATTTTATGAATAAAGATTTAAATTTCTCAAAATATTTTTTTGAATATTATAGAATGAATTTGATATAATGTTATAGTTGTGGGTAATATTTATGAATTTTGCAAAGTACGCAAGTTGTTATATAATATTCGATTGGTCGGGAAATATCCGCATGATGGTACAATCATTGGTGGACCCCACAACGGAATTATTATCGGATTGAGAAAATGACAAAAATATTTTATGAAAATAACGACGGAAGTTTTACCGTTAACTGTTGAAACATCCGGTGTTAAAAGTATCTGATATACGCATGGTTGCATAGTAGCACAGTGCATCGATTATTGATGCTTATGTGAGAAGTCACCGTTGTTGTTCAATTATTGCTACAAGAATTATTGCATAAGATCTCACGTTATTTGATTCAATTATTGTCGATATTTTATATATTATTAAATCAATAATTGAGATAACAAAGTTATTAACATTATTATTTGCAATATTAACGATGTCAGAAGTTACGCCATGAGAGGTTCGTCACCTAATTGCTTGCGCCAATAGGGAGAAATCCTTATTGGAAAGCCCCCTCATTCCTGGGAACGACCTGGTCGATTAATATTGTGAATTATAATAAAGGTGATAAGTTTTGTTTTATTATTATTATAAATGTAATAAAACAAAAAACTTTTTATATAAAATAGAAAACTTTTTATAAAGTTTTGTTTTATTTGATTATAAATAGAATATATTATATTTTATTATGCATAGTGTTTTCATAGTGCCTGCATAGTGTTTGCATAGTAAAATCTTTTTATATAAAATGTAATACTTTTATAAGTTATTTATTTTATTAGACTATAAATAGAATATACAATATTCTATTATGCATAGTATTTTGCATAAAGGCCTACATAGTGTTTGATATAGTAAAATCTTTTTTATATAAAATAGAATACTTTTATAAAGTTATTCGTTTTATTAGATTATAAATAGAATATATTATATTTTATTTAAAAGATTTTGTTTTATTAGAATATTTTATTAATACTGCATAGTAAATCAATATGGACCGTCCATTTAAAAGTAAATCAATCTGGACCGTTCATGAATTAATTACTATTAGGTCCATTCTCCTATAAATAAGCGCATTCCTTCATTATATATTACTTAATTCACTTTGAAACTCTAGATAGAGAAACTATAAAGAGAAAGAAGAAAAGTATTTCGCTACTTCACTACTCCTATATCCAGTTTCTTCTAAGGTAAGGGTATTATTTCTTTCAGTATTCATGAAAAAAACTTACGTTATTCCATTCTTTATTATTCATTGAATAACTCAGATAATGCAGCTACCCTATACTTGGTGAAATTCTTCCGTTATTCCATTCTTTATAATTATGTTGGAATAACTCGCTCATCTAAGCACCGCATATATGGTGAAATTCTTACATTATTCCATTCTTTATCATTATGTTGAATAACATGTCATCTTAATCCCGCATACATAGTGAAATTCTTACGTTATTCCTTTCTTTATCATTATGTTGGAATAACTTGTCTATGCCAAGCACCGTATACATAGTGAAATTCTTCTATTATTCCATTCTTTATCATTATGTTGGAATAACTCTCATCATGCAAGGCACCGCATACATGGTGAAATTCTTCGTTATTCCATTCTTTATCATTATGTTGGAATAACTCGCTATACTGGCACCGCGCATACATGGTGAAATTCTTCTATTATTCCATTCTTTATTATTACATTTGGAACATCACATACGTGCATTTACGCATGACTGGTTCCATTATTTATTATTCTATTAGAATATCTTGTATGTGCGTTTAAGCATGACCTGGTTCCATTATTTATCATTCTGTTGGAATAACCTGTCTGTGCGGTCTATCGCATGCCTAGTGATTTCTTTTGTTATTCCATTCTTTATTATACTCAGTTGGTTAAAGTTTTGGCTTTTATACTCCATGAAATTAGTGGAATATCCTTGATATTTGCGCTTCATCCAATATCTTTTCATGGAAATATTCTTCTGAGCATTCTTGAGTTTTACCCCCACAAAGCAGTATCATGTTGACAATTTGGACATTATTGGTTCCTAGATAAATTAATTCTTGAACTTGTTTTATTTAATTCTTATATTATTGTCATCATCCTCATTTTTATATTATGTTGAAAGTCATCTTTGGCCTGTAGTGCATAGATGGACTTGGTATGATTATGACCAGGGATTATTTGGTACAATCATGACCGTAATGTTACAAATGATGTGGTAAAAGTCCTCATTGGCCCGTAGTGCATTGATGGACAGTTATTGGCATGATCATGACCATTGATGAATACACGAATATCCTTGCCCGTAGTAGTGCATGGATAATTTGTGGTTGTGATACTAATGAATATCCTTGGTCAGTAAAGTGGGGATGATGTGGATTATATATTGTCGAGTCCCAGCAAATGATAAAAGTGATGAAAAACCTTTTAAATCATAGAAGTTAGTAGATTTTATTCTCTACTTGACTCTTTTAATGGATTGCTTATTTCGCTGCAGTTAAACTTGATGTCTATTGTATTTTATCAGTTTAACATTATTGAAGACTACTGATAATTTATTCTTTATTATCTTAGTTTAGCTCACCCTTTCTTTCACTGTTCTCTTCAGGAAATGAGAACGTAGCCGGGACTAGTCGGGGAACGAAGTGACGGTCCAGATGATAGCATTAGTAGTCCTCACTATTCTGTTAAATAGTGTGACAATAAATATAATGAGGACTCCATTGAGTGTGGATATTGTCTAGATTACAATATTCTTATTAAAACTCTTAGATTATGTTTTTTCGTATTTCACACGACTGTTGTATAATTAAGTTGTATTTGAATTTTGTATCGTGTATTTGGCGACTCAAGATGGGTGATGTATACCTATTTTGGGTGCGTCACAGTTGGTATCAAATCTTAGGGATATGATCCCTGGCTGAGATGTGGGACAAGAACTAGGAGGGGAGAGACGGGGAATTCCTACGCTAGTATGACCTACCTAAGTTTATTTGGTATTTAATTGGTCGATTAGAGTATAGGGATAATATGTTATATGATAATTAACCCTTGTTTTGTGGCAGTATTTGAAAATGGCATCCGAAAATGTTGAGATAAGCAATGGAGCACATGAGATCGTTAAGTCTCCACAGATCAATAATCAGGATAATGTGCATAAGGAAGGCGATAATCCTCCTGTAAACAACAACACTGATCAAATGACGAACGACGGTACGTTTAGGAGCTTTTTAGAATTCATGCAACACCAAACGAGAGAGACTCTTGTTCATAATATAGGTGGAAATAATGGCAACCCACGATCGGTCACCGCTAAGCAGTTCAAGGAGCTGGGACCACCGGAGTTTTTGGGAAAGCCAGAACCACTTAAGGTGGAGACGTGGATAAAGCAGATTACCAAGATATTTGATGTCTTGGAATGCTCAGAAGAGCAAAAGGTTTCCTTCGCCACCTTCATGTTGCGTGAAGAGGCAGATTACTAGTGGGAATCTATAAAATATACCCAGCCTGACGCACTTAAAATGTCTTGGGAGAAGTTCCAAGAGATGTTCAACGACAAGTACTTTCCCGAAAGTATTCGTCACATGAAGGAGGTGGAGTTTATCAAGTTGGAGCAAAACAATATGACTGTGTCGCAATATGAGGCTAAATTTACGAGGTTATCCCGGTTTGCGTCCCATTTGGTTGAAAATGAGGAGAGAATGACGCGAATATTTCTGCGAGGTTTGAAACCCGAGATATGTCAATATCTTATCTCTCATAAACTGTGTTTGTATTCAGATGTTGTTAATAGGGCTCGCTTATTGGGCGCGATAATGAGTCAACCCAACCAAAAAGAAGCAATCGGCAAAATGATAATACCGGTGAGGCAATCCATCGGCGGTGACAATAAGCGTGGAGGAATCAACATGCCAAAAATGGTAACCACTTCGGTGGTAATCATGGCCAAAACAATAATAATGGAC
This sequence comes from Panax ginseng, assembly GCA_020205605.1. Lineage (NCBI taxonomy): Eukaryota > Viridiplantae > Streptophyta > Magnoliopsida > Apiales > Araliaceae > Panax > Panax ginseng. The sequence continues at coordinate 105,827,064 of CM035134.1, forward strand.
ATCTCAAAAAGAGGAGATTCAACAATGATGGAAATACGTCAAGATCAAAGATTTTGTTGTTAAGGAAGGAGAACGACCACCGGTCGTATGTTACAAATGTGGAGGGGAAGGACACATCACCCAAACTGCATACATCAAAGAATCCAAAGCGTGTTTCAATTGTGGAACAGAAGGTCACCTAGCCCAATTTTGTCATGCACCAAATTAAGTCCATTTGGGATGGTGGCACCAAAGTGATCTGAGACAAAATAAAGTCGGTGCTTTCAGGAAGAGCGTTTTTCGTGACTTCTCAAAAAGCGAGTAACCCGAACGAAGTTAGCACTGGTTAGTTAATTATAAAGTTTTACGAAGTCTATACCTTGTTAGATACCGGTTCTACCCATTCTTTAATCTCTCTTGCTTGTGCTCAACGTTTAAATTTGACTCCAGAGAAATTATACTTTGACTTATCGGTTGAAACTCCATTAAGAGAAACCTTCATTACCTCCACTATTTATAAATCTTGTTTGATTCAAATCGACACTTTCACGTTACCTGTCGATCTTATCTCTTTGAAAATACTTGCCTTTGATGTGATTTTAGAAATCGATTGGTTAACTACTCATCATGATTTTCGTAAGGTTGTTAGCTTTCATATTCCTAACCAACCTGTTATGCGAATTCAAGCAACCAAACCACTAAAGTTAATCATTGTTATATCAAGCCATAAGTAAAGAGCCTAGATCCTTTTGTTGTTGACTTCCTTGTGTGGAATGCACCGAAGCCAGAATATCTATAGGGGACGTTGTGAATAACGATGGAAAGTTAATAGGTATCAATGTGACGTGTTATCCAAGTCTTGGATGAGAGTCACAGTTTTGAATAACATTTCTATTGTTAATAAATTTCCTGACGTATTCTCTAAAGACTTCTTAGCCTACCCCTAGAGCGTGAAATCGAATTTTGTATTGACCCTAGTACAAAACCCATTTCTAAAACCCTTAAATATTTCTTCAACCAAAAAGAACCTATAATGCGCCAAAGACGTTGGCTCGAGCTGTTGAAGATTACGACTATACCATTCAATATCATTATAGAAGAGCGAACGTGGTAGCTGACGCGTTGAGTAGAAGATCGTATGCGTTTACGAGTGCGATGCTGTTAACACAAAACCCATTTCGTAAAACTTAGAAATGATGAAGATAAAGTTAAAGACTCTAGAGACCCACGTGAAGATAGCGAATATACGAGTAGAATCGACTTTAATCGATAAAGTTAAAGCAACTCAAGCTACATACTCAGAGCTGATGAATGTGAAGAAGAAGGTTCAAGAGGGCGTTATTCTAGAAGCAAGAATCGATGAAGAGAGGAAATCCCAACCCTCGATTTAATTGGCCCATTTGAAATTCTCGATCGAGTAGGAACTGTGGCCTATAGATTCACTTCACCACCAAGTATGTCTCGTGTTCATAACTTTTTTCACATATCCATGTTACGTAAATATGTGGAAGACCCGAACTATATTATTGAGTTAGAACCGGACGAAATAACGGAAGATTTAACGTATGAAGAGGTTCCTGTTAATATCTTGGATAAGAAGGATCGTATTCAACACTCAAAGGTTATACCTCAAGAGTTAGAATCTGAAATGAAGTCAAGGTATCCTCATCTCTTCGGCATACCAGGTACGTACGTAAATTTCGAGGGCAAAATTTCATAAGGAGGGGAGATTGTGAGACCCAAAATTTTATGAATAAAGATTTAAATTTCTCAAAATATTTTTTTGAATACTATGGAATGAATTTGATATAATGTTATAGTTGTGGGTAATATTTATAAATTTTGCAAAGTACGCAAGTTGTTATATAATATTCGATTAGTCGGGGAATATTCTTTTTGTTTGGGAATATCCAAATACTACAGTACAATCATTGGTGGACCCCACAATGAAATTATTGTCGGATTGAGAAAATGAAAAAAATATTTTATGAAAATAATGGCGAAAGTTTTACCGTTAATTGTTGAAACACCCGGTGTTAAAAGTACAGTAATACGCGTGGTTGCATAGTAGCACATGGTATTGATTATTGATGCTTACGTGAGAAGTCACTCAGTGTTGTTCAATTATTGCTACAGTAATTGTTGCATAGTATCTCACGTTATTTGATTCAATTATTGTCGATATTATATATATTATTAAATCAATAATTGAGATAACAAAGTTATTAATATTATTATTTGCAATATTAACGATGTCTATAAGTTCTTCCAAGGAGAGGTTTGGTCACATAATTGCGCGCCAATAGGGAGAAATCCTTATTGAAAAGCTCCATCTTTCCTGGGAACGACCTGGTCGATTAATATTGTGAATTATAATAAAGGTGATAAGTTTTGTTTTATTATTATTATAAATGTAATAAAACAAAAAACTTTTTATATAAAACGAAAAACTTTTTATAAAGTTTTGTTTTATTTGATTATAAATCGAATATATTATATTTTATTATGCATAGTATTTGCATAGTAAATTTTTTTTATATAAAATGAATACTTTTATAAAGTTTTTTGTTTTATTAAACTATAAATAGAATATATAATATTCTATTATGCATAGTGTTTGCATAGTGCCTACATAGTGTTTGCATAGTAAAAATTTTTTATATAAAACAAAATACTTTTATAAAGTTATTCGTTTTATTAGATTATAAATAGAATATATTATATTTTATTTAAAAGATTTTGTTTTATTAGAATATTTTATTAATACTGCATAGTAAATCAATATGGACCGTCCATTTAAAAGTAAATCAATCTGGACCGTTCATGAATTAATTACTATTCAGTCCATTCTCCTATAAATAGAAGCGCATTCCTTCATTATATCTTACGAATTCACTGAAACTCTAGAGAGAGAAACTATAGAGAGAAAGAAGAAAAGTATTCTGCTACTTCACTACTCCTATATCCAGTTTCTTCTAAGGTAAGGGGTATTATTTCTTTCGTATTCATGAAAAAAACTTCAGTTATTCCATTCTTTATTTTCTGTTGGAATAACCTGTATACGCGGGCTACCCTATACTTGGTGAAATTCTTCTGTTATTCCATTCTTTATCATTATGTTGGAATAACCTGTCTATGCGAAGTACCGCATATATGATAAAATTCTTCTGTTATTCCATTCTTTATCATTATGTTGGAATAACCTGTCTATGCGAAGTACCGCATACATAGTGAAATTCTTCTGTTATTCCTTTCTTTATCATTATGTTGGAATAACCTGTCTATGCGAAGTGCCGCATACATGGTGAAATTCTTCTGTTATTCCATTCTTTATCATTATGTTGGAATAACTTCATGTCTGCGGCAATCCGCATACATGGTGAAATTCTTCCGTTATTCCATTCTTTATCATTATGTTGGAATAACTCGCATACATCAAAATACCGCATACATGTTGAAATTCTTACGTTATTCCATTCTTTATTATTATGTTGGAACATCACATGCGTATGCGTTTAACCATAACTTTGGTTCCATTATTTATTATTCATTTGAATATCCTGTATGTGCATTTACGTATGACTGGTTCCATTATTTATTATTACATTGGAATATCTTATGCATGCGGCATTTAAGCATGACACTCGTTTACATTATTTATTATTACATTGGAATAACTTTGTCATGTGCGATCTATCGCATGCACGGTGATTTCTTTTGTTATTCCATTTTTATTATACTTTCGGTTGGTTAAAGTTTTGGCTTTTATACTCCATGAAATTAGTGGAATATCCTTGATATTTGCGCTTCATCCAGTATCTTTTCATGGAAATATTCTTCTAAGCATTCTTGAGTTTTACCCCACAAAGTAGTATCATGTTGACAATTTGGACGTTATTGGTTCCTAGATAAATTAATTCTTGAACTTGTTTTATTGAATTCTTATATCATTGTCATCATCCTCATGTTTATATTATGTTGAAAGTCATTTGTATGGTGTAGTGCATAGATGGACTTGGTATGATTATGACCAGGGATTATTCGGTATAATCATGACCGTAATGTTATAAATGATGTGGTAAAAGTCCTCATTGGCCCGTAATGCATTGATGGACAGTTGTTGGCATGATCATGAACATTAATGAATACACGAATATCCTTAGCCCGTAGTGCATGGATAATTTGTGGTTGTGATACTAATGAATATCCTTGGCCGTAGTGCAGGGATGATGTGGATTATATATTAAGATGAGTCCCAACGATAAAAGTGATGAAAAACCGTTTAAATCATAGAAGTTAGTAGATTTTATTCTCTACTTGACTCTTTTAATGGATTGCTTCTTCTACTGCAGACTCAAGATGGGTGATGTATACCTATTTCTGGCATGTTGATTCCCTCCACGCTTATTGTCACCGCCGATGATCGCTATCACTAGTATTATCATTTTTCTTGGCATGCTCTCTTTTGGTTAGGTTAACTCATTATCGCTCCAATAATCGAGCCCTATTAACAACATCACGAATACAAACACGGTTTATGAGAGATAAGATATTGATGTATCTAGGGTTTCAAACCTCTTAAAAACATTCGTCATTCTCTCCTCATTATCAACCAAATGGGGACGAAACCAAGGATAACTTCGGAAAACTTGGCCCGTCTTGTGACACGGTCATGTTGTTTTGCTCGACTTGATGAACTCTTCTTTCATCTGACGAATACTTTCGGGAAAGTACTTTTCATTGAACAATTCTTGGAACTTCTCCCATGTCATCTTCAGTGCGGCAGGTTGAGTACGTTTTATAGATTCCCACCAGTAATCTACCTCTACACGCAACATGAAGGTGGCAAAGGGAACCTTTTGCTCCTCGGAGCATCCCAAGACATCAAACATCTTGCAGATCTGCTTTATCCACGTCTCCGCCTTAAGTGGTTTTGGCTCTCCAAAAAACTCTGGTGGTCCCAGTTCCTTAAACTACTTAGCGGTGACCGTCAGAGAGTTCTGGGGTGCTTCCACCGCATTTTTGCAGAGCCGCTCTTGCACGATGTTGCATGAATTGCATAAAGCCTCACGAACATTCCATCGTTCATCGTCAGTGATGATGTTGTTTGCACGAGGATTGTCTCCTTCCACGATGCACACTATATCACGATTATTGATCTGTGGAGACTCAACGGTCTCTGTGCTCCATTGCTAATCTCAACATTCTCGAATGCCATTTTCAAATCACGCCACAAAATAAGGGTTAATTAACATATCACATATTATCCCTATACTCGACCACCCTATTAAATACCAAATAAATTTAGGTAGGTCATACTAATGAAGGAATTCCTCGTCTCTCCCCTCCTAGTTCTTGTCTCACATCTCATTTAGGGATCATATCCTAAGCTTTGATACCAAGCTGTGACGCCCCAAAATAGGTATACATCGCTTTATCTTGAGTCACCAAATACATGGTACAAAATTCAAATACAACTTAATTATACAACGATGCGTGTAAAATACGACAAAACATATGTTGTGAGTTTTAATACAAATATTGTCATCTAGATAATATCCACACTCAATTGAGTCCTCATTACATTTATTATTACACTATTTAATGTAATAGTGAGGACTACTAATGCTATTATCTCGGACCGATCACACCCGTTCCCCAACTAGTCCCTGCTACGTTCTCATTTCCTGAAGAGAACAATGAAAGTAAAAGGGTGAGCTCAACTAGCCCAGTAAGAAATATTATGACTAAGATAATACAAATAAATTATCGTTAGCCTTCAACAGTGTTAAACTGATACAATATAACAAACATCAAGTTTAACTGCAGCAGAACAAGCAATCCATTAAAAGAGTCAAGTAGAGAATAAAATTTACTATCTTTTATGATTTAAAAGATTTTTCATCACTTCTATCGCTGAGACTCAGCTTAATAAATAATTCACATCATCCCTGCACTACGGCCAATGACAATAAATGTAATGAGGACTCCATTGAGTGTGGATATTGTCTAGATGACAATATTCTTATTAAAACTCTTAGATTATGTTTTCTCGTATTTTACACGACTGTTGTATAATTAAGTTGTATTTGAATTTTGTACCATGTATTTGGTGACTCAAGATGGGTGATGTATACCTATTTTGGGGGCGTCACAGTTGGTATCAAAGCTTAGGGATATGATTCCTGGTTGAGATGTGTCATAAGAACTAGGAGGGGAGAGACGGGGAATTCCTTCGCTAGTATAACCTACCTAAGTTTATTTGGTATTTAATTGGTCGGTCAGAGTATAGGGATAATATGTGATATGTTAATTAACTCTTGTTTCGTGGCAGTATTTGAAAATGGCATCCGAAAATGTTGAGATAAATAATGAAGCACATGAGACCGTTGAGTCACCACAGATTAATGCCCAGGATAATGTGCAACAGGAAGACAATAATCCTCATGTAAACAATAACACCGATAAAATGGTGAACGATGGGATGTTCAGAGGCTTTATGGAATTCATGCAACATCAGGAGAAAGTGGCTCCTGTCCAAAATGCAGGTGGAAACACTGACAACTTGGACTGGCCACCGCTAAGCGCTTCAAGGAGCTGGGACCACCGGAGTTTTTTGAGAGCTAAAACCACTTAAGGCGAGAGGCGTGGATAAAGCGAGATCAACAAGATATTTGATGTCTTGGGATGCTCCGAGGAGCAAAAGGTTCTTTGCCACCTTCATGTCATGGAAAGCAGAGGCGACATTCTTGGTGGGAATCAGAAGCGACTCAACCTCGCCGACTCAAAATGTCTTGGGAGAAGTTCCAAGAGCTGTTCAATGACAAGTACTTTCCTGAAAGTATTCGTCACATGAAGGAGCTAGAGTTCATCAAGCTTGAGCAAAACAATATGACCGTGGCGTAGTACGAAGCTAATTTTGCTGAGTTGTCTCGGTTTGCGTCCCACTTGGTTGATAATGAGGAGAGAATGACACGGATGTTTCTAAGAGGTTTGAAACCCGAGATACGTCAATACCTAATTTCTCACAAACTGTGTTTGTATTCAGATGTTGTGAATAGGGCTCAGTTATTGGAGCGCGATAATGAGTCAACCCAACCAAGAGAGAGCAACCGATAAGTCGATAATACCAGTGGTAGCAATCATCGAAGCGGTGACAACAAACGTGGAGGAAATCAACATGCTAGAAATGATAATCACTTCGGTGGTAATCATGGTTATGACAATAAGAGTGGACATTTCAAGAAGAGGAGATTCAACAAGGATGGAAAGACGTCAGCACCAGCACCTGTTGTTAAAGAAAGAGAACGACCACCGGTCGTATGTTACAAATGTGGAGGGGAAGGACACATAAGTCCAAACTGCATGATGCAGTCCAAAGCGTGTTATAATTATGGAAAAGAAGGTCACCTAGCCCGATTTTGTCGTGCACCAAAGTCAAGTCCAGCTGGGATGGAAGCATCAAAGGGTGTCCCAGACAAGACAAAACTGGTAGTTCAAGGGAGAGCGTTTGTCGTAACCTCCCAAAAAGCAAAGAATCCGAACGAGGTGATCACGAGTAAGCTAATCATAAACGCTAGTGAAGTTTATACTTTATTTGACACCGGTTCTACCCATTCCATTATTTCTCCTACTTTCGTTCAACGTTTAAATTTGACTCCGTAGAAATTAGACTTTGACTTATCTGTTGAAACTCCGTTGCGAGAAACCTTCATTACATCCACGGTTTAGAAGTCTTGTTTGATTCAAATCAGAATCAAGACGTTACTGTCGATCTTATTTCTTTGAAAATACTTGCATTTGATGTGATTTTACGGATTGATTGGTTAACTACTCATCATGCTAAAATCGATTGTTTTTGTAAGGTTGTTAGCTTTCATATTCCTAACCAACCTATTATGCGAATTCAAGCAGCCAAACCACTAAAATCAATCACTGTCATATCAAGTCATAAAGCTATTCATTTATTGAAAAAAGGATGTCAAGCTTTCTTAGCCCATGTCACGGATTTAAATAAAGATACGTCAGATTTGAATGATATTTCTATTGTTAATAAATTTCCTAACGTATTCCCTGAAGAACTTCCTGGCCTACCCCCAGAGCGTGAAATTGAATTTTGTATCGACCTTAAATTTGGTACAAAACCCATTTCCAAAGCACCATATCGAATGGCTCCTATTGAACTTTAGGAGTTAAAAACCCAACTACAGGAATTGTTAGACATCGGTTTTATTCGTCCAAGTACATCTCCTTGGGGTCCTCATATTCTATTCGTAAAGAAGAAAGATGGAAGTATGCGACTTTGTATTGATTATCGGGAGTTGAATCATGTCACCATCAAAAATAGGTACCCGTTGCCTCGCATTGATGACCTGTTCGATAAGTTTCAAGGATCCAAATTCTTTTCAAAGATTGATCTTCATTCCGGATATCATCAGTTGAAGATTAAAACGGATGACATTCCAAAGCGCGCTTTCAAATTCCAGACGGCATTATGAATTCCTAGTCATGTCTTTTGGATTGACTAATGCTCCTGCTGCCTTCATGGATATGATGAACCGAGTATTCAAGGAATATTTGGATCACTTTGTGGTCGTCTTTATTGATGACATCCTCATATACACCAAAACCCGCGAATATCATGAGCAACACTTGAGGCTGATACTCCAAAAGCTTCGTGAAAACAAGGTTTATGCCAAGTTGAAGAAATGTGAGTTCTGGCTTGAGGAAGTTGCATTCCTTGGGCATGTGATATCAAATTATGGAATATCTGTTGACCCGACAAAGATTGAAGCAATTCAAAGCTGAGAGCAACCTAAGTCAGTGATCGAAGTACGTAGCTTTCTCAGCTTAGCTGGTTATTATCGTAGATTCGTAGAAGGGTTTTCTCGAATCGCTACTCCATTAACTCAGCTGACTCGAAAAGATACAAAATTCGGTTGGAACGAAGAATGTGAAAAGAGTTTTCAAGAACTCAAGAGGAGACTCATTTCAGCACCTGTTCTGATAATACCATCTGGCTCGGAGGGATTTATCATCTATAGTGATGCTTCAGGCAAAGGGTTAGGATGTGTTCTCATGCAACATGGAAAAGTCATAGCCTATGCCTCTCGACAACTCAAAGAATATGAGAGGAATTATCCTATTCATGATCTAGAGTTGGTAAAGTGATCGTTTTTTGCGCTTAAGATTTGGAGGCATTACAGATAGAGAGAAGGTGGAGATCTATACGGATCATAAAAGCCTCAAATATTTCTTCACTCAAAAGGAACTCAACATGCGGTAACGATGATGGCTTGAGTTGTTGAAAGATTATGATCATACCATCCTAGAAAAGCGAACGTAGTAGCTGACGCATTGAGTAGAAGATCATATGCGGGTATGAGTGCAATATTATCAACGTAAAGACCCATTTTGTATGACTTGGAAAGGATGGAAATAGAGTTAAAGACTCCAGGGACCCATGTGATGATGGCGAATATACGAGTGGAACCGACTTTAATCGATAAAGTTAAAGCTGCTCAAACTACAGACCTGGAGCTGATGCGTATGAAGAAGAAAGTGCAAGAAGGTGCTATTCCGGAAGTAAGAATCGATGAAGAAGGAATACTTCGAGTCAACTCCAGACTTTGTGTTCCTCAAGATTCTGACTTGAAGTATAAAATCATGATGGAGGCGCACAACACACCGTTTGCAATTCATCTTGGGAGTACCAAAATGTATTGTGATCTTTGACATACATTTTGGTGGAGCAATATGAAGAGAGAGATAGCGGGGTTTATCTCAAGGTGTCTAACTTGTCAACAAGTCAAAATGGAGCATCAAGTTCCAAAAGGTCCATTGCAACCACTTGAAATTCCAGAATGGAAGTGGGAGCACATTACCATGGATTTTGTTACTAGTTTTCCCAAGGTTTCTCAAGGCATAGATGTGATTTGGGTCATTGTTGATAGATTGACCAAGTCTGCTCATTTCTTATCGATACGAGAAACTTATACACTTGAACGTCTTGATAGTATATACATAAATGAGATTGTAAGATTGCATGGTATGCTAGTATCTATAGTTTCTGATCGAGACCCAAGATTCACTTCAAGATTTTGGTTAAGTTTGCAAAAAGCTATGGGCACGGATTTACGATTTAGTTCGGCATATCATCCTCAAACGGATTGGCAGTCAAAAAAGGACTATTCAAACTCTTCAAAATCTATTAAGACTCTGTGTCCTTGACTTCAAGGGAAGTTGGGACAAGTTTTTACCATTGGTAGAGTGTTCCTACAATAATAGTTATCAAGCAAGTATTGGCATGGCTCCATTTGAGGCGTTGTATGGAAGAAAGTGTCGTTCTCCAGTATGCTAGGATGAGGTGGGTGAAGCAACGTTGTTGGGACCGGATTTGGTACGTATGACTACGAAAAAGATTCAAACGATCCAAAAACGTATAAAAACCTTACAAGATCGACAAAAGAGTTATGCTGATCTTCATCGAAAAGACGTGGAATTCAATATTGGAGATCATGTGTTGTTACGTGTTGCTCCATGGAAAGGAGTTACAAGATTTGGAAAGAGAGGAAAGCTCAATCCTCGATTCATTGGCCCATTTTAATCCTCGATCGAGTAGGAATCGTGGCCTATAGACTCGCTTTTACCGCTTAAGTATGTCTCGTGTTCATAACGCTTTTTCACATATCTATGTTACATAAATATGTGAAAGACCCGAACCATATTATTGAATTAGAACCAGACGAGATAGAGGAAGATTTAACGTATGAAGAGTTACCTGTTAAAATCTTGGATAAGAAGGATCATATTCTACGCTCTAAAGTTATACCTCAAGTTAAAGTTTTATGGAGAAACCACGATGTGGAGGAAATGACCTGGGAGTTAGAATCTGAGATTAAATCAAGGTATCCTCACCTCTTCGACATACCAGGTACGCACCCTAATTTCGAAGACGAAATTTCATAAGAAGAGGAGGTTGTAAGACCCCAACTTTTATGAATAAAGAATAATTTTCTCGAAATATATTTTTGAATATTATGGTGTGGATTTGATATAATGTTATAGTTGTGGGTAAAATTTATAAATTTTGCAAAGTAAGCAAGTAGTTATATAATATTCGATTGGTCAGGGAATATTTTTTTTAACAGGGAATATTCGTACGACGGCACAATCATTGGTGGACCCCACAACGGAAGTATTGTTGTAGTTAGAAAATAACATAATTATCTTTTTATAAAAATAACGGCGTAAGTTTTACCGTTAAATTGTTGAACTACCGGTAGTTAGTAAAAGTACAAAGAATGTCGCATGGTTGCATAGTAGAATTACGGTATTGATTATTAATGCTTACGTGAGAAGTCACTCGCTTATACTCAATTATTGCTACGAAGAATTGATGCATCATATCTCTCATATTATTGATTCGATTATTGTCATAGTATCATCTGCATTATATGATATATTATTAAATCAATAATTGAGACGACAAAGTTATTCATATTATTAAATTGCAATATTTATAATGTTTAGAAGTTATGTCAAGGAGAGGTTTGGTCATCTAATTGCGCGCCAATAAGGAGAAATCCTTATCGGAAAGCCACATCTTTCCTGGGAATGACCTGGTTGTTAAATATTGTGAGTTATAATATTAATGATGAATAAGTTCATTTTGATTAAAGATGAAATTGATAGTTCTATTGTGTTGGAATTATTAGTGTTAGTGAAAATCAACATTTATTTCGATAATAATTGATGTCTGGAGGTTACATTGACCAATCAGGTATTTAACTGGATAAATAAACAATTAATTGCTATTAATTCACATGATTATAACTATTTGTTCACATGTGTGTACTATTGATTCACATTCTTGTACTATTAGGGGAGGTGGTGCAAGATTGATAATACTTGCATGACTAAGTTAAAAATGGAGGTATAGTTGAAGGTACTATACTGTAATTTGTATTTTCACATGATTATAACTATTGATTCACATGATTATAACTATTGATTCACATTATTTACTATTAGGGGAGGTGGTGCAAGTTTGATAATACTTGTAGGACTAAATTAAAAATGAAAGAAAAGTTGAAGGTATTGTACTGTAATATTTTGAGCCCCAAAACGTGCAATTATTGAAACTATATTTTCCTATAAATAGAAGCTCATTCTTCCTTCATTTCTCACCAATTCACTAAAGCTATAGAGCAATTATTATAGAGAGAAAGAAGAAGAGAAGTCACGCTACCTCTACTCCAAAGATCCGGTTTCTTTCTAAGGTAAGGGGTATTATTTCTCGTGATGAGAAGAAGCAGTAGGGGAGGAAAATTGGCGTGGCACGACGACTAAAGCTACTGGCGAGGAGAATGGAAGCAGCAGAGGGCGCGATAATTTGGCTTAACGGAGTGAAGATCTTTGGTGGCGGTTAAGCAGTGGAATTGGTGAGAATTCTTTGCCATGAGGAGAAGAAGTTGAAGATATCTTGGTGGCAAGGCGAGGAATTGGAGGGTCGGTTTTAGCGTTGGCGGTGAGGAGGAAGGGTTTGAGGTAGTGGTGTTTGAGATGGACTTGAGTGCCATTAGACGGGATGGACAACACAGGGACCAATCCAGTACGAGTAATGCTTTTGGTCGCTTTGGAAGCTATTGATTTGGATGTTCTTGATGAGGTTATGAAGGTCGGTCAGACACGGTGGCAGGA